>BSBK01007476.1:1287500-2542500 GCA_027943335.1 Chamaecyparis obtusa | reverse complement strand
TTGGCATATTCTCTTACACACACCAACCACTTCTTCTTGGGCACCCAAATAGGCCCAAGTCATAAGATGCTCTTACACCTATCATAGCACATTCCTTAAATAGTTCTTATGTGTCATAGGAATCCATCATGACCATTTCAGTCATGATCTCCTTACACACAAGATGCCGACACATCAAGTGGAGTGACACATCAACATGCCAACTAGACATGTACACTCACACTTAATTACATTATTTGCAAAAAATACATTTACAAAACAAATAATAAGAATAAGAATTATCCAAGGTTGAGACACCTTATTCCTAACATTCTCCCACTTGTCGAACACCTTGTAAGAGCAACATGAACATAACAGAAACTTTAACCGCTATAGGCCAAAAGGCCCATAGACTCCGAACACCATCTGAACTTCTCAGTGCCCACTGGTTTCGTTAATGCATCTGTAAAATTCTTCACAGTATCTACCTTCTCCAAAGTTACCTTTCCATCTTCGACCATATCTCTCACAAAGTGAAACTGCACATCAATGTGCTTCATTCTGGCATGGAAAGTTGGATTCTTTGCAAGGAAAATAGTGCTCTAACTGTCACACCAAATAGTAATCTATTCTACATTAACACCAACATCAGAACACAATCTTCTAAGCCAAATGGATTCTTTACAAGCATGAGTAGCAGCCATGTACTCAGCTTTTGTAGTGGACAAAGCAACCACAGGTTGTCACTTACTCATCCAACTAATGGCACCACCAAAAATAGTGAACACATAAGCACTGGTGGATCTCCTGCTATCAATATCACCTGCCCAATCTGAATCCACAAACCCACAAATACAAACTGAATGCAGAGATCCAGAAGAGTTACCATGATAACATATGGAGTAATCTGATGTACCCCTCAAATATCTGAATACTTTCTTAACTACATCCCAATGTACCCATCTAGGATTAGCCATAAACCAACTCAGGACTCCCACTGCTTGGGCAATGTCTGGTCTAGTACAGACCATAGCGTACATAAGACTACCAACTGCACTAGCATAAGGTACTCTACTCATGTCCTCCACCTCACTAGGAGATTTTGGACAATCATCTACAGATAACTTTGTTCCCATAGAAATAGGAACACATAGTGGTCTACAATCTGCCATGCTGAACCTGTCCAACACAGACTTCACATACTTACTCTGACTCAACCAAAGTTTTCTGTTAGACCTCTCTCTACTGATTTCCATACCCAAGATGTACCTAGCTACCCCAAGATCTTTCATCTCAAATTGTGCTGACAACTGAGATTTAAAATCAGAAATCATACCCTTACCCTTCCCAAGCAGCAACATATCATCAACATATAATGCAACAATAAGAAGGTGATCATTTTCAACTTTGAAATAAACACAATGATCTGATTTTGATCTTACAAATCCAATTGACAACACAAAGGCATCAAACTTAAGGTACCACATCCTAGGAGATTGCTTCAAACCATATAGAGATTTCTTTAATCTACAAACTAAGGATTCTTTACCTTTACCAATGTAGTGCTCAGGCTATGACATATAAATCTCTTCCTCCAAATCACCATGAAGGAAAGCTGTCTTCACATCCATCTATTCTATCTCTAAATCATATGATGCAGCAAGAGATAACGGAAATCTAATGGATGTCAACTTTGCAATAGGAGAGAATAATTCACCATAATCTATTCCCTCTACCTGTGAATACCCCTTTGCAACCAATCTAGCTTTATACCTTTCAACACTGCCATCTGCACATAATTTCTTCTTGAACACCCATTTACAACCAACAGATGTTCTCCCTTTAGGAAAAGGTACAAGGTCCCAAGTTTTTTTTTTCTCCAATGAAGCCATCTCATCATTCATAGCCTCAATCTAGGAACCTGCATCTTCCATGCCCAAAGCCTCTTTCACAGATCTAGGCTCATCAGTGTTAGTAATCAAAGCAAAGGCACAACTGGAATCTAACATAGAATAACCAAAACTTTCTGGTTGCTTTCTTTCTCTCATGGCTCTCCTCAAGGGTTGAGGTTGAGGTTTTTCTTCCTCTTCTTTCGAACTATCAGAGCTGCTAGAACTCTCCTCATCATTAGACCCAACATGGTCTCTCTGTTTAGTCTTCTCAGGGGTAGGAGGCAACTGAACAACATCTTTTTCCTTTTCTTTTTCATCCGGTTGTAGCACAATAGGAGAAGATGTTAGCTCTCTAAAAATAACATTTCTACTATACAACACCTTACTAGTCACAGGATCCCAAAGCTTGTATCCTTTCACACCAGCACTGTATCTGATGAAAATACATTTAATAGCTTTGTTTTCCAACTTAGATATTTTCTCCTTTGGAACATGTGCATAAGCTTCACAACCAAAAACATGAAGATGTCTAATTGAAGGCTTCTTACCAGACCACACCTCCATGGGTGTCTTACCAACAAGGGCTGATGTAGGAGATCTGTTAACCAGATAGTAAGCAGTGGCCACAGCTTCGGCCCAAAACCTTTGTTCTAAACCAGCTCCACTAAGCATACTCCTAGCCTTCTCCATCAGTGTCTTGTTCATTCTCTCTGCAACTCCATTTTGCTGTGGGGTATAAGGAGTTGTCTTATGCCTCTCGATACCTTGTTCTTTATAGAACTGTTCAAACTTTGCTGAGCAAAACTCACCACCATTGTCAGTTCTCACACACTTAATCTTCTTACTAGTCTGATTCTCTACAAGAGCTTTAAATTCCTTGAACCGACTAAAGACTTGTGTCTTACTTTTAAGGAAATAAATCCACATCCTTCTACTGTAATCATCTATGAAAGATATAAAAAATATAGACTTGGAGATTGAAGGAACTTTTACAGGACCAAATACATCAGAATGAATAAGATCAAAAACATCAGAAGATTTGTGATAACTAGAGTAAAACTAAACATGATTTTGTTTACCATAGACACAGTGTTCGCAGAAGTTGAACTCGAGATTGCAATCATTTAACCCCTCAATGAGATTTTTATTTTTCAGGGTTCTGAGACCCTTTTCACCAATGTGGCCAAATCTCATATGCCACAACATTGTCTTTTCTGCAGGAAGCTTAGCTTCCAAAGTGTTTGCACTACCATCAAAACCAATAGCCACAGAATTCTTCACTGCTTGTTCAGATGGTGAGGATGAAGAACTATTACATAGAGGAATACATGCATCTAGCTAAAATAAGGTACCTCTCCTAGTACCCCTTGCAAGCACTATCGATCCTCTCATCATCTTGCATCCTTCTTTTGAAAAAACAACTTGCACACCTACATCATTCAGCATACTTATAGATAATAGGTTTCATGCCAAACCTGA
This sequence comes from Chamaecyparis obtusa, assembly GCA_027943335.1. Lineage (NCBI taxonomy): Eukaryota > Viridiplantae > Streptophyta > Pinopsida > Cupressales > Cupressaceae > Chamaecyparis > Chamaecyparis obtusa. The sequence goes on along the minus strand of BSBK01007476.1, from coordinate 2,539,150 downwards.
AATGTGCATAACTCCGTTGATTCCCTTTACTCATCCATTAGGAAATTTGATAGTGACCCTTCTGCGTCCAACTATCTTTAGGTGAGAATCATCACCCAAGTACACCTTTCCACCATCGAACTCTTCATATTTTGAGAACCAGTTTCGATGAGAGGTCATGTGAAAAGATGCACCCAAGTCAACCAACCACACATCATCAGATGCATGGGCTGCCAAAGCTGTGATGAATGCATCACCATCTTCTTGACATCTTTCTGAAGCTGAATCTGAACCTTTCTTCTTCTTCTTCGGCTCTTTGCAGTCTTTACGGAAGTGCCCAGATTTATCATAGTTCCAAAATTTTGCCTTGGACTTATTGGAAGTCTTTGACTTCCCACAGGATTTGGATCTACCCTTATTGTCAGACTTATTGTCATTTTTCTTCCCTCTTTCAGTGGATCTCCCACGAACAGCAAGGGCTTCTTTTTATGAAACAGAAGCCTTTCTTTGCATCTCCTTTGATAGCAGTGAAGACACCACATCATCCATTTTGAAGGTGACTAAAGTGCTTCCGAGAGCCATCACAAGATGGTCCCATGAATCTGGTAAAGAACACAAAAGTGTGTAGCAACGATCCTCCTCCTCTAACTTGACACCAGCTGATGTCAATTGTGCAGCCAATAGATTAAATGCATTTAAATGATCCGTTAAGGATCCACCTTCCTCCATTCACAGAGAGTACAACTTCTTCCTCAGGAACAACTTTTTCACTAGAGATTTGGCCTGATACATGGCCGCAAGTCTTTCCCACAAACTATTTGTAGTTTTCTCATCTAGAACATTCAGAAGGACTGCATCAATTAAACAAAGTCTTATGAGACCCTTAGCTTTACAGTCTTTGATATCCCAATCTGCTTGAGCTATAGTTTCTAGTCTTGTAGCACTTGAAGTTGCTTCCCATAGGTCACGATCTTCCAACATGTCTTCCATCTTGAGTTTCCACAACTCGAAATTAGTGCCATTAAATTTCTCCACCTCCATTCTTCCATATGATGAACTTGCCATCTCAATCTACAAATAAGATTCAGAATGCTCTGCAAAAAACTCCCACTCAAACTTGAGATTAGCTCAAAAAACCCTACCCAACAACTAGGATCAAAAGTTGATCAAGCTCTGATACCACTTGTAAGGAAACTCAAGTGCGGAAATAGCTTCCTACGCTAATCTCTATAGGAGAGTATTGTGTAAATTCTTATAAATCTTTACAATTTCAGATTCGTTAACTATTTTAACAAAGATATTGCAACCACATACAATGCATATAGAAAAAATAGAGAATGACACAATGATATACCCTGGGGAAAACCTTTCAGTAAAAAACCCCAACACTCCAAAACCTGCACAATGTATTATCTTCAACACAAAGATTACAATACACTTGCAATGCAAGTTCTTTCAGGAAATGAGAGACAAAGCCAACAAGACTTAAATTTTTGTTATATCTCTCCCATAGGAGTAGCATCATATATATAGACTCCTCTGGACCCAAAAATAGGTACAACCACCAAGATCCATGCACAAAGCCACATGTACATAGTTGTTACATACAATCCCAAGAATAGGCGTCCATCCCTAGAATAGACTATGACAGCTTGTCATAGAATCTGCCAAAAATAACGGTCACAAGAGAAGTGTAAGAGAATCTGTCATACCAACCTATTTTTGGCATATTCTCTTACACACACCAACCACTTCTTCTTGGGCGCCCAAATAGGCCCAAGTCATAAGATGCTCTTACACCTGTCATAGCACATTCCTTAAATAGTTCTTACGCATCATAGGAATCCATCATGACCGTTTCAGTCATGATCTCCTTACGCACAAGATGCCGAAACATCAAGTGGAGTGACACATCAACATGCCAACTAGACATGTACACTCACACTTAATTACATTATTTGCAAAAAATACATTTACAAAACAAATAATAAGAATAGGAATTATCCAAGGTTGAGACACCTTATTCCTAACATGAATTTTGATATGAAGGAACAACTCCCTTGTTTTGATTTATAGAGAATAAAACATAGGTTATGCCTTTAACCAGAAGGCACATAAGGTACACTAACATTAAAAAAAAGTGATTTTTTGATTTAAATAACTTGAAAGAAAATCAAATATATGGCACACGGGCCATAAAATCAATCTTCCCATTTACATAAAAACAAAATGGAGATTTAATATTCATTTTTGCACATTTGGATGCACAAAACCAACAGATTTCATAGCACACACAAACCCTTGATAAATAGGAACACGACAATATCTCAAATATGATTAGAATGACTGACATATTACTTCCAAGTAGAGAAATATAAATTCAAACCAACAGATTTAAAAATGTACTTCCCTTCATTTAAAATACATAAACAAAATGACTAAATGATCATTTTGTTCCTATACCATAAACAAGCTAGCAAAAATAATTTATTATTTTTCCCCTTCACTTCTTTATTACAATGAAATATTTTTCCCTTTCTTGAAAATACACCACTTTCCTAAAAAAGAAGAAGAACCCCCTTTTACAATAAAATTTTTCCATGTTTTAAAGGATTTCCATCCAAGTAGTTCACAAATATTAGTAACTTCCTCTTACGTCGCCCATTTACATTTCTATTTTTCCCCCAAATCAATTTTCCACTTATAACTCCCATGAAAATTTTACATGTGTGCAAAACAATGATTAATTTTTGCACATTACAATAATTAATTCACAAAAGAATTAATTCACCTAGGAGACAAAACTATGTAATTTATTTTCACCCACATTTATATCTCCCTTTACAAGTCTTTTTACAATAATTAATTCATGAAAGAATTAATTCACAATATAGTTCACTCAACGAACTTGGCATAACTTAATATCTAATTATTTTTCACAGTATAAATATTTAACTCTAAAAAAAATTAAATATATATTTTTTTAAGTGAAAAATAATTTATAACCTTTCCTAATTTTTGAGAGGGGCACCTATGATTTTGTTAAAATCATAGGTAACATTGACTCTGTTTGGGATTGCATTCTGTAAAGAAGGCAGAGAATTCCAGAATCTCTGAAATACTCCAATGCTTCATTCATTGAGCCATAGAGTCACCTTCTCACATTTGAAAATCTAAGTCCCATAATCAAAATAAAATGACTGTTATGTGACCAACCATGGATCAAAACACCTCGATCCCATCTTGTTTAGGCTCTCATTTTGAATCTGCCTATACAACTTTTCACATAGACCCGTATAGTCACCTGTAACTTTCGAACCATGGAATATTTAATCAATCACTCTAGTGAGATTCTTGAAAAAGTGGCTAAAAACAACATATCCAAAACTTAACAAAATCCAATAGGAAAAATGAAAGTTATGCTATTTGCACCGAGACTGTATTTTCTATGACAATCATAAATTTACCTTCACCATCAATAAGCTAATTTACATATTTAAAATATTTCTTTCACCACCATGGCCATGGTTGCATCATGACTAAAATCATGTGATAAATACAAAGGAGACCAATCTCAATAGATGATAACCTACTCCATTAATCACAACTCTATTTGGTAAGTAATCCTGAACATTATGATTTTTGGGTATTTCCTGAGCTTGAGAACCTTGTAGAGTTGCACAATAATGCACAAATATCACTAAGTCAAGAGGTATTCAAAAGTTTGAGAGATCTTGTAGGGCCAAACATACTAATTTGACACCTGGAGTTCAAGTTCTTTAGATATCTTTCAATTCTATTAACATGTCCATGTTGTTATATTATCTATGAGTATGAGGAAAAAATTCTATTTGGAAAATAAAATCCAATTTTATGTTCTTGGCTCACTATCATCATGAATTGAATAACATCTACATAAATTGAATCATGAATGAGGCACTTATCTCTTTTTTGAGGAATTCATTCATTTCTTTGAACTCATAAAATATGAAGATGGGGAAAGTAGGATAACTCACTTCACATAGAGAAATGTTTTTTTTTTTGTGGGTTGATTCAAGAGCAAAGGGGAAAACTACACAACCGCAACCTTATTGAAGAAAAAACCACTAAAAAGGACAAAAAAAAGGCAAGACAAAATTGGAAAATGGGGTGAATCATTTACAATGAGAGGAGGAAAGATAGAGGGTTAAAAATGGCCATTTACACAATGAACAAAGTATGAGCCTTTTCGCATTAGCTTCTAGTAAAATGGAGGTAAATTTTGTAAAGAGGCAAACAACAACAATGCTATAATTTTTGCCACATCGATGATAAAAATGTAAGGTATGGCTGGAAAAATAAATACAATGTCAAAACATTTATCATGAATAAGAGGATTTTCTTCATAATAGAATGGAAAATCAATCTCTTGCATATCATTTTTCACAATTGTATTCAAAACTCCAGCAAACTTTTATATACCTTGAATATTTTGCCTTTGTGAATGCTTATGTGGTTCTTCATTTAATGTGGATTGTTGCACTAATTCCTCTAGAGGTCGTGTTGATAAGAGAGTTGCAGAAGGCTGGCAAAATATAGGGATCTTTTCCTTTTCCCTCTTGACTATCATTTGTCTTCACGATATTTTTCTCTTATTCATGTTCCATTCCACTAGTTTGTTCTTTCTCACATAGTTGGTCTTCTTTTTCTATTTCTTGCACAAGAGATCTCTTCTGGATGGGCACATCACCATAGACAGATTTTAAAAATTCTACTTCTTTTACCAAATCTCTTGTAAATTGAATGATTGGATTCTCTTTAAATGACAGTGCAAAGAGAGAGATATCCATTTTATCCTCATTTCTTGCAGGAATCCAATCTTTTAATAATTTTGGATACCTCTCAAGGGCTTTCGGGTATGCATCTTCAACAAATCTACCAACCTCCATCCTAGGGGAGGTACCTCTAAATTTATGAGAAAAGAAAGCACTGGAGCTTCGATTCCTTTCCCCAGTGGAGTCACCAAAAATCTGTTAGTTAATAGATTTTTCTATTTCAAAATACCTTCACAAATAACTCCTAAATGCCCAAATTGAAAGACAAACTCTACAACTGATAGTTGAGTCACTTGCAATTATTATGTCAAGTGCTCTCTAAATTTTGATATGAAGATACAAATCCCTTCTTCTAATTTATAGATAATAAAATATAGGTCATGCCTTTAACTAGAAGGCACATAAGGTACACTAACATTAAAAAAAAAGTGATTATCGATTTAAATAACTTGAAAGAAAATCAAATATATGACACACATGCCATATAATCAATCTTCCCATTTACAAAGAACAAAATGGAGATTTAATATTCATTTTTGCACATTTGGATGCATAAAACTGATAGATTTCATAGCACACACAAACCCTTGATAAATAGGATAGTCCAGTATATGTCCAAATCCAAAACTATCTCATTGGTCCCTTTTCTAATGATTGTGAGCTCAAGTATGAAAATTTTGGCTCTATCCTATCTCTAATTGCAACCCAAAGACCCTCATATATTCTTCCCATGAGTCAATGAGTCAACAAAAATTTGTATAATTAAGCAAAGTAACACAATTCCAAAAAATTCTTGATAGGTAAAGTTGTAGAATCTTTCAAAGGAACTCTAGGTTAGTGTCTCCTTGACAATGGACATTTGTTGGCATAATTTGACAAAGTACCAACTACACTCAAGACAAGAACCAAAATTAATACATCCTCAACAAAAACTCCATTTATTATCTCTCAAAGTAGTGGAAACCCAAACCCCTCATGATAAACTGCAGCTTAAGTACTTGGGATGCCAACTATGGTGGATAGCTTGAGGCTTATGGTTGGAAAACAAGAACAATAGACTAAGTAATAAGGATTAGTAATTCCTCCTGCTTTAGGCTCTGTATAATCTTAAAATGGAAGCATTTCCATGTTAAGAGCATTTATCCCTCCAAGTGAGTGGTCTAGGGTCATGTTAAGTGCTTTGATCAGGTCTTTGCATGTATCTGGTTGTTTCCCCCCTGTTCTGCTTCTTTCCTCCTTATTTCCAGCCTTTTTCAGACAGGTTTCTCTGAGAATCTAGAGTTTCTGACTGCCTAGGTCAAAGATGACCTGGTAGGGTTAGGGATGACCTAGACCCTGACCTAGGTTAGGATGACCTCAAACCTAACCTAGGGTTGTTTCTACCTCATCCTTGACCCTAGGTCCAATTTTTAGATTTTTGGGAATTACGGGATGTCGAGTTTTAGAAATATTTCTTTTCCCACTTCTAAGTCAGCCATTTCAGATTTTAGAATGGTAAATCCTTAATTACATTTAATTTGGGTCCATTTCTAGGGGTTAAGGTTAATTGGTATTTAATTCCCCAATGTTGGCCTTCTCTAGAGGTTTGTGCCCTAGATCACTATAAAAAGAAGCCTTCCTCTCTCATTTTTTTGGACACATCTCAAGAATCCATTATCAAGAGCAAGATCTCAAAATCAAGTTTGGTGAGCATCCACAATCAAGCAATTATAAAACAAGAAAGAAGGAAAGGAAAGAAAGCAAGCATTCATTCATCCTCAAGAACTCAAGCATTCATCAAGGAGATCCATTGTTAGCTATTGAAGGATTCAATCTCTTTGGAGCCCCCTTGAAGATCCATCCTTCCACATTCATCCAAGCCTCTTCCTATGCAAAGATCAATTCAAGATTGGTGTTGAAGATCTAATGCCATTGATTTGAAACATCCCACATTCATTCTAGATTCATTGGAGCATCCCTACTTGTGGATTCAAGGATTCAAATCCTCTACAAGGACTTGAACATAAGCAAGGTGAATAGTTCCATTTACTTTGTTTATGCATATTACTATTTCGATTCAATTTCAAGGTTAATTCCTAAATTGGGGTTTGACCAAGGCAAACCCCCCATCCAAACAACAAATACCCTCTTTTTCTTATAGGTACAGGTGCATGACATCAAATCAGAGCTCGGATCTGGATACCCTTTTCGGCGAACTTCCAAGATTTGTGAACAAAGTTAAAGATAACCTTCAGAATTCTGAAGTAGCCTTTGACCTTTTATCGGGGTCAAAGACTACCTGCTGCTAGAGACATAAAAGTTTTCTTGGTTTTCTCTGTCTCGGCATTTCCAGTCTGGAACAGGTTGTAGAATTGCCCGAAACTATGCATAGACATTAGAAATTAGCATTTTCCAAATCTATCATATTTTGAGGTTAGTATTTTCCTTTCACTTATTTCAAATTTCAAGCATATACCCTTCATAGCGAAATATAAGGTTTTCTCCTTCATTCATATTCTCCATAGATTGATTCTTTTGTGTATTGACCTTTTGGTTGATCAATTTGGATCTCTCCTTTGGGAATTTGGATTGAGAAGTAGATCTCATATTTCCCCTTTTCATATTACACTATTCCTTTTGGCATGCATATTATTTTACCCTATTCAGGCTCTAATTGGCCAAGAGTGTGTTCCTTGAGTCTTTAAGAGAAGACAATTTATGACAAATGAAAGATTATATTCAAAGTCTTAACAACCATGCCCAATGCACTATAAATCACAATAAAATGTTTCCACTCCATTTTCCAATCAAAACATATTAATTCAAAGCATTAAAATTCATTGGTTTGACGACTATACCCATGGGCTAAATAATGATTTTAGAGAAAGCTTTGTTGTTTATTGATTCAAGACCATCTTCAATGGTCCCAAAACACACCAACCTATACATACATTATCCACTCACATGGATATCCTCTTAAAAACCCTCAAACACTCGACAACCAACTCCAATAACTGACTTCTAACTCCTACAATAGTCAAAACTGACTGTTCCTCTAAGGCAAGCATAGAAAAATGTTAATTTGTTGTTGTCAACTCGACAACATGAAAACCAATGCCCATTTTTGGACATTTCAAAAGTTTATTAACAACCTCTTAACTTACTCTTAGCCCCATAGCCCCTTCATGAGCCTTCTAGGCCATATTTGCATACAAATGCAAATTTACATCTTTTTGCACTTTGATGAAGACATATAGGGACTATCCATAATGGAGGTCAATGTGGCTTTCCATGATATAATATTTCCTCAAGCTTGGTTGCACCCTTCATATTGACTACAATGATTGTTTTAATTGGGAATTATTTAATGAGATTGTAGTAGTCATTATAAAAACCATGTGACTTGTTAGTATGTAAGCCATTTTGACACCTAAGGCTTAATTGATCATTTTTTAGGTTCATAAGGTGGAAATGCATTAAAAGTTTATACAATACCCTATATGGATGTCCTTGGGCCATTAGAGCCACTTCAAAAGGTCATGAAGTCACATTGGGTCAGAAAAGCCTATAAAGGCTAATACATGTATTAATAGGATATCATAGGCAATTAATGAGTTCAATAACTTAAGGGCAGGATAAGGGATTTGGTCATGTTTGAGTTTATAAAGGACCATCTCAATGATGTAATAGGGGAACACAAGTTCAAAGTTTTTGAGTTGACAACATGGTTGTCAACTTGACAACAAACTGTATTCAATCTAAAGGGTCAAACACCATGACATCAACATATTATGACACTCTATGCCATAAAACATGGTCCTCATGTGGACAAATGCTTCAAACCTTGACTGTCCCAAGGGCAAGTGACCCTTTCGTGGCACTTTCCAAGCAATTAGAGTTCCAATCTTCCTTCCCCAGTTCCAACCTACAAAAAAACATCTTTGAAAACATTCAATACATAAAAAAAATCCCTCTCTACATCCCCTACCATCCATGGTAGTGAGGGATCACATCAATACACCATTGTATTGAGTTTATTTGACTGTTGTACACCTTGACTATATAGGAACAACCAATTGAAACATGGACCTAATCACTTTTAAACTTCACAAGAACCATTAAAAACTACAAAGGAATGATTAACCACCATTTCATATTCCCTTTCTATCCACATTTTTATTGAGAGAAGAGATTTAGACACCTAAAGTGAGGATTGTGCCTACACGGGCAGAGACAGGCATAGTACATTAAAATTACATTTCATTGATCAAAAGTTTCTTTACATTTCTTCTTCGTATCTTCAATCATCTATGAAACTACCCTTGCTCCTCTATTCAAACTCATGCATCCTCAAGGAAAATAAGCCTCTTACAAACCGGTTACAAACTTCCTTAGACTAGTAATAGTCAGTTATTGACTATTTTCAAATAGTTTTTTGTTAACCTTTGTTGTCTAGTTGACAACTAGTTGTCAACTTTGACAACCTCTTACCCCTTAGACATTAATATTATTTCCATAACCTTTTTAAAGGTTTTTAGGACTTCATCCTACCCTTAAACCCTCAAACTACTCTTAAACCCTCATTTAGCCTTTTAGGCCTTATTTTGCCAATATAGGAAAATTTCACATTTTTGCACTTCATGTGCAGTTACATCTTTTTGATGGCTCTAGTGGTCATTTTATATTCATTTGGACCTTTATAGGCCATTATCCCAATGCAACTAACCTAGGATCAACCTAATCACCCCTAGGTACACTTAGCCCTTACAAATGCCATTAATGGCTTACATGTTTGATCCTTTACAAAGGATTCTCAATCATTACAAATGACATGGAAATGTCATCAAATGACCAAATATGATCTCATTACAATCAAATGACCCAAGTTGGTTGTGTTTGTCCTTCTATTCCTTCCAAGGTCTTCCAGTGACCCAAGTTGGCTATGTTCATGTTTTACATGATTGCATTCCCCAAATTATTACTAGGAAATTTTTGAGCATATCTAAATGGAATACTTTGTGCCTGACATACTTAAATGTAATACACCAAGAATTACCAAATGATGAATGTTGAATTGTTTTAATGAAAAAGCATCAAAATCGTCCATTTCTAGAACTTGATTTTCTATAGTCTTAATGATCTTTCTATAGCACTAATGATTTTTCTTATTTCTTATCTTTTGTCCCTTTTTTATTTCCTATGTCTGTGCTTGGTGACAAGGAATTTAACCCCTTTGACGAGGATCCTGCATAGTGACATGGATAATCAGTTATAAGTCAATATGCCCTATAGAAATAGTTTATTGATTGCTTTATTTCTCTTTACACCCATCTTCATTGAGTGGTTTAATAATAAGGTATTAACTTGCTCATGATTTAACAGTACTACCCTCAACATCATTTTTATGGCTGACTTCATCAACATTACCCTTATTTAGCAAAATATCTCGCTCCTTACCAACTTATATATATATCTCATTTGATGAATTGAAAGAACCACCAAATAGGTACTTGTCAGATCTGTCTTCCTTGAATGTGGGAAATGCAGGAATGGTAGAGGAAAGCTCAACATGTAGTACGCCTAAAATAGGGAGATCAACCAGAGGTCAAAAGATTAGAAAAAAAATTAATAAACGCATGTAATTTTTCCTTGTTGAAGGGGGGTCATGTTCTTATGATGATGAGACCAAAGGTGACATCAAGGTTCCCTTTTGGTACACACATCTTGAGAAAGAATGGTTACCCAAGGAGCTACCTCCAATTAACACTAAGTTTTGTGTTAACAAGAGGATATATAGCATAGCTCCATCCTTGTTACATGGTTTGGGGCTATTTTCCATGGATGGCATAAATGTATGTTACAAAAAGTTGTGGAATTGATGTAGTATGTTAGACCTTGTTACAATTACAATGATTGGATGCAGATTGCTCAATATAAAAAAAAATGCATAGGTATGCACTATTAGAAAATTATATACAATGGAAAGAAAATGATAAAAGTAAAAGATTTTCTATGTACATTGATGGGAGACCAAAAGAAATAGGGAATATTGTGAGTTTTATAAATAGTACGTGGCTTGGGTCAATGAATAAGCAACCCAATTGCATATTCGAGGTGCATGAGGGGAATCATTTATTTTTGTATGTGTGATAAAATCAATAAGTGTAGAGGAAGAACTGCTAATAGCTTACTGTTATACACTAAGTTTGCACCCTTGTTTCAAGCTCTCTTGGTCTTGATAACTTAGTATAACATGAGAATCATCTCTAGGTGTGGGACCTATGCTAACTGAGATGAGACCTCCAGGTTCTAGGCTAGTTCCTCTTCAATAATCACCTTAATTTTATTCTAGATGAGAAAGTAAACTTTGAGGGGAAAGGGATAGAAGGAATGCTTGAAAGGGAAAGACAGAAAGCAAACTACCTACTAGGTGATACACCAAACTAAAATGAGCACAATACACTGACCAAATTAGCATGAAGGCTCTTAGATCTAATAGAACACAATCTTCCTAAACAAGCTTGCATAAGTGTTTCACAGAGAGGCCTAAACAAAAGACACAAACTGTGACCTGCAAGCAAACATTCTCTTTAGCAAAAGGGCACAGGAATGAGATAGAATGATAGGGGGTTGAAGTATACCCACAAAATCACTCAAATCAAATCAAACACAATAGTACACAAATAAGTTGAAAGAAAGAAGGGCTCTGGAACTCCAAGATTTCTCTAACATAGCTAGTATATTATACTTAATAAGAGAAATACAGACAAGGGAAAGACCAGAGGGTAGAACAAATGCCACAAATAACCTCTATTGAATCTGAGATTTCAATGAAAGGTTACAGACTGTAAGAGCTAGAGGGTAGAATGAATCCCACATATAACTCCTAAGAAAGAGAAAAAATATTTTTACAATTGTAAACGTTGAGCTCTAAAAGCTCCAAAAAATAATATATACATCTCCTTTGCACGCAGGCAGGAATAAAAAAAACTTACTAGGGTTACATAGATTTTGCATATAATAATAGAGAACCCTAATTCTATCATTTATGATCATAAATGCATCTTGAAAATATCTTGGCTGATCAGATATATGTCCTTGTACATAATTCTATCACCACAACTACTTGCAGACGAGCCGCCTTGATCTAACCACTTCGCTATAGTTGAAAACCTTACACCACCGCCATGACCTTGATTCTGCTGAATTAGGTTTGCCATGAATGCTCAATTCTGATCTTCATAGATATTCTAATTTTAAAAGTATAAATGATCAAAGGTGGCGCCAACCCTTTCCATCTACCAGTGGCACGAAATCAACGTCATAGTACCTCAAGATACAAGAAGTCAATTTGCGACGGCCACCAAGATCTTCCTCATCATCTTCACAACCTACAATTGTCCTAAGAACATCAATTCTAAGCTACCCCTAACTTCACCAGGCCCATTGGATCAAACACCGGCAAAAACCTTACAAAAGGATTCAAATTTGGGCTCCAACGGCTACCAAGTTCAAGTTTAAAACACAACCGTCAATCACATTCTTTCCAGTAGATCAGATGACGTAGATCATCCCTTTTAATAGTCACAAGTCCCCCAAAAAACATCATCCACATCACCACTTCGGCGACCAATGAAAATCAAGCACCTCAGCACAATGACCAGTGGGTCCACAAATAACTATCAGTTTTAAATCGAACGGTGGCCACATGATCACAAAGGGGAAGAAAACTCCTTACGATCATGCAACAACCATAGATCATTTTGCACTATCACCCCACTTGAAAAAATTTGGACCCACCAAACTATCCTTGTCATCACCCCTTGGTCAATTGAAAATGAGCACCATTGCATGACTGGCACCTTGGACCCACCTGTCGGATCACCTTTCCATCGAACGGCTATCATAAGATCGCAAAGGAGAAGAAAAATCCTTATGATCATGCAACAACCGTAGATCCTTTCACACCTTAACCACCTTAGAATGGAGACTGCTACACATAACATTAACCGCCCACTAGGGTTGCGCAAACACGCAACTGTGAAAATGTTGGGTCACTGAATGGAAAGAACTTAACTGCTAGAAACAAGAGATCAAGCAACCGTATAGTTACCTAATCGCTGAAATAAAGGCTTGACTGGCAAAAAACTGGAGATCGAGTGACTGCATCCTTGAAGACCTGGGACCCACTTTGGTCACAACAGTGCACATAGAAAAATTGATGACACCAAAGAAGAAATGCAGGGTGTGAAAGGTTGAAAAGAACATGGGTTTTTAAGCTTGACCATTTTTTTGAACCTTGCAACCTAAGTATTCCCTGCAAACCTTGAAACTTGAACATCTTCTTGGGTCTTATGAATTAGCGCATGTGATCAGAACTGGAGCCTGGTGGCACATTGAGGAGCATGGGGCTAAGATCACAAACCATAAAACTTTGTGGATCCACCTCGCAAGTGAAAACATGCCAAATTCGTATGATAGGAAATTTTGGGTAACATTTTCATGATTTCTGTGGGATGTCAGCCTGCTAGACATTAGATCAATTGCCTTGAAACAATTCATTGGGCATGGATTCATCACTTGAGCATAAAAATTTCTTGAAAGAGAGATAGACCTAGAATTGGGAGGAACAAAAAATCTGCATGAGCAATTCTTGGAAAATAGGGAAAAACTAACCTAGAAAGCAGGGATAGAAAAGAAAGAAAACATATTTACAGAGATTTACAAGCAAGGATTAACTTCAAAAAAGGGCTTCAAGTGGAACCCATTCAGTGATATAGGCAAGGCATCTCCTCCAAAAGTTGATAGCTAAAAAGCATTAGGCCCCTTGCATTCTGTAATAACAAATGGTCCACCCCAAAAGGAATCAAACTTTGTATGTCTTCCAGGCTTTGATCTGAACTCATCCCACTTGACGACTATATCTCCAATCTTAAAATTTCTAGCCTTGGCTCTTTTATCAAAACTTTTCTTTGTTTTTATCTAATGGAACTCCATATCTTCCATGGATTTATCTCTGAGTTCCTCTAACTCCATTAGCTGAGCACACCTGATTTGTAAGGGATCTCCTTCTTCAAATAGGACATATTGAGTAGCCAAGTCCAAAGCTAGCAATTCAGTTGAAATGGACAACTTAGCTTCTCTACCATATACTAACATATAAGGAGAATTCCCAATGATCTTCTTTGGGGTAATCCTGTCCAACCATAAGGCAGATTTCAATTTAGTATACCAATCCCTTTGGTTATCCTGCAGAGTTTTCTTGATTATCCTAATCAAGTTCTTGTTAGTTGATTCTGCCAAGTCATTGCCCTGAGGGTTGTAATTTGAACTTGTATTCAGATAAATGCCATTTCTGATTGCCCATTCTGAGACTTTAAGACTTGTGAATGCCAATGCATTATCTAATATTATGGAGTCTAGAGTGTCGAATCTATGAATTATATCATCATAAAAATTTAAGACAACACTCTCATTTGATTCTTTCAAGGCAATTGCCTCTGTCCATCTAGTGAAATAATCTATTGCAGTGATTATCCACTTGTGGCCTACACTAGATGGAGGATTAATCATGCCAATAAAGTCTATGCCCCATTTCATGAAAGGTTGCTCTGTTCTGATTGGCTGAAGGGGTAGAGCTGCAAACCTTTCTTTTCCTGCAAACATGGCACATTTGATGCATTTTCTCACATAATCATGACTATCCCTGAAGATAGATGGCCAATAGTATCTGACCCTCATGATTTTAAAAGTAGTAGTCCTAGGAGAAAAGTGACCTCTAGAAGGTCCATCATGGAATTCAAATAGGACATCAGCTATCTTTTCTGAATCAATACATCTCAAAAGGACACCATTATGATCCTTTCTAAAAATAACTTCATCTATTAGCATGAAGGGAATAGATTGTAATCTATAATATCTTCTTCTTGCTGAATCTAGGTCTGTAGGACATTATCTTGTCTTTAAGTAATGAATCATGTTAGGCAACCAATCTACTACCTTGGCATGTTCTTCTATAGAATGCACAATCAAAGATGCATCCAATTGCTCTGATTTCTTTGAACTCTCATCCTCTACCAAATTCTCACAAAGACCTCTTCCTCTAACCAGCTTGGTGGTTTGGATATCAATGTCATACTCCACTTTGGTAATCCAACCAGCTCTTTTCTCATTTAGGTCCTTGGAAAGAAAAAATTATTTGACACTTGGATGAGTAACTTTCAAGTGTACCTTGCTATGGGTCAATAGATATCTGAACTTTTAAAGACTTTTTACCATAGCAAGTACATGTTTTTCCACAAAAGAGTATCTCTGTTCATACTCTTCTAGACCTTTGTTGAAGAAAGAAATAGGCTACTCTAATCCATCTAAATTTTCTTGAGTCAACATAGTAGATATAACATCATGACCTCCATAAGTATAAAGGATAAAATCCTTACCGCGATTTGGGTTTAACAAAGTAGGAGCTTCTGTTAAGGCTTCTTTGATAGCTTGGAAATTGGCTTTCCTTTCTTTAGTCTAGTTGAATGCTGAACCCTTCTTTAACATGGTTGTCAAAGGCTTTAGTAAATCTGCAATATTAGGCAAGAAACGCCTAACAAAGTTAATCCTTCCTATGAAAGATTGAAGGCTTTTCTTATGATGTGGCAAGGGTAGTTCTAGGATGGCTGCAATCCTTTCAGGGTCTACTGTGATTCCTTCTTTGGACACTATGTACCCTAACAATTTCCCCTCATGAACTACAAACACACATTTCTTGGGATTAAGCGATATCCCAAACTCTCTACATCTTTCAAAGATCTTCTTCAGATGTTTGATATGATCTGCTGCATGTTTATAATAGATAGTTATGTCATCTAAGTAGACCAGTAAAAACTTGTACATGAGGCTTTTATAGGCCATATCCATTGCCTTTTGAAATGTAGCACCTGCATTTGACAAATGAAAGGGCATCTTTTGATAAGCCATGGTTCCCCACTTGGTTGTAAATGTAGTCTTGTATTGATCCTCTTCATTAACTAAGATCTGATTATATCTTGAATAGCCATCCAATAATGAAAATCTCTCAGATCCAAAGACACATTGTAAGATTTGTTCCATAGAGGGTAATGGATGGCGGTCTTTTATAGAGGCCCTGTTAAGATCCCTAAAGTCAACACATAATCTCAACTCCCCATTCTTCTTCCTTATAGGAACAAGGTTGGAAACCCAACTAGTATGCTTGATGGGGTAGATGATACCACTTTCTATCAATTTGTGCACTTCTCTATGCATAAGTGGCTCAAGCTTGGGATTAACAGGCCTTTTTTTTTGCCTTACTGGCTTAGCATTAGGCTCTAGTTCAATAGTGTGCTGAGCAAGGGGGTATGTGCAAGATCATGAGGGGCCAAACTATGCCCTTAAGTGGCAATGAAAAATTAGCAAATCAAGGTTAGTCAACTTGACATGAAAATTTCAACTAGCTATGAACCTAATATCAAAAAGTTGTAAGAATAGAATCTATAGAAAATTGAATGTAGTTTCTAAACTACTAGGCCTTTTTTGAGAAAAAGTTAGTATGATTGATGAAAAGTATAGATTTCAATGCAGTAGTACAAAAATTTCAGGACAAAAATAATAAGTAGGTGTATGTCTGACCACCTTAATCATAATCAAATGATAATATTTTATTATAATATTTTATATATAAGTAGTAGACTCATGCTCGGATGTGACACCTATTTTTTTGTAATTTTATTCCAAAAAAATAATTAATTATGAATTTTCTGCTACAACATTTTCAAAATAAAAAAACTCCCGTGTCTGACCACCTTAACTCATTCAAAACTTTACAAAATTCAAAATTATTTTTTTCTTCCTTATAGTAGGCAAAGCATAGAATGTGACGCATTTTTTGGATTTCAAAAATGTTATACCATTTGAAAGTTATAGTCCTTTTTCAATCAGTATATAAATCAGCACTTTAGAGGTAGCTCAATTGAAAAATAACTAATAATTACTTACTGAATTCAAAATTTGACAGCAATTATATCGATAGAAAGCTGATAATCTCCTTAAGATACCCTTTTCATTTTATCAAATTCGGGTGAAAAAAAAGTCATCAGCTACATTGTCAAAGTCTGGAACTCAGAGAAACAAGGGAAAAACATGTATTTGAGACATTCCAATAGTTGACCCTGTAGGTTTGGTGCACAAAGCAATACCAAGCCTAATCGGGTACCTGATATTTTTGGGTATCCGATATTTACCTGAACATGATGCACAATTTTGAATTTTCACTTTGCCTCCACTTTCTCCCTCCCATTTCTCCATCCTTCATAAACATATATATATTAGATATATTAAATATTATATAATATCAATTATATATTAAATTTTATATAATATATATTTTACATTATATATTATTTAATATATATTAATATTAAAAACTATATATTAGATTATATATTATATATATTAAATATTATATAATATACATGTTACATTAAATATTATTTAATTATATATTAATATCAAAAACTATATATTAGATTATATATTATATATTAAATATTATATAATATACATTTTACATTTTAAATATTATTTAATATGATTCTGAGCACGAGCATGAGTCCCTACCGGGGCATAGTTGTGCCTTTTACAGGTGCCGAAAACCCTAACTACGTAGAAATGGAGGCTTTGAAGAATAGTTCACTGGAGGCGGATTATAGAAGTAGAGGGCAAGAGAATCACTCTGTTTCCACCGCTTGTGGCTATGAAATGGTATCTTTCCCTGCTTTTTCAACTGGAATGCTAAATTGCAAAGGCTCTCAAAATAGATTCTGGTCACCGAACAATTGTACCATGCCTGTTGATAATCTGGCAGCTCAATAGAGTCATTGGGAGGTTAAACAAGAACAACCGGACAAACCTTTGAACCGATCAAAGATTATGGAGAGCGGGGAAGGGTTTGGTAAAATGAGCAGTTGTACTGGAAATTATGCAGGTGTCGTAGAACTAACCACATTAATAAATTTAAAGAAGAGATCAGTGGCGGTGCGACATTATGAGGAAAGGCTTGTTGTTTCGATGGTGCTGCCCCAATATTATGAAGAATGTCTTGCCGAATCAATGCCAGCACCGCCTCTATCTCAAACTTTCACCATTGCTTCTCATCAGTACTCTGAGATATGGTAGGGATTGTGGGCTTTTGCATAGAAGAGTCCATCATAAATTCTCTATAAATCATCATGTGTTCCAGTATTCTGTGTGTTTCTGAATGACTTACTTGAAGAATTTAATTTTTACCATAATTTTGGATCCATGGATTGTCATTTTGCACTCGGAGAGAAGCTACGGATTGCAAGAATTTGATAAATTTTGTTTATCTCATTTTCTTTCTCTACCATTTCTAAGTAATACGATTTTGTTTTTGTCCATCTTAAATGATTTCGCCTGAAGTTAATGAATTTTTTAAGATGATTTTGTCTGAAGTTTTAATGAAATTTCTTCCATGGATGCTAATGAAATCTCTACCATGAATGCTGATAAGATGTTTAAATTCAGAGTTAATAAATTCTATAGATTGAATGTTCTTTGTTGTAGAAGGTTATTTTCGTGGTTTGTGATTCATGCAATTCCTTAATAGTTTCATTCTTAAAAGAATTCATAACTAGATTTTCCATAGCCAATTTTCTTCTTGATCATTGCAATATTTTCTCCTCCACTGAACATTTTGTAATCAATTGATATACAATTACATTTTTCTCTTGGCCAATTCTGTGGGCTCGCGATTGAGCCTGTAGATCCACAAAAGGGTTGAAATCTGGATCTGATGGAAGAGTAGTATTAGCAAAAAGTCATTCACTAACATCTCATTTGGGTGATGGGGACTCCCTAGGGGTCCTAGTATGCCTTATCATGTGTTAGCACCCCTAGGGAGTCCACATGACCCCTTTTGACACATTGGAATGCTCAAGTGTGTCTTAAGGGGTCTTAGGACCTCTTAAGACACACTTGAGCATTCCAATGTGTCAAAAGTGATCATGCGGACTCCCTAGGGGTCCTAGTACACCTTATCATGCGTTAGGACCTCTAGAAAGTCCCCATGACCCTTTTGATACATTGGAATGCTCAAGTGTGTCTTAAGGGGTCCTAGGACCCCTTCGGACACACTTGAGTGTTCAAATATGTCAAAAGGGGTTAGGGGGACTCCCTTGGGCTACTAGTACACCTTATCATGTGTTAGCACCCCTAGGAAGTCCCAATGACCCCTTTTGACACAATGGAATGCTCAAGTGTGTCTTAAGGGGTCCTACGACCCCTTCAGACAAATTTGAGCATTCCAATGTATCAAAAGGGGTGATGGGGACTCCCTCGGGGTCCTAACATGTGATAAGGTGTACTATGACCCCCAGGGAGTCCCCGTGAACCCTTTTGACACATTAGAATGCACGAGTGTGTCTTAAAGAGTCGTAGGACCCCTTAAGACACACTTGAGCATTCCAATGTGTCAAAAGGGGTCTTGGGGACTCCCTAGGTGTCCTAGCACATGATAAGGCATACTAGGACCCCTAGGGAGTCCCCATGACCCCTTTTGACACATTAGAATGCTCAAGTGTGTCTTAAGAGGTCCTAAGACCCCTTAATACACACTTGAGCATTCCAATGTGTCAAAAGGGGTCATGGGGACTTCCTATGGGTCCTAACACGTCATAAGCTATACTAAGACCTCAAAGGAGTCCCCATGACCCTATTTGACACAATGGAACACTCAAGTGTGTCTTAAGAGGTCTTAGGACCCCTTCAGACACACTTGAGCATTCCAAAGTATCAAAAGGGGTCATGGGGAAACCATAGGGGTCCTAGTATGCCTTATCATGCATTAGGACCCCTAGGAAGTCCCCATGACCCCTTTTGACACATCGGAATACTCAAGTGTGTCTTAAGGGGTCCTAGGACCCCTTTGAAAACACTTGAGCATTTCAGTGTGTCAAAAGGGGTCATGGGGACTCCCTAAGGGTCCTAATACGTGATAAGGCATACTACGACCCCTAGGGAGTCCCCATGACCCCTTTTGACACATTGGAATGCTCAAGTGCATCTTAAGGGGTCTTAGGACCCCTTCGAACATAGTTGAGTGTTCCAAAGTGTCAAAAGGGGTCATGGGGACTCCCAACGGTCCTAGTATGCCTTATCAGATGTTAGGACCCCTAGGAAGTCCCCATGACCCCTTTTGACACAATGAAATACTCAAGTGTGTCTTAAGGGGTCATAAGACCCCTTCGGACACACTTGAGCATTCTAATGTGTCAAAAGGGATCATGGGGACTCCCTAGGGGTCCTAATGTGTGATAAGGCATACTAGGACCCCTAGGGACTCCCCATGACCCCTTTTGACACATTGGAATGCTCAAGTGTGTCCGAAGGGGTCTTAGGACCCCTTAAGACACACTTGAGCATTCTAATGTGTCAAAAAGGGTCATGGGGACTCCCTAGGGGTCCTAACGCATGATAAGGCATACTAGGACCCCAAGGGAGTCCCCATGACCCCTTTTGACACATTGGAATGCTCAAGTGTGTCTTAAGGGGTCATCCCTATGACCCCTTTTGACACATTGGAATGGTCAAGTGTGTCTTAAGGGGTCATAGGACCCCTTAAGACACACTTGAGAATTCAAATGTGTCAAAAGGGGTCATGGGCACTCCCTTGGGGTCCTAGTATGGCTTATCACACATTAGGACCCCTAGGGAGTCTCCATGATCCCTTTTGACACATTGGAATGCTTAACTATGTCTGAAGGTGCCCTAAAACCCCTTAAAACACACTTGAACATTCCAATGTGTCAAAAGGGATCATGGGGACTCCCTAGGGGTCCTAGTAAGCCTTATCATGCGTTAGGACCCCTAGGGAGTCCCCATGACCCTTTTTGACACTTTGGAACACTCAAGTGTGTCTGAAGGGGTGCTAAGATGCCTTAACACACACTTGAGCCTTCCAATGTGTCAAAAGGGGTCATGGGGACTCCCTAGGGGTCCTAGTATGCCTCATCATGTGTTAGGACCCCTAGGAAGTCCCCATGACCCCTTTTAACACTTTGGAATGCTCAAGTGTGTTCGAAGGGGTCCTAAGACCCCTTACAACACACTTGAGCATTCCAATGTGTCAAAAGGGGTCATGGGGACTCCTTAGGGGTCTTAGTATGCCTTATCATGCGTTAGGACCCCTAGGAAGTCCCGATGACCCCTTTTGACACATTGGAATGCTCAAGTGTGTCTTAAGGTGTCCTACGACCCCTTCAAACACACTTGAGCATTCTAATGTGTCAAAAGGGGTCATGGGCACTCCCTAGGGGTCTTGGTACACCTTATCACACATTAGGACCCCTAGGGAGTCCCCATGACCCCTTTTGACACATTAGAATGCTCAAGTGTGTCCAAAGGGGTCTTATGACCACTTAAGACACACTTGAGCATTCTAATGTGTCAAAAGGGGTCATGGGTACTCCCTAGGTGTCCTAACACATGATAAGGCATACTAGGACCCCAAGGGAGTGCCCATGACCCCTTTTGACACATTGGAATGCACAAGTGTGTCTTAAGGGGTCCTACGACCCCTTAAGACACACTTGAGCATTCCAATGTGTCAAAAGGGGTCACGGGAACTCCCTAGGGGTCCTAACGCAAGATAAGGCATACTAGGACCCCTAGGGAGTCCCCATGACCCCTTTTGACACATGAGAACACTCAAGTGTGTCTTAAGAGGTCCTAAGACCCCTTAATACACATTTGAGCATTCCAATGTGTCAAAAGGGGTCATAGAGACTTCCTAGGGGTCCTAACATGTGATAAGGTGTACTAGGACCCCTAGGGAGTCCCCATGGCCCTATTTGACACATTGGAATGCTCAAGTGTGTCTTAAGGGGTCTTAGGATCCCTTCAGACACACTTGAGCTTTCCAAAGTGTCAAAAAGGGTCATGGGGAAACCCTAGGGGTCCTAGTATGCCTTATCATGTGTTAGGACCCCAAGGAAGTCCCCATGACCCCTTTTGACACATTGGAATTCTCAAGTGTGTCTTATGGGGTCCTAGGACCCCTTTAGACACACTTGAGCATTCCAATGTGTCTAAAGGGGTTATGGGGACTCCTTAAGGGTCCTAACACATGCTAAGGTGTACTAGGACCCCTAGGGAGTCCCCATGACCCCTTTTGACACATTGGAATGCTCAAGTTCATCTTAAGGGGTCTTAGGACCCCTTTGAACACACTTTAGTGTTCCAAAGTGTCAAAAAGGGTCATGGGGACTCCCTAGGGTCCTAGTATGCCTTATCACGTGTTAGGAACCCTAGGAAGTCCCATGACCCCTTTTGAAACATTGGAATGTTCAAGTGTGTCTTAAAGGGTCATAAGACCCCTTCGAACACACTTGAGCATTCTAATGTGTCAAAAGGGGTCATGGGGACTCCCTAGGGTTCCTAATGTGTGATAAGTCATACTAGGACCCCTAGGGAGACCCCATGACCCATTTTGACACATTGGAATGCTCAAGTGTGTCTTAAGGGGTCCTAAGACCCCTTCAGACACACTTGAGCATTCCAATATGTCAAAAGGGTTCATGGGGACTCCCTAGGGGTCCTAACGCATGATAAGGCATACTAGGACCACAAGGGAGTCCCCATGACCCCTTTTGACACATTGGAACACTTAAGTGTGTCTTAAGGGGTCCTACGACCCCTTAAGACACACTTGAGTGTTCCAATGTGTCAAAAGGGGTCATGGGGACTCCCTTGTGGTCCTAGTATGCCTTATCACGCGTTAGGACCCCTAGGGAGTCCCCATGAACCTTTTTGACACATTGGAAAGCTCAAGTGTGTCTAAAGGTGTCCTAAAACCCCTTAAAATACACTTGAGCATTCCAATGTGTCAAAAGGGGTCATGGGGACTCCCTAGAGGTCCTAGTAAGCCTTATCAGGTGTTAGGACCCCTAGGGACTCCGCATGACCCCTTTTGACACTTTGAAACACTTAAGTGTGTTTGAAGGGGTCCTAAGACCCCTTAAGACACACTTGAGCCTTCCAATGTGTCAAAAGGGGTCATGGAGACTCCCTAGGGGTCCTAGTATGCCTTATCACGCGTTAGGACCCCTAGGAAGTCCTGATGAGCCCTTTTGACACATTGGAATGCTCAAGTGTGTCTTAAGGTGTCCTATGACCCCTTTGGACACACTTGAGCATTCCAATGTGTCAAAAGGGGTCATGGGGACTCCCTAAGGGTCCTAGTATGCTTTATCACATGTTAGGACCCCTAGGGAGTCCCCATGACCCCTTCTGACACATTAGAATGCTCAAGTGTGTCTTAAGGGGTCCTTAGACCCATTCGGACACACTTGAGTATTCCAATTTGTCAAAAGGGGTCATGGGGAGTCCCTAGGGGTCCTAATATGCCTTATCACACATTAGGACCCCTAGGGAGTCCCCGTGACCCCTTTTGACACATTAGAATGCTCAAGTGTGTCCGAAGGGGTCTTATGACCCCTTAAGACACACTTTAGCATTCTAATGTGTCAAAAGGGGTCATGGGGACTCCCTAGGGGTCCTAATTCATGATAAGGCATACTAGGACCCCTAGGGACTCCCCATGACCCCTTTTGACACATTGGAATGCTCAAGTGTGTCTGAAGGGGTATTAGGACCCCTTAAGACACACTTGAGCATTCTAATGTGTCAAAAGGGGTCATGGGACTCCCTAGGGGTCCTAATGCATGATAAGGCATACTAGGACCCCAAGGGAGTCCCCATGACCCATTTTGATACATTGGATTGCTCAAGTGTGTCTTAAGGGGTCCTACGACACCTTAAGACACACTTGAGCATTCTAATGTGTCAAAATGGGTCATGGGGACTCCGTTGGCGTCCTAGTACACCTTATCACATGTTAGGACCCCTAGGGAGTCCCCATGAACCCTTTTGACACATTGGAATGCTCAAGTGTGTCTGAAGGTGTCCTAAAACCCCTTAAAACACACTTGAGCATTCCTATGTGTCAAAAGGGGTCATCGGGACTCCCTAGGGGTCCTAGTAAGCCTTATCACATGTTAGGACCCCTAGGGAGTCCCCATGACCCCTTTTGACACTTTGGAACACTCAAGTGTGTCCGAAGGGGTCCTAAGACCCCTTAAGATACAGTTGAGCCTTCCAATGTGTCAAAAGGGGTCATTGGGACTCCCTAGGGGTCCTAGTATGCCTTACCATGTGTTAGGACCCCTAGGAAGTCCCCATCATCCCTTTTGACACTTTGGAATGCTCAAGTGTGTTTGAAGGGGTCCTAAGACCCCTTATGACACACTTGAGCATTCCAATGTGTCAAAAGGGGTCATGGGGACTCCCTAGGGGTTCTAGTACACCTTATCATGCATTAGGACCCCTAGGAAGTCCCGATGACCCCTTTTGACACATTGGAATGCTCAAGTGTGTCTTAAGGTGTCCTACAACCCCTTTGTACACTCTTAAGCATTCCAATCTATCAAAAGGGTTCATGGGGACTCCCTCGGGGTCCTAGTATGCCTTATCACATGTTTGGACCCCTAGGGAGTCCCCATGACCCCTTCTGACACATTAGAATGCTCAAGTGTGTCTTAAGGGGTCCTAAGACCCCTTCGGACACACTTGAGCATTCCAATGTGTCAAAAGGGGTCATAGGGAGTTCCTAGGGGTCCTAGTATGCCTTATCACACATTAGGACCCCTAGGGAGTCCCCATGACCCCTTTTGACACATTAGAATGCTCAAGTGTGTCCGAAGGGGTCTTATGACCCCTTAAGACACACTTGAGCATTCTAATGTGTCAAATGGGGTCATGGGGACTCCCTAGGGGTCCTAACACATGATAAGGCATACTAGGACCCCAAGGGAGTCCCCATGACCCCTTTTGACACATTGGAACACACAAGTGTGTCTTAAGGGGTCCTACGACCCCTTAGGACACACTTGAGCATTCCAATGTGTCAAAAGGGGTCATGGGGATGACCCCTTAAGACACACTTGAGCATTCCAATGTGTCAAAAAGGGTCATGGGGATTCCCTTGGGGTCCTAGTATGCCTTATCACGTGTTAGGACCCCTAGGGAGTCCCCATTACCCCTTTTGACACATTAGAATGCTCAGGTGTGTCTTAAGGGGTCCTAAGACCCCTTCAGACACACTTGAGCATTCCAATGTGTCAAAAGGGGTCATGGGGAGTCCTTAGGAGTCCTAGTACACCTTATCACACATTAGGACCCCTAGGGAGTCCCCATGATGCCTTTTCACAAGTGTGTCTCAAGCTCAATATTACAATTCCATTCAGGTTGCTATTTTTGTACACATCAGATATAGACATTCCCCTGAAAGCACAAAAGATGAGCGAAAGATAATCAGAGAGTACCATTTTTATATGAGTGATGAAAGGTCTCACTCTCATGAGTTTGTTCAACATTGTTTCCAAAATTATTTTGACTTCTTGTAGGAAAATGGTATTGCTATGGATAGGCATCTCATTTGGTTTGATAATTGCACCAGTCAATTTAACAATGCCAAAATGTTTCATTGGTTATGTAGAATGCATGTGGAGAGAGGTGTACCTCATATTTGGAGTTTTTTTGAGTCATGGCATGGGAAAGGGGAGCATGACAGATCAGGTGTGTGTGTGAAGAGAGCTCTAGTTAAGGAGTAATTGAGGATTTTAGGTGTTGTACTTCTTGATGCTCACTCTATTGTTGATTGGTGTACTTTAGCATTGTCACAGGGGGGGACTCTTGATTCTATAGTGCATAGATTCTTTTGGTTGGTTGAGGAGGGAACTATAGGAGATAGATTGGATTGTCAAACAGTGAAAGACTCTTAAAAAATGCATTCATTTCGAAGCTCCAATAGTAGTACATGGACCATTTGGACATGAGAGTTGGCTTATTTTTGCCCCATGTGTTTTCAGTATGATTGGGATCATTGCGAGTCAAGTGAGTG
This sequence comes from Chamaecyparis obtusa, assembly GCA_027943335.1. Taxonomy (NCBI): domain Eukaryota; kingdom Viridiplantae; phylum Streptophyta; class Pinopsida; order Cupressales; family Cupressaceae; genus Chamaecyparis; species Chamaecyparis obtusa. The sequence goes on along the minus strand of BSBK01007476.1, from coordinate 2,513,395 downwards.
GGTGGATACATGGGTTCCACAGCAATTGACTCCTTTATCTTTGACACTCTCAATAAGAAATGATGACATGGACACTTCAGTTGACTATGACCATCTTTTAGATCTTTTGAAGCTAGGAGATGTTTTTGCATTGGTTGCACCGCAGGGGAATGATGAGAGGTTGATTATTGGTTAGCACATTATGTACGAGGTAAACAGAAGCTTGTACAATTAATGACAGATGGTGATGGGTTCACATATCCTACTGGTTTAGTTGTTGTTACGGGAACATGGCTGCGAACATACATGATTAGAAAGAATGGAGTTCTCGCATTTGAAGACTATGAGAAGCACAAAACTATTATCATGTATTCACACCTTGTTATAGCAACAAATGTCAAGTTGTCAAAGAATCAAGGAAGACAAAAGACAAAAGAACTTTGGACTATTACTACTGCTGATCATGAAGCACTATTGGAGACCCTGAAGTAAAGAGATGACCCTTCAGGAACACTTGACTAGGTAATAAGTTAACTTAGTGTATTATTTTCTAAGTTTGTTAAGCTTAATTTCAATACATTAATTTGACCTTTCTTAGATTGTATTTTGAGTCAATAAACTTGGTTTTGTATGTGGATTGTAACTTGTTCAGGAGCACCTATGAAGACGCCTATGGTCACCATGGATCCAATCAGAGATAGAAGGACAAAAGGATCCTTAATGGTTAATTGAGATCTTTTGAAGCCTATAATGGCAATTTGTAACAATCAATTTGATTTAAAAGTTAAATGTCCTACAACTCTTCATAAGGACTTATGACCAAAATCATGTATGGGTGGCCAAGAGTTCCAAGAAGGGGTCTTACATGTCATATACTTATGTCATTTGCATGGTTTGAATTCTTACATGTTTGATTGTTGTTTCTAATGCTTTAAGGATATCATTTTTTATCATTTCAAACAATCTATAAAAGTTAAACCTCAAACATAATAAGCTCCACAATTCAAATTTCACAAGCTTAATCATGATTAATTTCACAGTTCAAATTTCAAACATACCACTAACAATCAGTTGAAAGCGCCTTAGCAACGTATGTTTCAAATCGGTAGTGATCTTCTGGGGCTCGTCTCTCGGACTTCGTGAGAGGTATCGACAAATTTTTAGGTGCTACAAGATCATGTTTTCGAGGTCTACAATAACCTCTCTCAATTTTTGGCGATTCGACTTCATTTGCATTTGGCAAGGTGATCTCAGTCGATGCCAAAACTTGCAGTGAGCGTCAGTTGAAAGTGGCTCAGCAGTGTATCTTTCAAACTGTCTGACCTAGAATCAAACCGTTTGCTCCATTGGCTCCAGTTGGCTAGGTAAACACTAGTGACAACCCCATTCTTCCCACAGAGTCATTGGAACGCTTGTGACCACGCTCGACCCAAGTGACCCCAAGGTGCACTAAGCATGATTAGGAAGCGATCTTCCGAGGCTCGTATCTCAAACTTTGTGAGAGGTATCAAAAAATTGTTAGGTGATACGAGATCATGTTTTTGAGGTCTACAATAACCTCTCTCAGTTTTGGGTGATTCGACTTCATTTTCATTTGGCAAGGCGATCTCAGTTGATGCCAAAACTTGCAGTGAGGGTTAGTTGAAAGTGGCTCAGCAGCGTATCTTTCAAACCATCTGACCTGGCATCAAACCATTTTCTCCATTGGCTCTAGTTGGCTAGGTAAATGCTAGTGACAACCCTGTTCTACCCACAGAGTCACCGGAATGTTCGCGACCACGCTTGACCCAAGTGACCCCAAGGTGCACTAAGCACGATTGGGCAGAAATCTTCCGGGGCTCGTATCTTAGACTTCATGAGAGGTATCGACAAATTTTTAGGTGCTATGGGATTTTTTTTTTGAGGTCTACAATAACCTCTCTCAGTTTTGGGTGATTCAACTTCATTTGCATTTGGCAAGGCGATCTCAGTCGATGCCAAAACTTGTAGTGAGGGTCAGCTGAAAGTGGCTCAGTAGTGTATCTTTCAAACCATCCAACCTAGAATCAAACCATCTACTCCATTAGCTCCATTTGGATGGGTAAATTCCAGTGACAACCCCATTCTTCCCACAGAGTCACCAGAACGCTTGTGACCACACTCGACCCAAGTGACCCCAAGGTGCACTAAGCACAATTGGGCAGCGATCTTCCGGGGCTCATTTCTTAAACTTCATGAGAGGTATCAAAAAATCATTAGGTTCTATAGGATCATGTTTTTGAGGTCTACAATAACCTCTCTTAGTTTTGGGCGATTTGACTTCGTTTGCATTTGGCAAGGCGATCTCAGTCGATGCAAAAACTTGCAGTGAGGGTCAGTTGAAAGTGGCTTAGTAATGTATCTTTCAAACCCTCCGACCTGGCATCAAACCATCTGCTCCATCAGCTCTAGTTGGCTAGGTAAATGCCAGTCACAACCCTATTTTGCCCACAGAGTCATCGGAACGCTCGCAACCATGCTTGACCCAAGTGACCCCAAGGTGCACTAAGCACGATTGGGCAGCGATCTTTTAGGGCTCGTATCTCAGAATTCATGATAGGTATTAAAAAATTGTTAGGTGGTACAAGATCATGTTTTCAAGGTCTACAATAACCTCTCTCAGTTTTGGGTGATTTGACTTCGTTTGCATTTGGCAAGGCAATCTCAGTCGATGCCAAAACTTGTAGTGAGGGTCAGTTGAAAGTGGCTCAACAACGTATCTTTCAAACCATCTGACCTGGCATCAAACCATCTACTCCATCAGCTTTGGTTGGTCAGGTAAATTCTAGTGACAACCTCGTTCTACCCACAGAGTCACCAGAATGCTCACGACCATGCTCGACCCAAGTGACCCCAAGGTGCACTAAGCACGATTGGGCAGCGATCTTCCAGGGCTGGTGCAGGGCACCCTCCACTAGTAGGAATTTGAATTGCATTGTTATGTTTGTAACAAATAGGATGGATCTAAATAGATCATCCTAATTTTGGTTTGGAATCCCTAATGTGTGATCAAGGATCTTTTGGCAATGTTATAAGCCTAAGATACCTTAGGTCATGGGGTTCACCTAGTTAGTGATAATTTGCTAGGTTAGGCTTATGGAGTCTTAAAGGTTGATTTTAGATTATTTTCACTTGAAAAATCATGTTGATAGGTTTTGATCTCAAAAAGAAATCATAAACTCTATCGAGTTCTTAAAATGGCATATTTTGCAAAATTGCAAAAATGCAATAAAAGTTGCTATTGCAACTGTCTAAAATTTCTCGAGAGATTGGAATTGGAAACCCAAGAGTCAAATGGGTTTTTAAATTGATATACCTTCATTTTTAAAGTTATATATGCTCATCACTTCGAACCATAATCGTAAGAAGTTGATTTTTGTAAATTGATACCATAAAGGAGGAATACAAACCATTTTTGAGCCATTTCTCAGAGTTGTACGGGCGTGTACAGACTTACAGGGTCATGATTTGAATGTGGGAATATTGTATTGCATGTTAGTGAACATTTTCATTGATTTGAAGAAGTTTTAGTTTCATTTGTTAAAGTTATGTCAATTCTTTTCAAAATAGTCCAAGAAGCAAGCTTTTCTAGGGCCTTGAACACTAATGGAGGCCTAACTTGCATTCTAGCCGTGGGTTTAACCTAAGAATTTGGAAAACACAAGTTAGGTCTATGTATCAATGGATTCTAAAGGCTCATGTAGTGGCTCGAAGGGAAAGGCCTTCATGCACCAGGCCCTAGTCTGAATTTTTGAGAGGATTCAGTGTAGAAAGTAGAAGAAAGTTGTAAAGAAGGCATAGAATAGATAAGTGAGTGAAGTAAAGGTGGTTTTGAGTCATTTGGGGTTGGAGAAGAATATCTAAAGTATTGTACTAGTTACATGAACCCTATACCTCATACTTGCTTTGTAAACCAAGCTTAATTAGTCCAATTAGGTCTGTGTCCAAGGTGGGTGTTAGGTGGCACTGGAGTGGATTTGGAAGGTAAGGCTTTGGGATCTTAAATAAATTCCAAATGGGTGTTTGAAAATGCCCTAATTGTATCAAGATACTCAGTTGTGCAAAAGTTTGAGTAGAAAACCTCTATTGAGAAGGCTACAAGGAAATTGGCGTGTAGGTCTAGTTTGCCATGGTATGGTTTTGGTGGGAATAAACCAAGTGTTATTTTAGAGGCCTTAGGTCATACGAGGACCATCTAAATGTTTGGGAGTGGTCAGGATGTCCACTGGTGAAGAGTTCTATCAATAAGTTAGTTTTAGGCCTAGTGTCCCTAAAGCCAAAAAGGCATTGAAGTTTGATTGAGTGTGTAACTTTGCAAAGGGAGTTTATTGGGCTAGAAATGTATTTTTTTGGTTGTGTTATACCATCAAAAGAGTTTGGGATTACCCTTAAGCCTTTGTGGTTGGTTGGTGAGTTGTGGGAGGTAGTAGAAGGGCACTCCACTTTCTTGTTGTAACCTCTACATTAGGGGCTCGTATATGTAAATTGTTCAACAGAATGCCCACAAGCAGAGCACAACATATGGAATTATAGATAGGAGTAGTAGAACTAGTAAAAGGTATCCAAAAATGAAGTTTCCAAAGCTTTGTTAGGTTAGACTGGTCGATGACAATGAGAATTGGTTTTGCACATCAACAATATTGGCATTCAAGAACATGATAATCTATAACACAATTTCAATATTAAGACATTATCATTTCCTAAGAATGCCCCAACACCGAATGTCAAGGAGGACCCGACATCTTCCCTGATGGACAGAACCTTGTTTCATGCTCGGTTGTTGGATTCATAGAGGTCTTGGAGTATATCAATGGGAAACTTAAGAGCGATTTTCAATACCAAGCTGACGATGCCTTCATGATGCATGATAATGCAGTTCTTTGTGTTGACATCAGTCATGATTCAGAGATGTTGGCTTCAGGTTTACAGGGTGGGAAAATTGAGGAGGACGTGCTCGCAATTGAATCCCAATATATGTATGTATGATGGCTTCGACAAAATGTTTCTTGGTGTCACTTGCATGAAGTGGTATGTGTGTGGAGAGCCATAAATGACACGCTCTAGTTATAGCACCAAGCGTCCAATCAAAACATAGAGGCATTAACACTTGTGTTGCAATAAGATCCAAATGGCACTATTCTATAGGAATAGATCCATTTTGAAAGATGTAGAGAGCCTAGTAACATGGACTTTCATAACAAAATATTACTAAGGCACTCACAAAGGGAGACTTTAATGTATTCGAGAAAGAAGATGTGGATAGACACATCCTCAAGAATTAGTTATTATAACAGGAAAGAAACTGACCAAAAGGGGAAAATAAATAAGGCTCGTAGAGGAGATTTTGGGGCTTCCAGATTCCGCCTGACCCAAGAGACTTTGTGCCAAGGGAGGGATAGATTAGGATTTTTATTGTAATGCAGGGAAAGAGGGATTTTATTTTTAGATAATGGTAAATGTATAGGAACAACATAATCTTTATTTTTTTGCTGTGTTCAAATAAGGTGTTAGAGTTTTAGGTGACTCTACAACACCCCCAGGATCGAATGCAAGACCAAGATAACTTCCACAAGAGATTGGCAAGACAATTGCATTAAGATGCAAGAATGATATTATTGATCATGGACATAATTAAAATGTACATAATAGGCCTCCTTATATAGGAAAGGCAATAAGAGATAATGATAGGGAGTTGATAAGCTATCACCTATGCTAGGTTTAATCACATGTCCACCAAATGTGGATCATCCTCCAATATGCAATAAAGTATGTGCATTGGATTAGGATGATAATGTGATAAGAGCATGAAAGGTGGATCTCACACACAATGAGGCATGTGAAGACAACTATCACACCAAAAGTGGAATTTCTCCTACACCATGTGCTTAATAGATGTGCACACTCCTAGGTGTCTCAATCACAAACTACTATGCAATGCATTAACCTAAGTAAGATTAAGTAAAGTGTAATTAAAAATAATTAATTACACCAACACCCCCCCTTAAGTGCAACTTAGGGAATGCACTTAAACTCACAATGCAAGATGGGTCCCAACAACTAGGCCATGTTAGGTACCCATGTACAAAATGCAATACATGAAATGCATAACTCTCATAAAGTGGAAAAAGAGGGAAAACCTCATGGGAAAAACCCTCCCCCAAAAAGAGAGAAGAAAACAAGATGCATGGATGGATGGAGTGCTCAAGACCCCCCAAGAACTACATACATCATGTATATACAAAGAAGTATCCCCCCATAAGAAGGATAGCTAGAGACATGATATCCCCCCCATAATGAAGAATCTCCTACAAAAATGGTGAGTGCTTAAAGACAAAGCACATTCCAATGACTACAAACAACATTTCTCCCCTTGGGAAGAAGATATACCAAGTACAAATGTAGGTGTGGTTGCCATTCTGGATAGGAACTAGGAAGTGGAATCCAAATGAAGTATGATGATGATGCCATGAACCAATCCATATCCAAATGAAAGAAGGAAGAAGGTCTCCAAATATGCATCTTTAAAAATTGAATAGGCCTCTCTAATCTCAAAGAATCTATCACATCATGTGACAAATCAAGTGAAGAAGAAGAATCAAGAATGTCAATCTCCAAAGAATGTGAAGAAGTATCTCCAACTGTGATGAAACTATCATCAAAGAGAAGAGAAACCCCCTCAAGTATGTCTCCCAAATCTGAAATATGAGACTCCACAAATAATGAACCAATATATGGCAAGTAAGAATCCCAATCAAGAAGACAAATAGATATCTCTTGCAATGAATCACTGGAATCACCAACAAGAGATGATTGTGTGATCTCAACTAAAGAATTAGGAGCTACAAGAGGAGCCACTTGATCATCCTTGCTCTCAATTGCTACAAATTCTTCAATTGCATCTAAAGTATAATCATCATAGGGAATATTATCTGCATCATCAAGAGGAATGAGGCAATCTGAAGCAAGTTCATCTGGGAATGGAGCAACATGTGGATCACCAAAAATCTCCCAAATGATTGTCCAAATAATTTGTGGACATTGAACACCTCTAAATTTGTGGCAGATGTCATAGAAGAGACACAAACTGATGCTACTAATAATCAAATTTATAATATGAGCATTCTTTTCTCCCCAAACATATTGCTTCCCCTGTGACTTTGGCTCAAGAATGAGTCCATAAAGATGAGGCAAGAGATTAAGCCATCTACAATGTGTGATGATTCCTTTTGCCCATGACTCATAATTATCCTTAGTCAAAAGTACTACTGCAGGATGTGTTTCATAACTCATGATTACATTAATGATACACTTCTCTCATTACAAATTGAGATCAACAAATTATTACACTCCAAAATTAGGCTATAATAGACTTAGATCACTATGCAAAAGACCAAGCTAAGGCTTATGCATTACAAATGAAAAAACTAAGCCAATTTCTAAAAGTATAGTTTTTGGTCACAGTCACTAAAATCTGATTCCAGATCTGGAAAATATAGAAAAAATTATGCACTTTAAAAAAAAATTGCACCTAAAAAGGAGTTCATATGAGCTCAAATGAGGCCTTGGAAGTTGCAAAAACTGAGATTTGCGATTTTCAGAAAAATTCAAGAACAGAGATCAGAAACCACCTGAACCATTGTGTAGATAATGAAATTCTACCCCAAAACAAAAAAAAATGCTCAAAAAAAGGAGTCTAGATGACTAAGATATCGCTGTTTGAAAATTGCTTCTAAAATTATTTTTTCTGAATCACCGCCGCCGCACTTCCAAAATTCAAATAGCTCTAGATTTGGTCTCAGGTGTCCGATTTGGATGAAATAAAATTTGATTTAGGGGTTTTTGGACCTCCTTAATATGATGCCAACCTTTGATTTGCACTAGCAAGCTCCACTATTGACCTGCAATAGAAAGTCACAAAATACAAAACCCCAAATTTTCTCCAAATAGACTATGCAATGGTGATGTCCAAATACCTTTATTCTACACCCACAATTGAATCAAGCCAAGATTGCACTTCTTGAGAAGAGGTCTTCACACCTTGAGAGCTCTGATACCATGTTAGAGTTTTAGGTGACTCTACAACACCCCCAGGATTGAATGCAAGACCAAGATAACTTCCACAAGAGATTGGCAAGACAATTGCATTAATATGTAAGAATGATATTATTGATCATGGACATAATTAAAATGTACATAATAGGCCTCCTTATATAGGAAAGGCAATAAGAGATAATGATAGGGAGTTGATAAGCTATCACCTATGCTAAGTGTAATCACATGTCCACCAAATGTGGATCATCCTCCAATATGCAATAAAGTATGTGCATTGGATTAGGATGATAATGTGATAAGAGCATGAAAGGTGGATCTCACACACAATGAGGCATGTGAAGACAACTATCACACCAAAAGTGGAATTTCTCCTACACCATGTGCTTAATAGATGTGCACACTCCTAGGTGTCTCAATCACAAACTACTATGCAATGCATTAACCTAAGTAAGATTAAGTAAAGTGTAATTAGGAATAATTAATTACACCAATAGAAGGATATGTCAGCATATTAAAACTTTGATTTTAGATGCTCACTTTTTCATTGATATTCATCTTTGAATGATATTGGTTTCTTTTGAATGTGTATCTGTTACGTCTGATCATCAGCACAATCATCTGTGGACTTTGTGCTATAGTTTTTCATGTATTTGGAAAGAACCTATCATCTTTCTCTCTTAGTTTCTTTCTGTAATGCATTGTTTAGGAAAATGAAATTTGTAGCATTTACTGTCCTTTTCTTTTTAGTAAATTAGTCCCTTCGCATCTATCTCATGTTTACGAATAGATGTTTGTAAGCCTTTATTGCTTTCAGGTTAAAAACATTATCATTTATAGTTTAGTTGATTCATTGTAAATCCTGCACGGGGAGTTGTACTCGGATAATTCAGAGGGTGCTTACGCTTCTCAATAGTGAAGTGACCCAACTATGGGTGTTGGTTGAGTCTTTTTGTTTGGGCTTTAAGGGTCATTTTGTAAGCGTTTCTTTGGAAGACAAATCTGTTCACCAACAAGAAGTTAAACCTCAAACATAATAAGCTCCATGAATAGGGTATTCTAGAGTAAAGAAAAACAAATGTAACTTCAACAAGATATAATTTAAATCATAATGATAATCATAGTCAAGATATAACTTCACCATTCAATTCCATAAACATGAATAATAAATATGTATATACAAAAGATGACACAAATATAACATATAAATGAACATGTTCTATATATGTATCAAATGTATCAAAAGTATGTCCATATACAAATATGGCACATGCCATTTCAAAATGTCTACAAAATCAATGTTTTAAGGTGTACAATGTGACATATATGTCATCTCAAAATGTGTCAAGTGTCATCTCTAAATGACCACAAAACTAAAACTGCATCCTATGCTATAGGGGGATCATCAAAATGTAGCCTCTTTGAAGAAGTGTTGGGCTCTGATTGATCCTACATAAAAAATGAGTTCAAACCAAAGTTAGATTGCTTACTTTATATGATTTGTACATATATATATATAATTCATAATTTTCAAACACTAATTTAATTAAAATTATAATTGAATACAAATATTTGTACCTAGTCTCTCGATCACCTACCACGAGCAGGTGTCCTAGCATAAGTCCTGGGTAGCAAAGGGACCATGCCATCAATACTAACTCTGACCTATAAATATATATTTGCAATAATGAGATTAGTAGAGTGGTGCAACATAGAGTAATAAATCTACAAAATAGGATGATAGCATAATATAATTACAAATTGATTGAACTAAAATTAAAACTTACATCTGGTGATCACTCCTCTGGAATAGTGGGCTGGGTCAACAAAGAAACGAAGGATTCTCGTGGGCCCTCCCTCACAGTTGGAGTAACCTATGAGAGTAAAAAGATTGTCAATTATATATCAATGTACTTCATCATAGCAAACCTGGTTACAAAATACAAATAACAATATGTAAAATTCTACCTACAATAGGGCTATCACTTCGAATCGAGACGCCTATAACCCTACGCTATCGAACTGGTGTCGGGACATCATCGATAGCCACACCCTATACAATAAAGTGCAAGTAAAATATTTATTACTACACACAAGTGGCATACATATGCATGCATAATTAATCTTAAACAATTAACTACCTTTCCTTTGTTGACACCTGATGAAGGAATGCTCTCATGCCCCCCACTGACATCGGCTATAGCCTGCAAGAACACAATAAGATGACAATATATATTAGTAAATGTATGAATTTTATTGCTCTAATTGATAGAGATTTAACCATGTACACCAAATGATATAAAAAAAAACTAATGGGTACATAATTTATAATATACCATATAGTCATCAAGGCCAAATGAAATGGCCGAAAGTGTGGACTCATCGACCTATCTCACCTCCTCCTGTGTCATCGACTGAACATAAATGGAAAAAATATATATACATAAGTACATGCAATCATTAAAACTAATCTAAATAAATAAATTATTTTTAAATTAAATAAGTCATGTGACAAATTTATTTATAATGTTTACTCTTATTGTATCGACAGGAGTCAATGGCTCTGCTTGCACCTCCTGAGCACTCTCATGAGATGTAGATGCTCCATGAGGTGTTGCAGCCTCTATAGTTGTGTCTCCTGTATCCCCCTCATCAATATAATGAAACTGATATATATCAGAATCAATAAGCGGTCTGAGGCACATATGCCTACACGTAATGCACATATGGGGCTCACATACATGTGAACTCCGATGAGCTATCAATGTGTGAGCAACATCCAAAGGAGGCAACACTGACCTGGTCTGAGTGATCAACTGATCACTTAGTAAATGAATGGCCCTAATAGTCTATGAGGCAGCCTCTGCAATGATATCAGGATGCTGCACTGGAGGAGGGGGTGCGACATCAGTGGGGGGGACAAAGGTAGTGGCCTTTTGGCACTGGGAAGATGGCCTAGTTTGAGGAGCTCCTCTACCTATGCCCATGTTGGGCCTCATACTCCAATAATCAACATGGTGACCAAGCACAAAATCAGCATACAAATTTTAAGGAAATAAAATGGGACCTCCAAATTGCTATGGGGTGGTTTATCAAAAACCATCCACTAGCGATCCCAAAAGTTTTTGCTCATTGCTTCATTTGTGCACCATTTTATTGATAATTTGGGCTTTTTCAGGTCAACTGGTATTCTAGTTTTAGGATCAACAAAAAGGGTGGCTATATCTTCCTTACTTATATTAAGGGCCGCAATCCCATCATGGTCAAGCCCGTCATCAAATTGGGCATGCATATCATCACGCCAATGAAGAGCAGCATTATGTTGCTGCGTGAGTGTGTCAATGTTTCCAACAATTGTATTTAGTGTGGCAAGCATGGGACCTAATGTAGGTATATTTTGATACGTGTTTTGGAAACCCCGTACTGTGTTCAAATTTTCTTGTATCAAATCTTGTAAAGATGGAGGGTTTTGAAGCGGGGGATTGTTTTGGGGATCGTTATTTGGTGTGGGAGGGTTATTTTCTTCATTGTTGTCAGCCATGCCTGATTAAATAAAAAAATCTAAATTTCAATCTAATTTCATATATTATTACAAATATAAATACAAAATCCTATTTTTAAAAAAATGTTACATTTAGCATGAAAATGAAATAAATTAATAAAAATCATATAAATAACTACTTACCAAATATTGTTGGAGTTGAATTTGTTGTTTCTAATATCAGGTATCCAAAAATATATCGGGTATCTGAAAATCACAGAAAGAACTTAAGAAAATCGCGCAAGGAAATGAGGAAAAGGGCTCACGGGTTTTGGATTTATGCCACAGTTATCGGGTACCCGATTAGGCTTGTGCTTTTGTGGCAAGTTTGCCCAAGTGTACTAACACCCAGGCCTACTAAAAAGTCAACAAGCACTTTCCTGTGCTTTTGGACGAGTGAAAAGTGAATGTTTTTCACATCGCCACTTTTTGGCCCCTAATGATCTTGCACATACCCAAGGGCTGGAATAAAACCTTTAAGGTCTTCATATTGCCATGCATATACATCACTAAACTCTTTGAATAATTGGGTATAAGCTTTCTTTTCTAAATTAGTATTTACTTTTCCAAATTGTAAGCTTTTACCTGGTTGCAATTCTAATTCAACACAATGTTCTTGTTGAACTACTAGGCCAACTTTTTTCTTCTTAGCTTGATCATCTTTGTTGAAGACAACTTCTAAAGTGACAAGACCCATTGGCATCTTATTAGATTTAAGTTGTATCACTTGGTCACCATAGTTCTGCAATAATCTATCTTGGTTATGCTCTAAGAAGACATCCTCTTCAAACAAGAACTACAGAATTTGCTCATCATTGTCAAACACTTGCCAATTAGTATCATTATCAGGGATAGAAGGTCTAACAATTACTTTGATATATTGTTGGGTCCCCTCCTTTGAAATACTATTGGAAATATCATACTAAGATCCAACAACAACTAATCTATCTGCATTTTTATTTAGCTTCCTAGGGATGGCAACAATATTGAAAGCACAAAAGTCTTCAATTGCATCCCAAACTCTATGTTTGTTTGCTTTCATGGTGTCATTTTTGGTTGCACTTATCCCTCTCACTTGGCTAACTACTAACTCACTATCACCATAAACTTTTAGGGCTTTGAGCCCTCTCTTTCTAGCCCACTCCTATCCATTTACAAGGCTTTCATACTCTGCAGTGTTGCTAGTGCAAGAGAAACTGAATTTGAAAGCCATATAGTATCTTTCCCCTTTTGGGGACACTAGCATAGCACCACCACTAGAACCATGTCTACTTCTAGCTCCATCAAAAAAAATAATTCCCAAACCTGATTGCTCTGATCCTTTGAATCAATGTCTTCTTTGAGAAGGTTTGGTTCTATGGATCCACTTTCTTGTATCAAATAGCTTCCCAAACTAGCATCCCAAATAACATTTTCTTGGGCCTTTGAAGCCTTTTCTGATTCTAGCTCATCTAGTAAAATATCAGGGATATTTTCTATCTTAGTGTTTGCTTCTTTGATAATGGGGAAGTCATTGCTATCAAATGCAAGGCAGCTTGCATTGATCATATTGGACACATAAGGTTCTATATGGTGTGCTGCTCATGATTCATATTTGATGGTGACCTTGGTACCATATCTTGTGTGGAAGAGCATGTGAGACCAGTCAGAAGAAAGGTAGCCTACTATCTTGGCTGTAAACTCCCTTGACAAACATATGGCAAATAAAGCAGGGAGATCTATGATATATATATCAAGTAGGATGGAGAAATTAGGACTTACATGAAGGACTATACTGTTATCCTTGGCCATACCTATAGTATTAATTGAGGATTCATCAAGTTGTGTAACCTTCTTTTGGAAGGGTTCATATTTAAGTCCTAGTTGATCAGCCACCTTTTTGGGCATTACAATACTAGTAGCTCCACTATCCACCATGAAATTATGTACTAAGGATTTTCCAATAATCAAAGATACATAAAAGGGAGGTGGTTTTGGATTCCTACCTTGAACAGTATTGACTTTGGAAATGCAACTTGGAGCCTCCTTTTCTTGATCAGTGTTGACCAACATTGGCTTTGCAGTCTCTTTTGTAGGCTGAGGAGTTGTTACTTTAGTCATGGCTTTCTTCAAAATCTCAAGTTATCCTGGAATACCCAAAGAGTCCCACATGGACATAGTAACATTCACCTTCTTCATGTTGTCTACAATGTTGAAAGCTGTCACAGTATGTACTCTTTGTTGTGCTTTTACTATGATAGGCTCCACTTCTTTGAGAGTCTGGCCTTCTTTGCTTGTAATGACAGGAGCCTTCTTAAATATGATGGGAGTAGCTTGCTATAGTGGCTCTGCAGATGGAGTAGCTTTAGTCCTAGAATCCACTCGCTCCATGTCTTGAGCTCTTCTCTTTGACCTTGTGTTGGTAGCAATGGAAATTTCACCATTGACTCCATTGAAGTCTTGCTGCTCCCAATTGAAAAGAGTAGTCTCATCAACTTGTGATTCTTGTTGAGGAATTGATCCACTGGAAGAGGCCCCTGATTGAGTATGTGAGGCATTCTGGACCATTAGAGCTTGGTTCATCCAACCATTTGAACATGTAGCCTGATTATGAGGTTGATTACAAGGAAAGCACCATTCATTTTCCAAGGCCATATTATTTTGACTAGGGACCACATCCCTAACTGGATTTGCAGAATTAAGAGGTGCAGGGTTGTATGGTTGGAAAGGTCTTTGATTAAAATTTTGCTTTTGGTAAGCTCCTTGATAACCTCCTTGATATGGTGGCCTATTTTGCTGATAGGACTATCCTCGATTCTAATATTGTTGATTCGAACCCTGGCCTTGTGGCTGAAAAGGGGGTCTGATTCCTTGCCCTTGCTTCTTTAGGTTTGTAACCTCTTTAGTTAAAGTCTACAACAAATTTGTCATTTCTTCTTGACTACTTTGCTGACTACTCCTCATTTCTTGCAATTCTTGAGAGAAACTTGCCTTTTGCTCCTGACCACTAGTACTAGCCTACAGTGCTAATATGGTGGGAATAGGGGTAAAAGGAGGTATTTTTAGAGGTGCAATGAGCTAAAGGCTAGGAAAGATGGGCATGGGTGGCCTTCTTGCTATCATGCCTGCTTGGATTAAACAATTTTCAGCTTTGACAGCTATGTCAAAAGCTTGGCGTAGAGAGGTACCACCCATAGATTGGATCATGATAGAGATTTGACTATTCAAGCTTTGTAAGAAGTATAGGAAAGCATGGTTAGTTGATGGCCTCACCAAGACTAGAATTCTATTCCATGTTTTGTGCAATCTACTATTATAATTTGTCATTTTCTCTTGAGGGTCTCTTTTAATGGTTGTTAACTACTCGACCAAAGAAAAATTGTTTGATTTATCCTCAAAGTGTTTACTCAAAGCATCTCCTAATCCATCCCATGAATTAATGGAACCAACAGCTAGAGTTCTAAACCATTCAAGAGCCTTACCTTTGAGGGAGGCTGCTAATAACTTAGTGGCCACATCTTCTTGAGTTATATTATGTATGCTATAGATAGTGGTCACATCTCTAATATGTTCAAAAGCTATTGTTTATCCTTCACCTATGAAATTAGGTAGACTCTTTAGTGCTACCAAGGGCACATCATGATGTTGAGCAAAATTCAATGGACTTCCCTGGTTAAAGGGTGCAAAAGAAAACTGCCTAGCCATTGTAGGAGCTAGAACTTGCTAAATAGTAACTGTGTGAGTTGTATTTGATGCTAGATCTAAATCTTCTTCTAGATCTCTGGTTAGAGATCTTCCTCTTCTTCTAAGATGAAAGGGAAAAGGTCTCCTTTCTGAAGTATCAGGTGGTGTAGATTGTGCTCTCCTTGTAGGGGATGGTCTTTGAGACAACCGTCCTCTATAGCTTCTATTTAAGGGCAACTCTAAAAATTCAGTGGGCTTTGAGCTCCTAGTCTCAATCTTTCTCATAAACTTTGAACAAGGTAGCCTAAATCTGTGAAATCAGTGGAGTTGCCAGATATACTTGATAGAAAAACTTCTAAAAGTTTGTATTATGCAATCAATATATCAGAGATAACATAATCTTTCAAAGATGAACTTCTTTCTAGTGGTCATAAATGTTATGCCCAAGGTGGAATATATTTGTGCTTATGTCTGTACTGACAGTCCTTGAACATATATCTGAACTTTGGTCCCACCGGGCATGCCAGAATTGTTATACACTAAGTTTGCACCCTTGTTTCAAACTCTCTTGGTCTTGATAACTTAGTATAACATGGGAATCATCTCCAGGTGTGGGACCTATGCTAACTAAGATGAAACCTCTAGGTTCTAGGCTAGTTCCTCTTGGATAATCACCTTAATTTTCTTCTAGATAGGAAAGTAAACTTTGAGGAGAAAGGGATAGAAGGAATGCTTGAAAGGGAAATGATTGAAAGAAAACTACCTACTAGGTGATACAACAAACTGAAATGAACACAATACACTAACCAAATTAGCATGAAGGCTCTTAGATCTAATAGAACACAATCTTCCTAAACAAGCTTGCATAAGTGTTTCACAGAGAGGCCTGAACAAAAGACACAGACTGTGACCTACAAGCAAATGTTCTCTTTAGCAAAAGGGCACAGGAATGAGACAGAATGATAGGGGGTTAAAGTATACCCACAAATTCACTCAAATCAAATCAAACACAATAGTACACAAATAAGATAAAAGAAAGAAGGGCTTTGGAACTCCAAGATTTCTCTAACATAGCCAGTATATTATACTCAATAAGAGAAATACAGACAAGGGAAAGACCAGAGGGTAGAACAAATGCCATGGATAGCCTATATTGAATCTAAGATTTCAATGAAAGGTTACAAACTGTAAGAGCCAGAGGGAAGAATGAATGCCATGGATAACTCCTAAGAAAGAGAAAAACTCTTTTTACAATTGTAAACTCTAAGCTCTAAAAGCTCCAAAAAATAATATATACATCTCCTTTACATGCAGCCAGGAATAAAAAAAAATTACTAGGGTTACATAGATTTTGCATATAATAATAGAGAACCCTGATTCTATCATTTCTGATCATAAATGCATCTTGAAAATATCTTGGCCGATCAGATATATGTCCTTGTACATAATTCTATCACCACAACTGCCTACAGACAAGCCGCCTTGATCTAACCACTTCGCTGCAATTGAAAACCTTACGCCACCGCCATGACCTTGATTTTGCTGAATTGGGTTTGCCCTAAATGCTCAATTTTGATCTTCATAGTTATTATAATTTTAAAAGTATAAATGATCACAGGTGACGCCAACCCTTTCCATCTACCAATGGCACGAAATCAATGTCATAGTACCTCAGGAAACAAGAAGTCAATCTACGATGGCCACCCAAATCTTCCTCATCTTCACAACCTGCAACCATCCTGAGAACATCAATTCTGAGTTACCCCTGACTTTGCACAGCCCATTGGATCAAACACCAGTGAAAACCTTATAGAAGGATTCAAATTCGGGCTCCAACGACTACCAGGTTCAAGTTTAAAACACAACCATCAATCACATTCTTCCGAGTAGATCGGATGACCTAGATCATCCCTTTTAACAGTCACAAGTCCCCCAAAAAATGTCGGCCACATCACCACTTTGGAGACCAATGAAAATCAAGGACCTCAGCACAACGACCAGTGGGTCCATAGATAACTATCGATTTTAAATCAGACGGTGGTCGCATGATCGCAAAGGGGAAGAAAAATCCTTAAGATCATGCGACAACTGTAGATCATTTTTCACTGTCACCCCACTTGAAAACATTTAGACCCACCAAACTATCCTCATCATCACCCCTCGGCCAATTGAAAATGAGCACCGCTGCATGACTGGCACCTTGGACCCACCTGTCGAATCACCTTTCCATCGAGTGACTGTCACAAGATTGCAAAGGGGAAGAAAAATCCTTACAATCATGCAAAAACCATAGATCCTTTTGCACCTTAACCACCTCAGAACGGAGACCACTAGACATAACATTAACCGCCCATTGGGGTTGTGTGAACACGTGACTATGAAAATGCTGGGTCGCTGAATGGAAAGCACTTAACCGCTAGAAACAAGAGATCAAGTGACTGCACAGTCACCTAATCACTGAAATAAAGGCTTGGCCACCAGAAAATTGGAGATCAAGCGACTGCATCCTTGAAGACCTGGGACCCGCTTTGGTTGCAAGAGCGCACAGAAAAATTGATGACACCGAAGAAGAAATGCAGGGTGCGAAAGGTCGAAAACAACCTGGGTTTTTAAGCTTGACCATTTTTTTGAACCTTGCAACCTAAGTATTCCCTGCAAACCTTGAAACTTGAACATCTTCCTGGGTTTTATGAATTAGCGCATGAGATCAGAACTAGAGCCTGGTGGCACATTGAGGAGCATGGGGCTAAGATCGCAAACCATAAAACTTCGTGGATCCACCTCGCAAGTGAAAACATGCCAAATCTGTATGATAGGAAAATTTGGGTAACACTTACCATTTGAATCACATAGATACAAACAAAGTTACTAGCATGGGGGTGGTAAGTACTATATACCATTTAAACTAACCTCCAGTTTATGACTCCAATATACCATTTTATTAAAAGTTTATTTTGCTAAGCCTATTGCTTTCACTTTGCTGAAGTTTTTATATTTAATCTTTGTCATAGGATGACATGGATCCAACACATGACAGTGGCTATGGGGATGCTCCTCCCACCCAATATTTAGAAAAGGTAAACCTTATTGTAATTGTACAAATTAGATAGTTGAAAAATGTTATATTATTATGTTCTTTTCTTTAGGGATTTGGAGTTATTCTGATAGTTTTACTGATATTACTGTCACAAATTGATGTTTAGGATAGGGAAAAAGTGCCCGCAACAACATAGGCAATAGATGCAGATATGGATGAGGATATCCTAGATATCCCCAACCTAGTAAATATGGTCAACAAAAAATTAAAAAAGTTAGTGCAAAAATTCTTGCCATTTTGGTTATTCCAATTTCAACTAAGGAGATGTTGGTGAGGAAAGAGGAATTGATGTGACAAGCATGTTGTTTTGAAGTAAGCAGTAATGAATCTTTAGTTATAAAAAAAGTTCAATAAAGGTTTATATTTTATACTCTTTTATGTCATGGACTAAAATATGTATGTGTTCTTCTTACATGATTTTTTGTGTACTCAAGCAACTACTCATGGACATCGCGGTGAGGCTGGTACTAGTACAACTCCCACCTAAGGTAAAATAATCCTTAAGTTAACAAGATACAAGGAATTTTTTCTTTGGAATATTCACAAACTTCATTGGACTTACTAATTAGAAATGTACATTTTTCATTGGACATACTGATACCATAGATACAACTAGAGGAAAAGGTACAATTATGACTAATTCAAAATTTATAAGAAAATCTTCACTCAAACTTTATTGAAAGATACTCTTACTTTTATTATTTTAGAATGCCTTTGCTAACAATGTATTGTTTAGGTCATCAAGTGAAGGCGACTCTTATGAGGACCACCCCTTCGAGATTGCCGACTACAATGTCAGCAACATGGAGGGTGCAAACACCGATGTCTTCATAGTCTACGCCTAGTAAATGCTTTCTTTTCTATATTTGGTTTTGTGTTAATTATGATTTGATAATTTGTACTTTAATCTTGGGTGCATTTCATAGTGGATTAATTTTCTGCAGTAGTTGATACACCTGTTGCTACGCCGGATACAGATCAGAGTTTCTTGGATCTACCTGTGTTGCTAGCATGAGAGTTATGCAGACATCATTGTTGATGGCCGATAAAGAATTGATGCCTTTAAAATGTCTTAAGTTTCTAGGTACTTTAAAATTATTATTATTTATATTGTAATTATAATTTACTTATTCATAAGAAGTTTTGGATTGATGAACCCATGACGTTTTTGCAAGGAATGATTGTTTTTATAAAATGCTTTATGACTTGACATTAAAGATATTCAAGCCCACCATACATACAAGGTGGAACATCATAAGTGAACTAAACATATACCACTATATTTATTTCATATCATTAATTGGTACAATATTTTTCCTTTCATTCCATTTCTTTTACTATATTCAAGGTACACAACTTTAGTTAATTTTAGTATCTAACAATTTTGTGTTTTTTCTTAAAAGGTGGAAGTTACAAGATAAAAAAATTAAAAGAACAACTCATAAAAGATTTAGAGCATGAGTTTGGTAGTAACATTTTTTAGGAGAAGAAAATTTTAGAAAAAGTTGCCAAACATCTTAAGACTGTGAGGGACTCATATAGAAGGAGTCTAGTCCAGAACCCAAAGTATGAGCGTCCTCCCTTTATTTCAATGAGGCATTGGAATGAATTCATTTTGAATGCAAATGAGAAAGGGGATACTCAAAGAGGAATTACACCGCCAAATGAGAAAATAAGGTATGCTATAGTATTAACTAGTAGAATGTAATTATGCACTAACTAGTGATCTTTATATCTATATAATCTAACATATTTCAAACTTTTCATAGGTTGCAGGACACATTAAAGGCAACAAAGGCCAAGCTACAAAAGATTGGGCAACACAAACTTGGCTTTGGTGGTTATTTGAAAGTTCAAGCACGAATTGTAAGTAGTAGTAAATGAAATTTCAGATCAAAATTTTTATAAATTGCAAATAATTTTGTTTAATCAAACAATACATAGAGAATTCACAATATTAAGCCAAAAATACAAGGCTCAAAATTTAATTTAGAGGCCACAAAAGAACACAAAAAAATTGCCTTCAAGGAAGGCTATGAAGCTATGGCTAAATGCCTACGCCAAGCTTCCAGTGGCCCAATCCAATAATCTCCTACATCGGTTCAACAGATAAATAGGTCAAATGAAAAATATTTGAAATTGAATACTTAAGCGATAATCTATTTGATGTTGATTTCGAACATAAATTGACTATTTTTGTTTTTAAAAAGAAAACAATGATAAGAATGCGCATGACATTGCAATGCAGCCTCCTAATCCTAACACAGAACCTGCGCCGCATGACGAAGGCCCTAATGTGCATCACAGTGTCTATGGAGATGCTCATTTGCTATTGAAAATTAATTATGTAATTATTAATACAATTTAACATCTTACATTGAAATTGGTGCAACATTTTTTGTGTATATTTTAGAGCATACGAAATGTCATGTTGGACAAGAAGAGGATGTTCAGAGTGATCACCATGTTGACTTTGGGGATGACAAAAAATGTTATTGTAGATGATGTGGCACTTTCAGGTAAAGAAAATCTCTATTTTGTTCTTTTAATTTTTTTTAAATTTATAGTTCTTTTAATTAATGAAATACTTGTAACACTAATATAAAATGTTGTGAATTTAGCCCATGTAGTTGTTATTGCAGTAGACCTCCCTTTGGCACAACAACCTCTTGTTCCTCAACACATGAGGAGGAGACATGTGTTGAGATCAGAAGGAGTGGAGGAGGGGAATGACATAGATATTGATGCTCTGCTTAGCCGTTACCTTAAAAAACAAAACAAGAAATAAAAAAATAAATGATTGTAATTAACCTTTTTTCTAATGAAAGAACGTTGTCTTAATGAATGTAATTTTGTAGTAGTAAATTTTGATGAATGATGTGTTGATGAATTATTCATGAATGTTGTGTGTTAATGAATTTTATGTGTTAATGAATGTTATGTGATTATAATGATTGAATGTTATCTTTAAAAAAGGATGAATGAATGAATGAATGTCTTCACTATTTCTTTTCTCAAGGTCTTCACTAAATTCCCTTACCTTCAATGCAGATCCAATGGACAAACACTCTCATAAGTCCTATTCCTCAAGGAACAGTACCCCTCCCTAGGTACACTCAAGTCCTATTCTCTTTGCATACAATTCTTATCATTCCTTCAATAGGATAGTATCATTTTGATGCTTCACTTGTCATCATTAACTAATGGGTTATTGTCAATTGCTCTTTGCTATCATTCTAGATCACTATTTTTTGATCTCATAGTTTATCTTTGATCAATGAAAGTTAATTATTCTTGTGAACTGCAACTCTCTATCCCATAGACATAGTCATAAAAACCAGTGAATTCATATGCTTCCATTCATGTGCCTTTGATTGGATATGGCTTGATATTGGTTGTAGATAAGTATATTTACAATTCCCTGCAAATATCTTCATATTTTTTTATTTTTTAAGGAAGGATACAAAGTAACATCTTGAATGTTCCTGTGTAAGGGTTTGTAATCAACAATTGGGGATTGAAGTCTCCTTAAATGGATTGACTCTCCCACCCCTGTGGTAATGGTGATTGGTGGGAGGGGTAAAATAATATATCTTATCCTTGTATAAGTAGTTTTTGATGTAGGGATATGGAGCATTGAGTTGGAGAGACCACACAAGGGTGGTGAAGTGCTGATTGAAAGGTTACTTTCCCTTGGACCAGTCAAGGTCTAAATGTTTTGTCCACATGAGGACTATGTTTTATGGCATAGAAGGCCATAATATGTTGACTACATGGTGTGTAAACATTAGTCTAGATGGGAAGTGATTGGAGGGGTCACTTTGAGAAAACCATTGATGTGAAGGCCTCAAATAGAGGGTTTTGACGTTTGGATATTCAAACTTGTTGGATCATCTTGAAAAGTGTAAAATACTTGGGTTAGGATCATTTTTAATCTCTATTTAGGGTTAAGGAAGTTTTGGTGTGTGAGGATCTAGTACTTGCTTTGTAATGGGAGGCCTAATGGAGGGCTAATAGGTAGAGAACCAGTCATTATTTGGGTAGATGGTACAAAGAAGTTGTAGTTGTTTTTGGGGTATATAATGTAACTCCCAAAAGGTTATCTAGATATGTCTTTTTTTTCCCTAGTGTTTTGGGAAAGTTTTGTGTAAAAATCATAAAATTGGTCTGGCAGGGCTACAAGGAGAATGAGCCTAATTTGGTGACTAGTTTGGGTTTTGAGGGTTGAAGAGCTTGCTTGGATAAATACATTAATTGGAAGAGGGTCATGAAGTTTTTTCCAAAGGTGTAGAGATGGTGGTGGCATCATAAATCAGTTGTGCACTCTGATTGGGTGAAGTTGTTATTGGATCAAAGAGGATGATCCTTGAGAAGGCCTAGTTGGTCTTGTGTGAAGAAGAGCATTTGAGTCCCTCAAACTTACAGATAAAGTTCACCATTCCCACACACATGAGAAGAAAAGAGAGGAGGAAATGATCATGATTGACCATTAGTTGGTGAATGAAAGTGATGAAGAAGAAATTACCTCCTAGGTTGAGGTAGTGAAAGAGTATTAATGATTGCCTAGTATTTGATCAAGGACTGGAAAACTATTGTGTGTTGTGTGGAGAGAAGATTGAAAGAATTGAAGATTTGGTTAGTGTATTGGTAGAGAAATTCACAATAGTGGATGTTAAAGAGGATAAAGGAGATGTGAATGCAATAATGGAATGTGAAAATGTTGTAGATGATGATGAACACGAAGAGGATATTGGAGCAGTAGAAGAGTATGAGATAAAATATGAAAATATTGAGTTTAGATTGCCTATATTTGCAAGGTCAAAAGTAAGATAGAACGAAATTGCATATGTGCACATAGGTGTTGAATGTTTGTGTTTAGAGGAAGTTGAGGATGTTGCAAGATATTGTTGGAGGTAGTCACTTTGCGATGGACAAGATTCCATGAAGAATGAGAGGAGAGTATAAAGTATTTGGATGAGAAGAAGAAAGAGCTATTAGTGGAGGATGTTAGACTACAATGGAAAAGATTCCATTACAAGGAAGAGAAGAAACAAAAACACTTGGTGGAGGAGGTTGGAAAGAGTCCCAACTAAGTGTTGGAAGAGGTGAAGGAAGAAGACTTCTACTAATATACCTAAAGAAGTAATGTATATGTTGTGGGTTGTAATATATGCACAAAATCCATCAGTCGATCACTATCTATCAAAGTTAAACAATAGAAGCTGATATAGGAAGATAAATTATGCATGGAAAGAAAGCAGTTTCTATCAAAGTTTGAAACAATTGAGGTGGAGAATTCATATGAATTTTTTTTTTGTACATATAATTCCTTTTGGTGTGCAAGAATTCAAAACTCTCAACCAAATTGTAAGCTACCCAACTATTATATTTGACAAGTTTCATATTAGAGATATAAATGAAGGAGGTCTTGTTAAGTTTTTGTTACAAAAGAATAGGTGGAAAATGCAATTGATATATGTTAAGTTCTGAATGGACATTTTATGAAAGGAAGATAAATTGCAAAAAAATATTCTTAACACCAGAGAACACACAATATAGCATGGGGAAAACCCTTTTGGGAGAAAAAAATCACACTCCAAAAGCACAATACTTTGTATTACTAAAACAACATTTAAAAGTGAGAAAAATAATAGGGAAGGAAACATGTCAACAAATGATATATAAATTTGTGTTAGAAATTATTTGGTTGTGATCCAAGACACAAATTCTTCAAGAAATATATGAAATCCAAGACACAAATGCTTCAATTCCTTCACACTTCCTTTCTTCATGTTCTTTCAACATTCCTCCCTTATATTTCCATTCTATTACTATAGCTTCAAACCTTGCCTATAAGTCTTCTTCTCCATCAATCCCTTGTGGACTTAGCCTCTCCTTAACTTGAGAAACTTTTTGGGTCTTCTCATAACCCATTCCTTGACCTTTTTTAGCAGGTCTCCCATCCAGCAACTTCTTCTTTGCAACTAGCCTCCTCACAAGCCACACAACCTTCTTCTCAACTCCTATATGCCAACTTGTTGCCTCCTTAGAATATGTGATTCCCACCATTTTCAACCAGGATTCCCTATATTGTGAACGTAGGGAAACACTAATTAATGAAGTTTGCAAAATCTTTTCCAACAAAGGAGAAGAATTCAGTCTACTTCAAATGCTTTGGTTCATTGATGTTATACAATGCTTGGGAATAGCTAGATATTTTCAAGAGAAAATCAAAATGGCACTTGCTATGCTTACAGGTATGTATATTTTCTTTAAAAAAATTCTAATGTACATATTTTTTCAACTACTATAAATGCTAAATCTATAAGGTGCTTTAAACTCCGTGTAGTACTATGTTTTAGCATGTTTCATGGTCAAATTACTTGTCATCATTAATAGGAGCTGGAATCAAAATATTATTGAAGATCTCAACATGACAACATTAGGATTTCGTATGCTTTGATTGAATAGTTATGATGTTTCGTCAGGTGATAAATTTTTGAATTGGTTTTGAATTTAACTTTATAGACTCAATTTTTACAATTAGTAAAATATATTCCATTTGTTAGCAGATGTAATTCAAAAATTCAAAGGCGAGAAAGGAGAACTCATTGACATCAAACCAAGTAAAGAATATACTAAACTAGCAAGCATGCTAAATTTATATAAAGCTTAAGAGCTAGATGTTCTAGGAGAAGCAATATTGAAAGAGGCTAAAGTTTTCACAGTAGCATACTTGCAAGAAGCTATGAAGGAAATTGGGGGAATAGAAGAAAATAAAACCCCACTTCAAATGGAGGTAAGTAATGTTTCATGTTAATCACAATAGCCAAGTTGAAGGATTTTCCTACCAAGGAGTTAAAAATATGTTACTATCCTCTTTCATGATATTTTCTTTATACTAGCCTCTTTTTGAGGATAATCATTTGATAGAAGATGATTGTAGAATACTGAGATGATGAATGATGAATATGAAGAAGATTTAAAAATGTTCATTTGATGATGATTATGAAGAAGATTTGAAAATGTTGCACCAATCTTAATTGGATCAATCATCATTTTCAAATCTTCTTCATCAATCACTATTAGCCATTTTCCAAGAGAAGCACCTTTCTCTATATGAATCCTGGTTTACATTTCCCTATAATCTTGGTAATTTGAAGCCATCAATGGAAACTTACAATCCTAAACAATTAGTATACCATTGATGGCTTCATAATTATTAAGTGAAAGGGAGTTTTTTGATCTGGAACCCCCTTTGGTGATGATCCTATGCAGTTCCACATAGACACGACATGTTCCTTAGAAGACTTTTAATCTCACAATAGTTGAGGAACATAAATGTAGGCATCATAACTTCACAATTATTTGGAGATACAACATAATTGAGTGCTATATTCAAATGATGCAACACAACCACTACTCCTCCAGTTCTAAGTTGTCATAGTAGGACCCTACACTGTCAACTTAGAATTGGAGGAGTAGTGGTTGTGTTGCATCGTCTGAATATAGCACTCAATTATGTTGTGTCTCCAAAGAATTGTGACCATGATGTCTACATTTATGTTTCTTATTTTTTGTGTCCCTAGACCCTTTATGACCCCTTATGACCCTTTACGATCCCTAAGAATACATCTTAGAAGTCTTAAAGTGTCATAAGGAGTCATAAGAGGCTTTTAGGAGGGGCCAGATGAGCTTCCACCTTCATGTGGTTGGCCCTATTAAGTAGAGAATGTTCCACTATTATTGAAACAAAGAGAAGCTCAATATTTCAAGGTCCTAGGGACAAAAAAAAAATTGTTCATAGTCTTTAGTTCATGAAACCGTCAAAACCTTTTCATATGCTTCTGCAACTCATCAACACTGGAGGTCTAAAGGAATAAATTATTTGGTCAATTATGAGAAGGTAATCAAAGTTTTTCTTATCCCTTAAGGGCCTATTTAATGAAGAGGGGGATGTAACTGGTGACAAGGCATCAACAAACAACTCTATCATCCTTCTCTTCTTCTCATCAAAGGCTTACTTAAGCAATAGTTTGAGTGCAAAGCCCACTCCATCTTTATCTATCATCTGATATCATATGAACTGGAAAACAAGATAATTTGAAGAGTCACGAGACATTCAATGGTACATTCAAATACAAGATTGTAGTTAACTTTGTATTGGTCAATACACGATTGGCCACTAAATTTTTTTTAACTCATGATGTCATCAATTTTTTGACCAAAATGACTATTTAAATCGACGTCCATGCTATACTCACAACGTAAATACTAGTTGACCATTTGACCAAGTTTGGTCAAAATTTCACATTGATATGTCAGCCAGGCATGACCACCTAATAGGCTATTTCGACATTAATATGGTCAAAATTTTGACCACTATGTCAGTCGAATGTTCGACAAAAAAAAAAATTAGTGTAATAATTGAGGAAGAAAGTTTGAAAACAAAAATGGTTATTTAGTCAACCAAATTACGTCAAAAAATAGACAAATGTTCATCGAAAATTAGGCCAAAATTTACTATGGCATTGTTGTCTATGAATGGGAGTCATGGTGTTTTTACTAAGGGATATGTCAGTAATATTTCATGCTTGTTTTGTTAGGAGATCTCATTATATGTCATGTGTTTTCTTGAATGGATGTTTAGCCAATTGTGGGAGTGGCTCTCAATGGGGAAACCAAGGCAAAAAGGGGCCACTAGGGTAACCCATTAAAGAGAACTAATCAAGTGAAGATATAATGTATAATAAAATAATAGGGTTTAAATGATTAACTAAGAAAAATTAATATTAACATTGTAGGTTTGAAGAGTGACTGGCCATTATAATACTAATAGTGTAGGCCTGGAGAGTGATTGACCATGATAATACTAACAGTGCAGGCTTGGAGATTGACTGACCATAGATACCTCCTATGTACCTTGTGGGCTCCCATTAGCGAAGGACATAGTGGAGAAGTGTTAGGATGCATTGACACATCAAGCTCCTCATCACCATGAGAGGATGGATTGATGCCACATGAGTCACAGTCTAGTTAAGATGATGGGTCATTATGTTCCCCACCAGGGCTATGCGATAACTATCCCATTCTTGTCTATGCACCCATTTTGTTAATCAGTGAGTCTATGGTTATGTGTTATTGAGTTGTTGCTTGTATAGTAATTATGGCTTGATCTTGTTTGTAGTCTATTCAGACATGTATGAGTGCATCACCTTGTATTTGGTGGGATCATGCCCCTTGTGATTTGTATGGTATTGTGACTTTTGATGTTTATGGTCTTGCTTCTTGCTTGGGATGAATGTGTATACCTGATTATTATAATGCACAAATTTTGTGTGGACAAAGTATCTTATGGATGTGGCTTGATGTTGCATTGATGTGCATTCGCATACCCTATATGATTTTTTGGTATGTGTGGTATGGGCCATAATGTTATCTCTGAAGAATGGTGGGAGAGAGCCCGAGGGTTCCTCGTGGTTGAGTGGCATGGTCAACAACCATTGGGGACTAGAGTATAAGTGTCAATTGGTCATAGTTTGTATGTAGACTCATCCATGATATTATGACATTCTTTTTCATATTCTCATGCACTTATGATATAGGATAAGGTGAATGTATGCTCATGTAGTGATAGTGGTATTTATTGAAATGCAATAGTGATGTCCTCATGGTTTTATGTAACGTATATCTATTTACATGTTCATGATTGATCTTAATCTCTGGTTGGTGTATATGGCTCACTAAAGGAATTCATATTGCATTTTACTTTCTTCATGACTCATGATGCTTTTGACAATGCTATATTGATGTATTTATACTCCTTGTTATGACATTTGCCTCATCATGTATTGGATAAATGATGTAATCATGATATAGCCTCAAATAAGAGTTTTGCACTTGGTAATGTATTTAAATGTTGCATTTATAATGGATTAGACTAATTATTGCATATGTTAAGTTATTAGCTTTCATTCGTGCCTTGAAACCTTGTTTTGGAGGCCAAGAAGCTAGATTGACATATGTGCCTGCACATTAGCATTTTTGCCTATCTAGACTGAGATTATCCAGTAACAAAAAAATTCTAACTGTCAATCAATGTCTCCACTTTCTCAATCAATGTTTAAAGTAATGAGTGTCTCCACTTTCTCAATCAGCATATCCACCTAGTATTACAATATACAAGGATTGAGATAATGTGGCTCCTTGTAGGTTGTTCTGGGTCTTTCTCCTTAGCATTTCTAGGTTGAGAACATTATGTTTAGGCTAATAATTTATGAACAACATTGTATATGATGTATTAGAGTTATACCATTGTTTAATTAGGATCTTGTAGTTTGTATGTCATGAAACCCTTGGAGTGTCAGTAGCTACCACCTATGTTTATCTTATTGAGCTTTATGATTGACGTTATCTTATGTATAGATAGGCTATGTTATGTATGCTATGAGTTGTCAAAAAAAAAATCCGTCTTTGATAACATATGTTTTACGTCTCGTTTTGAGGGTTCCTTAGTGCGACATTACATGACATAACTTTCAAAATTCTTAAATAAAATAATTAATTTTTAAGAATAATTAAAGGTATAATAATAATTAAAGGTAATTTTTTTATGAAGGGTTGTAGTTTAATTAGGTGATGATAATGTCTTTAATTTAGTCATTCATGATTTTCAATTGAACCAAGTTAAACATCATCAATTCAAAGATTAATTATAGTAATAAAAATAAGATAAATATTGACTAATTTTTTGTGGATTAGGTGTAAAATTATGTTTTGATCTTTTGACCTATAAATTAGATGATATTTAAGTAAACAAGGTTTGATCTTGAACAAAAAATAATATAATTTTAGAAAAATAATAATTTTTAAATAGCAAAAAAATAGAACAAGTATTCATTATTTTAACATAAATAAAACATAATATTATCATTCAATTTTAACTATATTAAACCATTTAATATTTAAATAAAATATTGTTAAAAATAATTGTTGAATTGCTAAAAATAATATAAATTTTTATTTTACAAAATAGTAATGATGCAAATCTGTAATAATTTTTTTATTATTTTCTATATTATTTAAATGCTAAGAAGGAATTCATAATTATAAGAGTGGCTCACTGTGGAATATGACTGATGGAAATAAATTTAAAATTGTTTATTTTAGATGAATTCTCTTATAAGATTGGGCTATTGTGGAATTGAGTGAACTTAAAAGAATTTAAAATTAGTCATTTAAGTCATCATATATTATTTTTAATATTGTTAAATAAAATTATTAATTTAAAAATTAATAAATACTTTAAAGTTTGATAATTAAGGGCAATTTTTATGAAGGCATGTAATTTAATTGGTTGAATTCATTTGGTGAGGATGAAAGTATAGTTTTTAATAGTGTTTTCACTTTTTTGATTCATGAATTACATGATATATTTAAGTAGAGTAGATTTGATCTTGAATAAAAGTAATATAATTACTTTTAGGGAAAAAATTATAATATAAAAATAAAATAATTATATATCATTTTTATATAGAAATAAAATATAAATTTATTATAAATAAAATAATTATATATCATTTTTATACAGAAATAAAATATAAATTTATTATAAATAAAATAATTATATATCATTTTTATACAGAAATAAAATATAAATTTATTATAAATAAAATAATTACTTTTAGGGAAAAAATTATAATATAAAAATAAAATAATCATATATCATTTTTATACAGAAATAAAATATAAATTTATTATTAATCTTACTGGGCCTAAGTTTCACCTCCCAACATCAACTAGATGCAACCAGTACCAAGTGTTCCATTTATATCTAGATAAGAGACTTAAAGATGGGTTCTTGTGAACTACTATTCATAGACGCTAGATCAATAAATTTGACTCGACCAAAATTACAAGATTAAATCCCAATAGCAATATCACTAAATTAAATCATTTAATATTGAGCCCTTCCTTCATACAATAATAGTTTGGCACTGTATGATTCCCTAAACACTTTGCTGCTTATTTATTATTATTTAATATGTGACATTCATTAAACCATGGCATGGCATTGAATAGTAGTTGGGAAAGGTAGTTGCAATTGTCAAAATGCCTGCTTTATAGGTAGTTGGGCATTCTGGTCTATACTTATCATTCTACAAAGAAATATGTGGAACTTTCTTCAGTTTTCAGAAGGAAAATGCAGGGAGCAATGTAGATGATATTTGAGAAAAGAAAGAAGTTGTGGAGGTGATGAAAGATCTGCCAAGCTGAATTATTTGTGTTATTTGGGCAAATGGCAGTGTATGTTATTGTTTTGTGTTTGGTAGGCTTGATTCTGCGTTTCTATCGCCACAACTTTCTAAGGGAATTTATTATTGTCATTGTTTGAGTCATTGAATTATGTCGCTCAGACTTCTATCTTTGCACTCCTTTTGTATGTGGGATTGCTGTGAGATGCTTTAAAAAGAGTGTTTCACTGGTTTGTATTTCAGGGAAAGTAAAATAAGAAATAAAATAGCAATCTTATTTTTTTATTGACAGAAATAAAAACAATAATACCATTGTATAATTACATTTCTAAATGTAACTATACAATTATTTCATAAATTTAATTTGATTTGAATGACTCCCATTTTCTGTCTTTTAAGTTAAAAGATTTTTTTTCCATTTTAAAACAAAAAAATTCTACAATGTTCTGCATATTCCATATAAATTAATTTTAATATCAATATTGAAGAAAGTAAAGTAATTTTAATATAATATTAAATTTTTTATTATAATTTTGATTAATAAATTTTTTTATTTTTATTTTTGTAATAGATGAAATATTAATTGTTATTTGTTTAATTAATTAAATACAACAATTGTATTACAATTTCAAACTTTATTATACTATTAAAAAAATATGAACACGTTATATTTATTTGAAATCTAAATTAGAATCAGTTTGCAATTCCTTAAATTTTTTTAACTTGAAAAATCTTTCTTATAACCTGTACTCACTCACTTGTAAGCAGCCTACAGTTAATCAATTTAACTCTTCAGAAACCCCACAATCTGTAGTTTGGTTTTAATATTTATCTCTATAGTTCTTATCTGTTTTATATAAAATATGCAACATCAATATCTAGTTTGGTTTCAATATTTATCTCTATAGTTCTTATCTGTTTTATATAAAATATGCAACAACAATCTCTAGTTTGGTTTCAATATTTATCTTTATAATTCATATTTGTTTTATATAAAATAAGCAATGGCGGACGTTGCATGAATCATCTATCCATGGTATTTTTCTATGGATAGAAACAAACTTTCTAGCATATGCATAAAGATTCCCTTCACAAGGATCAGTAGAGAATTTTATTTATATAAAGGATTTTTAATTGGCAGAGTTAGTGATTTCTAGTATAAAATTTAAATTTTCTTTGTCTATTCATATGAGTGTTAATTTTTGAATTCAAATGGTTATTGTTGTCTAGCACATTAATATACTAGTATTTGTATTTTTGAGGGGTGCAATGGTTACTTCAATAGTAAAATATATATCAAATGATGATATTGTGGTATATTTATGGATCTCCATCCCTCTCTATTTCTATATCCATATGTTTCTCTAACTCACAAACTCTGATAGGAAGATAGGATGAGAGATGGAGGTGCCCTATGCATGGGATTTGTCAAAGTGTTTCAACAGCGGGGTAGTTTTTTGTTTTTTGCAGTGGGTTTTATTTTTGATTGGTGTCTGTGGGGTTTTTTTCTGTTTGCTGGCGGCTGTTTTGGTTTTTTTTCCTAGCTTCAATCTTTGCATGGTAGAGATTTCTATGGCATCAGTTGTGGAGCTTTCTCGCATGGACAAGGCTCATAATGGGTCCTCTTCAAGCATGCATGCACAACAAGCAGTTACGTTTTATATGAGTGCTGATCCAAAAATGAAGAAGTTTAATGGGTGTCTTCCTAGAACCCAAGATCGCCCAGTTTTGGTCATTTCTCCTGATTTGGTGGAAGAAGATGTCTCATATTGGAGCAAACATGCTCTGATCTATAAGTTTCTTGGCATTCGCATTCCTTTGTCCACTCTGGAAGCTTGGATCCGGCGTTCTTGGCAAATTGAAGGAGATATGGAAATTATGCTTGCAGCAAATAGCTATTTTATGGTTATTTTCTCAAATATGGCAGATCGCAATAGAGTTTTTGAAGGTGGCCCATATTTTTATGATCAGGCTGGATTATTTATTAAACCATGGCATGTAGGTTTTAATTCAGCCGAAGAGATGCCTTCTCGAGTTCCTGTTTGGTTTCGTCTTCCTCGCCTCCCCCTGGAGTTTTGGTGAGAAGATATCTTACATAAAATTGCTAGTCTCTTGGGAAAGCCTGCAGCGGTTGCTACACAAACCCTTGATAAAAAGGTGATTTCTTTTGCTCAAATTTGTGTTGAGATAGATCTAAATAATCCTCTACCGGATTCCATGGAAATTTGTTTGGGATCTTCATCATGGATTCAACAGTTAGATTATGAATCTCTACCTTTTCGATGTTGGTTTTTTCATGAGTATGGCCATCTCCTGCGACAATGTCCTAAAGTTTGTAAGGAAGCTCATTCCCCCTCTTCAAAACCTCCTCCTCTAGGTAAAGAGGACAAAGGGAAAGCTCCCATGATGGCTGAACCTCAAGGAAAGGACAAGGAAGGATTTGTACCAGTTAAAACTAAGGCTAAAGGATGAGGTCAGAAGAGGACATTCAAGGATAGACAGACAGATGGAGGCTTTAACAGGTTTGAGGTGCTGAAGAATTTAGCTTTGGAAGAAGGAGTCCCACATGTGGTCACTTCTAATAGTGTTGGGGTCAATATGGAGGTTGTACCAGTTCTTGAACAAGAACCAGTTTAGGCTATTCAGGGACAAGTGGCTCGGGTGACTTTCAATAATTCCATAGAGGATGACATTATTTTGGAAAAGTTAGCTAAAGAAGTTTTAGTTTCATCTCAAAATAAGGGTTCATCTCACAGACTAGGAGTGCAACAATGACCCCTTAAGAAAGGTCCTACTGATAGCTCCTCAAAAGGGCGGAAGACAAACCTTGAGAAGATAAAAATGACTAGAGATCTATTGGTGGAATCTGGGTTTGTTAAACCTATTGATGCTCACTTTTCTCAAACCCCTCCATGATCATTCTCTCTTGGAATGTGAGGGGTTTGAATAGCACCTGTCGTCAAAAATCTTTTCATGATTTGATTGCAATTCATTCTCCGGATGTCTTTTGTGTTCAAGAGACTAAGGTTTCTGTTGAGGTTATGCATCAGTATGCTCCACGCATTTGGTTCGCTGGTCATTGTCAATGTATTGGTTCGCAAGGGAATTCTGGAGGTTTGGCTTTGTTTTGGGACCCTCGGAAGATTTCTCCCCATTGGTGGATTTCTAGTCATTACTCAATCTCTATGGTGGCTACTGCCTTGGACTCTGGTGAGACTATTCTTATGACAAATTTTTATGCCCCTATTGACATTCATGGGAAGATTCATCTCTGGGATCACATTAGGTATGTGCGTTCTTGTGCTCCTTATTTTCCTTGGATTTTAGGAGGTGATTTTAATTCTATTTTAAGTCTTGAGGAGAAAAGAGGAGGTTGGCCTAGGCTTGGCCCTACTTTTGATCTTTTTCAAGCCCAAGTGGATGTTCTTTCTGTTATTGATGTTAAGCCTTCAAATGGGGTTTTCACTTGGAACAATAGATAGAGTGGTCAGGAAGCTATCTCAGATTGTTTGGATAGGTTTCTTGTTTCTTGTTATTGGGTTGGAGATGGCTTGATTATGAGTTCTGAAATTCTTGATTGGAGAGGTTCTGATCATTGGCCAATTAAGTTATCTTCTTCTCCCATTGCACTCCCTAAGAATCCTTCTTTTAGATTCCAGCTTATGTGGCTCTGAGACTCATCCCTTTATGATTTGGTGGCTAAGTGGTGGAGAGAGGGTGGCCCAGCTTATGGTACGACTATGTTTGTCTTTGAGAAGAAACTTAAATATGTCAAATATCATCTTAAGAGATGGAATACCTCTTGCTTTGGAAACCTTCAGTCTAGAAAGATGAATGCTCTAGATCATCTTGTAGTGATTACTTGCCAAATCAGGGACTCTGGGCTTACAGAGGCTCTCGGTAGGGCAGAATCCCAGGCTATGCAGGATGTGGAAGAATGGGAACTTTGGGAAGAGATTTAATGGAAACAAAAGGCTCGCATTGATTGGCTATAGGAAGGAGATAGAAATACTGCATTTTTTCATCATTCTGTTCAGGCTCGTCGTAACAAAGGGTATATTTCTTCTCTTGTTATAGTAGAAGGACTACAGATTTCCTCTCAGTCTGCTATGACCAAGGAAGACCTTCAATTTTATTCTACCCTTTTTGCTGAAGATTCTTGGCCTGCAGTTGAGGAGGAGAACTTGATACTTTCTTACATTCCCTCTCTTATCACCAACACAATGAATGATTCTCTTATTCATCTAATTTTGATGTTAGAACTTGAAGAGGTTGTGTTTCAGATGAATAAAGGTAAAGCTCCAGGCCTAGATGGCTTCCCTGTGGAATTCTTTTAAGAATTTTGGGAAATTATTAATATGGATCTCTTGGAGGTGGTTAAGGAATCCCTTCAGAATAAGAAAATGCTTCGTGCATTGAACTCCGCTTTACTAACTCTTATCCCCAAGAAAGAAGGTGCTGATAATTTTGACTCCTTTCGTCCCATTACTCTTTGTAATATTGTGTACAAAATTATCACCAAATTGATTGTTGAAAGACTCAAGATATGCCTTCCAGTTGTGATTTTGGAGGAACAAGGTGGTTTTGTGGCTGGTAAGCAAATTCTTAATGGGATTGTTATTGCTTTTGAAGTTATTCACTCTATGCATATATCAAAAGAGAGAGCTATGTTCATTAATTTGGATATGGCTAAGGCTTATGACAGTGTCAAATGGAGTTTTCTCCAAAAGATCATCTTGGCCTTTGGTTTTTGCCAACAGTGGGTGAACTAGATTATGAGTTGTGTTTCTTCAACTTCTTTTTCTGTTCTTGTGAATGGTGTTCCTTCAGAGCCCTTTGGTGCCTCTAGAGGACTTCACCAAGGGGACCCTATTTCGCCTTACCTCTTTATCATTCTTGCTAAGGGTTTGGGCCACTTTCTTAAGCTTCGTGCTCACTAGGGTTTGATTCATGGGTGGAAATGGGGTTATGGCTTACCTCCTCTTTCACATCTTTAGTTTTTGGATGATACTTCATTTATGGGACAAGCCCGTCTTCAGGAAGCTACTTCTTTTAGGCATGCTTTGGATGTGTATCTTGCAGCTTCAGGTTAGAAATTTAATGAGAACAAATCCTCCATTTTTTTCTTCAATACTCTCGAGGCTATTCAAAGGCATATTGCTGCTATTTTGAGGTTTCAGATTGGGTCTCTTCCCTTTGTTTATTTGGGTATTCCTCTTACTATTGGTAGACATCCTAGATCTTCCTAGAAAGTTTTTCTTGATAAGCTACGACAAAAGGTTAACCATTGGACTCATCGATGGCTATCAATTATTTCTCGCCTGACTCTATTAAAGTCAGTTATTCAAGCCCTTCCTATTTACAGGTGTTTTGTTTAGGCTACTCCTATGTATTTTCTTTGGGAATTTGATGCTCTATCCCGTCAATTTCTTTGGAGTAGGAACCTTTCAACTTCTAAATGGAGTTTGGTTAAATGGGAAACAATGTGTAGACCTCAGAAGGAGGGTGGCCTTGGCCTATGATCAACTATTTTAAATGGACAGGTTCTCACTGCAAAGCTTTACTAGCATTGGTGTACTAACCAGCATCAACTTTGGGCTCGTATTCTCACCCATAAGTATTTTCCAGATATTGATGTGGTTGAAGTTCACCGCTTTCCTCTAGAAGGGAGAGGATCCATGATTTGGAATACGCTAAAGTTTGGAGCTTAGTTGGTTAAAGATGGTCTCTTTTGGATTTGTCATTCGGGATCACAAGCTTTATTTTGGCTTGACTCTTAGGATGGGCACCCTCCTATCCTTTCCACTCATCCATAGCTCCATGCCCTCTATCAAAATTTTAGTACTACTGGTTGGGACATAGTTGATTTTTATAAGATAGGGTGTGTTAGAGGTTTGGCTCCTTCCTTTCATTGGAAACATCCTTCTGAATGGCCTCCAGGAGGATCTGAGGAGAATAGGAAGGAGCTGTTTGAGATTTTGTAGTCTTGTGAGAATACTACTTTGGTTGGTAATGATGTTCTTGCTTGGGATAGTGAGGATTTGTCTGGAAAATTTTTAGTGTCTGCAGGATATGTTGAGCTTCTTCGGCGGACATCCAGGTGCCTTGCTGGAAGCAAGTCTGGTACAAGTTTTCCTGGCCCAAATGCAATTTTTTTATGTGGTTGGTGGTCCATAGCTGATGCCTTACATGGGATAATTTATGCAAGCGTGGCTTCCAAGGACCCTCAATGTGTGTTCTATGCCAGACTAGTGAAGAAAGTGTCTCTCATCTCTTTTTCCAATGCTCTTTCACTAGACATATGTGGCACTCCTAGTGGAATGTGTGGAACCAATCCTGTTGGCATGTTTCCTCACTAGCATAATTCTTTGCTCACTGGGATAAGGCTCCTATGAAGACTTCATTTCTTCAAGTTTCCTGGACTCTTGGACCCTCCTTTATTATTTGGCATATCTGGTTGGAGAGGAACCGTCATATCTTTAAGGATGAGTTTTTGGAGGTTCCTCACTTATGGTGGAAAATTCTCCATTCTTTGGGGGAAACTGTTTCTGCAAAATGTGACACTTCTGAGGCAATGGAACCAAGGGAGGATATTTTCAATAATCGCTTGAATATTCCCCCCTCACATGGAAAACTACTAAGAAAGATGTGTAGACATCCCTTGCGAAAGATAAATAGGGTGGGGAAGTGGAGTGCCCCTCTGCAGGGTGTTCTTAAAATCAACACGGATGGGTCTTCCAAGGGCAATCCAGGCCTTGTTGGTATTGGTGGTGTTGGGAGAGATAGTATGGGGGAGGTTCAATTTCTATTTTCAATTTATAAAGGTCATCACACTAACAACTTGATGGAGGCCATAGCTATTTTGTATGCTATGAAGAATGCTTGTGACCTTGGTTGGAGAAGGCTTATCTGTGAATCTGACTCTCAAGTGGTGATACGTCTATTGAATCAGCAACATTCTAAAGTTGTTAGTTGGAAGTTAGCTTTGATTGTGGCCCAGATTCATAATTTGTGTACTTCTTTGGAGTCTGTTACTTTCACTCATATTCCCAGGGAATGGAATAGTGTTGCTGATTGTTTGGCAAAGTGGGCTTCTGACCATATGTGTAATTGGAATATTGTTGATAAGACTCAACTTCCGATGGGCTTGTCCCATCAATTTGATCACTTGGTTGATCTTGATAGGGCTGTTTGATTCCCTTTCTTTTTTTGTTCTTATTTCTCTTTCAGTTTGAATAAATTTTCACCCCTCCTTTATTTCAAACTCACAAACTCTTGCTATCTACATCCCTATCCCTACCTTTATATCTTTCTTACTCACACACAAACATTCCTTCTTTCTCCCTCCCTATCTCTATCTTAACTTACCCTTCTCTTTACCATTCACCTCTTTGTCTATATCTCATTTCCTTTATAAATCTCTTTTCTCTATCTATCTATCTATCTATCTATCTATCACCTCCTATATCTTTATTGTTCTATATCTTCTCCCCCCCTCCCCTCTCTCCTCTTCCTATTTCTCTCCCCCTCACTTCCTATCTCTTCATGTCTCTCCTCCCTCTCTCCTCTTCCTATTTCTCCCCCTCTCACATCCTTCCTATTGGTTTCTCCTTCATAAATATCCTCCACTTTGATATTAGATTCTAATCCATCTATCTACACTCTCTATCAACTGACAAGCCTTTTCTCATTTAGGGTTCCAATCTAACCACCCTACTATTCTCAAGGGGATAACCTTTGAAATGTGGAGTTAATAACTTGTCGTAGGGGAAATGATTCCCTTCAAGATATGCACATTCCCTTGCTATGGGTCTCTCTGCCAGAGCCTAAATTAGTGCACAAATCAATTTAATCTATATCTAGATCAATATCAGTCCCATAATTCACTAATACATTTGGGGAAAATTTCAAATGGCTATGGTATTTTTTTTGCTCCGTTGGATTTTACAAAGGAAAATTTGATTTTTTTTAAAACATTGCCCATGTTCGTTGCAATTCCAATGACATATGAGGACGTTGGAATTACGATGATAGAAGCAATTTTTTTAAAAAAAGATGTATGTGGGTTCATTATAATACTTGGGCATGATCGAAAACTTGGTCGGAGCAGTCAACGCATTTGGTATACATTTGGAGTCATAGTACCGATTGATATTCATTTGGTATGCATTTAGAGCCTTCAAAACATTTTCTTCACTGTCTGAAGGTATGCATTTGGAGCCATAGTACTGATTGATATTCTCTATGTCATTCTGAAGGTTTTGACTTTGTTGTATATTTTGGCAATGACCTTAATCCATTGATTTTGAAGATGAAAATGAAAGGATCACCCATATCGTTACTTCTCTTGTGTATATCTCTAAATGTTGTCTTATTCTGGTGCAAATATAATGATGTTGAGATCATATATTTTTAGAGAAGCTTGGCTCAATACAAAGGAAATAAAAGAAACCCACTAAATTAAGAGTTGTAAAACTATAAATGCAAATGCCCAAATTTCTCTATGAAAGTAGAAACCCTCAAGCTTTTAGAGGGTAAATATTAAATGCAATGCAAGAGTTTGTACATGGGTTCATTATAATATTGTATTGAGCCAAACTTTGCTAACTATGCTTAATCATGCCCTAACTTCTTTTGTTGAACCATAGCTTGTAGATCTTATATGTCATATGCCGATATTATGGAATTGATAGTTTTGAAGATGAAAATGAAAGGAACACCCATATCGTTACTTCTATTGTGTATATCTTTAAATGCTACCTGATTCATGGTGCAAATATAATGATGTCAAGATCATAGTTTTTAGAGAATCTTGGCTCAATACAAAGGAAACAAAAGAAATCCACTAAATTAAGAGTTGCGGTTATAAATTCAAATGCCCAAATTTCTCTATAAAAGTAGAAGTTCCCTCAAGCTTTTACAGGGTAAATATTAAATGCAATGCAAGAGTTTGTACGCAGTTTCATTATAATATTGTATCAAGCCAAGCTTTGCTAACTATGCTCAATCATGCACTAACTTCTTTTGTTGAACCATAGCTTGTAGATCTTATGTCATATGCTGATATTATGACATTGATTTTGAAGATGAAAATAAAAAGAACACCCTTTTAGTTACTTCTCATGTGTATATCTTTAAATTTTGTCTTATTCATGGTGCAAATATAATAATGTCAAGATCATATTTTTTTAGAGAAGCTTGGCTTGACACAAAGGAAATAAAAGAAACCCACTAAATTAAGAGCTACAATTATAAATGCAAATTCCCAAATTTCTCTATGAAATCAGAAAACCTCAAGCTTTTACAGGGTAAATATTAAATGCAATTTCCAATCCTATTGTTTCTTGATTGTTCCTCCTTGTGTTCCATGTGTTTCCCAAGCTTCATTTATGCCTACCTACAATACTATTCCATTTTGATATTCCAATGTTCCTTTCATTTCCCATAATGGTCCAAACCCATCACACATGTCTCATACTAACCTTTCCATTGAATCCACTATCAATAGTCTTTCTCTAACTCTTTCATCCTTGCAACAACAAATCACCTCCATGACTCAATCTAAATTCAATATTCTAACATGTGACATATCTATCCCTTTAATTTCCTTGGACATTATTCAAGTTTTTATACCTCAATACATGGAAATACCTCACTTAGAGACTTACAATGGTAAAGGTAATACATTCACTCATGAAAACCTTTCAAACATTGTGTAGTGATTTTTCTCATGATCATACTGTTAGAAAGTAAAGTCTACCAAGATAACTGAGAGGGGGGGGGAGGGGGGATGAATTAGTTATCAGATAAATACAACTTTTATCAACCAAAATAGATTTTAACCATGTAAGCAATGCAATCAAAAACCATAGAAAGATATACATGCACAATAACACAATGACACAAGATATGTTGACTAGGGAACCTCTTGATCAAAGAGTAAACCTCGGTGGGAATGATGCCCACAAAAGATGCACTAATATAAAAGTTCCTTGTGAGAGGATGGAATCTATTATGAGTCTTATGAAATACATTCAGTACATATGATTCCTGTTAGGAGACTTTGAATCCTTGCTAAAAGATTCTAACTCTGTTAGGAGTTATGGAAGACATAAGGACCCATTGCCTAAATAGCTTTAGGGTAAGATTCACTGAACACACTGTCCAACTGATCTTTGTATTACTCAACAGAATAATACCAAAAGATTACTAATCTTAACAATTCAATACTCCTTTGACTGTGCCAAACCGCACCAACTGCTTCTTCAGATCTCAATACTAGATCTCTATACTTCGCATATCCTCTTCCAACAAGTATTGCATAATTCCGCAATTCAATTTTAAATACAATTCATAACTTCTCATCATCATCATCATCATCATAAAATAAGGAAAACATTCCTTCCTATATACCACACTCAAGTAATTACAAATGAGTCTGCATACAAATTACAAAATAAAATTTTCGATACGTTACATAAAATTACACAAAATCGTCAGCTTCCAATTAAGATAATTCTTCACTCGTGCAACCTCGGATCTTATGCCCATGTCCAAGTCACTAACATCATGTCTTAAACTACCTCATAACTGTGCATGATCAGATTCAATCTCGATTAGGAGATATTATCCGATTTCCACAAACCACTACTCAAGAACACTGCCTGAATACTACTTCCACTAATTTCCTCATATCTATTATGAACAAATGAATTTCTATCTGTGCTCTTAACCATGATCTTATAAAACATCATAGAGTAAGTCCTCAACTCCACATAGCTTCATCTTTAATATCCCAAGTGCGCTAACTCAAACACTGTTTGTTTCTCTGCTAATCTTTAGTAGATCACTATGTTGACATCAATGACAATCATAGTCATGAATGCAACAAAAACTGCTACAGAATGGCCTTGAATACTCCCCCATAGGATATATTCAACATTCATCCCTAACAATCTCCCCCATTGGCATTGATGTAAACATAGATGAAAAAACATCCAAGTTCCATGAATACCAACACTACAACACTGTTGCTCTGAAAATGCTTTCAAATCCTATTCATCAATCAAATCTTCTTCATTTTCCTATTCAATTCTCTCCAAAAGATGATTTTTCATGTATACTTCTC
This sequence comes from Chamaecyparis obtusa, assembly GCA_027943335.1. Lineage (NCBI taxonomy): Eukaryota > Viridiplantae > Streptophyta > Pinopsida > Cupressales > Cupressaceae > Chamaecyparis > Chamaecyparis obtusa. Next base: position 2,471,666 of record BSBK01007476.1, on the reverse strand, counting down.
CCCCATTGACATCAATGACAGATGTTTCATCATTATGTCAACAACAACTTCAATGTCAAAAGACACTGTTCAGAAAATACATTCACTAGAGTCCTCATGAATCAACTCAGGTACACATACTCCCCCATAGAGGAAGTACCAACATCCAGTCTAGAAGAAAGATAGGGCTCATATACCACTGGATGGATGCAACAATCTACATCACTTATCAAAAGTAGGCTGGGGCATAACCCCAAGCATACCTCTCAGATACTCAAATATATCCTTAGGAAAAGGTTTTGTAAATATATCTACAATCTACTCCTTTGTGCTTATGTACTCAAGTTTGACTTATTTCTCTACCACTTTCTCTCTCACTACATGATACTTTATCTCTATATGCTTTGTCTTAGAATGTAACATAAGGTTCTTAGACATACTAACTGTGTTGGTGTTATCACAATGTATAACAACATGCTCAACAAATTTTATTCCAATATCCTTCAGCATTTGCTTCATCCAAATTATCTGATTACAATTGTTTGTTGCTGCCACATACTTTGATTCTTCTATGCTCTGTGAAATATAGTTCTGCTTCTTGCTTAGCCAAGAAACCAATCTTCCTCCAAAGAAAAAAGCTCCACCACTGGTGCTCTTTTTGTCATCAACACTACCTCCCCAATCAGCATCTATATATGCACATAGGGTAAAATCATCAGATTTTTCATACCACAATCCATACTCAATTGTGCCTCTTAAGTACCTCAGTATCTTTTTTATTGCTACATAATGTGATTCTCTAGGTTCAGCTTGAAATCTTGCAACAATTCCAACTGCATGTGATATATCAGGTCTTGTATGAGTCAAATATTGCAATCCTCCAATCATAGATCTGTACTTTTTCTATTCCACTACAGGAGTCCCATGTGTGCTAGATAACTTGTGTCCAATTACCATAGGTGTTCCAACTAGTTTACAGTTCTCCATTCCAAATCTCTTCAATAAATCATTCAAGTACTTTGTCTAGCTTACAAAGATACCATCACTATTCTATGTTATTTGCAATCCTAAAACGTATTTTATTTCACCAATCATACTCATTTCAAATTTAGCCTTCATTTCATCTGCAAATTTATCACTGGCTTCATCTTCTCCTCCAAAGATAATATCATCAACAAAAATAACAACCAACAAACCATTTTCAATTTCCTTTGTGTATAGGTTGCTATCAATTGTGCCTTTTGTAAATCCTAACTTTAACAAATACTTATCTAGTCTTGCATACCAAGTTCTAGGTGCTTGCTTCAGTCCATATAAAGCTTTCTTTAGTTTACATACCATATCTCCTTCTTGAGTTAAAGGAAAACCTTCAGGCTGCTCAATGTAGACTTCTTCTTCCAATTCTCCATTTAGAAATGTTAAGTTCACATCCATATGATATACTTTGAATTTCTTGTAAGCTTCATAAGCCAAAAACATTCTCACTGCTTCAATTCTTGCTATTGGTGCAAAAGTTTCTTCATAGTCAATTCCTTCTTACTGTGAGTATCCTTTACATACAAATCTTGCTTTGTTCCTCACTACTTCTCCTTGTTCATTCATCTTGTTTCTGGATACCCATTTTGTTCCTATAACATTTTTATCTTTAGGTCTAGGGACCAATTCCCATGTCTTGTTATTTTCAGTCTGATCTAGTTCTTCTTTCATAGGTTTAATCTAATTTTCATCTTCACAGGTTTCACTAGTAGATTTAGGTTCAATTTGAGAAATCAAACACAACTCTTCTTGTACCTTATTTCATGTCAGAACTCCTCTATCTATGCTTCCAATAATCTACTTAGGAGGATGATTCCTTGATAGATTCCTATTAGGTATCACTGTCTTAGTTCTTGTTTCAGCTGTAGGTTCTTCAATGATTTCTTCACTGTAGCTTTCATTCAATAAATCACTTTCAGTTTCATAGAATAATTCAGTAGTCTTTGGATTAGTTCTAGGATGAGTTCCTTCATCTGATTCATAATCAAGCATTCTTTCCTAAATTTTGAACTTTTCATCAACTTTTACATTTGCACTCTCAACAATAGTCTTAGTTCTTTTATTGTAACATCTATAAGATTTTCTCTTCAATGAATATCCAAGAAATATACCTTCATCACTTCTAGGATCAAACTTTCCAATGTCATCATCTCTCTTAATATAACATTTGCTTCCAAAAATTCTAAAATACTTAACTGATGGTGCATGTCCAAACCATAGTTCATAGGATGTCTTGTTTGTGTCTACTCTAATTTGTACTCTATTCATTGTATACACCGTTGTGTTCACTACTTCTCTCTAGAATATATTCGCTAAGTCATTCTCAAATAACATAGCTCTTGCTACTTCAATCACTAATATGTTTCTCCTTTCTACAATACAATTTTGTTTAGGTGTCCTAGGGGCTGAAAACTATCTCTTAATACCATTCACTTCACAAAAAATGTTAAATTCTTTTGAAGTAAATTCTCCACCTCTATCTGGTCTCAAACATTTAATCTTCATTCTAGATTCATTCTCAACTTTGTTCTTAATAATATTAAACTTATCAAATGCTTCAAATTTTTCTTTAAGAAATGCAATCCACATCATTCTTGTAAAATCATCAACAAGAATCGTAAAATATCTTTCTCCATAGAATCCTCTAGTCCTTGTGGGACCACTCAAATATGTATGAACAATTTCCAACTTCTCTGTTGTTGTAAACTTCTTGCTGTGAAATGAGCTTCTCTTCTATTTAGCCATCACACATTCCTTGGAAATCATGTTAGTAGGCTTCATAATTTTAGGAAAATCTCTTACTGCAAGTGTAGTACTCACTTTCACAATGTTATCAAAGTTTATATGAAAAAATCTTCTGTGCCATAGCTAACTATCATCAATCTTAGTAATCAATCATGTCATCTCAGTAGGATTCAACTGAAATACATTACCTCTAGTTCTAGATCCAATACCAATCAATTTCCATCCTTGTCTTTGATTACACAAGTTTTCATAGTAAACCAAACTTGATATCCCTTATCAACTAGCTATCCAACACTCAAAAGATTATGTTTCAAACTATCCACAAAGTAAATATTATCAGTATTAGTCTTTCCATCAAGGGTAATAGATCATATACCTTTAATCAAACAAGGTGCATTGTTTCCAACTCTAACAACTCCTCCATCATAATTGTTAAACTTTATAAATTTTTTCATATCTCCAGTCATATGATGTGAACAACCACTATCTATAATCCAATTAGCTTTCTTTTCTACTTGAGAAACTAAAGCCTTTTCTTCCTTAATTTCTGTTTTAGGATTTTCTTCTTTAATTGCTACAAATCCTATATCATCATTCTCAGTAGCTCTCACTCAAAGATTTCTCCAAACTAGCTTTAAGTTCTTCATCATTTGCATAATAACATTCTTTAGATCTCCTAGGATTAAAGTTATTCTATACTTCTTAACTCTCTTAGGACATTTAGATGCAAAATGACCAAATTCTTGACAAGTCCAACATTTAAAGATTTTCTTACCATCTGGTTCTCTTTTCACAAGAAAGGAAATACCTTCATTAATCTTCTTGTCTTCTTCATTTCTAGATCTGTTGTTGCTAGCATAATCTCTGCTTACATTGATGCTTCTTGAAAAAAGTAGGGTGAACACAAAGTGCACCAAATGTTGTCTCCATTCTAGGTAAGTTTCCTGATAGCCTCAGGTTCATCTCTGCTACTTCTGATCTTCCAAGAAGAGTTTCTTTGGTAAAGTTCATAGTACAAGGTATAACTTGTTCAATCATCTGTGTTGTCTACTTAAATGCAGGATTCAATGTCCTTAGAATTTTCCATATCAATTTATTCTCTGTCTTGGTTCCTCCACAAGATTTTATACCTGCAACAATCTCTGACATTCTACCAATATAGCTTCTAATAGATTCATCTTCCATCATTCTTATATCTTCAAATGCACATATCCAATTATGTAATCTAACTTTCTTTGCATGTTCATCACCTTCAAAAGTAGATTGTAAAGCTAACCAAATTTCATGAGATGTTTTTAGATATTTTACCTGACTGTACTCATTTTACGGAAGGGTTGACAAGAGTGCTTATCTGGCAAGTATGTTACACATGAACATATCTCTTTCCTCATTAGTACATTCTTCAATCTTATCCTCATCAATGGCAGTCTTCTGATTCTTTGTGATTAACCAATAACCTGGTCTTAAACAAAGTAAATGTGTCTTCATCTTTTCTTTCCAGCTATCAAAATTTACTCCATCAAACTTAGGGATTTCTTTCCTGAAATGATTCATCATGGATCTCCTTAAGTTGTTAAACTTTTCCTTCAAGGACTACCGCTCTGATACCAATTTTTAGAAAGTAAAGTCCACCAAGATAATTGAGAGGGGGGGGGGGGGGTGAATCCATTATCAGATAAATACAACTTTTATCAACCAAAATAGATTTTAACCATGTAAGAAATGTAATCAAAAACCATAGAAAGATATACATGCACAATAACACAATGACACAAGATATGTTGACTAGGGAACCTCTTTATCAAAGGGTAAACCCCGGTGGCAATGATGCCCATAAAAGATGCACTAATATGAAAGTTCCTTGTGAGAGGATGAAATTTGTTAGGAGTCTTATGAAATACATTCAGTACATATGAGTCCCTGTTAGAGACTTTGAATCCTTGCTAAAATTTTGTAACTCTGTTAGGAGTTATGGAAGATAGAAGCACCCACTGTGCAAACAACTTCAGTGTAAGATCACTAAACACACTATCCAAATGATATTTGTATTACTCAATAGAATAGTACTAAAAGATTATTGATCTCAACAATTCAATACTCCTTCTTTGACTGTACCAAACCACACCAACTACTTCTTCAGATCTCAATACCAGATCTCTATACTTCGCATATCCTCTTCCAGCAAGTATTGCACAATTCTGCAATTCACTTTCAAATACAATTCACAAATTCTCATCATCATCATCATAGAACAAGGAAAAAATTCCTTCCTTTATATCACACTCAAGTAATTACAAATGAGTTGGCATAAAAATTACAAAATAAAAGTTTCCATACGTTACATAAAAATTACACAAAACTGTCAGCTTCCAATTAAGATAATTCTACACTTGTGCGACCTCAAATCTTGCACTCATGTCCACGTCACTAACATCATGTCTTCAACTACCTCATAACTACACATGATTAGATTCAATCCCAATTAGGAGATATCATCTGATTTCCACAAACCGCTACTTAGGAACACTGCCTGAATATTGCTTCCACTAATTTCCTCATAATTGTAATGCACAAATGAATTTCCATTTGTGCTCTTAACCATGATCTTATAGAACATCATAGAGTAAGTCCTCAACTCCGTATAGCTTCATCTTCAATATCCCGAGTGCGCTAACTCAAACACTGTCTGCTTCTTTGCTAATCTTCAATAGATCACTGTGTTGACATCAATGACAATCACAGTCATGAATGCAACAACAACTGCTACAGAATGGCTGCAAATACTCCACCATAGGATATATTCAGCATTCATTCCTAACACATACATTCATGGCTAAATTATTTAATAGAACATTTCAAGATAAGGCCCTTCAATCATGTTGCTCTTTACCTCCTTATTCCATTGATTCTTTTCAAAACCTTGTAATGCTTTCATTAAAAAATTTCAAAACAATATTTTTCATAATACTTCTTTGACTGATTTGATGCATTGTAAATAAGGTGTTAATGAAAAAGTGATTAATTTCATTGGTATATTTAAGAATTTGCATGCTCAAATTTCTTATCTTGTGCCTGATATTGATGTGCAATGTATTTTCATTGCTAATTTACAAAAGGACATTAGGGATAAGATTTATTTTTGAATTATGTTTTTTTACTCAATTATGTGCAGTGCTTCATAATTATTAGCTTCAAGTGAGTCAATTTGAGAGCACCACTCCAATGGCTCCAGATGATAAGAGTGATAGTGCATCCCAACCTTTCTAAAAGTTTAAAAAACCTAATGGATTCATCAAGATCAATAATTCATAAAAAAAAATTGATGTACAAGTGGTAGCAACATCCAAAGATGCACAAATCCTTTGTTATCTTATTTTAGATCTTCATGTAATTGTACACCTCATTTTGAATCTTTGTATAAGGTGATGTTGAATTTTATTATTTCTAATGTTTCAACACTTCCTCCCATTAAACTAATTGATCCTTCAAAACCAACCCCCAAGAACTTTGATCCCAAAGCTTTTTTCCAATATCATCATCAACCCAATACTGATACTGAAAGGTGTTTCTATTTGAAATCTATTGTTCAAGAACTACTTGATTCTAATGTTATATATGTTGAGGGTATTAATTATCAAGTAAAAAAATTATTTCCCCTCCCAACTAAAAATTGCAAATATATACTAACCTCTTACCATCTCATTCTACCAATACCAGTGAGTCTACCCATTCTTTACCTTCTTCTTCCACCACTAACGTTGACCCTCCTACTGTTGTGAACTATGATGATGAATGTATTGATACCAATAATGTTGTCAACCTTTTTGATCAATCCAAACCTGAATCCAAACCAAAACCTGAGATTTTAATTATATTTGATCTTAATGAGGCTATTAGGGAACTGGACGACCCTCTTTACATTATTGCAAAGATTAATGGTATTCCCTCTTGTGGAGTTCTTATAGATCCTACTTGCATGGTGAATTTATAATTGAAAAACACCTTTGTAAAAGATACATGAAGTAATATTCCTATGAAAAATTTGATGTGATCATAAAAACTTTCAATGGTTTCACTTATTATACCCATGGTTCCTGTATCATCTTAAAATGGAAGCACTTCCATGATAAGAGCATTTAGCCCTCCGAGTGAGTGGTCTAGGGTCATGTTAAGTGCCTTGATTGGGTCTTTGCATGTATCTGGCTTTCTTCCCCTGTTCTACTCCTCTCTCCACCTATTTTCACTTTATGTTTGCATTTCCTAGCATTCTGGATTGAGGTCTTGAGGTTTTTGACCTCAAGGTCAAAGATGACCTCAAGGTCAAAGATGACCTTGAGGGTCAAAGATGACCTTGACCCTAAACTAGGTTAGGGATGACCTCAACCTTGACCTAGGGCAGGGTCTACCTCATCCTTGACCTAGGGTTCAAATTTCAAGGTCCCAGGATTTCTAGATGTTGGGTTTCGAAAATATTACTTTTCCTGCTTCTTGGTCAGCCATTTCGGATTTTAGAATGGTAAATCCTTAAATTTCATTTAATTTGGGTCCATTTCTAGGGGTTAAGGTTAATTGGGATTTAATTCCCCAATGTCAGCCTTCTCTAGAGGTTTGTGCCCTAGATCACTATAAAAGGAAGCCTTCCTCTCTCATTTTCTCCATCAATTCATATCAAGTTTTCATATCTCATCTCATGAGCTCTCAAGTGCACTCAAGTAAGCAAGAAGGAGAAGGAAAGAAAGAAAGCATTCATTCATCTTCAATCCTAGCATTCAAGCATTCAAGCATTCAAGGATTCAAGTATTCAAGCATCTATCAAGGAGATCCATTGTTAGCCATTGAAGGATTCAATCTTTTTGGAGCCCCCTTGAAGATTTCTCCATCCACATTCATCCAAGCCTCCTCATATGAAAAGATCCATTCAAGATTGGTGTTGAAGATCAAATGTCATTGATTTGAGACATTCTACATTCATTGGAGCATCCCTACTTGTGGATTCAAGGATTCAAATCCTCTACAAGGACTTCAACATAAGCAAGGTGAATAGTTCCATTTACTTTGTTTATGCACATTAAAATTTCAATTCAATTTCAAGGTTAATTCCTAAATTGGGGTTTGACCAAAGGAAACCTCCCATCCAAACAAAAAAACCCTCTTTTTCTTACAGGTACAGGTGTAGAACAACATATCAAAGCTTGGATTTGGATACCCTTTTCAGAAAAATTCTAAGATCCGCAAACAAAGTCAAAGATGACCTTCAAAATCCCGAAGTAGTCTTTGACCTTTTATTGGGGTCAAAGACTACCTGCTGCCAGAATGACAAAAGTTTTTTGGGTTTTCTTCATCTCAGCATTTCTAGTCCAAAGTAGGTTGCAGAATTGCCCGAAACTATGCATAGACATTAGAAATCAACATTTTCCAGATCTGCCCTATTTTTAGATTAGTATTTGCCTTTCATTTATTTCAGATTTCAAGCATATACTCTTCATAGGGGAATATAAGGGTTTCTTCTTCATTCATATTCTCCATAGATTGATTCTTTTCTGTATTGACCTTTTGGTTGATCAATTTGGATCTCTCCTTTGGGCATTTGGATTGAGAAGTAGATCTCATATTCCCCCATTCAATTAAGGTGATACCATTTCAAAACTATTCAGTTCTATTACCTTTCCTATAGAAGTTGGTAAGAAAACCTTAGATGTCACCTTTTTTGTCATCCCAACTTCTGATCAATTTGAAGTTAAACTTGGCCTTCACCATGAAATCTATAGTCTCTCATATTCATAAGTGTTTGAAATTTTTGCGTGATGGAGAAATCATCATGATTAACCATAGTTTCTATAAGCCTTTAGCTACTCAAGGGAAATTTGACCATGTCTTCTGTTGGCCTTTCATGCCTCAACTAGTTCAATCTCACAAAGACAATTTTTTCCTCTCCTATAAAAAATCAAATTCCAAAATATTTTTGAACTTATAAATCCTAAGGTCATTCCATCTCTTTTCCCTACATTTGGACTTCTTCCCATACCTCCTATTCATGCTTCAATTCCACCTCAAATTTCAAACAAAACCAAATATAACCGGCGTGCTCATGACTACCATCATAAACATTGTGCTAGAGCCCATGAGAATTCTTCCCAAAACCTTTCCCCCCCTAAGGCACCTACTAATTATTTGATTCACTTTGACCAACCTATGCCAAGCCCAAGGGAGGAAGTTAATTTAAAGAAGATGAAATTGAACAAACATGATAATTCTATTTCTATTCGAGATCCTATTGTGATTGATTTGGATAAAGAAGATAATTTTGATGATGATAATTTTAATATTTCTAATACAAATGATGTTAATGCCAATGATTTTGGTGATATGTATGAACTTATTGATGTTAATAATAATTTTCCTACTAGATTTGCAAAAAAAATATTTTTCTCCTAATGACAAAGAAAGTGACTCATCCTTGGAGCATGGTCATTTTTTAGAACTGGTAATAGTTCCATCTAGTGTACTTGATGTTACTCCTCTTACGTGTTTTCCACATTCCCTAGATTATAACAATCAAGACAAGGTCATGCAATATGTTTGACTAGCTCCTCTTGTATAGTGGATTCTTTTGTATATTTTTCTGTTGTGTTGTGCATCCCCTGTGATATGCTACTTTTTATATGTTTGTTTAGATTTATTTAAATGACCCTTGTTTCTCCACTGGTGCAAGGTGATAAAGGAATCAATTTGTTGTAACATTCCTCTATATTTGTATCCCATTTCTTATATATGTTGTATAAATGTTATGTATTACATATGCTATTGTTCATAAATAAGCCTTTGTGTTGTCTGATTGGGGATGACACAAAGAAATAACTACCATTCTTTTTGGTCTCTATAATTCTGGCCTAAAAAGGGTCTTTTTTTAATAAATTAAGTGATATTCTTCCATTGTGCTTGTAGTTCTGCTACCTATGGTAATGATGACATTTTATTTTTATATAATTCTAATATACATAACTTATTATATAATCATACTCACCCTAGAGTTAGTAGATCCCTTTTGTTCTCTCTTTGACATATGTTTCATTTCTCTTGGTTTGTCCTTGTTTGGGGACATCTCGTATTGGAAACATATCTTTTGGGTGCATGTATTCTCCATTAAATCCATTTCTCCCATTAAGGTGTTTCAAATTACTTTTACATGGGGGCATACACTCTGTTCCTTATTTCACATTTTGCACACATGGAATGATTCAATACAATCTCATATGAAAATGACTAAGGAGACAATACCTTCCTTATATTCATATTTTCATTATCATGCCATGGGCATTATTTAGTAGATCCAATGACCTTACTTTCATTTGGTCCTTAAGTTGACCACTTTTATTTGGTCCTTAGACTAACTAATTTTCTAGACCCCTTAATGGAGACACACATTCCTTAAGGATTGATCCTTTTTGTTTCACTAGGTTGACTAGCATCTCATAGCTTGTTATACTATCAATTTCATCTTAAATTACAATATTGCTTTTCATTTTACATGATCCATAGTAAGACAATACCTTACTAGGCTAGCTGGGCATCTCTCTATGTGTGTGTGTGTGTGTGTGTGTGTGTATCTCGCTCGTGCTTCCTCTTTTATCTTGGTTTTGGATTTGATGAGGAACTAAGTTATGGGGGATAGGTGTTTCCTTGTCTCCTTAACCTTGATAAAAAATTTCTAATGCACTGATCTACTTTCCTGTGACCATGAGTTTGTCTCTATGTGTAGTTCCACTAAAGTTGATGCAGACCAAGCTAGGCAAGGAGGATCCAATTAAGGAAAATCCAACCTTGTAGCTTTAGAACAACACAACACAACAATTGTTTCAAATCAAATTTTCCATTAACATGTCTGGTTGTAAGGCCTTCTAGGTTAGGGCCAATTACAATCAGAAACAATTCTGCAAGATCATCAAGATCCAATACACTCTTAGTTAGTTCATCCCTAAAAACTATCAGCAACTAATGGAAACCCTAAGGCAGATCTAAACTTGAGCTCGCAAGCCTCCAAGCAATCTCCTTGTCTCCAAGTAAGCATAACCACTAGCTCTGCTATTACAAACTATTAGATAACAATCTGATTTGCAAGATCTCACATGATCTTTTCCACAACTTCACTTATCCAGTTCTCCTGGATCTTCTTTTATGATCCTCTCAGTCATGTCTAATGATCTAGATCTGATGTCTAAACAACTACCCCAAACACCCCTTAAATACTAATCATCACCCACAAGTCGGCTGGATGACACCCTTAACTCCTACAAACAAATATTAAATGCAATACAAGTTGACTTATAAATTGCCTTACAAACATTTAATTCAACATGTCAGCCTGTAACAACAACTACCAACAATAAATGCACCAAGTCGGCCCAAAAAATCACATAGAACTCTAGGCGGTAAGACCAACTACTGAGCATCAGAGAAAATACCGAGAGACAATGAAACAACCAACCACGCTAAGCAACAGCGAGCATCACAGGCATTATTGAGCACCAATTCCACCAAGCACTAGAGGTTCCACCGAGTTCCTTCAGCGACCGAGCTTCCTTCAACCACTAAGACCATCAGTTAAGGCTACAACCAAGTAACACCAGCCAAATAACAAACCACCATGCAGATTCACTGAGGACCAAGAATGCCCTTGCATCAGACACCCTAGGTTTGAAAAGATGTTCATATGTGATAAGAACATCTTCCAAGATTCAACACATAAATCCCAAACTAGTTCTTCATATACAAATCGTCCATCTTCTCACTTTCCATACTCTTCCACTTTAGCTTCCTCTATCTTTTCAAGTCTTTCCTTGATAACACACATCTTTGTTCTCCAAACTGATCATTCATTTTCTCAGGATCTACCAACTCAACTTGGCTACCAATACTCAGGCTTTTCCTACTGAGCATTGTATCTAGCAAAGGCATCAAGAAAAACTTCCTGTCATCCTTCTCAAAAGTAAACACATTCTTCACACAATCATACATAGCTTTACAATCATATTGCCAAGTTCTGCCGAGCAATGTTTGTCGAAGTAGAAAGTTCTCAGATTCATGTTCATTCCGAATGTTCTCATTCACCACAATAGTTCATCGGTCACCAAGCTTCTTTTGTGTACACTCAAAAGAGTGGTATCCTTCCTATCCATAGGTATAGCAAGTACCCTTAAAGATAACTCTACCTGTCTTCTTTTTTGGTTCTACAGGTTTCTATTCATCTTCTACATCAATCAATTTATCCTTCACCGAGTGATCAATCTTCTCCTTCCCTCAGGAGCTGCCATGTTGTTTCCTCTTCAACTTATCTTTTGCCTTCAGAGCATACTGATAAGTATCTTCAACAGAATCAATCTTCAGCATACCAAGCTCATCCCAAATATTGAATCTTAGACCATTCACATATCGAGCTACCTTTTCCTTACCAGGTTCTTTGTGTCCAGACCGAATAGTAAGCTTGTAGAACTCCTCGGTATAATCTTCAATAGACAAATCCTTCTACTTTAGATTCTGCAACTTCTTAAACAAGTCAAGCTTATAGTCAACAGGTATGAACTTAGCTTTCAACTTTATCACCATCAACCTCCACCAATTGATCTTCATTTGTAATTATTTCCACCAAAGAGCATCATGTCCTTTCAACTTAGTCTATGCCAATCTTACCTGAAGAGGATCTTCAATTTCTTCTAGCTCAAAGAAATCTTCAAGTTCACCAATCCAATCAATCAAGTTCTAGGGTTTCAAGGTACCAAAGAAAGTAGAAACTTCCATTCGGTAACTATTACTTAACCAAGCTCCAAATCTATGCAACCGAGCAGTTCTATCTTCACCAGATATATCCCTCCAGTGATCACCACTAGATCCAACAGCTTCAAATTCTTTAGTAGCTTCTTCATAACCATCCTCAATACCAACATTCTAAGGTATACCAGTAACAACCCTCATGATCTCAGCGACCATGTCATTCTTCATCAGTTCCATCTCAGATCTGAAATCTAATTTCACCTTCTCTGTAATCCGTGATTCCACAGTATCATAGAGATCAACAATTACTCTAGGGTCCAATCTTCTCGAAGGCATCCTTAAAGATTAAGAGAAACCCTCTGCAACAAACCCTACATCGACCACCTTGTGACAATCTCCAAGTTGTATGCAAGTCAGATCATAATCTACCACCTTGTAAACAACTAGGGCACAATTTCACAAGTTTAGTGCCATGGATCTGCAACTTAGATCATACGATCTCTTCACCAACAAGATCAATTTCACAGGATCAACCCTCACAAGATTAATCTTCGGTCCACAAGATCAACTTAGCTTTGATACCACTTGATGCAAACCAGGGCAGGGAGGATCCAATTAAGGACAATCCAACCTTGCAGCTTTAGAAAAACATAGCAGAACAACACAACACAACAATTGTTTCAAATCAAATTTTCTATTAACATGTCCAACTGTAAGGCCTTTCAGGTTAGGGCCAATTACAATCAGAAATAATTCTACAAGATCATCAAGATCCAATACACTCTTAGCTAGTTCAGCCCTGAAAACTATTAGCAACTGATGGAAACCCTAAGGCAAATCTAAACTTGAGCTCGCAAGCCTCCAAGAAATCTCCTTGTCTCCAAGCAAGCAAACCACAAGCTCTGCTATTACAAACTATTAGATAACAATCTGATCTGCAAGATCTTGCGGGAATTTTTCCACAACTTCACTTATCCAGTTCTCCTGGATCTGCTTTCATGATCCTCTCAGTCTTATCAGATGATCTAGATTTGCTGCCTAAACAACTACCCCAACTACCCCAAACACCCCTTAAATACTAATCATCACCCACAAGTTGGCTAGATGACACCCTTAACTCCTACAAACAAATATTAAATGCAATACAAGTCAGCTTATAAATTGCCTTACAAACATTTAATTCAACATGTCAGCCTGTAACAACAGCTACCAACAATAAATGCACCAAGTCATCCCAACAAATCACACAGAACTCCAATCGGTAAGACCAACTATCAAGCATCAGAGAAACTACTGAGTGATAGTGAAACAACTGACCATGCTAAGAAACACCAAGCATCACAAGCATTACCAAGCACCAGTTCCACCGAGAACCAAAGGTTCCACCGAGTTCCTTCAGCGATCGAGCTTCCTTCAATAACCGAGACCATCGGTTAAGGCTGCAACCGAGTAACACCAGCCAAATAACAAACCACCATGTAGATTCACCAAGGACCAAGAATGCCCCTGCATCAAAAGTGGGGGTTAAATTTAAACATCCTAAAAACTGACTGCCTATATAATTAGATGCTCAACTAGGCAGCATTTTAGTAATTTCATAATTTTATGTCTATTATGCTTGATGCATCTATCTATCTCCACTAATTTTGTAATCAACCTTATCTCCTTGACACCTCATTTCAATTTTGTCACTTTCTCTTAGGTACATAACACCCAGGGTGTTATGTTCTTAGGAACATAATGCCCAAGCTATTGTGTTCCCCTACAATTGTGCTCAAATTTAAATTTGGGCCACGTTGTGGTGTTTTGGTGGGAAATTAAGTCATATGATTGGTATGGTTAATTTTGAATCCCAAAATGTGTGAGATGTATATAAACACCCTACTTCTCATTTTGACATGAAGCATTCAAAAATCAAGATCAAGTATTATCATGCATCCATAAAGGAATTGAGTGAATTCAATATTTGAAGGCAAGCATCGAAGATCAAGCATTTCTTCAAGCATCCAATGCATTTTAAAGGCAATATTCTCCATTTTAGCAATATTTTCTCCCATTATGGCCAAGTAGAGGAGTTCTCAACCAAGAAAGAAAATCTTATGTCCATACACATGCACATTCCTCCTGCATAGCAAGTGTTCATCAAGCATAATAAAATTAAAGATCTAGGAGTGGCATTTATAGATCCATGCATTTGTGAAGGCATCCTTGATTCCTTCCTACATTCCAAGGTTCAAAAAATATAATTCAAGAAACATATAAGAATCTTCATGAATATGTGAGATCTCAATATCCATTATGAAGGTATAAACAATGTATATTTAACATTTCCATACTTTCCTTCATGAAATTTTATTTCATTTTCAAGATTATTTCTTAAACATGGGTTTGACCAAGGTAAACCCCTTTCCACAACCTTTTCCTCTTTTTTTTTTTGTGTGGGAACAAGTAGCACAACTGTCAGGACTTAATCCAAAAAGTGTGAGATTTATTGGTTTTTTGGATTAAGTCCTAGGAGCACAACTGTCAGGACTTAATCCAAAATGTGTGAGATTCGTTGGATCGATTATGAAAGTTATAGGTAGAATCACTAGGAAGAGAACACCCCAAGCTATCCATTCCTAGGAATAAAACACCCTAGACATTATGAACCCTCAAAAGAAACTTGTCACTTGGGCTATAGGTTGGTATAGTCTTCTGGTTTTTGTTTCAAGTCACTAGAGTTGTCTATCTATTTTTTGTTAGTTTTTTTTTTGCCATAACTAGTTATTTAATTATTTATCCTTCTATCTTGCATCATCATGTCATTAAATCCCTCAAATCCAACTTCCCTCAATTCATTACAATGAAGGATTATTGACTCATTCAATGCTTAAGACCAACTTGAACCTTTTGGGTCAACTTCCTTCTGATTGTTCTTTAGGGAAATCTAAGGATAATTCCTTCCATTATATCAGATCCCTTTTTCACATTGTACACTTGGCTTTCAATTCTTCCTCTGATGACTCTTCACAAGTTGATAATGATTCCTCCTATAATGATATTTTACCTCCTAATGCTAGTACAACCTCCTCAGGCCACATGGATCCTACTCCACCTCTTGTTTCTAGTGTAGTTCACTCTAGCTCCAAGTGTACACTTCTCCGCCTATTGCTCTTTCTCTGGTCCAACCTTTGGTGGACAACATGTTGTCTTGTCAGCATTCTACTCCTTGTGTTGATAATGCCACTAAGCAGATTCCCCTACTTGCTTCCTCTTGCAATGGTGTTTGTAATGATAGTATTTTCTAGACTAATCTTTCTCAATGGAGGAAAGATTATTCTCCCTCCTCTTCCCAAACTCTTCCTCAAGTTGTGGGTGAATTTCTACCCACCTTTGAATTGGGTTACTAGCTATTTTGCTAGTGTGATGTAAGTGGTTTGTACTAGCCTTTGTTGATAGTGGTATATTCTTGACCTATTGTAAGTGGCCTATTTGGCTTGTCTTTGTATGGGGTTAGCACCCTTTTTTTATGCTTTTATAATTGAAAAGAATAGTGATATACAACTTGCCATCATTTTCTAGTTGTTATCACCTTTTTAAATGAAAATTTATTCCTACATGGTTAGCTTTATGGTACACTATCCTATCTCTAATGTATAAACTCCTTTTATTAGTTCTTCTTCATTATTCAATTATGTTTTCTTGAACAAGTGACATCAATCTACTAACTAGCTCACATAAAAAGAAAGCAAGAAAATACTAACTACCACAACAATAGATTCAAGTATTAAATATCCCAATATAGTAGCAAGTGCTTAAAAAATCATTCTTATAAACTATACAACTTGGAAAGTGTGAAAAATATTGAAAGCTCACAATAATATATAGACATGAATTTATGTGTTCCTAAAGCATTGAAACCCAAAGTCCATGCAAGCCCAAATCTCTAAAACACGCTTCCCTATTGCCATCAAAGAGAATGTTGGAAACAATGTCTTTGAATGGTGGTGAGAGAACATTCATAGTGAAAATAGGTCAATCCCTTGGCCACTCCAACTATGATATTATTTTCAACATTCTAATCTAGATACCTTGCAAAGGTATTGTCATTCATTTCCACATAGATCATTTAAAAAAATTTCATTACCCACACACTCAATAGATATGGAGTTTTAATCCATGGCACTGAGTTTAGAAGCTAATGAATTTGATATTCTAGCCTAGAGTTGTGGTCTCTTTGAGATTTCTTATAGTTAGCCTCTTTATTCAACCTTATATGTCATTCTAAAGCCACCCAAGCCAACCATATTGCTCCCACTCAAATTATTGATGTATTGAATAATGTCATAGAATGTCCATTTAATCTTTCCACCACTCACAAACGTCATTTGATTTCTTATAAGAAAACTAATGAATTTAATCTTTCCACCACTCACAACCATCATTTGATTTCTTATAAAAAACTAATGACTAGAAATTATCACATTCCAAGGAAGATGACAAACATAATTGTAATTGTGGTCAACGTAGTATAGATAGTCTTAGAATGGTCAAGTCTTCTTAGAATTATTATCATGACTTAAACATTTATTTTATAAGAAATTCAAAATAGACATTATATGACAATTTTTTTTATTGAAGAAATTTTATAATAGAATAGTTCTTAAAAATTCTTCAAGAAAAAAATTACAAATTTTAAGATGACAATCTATTGATATCAATATAAAAGAATTATATCTTAAACTAGAGAATTGAGTACCTTGCTACATAAGTAGTAGGATGACGGAAAAATATTAAAATTTATCCAATAAAATTTTTCTAAATGGCTACTTCTTGTTTCATGTTCTATATCTCTTTTAAAAATTAAATCTGCTGATAAGAATAGAAAATATATATTTTAAAAAAAACATCCAAAGACTGTAGCCAAAATGCTTAACATGTGATGGAACTTGAAATCATTTCTAAGGTCTTTGATTGATTGTTGAGAGTTGTCATACATTCTTATTCGCTTTGCCATATCTCCACCTAAGAATTTATGAGAACATTCAGAGTCTGCAAAGCTGGACAAATCCAGTAGTCCCAAACCCACCAGCCAGGAATATGTTTTTTAAGTCCTTTTGCCCACAGATCTATCATCAGTAGAATGACATAAAAAAGTCACCTTTACAAATTGGTAGGACAATGTATACTACACAATTTTAGTATCCAGTAAATTTAATGGAATTCCTAGGATGCAATCTTCCTTGACTAAAGGAATAGACATTCTAATTTGTTACTCTAGAAAATAGTATCCAGTCACTGTTCATTTATGTATATCATTTAGCACTGGCACCTTTTAATGGAATGCATTTTTGTTTGAAATCGTTAACTTTTAATGAATGCATTTGAGGTTTTGGTACAAGGAGCCCTGAGAAAAGACTGACCATACAATAAAATGCAAATGCAATTATATATTGTTGCAAATTGAGCATTTGAAGAAGCGAAAAGTGCAGAGAATTGCAAAAAGTACCAAAATAATGTAACTGCAGAGCACTGGTAGGTGGCCCATCATTGAATATGTGACAAGCCCATAACAGATTACTTGGGGAAAAGCATGTGGGAGTTATACTAATATGTCAGAATCAAATAAGTAAAACCATTGTAATAGCGCCCACTAAAGCCTACCTATTTGATTAAGCTTGGTAGTGTGTTGTATTAACAAGTTTATGCTGAACTAATTCAATTGACTTATGAAACAATGTTTGGTAGAGTTACTGATCTAGTTTTCACAATCTTTCATTTTACAAGATATTTTTTTTTTTTAAAAAGAGCAAATTGGAGTTTTAGTCCGGTTCAAGTTCAAGATCAAGTTCAGATAGACTATTTATAGATGATCTTTTCTCACTTTAATTGTCGAAGTTATTTAGAGGGCCTCAGTTCCCACATTTCAGTTCAACATATGCACAAGGTCTACAAGTTTAGTAGTCTAACAGAAATTTGAATCTTGACGGCTGCCCCACCAACAAAGTGTTTCTACTACGACACTACATTTTCCAAGACTAAAAATAAGATTTTTAAGAAAACTAATATACCAATGAAGGTTTCTAAAGATTTCTAAAAGATAATACCAAAGAGTAATGTTGTGAAAAAAAAGTAAAAGAAAACTTCCCAGATTGTAATGAGGACTTTGTCAATATGCCTACAATTGGTTCCAGAGACAACTCATAAATGCTTTTTGCTATGAAAGATCTCTTATACTGCACCAAAAAGAGGTTCACTAATTCCCCACATTTGTGCAGGAATCCCATGATTGAGTCCACAGTGTAACAAATTTACATTCTAAAGCTATAGAGGAATGGGGCCTGATAATCTATTTCTGCTGAGATTCAATGAAAGCTAAAAATTAATCAAGTATCCCATTTCACTTGTAATATCTCCTTACAAAAGATTGGACCCCAACCTTGAATTGATTAAGTTTTGTAACTGTCCTAAAACACATCGTTCTCCGTGTTTAGAAATTGAAGTTAAATTCTCAATGAAATGACCCCACACATCACTAAACTAGAAATTGCAACCCTCCACCATAATACACTAAAAACTATAGCCCTCCATCATATTATGCTCTTATCCTACCTTATATTCAACTATCTTCCAAATTTGATGGTCACAACATTCACAAAAAAATATGTTTTCTTCTCTCACACACGTTCAGTTCAGTAAAACCAAATATATGTGTAATGCATACCCCCACCTTTCGTAGTTTTATAATTAAATTCCGGTTGATGGTGTTCAGTCATGCAATTTCTCACATTGTCATGTGGACAATGTCTGTCGGTCATGCAATTCTTAAGAAAACATTCACATAGTAAAATATTTGGTTGAATGAAGAAATGATTTTCTTTCGATGAAATATTTGATGTTATTAAGAATGAAAAAAAATAGGATTTTTTTTTTTAAAATTCATCTTTAGAATATCTATAATTAAAGTATATATGTTAGAGATTATATATCTAAGAATGTCTCAGAAACAGAAAAAAAGTTCAATTATACAATTCAATATTGACAATGTTAGATAAACATAATTATAAATAAATTTCTTCAAGTTTATCCTTGTTTACTAGCTATTGATTTGTAGGTTTTTTCAATATTTTGGTTGATACCCCTCACTAGAGATTGACAACTATCGATTTTCTAAAGTATATTTTGTAGCAAGAAGCATGAGATGGAATAATTTATCTTTCGAAATTATATAGAAGACAAGATCCAATAGCTATCCAAATGTCAATAATCATTATGGTATTGCAAGTAAATAGTTTTGTCTTTAAATATTACCTAGTACTTATAAAGTTAAGGTGTACTAACAATTGTTACATTTGTAAGTATATGGAGTAAAAGTATTCATAATTATACAAGTCATTTCAAAGAAGCAACTAATCAAATGGTGATACAAGATGGTTGTTACTATGATTTGTAAGCAAGTCTAAATGATATGTGATAGTTAGGTGCTTAATATGTGAGATTATGTGAAACCTAATATATTGAATTCAGCTTCTTAAACAAAGCTAATTAACTGTATGTCATTTATCTTTCAAGAAATTCAATATCTAAATATAGTAGTTATTACTATAATTTGAAAACAAGTCTAAATGATATTTAATAGTTAGATGCACAATATTATCACATACTATAAGGTATATAAATAGACCATAAATAATTTTTTACTTAATAGACTTAAGATTTGTCTAGTCAATATTATTAGAGAGTTCCTATTTCCTCAATTCTATAAAATTGAGAATTAAATTATAGTTTCTGAATCTTGGAAGCCTTGACTAGGGGATTATTCTTTGCAAGACTTTGACGCCCAGATGTCTTGTAATCAAAAGAACAATTATGCTCCTCTGGATATCTGTGCTTGCTACAAAATACATGATCACATCTGCACTTGAAACTCACACCCATTCTGCAACGCTTATTGCACTTGAAACATCTACACTCTTCTACTTCTCTTTCTACTTCGCCCTCTTCTCTCTCTGTTATTTTTTCTTTTATAGCCGCTTCTTTCTCTGTTATTTTTGCCTTCTTAGCTGCCTCTTCTCTCTCTTCCTTCTCCTTTGCTACCTTTTCAGCTAACAATTTTATCTCCATATATTTTTTATAACAGAGAGAACACATGTTCATATTCTCAGCACTACCGAAAAAACCACATTTCTTAATGCAAAGGTTATTCTCTTCTGACATCTTCAATTCTATGTCAAATCAAATTTCAGGTGAAATACTAAAATTTGTGGACTTTATGTAATTGGGTTTCAATTCTATGCCAAATCAAATATCAGATGAAATACTAAAATTTGTCGACTTTATGTAATTGGATTTCAATTCTATGCCAAGTCAAATTTCAGGTGAAATACTTAAATTTGTGGACTTTATGTAATTGGGTTTCAATTCTTATATCTTCTCAACGCTTTGCGATGGAGCACGAACCAACAAACACGTCGTTTATCAGGCAAAAGTAAGTATTCCTTTTTTAAATATTCTTTCTACCATTGTTTAATTTGTCCTAACGAATTCATCTTGAAGCACTAAACAAAATTCTAGAAAATTAGTGTACATACTGTCACAAATAGACAGTAGAAGATGGAGGAATTTGGATGTTGAAAAACATTCATCCTACATCCTTTTCTCTTCTTAGGTAAGTCTCATTTGGTATCTCTGTTGTAAAATGTCAATCTATATAGAATGTTCACTGAGTTAGTTACAGTTGAGCATTTAAAACTAGAGGTTAAAAGTTGGAAAAAAATTACATAGTACAGTGCATGGATAAGTGAATTCGAAATTCACAATAGAGATAATGATTTCAAAGCCAATGAGAATAAGAGATGTTTCTCAGAAAAAATTTAGTCTTCATTATTAAACTCGCCAAGTTTTTTAACCAAAACATCTTACTTATTCCACATTTATGTCAGAAGAACTTATATTTCTTGTGTCAGAAGCAAATGAGAAGTTGCTCAAATTGTATTTTGCAGAATTGGAATTTGAGTCAAAATCTGATTATCTCCAAATCAAGTTCTAATTTCGAATTCCACCTCTTTGGTGGGAAGATGGATATGCCCATTTTGGTGGTATATTCGGGTATTGATGGTATAACTCAATTTTGAAATGAGCGTTCCAAACAGTAGATTTAGGTCAAAACCTGATTATCATCTTCCAATTACTACCATCTTCCCACAAACAAATGAACCCTTATTAAAGAATTTAAACTGCTTCCAGAAACAACTCATAAATTGATTTTTGCTATGAAAGAATTCTTTTATACTGCACCCAAAAGCATCAATAACAGGGCCTAAAAGCATGCTCATTAGTTCCCCAGGTTGTGGAAGAATCTGATCATGGAGTACATGTTTTAACAAATTCACATTCTAAAGCTATGGATGGATGGGCAAGGTTTCTTTTTGTATTTTGGTACTTTTATCACAGCTCTTTATTGTGCTCTAGAGACTGATATTAATAGCTTGTATTTTTTTTTTCGTATTTTGGGACTTTGGATCATTCATTTTGATCTGAGAGTGATTTGATCTTATAATTGCTTATAATTTTGGTTTTCAATAGACTTTTTTAAATAGTTAATTTATGTATATTTTGAACTTTTTTTAATATAATTTTGACTATAGTCAATTATCAATTAAAAAAAAGAGATCTGATAATCTATTCCTTTTAAATTCTTTTAAGAAAACATAGAATTAAGCATCATTATTTTAAGAAAACATAAAGTTAAACATCTTTCTTTTAAGAAAACATTCACATACTAAAATATTTGAATGAATACATAAATATTTTTTTATAAGCTAAATATTTGATGTTATTAGAATGATTAGAATCTTAAAATCTATTAAAAATAATCATCAAAAGAATATCTATTATTCAAGTAAAAGTATAAGAAATCACATATTAAAGAATATCTAAAAATAGAAAAAAAAAATTAGACAACTCAATAATGACAATATTGAATATACATAATTATAAATCAATTTCATCAAGGTTCTCGTTGGTTACTAGCTATTGATTTCAATGTTTTTGTTAGCACCCTTCAATAAAAATATACAACTATAAATATTGTAAGATATCTTTTAGAGCAAAAATAATGAGGCGAAATAGTGACTCCTAGGAAATTACATAGAAAAGAGGATCCAAAATCAATCCATATGCAAATAATAATTATGGTGTTGTATAGTAGAAACTTTTTTCCTTTAAATTTTATCCAATACTTATAACACTAAGCACTAATCATTGTTGCATTTGTATCAAAAAATGAACAAAAGGTATCTACAACTATATAAGTAACATCAAAGAAACAACCAATCATATGATGATGCATAATACAATTTGCAATGTGTATGTTTTGGTCACATAGTCATTGTAGCTAAAAGCCTAAACAATAGATTGAAACTCTTAACTCGCCTATATAAGGATGCTCATTTTGTTAAATAAATTCTATTTATTGTTTTGGAGTTTAAGGGGAGTGAAATTAGGCTACATAAATATTAGTATCTCTTCCAAAATCCTCAACCTTTATTTTAATGAAGGAGAAGCAAAATTATGTCATTTAAGAGCATGGCCAAAATATGCAAAAATGGAAGGCTTTTAAAAGTTGGATTCTAAACTCCCCACACCCCAAGATCACCTACAAGACAATAATAACTTTCCACAATCTGAGAATGGCAATAATAATTTGCTTGAAGGATGCTTGAATTAATGATTGCAAATGAAGTATACATAGGATGTCTTTCTTATAAAGGAAAGGTTGAGAGATAGCATTAGACTTGATATAGTGACTTGTTTCATAATCCTTCCTATGTTATGAGAAAACTAAATTGATAATTAATAAATGACCTAGGACACTAGAGCTAAATGCCAAAATATAAGATAAGACCTTATGACAAATAACACCTTCTATAAAGATTCTTGGGACTTAAGTATGTAAAAAAGATTCACTAATGAACTAGTAAGGTAAAACACCTTATTCACAAAAATAGGTTCATTGAATATGCACATTATTAAGCATGTTATGATAACAATTAAAATGGTTGAGCACCAAAAAATTGTTAGAGAAATGAATTTAGATTTTAATCAAAGATTATTCTTTCTTTCTATTGTGGAAATTACCTATAGGAATACAACTAACTCTATTCATTAAAAAATGATAAAAAATATTTATTTTATTTTATTATATAAACTAACCTAATTAATGCAATATTCTAATATTCTAATATACTAGATTAACTATTTAAACCATTGGGTTATCATTATCAACCCAAGTTTAAATCTCTATAAGGACAACTAATAAATGTAAAATTTTGCTATGAAGGTAGTCACCCAAGATCTAGAGGCAATGGAAAACACAATAAAAATCTAGAGAATGAATATGATATGAATAAAATCCTCACCAAGAATGTAATACAATAGATTAATGGATTATAGTACATAGGAGAGCCCTTGGTTATATAGCCAAGGTGAGTACAAATGAGTGAATGAGACAATGAAAACTGTCATTGTCTCATTACATGCTAATCAAGAAATAATTTATCACTCACCCAAGGTGGAATCACATGTCCCCTAGAGGTGGATCATCTTCCAATGTGTAATAAAGTATGTGCAACATGTGCAACAAAGGTGGAGGGTGATAAAGTGATAAGACAACAAAAGGTGGATCACCCACTTAAGGTGGAAAAGTCCATCCACTATAATAAAATAATGACATGATAAGTCCACAAAAAGTGGAAATTCACCAAGGACTCCTATGCAATTCCCTAAGTAACCATAACCCTAACCAATATCATTAGCCCTAACACTAATCATGTTGTAAACCATAAACATAATCCTAACCCTAACAATAAACCCTAACCATAATCTTCAACCTTAATCCTTACAATAACCCTATCACGATCCTAACACTAACCATAACCCTAACTCTTTGCTAAAACATATCATATCAATTGTTCTATCATGATCATAATCATAATTTCCTTACCCTAACCTTGACCATGATATAAACCCTATCCATTTTCCTAAACCCAGTGATGATGTAAACCATAAACATAGTCCCAACCCTAACCTTAAGTATTATCCTCACCATGACCATTTCCCTGAACCAAATCATGATGTAAACCCTAACCATAATCCTAACCCTAACAATAAATAATATCCTAACCATAATCATCAACACTAATCCTGATCATTTTCCTAACACTTACAATGATAGAAACCATAAGCATAATCCTAAATATAACCATAAACCCTAACCCCAACCATGTAATCGTCAACCTTAATAAATATCATAATCTAAACTACAACCCTAGTCCTAATCTTGACCATAATTATTATTCTAACCCCAATCCTAATTATAATCTAACTCTAACCCTAACCATAATCTTAACCCTAACAATAACCATAATTTAAAATATTATAATTATTAAAATTAATATTTAATATTATTATATTTTTATAATATATAAATATTATTATATATATTATAACTATATTTTATTTACTAGTTTATGTATATTTTATTATATATTAAAAATAGTTCTTTTCAAAACATTTGTTTTCATCAATTTGATATAATAAGTGTCTCAAGAAGATATCTCTCAAAATATTTTATATATAATAAAATATTTATGAACTAATAATAATTATATAGATCTTAAACTAAAAACCAAATTAAACAATTTGTTAAATGTGTCGAAATACTCAGGGTTGCTCTCCTGCCAGCGAGAAAGCTCTTGCTGATTGTACTGCAATGGTGCCCCAGTGTGTCTCCCCTACCTAGCGTGTCTTCTGTGATCAACTGCTTTCCTTACAGGATCTTCGTGAAGCTATGTTCGTCATGGCTGATGATAAACCCCCTGGTTGTGATGGCTTCCCTTGCGAGTTTTACAAAGCTCTCTGGGATTCCATTGGTCCTGATCTCCACCAGGTCGACTTGGAAGCGTTTCATACCTAGTCTGATGCAGGAGCATCCTGGGTGTAAGAGCAATCTTGCATCACCCAAAAATATTTCTATTTTTGTATTCAATAAGGGCTATCTTGTGAAGAGTTGCTATTTATGGAAACTTTCTATTTTTAGTAAGTTGGTTTTATGATCTCGAAATGTCTGATTTTACATATGGAGGTTCATCTCAGTCATATCAACCTGCCAGCAAAGTTTCATGGCTAGATCAGGTCTAGTTTTGAAGATATTGAAGATTTTCGGTATTGGCAACAGGGTACAGAAACTTTGAACTCAGTTTTGAAGGCTTTAGAGGCCCCCGATGAGGTCAAAAAATTGGGTGACGAGTGCTTTGCATTGATCAAGCCTGTAGAGCACTTCGTGGCGTTTCTAAAATGGGGTTATAATAGTCAATCAGGTCAACTGGTGATGACTTATGGTCTCCGGAAGTTAGGCCACCTGAAATGGCAGAAAATAATTTTTCTTCAAAATTTTTGTTCGGGTTTCAAAAGTTATTTTGAGCCAACTTTGATGTAATAAATTGTAAAATAAAATAATTCTAAGTTTGGTCGGCCCTAAGGGCTAAATTTCTAGAACCTTCTCGGGCGGTGAAAATTGCCTATAGAAAGAAGGCCCGTAGTGTTGTCTAGGGCAGTTCTGGGTAGTAGATCTGGGTATTGATTCGAGGCTTTGTCCTACAGAATATTGTAAGGGAATGCCCATGTGGCTTTGCATATTGTAATTCTGAAAGTTTGTAATTCCACATTTGTGGAGATAATAAGAAGCCAATTTTCTGTTCTTGCATATTATTGTTGTTGTTTCTCTATTTCTGTTATGTGTTTGTGGTATTAAGGGGATCACCCTTCATCATAGTCTCTTGGGGATATCATTTGTGTGTGTGAAAATTGTACCTAGCTATGGACACAACACTTCAATAAAACATTAGAGGTTAGCAAAAATTGAAATCTTGCAAGTAATTGAAACTAAGCTAACCAGTCGATTTACTACCTTCTAATAGGTGTGAGTATGTATTCTCAGATCAGACCAAGATCAGTGACAATGCAACACCTAAATGAAGGATTTGAAATGATGAAAGCAATGAAATATGAATGCAAATTTAATCTATATTTTTGTATTTTCTATGCTATTAGATGAAAAACTTGATATGAAACTAATCTAGAATGAAATTGAGATGATATGCAGATTTATCTAAGAATGATATGAAAACTATGAATGCAAAGCTATGATATGAAAACTACGAAAAATTGTGACCAACAATGAAAGATCTCACAAATCGCCTATTGCAAGTGCTTAATCCTTCAATCACAAATTTGCCAGAGTAGTTGTGCAAATTCAAGGTGGTCAATTATGAAGAGCTGAGCCTTATTTTTATAGAAATCCAGGGCTTTGAGGATGCATGAGGAAAGCCATAAATCACTCTTGATGAACTCAGATTGATTTTTGAGTCAACAAGAAATTAGAATCAAATCAACTCACAAAATCATGCAAATCATGCAAAATCAGCGTTTTAACTCAAATCAGAAGTTTAGATCAATTTTCAACTCAAAACAAATGTTGAGTTTCTAAAAGATAACAACTTGAATTGATTTTATGATTTAAAGTTTAACTGCTCTTTCAAATGTGCATAATAATTATGAATTAATTTTAAAAGTGATTTATCTTCAACTTAACTGATTTTTGAATTAAAAATAACTAATTTATGGGTTAATCAATTATTTTAATCAAACTTTTATTCAAAAACTATTTTATTAAAAATTGACAACTAACATTAATTAAATAAGAATTTAATCAATTAGTCATAGGATATTTCGATTTATTGTCAAAATTAAATAATACAATTTAGGAATAAATATAATTAAATTTAATTAAATAATTAAGTGGCAGTATTAAACTTAATTAATTAAATATTTAGAATATTCAATTAATCAAGCTTTAGGATAAATATGATTTATCACCAAATAATCATTAAATTAAGATAATTAAGATAAATTAGGAATATTCCCCGATGTAGAATTTAGAATAATCAATTATGATTCGATGATGTGCAGATGTGCCTTAGGTTAGGACTTCGATGTTAATTTCATTCTATTTGAAGATGTAGGAGGTTAATGAACCTATAGCCCATTTTTGGGGTATTACATTTTGCCCCTCTTTGAATTACTGTGCGAAGTGTAGTGGTTCAAAGACAGTTTGTTTTTAATGTTTGAAACTGATTTGAGAGATTAACCGATTCCGAGATAGAAATCGATTGAAAGATTTGAAGATGTTAGGTCCTGACTTACTAAAGATAATGTTAACTATAGCAACAATGAACCGGTGATTACGAAAAAGCATTAAAACATCTGATTCTAAACCTTATGATTACGAAGAAGTGAGTGACCTGACTCTAGACCTGATCGTCCAAAGGAATCAACAATGGTATCACATCTGAACCCTTTACTTATGAAGAACCAAGGAAATAACACTAATGAACTGATGGTTAAAAAGTTGATACAGCTTACAAGATAGATTAGGATACCAGATTGATATGGATCTCAATGAATCTAATATGCCCTAAGCGATGTGCCCCAAGCGACGAGGTCTTTAGATGAATCAGCAACTAGACGTGGTTGTTGTCTTGATTATTGAGGAAAGACATTTGATTGACATAATTAGATCTACAGACTTGAATGCTATGTGATACCATGCCCCCTTCGGGATGAAAATTGAAATCTGACAAGGAAAGTCAGCATTATATAGTTTAGAAGCATGTTAATTGATTTGAGAATTGGTTATACACGTTTGAGAATGTGTTCTGCATTGTTTGGAGGTCCTGGAGACCAAGTTTGACTAGGTTTGACCATGAGTTGACCAAGTTGAAATTTTGATAGTTTGATGTGAGATAATTAGTTAAGTTGAATTTTGGATGTCGATGATGATTGAAGGTTGATTATGCAAGCAACTGGCCATCCTAGGTCCAAAAATTTTAAATCGTGATTTTGACATAGTAAATGATCTCAGATTTTGATGTTGATCCCAAAAATGGGTTCTAAACATCGAAATTAGCCAGGGGTACAATTTTCATGAAAAATAGAGCACTTTTAAAAATTAGGTCAAAAGCTATATAAGGGCCAAAAAGGTCATTTTCAATTCATTATTCACATTTGACTTTTGAAACCTTTGTGGAGCCCTTTAAGCAAGAAAATGGCTGAGATGAAGGTACCTGTCTCTTCCCACCAATTTTAGCATAGCCAGAGACATCAAAGACCTCCTTAGTATGGACATCTGGTAAGTGGACCTCTGTGCCTCTTTGTAAATTCCATTTTTGCATGTTTTTAGCATTTTTAGGACTTTTTTTGTAAGTTTGAATTTTCAATTTTTGCATGCATGAAAACTCATATGACTATCCACCGTGACTCGTACGAATTTTTAATTTCATTTAGATTGTTGTCCAAGAACTACTACAAACTCATATGAGAGGGACCCAAGTGTCGTATGACATTTCATCGGGTCCCTCATATGTTGTACGGGAATGAACACATTGTCATATAACCATGGTTTGTCGTATGAGACCTTGCTGAAACTCATACGAGTTTTGATGCCAAACTGTATTATTGTATGGAAAGCAGTGAGCTAAGAACACCTGTTTAGCTCAAAAATTTTGATTTTTTGAATTCTTAAGCTGATTCCTGAGCATTTAATGTACCTTTTGAGATAGTCAACTTTTCAATTTCTATACTTTTAGCCTATTTTTCAACCAAATTGCTGATGGAATTCCCTGTTCCTATGTTGTATAGGTCATATATCCTGACATGCATGTCCCTATTTCACATCCGACGACTCAGAGGTTATGTGTTTCACTTCCAGACCCAATGCAGGTACATCTTGCGGCCTGTGGTTTTGAGTACCTTATTTGGTTGGCTGAGATTAGGGTGAACCACAAACTTCTTACTGCATTGATTGAGAGGTTTCACTCAGAGACCCAGACCTTCCACCTCCCTACAGGAGAGATCACTGTCACACCGGAGGATGTCTATCAGATACTTTGTATTCCTTTCCACGGTCCACACCCTTGTATGTGAGTTCAGGGAACTCTGGATTACATGCCTTCAGACATTTGTTTGGAGATGATACACAGCTTACTGGTTCGATTTCCTAGGAGACTCTAGTGCAGTTCTATGGGAAGACCCATAGATTAGAGTGTATTATAGTTGGCATGATAGGAGGTATTATTATGTTTGACCATCAGCAGAACGGTCTATTGATGGGTTGGGCCCCGATGATTGCACGTTTGATGGCTACTCCTTCAAAGTTGGGTTGGGGTCAGTGTATGCTAGCTCACATGTTCTTCGAGATGCATGAGATTGTGTATTAGGAGAGAAAGTCCTTTTCTTTTGGTGCATTAGTACTTTAGATTTGGGCCTGGGAGCACATCCCAGTATTGAGACTAGTATGTCAGAGTCGGTGCTAGCCACAGGAGCCGGTGATATATGTATATTTTGGTTATGTCACACAGGTTTGGATGGGTCATGCTGAGTATTGGAGATGTTGCCTTGATGATGGTACTTTTGTGATTTGGCATCCTTATCTACAGATAGAGGCCTGGCCTACTACACGAGAGCAGTTCAATTATTTTTTCTAGAGCTGAGTATTGATTGGGCGGTCTACCATAGTGCTAGAGCAATTTATCATTACCAGAGTGTGGCGACAGTATGGCATCATCCAGGATGCACCATAGGATCATGCTACTTATGCATGGATACTCAGAGAGCTTGGATTAGGATGGGGTCCTTGATTGTCTTATGCTCTTTGTACACAGGAGTATAGCGGTATCGTCGGCAGAGACTAGGACTACCAGCCAGATGTCATAGATGTCAAATTTACAGATGGATACATTGCTTGGCTCACTGAGCATCCTATATATAGGTTCTCAGATCCTACAGAGTTGATACCTTCTATGGAGTAGGATATGGATGTGACAGGTGCTCCAATGGGTAGAGGGCAGAGACACTGAGATACACAGGTACCAATGCCCCAGCCTACACCTCTGAGGCCAAGAGCAGTTTTCACACCACAAATACCATCTAGCCACATGAGACCACCTCATCCTACTAGTACTTCAGTAGGCAAACCTGGAGTTTTATAGCAGAGATCTACTAGAGGAGAGAGTGGTACTTTAGGTAGTGTGGGTAGTGCAGATGAGGTACTTGGTGCAGAGCAGGATGTTGGTGTCGGTCCTGATACTACACAGGGTTATACCAATTTTGACCTTGGTGTAGAGGTGAGACATCGTAAGGCACTGAGAGTAGAGGTTTCTGATCAACCATCTAGAGATATAGATATGCCCATAGCAAATGCAAATACTGGTGTAGCATAGACTCCTTAGGAGATTATCAGACGGATCAGATTATAGGTCAGGGACTTGAAGGTACAGAGTACTCATTTTAAGGAGCGATTTATAGAGGCAGACAGATAGCGAGCTGAGCTTTGAGAGGAGAACAAGAGATTACAGACAGAGGTGACACATCACACCTCTCAAGCTGCCTACTATGTTTACACTTACCATGTTGTTGTTCCTGCCAATCAGAGAGTACCGACATACTCTCAGTATATGATAGCTTCAGAGGGACCCAGGGCACCCCTAGCCGAAGCAGTGCCTGATAGCACCACCACCACCTCCAAGAGATGTAGAGGATCAGGAAGACAACTGATCTGTCTAGACGTTTTGATATTTTTGTTGTTTTGTTCATATATACTACTTTGACTTTGATAGCTCACATGAGCTCATTCTTTTTTGTATATTGTGCCAATAGTGCACCCTTGACTAGTTCAAGTGATATGATATATATGAGATCAAGATTTTGGTTATGACTTCATTCGTACTTATCATATTTTGATTTATGATGATATCATGTGATGTAAATGCTATGAGTAGTGTAGAATGTATGTATGGAATGCAATGCAATGATTTCTTTCAGATGTATGGATGTTATGCAAATGTAATTGATTATGAAAAAAAATGTATGGAAATGTATGATTGTGATTATGCACATGTACGTAATGTAATGCAATAGGTGGAATGATTGTGGAATGCCATGTAAATGAAACAATACAAGTACTCGATCGTATGTCAACAATATGCTTAGCTCAGGATGGTGACTGCTTGCGATTCTATGAAGAAACCTTCGAGTGAGATTCAACTCTTCATGGCAAGTTTTAGTTCAGTTTGAAGAATCATGTAAGCATTTTAAGTGTAGTCAGCAATATGTGAGATCATGCAATCATGCAAAGTGCAAAAAATGACATGCAGAATGAAATGCAACCTAAGACCTAGGACCTAGTCACTAATCATGTGTCGGTCTTTTTCATCATTGAATTTTTATTAGGTAACTAAATAAATCAATACAATGCCCACTAGCTAGGAAACTATAGACATATGAATATTGATTTGTATGCGCAAGAATCAATACAACGCCCACTAGTTAGACAACCATGGAGATATGAATATTGATTTTGTTTTTGGAATGTTGGATTAGATATAAGCACCAAAGCACGAATGCTAGGATGACCTGAATATCACGCCCATTTTTATATTGCAATTTGTATAAGCATCAAAACATAGACATCATGATGACCTGAATATGCCTTGCGGTACAAACACATCAAACAGTCGAGAGATCATTCCAAATCCAGTGTGAATTACCTGTAGTGACCCTTTATTGTTCACCTCCTTAGGCAAGATTGTGTTTCATAGTAGGAGAAAGAGCTTACTCAAAAAGACAATAGTTAGATCAAACTTCCTTGAATTTTCTGGGTATCAATGGTCGAGGTACTCATGGCCATCCAATACAAGATGGAGGCTCTTACAGATAGATGCCATTTCAATCCAGAATTTCAAAAGTTGTTAGATTTTCACATACAAGCAAAAGACAAAGAAAAGATTATGCCCCAATCATCACTCTCTAAATCCTATAAAGGACATCATCGAAGAGCTCAAAGGGACACAATATGCAAAAATTTCAATGTGAATTAGTAAGCATACAAGGAGATAAAATCATGAAGAAGCATAGATTGTTTTCAATTTGTGTTGATGTTTGATTGCGTTGTTGTAGATGCAAAATCCTTTCTGGAGGGGAGACTAACTGACTGACTCGGATGAAGCTTCAAAGGACTCTGACTAGATATGACATGTCTGAGATACACTGGAGACTATAGGATATGACATTGATTGCCCCCAAGTTTGAAAGATTGATAGGATACAAACGTTTGAGCTTATTGGTGTACAGACTGACTTTATTGAAAATAGGAATGCGGAAAAAAATCAGAGAATATGTACAAACTAAAGCAAGATTGAAAGCTGGGAAAGACCAAGATTGTGCTAATAGATGGAGCATTTTGAAACAAGTGGTGCCCTTTTGCTTGGTTTTCACCATCTTGGCAGAGATTCTATTTTTGCTACCAAGGCACTTGTTTCCAGGTTTTCACCAAGGCACTTTTTCTTTTTCTCATTTTTTTTGTATTTTTCATTTTTTTAATTTTTTTGTACTTTTGATATTTTTTATTTATTTTTGAATCATCAAGGGGCATATTGCTAGGTTTTCACCAAGATGTTTATTTTTTCAGGGCTTTTTCTGATTTTTTCAGGACATTTTACCATAGACTGAATGCCTTAGGCGTAGAATTTCTTCAAATGGAGAACATTGATTGGTTCTCAGAGTTGTTCTCCTTTAGTCATTGAGAGTTGATAGGCACCAGAGCCAAAAGTAGTAGTGATAACAAAGGGACCTAGCCAGTTGGGTTCAAACTTCCCCTTGCATTCTCTATGTGATTGATTTTTAGGATTCTCTCTCAAGACTAGATCGCCAACCTGAAATTCTCTATGTTTGACTTTCTTGTTGTAACCTCTAGACATTCTCTTCTGATAGGCTTTGAGATGATCATAAGCTGCTTGTCGGCACTCATCTAGTAGTTCAAGTTGTTGCAACCTAGACACTCTATAGTCATCATCAGTTACTAGACCGTGCATTCTAATTCTTAGTGATGGGATTTCAACCTCAATAGGTAGTATCGCTTCAGACCCATAAAATAAAGCGAATGGTATAGCCCCAGTGGGCATTCTAATGCTTGCTCTATAGGTCCAAAGAGCTGGATTGATCATGAGATGCCAGTCTCTTCCTATTTTATTAACTGTACGGTGCAATATTTTCAATAGATTCTTATTTGAAGCCTCTGCTTGTCCATTCCCTTGAGGATAGTAGATAGATGACCAATGTTGTGTAATTTTGAATTCGGCACATAGATCATCTAAGTCTCTATTTTTGAATTGTGCACCATTTTCTGTGACTATTTAATGTGGAATACCATACTGACATATGATGTAGTTCAAAATGAACATAGAAATTTGTTTGTCAGTTGCTTGAGTCAAAGGGACTGCTTCTACCCATTTTGTAAAATAGTCTGTAGCTCTTATAATATGGGTATGTCCATTAGAAGAATGAGGATGTATGGATCTTACAAGATCAAATGTCCATTGGTGAAAAGGCCATTGTGTAGTAAAGGGAATTAGTTCTTTCCCTCGAGCATGAATTAAGTTACCATGTATTTGGCACTTTTGATAGTTCTTAGCAAACTTGATTGCCTATTTTTCCATTTCAGGCCTGTTGGGTATATTCTTAGTTTTCTGAGGTTTTTATTCATTTTTTGTTTAATCTCCCTGCAAGTGTTTTTGTCTGGTCAAGGGTTCTTAAAATTCATCAAAATTGCCATGACCAAGTTCAAAAACCCTTACCCTAGGTCTTGTTTTTTAAAAGAAATCTGAATTCATGTGGAAACCCTCAAAACAACCCTAATTCTTATGTTTCATTGTTACCTATTTTGGGCCACTTAAGTCCCTCTAAATGCATGTGCTCTTTCTTCATAAGTGACCACTTTATGTGTTTTACCACTAGGTCATCAAGCGGGGTCCCTTTTAAATAAATCCTTTTAAGGCCTAACTTTTCCCGTTAATATTTCTGAATGACTAACCTTGTGAAACTTGTGGTTGTCGTTAAATCTTAAGGCTCCCAGTTGTCACAATTTTTGACATGCAAAATGGCAACAGGGTGACACCTATCTGGGCGAGCTCGTTCTTCTTTCTCAGCTATCGGCTAAGCATCAAAATCCATCGACGGTTGTCATTATACCATTGATGGGAGATGTAAGGATTTTAAGCCTGAGGTATAGCGACAGCCGTCCGATCCTCTTTAAGGACTAACATTTGCAGTGGGCCCTAAGTGCCAAGTCACGCTGACATGTAAGCTCTTGATTGGTTAAAGTGAAATGAGGTGGCGGTTGAAGGGACTTATTAATGTTTAAAATAATTCAAGGAAGGGCCCGCTCATTGGTGAACATGGCATGTTATAACTCGATGTGTAGACATGAGGTGTCAGTGGGGCCTGTTTCTTTTCCAAGGGTTATTGTCTGATAAGATCTTATGGTTGCTTCTGATTGGCTGAGGATGATGACATGTCAGGGTTGCCAGTGTATCTGACACCAAGGATGAGGTGGGGTTTTCTACGTGTCGACTTGTCCAACATGGCGTTTCTTGATTCCTTGAAGGTTTCAAAGGTGTGTTGTGGAACCAAAGTTTTATTAAAATGTGGTGATCGTCTGATCAAAGTGCATCGACGGTTGTCATTATATCTTGAGATGGTTTTTCTGACAATTTTTGGTTAGCCCTTTAGTGACAGGGTGACACATGTTTGCTCAAGTTGGCAGTTGTGACTTAATCTCAGAATATTTTGGGTCCTACACATTTTGATCTGGCGATTGGGCAACTAAGCAGTTGTATTGTATCCTCTAAGTCAGGTGGCTCCAACAATTTGACTTAATAACTTTGGAAAAGGTAATATTCTCCTTGTTCACCTATTCTCAGAATAAGTTAGTGAAGTTCTAAATGGTCTAGCGATTCAGTGAACAAAGTAGTCGCAAGTTCTCTTAAAAGATTGGTCAAGGCTAGAAGAATTTGGTGAATGGGCGAATTAAGTGGTCAAGGAAAGTATTAAGCCTTCAGTCACCTAGTCGCATAATGGAATGGTCAAATGTTTAAGGTATTGGGAGATTCAATGAATGCTTTGTTCACTGAGTCTCGTAATCAAATGACTAAGGCTTATAGAATCTTAGTGTGTAAATGGTGGTTAAGGAGTGATTTAGCAGAGCAAGTCGTTCGCTAGTTCTCGCAATAAGCATGCAGTTAAATATTTCATTAAGCGATCACACGAAGTCTTTAGACGCTAGTTCGCTGAAACAGGCTTATAAAAAAAAAGGTAATAGAGAAAGGATAAGGGTTGTTGCCATGTGGATAAAGTACACTGTCAAGCTGGAGAAAAGGTAGTTGGCCATCCAATTAGTATCAAAGGAGGGTTTTATGATGTAAGCAGGATGACAAAGTTTTAGAGAGGTGCAATAATATCATTGATAGTCTTTTTAAGATTGAGAATGATTGCATACGATTTGCAGCAGAAGCCAAAAATATAACTGATTCCACATGGGATCAGTAGATCAAATCATTATAGGAGCTACAGAATTACAACTAGCCATCTGATGATGATGAAGCAGCATGGAGCAAGTTGATAAGGGAAAAGAAGAAGAAGCCAACGGCTCAGATGACAGAAGAGGAAGAGGAATAGAGTTACAGATGGCACCTGATCCAAAATTTGAGGGAGAGCGTGTTCAAATAGAGAATGATGTAAGTTAGACTATAATGGTGGTCATCATTCATGCAAAAAATTTAGCAACTACTCTGAAATATCTTTAGACGAAGGTGCCACCTACAAATTTGTTGAGAAGTAGAAGATTGCATTTTGTTGTTGCAATCAAAATTTGGTCAGTTTGTACTTTTGTCTTTAGTGTAAGATCTTTTCCCAGCCATCCAAAGCTTGTTGCATCCTTTGAGGATTCCAAGATGGCTGTGGGTATATGTAGCAAGTTTTTGCTCTTTTCTAGGGGTGGTTGATACATTTTGTAAAGAAAAGTTCTGAGATATAGAACCTTATTTCTTTGAAGTAATGGTGATACTATATTGACACATTTTGAATATTAATACAAAGATATCGGAACTCTGTTGCTGCTATTTTTTGTCTTTGTGTATGGACTTTTTAGTTTTCTTATGCATTTAAATTGTAACACTTTTTCAATGCATTGTTCACAAGGTGAATATAGGGGTTAAACTTAAGTTTCTTTCAAGGGAAGAGTAAAATCTTGAGGGAGGTCTTTGTGAATTAATGGTCCATGTATGAATTTGATAGCAAGTGTGTGAATTAAAAGAGTGGGATGTCAGGCATTCCATTTGGGTTTTAGTATAGTTGTCTTGATAGATTTTTTTGGAGGTAGGGTTTGACTCTATTGCTCAATAGATAAGGCACTGGTTTAAGACATATTTGCATCTGTTGCCACCAGAAAATATAAGCAACTGATCAATTTTACTTTTATTGCATAATCATTATCTGAATTATTCTATGACAATTTCATGGATGTTTACTATAATGCTTTAAAGAAGCTCTAAAAGGTTATCCTTCCTTGGGTTTAAACTCATAAAAAGAAGAGGGACGAATATCCTTATGCCATTGTTTCATGTTCTCTCATTCATAATTTTCACTGTAGTATTGTGCATCAGGATAATTTGGGCTATATTAAGAGTTGTGATGTCTTACTAAGTTGATTCTAGAGTGGAAAACACAATAGTGAAGAAGTTGATTCATATTGTGAAACTCAACTTAGATTATTTGAGAATAATTAGCTTTAGAAGGTAAACCCGCCTGAGTTTTATACTCGAAGTGAAGAAGGTTTTATAACCTTAATACCTTAGTGCTTGCATTTTGACAGATGCATCTATTGGGATTATTGGAGTTATGATTTGATCAAATATTTATGAATTTTTAATCATATGCAGATTTGAGCACTAACAAAATTGGCGACTCTACTGGGGACACTCTGAATGCAAATGAACAATAGGTTGGTGCAATACTGTTCATTGTTTGTTTGCAAGCCAGTATAATAATTTGATTCCCGCTTGTTAGTGGGTGGTGACTCTAATAATCTGTGTTTACCAATCAGTGGTATTTGTAATTTTTGATATATTTTGTGTGACATACCATGAGTCGGCCTAGGTTCACTAGATCATATTTCAAAGACCACCCAGGGAATAATATGGGTGATGAGCTTCGTACACCAGGTAGGAAGCAATGGTCTATGAGAAGTCACATCAATACTAATTCCCCAGGACCTTCAAGGGATAGATTACCTACACCATGTCCCCATGAAGCTTCATCTTCTTCTAATGACCCCGAGCATGTCAAGAATGTCACACCTAGTGTAAACTTTTTCCAAGAAGAAGAGATCACTGAAGTAGGGTATTTCCCTAGAAGAGAAACCCTAGAACAACCAGGAGAAACTTCTACTACTGAAACTAGTACTTCATATGACTCAAAAAAACTGAGAGAAGAGATGATTTCTTTAAGAAAGGAGTGTGAACAATTGGTAGAGATTGCTAATAGAGTGAAAGTAAGGGAACAACAAATTTATGAATTGCTCATGGAGAGGCAAGAACTTATCATCAAAACTAGGAAAAATGAAGCCCAATCTAGGGATCTAAGCCAAAATGTTCAGGGTTTAGACAAAGAATTTTTTGGTGATATGGATGCTTTGAGGAAATAGGCTTAGGATATCAAGCTTAAAAAAATGAGTTTGAAGGAACGGGCCATGTTCTCAGGCAATTGCAC
This sequence comes from Chamaecyparis obtusa, assembly GCA_027943335.1. Lineage (NCBI taxonomy): Eukaryota > Viridiplantae > Streptophyta > Pinopsida > Cupressales > Cupressaceae > Chamaecyparis > Chamaecyparis obtusa. Next base: position 2,433,437 of record BSBK01007476.1, on the reverse strand, counting down.
CCCTCTGAAATCCAGAGGAATGAGGATATTAAAAATGCCACAAAAGAAATCCCTGATAAGGGAAAACAAAAGGTGGTGAGTGTGAATATTAATGAGCCTAAGAAAATTGTTGTTGTTCCTAGTGTACCTTCCCAAACAAGCTTGGATTTGGAGAAGGCTAGAAAAGCTAAGGAAGATTTGGCTCTTCAGTTAGAGAGATTAGAGTTGGAGACTACTGCAGATGAAATGAAAAGGAAGATTGCATTCCTACATGCTAATATGAACACATCTGCTAGTAGTTCTGTCCCTATTATTCGAGGAATAATCCCACCTAATCAGCCCAATACTTCACTTCCAAATCCTCAAACCCTTCATCTTGGACAAAGTATACTTGGATCAAATCTGAATACAAGTCAAGTTCCCCTTGCAACTGGTGGTCCGATGGGGACTATACCTTGTCAAAATATTGTAGCAACCCCCCCAATCTAACCAAATTTCCAAAGGAGACCAGTCCATTTGGATAGATATAGGCCTCTTTTCTTTGATGGTATTCGTAGTCAACCCAATGCTGTCCCAAATGAAATCAGAAAGAAAATTCCATTGTTCACTAGAAACAATGTGATTACCTGTGAAGAGCACCTAAAATTTTTCACAGATAAAGTCAATGACTATGAGATTGAGCATGAGGATGTTATAATGAAACTTTTTTTTCAATCATTGGTTGAGGATGCCTGGGACTAGTACAGGGGTTTTCCAGAGAATAGTATTGCATCATGGGAGGAGTTTGTCAGATGTTTTAAGGAATAATATGCAGAACATGTGAATTCCAACTACATGCTCAATGAGTTTAACAATATCAAGAAAAAAAAAAATGAGAGCATGTCAGAGTTTAATAGCAGATTCCAAAAAGCTATGTATAAATTGTTCCAACTTTTGAGATTAGATGATGCAGTTTGCCTAACCACTTATTTCAATTCTATGGATGGTAAGATGTCTTATCTTCTAAGAGATAAGAACCCTCGTACCCTTAGGGATCCATTTAAATTGGCTATAAACATTGAAAGCAATCGAAAGGCATCTAGTCAAATGTACAAAAGAGATGAGGGTAGATTATGGAAGGAAACCAGGCCACAACCTGCAAGGCCATCCAAAGAAGATGATAAAATGGACAAAGGAGCTAGTATTAACAAGGACTTCCCAACAAAGTTTGACAAGGGTGGTAGAAATTTTCAAGATACAAGGCCACCTTATCAGAGATAGGATAGAGCCCCTAACTTATGAGATATGCCCTACAAGACAAATTGTAAAGATGGGAGGCCTATTCCTGGCAACAATGAACCCCAAAAGGGAAGAGATACACTAGATCCCTTGAAGAAAAACATAGCACATACTATGGAAAATACCCCTTGGTGTGTGGCTTGTAACATGCCCCACTCACCATTCCAATGTGTTGTGGCTTAGGCCTTGGGAGAGGAGGCCAATGATTCTTATGCAAGAGATTATGAAGGATCTGAAAAGCCTTCTATTAACATGTTCACTACTGAACTAATGGGGGACCTTTTGTCCTCAGATGATGAAGAGATTTGTCCTGATGTTGATCATAAGAGAAAGATTTTCTCTGAATATGGGCAACAAATATTTACTCACTCTAATCATGATGATTCTGATAATGATAATTACAAAACTCATATGGTAGAATCAGGATCAGATGAAAAATCATGGAGAAAGCCCAGTGAAGAAGAGATCAGAACCCTAACTATGGTTGTAGTAACTCAAGAAAAATCCTCATACAATCTGAGGAATAGAAAGGTGGACAATGATCAAGGATTCCCTAGGTCAGTGTTTGTCAAGAGTAAACTTCAAGATAGGGATTCCCCAAAGCCCAATATTGTAAATAATAAGAAAGAAGGGCTTGTGAATGAAAAGAAGAAAAGAGAGGAAGTTATTACTGACAAGGTTAAAAGGAAAATTGGTAGGTTAAAGGATTGCCCTGATTTTTCTACTGATTCCCCTACTTTTGATATGAGACATGCCTTGTCCCAAATGAAGGTTTCCATCCCTTTGCTTGAGATGTTGAAAATTGAGGAGCACAAGGCAGCAGCCTTGGCTCTTATAAGTGAGCAAAGGACTATTCCTACTTTACAAGAGGAGGGGAATACCATGGAGAAGCCTATTTCAATTAATGACATCTCTGATGTGTGTGTTGGAACTATTGTGACACAAGAGCCTTCCTCTATTGACCCTTTCTATGTAACACTAATTGTAAATAATTTCTTGCTGAAGAATTGTATGATTGACTCAGGTGTCGCTACAACTGTAATGCCTTTTCATGTAATGACAAAGTTAGGATTACGTGTTGATACATCTAAAGGAAGGTGCTATGCAATGGATAATAGGGCAGTACCTTTTGTAGGAACTCTAATTGGAATTGAAGTAAAAATTGCAGCATTCCCAGAGGCTACATATAAAATGGATGTAGTTGTTGTTGACACAAAGCCTCATTATGGCATGCTACTATCAAGACAATGGGCTACAACAGTGGGTGGAAAATTGTAGTTAGATTTGTCATATGCTACTATCCCAATCAATGGGACTGAGGTAAAGTTGTATAGGGAGCCTCGTTCCTCAATTATGGTTGAAATGGTTGCACCGGAAGATTTAAATTGCTTTGTAGATATTGATATGAGTAATTTTGTGATTGAAGAGACAGTACCTCAAATGAAAAATATAGATCCAATTGTAGATGACCTGATATTACAACAAAATGGCCTTTGGAAAATGTTCTTTAATGGTGGATGCTCCAAGGAAGGATCAGGAGTTGGTGTGGTGTTCATTTCCCCGTCAAGTACTACATTTAAATACTCTTTCTTGTTGACTTTTGAATGTACCAACAATACTGCCGAGTATGAGGCTTTGATATTGGGATATGATGTAGCCATAAAGTATGGTATCAAATATTTAAAGGTTCATAGTGATTCCTAGTTGATTATAGCCCAAGTAAGGTCTCAATATGCTGCTAAGGATGAAAAACTCAAGTTATATAAACATGTTGTCTAGGATAGATTAGAGTTTTTCGAAGCTTTCAATCTACTTTGGATAGAGAGATCCAATAATATCATGGCATATTTTCTTGCTAATGTTTCCCTTAAAGACAATGATATTACCCTCTCTGGTGTCTCTATGCTAGAAATTAAAACTAGGCCTGCAATGCCTGATAATGTATATAATTGGCTAGTTTTTGAGGATGACCTTGATATCCTTAGATTTCTTCAAGGCCTTGATCAGTATGATGGTCAGCAAATAGACTTCAGTGAGATACATCAGTGTATTGAAGGAAAAGAGTACATCATGGGAAATGAGATAGTGCAACTACCTTCAAATCATATTCCAAAAGGATTAGTTGAGTTGGAGGGAATGTTTAAAATAAATGATGGTTATTTATCTCAAAAGTCTAACACTAAAATGGAAGACTTAGAGGAAATCAACTTAGGATCTGAAAATTCCCCTCAAATGGTGTACATTGGAAAGAAATTGAGTAGAGAGGTTAGAGAAAATCTGATAAGACTTTTGAAGAAATACAAGCATGTGTTTGCTTGGTCTTATGATGATCTTAAAGCTTATAGGGCTGATCTATTCCAACATGAAATTCCTCTAAAAGAGGAGACTAGGCCATTTAGACAAAAGCAAAGACCTATTAACCCTCTACTAGCTACAAAGATGCAAGTTGAATTGACAAAGTTGAGAGATGTTGGTATCATTGAACCAATTAGGCATTCTACATGGGTTTCCAATCTTGTGCCAGTAAGAAAAAAGAATGGTGATATTCGGCTTTGTGTTGACTTCAGGAACTTGAATGTGGCTTCATTAAAAGATAATTATGGATTGCCTAATATGGAGGCCATGCTGCACAGGGTAACTAGTTGTGAGCTCTTGTCAATGATGGATGGTTTCTCGGTTACAATCAAGTGCTGGTCAAAGAATCAGAACAATTTAAGACAACATTCACAACCCCATGGGGAACATATGTATATGTTTGCATGCTTTTTGGTTTAAAAAATGCTAGAGCAACTTTTCAAAGGGCAATGGACATTGCATTCAAGGAATTGATTAATGTTCTAATGGTTGTGGATCAGGATGATCTCACCGCCTATTCTAAAAGGGCTGAGGATCACTGTAGTCATTTGGAGAAGGTCATGGTTAAGGCCTTAGAATTTGGTGTCTCCTTAAATAAAATAAAAATGTCAATTTGTTGTGATAAAGGGGAAATTGCTTGGACATATAGTATCAAAGGAAGGAGTTAGGATTGACCCTGAAAGAGTTGAGGCAATCAAGAAGGTACCTTCACCCAAGAACTTGAAGGGTGTGCAATCTTTCTTAGGATAGATTAATTTTGTCAGGAGATTTATTGCTAATTTTGCAGAGATGGTTAAACCTATAGTCAAACTCCTGAAGAAAGATGCAAAGTTTAGTTGGGATAGTGAGGCCTAGCAAGCCTTTGAGAAAATCAAACAAGCAATCCAAGAGGCACCTGTCTTAGTCTCACCTAACTATTCAAAGTCATTTTCTCTATTTTCTTTTGCCTCTTTTCACACTATTGTAGCTGCCCTTTTACAAAAGGACCAAGAAGGTTTTGAACATCCTATAGACTTTTTCAGCAAGTCATTGCAGTTTTCTGAATTAAATTATGAGTTAATGGAAAAGAAGGCATATGCACTGGTGAAGGAAATTAAAGCTTTTAGACCCTATCTAGTTTGTGCCAAGGTTAATGCTTATGTACCTCATGCAAGAGTGAAAGATATTATGGTTCAAAGTGAGGTCACAGGGAAAAGATGCAAGTGGATCAATAGGATCCAAGAATTTGATATTGATCTCCACATTACTAAACTAGCTAGAGGTTTGGGACTTTCCAAACTAATGACTGAAGAAAACATGGACTTGGTCTAGGTAAATAGTATTGTTGTTAATAAAGATACAGTCACTAGTATTGAAGTACAACCATGGTACAAGGATATTGTTTATTTTATTAAATAGACTAAGTGTCCCCAGGAGTTGAATGATAATCAAAGGAGGAGTTTGAGATTGCAAGCCCAAAGGTATGTGCTAATCCAAGGTGATTTGTATTGGAAAGATAATGATGGAATTTTGTTGTTTTGTTTGGACAAACACCATTCAGAAAAGGTATTGAAAGAAATGCACTTTGGATTATGTGGAGGGCATCACTCTGCTCGGTCAACAGCTCATAAGATTTTGAGGGCAGGGTACTATTGGCCTATGTTATTTAAAGATACTCATTCTTTTGTTAGAAAGTGTGAGCCATGTCAAAGGTTTTCCAAAAAATTAAAGTTCTCAAGTGCCTTATTGTTGAATCCTGTGGTTGCAGAAGCCCCTTTTGCAATGTGGGGTATGGATTTTATTGGGGAATTTTCTAAAAATTCTAGTGGAGGACATAGTCATATTCTGGTTGCTATAGACTATTTCACTAAATGGATTGAAGCAATTCCAACTAAAAGGGCAACTAGTGTTGTTGTAATTGAGTTCTTAATGAACAACTTAATCACTAGATTTGGTGTCCCTATCAAATTGGTTGTAGATAATGCCATGAGTTTCAGATCTCAAGAAATTACTAATTTTTGTTTAGAAATGCGTATTGTCTTGTCTTATTCATCTCCTTACCACCCACAAGAAAATGGCCAAGCAAAATCTAGTAATAAGAGCATTCTACAAATTTTGAAGAAAACTTTAGAAAAGAACAAAAGGAGTTGGCATGTAAAGTTGAAATTAGCATTGTGGGCTAATAGGATTACTGAGAAAAGAGCTATAGGGAAGTCCCCTTTTGAGATGGTATATGGTGTGAAATCAAGATTACCAGTGAATAAGTTCTTACCCATATACAAGTTCATGCAAGAAGAAGGTATGGAAATTAGTGACCCTCTACAAGACAGAATAATTCAACTGGTTGAACTAGATGAGATCAGAAGGGAAGGACAAAAAGAAAATATAAAGTTGCAACAAAAAATGAAATATCTCTTTGATAAGAGAGCAACTGTGAGAAAATTTCAGCCTGGTGATATGGTTCTTCAATGGAATGCCAGAGCTGAAGATAAGGGGAAACACAAGAAATTTGAGTCTTTGTGGATGGGACCTTTTGTTGTTCATCAAACTCATGGCAAGGATTCTTATTTTTTGCAAAATTTGGATGGTGAAGAACAAGAATTACTAGTGCGTGGACAATTCCTGAAATTTTTCTTCAGTTAAGTTCTTTTCTTCTTCCATGCACAGTAGGTATGTATATATGTATAGGAGTGTTTGTTTCTTTTGTGTGTTCTTTTCCTATTCAGGTTAGGGTTTTGTGGTCTGCTTCCTAGAGATTCATAAGTTCTTGCTATGATCTTGCGTTCAAGCATCCTCAGATAGAGCCACTGTTGGGTATATTCTTAGTTTTCTGAGGTTTTTATTCATTTTTTGTTTAATCTCTCCGCAAGTGTTTTTGTCTGGTCAAGGGTTCTTAAAATTCATCAAAATTTCCATGACCAAGTTCAAAAACCCTTACCCTAGGTCTTGTTTTTTAAAAGAAATCTGAATTCATGTGGAAACCCTCAAAACAACCCTAATTCTTATGTTTCATTGTTATCTTTTTTGGGCCACTTAAGTCCCTCTAAACGCATGTTCTCTTTCTTCATAAGTGACCACTTTATGTGTTTTACCACTAGGTCATCGAGCGGGGTCCCTTTTAAATAAATCCTTTTAAGGCCTAAGTTTTCCCGTTAATATTTTTGAATGACTAACCTTGTGAAACTTGTGGCTGTCGTTAAATCTTAAGGCTCCCAGTTGTCAAAATTTCTGACATGAGAAATGGCGACAGGGTGACACCTATTTGGGTGGGCCTATTCTTCTTTCTCAGCTCTCAGCTAAGCATCAGAATCCATTGATGATTGTCGTTATACCGTTGATGGGAGATGTAAGGATTTTAAGCCAGTGGTATAGCGACAGTCGTCTAATCCTCTTTAAGGACTAACATTTGCAATGGGCCCTAAGTGCCAAGTCATGCTAACATGTACGCTCCTGATTGGTTAAAGTGAAATGAGGTGGCGGTTGACAAGACTTATTAATGTTTAAAAGAATTCAAGGAAGGGCCCCCTCATTGGTGAACGTGGCATGTTATGATTCGATGTACAGACATGAGGTGTCAGTGGGGCCTGTTTCTTTTCCAAGGGTTATTGTCTGATAAGATCTTATGGTTGTCATTACGCCGCTGATGAAAGATGCTCGATATTTAGGTGAGCGCTTTAGCGACAACCGTGGATCTTGTTTAAAGATGGGGACCGCTTGGTGGGTCCTTTGCTGCTAACTTTTGATGATGCATTTGCTTCTAATTGGATGAGGATGATGACATGTCAGGGTTGCCAGTGTGTCTAACACCAAGGATGAGGTGGGGTTTCCCATCTGCTGACTTGTCCAACATGGCATTTCCTAATTTGTTGAAGGTTTCAAAGGCGTGTTGTGCAACCAAAGTTTTATTAAAATGTGGTGATCATCTAATCAAAGTGCATCAATGGTTGTCGTTATATCTTGAGATGGTTTTTCTGATAGTTTTTGGTTAGCGCTTTAGCGACAGGGTGACACCTATCCGCTCAGGTCGATGGTTGTGACTTAATCTCAGAATATTTTGGGTCCTACACATTTTGACCTGGCGATTGGGCAACTGAGTAGTTGTATTGTATCCTCTAAGTCTAGCAGCTCCAACAATTTGACTTAATAACTTTGGCAAAGGTAATATTCTCCTTGTTCACCTATTCTTGGAATAAGTTAGTGAAGTTCTAAATGGTCTAGTGATTCAACGAACAAAGTAGTTGCAAGTTCTCTTAAAAGACTGGTCAAGGCTAGAAGCATTTGGTGAATGGGTGAATTAAGTGGTGAAGGAAAGTATTAAGCCTTTAGTCACCTAGTCACATAATGGAATGGTCAAATGTTTAAGGTATTGGGAGATTCAATGAATGCTTTGTTCGCTGAGTCTTGTAATCAAATGACTAAGGCTTATAGAATCTCAGTGTGTAAATGGTGGTTAAGGAGTGATTCAGCAGAGCAAGTTGTTCACTAGTTCTTGCAATAAGCATGAGGTTAAGTATTTCATTAAGTGATCACACGAAGTCTTCATATGCTAGTTCGCTGAAACAGGCTTATAAAAAAAAAGGTAATAGAGAAAGGATAAGGGTTGTTGCCATGTGGATAAAGTACACTGTTGAGCTGGAGAAAAGGTAGTTGGCCATCCAATCAGTATCAAAGGAGGGTTTTATGATGTAAGTAGGATGACAAAGTTTTAGAGAGGTGCAATAATATCATTGACAGTCTTTTTAAGATTGAGAATGATTCCATACGATTTGTAGCAGAAGCCAAAAATATAACTGATTCCACATGGGATCACCAAATCAAATCATTACAGGAGTTGCAGAGTTACAATTGGCCATCCGATGATGATGTAGTAGCGTGGAGCAAGTTGACAAGGAAAAAGAAGAAGAAGCCAGTGGCTCAGATGATAGAAGAGGAAGAGGAATAGAGTTACAGATGGCACCTGATCTAGAATTTGAGGGAGAGTGTGTTCAAATAGAGAATGATGTAAGTTAGCGTGTAATGGTGGTCATCATTCATGCAACAAATTTAGCAACTACTCTGAAATATCTTTAGACGAAGGTGCCACCTGCAAAGTTGTTGAGAAGTAGAAGATTGCATTCTGTTGTTGCAGTCAAAATTTGGTCAGTTTGTACTTTTTTCTTTAGTGTAAGATCTTTTCCCAGCCATCCAAAGCTTGTTGCATCCTTTGAGGATTCCAAGATGGTTGTGGGTATATGTAGCAAGTTTTTTCTCTTTTCTAGGGGTGGTTGATACATTTTGTAAAGAAAAGTTCTGAGATATAGAACCTTATTTCTTTGAAGTAATGCTGATACTGTATTGACACATTTTGAATATTAATACAAAGATATCAGAACTCTGTTGCTGCTATTTGTTGTCTTTGTGTATGGACTGTTTAGTTTTCTTATGCATTTAAATTGTAACGCTTTTTCAATGCATTGTTCACAAGGTGAATATAGGGGTTAAACTTAAGTTTCTTTCAAGGGAAGAGTAAAATCTTGAGGGAGGTCTCTGTGAATTAATGGTCCATGTATGAATTTGATAGCAGGTGTGGGAATTAAAAGAGTGGGATGTCAGGCATTCCATTTGGATTTTAGTATAGTTGTCTTGATAGATTTTTGTGGAGGTAGGGTTTGACTCTATTGCTCAATAGATAAGGCACTGGTTTAAGACATATTTGCATCTGTTGCCACCAGAAAATATAAATAACTAATCAATTTTACTTTTATTGCATAATCGTTATCTAAAGTATTCTATGACAAGTTCATGGATGTTTACTGTAATGCTTTAAAGAAGCTCTAAAAGGTTATCCTTCCTTGGGTTTAAACTCATAAAAAGAAGAGGGATGAATATCCTTATGCTATTTTTTCATGTTCTCTCATTCATAATTTTCACTGCAGTATTGTGCATCAGGATAATTTGGGCTATATTAAGAGTTGTGATGTCTTACTGAGTTGATTCTGGAGTGGAAAACACAACAGTGAAGAAGTTGATTCATATTGTGAAACTCAACTTAGATTATCTAAGAATAATTAGCTTTAGAAGGTAAACCTGCCTGAGTTTTATACTTGAAGTGAAGAAGTTTTTACAACCTTAATACCTTAGTGCTTGCATTTTGACAGATGTATCTATTGGGATTATTGGAGTTATAATTTGATCAAATATTTATGAATTTTTAATCATATGTAGATTTGAGCACTAACAAGGCCAATAGTACCCAACCCTAATAAGCTTTCGAGCTAGTGTTAAACTGTTTGAGTGTGACCCACAAATACCTTTGTGGACTTCCTCTAGTGCACATTGAGACTCTTCTCATTGTAAACATCTAAGTAGTGTACCATCTAGACCTTTTTTATATAGATCATTACCAATGATTACATATTGGGACACATTGTCGATAAGGTATCATTTCTCATGGCGATTGAAGGTATCAGGAATGATTTGGTCTTGGGGATAGGAGAAGAGGTTTTTGTATCGGGATGAATCATGACCAACAACAGGGCAGATCATGTGGGTTTTGGGGGAATCATATGTAGGATAAGATAGTGCTTCCACCAGGAACTCATAGCGTAGCTTGTGTTTAGGCTGTTGTAATAAAGTAGAGAGCATTGTCATTGCATCGACAACCTTTTTCTCTATTCTAGGAATTTGCTCAAATGTTATAGATATGAAATACTTCTTTAGATCATCTACCATTCTCTTGTATGGGATTAGCTTTCCATCTTTCATTTGGTACACATCATTGACTTGGTGTATTACAAGTTGTGAGTCTCCATGAATGTGTAATTCAGTCACTCTCCATTCAATTGGTATTTTCATGCCATTAAGAAGGGTTTCATATTCAACAATGTTGTTTGTGCATGGAAACTTGATTTTGAATGCTTTAGGGATTGAGTATCCTTGAGGTGTGATGAACAATATGACTACCCTAGATCCATTCTATGTATATGATCTATCAAAGAATAATTTCCATGATCTAGAAGATAAGTTCATGATAGAGGAATCTGGAAATTCCATTTGCATTGGTGTATCATCAAACAATGGTGCATCAGCCAATTGATCAGCAATTACTTGTCCTTTTATAGCTTTTCTTTCAATATATTCAATGTCGAATTCACTTAAGAGCATGACCCATTTAGCTAATCTACCCGTGAGGACAGCTTTGCTGAGTAGGTACTTTAGTGGATCAATCTTAGCTACCAAATGAGTGGTATGAGCTAACATATAATGTCTTAGTTTCTATGATGCAAAGATCATAGCTAGACAAGCTTTCTCAATCATTGAATAGTTCTTTTCATACGTGATCAATGTTCTACAGATATAATATATAGCTCTTTACTTTTTGTTCTCATCATGCTATGCTAGCAATGCCCCCAATGATGTATATGTTGCAGAGACATATAAGATCAATGGCTTCCCTTGAATAGGAGGCATCAAGATAGGAGGATTTGAAAGATATTTCTTGATATGGTTAAAGTTCTTTTCACATTTTGCACTCCATGAAAAGGTCACACCTTTATGTAATGTTTTTGTAAAAGGTTGTGATATGTCTACAAGCTATGATATGAAGCATTTGATAGATTGTACTCTCCCTTGTAATGTTCTCATTTGACTAATGTTCTTGGGAGGTTGCATCTCCATGATGGCTTTAACTTTAGCTGGATCAACTTCAATACCTTTCTTTGAAACAATGTATCCTAGGAGCTTTCCAGAAGTTACACCAAAAGCACACTTCTTAGGATTTAGTCTAAGACTAAATTTTTCCATTCTATCTAGTATCTTGCTCAAGTCATTTAGATGTTCAGCCCTTATCATAGATTTTACTAAGGTATCATCAACATAATCCTCCATAGTTTGATGCATCACGTCATGAAAAATAGATGGCATAGCTCTTTGATATGTAGCACCAGCATTCTTTAGCCCAAATGGCATGACATTCCAACAAAAGGTACCCCACACACATGTGGAAGCAATTTTCTCTTGATTCTCTAGAGAAATTTTTATTTGATTGTAGCCCAAGAAACCATCCATTAAGGAATACATCTTGAAACCTGCAATCATGTCCACTATCATGTCAATGTTAGGTAGTGGAAAATCATCCTTTGGGCATGCCTTAATCACATCTCTTAAATCTATACACACTCTTATAGATTTATCTAGTTTGGAAATAGGTACAATATTTGAGATCCATTCAGCATAATTAATAACATGGATGAATCTGGCATTTAGTAGTTTCTCTAATTCAGCTTTTACCAAGAGTGCAACATGAGGATGCATCTTTCTCAATTTTTTCTTAACAAGTTTGACCCTTGGAGCGATAGATAGATGATGCATTATAAGCTCAGGATCCAACCCTAGAATATCTAAATATTTCCATGCAAAATTAATCTTTTTCTCTATTAGGAATGTAGTAAATTTTTTCTTTTCTTCTTCTAATAAGGATTGAGCTACATGGATCAACTGTGGTTCCTCTACTATTCCCAAGTTGATAGATTGAGTGGGCTTAATTAGAACTGGAGATATGTCCTCTAAATGACTCAGAAGGACATCAAATATCTCATCCTTAGGTGCCTCAGAAAGGTTTTCTCCTTCAGATACATCTTTTATTTTTACTTTTGTAGGTTCTAAGACTGCCACAAAGTGGTTTTCACCCTCAGAACTCCTTTTCTTTTTATTTTTATTCTTATTCTTTTGGCTAAGATACTTGATGTCTGACTTTGCCATGCTAACGCTCAGTTCACTGATGGAAGTCCTCATGGGCTCAACTGCATTTAGGTAGCAAGAAAGGGCATAGTCATTTGGAAAGGTATAAATACCATGGCTCGGATTCATGGAAGTTTGGTCAAGAAGTTCAGATGTTGGATAGTCAAAGTGGGAAAGGATTGGGAGATAGTGTTTACAGATATGGATTTGTCATCATTAGTCCTAACTTGATCCTCAAGTTTGAAGGAGATATTACAACTTAAGATGTTAAATTCATGAATAGGCTTAATGTCATTGTGGTAATCCACTTCAACCATCAGTGGATCAAAATCATTAAGTTCATTATTTCTCTCTAGACTTACGTTTGGTTTAGATACATATTGGTGAATAACATCAACCTGTTTCTCTATAATAAGCTCATCTTCCTCAGGAATGAATCCCCATTCATAGTCATTGGATTCCTCATCTATGCCTCTAGGAAAATTAAGAACATGAGTCAAGTTAGGATGAATACCCCAAGAAGGGTTACCCTTAGATTTTGATTTGAATTCATACTCATGAGAATTTGTCTTAGAATAGCTACCACCCTCTTCTTTGTCTATTTGATTGCCTTCGAGATCGGCTGGTTCTTGTGGTGCAACTATCTCTAGTTTTATAGTAGGTTCTTGTGTGTCTACTACATTAATCCTTTTGATTCGATCATCCTTTGCTTCAAGAAGGTCTTTAATTTCTTTAGGAAAATGCTCATAAGGAATGAGCTCCTCAGTGGCATCTGAATCATCACTATCAGACTATTGTATTGTTTCCTCCTTTGGTTCAATTTGTTCTAAGACATGTGGGGAGTTCTTGCTAAGATAGAAAGTCTTCTTCTTATATCTAACCCTATTGTATTCTTTTTTCTTTGGCCACGATGGTCAAGAGGTGATGAAAGACCTTTTCCCTGTAGTCCTAGAGGTCCTTTTCCTATATATCCCATTTTTCTGATCAATTTGTCCCCTGGTCCATATGACTTCTGAGGAATTTTTCTTGAAATGGAGTCACATTTCTGGACTGACTGAGAATTAGATTCATCTTTATATAACCATGCAAGCACAACTTCTTCTTCCTCAAACTCTTGTTTAGATACTTGCTCTGGGACAAAGCTTCCATTGAATATGACCTGGGATTCTTGAACCTTAGGTTTCACTTTATCTAAAGGTTGTCCATAAGACTTTGGTGATAATGGGAGAGATGTGAGAGATAAGACTAGTTCCATTGTGTATTCTCCCATTCCATTATCTTTGATTTTGACTCCTTTATTAATGTCTTCCATCTTGGATGTAGAAGCAATGTCTATCTGTTAGTGGAAGATTCTTTGTTATTAGGAACAAGTTTATCAGCACTTTCCTTCTATGTATTGCAAGTGGTAGATAGATCAGCTGGAATCCTCACCTCTACTCCTTCATAAAGAAATTTCACACATTGATGGTATGTGGAAGGAATAGATCTCATTCCATGTATCCAGGGTCTCCCTAGAAGAATATTGTAAGCCAAAGGTATATCAAGAACTTGACATGTAGTATCTCTGATGACCGGACTTGTTTTGATAGGCAAGACAATTGTTCCTTTGGAAGGTCTTTCTTCTTCATCATATGCCTTGATAGTTATTTTCCATTTAGGATCAATGGCAGCTTTAGATAATCCCAACTATGTAATCAATTTGTAAGAACAAATGTTGAGACCAACACCTACATCTATCAACATGCATTTGACATGATGGTTTTGGATCAAGACTTCAATATGCAAGGGTTGGTTATGCAGATGACTCAAGGAATTATCATCTTCCTCTGAAAAGGAGAAATATTGTGGAGACATAAGATGACCAACCATAGTCTAGAATCTATCTAAATCAAGGTTATCAGGAACATTGGATCCGAGCAGAGCTTTGTCTAGAATGGCTCGATGAGCTGGAGATATCCGAAGCAACTCAAACATGGAGATTTTTGCATTGGTATGCTAGAGTTGTTGGACAATATTGTATGATGTAGGCCTTGTGTCTTTAGGATTTGATGATTTAGAGACAACCTTCTATTTAGAAGCATATGAGAGATTAAAAGGCATCTTAGGGACATTTGATGAATCTATGATTTGTCCTTGAAGATGTACCTGAGCTTGTGATCGAGTAACTGCATTAGCTAATTGATTTTCTCTATCTTTTCTTACAATTGTGATGACATTGCAACACTCAGATAGGCATGGTTCAACCATATTGGTAACAGCATTATTTCCAAAGTAAGCATAATTGACTTTAGCACCCACATTAGGCTAAGAAGATGAATCTCCTTGACCATGTTTTAGAAATGGCTCCGTGAATGTTGTATGATCATTATTGCTCTTATGATTATCAATTATGATTTCCCCATTATCAATTTTGTCTTGTATGATGTGTTTCAAGCGGATGTAGTTATTAGTTTTATGAACCTTATTGCAATGGAAGTCACAAAAATCATTCTCTCTCCACTATCTTGGTTTAGGTTTAGGATCAAAGAATTTTATCTCAGGCAAGGAAATGATGTTGTTAGCCAACCGAATTTTCATGGAAGAATCCAAGGACTCTCCAAGAGGAGTAAACTTGTGTTTAGGATCTATAGCCCAAATTTTATAGTCAGATGGCTTCTTGTTAGATTCTGTTGTTTTAGCTTCGAAATCTTTGATGGCTTGGGTGCCAACAGTGAGATTGAAAGCGGGTACCTTAGATGGGGCACAGATAATATCAATAATGTCATCAGTGAAAATGCCTTTCTTCTTGTTCTAGTTTTTGCCTTTGTCTTTGGAACTAGATCCAAATTCATACTTGTCTTTTTGAAGGGATATGTCTCCTTTTTGTACAAGTACTTTCTCAATTTTGATTGCATTCTCTACCATTTTATCAAAGGATGTATGATTTTGCATTTGCAAATGGTAGTTGAGTTTTGGAACAAGATTTTTGATGAAGATTTCCAGCTTCTCAGTTTTTGGAATGGGTCGAGCATATAGAGAAAAATTCTTCCTCCATCTTTTGAGGAAAGTCAGGAATGGTTCTCCTGAGTTCTATTTCAGATTGCAAATGTCAATCATGGTGACCAGATGTTGGATATTGTAGGAGTATTGTTGATAGAATAGTTTGATTAACTCCTCAAAAGTTTTGATAGTTGGAGGCATTTTTGAGAACAATGAATGGCTGACCCTCCCAGAGATCGAGGAAAAAGATGCATTAGGTACGTTGGTTCATGCATGAACTCCATAGATTGAGTACAAAATTCTCTAACATGATCTTGAGGGTTAGAGTTTCCATCATACTTATCATACTTAGGTATCTCCACCCTTTTAGGGAATGGTGGCATGTACAAGTCTTTATCAAATGGAGAAGGGCATAGAGCCTCCATGGAGAACTCTTTAGGTTCCTTTTCTGGGTATGTGCAAGATCATGAGGGGCCAAAAAGTGGCGATGTGAAAAACATTCACTTTTCACTCATCCAAAAGCACATGAAAGTGCTTGTTGACTTTTTAGTAGGCCTGGGTGTCAGTACACCTGGGCAAACCTACCACCAAAGCACAGGCCTAATTGGGTACCCAATAATATTAGGTACCTGATTACCTGATAATTGTGGCATAAATCCAAAACCGGCAAGCCCTTTTCCTCATTTCCTTGCGTGATTTTCTTCAAGTTCTTTCTGCGATTTTTAGATACCCAATATATTTTCGGATACCTGATATTAGAAACCAAAAATTCAACTCCAAGCATATTCGGTAAGTAGTTATTTATATAATTTTTATTAATTTATTTCATTTTCATGCTAAATGTAACATTTTTTTTTTAAATAGGGTTTTGTATTTATATTTTTAATAATATATGAAATTAGATTGAAATTTAGATTTTTTTTATTTAATCAGGCATGGCTGACAACAATGAAGAAAATAACCCTCTTGCACCAAATAACAATTCCCAAAACAATCCCCCACTTCTAAACCCTCCATCTTTACAAGATTTGATACAAGAAAATTTGAACACAATATGGGGTTTCCAAAACACATATCAAAATATACCTACATTAGGTCCCATGCTTGCCACACTAAATACAATTATTGGAAACATTGACACACTCACGCAGCAACATAATGTTGCTCTTCATTGGCGTGATGATATGCATGCCCAATTTGATGACGGGATTGACCATGATGGGATTGCGGCCCTTAATATAAGGAAGATATAGCCGCCCTTTTTGTCAATCCTAAAACTAGAATACCAGTTGACCCCAAAAAGCCCAAATTATCAATAAAATGGTGCACAAATGAAGCAATGCGCACAAACTTTTGGGATCGCTGGTGGATGGTTTTTGATAAACCACCCCATAGCAATTTGGAGGTCCCATTTTATTTCCTTAAAAAATTGTATGCTGAGTTTGTGCTTGGTCACCATGTTGATTATTAGAGTATGAGGCCCAACATGGGCGTAGGCAGAGGAGCTCCTTAGACTAGGCCATCTTCCCAGTGCTGAAAGGCCACTACCTTTGTCCCCCCCACTGATGTCGCACCCCTCCTCCAGTGCAGCATCCCAATATCATTGCAGAGGCTGCCTCAAAGACTATTAGGGCCATTCATTTACTAAGTGATCAGTTGATCACTCAGACCAGGTCAGTGTTGCCTCCTTTGGATGTTGCTGGTGCATCGACAGCTCGTCGGAGTTCACATGTATGCGAGCCCCATATGTGCATTACGTGCAGGCATATGTGCCTCGGACTGCTTACTAATTCTGATATATATCAGTTTCATTATATTGATGAGGGGGATACAGGAGGCGTAGCTGCAGAGGCTGCAACACCTCATGGAGCATCTACATCTCATGAGAGTGCTCAAGAGGTGTAGGCAGAGCCATTGACTCCAGTTGATACGGTAAGAGTAAACATTATAAATAAATTTGTCACATGACTTATTTAATTTAAATATAATTTATTTATTTAGATTAGTTTTAATGATTGCATGCACTTATGTATATATATTTTTTCCATTTATGTTCAGTCGATGACACAGAAGGAGGTGAGATAGGTGGATGAGTCCACACTTTCGGCCATTTCATTTGGCCTTGATGACTATATGGTATATTATAAATTATGTACCTATTAGTTTTTTTTTTATATCATTTGGTGTACATGCTTAAATCTCTATCAATTAGAACAATAAAATTCATACATTTACTAATATATATTATCATCTTATTGTGTTCTTGCAGGCTGCAGCCGATGTCAGTGGGGGGCATGAGGGGGTTCTTTCATCAGGTGTCGACAAAGGAAAGGTAGTTAATTATTTAAGATTAATTATGCATGCATATGTATGCCACTTGTGTGTATTAAAAAATATTTTACTTGCACTTTATTGTATAGGGTGTGGCTATCGATGATGTCCCGACACTGGTTCGATAGCGTAGGGTTACAGGCGTCTCGACTCAGAGTGATAGCCTAACTGTACATAGACTTTTACATATTGTTATTTGTATTTTGTAACCAAGTTTCCTATGATGAAGTACATTGATATATAATTGACAATCTTTTTACTCTCATAGGTTACTCCGACTATGAGGGAGGGCCCATGAGAATCCTTCATTTCTTTGTTGACCCATCCCACTATTCCAGAGGAGGGATCACCAGATGTAAGTTTTAATTTAGTTCAATCAATTTGTAATTTTATTATGCTATCATCCTATTTTGTAGATTTATTACTCTATGTTGCACCACTCTACTAATCTCATTATTGCGAATATATATTTATAGGTCAGAGTTGGTATTGCTAGCATGGTCCCTTCGCTACCCAGGACTTATGCTAGGACACCTACTCGTGGTAGGTGATCAAGAGACCAAGTACAAATATTTGTATTCAGTTATAATTTTAATTAAATTAGTGTTTGAAAATTATGAATTATATATGTGTGTGTGTGTGTGTGTGTGTGTGTACAAATCATATAAAGTAAGCAATCTAACTTTGGTTTGAACTCATTTTTTATGTAGGATCAATCAGAGCCCAACACTTCTTCAAAGAGGCTACATTTTGATGATCCCCCTACAGCATAGGATGCAGTTTTAGTTTTGTGGTCATTTAGAGATGACACTTGACACATTTTGAGATGGCATATATGCCACATTGTACACCTTAAAACATTTATTTTGTAGACATTTTGAAATGGCATGTGCCATATTTGTATATGGACATACTTTTGATACTTTTGATACATATATAGAACATGTTCATTTATATGTTATATTTGCATCATCTTTTGTATATACATATTTATTATTCATGTTTATGGAATTGAATGGTGAAGTTATATCTTGACAATGATTATCATTATGATTTAAATTATATCTTATTGAAGTAACATTTGTTTTTCTTTACTCTAGAATACCATGTTCATGGAGCTTATTATGTTTGAGGTTTAACTTCTTGTTGGTGAATAGATTTGTCTTCCAAAGAAATGCTTACAAAATGACCCTTAAAGCCCAAACAAAAAGACTCAACCAACACCAACAATTGGGTCACTTCACTATTGAGAAGCGTAAGCACCCTCTAAATTATTCGGGTAAAGCTCCCCGTGTAGGATTTACAATGAATCAACTAAACTATAAATGATAATGCTTTTAACCTGAAAGCAAGAAAGGCTTACAAACATCTATTCGTAAACATGAGATAGATGTGAAGGGACTAATTTATTGAAAAGAAAAGGACAGTAAATGCTACAAATTTCATTTGCCTAAACAATGCATTACAGAAAGAAACTAAGAGAGAAAGACGAATGGTTCTTTCCAAATACATGAAAAACTATAGCACAAAGTCCACAGATGATTGTGTTGATGATCAGACATAACAGATACGCATTCAAAAGAAACCAATATCATTCAAAGATGAATATCAATCAAAAAGTGAGCATCTAAAATCAAAGTTTTAATATGCTAACATATCCTTCTTTGAACACAACAAAACAACAAAGATTTTGTTGTTCCTGTACATTAATCATTATCTAAAAATAAAATCCCTCTTTCCCTGCATTACAATAAAAATTCTAATCTATCCCTCCCCTAGCACAAAGTCTCTCGGGTCAGGCGGAATCCGGAACCCCCAAAATCTCCTCTACAAGCCTTATTTATTTTCCCCTTTTGGTTAGTTTCTTTCCTGTTATAATAACTAATTCTTGAGGACGTGTCTATCCACATCTTCTTTCTTGAATACATTAAAGTCTCCCTTTGTGAGTGCCTTAGTAATATTTTGTTATGAAATTCCATGTTACTTGGCGCTCTACATCTTTCAAAATGGATCTATTCCTATAGAATAGTGCCATTTGGATCTTATTACAACACAAGTGTTAATGCCTCTATGTTTTGATTGGACGCTTGGTGCTATAACTAGAGCGTGTCATTTCTAGCTCTCCACACACATACCACTTCATGCAAGTGACACCAAGAAACATTTTGTCGAAGCCATCATACATACGTATTTTGGGATTCAATTGCAAGCACGTCCTCCTCAATTTTCCCACCCTGTAAACCTAAAGCCAACATCTCTGAATCATGATTGATGTCAACACAAAGAACTACATTATCATGCATCATGAAGGCATCATCAGCTTGGTATGGAAAATCGCTCTTAAGTTTCCCACTGATATAGTCCCAGACCTCTATGAATCCAACAACCAAGCATGAAACAAGGTTTTGTCCATCAGGGAAGATGTCAGGTCCTCCTTGGCATTTGGTGTTGGGGCATTCTCAAGAAATGATAATGTCTTAATATTGAAATTGCGTTATAGATTATCATGTTCTCGAATGCTAATACTGTCGATGTGCAAAACCAATTCTCATTGTCATCGACAGTCTAACCTAACAAAGCTTTGGAAACTTCATTTTTGGATACCTTTTACTAGTTCTACTACTCCTATCTATAATTCCATATGTCATGCTCTACTTGCGGGCATTCTGTCAAACAGTTTACATATATGAGCCCCTAATTCAAAGGTTATAGCAAGAAAGTGGAGTGCCCTTCTACTACCTCCCACAACTCACCAACCAACCACAAAGGCTTAAGGGTAATCCCAAACTCTTTTGATGGTATAAAAAAACCAAAAAAATTTATTTCTATCCCAATAAACTCCCTTTACAAAGTTACACACTCAATCAAACTTCAATGCCTTTTTGGCTTTAGGGACACTAGGCCTAAAACTAACTTATTGATAGAACTCTTCACCAGTGGACTTCCTGACCACTCCCAAGAATTTAGATGGTCCTCATATGACCTAAGGCCTCTGAAATAGCACTTGGTTTATTCCCACCAAAACCATACCATGGCAAACTAGACCTCCACGCCAATTTCCTTGTAGCCTGCTCAATAGAGGTTTTCTACTCTAACTTTTGCACAACTGAGTATCTTGATACAATCAGGGCATTTTCAGACACCCATTTGGAATTTATTTAAGATCCCAAAGCCTTGCCTTCCAATTCCACTCTAGTGCCACCTAACACCCACCTTGGACACAGACCTAATTGGCCTAATTAAACTTGGTTTACAAAGCAAGTATGAGGTATAGGGTTAATGGAACTGGTACAGTGCTTCAGATATTCTTCTCCAACCCCAAATGACTCAAAACCACCTTTACTTCACTCACTTATCTATTCTATGCACTTCTTTACAACTTTCTTCTACTTTCTAGACTGAATCCTCTCAAAAATTCAGACTAGGGCCTGATGCATGAAGGCCTTGCCCTTCGAGCCACTACATGAGCCTTTACAATCCATTGATACATAGACCTAATTTAAACTTTCCAAATTCTTAGGTTAAACCCACGGGTAGAATGCAAGTTAGGCCTCCATTAGTGTTCAGGGCCCTAGAAAAGCTTGCTTCCTGGACTGTTTTGAAAAGAATTGAAATAACTTTAACAAATGAAACTAAAACATCTTCAAATAAATGAAAATGTTCACTAACATGCAATACATTATTCCCACATTCAAATCATGACCCTTTAATTCCGTACACACCTGTACAACTCTGAGAAATGGCTCAAAAATGATTTGTATTCCTCCTTTATGGCATCAGTTTACAAAAATCAACTTCTTACCATTATGGTTCGAAGTGATTAGCATATATAACCTTCAAAATGAAGGTATATCAATTGGAGAACCCATTTGACTCTTGGGTTTCCAATTCCAATCTCTCAAGAAATTTTAGAAAGTTGCAACAACAACTTTTATTGCATTTTTGCAATTTTGTAAAATATGCCATTTTATGAACTTGATAGAGTTTATGATTTCTTTTTGAGATCAAAACCTATCAACATGATTTTTCAAGTGAAAATAATCTAAAATCAACCTTTAAGACTCCATAAGCCTAACCTAGAAAATTATCACTAACTAGGTGAACCCCATGACCTAAGGTATCTTAGGCTTATAACATTGCCAAAAGATCCTTGATCACACATTAGGGATTTCAAACCAAAATTAGGATGATCTATTTAGATCCATCCTATTTATTACAAACATAACAATGTAATTCAAATTCCTACTAGTGGAGGGTGCCCTGCACTAGCCCTGGAAGATCACTGCCCAATCGTGCTTAGTGCACCTTGGGGTCACTTGGGTCGAGCGTGGTCGTGAGTTTTTCGGTGACTCTGTGGGAAGAATGGGGTTGTCACTAAAATTTACCCAGCCAACCAAAGCTGATGGAGCAGACATTTTGATGCTAGGTCAGATAGTTTGAAAGATATGTTGCTGAGCCACTTTCAACTGACCCTCATTGCAAGTTTTGGCATCGACTGAGGTCGCCTTGCCAAATGCAAATGAAGTCAAATTGCCCAAAACTGAGATAGGTTATTGTATACCTTGAAAACATGATCCTGTAGCACCTGACAATTTGTCGATACCTCTCATGAAGTTTGAGATATGAGCCCCGGAAGATCACTTCCCAATTGTGCTAAGTGCACCTTGGGGTCACTTGGGTCGAGCGTGGTCGCGAGTGTTCCGGTGACTCTGTGGGTAGAACGGGGTTGTCACTAGTGTTTACCTGGCCAACTAGAGCCAATGGAGTAGACGGTTCAATGCCAGGTCAGATGGTTTGAAAGATACACTGCTGAGCCACTTTCAACTGACCCTCACTGCAAGTTTTTGCATTGACTGAGATCGCCTTGCCAAATGCAAAAAAAGTTGAATCTCCCAAAAATGAGAGAGGTTATTGTATACCTTGAAAATATGATCCCATAGCACTTGACAATTTTTCAATATCTCTCACAAAGTCTGAGATACAAGCCCTGGAAGATCGCTACCCAATCGTGCTTAGTGCACCTTGGGGTCACTTGGGTTGAGCGTGGTCGCGAGTGTTCCGGTGACTCTGTGGGAAGAAAAAGGTTGTCACTAGCATTTACCCAGCCAACTGGAGCTGATGGAGTAGATGGTTCGATGCCACATTAGACAGTTTGAAAGATACGTTGCTGAGCCACTTTCAACTGATCCTCACTACAAGTTTTGGCATCGACTGAGATCACCTTGCCAAATGCAAACGAAGTTGAATCCCCCAAAATTGAGAGAGGTTACTGTAGACCTCAAAAACATGATCTCATAGCACCTAATGATTTTTTGATACCTCTCATGAAGTTCAAGATACGATCCCCAGAAGATCACTGCCCAATCATGCTTAGTGCACCTTGGGGTCACTTGGGTCGAGTGTGGTCGCGAGCATTCCAGTGACTCTATGGGCAGAACAAGGTTGTCACTGGCATTTACTAGACCAATCGGAGCCAATGGAATAGACGGTTCGATGTCAGGTCAAACGGTTTTAAAAATACATTGCTGAGCCACTTTCAACTGACCCTCACTGCAAGTTTTGGCATCGACTGAGATCACCTTGCCAAATGCAAATGAAGTTGAATCGCCCAAAACCAAGAGAGGTTATTGTAGACCTCAAAAACATGATCCTGTAGCACCTAATAGTTTGTCAATACCTCTCACAAAGTCTGAGATATGAGCCCTAGAAGATCACTGCCCAATCGTGCTTAGTGCACCTTGGGGTCACTTGGGTCGAGCATGGTCGCGAGCATTTCGGTGACTCTATAGGTAGAATGGAGTTGTCACTGGTGTTTACCCGGCCAACCAGAGCTAATGGAGTAGATGGTTCAATGCCAGGTCATACGGTTTGAAAGATACACTGCTGAGCCACTTTTAATTGACCCTCACTGCAAGTTTTGGCATCGATTGAGATCGCCTTTCCAAATGCAAACGAAGTCGAATCGCCCAAAACTGAAAGAGGTTATTGTAGACCTCAAAAAAAAAATCCCATAGCACCTGAAAATTTTTTGATACCTCTCACAAAGTATGAGATACAAGCCCCGAAAGATCGCTGCCCAATCGTGCTTAGTGCACCTTGGGGTCACTTGGGTCGAGCATGGTTGCGTGCATTCTAGTGACTCTGTGGGCAAAATGGGGTTGTCACTAGCGTTTACTGGGCCAGCCAGAGCTGATGGAGTAGACAGTTCAATGCCAGGTCAGACGATTTGAAAAATACGCTGCTGAGCCACTTTCAACTGACCCTCACTGCATGTTTTGGCATGGACTGAGATCGCCTTACCAAATGCAAACAAAGTCAAATCACCCAAAACTGAGAGAGGTTATTGTAGACCTCAAAAACATGATCTTGTAGCACCTAACAATTTGTCAATACCTCTCATGAAGTCTGAGATATGAGCCCTAGAAGATCACTGCCCAATCGTGCTTAGTGCACCTTGGGGTCACTTGGGTCGAGCATGGTCGCAAGCGTTTCAGTGACTCTGTGGGCAGAACAGGGTTGTCACTGGCATTTACCCAGCCAACTAGATCTGATGGAGTAGATGGTTTGATGCTAGGTTAGATGGTTTGAAAGGTACGTTGCTGAGCCACTTTCAACTGACCCTCACTGCAAAGTTTTGGCATCGACTGAGATCGCCTCGCCAAATGCAAAAGAAGTCGAATCACCCAAAATTGAGAGAGGTTATTGTAGACCTTGAAAACATGATATTGTAGCACCTGATGGTTTTTCGATACCTCTCACAAAGTTCTAGATATGAGCCCCAGAAGATTGCTGCCCAATCGTGCTTAGTGCACCTTGGGGTCACTTGGGTCGAGCATGGTCGCGAGCGTTCCGGTGACTCTGTGGGTAGAACGGGGTTGTCACTGGCATTTACCCGGCCAACCAGAGTCGATGGAGAAAATGGTTTGATGCCATGTCAGATGGTTTGAAAGATACGCTGCTGAGCCACTTTCAACTGACCCTCACTGCAACTTTTGGCATCGACTGAGATCGCCTTGCCAAATGCAAACAAAGTCAAATTGCCCAAAATCGAGAGAGGTTATTGTAGACCTCAAAAACATGATCTCATAGCACTAATGATTTGTCGATACCTCTCATGAAGTCTAAGATACGAGCCCCAGAATATCACTGTCGGTTTGAAAGATACGTTGCTGAGCCGCTTTCAACTGACTGTTAGTGGTATGTTTAAAATTTGAACTGTGAAATTAATCATGATTAAGCTTGTTAAATTTAAACTATGGAGCTTATTATGTTTGAGGTTTAACTTTTATAGATTGTTTGAAATGCTAAAAAATAATATCCTTAAAGCATTAGAAACAACAATCAAACATGTAAGAATTCAAACCATGCAAATGGCATAAGTATATGACATGTAAGATCCCTTCTTGGCACTATTGGCCACCCATACATGATTTTGGTCATAAGTCCTTATGAAGAGTTTTAGGACATTTAACTTTTAAATCAAATTGATTGTTACAAATTGCCATTATAAGCTTCAAAAGATCTCAATTAACCATTAAGGATCCTTTTGTCCTATCTCTGATTGGATCCATGGTGACCATAGGCATCTTCATAGGTTATCCTGCACAAGTTACAATCCACATACAAAACCAAGTTTATTGACTCAAAATACAATCTAAGAAAGGTCAAATTAATGTATTGAAATTAAGCTTAACGAACTTAGAAAACAATGCACTAAGTTAACTTATTACCTAGTCAAGTGTTCCTAAAGGGTCATCTCTTTGCTTCAGGGTCTCCAATAGTGCTTCATGATCAACAGTAGTAATAGTCCAAAGTTCTTTTGTCTTTGGTCTTCCTTGATGCTTTGACAACTTGACATTTGTTTCTATAACAAGGTGTGAATACATGAGAATAGTTTTGTGCTTCTCATAGTCTTCAAATGTGGGAACTCCATTCTTTCTAATCATGTATGTTCGCAGCCATGTTCCCACAACAACAACAGAACCAGTAGGATATGCGAACCCATCACCATCTGTCATTGGTTGTACAAGCTTCTGTTTACCTTGTACATAATGTGCTAACCAATAATCTGACCTCTCATCATTCCCCTATGATGCAACCAATGCAAAAACATCTCCTAGCTTTAGAAGATTTGAAAGATGGTCACAGTCAACTAAAGTGTCCATGTCATCATTTCTTATAGAGAGTGTCAAAGATAAAGGAGTCAGATACTATGGAACCCATGTATCCACCCACTCACTTGACTCGCAATGATCCCAATCATACTGAAAACACATGGGCCAAAAAAAAGCCAACTCTCATGTCCAAATGGTCCATGTACTACTATTGGAGCTTCAGAATGAATGCATTTTTGAAGAGTCTTTCACTATTTGACAATCCAATCTATCTCCTATAGTTCCCTCCTCAACCAACCAAAAGAATCTATGCACTGTAGAATCAAGAGTCCCCCCCTGTGACAATGCTAAAGTACACCAATCAACAATAGAATGAGCATCAAGAAGTACAGCACTTGAAATCCTCAATTGCTCCTTAACTAGAGCTCTCTTCACACATGCACCTGCTCCGTCATGCTCCCCTTTCCCATGCCCTAACTCAAAAAAACTCCAAATATGAGGTACACCTCTCTCCACATGCATTCTACACAACCAATAAAACATTCTGGCATTCTTAAATTGACCGGTGTAATTATCCGACCAAATGAGATGCCTATCCATAGCAATACCATTTTCCTACAAGAAGTCAAAATAGTTCTGGAAACAATGTTGAACAAACTCATGAGAGTGAGACCTGTCATCACTCATATAAAAATGGTACTCTCTGATTATCTTTAGCTCATCTTTTGTGCTTTCAAGGGAATGTCTATATGTGATATGTACAAAAATAGCAACCTGAATGGAATTGTAATATTGAGCTTGAGTCTCATTTTGGGGCTGCAATGTATAGTTCTCCGCAAAGTCTACAATGAATATAATAGTTCTAATGGGGAAAGTGTCCTTACATGTCTTGAATTGTTGATCCAACCATTGAGACCTATGACTATGCCTTGCATACTTGTTAAAAAGATTTGTCTTGAAATCTGAGATAAAATCAGCAACATTGTATTCTTTTGCAACTAACTCACATCTAGAGCCTTCACCTCCACTCTTCAATGTATATTTCACTGTTTCATATACCTTTTTTTGGATGAGTGTCTTTCCAAAATTGTGTTCCAAACCCTCATGAAAACATGTTCTAAACTTGGACAAGCCACCACATTCTGAGCACTTGGCATTTAAGCAATCTTTTTTATAAAATAAACAACCATCATCTCTATGACATAAAAATTTATCTAGCAAGTCTCTTGATGATTTGAGAAGACCACTTGCACCACAATCCTCTAGCATTTCATTAGTATGCAAAGTAGAACAAATGGACCGTAATAATTCATGATGCATTGAAAACTCAACATGATATTTGCAACAACATGTATTTCAAATCTTAAGGGGTACACAATAAAATGGTTTCACGGATTCAAAAGACCTTTGTGATATTTTCAATGCTGGATGTGTCTCACAAAAATTTTTATACAACATTGTTTGACTTACCTCCACATAATGTTTAGGATGTGGAGTGCGGTCTCCATTGCCAACTCTCAACTTCAAGACATCCTTCACATTTGGTGACACTATTGAGTTAGCATCCCAAAATTGTTGAATTTTATCCTTGAAAACATTTGTTAGCTTCTTATTGAAATGTGGAAGTCTCCCACCATAAGCCCATGTATCAATTTGAAGCGGATCATCAAGTCTTTCTCTTCTTGCAAGTGCTCTACCCAAAGTTTTACGGTCTATATTAAAGTCAACACAAGTTTGTCTCATCAAACGATCCTTTCTCAACTGATGACTTACTAAGGAGGTTGTAATAACCCTCCAAGAAACTCTCTTGTCTTTTTCTCTGCTAGTATTCCCAATGCTATTGAGAGCATTGAAAAGATTCTTCACAACAATGGCATTTCTCTCCATTTTCTTGTTCACACGAATCTTCAATTTCACAAGCACAGGTCTCATGTTTTGCATCTTTAACAACTGCACAAAAATTTGACATTGCTCAACCAATGTCTTGTTTTGAAAAAATTGATCATAAAGTCTTGAAGCCCACAATCTAACGGTTCTATGTGACCTCTTTCCTTCCCAATTATTCATAATGTTCTCAATTTCAATTAACCATTTAGGTGTTCTTGAAAGCCCCGAATTTGAAGATTGATTATCTTTATTGCAAGGGACTTCATTTCGCATATAATTTGGAGATGTATAACATTCATGTGGTTCTTGTGCAACATTTTCATTCCCAAAGTCTACATTTTCAATCTCCATCTATGCATTTTCAAATTGAACATCCTCTTCACTTACAACTACATTTACGGGCTCACCTTGATTAATGTTTAACATACATTCTCTCCTTCTTTGATGATTTTCCTTATCTTTTTCCCTATATGCTTGAATTTCATCATCTGTCAACTTCCTCTTGCATTTAGCCTTTCGACGACTGCTGCTTCCCATGGTGAGACCACAAGTCGACAAAAATCAAACAATGGGCCCCAAATCACTTCTTTTTTTTTGCAATGCATGAAAAAAGTATCAAATCCCATGATTGTCTGGTCTGTGGGGACAGGGAATATTTTGGTCAAATATTACCTAGCAAAAATCGGGTATCCGATTTCATATCGGGTACCCGATATTCTCAAGCTAATGAAAAAAGGGTGGGAGCAAATGAAAAAAATTTAACTTTTACATATATTGATGTATATAATAGATATAAATAAAAGACGCATATGATATATATAATGTATATTATATATATACTAATGTATTATAATATACTAATGTATTACAATATACTAATGTATTATATGTACTAATGTATTAAAATATACTAATGTATTATAATATACTAATGTATTATATATACTAACATGTATATAATATATATATAATACATATACTAATGTTTACTAATATATTATATATAATATTACAAATTTTGGAGAATCTCTTGCAGAAATATGGAAATTATAATCTTCCTCCTAGAGCATACATTAATGAAGTTCTTTGTGCCTTAGCAGAGGAATTCGGCTGGATTGTTGAAGCTTATAGTACTACATACAGAAATGCATTATGTATTTTTGGCTTAAATTTTTTTCTCGTTTCTTTTAGGTCTTTAAAGGTGGTCAGCTAAATCTTTGTATTAAATGTGCCTTTTACAAGCGTCGTAAACCCTAGCTACGCAAAAATGGAGGCTTTGAAGAATAGTTCACTGGAGGCGGAGAGAGAGACTTCCTAAGAGTCATGAGGACTCCCTAGGGGTCCTAACACATGATAAGGTGTACTAGTACCCCTAGGCAGTCCCTGTGACCCCTTTTGACACATTGGAATGCTCAAGTGTGTCTTAAGGGGTCTTAGGACCCCTTAAAACACACTTGAGCATTCCAATGTGTCAAAAGGGGTCACAGGGACTCCCTAGGGGTTCTAACGGATGATAAGGCATACTAGGACCCTTAGGGAGTCCCTGTGACCCCTTTTGACACATTGGAATGCTCCAGTGTGTCTTAAGGGGTCCTAAGACCCCTTGAGACACACTTGAGCATTCCAATGTGTCAAAAGGGGTCACGGGGACTCCCTAGGGGTCCTAGTACACATGATAAGGCATACTAGGACCCCTAGGGAGTCCCCGTGACCCCTTTTGAGACATTGGAATGCTCAAGTGTGTCTTAAGGGATCTTAGGACCCCTTAAGACACACTTGAGCATTCCAATATCTCAAAAGGGGTCACGGGGACTCCCTAGGGGTCCTAACGCATGATAAGGCATACTAGGACCCCTAGGGAGTCCTCGTGACCCCTTTTGACACATTGGAATGCTCAAGTGTGTCTTAAGGGGTCTTAGGACCCCTTAAGACACACTTGAGCATTCCAATGTGTCAAAAGGGGTCACGGGGACTCCCTAGGGGTCCTAATGCTTGATAAGGTGTACTAGGACCCCTAGGGAGTCCTCGTGACCCCTTTTGACACATTGGAATGCTCATGTGTGTCTTAAGGGGTCCTAAGACCCCTTAAGACACACATGAGCATTCCAATGTGTCAAAAGGGGTCATGGGGACTCCCTAGGGGTCCTAGTACACCTTATCATGCGTTAGGACCCCTAGGGAGTCCCCGTGACCACTTTTGACACATTGGAACACTCAAGTGTGTCTTAAGGGGTCCTAAGACCCCTTAAGACACACTTGAGCATTCTAATGTGTCAAAAGTGATCACGGGGACTTAAGGGGTCCTAAGACCCCTTAAGACACACTTGAGCATTCCAATGTGTCAAAAGCAGTCACGGGGACTCCCTAGGGGTGAAAAGGGGTCATGGGGACTCCCTATGGGTCCTAACGCGTGATAAGGCATACTAGGACCCATAGGGAGTCCCCGTGAGCCCTTTTGACATTGAAATGCTCAAGTGTGTCTTAAGGGGTCCTACGACCCATTAAGACACACTTGAGCTACGACCCATTAAGACACACTTGAGCATTGAAATGTGTCAAAAGGGGTCATGGGGACTCCCTAAGGGTCCTAATGCGTGATAAGGTGTACTAGGACCCCTAGGGAGTCCCCGTGACCCCTTTTGACACATTGGAATGCTCAAGTGTGTCTTAAGGGGTCCTAAGACCCCTTAAGACACACTTGAGCATTCCAATGTGTCAAAAGGGGTCATGGGGACTTCCTAGAGGTCCTGACGCGTGATAAGGCATACCGGAACCCCTAGGGAGTCCCCATGACCCAGATGAGATGTTAGTGAATGACTTCTTGCTAATACTACTCTTCCACCAGATCCATATTTCAACCCTTTTATGGATCTACAAGCTCAATCGTGAGCCCACATAATAGGCCAAGAGAAAAATGTGATTCTATATCAACTGATTACAAAATGTTCAGTTGAGGAGAAAATATTGCAATGATCAAGAAGAAAATTAGCTATGGAAAATCTAGTTATGAATTATGTTAAGAATGAAACTATTAAGGAATTGCATGAATCATAAACCATGAAAATAACCTTCTACAACAAAGAACATTCAAGCTATAGAATTTATTAACTCTGAATTTAAACGTCTTATCAGCATTCATGGAAGAGATTTCATTAGCATCCATGGAAGAAATTTCATTAAAACTTCAAACAAAAGCATCTAAAAAAATTCATTAACTTCAAGTGAAATCATTTAAGATGGACAAAAACAAAATTGTATTACTCAGAAATGGCAGAGAAAGAAAATGAGATAAACAAAATTTATCAAATTCTTGCAATCCATGGCTTCTCTCTAAGCGCAAAATGACAATCCATGGATCCAAAATTAGGGTAAAAATTAAATTCTTCGAGTAAGTTGTTCAAAAACACGTAGAATACTGTAACGCATGATGATTTATAGAGAATTTATGATGGACTATGCTGTGCAAAAGCCCGGAATCCCTGTCATATCTCAGAGTATTGATGTAAAGCAATGGCAAAAGTCTGAGACAAAGGTGGCATCGACATTGAAGCGGCAAGACATTCTTCATAATATCGTGGTAGCGCCATCGAAACAGCAAGGCTTTCCTCATAATGTCACATTGTCGTTGATCTCTTCTTTAAATTTATTACTACGGTCAGTTCTATGGCACCTGCATAATTTCCAGTACAACTGCTCATTTTACCAAACCCTTCCCCGCTCTCCATAATCTTTGGCCGGTTCAAAGATCCGTCCGGTTGTTCTTGTTTAACCTCCCAATGACTTTGTTCAGCTGTCAAATTATCAACAGGCGTGGTACAATTGTCTGATGACCAGAATCTATTTTGAGAACCTTTGCAATTTAGCGTTCAAATTAAAAAAGTAGGGAAAGATACCATTTCACAGCCACAGGCAGTGGAAACAGAGTGATTCTCTTGCCCTCTGCTTCTATAATCCGCCTCTAGTGAACTATTCTTCAAAGCCTCCATTTTTGCGTAGCTAGGGTTTTCGACGCATGTAAAAGGCACAACTATGCCCCTATAGGGACTCATGCTCGTGCTCAGAATCATATTAAATAATATTTAAAATGTAAAATGTATATTATATAATATTTAATATATAATATATAATCTAATATATAGTTTTTGATATTAATATGCAATTAAATAATATTTAATGTAACATGTATATTATATAATATTTAATATATATAATATATAATCTAATATATAGTTTTTAATATTAATATATATTAAATAATATTTAATGTAAAATATATATTATATAACATTTAATATATAATTGATATTATATAATATTTAATATATCTAATATATATAACTAATATATAGTTTATGAAGGATGGAGAAATGGGAGGGAGAAAGTGGAGGCAAAGTTAAAATTCAAAATTATGCCGTCATATTCGGGTACCCAAAAATATCGGGTACCCGATTAGGCTCGGTATTGCCTTGTGCACCAAACCTACATGGTCAACTATTGGAATGTCTCAAATACGTGTTTTTCACCTGTTTCTCTAAGTTCCAGACTTTGACAATGTAGTTGACAACTTTTTTTTCACCCGAATTTGATAAAATGAAAAGGGTATCTTAAGGAGATTATCAGATTTCTATCGATATAATTGCTGTCAAATTTTGAATTCGGTAAGTAATTATTAGTTATTTTCTAATTGAGCTACCTCTAAAGTGTTGATTTATATACTGACTGAAAAATGACTATAACTTTCAAACGGTATAACATTTTTGAAATCCGAAAAATGTGTCACATTCTATGCTTTGCCTACTATAAGAAGAAAAAAAAATTGAATTTTGTAAAGTTTTGAATGAGTTAAGGTGGTCAGACACGGGAGTTTTTTTATTCTGAAAATGTTGTAGCAGAAAATTCATAATTAATTATTTTTTTAGAATAAAATTACAAAAAAATATGCCTCACATCCGAGCATGAGTCTACTACTTATATATAAAATCTTATAATAAAATATTATCATTTGAATATGATTAAGGTGGTTAGACATACACCTACTTCTTATTTTTTTTCTGAAATTTTTGTACTGCTGCATTGAAATCTATACTTTTCACCAATCATACTAACTTTTTCTCAAAAAAGGCCTAGTAGTTTAGAAACTACATTCAATTTTCTACAAATTCTATTCTTACAACTTTTTGATATTAGGTTCATAGCTAGTTGAAATTTTCACGTCAAGTTGACTAACCCTGATTTGTTGATTTTTCATTGCCACTTAAGGGCATAGTTTGGCCCCTCATGATCTTGCACATACCCTTCTTTTTCAAGTTTGTTAATTTTGACTTGCATGGCATGCATCTATTTCATCATAGCTATGATTGGAGTTTCTTCCTCATGTGTAATAATATCTTCAACATTAAAGTTGGGAGGAAGTTTAGCCCCTTGATGAGCTAATTCTAGAAAGTATGTTTCTCTGTCTTCCTTCAAGAAATGCCTCATCATTTTCTTGAAGTCATCATCATTTTGATATCGAGCAATTTCAGAAGGTGTGGGTTCTGGATCTGCACCATGTTGAGAGTGATGTCCTTGAGACCCTTGGTTCGTCCCTCATTGAGACATATTGTTGTTACAAGAGCTACCTGAGATGGATTGATGTGGGGTTGTCTGATAGCTTCCATGGATTGATGTAGGAGGGGTGACGTAACTGCCTTTCAAGAATAGATTTCCAAGAGTGTCTTCTCCAAATTTTTTCATGTTGTAGGATTGATGAATGGTTTGAGCGATCACAGAAGATGTCTCTGAAGAGATTTCGGGTTGTTCTCTATGTTTTCGTGATGAAGCTCTAGTTTCCACCATTAACCTTGGGTGAAGCAAGAGAGCAAGATTAAGACAACTGAAGAATGAATTAATTCAAGAAGATCAAATGACGCAACCTTGTCAAGATTGGGTTGATTGAAGATTAGATTGGACGCAAATGAAGGATATTGTGTCCTAGTAGTATGGGTAGACACCCAAAAGATAGCGGACATGACTTCGCAACACTTAGCCATTTTGAAGATTGAGTAGAGACTGATGATTTGACAAGGTTTTGACACAAGATGAAAAAAATTCAACTCAATTAAATGGAAGGATGGATCAAACTCTAGAGACCACTTTAGGGAAATGATTGAATTCTTTCTAGTTTCTGCTCTGTTCTTGACACAGTGATTTGTTTAACAGAATTTGGAAGTAGGCTGTAAAACTAGATTTCTGGCAATTTGGACAAGTTTCTAGCAATTTTTCAAAAATTCTTATACGACTTTCTGCAGGCTCGTACGATAGTGGGTAGGCGCTGAAATGAAAATTGAAATGACTCGTACGATAATTGCAAAGCTTGCACAATAGTTGCTAGCAAATTTTGACTTTTTGCTAGTGTTTTCTAACAACACTCGTACGACACTATACAAGCTCTCATACAAAAATACAAGGGTTCTGATATGACAAATGCTCAAAAATCGTACGACTCTCTGATCATGTGGGATGACTTTTGAATCCAAAAAGGAAATTTGTGTCAAATTTTGCAATTTTTTAGTTTTCAAAATTAGTGTGTTTGCAAAGTTTTTTGTCCAGATTTGAAGTTTGGTTCGGGATCATTCATTTTCAAAAACCAAGTAAGTAAACAAGCACACAGAATAACACGCAAGTGATTTCAAGCACGTCTAAAAATAATGAACAGGGGACAAAGAAACCCTACACATGAACAATCAAGTGACTGAATGTGCTAATCCCTAGGAGTGCTAATTGTGTATGTTCCAAAAAAAATTTCAATAACGCACATAGTCCTAGAAAATGAAAAATTTGGCCTTGCTAGGGTTTTTAGTAATGGTCTGACTCTGCAACTTTTGTGATCTCAAGAGGGCGAACTCTAATCTAGGTGCATTGGGGTTTTGACACAGTCCGAGAATTTAATCAATCAGGAGCTGCTAGGGAGATCTGATAGCCCAACAAGAGACCACACCTGTGAAGATTTCCTCCACAAGGACATTTATATAGCGGTTGTTGCTACCATGATAAAAATGGCTATTACCATTTGAGGTTTCATCCACGTGGTTGACACAATAATGGGAATGTCCACTATGGTTAACCCTCTCTAAAGGTGACTCACAAAAGATACCATAGGGGGACTAGATCAAATTCAAGGATCTGGGTTTCTGGTACTATCCAAAAAGGAAGTAGAGCATAATCCCCTAACCTCTTCACTTCACCAAAATAAAGTACACAAATTAATCTGACACACTAAGACTAAAATTATCTCACCCAGATCTGTGATGTCAACAACTTATGGTCTATCAATCTCTCCAGAGAGAGAATGTATCAATCAAAAGCTGAGGACTACAAACCCAGTAGAATGCAAGACAATCTCATTATCCTCCCTACCTACAAAGGGATCCTTTGTTAAGAAGAGCTTCGCATGAGTAAACAAGCGAAAGAAGCCCACTCTCTCAAGATCATCCACAAATAGTGTTCATAGGGCCTATTTACTATGTGTAACAGAAATGCAAAAAGCACATCTATGCTCGTTTTATAGCCCAAAATGAAGTCTGTGATATGAAAGCAGGAAAAGTCACACAAAATTGACACATGAGAGTTCATTTTATATGTCCAAATCAAAGTGTTATTAGACCATAGTAGAATACCTAAGTTCCTCGCAACGCGCTTAGTAGATTTTACCTATTTTAGCAATTTTTCTTGCGCTTTTCCAATCAGTATTAGCAAATATCAGTCAAAAATAGAAGATTTCAATTGTTAGGGTTAGCTGTTAATCCAAATCTGAAAATCAAATCTAAAAAACTGCCTAAAAATCTGAAACGACAATTGAATATTGGTATCAAAACTTGTATGATAGTGGGTTACCTCCCACATGACAGTCTTAAAACTCATACGATAGTGGGTGTCTTCCCACACAACAATGTAGTTCCCAAATGATGATTTGTAGTTGTTGAAATGAGCCTTAAAAAATGTTGAAAGTTGTACAACACTCAGAAGGTCCTGGCATGATTTTATGATATAACTCGTACGAAAATTGTACGGAAAAAGAATAAAATTGTAGAATGGATCAAAAAATGATAGAAAATAGATAGAAATTGATATAAGTGAAATGGAAACCCATTTCAGGGCCCCACGGTGGGTGCCAGAAATGTGTGTGTGAAAATTGTACCTAGCTGTGGACACAACACTTCAATAAAACATTAGAGGTTAGCAAAAATTGAAATCTTGCAAGTAATTGAAAC
Organism: Chamaecyparis obtusa; assembly: GCA_027943335.1. Classification (NCBI taxonomy): domain Eukaryota; kingdom Viridiplantae; phylum Streptophyta; class Pinopsida; order Cupressales; family Cupressaceae; genus Chamaecyparis; species Chamaecyparis obtusa. The sequence goes on along the minus strand of BSBK01007476.1, from coordinate 2,397,568 downwards.
TAAGCTAACTAGGCGATTTACTACCTTCTAATAGGTGCAAGTATGTATTCTCAGATCAGACCGAGATCAGTGACAATGCAACACCTAAAAGAAGGATTTGAAACGATGAAAACAATGAAATATGAATGCAAATTTAATCTATATATTTTTGTATTTTCTATGCAATTAGATGAAAAACTTGATATGAAACTAATCTAGAATGAAATTGAGATGATATGCAGATTTATCTAAGAATGATATGAAAACTATGAATGCAAAGCTATGATATGAAAACTATGAAAAATTGTGACCAACAATGAAAGATCTCACAAATCGCTCGTCGCAAGTGCTTAATCCTTCAATCGCAAATTTGCCAAAGTAGTTGTGCAAAGTCGAGGTGGTCAATTATGAAGAGCTGAGCCTTGTTTTTATAGAAATCCTGGGCTTTGAGGATGCATGAGGAAAGCCATAAATCACTCTTGATGAACTCAGGTTGATTTTTGAGTCAACAAGAAATTAGAATCAGATCAACTCACAAAATCATGCAAATCATACAAAAATAGCTTTTAACTCAAATCAGAAGTTTAGATCAATTTTCAACTCAAAACAAATGTTGAGTTTCCAAAAGATAACAACTTGAATTGATTTTTTGATTTAAAGTTTAAGTGCTCTTTCAAATGTGCATAATAATTATGAATTAATTTAAAAAGTGATTTATCCTCAACTTAACTGATTTTTGAATTAAAAATAACTGATTTATGGGTTAATCAATTATTTTAATCAAACTTTTATTCAAAAACTATATTATTAAAAATTGACAACTGACTTTAATTAATTAAATAAGAATTTAATCAATTAGTCATAGGATATTTCAATTTATTATCAAAATTAAATAATGCAATTTAGGAATAAATATAATTAAATTTAATTAAATAATTAAGTGGCAGTATTAAACTTAATTAATTAAATATTCAGAATATTCAATTAATCAAGCTTTAGGATAAATATGATTTATTGCCAAATAATCATTAAATTAAGATAATTAAGATAAATTAGGAATATTCCCCGATGCAGAATTTAGAATAATCAATTAGGATTTGATGATGTGCAGATGTGCCTTAGGTTAGGACTTCGATGTTGATTTCATTCAATTTGAAGATGTAGGAGGTTAATGAACCTATAGCCCATTTTTGGGGTATTACATCATTAACCAGGGGAATATCAAGTTCATTCCCAAGTCTAGGGATCCGGAGGACATTTGTAATTGGTGGCCCATCACCTTGCTCAATGTCTCTTACAAGATCATTGCCAAGGCGCTGGCTCTTAAGATCTGGCACATGCTTCCGCAGATTGTTCGGCCTGAGAAAACATGATTTATTAAGTCAAGATTTATTCTTGACAACATCATTGTTGTGTGGGAAGGTATGGAATGGGCTCGTAAGTCTTACCAGAAAGCCCTTTTTCTTAAGATTGATTTTGCTAAAGCTTATGATCGTATTGAATGACATTTTATCCTTGTGGTGCTTTACACTATGGGTTTTGGACCCAAATTTCTTCAATCTGTGCAGATGCTCTTCAATAATGCCTCTCCTTGCATTACCATCAATGGTCACCAATCCTCCACCTTTGGGCTCTTTCATTCCATTCGGCAAGGATGTCCTCTTGCTCCAACCTTGTATGTTTTGGCTGCAAAGGGTTTTGGTTACTTGCTTGCTCACTCCATTTCCATGGGTACTGTTTGGGGAATTTCCTTGTCGAATTTCTCTCAACAACTGGTCAATGGCCATTTTTCTGATGATTCCTTCCTCACTCTGGAAGAGGACGAAGAGAATATCAAGGCAGTCTTGCAGTGTTTAGACACCTTTTGTCTGGCCTCTGGTTCGGCCATTCAATGGTACAAAACCCTCTACTACAGATAGTCGGCTCTTCCCGAGCCTCCTTGGCTTTCTCAATTTGGTTGGATCGGGATTCAACATGGGGAAATTTTCCACTTTTTGGGCATTCCCTTTGCATTTCAAGGCAACCCTACTAATCTATGGAATGCAGTTCTTGCTAAAATTGAAAAAAAACTTACCTACTAGATCACGAAGCTGCTCTCTCTCGTAGGAAAATTCCAAATCTACTCCAAGGTCCTAACAGCCATGCATGTTTATTACTCCTCTTGTTAGGCTCCCTCCAAAGCCTCCTACAAGAAGCTTGAGAAACTTCTATGGGATTTTCACTGGGCTTCTAGTATTGATCACCAGGGCTTCCACAGAGTTGCCTAGGATTTCTATTGCCTCCCAAAAATCTTCGGTGGGCTTGGTTTAATTGACACCCAGAAGAAAGGGCATGCCCTTTGTGCCAAATGGGTTGTACGGTGCCTCACAGGCAATGAGGCCTGGAAAATTTTACTTCGACTCTGCATTTCATCTGGCTTTCCTCTTCACAAGCCTTCCTGGAAGGGGATTGGTTTTCAAACCCTTCTGGTTATGAAGGAGCCTATTCAAATCCAAGGTACTTTTGTCACCAAAAGTATTTGGAGAGCCTACGAGTCTGTTAAGCCCTGGCTTTGGAGGGTTGGGAATGGCTTTAGGGATGGTCTTTCTTTCAACCAGCAGAACATTTGGTGGTCCCCTCATTTTGCTCAACAAGGGACTCCGCTTGCTAGAGTTCAAGGGGTTTGTGCTCTTCGGTTTCACAAGCGTGGCATTCAAACCCCAAAAGATCTTTTTTCCAGAGCCACTATGAATCTTCAATCCTAGGATGATCTCTGAGTCCAAATTCGGCTCATCCGCCCAAATCGTCAGACTTTTGACTTGCTGGTTGCGACTATCCTGCCTCACCTCCTACATAAATTAGGAATTCAATCTGTTAGACCGTGGTGGAAAGATTGGAAATGGTATTCCGCTATGCCCTTCATGATTTACAAGCCTAAGCTTGGGTGTTCTTGGCTTATGCCTCATTTACCCATGATTGATTCTTTCAACCAGTGTTGGCATCTCTCTTCTTCTCAGAAGAGTTGGGGCTGGAGATTTTGTACTATTTGGGATTCTATCACTGAGCCTAAAATTGCTCATTTTGCCTGGTGTTTGTTATACCAGGGCTTACCTTTGGGAGCTAAAATCAGGCATTTGGGGGTTCCTAATCCTAAATGCCCTTTTTGTGGCCACTTTGAGATGCTCATGCACAATTTTTTGGTTTTGTCATCATGCCCAGAATTACTAGATCTGGATTCATGACTTCTTTGCTCCTTTTAGGCCTGAACCTTTTTCATGGCACATGGCTCTTCTTGGTGACTCTCCCAGAATGCCTTCCCAGTACACCCATATATGGCATACTTTCAGGATGGAAATTTTGTTTACCTTATGGAAAGATCGAAACACTGTGCTTTTTTCTCACAGTTTTCTGGATATTCATGTATCTCTTTATGCTAAGGCATGTATTTGTAATAATGTCATGATGCAGATCTAGGTGCAAGCAGATAAAGTGGCCCTTGAGGTTGCTCATTTACAGGAGTTGCTCAAACACTGGGGCAATGCCCCTTGTACTATGGCTCAGGTGCCTCCAGATTCTCTCTCAGCTGACCGTACGTTGTCCAGGGGCCAATGTCGTAGCTGTAGTTCTTCTGCTAGACACTCCAAGACTCCACGTCAATGGCGAACGCTCCACCTCCCCTCCTCCTCAGAGGGATGCGGGTTCTGGCTGGCCTCCTGTGCTTGCTTCTACTATTGTTGCTATTGCTCGGCCTTCAGCCTCTATTCTTGCTAATCAAGACAAATTCCCTCACCTGGCGCTGGCTATTTCACCCAGACAAGAGGAAGGAGAACTGGAAAAAGAAGATCCTAAAGACGGATGGGCCATTCCTAATCAGACTCCTGGGCCCAATGTTTGGGGCAACCCTGATGACAAAGATCCTCCTCCCTCTTCTACTACTGCTCTTGCAGCTTGAGGGTTTCTCGTTTTATATATTTTTTGATGAATAGTTGTATGCTTCCGGCCTAACTGTCAAGTGACTTGTGGGGTGATTTTCTCCCCTGATCCCTTTTTGTGAATATTGTACTTTTATCTTTTTAATGGAAAAGGCCTCTATTCATCAAAAAAAAAAGTGTCGAAATGACTCAAAGTATCCCTAAATGAAAAGGTCATGAAATGAAGTAAATGCAAATGAAAACAACAAAAATGAGAAAAAAAAATAGAATGAAATAACGAGAATGAATTTCCCATGCCAAATAAAATATAGTGAAAAAAATAGAAACCTAAAAAATGATCACTGTCATGTCATGTGTGCGCGCTATATTTATGAGGAAATAGTTGTAAAAAAACTATTTATAGTATGTTTTTCTTAGAAGGCCAAACTTATTAGCTAATTAGTGCGAAGAAAAATAATTTCGATGATTTATAATTTAAAAAATTGATATGTATATTTAAAAAATTAAAAATTAAAAATTATTTAATTATAATTAATTAAATTATCTTTTAATAACTAGTTAATATAAAAATAGAAACTCATTCCAATAGTATATTGTTTAATAAGAATATTCTAGTAACAATTTAATTTTATTATATTCTTTAAATGCTAAGGACACAATTCATAATTATAAGAGTGGGTCATTGTGAAATTTGATTGATGGAATTGTGGAATAGAGTGAATTTAATGAATTAAAAAATTTATTTATTTTAATAATGTTAAATAAAACAATTAATTAATAAATTAACAAATATTTAAAGGTTTAATAATTATAGGTAATTTTTATGAAGGGTTGTTGTTTAATTTGTTGAATTTATTTAGTAAGGATGGTGATATAGTTTTCAAATTTTTCATCCATCAAAATATATATTCTTTAAAGATTTTCAATTGAATCAAGTTAAACATTATGAGTTCAAAGATAAGTTTGATCAATTAAAATAGGATAAATATTAGATCTTCTCATTTATGAATTAAACCGTGTGAAATTTTTCCATCATCAACATTTCCCATGATACAAAAGCAAGAGAGTAGAAGTCTCCATGATCCACTTCTACTCAAGATTAATGCAAAAGCAAGAGAGTAGAAGTCTCCATGGGTCTACTCTCTTGCTTTTACTTTCATCTTTTACTTTCATCTTGATGATAGAACATAGATTGATGATGAAAATTTTCATATAGTTTAATCTAAAAAATGAGAAGATACTATAGAAACTACATAACTTTAAAGAATGAATATTAATCCAAACACGTTTTGATGTAGATTAGATAAAGATCATCTTTTAACTTTTTGATCAATAAATTAGATAATATATTTAAATAGATTACATTTGATATATATATATAAATATATGAACACTTTTATTTATTTGTCCTGTGACGATAATAAGTTGTTTGTGGGGCATAAGATATAAAATAAGTGAGCAGAAAGATGGTTCATAAAAGTCACATTCTCATGGAATAGTAGTTGGGAAAGGTAGTTGTAATTGAAAAAATACTTGTTTAATTGGTAGTTGGGCATTCTGGTCTATACTTATCAGTCTTCAAAGAAATATGTGGAACTTTCTTCAGTGTTAAGAAGAAAAATGCAGGAGCAATGGAGATGACATTTAAGAAGAGAAAGAGGTTATGGAGGTGATGAAAGATCTGTCAAGCTGAATTGTGTTTATTTGGGCAAATGGCAGGGTATGTTATTGTTCTGTGTTTGGTAGGCTTGATTCTGCGTTTCTATCGCCAACTCTTTCTAAGGGAATTTAGTACTGTCATTGTTTGAATCATTGAATTATGTCTCTCAGACTTGTATCTCTGCAGTCTTTTTGTATGTGGGATTGCTGTGAGCCTGAAAGAGGCCAGATGCCCTACAAAATAATCTCTTTGTAGAACGCCTCACTGGTTTTAGCTTTAGTTATAAATTTATAAATTTAAACATATTTTGTGTGAAGAGGCTATAATGGCAGTATTACAGGAGTTCAGAATTTTTTTTTAAATTTCTACAATATAAAGTAAAAAAATATAGGCATGTTTCTATTTAAAATATCAATTTGATTTGATTTAATATATATATACTATTTTTTTTATATTTGTACATTTTCTGTATTAAAAAAGATTGGATGGTAGAATTAAATATTTTGATCTTTATTACTTATTCAATAATTAAAATTTAATTTTCATTAATAAAATATTTTATTTTTTTTATATAAATGAAATATAAAATTGTTACTATATATTGATTAAATAAATGAAATAATTTTATTACAATTCAAAACTTCATTCTATTATTTGTTAAAAGTATATGAACAAGATATTTCTATTTTGGATGGGTTCTTCACTATGCAACTTTGTTCCCATTCCAAAGGCAATGCCAAGGTACATCTTTGACTTATTTTTGCTTGTCCTCAAATGCTGAAGTATTTTAGCACAGTAGCAATTATCAGGACATCAAGCTGGTCATGCTTGAGGATGTAATCTTCTTAATGTTGCTCTTTTTTTTTCATTCACCCTGTTGTTGGGTTTCTAGATATGGTTTTGGGGTTGATTTTTCTTTTGTGGCCTCATCTGGTACAGGTCAGGTTAAATTTTTCTGGTTTATTCATTTCAAGGGAGCTGCCCTATATGCAATTATTTATCTATAAAAATAATATATCTATTTTGAACTTAAATTGAAATTTCATGGAAATCTTTCTGATAACATACTTATTTTGTAAGCATAGTTCACTTAATGGATTTAACTCTTTTAGAATTTTAAAACCCATAATGTCTAGTTTGGTTTCAATATTTCTTTTTGATCCATAAAAGACTATAGCCAAAATTATATTAGAATGTAGTTCAGAATATACATAAATTAGCTAACTAAAAACAACAAAACAATTCTGAAGATTATAACATTATACCTGGAGAAAATAAAAGATTTAAAAATAAAAAATCTCTTGAAAACTAAAAACTATAAGTAACTATACGATCTAATCACTCTCAACCACCATAAGTGATAAAAAAAGTCCAAAATACCAAAAATCTAGGCTACTAATATCAGTCTCTAGACCACGTAAAAGAGCCACAACTACTACCCTACTAAAGAATAAATATTATTATCCCTAAATGCTATTATCTTGCATTCCTAGAAGAAGATCAAGCTATAGAGCTTTGACCACCACAACTTCTTTTCAATCTGCCCCCAACAGTAGCAACATTTGTTGTCTTCTACATGAAGATTGTAGATTGGCCTCTTTGTTCTTCAATTCTTCTCAATTCCTCATGACTTATTGATTCAACTTTTTTAAGCTATATAGTCTGGATCCCATTCTTCTATGTCCTGAGGTGGAGGCCCCTACGAATCAAAAATATTTAAAAGCCCAACTTCAGTGAAGTCTCAACTCCCCTTCATTCTTAGTCACAGGGTTCTCTTCTTTGAGGAAATTGCTAACCCAAGTTGACCCTTCATTATGTATGAATTTATAAAACTTCGTCAAGAAGTCAATCTTCTTTCTAATACCAAATCTCTTGCTTTTAAATACTTTGTGATCTTCCATATCCAAAATTGAATATCTTTTAGGAGGGTGACCATTTATGATTGCTATGTCATAGTCTTTTTGTCTCAGAATCATGAGGTTCTCGTTAATGTTTTTAAGAATTATGGTCATATCTACTATGAAATCCATATGAAACATATTACAAAAATATTTTTCTATAGCTATTTTATTCAAACCCGTGTGCGATAGGATGGCTAGAAACATTGCTAGAATCTTAGTGATGACCCTATACTTGTGATCAATGTGGTAAAATCCCTCCCCAAAATACCCAAAATAATTTTAACTAACATGATATGCCTATCAAAATTTCTTGCATCCTGTATTCGATCACAACCTTTAGAAAAGCTACTTGTCTTTTGGGTTTCTCAACCTTGAAGAAAATGGGAGACTCCATTATCAATATTATTTATATGTTATTTTTAATTTTTTAATTTAAATGGCCTCTATTTATATTATTTTGTTTAATAGTATTGATCATATTCTTTGTGGAAATTTTAGATTTTAAATTTAAATTAGAGAATTCTCCAAACATTTAGATTTGGGTGTTTGGGCTAAGAACATAATAGGTCTATCATATGATTATTGGTGGTTTGTGCATTCAATACCATTTATATTTTTAGTTACATTAAGACTTGTGATGCATAAGTAGATAGAAGGAAAATCTTCAATGCTAGGAGACAACTATGAGATATAGCAACTCCACACTTGATCTTTTGAAAATCTCCTATGAAATAACAATATCATTGATATCACATGGTCCATGATGTTAGATATCAACTTCTATTTGTGGATAAAATTTTAAATTGGAAAATAGTGTACTAAGCATCCTTTCTATAGAGTCAATGTCCTCTCTAGTTTAAAGATCTTATTTACAAGCATGGAATCATCCTAAGAAAACCTCATATAGAAAGAAATTCTTCAAACAAGAAAACTTTTGGTGTGTTAACAAGGGATGAAAAAACTAGCCAAGCATTTGTATAACCAATCGATTGATGAAAATAATATTATTATTTTTAATATTTAAAAATTAATTTTGTACCAAAGGCATGGAGAAGATAACCTAGAAAGCATGATGTTTACATAGATAAAGCATAGGAGGGTATAAGGGATGCAAAACTAACACCAAATAGAGATGAATGTGCTACATAAAAAGAAAAAAAAATTATTAAGCCGACCACACATTATTCTAGCATAGTATGGCTAGGTACATGTCCACACAATCATACATATGTGTGAAAATGAATAAAAAATCCTTTGAGGCTCCAAGAAAAAAATGTCTGATTTCAATTATTGCAAGAAGATCTTTAGGTTATATGCCTTTTGGGTATGATTGTAGGGTTTTTTTGGCCCGAAGTCCTCTCAAAATTCAAGTACCTCCCAGATCAAACAACCCTCGCCCAATTTGAAACCTTAGGAGATCTGGCCCAATATGTTGGATTTTGATGAAACGAAGATCACTTTTTAATTTCTTTAATGCCTTTGATTCAACTATGAGGTCTTTAACCCAAAATACACCCAAAAATATTTTCAAGATTAATTATGTCCCTCAAATCCAAATAGGATTTTGCAACATTGGAGCTTTGATACCATGTAGTAGTTGGATTGTGAACTCCCCACACCTTGAGATCACCCATAAAATAAAACTAACCTTCTACAATAGACAATGACAAGAATATCTTGTTTGAGGGTGCTTGAATTGATTATTGAATATGAAGTGTACATAGGATGCCTAACTTATAAAGACAAGGCTAAGGGATAGATATAGACAAGATTGTGACATGTGCTTTAATCTTATTCTTTTAATATTAAAAAGTAGCAAAACAAGGGTTTCGGCCCTTACAAAGACAAACTAAAAAGATCATTTATGGTAAAAAATAAACCATTAATAACACACTAGCAAAATAGCTAGTAGCCCACATCAAGAGTGAGTATACAACTCACCCATGACATGGAGAGGAAGATGAGATACTGTAGAACAATTTTTCCTATGTTAGTAGATAACTATCTAGGTGATACTATCATTAGGGTCTCCACCACAAGAGGGAGAAAATGGTAGAACCATCTTTGTGAGACTATCAACACAAGCGGTAGAGTGATGGCAAGGCTACACATCATCAGCCAAAGGTTGGAACATAGCATCCTAGCAGCAAATAGAGAAGGATCCACATGACTAGAGGGGGTCATACTAGAAGTAGGAGGTGGAGTCAAGTCCACCAAATGTGAGGAGGCCAAATCAATAAAAGGAGTATCATCTTGAGGGGAGTCATTATGACCCTATGAAGAGACATCAAAGGAAGAGTCAAAAGCCAAGACAACCAAATATTCTTCACTAGTGTCCTTCCACCAAGTGTCAACACCTTTACAACATGGGAGAGAACAATATGTTAGTAGATTAATAGTAGAAAAGAACCACCAACATTGAAAGGGGAGGCCCTTATAATCCATCAATTGATTCCATGGCCTATCCCCAACCATGAGAATGGACACATCCTCTAGAAGAGGTGTGGAAATATCAATGTCAACCAAGATGCAAGAAAAGGTCGAGAGAACCATAAAGTTGCCAATGGCCTCAAAACAAGTATTCTCCTGAAAATGAAGGGGAAGAGTGGGAAGGCAAACCCACACTAGATACACATTGAGTGGTTCAGTGAGAGGGTTATAAGAGACTGTCTAGGGTTTGGTCAAAAGAGAGTGAGCCCCCCAAGCTCACAAGCCTCTCATCATTAGATCTCAGTCATCAAAAGAAGAAAAAACAACAATGAAAAAACCCTTCACACAAGGGAAGAGCTCAATGTTATTAGAGGCTAAGTATCTCCAAGGATCTGCCACCCAACAATGAAGATCCAAAAGATAAGCTCAAAAAATAGTGAATCTACAAACGAACCTACAACTTTTGTAGAAATCCACATTATCCACCACATTCATGTCACACACCACCACAGGTTGCATAGACAAGAAGTTGAGATTTCTCCTTTGAAGGAACAACAACAAATCTGGAAACATGAGGAAAGCTCCATCCACTAGTAGCAGAGAGAGGCTTTGGGAGAGGGACCCCTCAACAGGCCTCTATGGAGAGTACCCAATAGGCACCACTACAAGAGAGACCCTCCCACTAGCAACAACTTCAAGCCCCATACCTCTCACAACTAAAGGACGAACAAAGGACCATAGAGAAAAGGAGTCTACCAACAAAATGGCACCCATCACAGCAAGATATGTAGTTGAAGCAGAGAGTGTGTTCATCATTTTTAAAGCATGAGTAGACAACACATAGCTAACCTAGGATGAAATCCCCAACTACCTAGAGGCCTCGTTTGAGCCCTCACAAGCAACACCAGTCATCATTGCAGAAGTCAAGAAGTTCAAATATGTTCAAGCAGGAAAAGTCGCTGGAGCACTCATCATGAAGGTGTTTTAATCCTATGTTATGAGATAGCTAAATGCCAATTATTAAATGACCTAGAACACTAGAATCAAATTATAAAAGATAAGATGAGACCTTATGAAAAATAAACCCTTATAGAAACATTCCCTAGTATGTGAATAAGATCCACTAATAATCTAATTAGGTACGATGCCTTATTCACCCGACACGTTCTTCAATCATAGGCACAAGATATTGCATGCTTTGATAACATATTAAAATGGGTGAAGACAAAAAATGGTTACAAATTTACATGATTAATAAATTACAAATGAAATGAATTTTGATTTCAATCAAAGATTATTCTTGCATTACATTTCAATGGCTTATGAAACCAATATATTTATTGTGCATATTACCCATGGGAATAACTTGAACCCAAAAACAAACAACTAACTTTATTCACTAGCAATTAATTAAAATTATTTATTGTATTCTAATCTATAATGTAACCTACTTAATGTAACATTCCAACAATCTAATGGATTAGATTAATTATTTGAAGCATTGGGTTATCATTATAGAGAGGTTAAGTATTTAAGGCATCGATTTATCATTATAGGCCCAACTTTAAATTCCTATATGAACATCTAATAGATAATTCTAAAGTTGTGACTCTTGATATTCCATATTTTGCTTCTAATATAGACATGGTTTCAAAATATGTGGAGTTTTTATTGACTCTTGGTATTCAATATGTGACTTCTAGTGGGTTTGGTCATAAGGTTCTTGTAAAATTAATCTATTCTCACAAGACCTTGTATTTGGTGATTTATGATGTGTTTTCTCTGAAGAACTTGTATGGATATCATATTGCTAAGTTTGTATGAGTGGAATATTTGTAACTATATTCATAATTAAAAAAGAGACTACATAAATAATTATTTATCAAAAATGTTGCATATAATTGTCACACATTTAATATTGTTGTAAGCATGAACTCATATTCATATGATATTTACCACCATTTGATACACAAAATAGAATTAATAACATATAAAATGTATACAAAAGGAAAACCCCTATTAAGAAACAAAAGTATAATTTAAATGGACGAAAAATATTATAAAAAAAATGATATGAATATGTAGGATATACAACCTAATGATACTACCATTATAACTCAAACCACATGATCATTTTTTTTCTACCGTCCAAAAGAACTTAAGATATACTTGTTTTCACCAACAAACTCAACAATTTTTATCTTTGTTATCACACTTCTAAGCATGGAGAACATAAAAAAACCTAAACAACAACTATTTTATTCGACTTTCCATGGACCCATTTTATGATTTTGAATATAAATGCACGCATATTTGGCTCTAACAACTAACAGTACAATATCTCCATCATAAAAATGGTAGCATGGTCTTGAAGGAAAACCCTAAAACATGTATTTATAATCACATTTAGACAATGTTTTTGTGCACTTGGAATAATTTCATCCAGTAATTGCAACTTTTATCATCTCATCAATATTGCACATTACCATTCAATAATGGGCGTGCAAGATAACTAATAAGTTTCATCTCACTGATAGATACAAATGATGCCCTAAGTAAAATCCAACGTCAAAATCTTTTCCTAAGAATATATGAGACCATTCAGATTCTACAAAGTTGGGCAAATCCAGTTGAACTATACCCACCAGCCAGGAATATGTTTTTAGTCATTTTGCCTACAGATCTATCATCATCAGTGGAATGACAATAAAAAAGTCGCCTTTATAAATTAGTAAGACAATGTATGCTACACAACTTCAATAAATTCAGTTTGTTTAATGGAATTTTCTAAAATGCAATATTCTTTGACTAAAGCAATAGACATTCTAGTATGTTGCTCTAGAAAATAGTGTCTAGTCATTATACATTTAATAGAATGCATTTTTGTTTGAAACCATTTACTTTTAATAAGATGCATTTACTTTTAATGAGATGCATTTGACGTTTGGCAAACTCACATGTTTTGGAAAAAGGAGCCCTGAGAAAAGATTGATCATACAGTAAAATGCAAATGCAATTACAGTTGCAACTTGAGAAGAGAAAAGTGCAGAGAGTTGCAAAAAGGTGCCAAAATAATTTATCTGCAGAGCACTGGTAAGTAACCCATCATTGAGTATGTGACAAGCCCATAACAGATTACTTGGAAAAAGGCATGTGGGAGTTATACTGCTGCTTGAATTATGAAAGAATCAAAGAAATGAAACCGTTGTAATAGCACCCATTAAAACCTGCCTATTCGATTCAACTTGGCAGTATGCTGTATTAAAAAGTTTATGATGAATTATTCGAATGGACTTAGTAAATTCAATTTTTTGATTCTGATTATTGTGGTTGTAAAAAAATACTTTGTGTAAATTATTTGATTTAGTTTTTTTGGAAGATTTTTTATCCACAAAGTTATTTTAGTTATTCGATTTGGGAACACAAGTTTTAAGCTGAATCTCTTCGACTAAAAACTACAGGGCAGATCTTGATCTCGTCCCTTATGGTGTCCGAGTCTTGCACTCAGCAGAACTTGATCCCTTGTAGACTTTTAAAGAACCTTTCAACTTGATTGACTTTTCAAAACATTGTTATTTTAAAAGACAAGATTCGAAGAAGAGTATAAGATTTTTTTTGAACCTTATCAATAAAGATTTAACTCAATTACCTACATCAAAGCACATACACTTGTAAAATAGATTTCGGATGTATTTTATCTGTAGAAAATTTGGTGCTCTTCCTCAAAATAATGTTGCACGAAAAAGCTATTATTTATTTTGCATCATACATAGCTCCCATAATCTTGAACAAGTCTCATTTGGTATCTCTGTTATAAAATGTCAATATATACAGAATGTTCATGACTGACTTACCTTGAACCTTTAAAACTAGAGATTTAAATGTATACATTTAATATTCATTGTTAAATAATACAACATTAAAAAAGTGGACAGATAAATGAATTCAAAATTAGTAATAGAGATAAAGATTTCACATTCACGTGAGATCAGCTCACATTCCTGTCCCTTGTTGCTAGTAGATGGTACCAAAGAGTATTGTTATGGCAAAAATAAAATAAAAGTTGCCCAAATTGTAATCAGGACTTTGTCAATCTGCTTCCAGAGACAACTCATTAATTGCTTTTTGCTATGAGAGATCTCTTTTAGACTCAAGCAAAGGTATCAAGAACAGGGCCTAAAAGCAGGCTCGTTAGTTCAACACATTGTGCAGGAATCCCATGATTGAGTCCATGGTGTAACAAAAACAAATTCTGAAGCATTGTTAAGCCTCTGGCTATGGAGAAATGGGTCCTCATAATCTATTTCTTTTGAGGTCCACTGAAAGCTTAAAATCTGTCAAATAGCCCATCTCACTTATTATATCTCCTTACAAAAGATTGGTCCCCAAACTTAAATTGGTCAAGTTTTGTAACTGTCCTACCAAAAAGGGGATTTGGCCCAAAAAAAACCATTGTTCTCCCTCTGTGAAGGAATTATGAAGCACCCAACAACTGTTTTGTGTTACTGCCTGACTGTGACTACTCAATGAAATGACCCCATCACAATAAAGTTATAAACTGCAGCCCTCCATCATAATACACTCTTCTTTTCCCTCATCACCAACTGTATTCCAAGTTTCATGGTTCCCACATTCACCAAAAAAATGTGTTTTCTTCTCTCACACGTTCAGTTCAGTAGGTAGACCCAGGAGTTAAAATTCAAACTAATGATCACAAACATTTGAGAAAAGTATTTAAACCATGTGTGTAATACATACCCACATTCATAATTAAAATCTTGTTAATGATGTTCAGTCGTGCACTTTCTCACTTTGTCATGTGGCCAAGGTCTGTCAGTCATTACATTCTTTAAACTTTTATATGCTTTTAAAATTAAGCATCATTCTTTTAGAAAAAAACATGAACAGAAACATATATGGATGAATTAAAAAATGAATTTTTAATGAAATATGTGATATTATTTGAGAATGATTATTATTATTATAGAATTTATTTTAAAATAATCATTTTAAGAATATCTATTATTCAAATAAAAATGTTAGAGATCACACATCAAAGAATATTTCAAAAATAGACAAAAATCTAATTTTGACAACTTAATAATAACATTATTGGATACACATAATTATAAATCAATTTCATCAAAGTTCTCCTTGTTTACTGGCTACTGATTTCAATATTTTGAGTAGCACCCTTCTGTAGAAATTGACAACTATAGAGTGTGAATATATCTTTTCCAGCAAACAGAATTAGGTGAAATAGTAACTCCTAGGAGATTACATAGAAGGGAGGATCTAATAGCCATCCATATTCCAATAATCATTATGGTGTTGCACAATAGAAACATTTTTTCTTTAAAGTTTACCTAGTACTTAAAATATTGAACACTAATCATTGTTATGTTTGTATCTGAAAATAAACAAAAGGTGTCCATAATTATACATATCACATCAAAGAAGCAAACAATCATATAGTGATACATAAGGCAATTTGTAATGTGTATGTTTTGGACTAACCTTTTCCTTTATTACTTTCAAAGAATTCAATGAACACATAGTCAATGTAGCTACATCATCAATATAAAAAAACCCTAGACGGTAGCTTGAAATTCTTAACTCACTTGTAGGCATGCTAATTTTTTAAAATAAATTTGACTTGCTATTTGGGAGTTTGAGGGGAGTGAAGATAGGCTGCATAGATATTAGTGTCTCTTCCAAAGTGCCACATCTTTATTTTAATGAAGGAAAAACAAAATAATGTCATAAAAGAGCATGGCCAAAATAGGTAAAAATGGAAGGCAAAAGAGTGAAAATAATAAAAATAAGTAGGGCATGAGCAAAGAGGGTAGGATAGAATTAAAACAATTCAACAAGAATAGCAAGTCACAAATCTAAAGCATAACTTTAATTAGCAAAATTTGATCTATTGTAGGCAAGCTAAAAAGCCCTCACACAATGCAAGGGATTCCTCCCTAGTGTTACAAGACTCAGACTCGCCTCGGACTTGAAAACTTGATTTTTATCTCGGACTCGGTGTTTGAACTCCACAAAAACTTGGCAAGGACTTGGCAAATTGAAAAACGCAAGAAATTCAAATATTTTTAAGGATTTAAAACTTTTTTCATGCATCATTTAATAAATTAACATTAAAGACACAACAATTGAGATAAATAAAAGCTACTTTACACACATACACAAGTTTACATTGATCACATAAGTATAAATATGCATGTTTGAAGGAAATAAGTTAAACTAAATAACACATTAGAAATATAAATAGTGTCATTGTCAAATGTTTACAATATTCATGGTATATGAAATCCATGGAATCGAAAGTTCAAATCATATATCAAAATAAAAGCTAGAGCTTGGAAGACTAAGGCTCAGAGTAGTCTATATCAGTGACCAATCCACCCCACAACCTTCCTACATGTATGCCTAAGATAAGTCCTGGAAGATTTTGCAGCCATGATCTTTGCCTATGTCTGAGGCTCAGCCTCAGTGACATCCACATCCTCATCCTTAGATTCCTCACTCTTAGCCTTAGGTTCCTCCAATGGGTCTCCTCGTGCTCCAACCTCCTCTGCCATGACTATTGCCTCTACTTCTCAATCCACCTGATCAACCCATTCCAAGTCTTCATCACTGAAGACAAGATCATCAACCTTAGTATTCCACTCTTCATGTGGATTAACTCCTCTAAAATGATGGGAGATGTGTCAATGCCCAAGATTTGTCTATGACCCAATCCACAATCAATATCTGAGACCCAATAAATATGTTGGTCTATGCTCTAAAACCCCAATATTTTTCTCTAATCCCTTCTTGCCTTGCTCTCTTCCTTGTGTTTGCAAATGAAAAAATGTTTTTTTTTGTCTTTAAGGGAAAGCAATAAACCTAAGAAGTCAAAGACTTTGCAATAAATTAATGTTTTGGTTTTTTTCCTTTTTGTGTTGTTGCCACCGGCCAAGTCCTGAGCTTGGGACTCAATGAGTCAACCTAGACTCGATTTGACTCGGTCGAGTCCAAGGCCAAGGTCAATTTGACCCATTTTCATGGACTCACCTATGTACTCATAGTGTTTTGCAAGTGTAACTATGCTCCTCCTTTTCACATCTTCATACCCCTTTGTCATTAAGAGTAAATGCTACTCCATTGAAGAAGCCCCACAAAATTAATGTGATTCATTATGATAAATGGATGATTGTACACAAATCATAAACATTGATCTTTGAATTATGCATGTGGAGTGTCAAAGATCTATCCTAGCAAATTTTGCAATCTTTGGGAAGTTAAATAGGGTGTAGCTGGTTATGGAAAAAGTGCAAAAATGTGTCATGTAAAATTGGACTTGTATAAATTTATAACCCAAAATGAATTATAGTCTAAAATTTCATTTTTAATTTTATACTCCAAAGATTGCATTCTTTATATATTTAACATTAGAAGCAATGTTGAGACGTCATTTCTAACAAATCAAATCATTCATTATATCTATTAAGGTGGTTGATCCATACCCATGTAATTCATATACTTTTACATATTACCCATTGGATAACTTCCCAAAAACAAACAACTAACTTTATTTAGTAACAATTACTTAAATTATTTATCGTATTCTAATCTATAACGTAGCCTAATTAATCCAATAGTCCAATGTATTAGATTAATTATTTGAAGCATTGGGTTATCATTATAGAGAGATTAAATATTCAAAGCATTAGTTTATCATTATAGACCCAACTTTAAATCCTTATATGGACATCTAATAGATATTTCTAAAGTTGTGACTCTTGATATTCCATATTTTGCTTCTAATATGGACATGGTTTCAAATATGTGGATTTTTTATTGATTCTTGGTATTCAATATGTGACTTCTAGTGGGTTAGATCATAAGGTTCTTGTAAAATTAGTTTATGTTGTGTTCTCACAAGACCTTGTATTTGGTGATTTATGGTGTGTTTTCTCACAAGACCTTGTATGGATATTAGATTACTACTTGTATGAGTGGAATATTTGTAAACTATATTCAGGATTAAAAAAGAGTCTACATAAATAATTATTTATCAAAAATGTTACATATAATTGTCACACATGTAATATTGATGTAAGCATGAACTGATGCTCATATGATATCTACCACCATTAGATATGCAAAATAGAATTAAAATAACATATACAATGTATACAAAAAGTAGAACCCCTATTGAGAAACAAAAGTATAATTTAAACGGACGAAAAATATTTTAAAAAAATTGATATTAATATGTAGGATATAGAACCTAATGATACTACCATTATAATTCAAACCACATAATCATTTTTTTATTGTCCAAAAGAACTTAAGATGTACTTGTTTTCATCAGTAAACTCAACAATTTTTTTGTTATCACACTTCTAAGTATAGAGAACATAAAAAAAGACCTAAACAACAACTATTTTATTCAAATTTCCATGGACCCATTCTATGATTTTGAATATAAATGCACACATATTTGGCTCTAACAACAAACATTACAATATCTCCATAGAAATGGTAGCATAGTCTTAAAGGAAAACCCTAAAATGTGTATTTATAATCACATTTAGACAATGTTTTTGTGCACTTGGAATAATTTCATCCGGTAAGCTCGTTTGGCGCCTGGAATTAACATGGAATAGAATTATTTAATGCAAGAATAAAATAATTCATTGTTTATGGCATTTTTTGAATTCTCGAATTAGAAAACTAATTCTCATTTTCGGCCCAATGCTTCCATTAATTAATTCCAAAAAAAACTTGGAATTCATTTCTTATTCTCGAATAAGCTTTTCATGGATTCAAAATTACAACAAAATGTATAAGTTTTTCGGGTCCATGCGTGAACGGTTAAGGGATTATAATCTTTTTTTTTATAATCTTATTTTTTTTATAATTTTTTTTGTTTTATAATTTTTTTTAATAATTTTTTTATAAAAAAAAAATTTATAATCTTATTTTTTTAAAAGTTAATAATACATATTTTAATTTAAAAATATATAAGTTAAAAATACATATATATTTTAATTAAAAACCAGCAACAAAAATGATAAGTTCAAAAATTAAAATTTATAAGAATTTTTTTTTTTTATAATTATAATATTTTAATAAGTTAAAAATACATATTGTTCAAATTAATTTAAAAAATGAATAATAATCCTTATTCCAATTTCACATTATGAGATCCAAATGTAGAATAAATAATTCCAGCTTTCATTTTGAGGATTAATTAATCCGAGAATAGGTCCTTATTCTAGACCTATTCTGGATAAGTTAATTTCATGCACCAAACAGGCTCTAATTGTAACTTTTATCATCTCATCGATATTGCCCATTACCATTTAATAATGGGCATGCAAGATAACTAATAAGTTTCATCTCACTAATAGATACAAATGATGCCCTAAGCAAAATCCATTGTCATAATCTTTTCCTAAGATTATGACAAAGTTGGACAAATCTAGTAGAACTATACCCACCAGCCGGGAATATGTTTTCAGTCATTTTGCCCACATATCTATCCACAGTGGAAAGACAATTAAAAAGTTAACCTTTATAAATTAGTAAGACAATTTATGCTAAACAACTTCAATAAATTCAGTCTATTTGATGGAATTCACACAATGCAATATTCCTTGACTAAAGCAATAGACATTATTGTCTCTTGCTCTAGAAAACAGTGTCTAGTCATTGTACATTTATCTATATCATTTAGCATTGGCAACTTTTAATAGAATGCACTTTTGTTTGAAACCATTTACTTTTAATGGATGCATTTGACGTTTGGCAAACTCATAGGTTTTGGAACAAGGAGCCCTGAGAAAAGATTGACCATACACTAAAATGCAAATGCAATTATAGTTGTAACTTGAGAAGAGAAAAGTGCAGAGGGTTGCAAAAAAAGGTACCAAAATTATTTATCTGCAGAGCATTGGTAGATGGTCCATCATTGAATATGTGACAAGCACATAACAGATTACTTGGAAAAAGGCATGTGGGAGTTATACTGCTGCTTGAAATATGAAAGAATCAAAGATGTGAAAGCATTCTAATGGCACCCATTTAAATCTATGTTGTATTCAAAAAATTATGTTGAATTATTTGAATTGACTTAGTAAATTTTAATTTGTTGATTCCTATTATTTGTGGTTGTAAATGGATACTTCGTGCAAATTACTTGATTTAGTTTTTATGGAAGATTTTTCATCGACAAGTCTTAAGTTGAACCTCTTCGACTAAGAGCCAGCCAGTCAGGGACTAAGGGGTATCCATTCCACCAAATTCGCTCGAAGCATATCCTAATCTCGTCCCTTATGATGTTGAAGCTTTGCACTCAGCAAGACTTGATCTCTGATAGGCTTTTCAAGAACCTTTCAACTTGATTGACTTTTCAAAACATTGTTATTTTAAAAAATAAGATTCAAAGGAAAATATGAGATTTTTTGTTTGGAACCTAATCGATAGAAATTTAACTCAATTACCTATATCAATGCATATACACTTGTAGAACAGATTCTAGATGTATTTTATCTGTAGAAAAATTGGTGGTGTAAACAGATTCCAGATGTATTTTATCTGTAGAAAAATTGGTGTTCATCAAAATCCTTTTGCACAAAAGAACTATTATTTATTATGAGAAAAAAAATATTTGCATCATACATAACTCCCATCATCTTGAATAAGTCTCATTTGGTATCTCTGATGTAAAATGTCAATATATACAAAAAGTTCATGATTGACTTACCCTGAACCTTTAAAAGTAGAGATTTAAAGTAAAATAAATATGCATTTATTATTTATTATTAAATAATACTAACATTAAAATTTTAATATTCCAATATAGAAATCAAAAAGTCACATACTAAGGGGGAGACTTTAATGCCATTATACATGCAACAGAGAAAAAAGGAGGATCTCAAAGGTTATCTCAATCTCAATCAGACTTTCATGATTGGCTTTTAAAGGACAATTTGATGGAGATTGAATTTGATAATGGGGCCTTTACTTGGTCCAATAGAAGAATGGGTATGGACAACATTTCAAAAAAAATGGATAGATTCCTTTTTAAGGGTGACTTGACCTCTTTCTCTTTTGGGTTGAAAGCTTCTATATATCCTTCATCAGGCTCAGATCATTTTCCAATTTGTCTCGATTTGTTGGACGAGGACAAACCATATAAATGCTCCTTCAAATTTGATAATATGTGGTTAAAGGAGGAAAACTTCACAAAAATAATCAAAGATTGGTGGACTGAAGTTAAGGTGAAAGGTTCAAGATTGTTTTTCTTTGTTGCTAAACTCAAATTCATCAAGCAGAACCTGCTGATCTAGAACAGGACTCAATTCAAGAATATTTTTTCATCAAAAATGGAAATTGAATCAAAATTGGCTGATCTAAACAACACGATTATGAATCACGAAATGAATCAAGAACTATACTTCAAAGAGAAGGATTTGCTTAAGGATTTGGAGGATGTTCTTAGTAAAGAAGAAATATTTTGGAAGCAAAATTCAAGGGAGTCATGGCTAGCGGTTGGAGACAAAAACACCAAATTCTTTCACTCTAGCACTAAGTGCCGAAGGAATACCAATAGAATTTTACAAATTTCAACCCAAGATGGATCTATTCTTAATGGGCAAAAAGAGATTTAGCAGGAAATAGTAGCCTTCTATTCCAATTTGCTCAATTCTTCAAATAGCTCTCCACTTACATGTCAACAAGAACTTCTCTGCAACATTCCCAAAGTTCTCTCAGAGATGGATAACCGAAATCTAATGAGGCCATTTTCAACAGAGGAGATTTTACAAACATTATCAGCAATGGCTCCAGATAAAGCTCCTAGTCCAGATGGATTCCCTCCCTCTTTCTTTCTTCATTGTTGGGAGATTGTTGGTTAAGAATTTACTAAGGCATTGGAGACAACAAGATTCTCAGGTAGATTTCTGACCGAAATCAATAATACTTTTATTGCTCTTGTTCCTAAATCAGAAAATGCAAACTATATTGATCAATTCAGACCTATTGCATTGTGTAATACAATTTACAAGATTTTATCCAAAGCCCTTGCAAATAGACTAAAAGTAGTCTTAGATAGAATCATTAGGGAAGAACAAATAGGGTTTGTCCCAGGCAAATCCATTTTTGATGGCATATTAATTGCTCAAGAAGCAATACACTCCATTCAACATTCCAAAAAACCCAACATGTTAATTAAGTTAGACATCAAGAAGGCTTATGATAAAGTGAACTGGAGATTCCTATCCAAATGTATGGAAAGCTTTGGATTTTCTAAAGCTTGGATTAACTTGATTTTTTATTGCATATCAACTCCAAAATACTCTGTTTTGATTAATGGTACCCCTCAAGGTTTTTTTGGAAGCTCTAATGGCATAAGACAAGGGGATCCTATATCCCCCTTCCTATACATTATCATGGTAGAGGCATTAGGTCGCAGTATTTCTAGGCTTCAATCTCAGGGCAGCATCAGAGGCATATCAGTCACATCTTCAGTTCCTCCTATTACACACCAGCAATTTGCAGATGATACTCTTCTATTTGGGTATGGTTCGGTCAGAGAAGCTACTCTACTTAGAAGTACTTTAAACAAGTATGCTTTAGCCTCAGGAAAAATAGTCAACAAAGAGAAATCAGTCATCTTTTTCTTTTTTACGAAAAAGAGAATCCAAATGAGAATAGAATCCCTATTAGCCTTTAAAGCAGCAACACTCCCTTGCAATTATTTGGGGATTCCCATTGATAAGAAACTTAGAACATCATGGATTTGGAATCCAATCAATGAAAGGATGGATCGGAGAATGGCTAGCTGGAAATCCAAATGGCTATCATGTGCGGGAAGGATAGTGATGATTAAAGCTACCCTCTCAGCAATTCCCATATATCTCTTGTCTTGTTTGGCTTTGTCCTCAACTGATTACATGGATATGGTGAAAAAGTTAAGGAATTTCTTTTGGCATGGATGTGATCAGAATAAAAAATTCAAAATTATCTCCTGGGAAAATATTTGTAAACCAATTAGTGCGGGTGGAACAAGGATCAAGAACCAGTTGTGGAAAAATACAGCATTGGGAGCCAAATTATATTGGAAATTGATCAAAAACAAGGATTACAAATGGGTTAGAATCATCAAAGGCAAATACTTGGGTGCAGAGAGTTGCCATGAAATATTCAGAATTAAGAACCTTCTAAGAGGTTCCAGGATATGGAACTTTATATTGAAAGCTAGATATGTGGTGGATTCCAATCTTTCTTGGAACATTAGAAGTGGTAACTCTGTTAGATTTTGGGAAGATTCCTGGGGAGGAAGAGGGACTCTCTAGTCATTACCAGGCCTTAATTAGATTATGCAACTTTGTCAATCATCATGGGGTAGTTTGCTTAGAGATTACATCATCCCTTCTCAGTCATCAGGAGAGGACAGGTCATGGCAATGGAAGGATTTTTCAAGTTTAGGAGCTGATATTCATGAAATAAACTTGTTAAAATCTATAGTGTGTAATATATCTTTCCTTTTGAAAAATGGTAATGATGAATTAATCTGGATGAGCTCAAAAGATGGAGTATATAAGGTAAAGGAAGGATACAATGTCTTAACTCAGCACATTCAAAATTCATCTACAATTCCTCTACATCTTTGTTGGAATAAAATTTTCCTTCCCAAAGTTGGTGTATTCCTATGGGCAGCATCTCAAGGCCGAATTTTGACTGCAGAGAGATTTTCTCAAATGGGATTCTTGGGTCCATCAAGATGTTACATGTTTCCTGCCCCTTTGCCATAGAATGTTGGGAGTGGCTATACTCAAAATTGAATTGGCAATCTGCTCTTCATCAAAACCTTCAATTACATCTTCTTGCTTGGCCAACTCTCTTTAAAGATAGCTTGTGTGGTAATCTATGGATTATCTCTCCTTCAATTGTACTTTGGGAAATTTGGAAAGAAAGAAACAGGAGAATCTTTCAGGATAAATCAATGGATATTGGGAAAATTTTGAACAAAATTGAAGCAGCAATAGTGGAGATCATGAATTCTCAAAATCAAACACATTCACCAATTCATAAATTTTACACGAGTTGGGATGATAAGATGTTGAAAAGCTGGCATGGGTTGAAAGCTCCTAGCTCTTTAGGAAGAGGTTGCAATAATAGTGGGCTTCTAAGACAATCATGTGTTTGGAAATTTCCATCCCCAGGATGGGTAAAATTAAATTTTGATGGCGCATCAAGAGGTAATCCTGGGCCTTCGGGTGCTGGGTGCATCATTCATTCTTCACAAGGTCAAATTATTGCTCAATTAGCCATTCCTCTAGAACCAGATACTAACAATGCTGCAGAGATTAAAGTCCTTTATCACAGTCTAATCCTTGTCAGGGATTTAGGATTTAATAAAGTGGAAATTGAAGGGGATTCTATGATAATCATAAATGCAATCGGATCAGGAGCCATGACAAACTGGAAACTTCAATCTTTTTTAGAGGTGATTTTGAATATTATCTCCAAATTTGAATCAATAATGACTAATCATATCTACTATGAAGGTAACAGTAAAGCCAATGAGTTGGCTAATATGGCAGCAAGTGGAGTACACGTCAGATCCATTTTGAATGACTGGCATCTTAGTCAGAACTTGGCAAGGTGAAAGGATGGACACTTCTTTCAAAAAGGGTCATATCACCTGAACCAGCTTATCAAATCAAGCAATTTGCTTGCCTAACTCCATCAGTGCAGTGTGCATCACAGGGTGGTCCTATTCGCAGTTAAATTTTCTTCTAACAAGGCATACATACAGGATGGTCTTCCCTCTCCACTTGGTGATGACTTTGATGAGAACATTGACTAGATTTTCAAATTCAAGTATGATGCACGAATGGAGGGATTAGGCAGCCCAATCTCTTCTGAGAATGAGGAAGAAAATTCTAATGATCCCCAAGGTTCAGAGGAGGATGATGAAGAAGAGGATACCGAGGAAGATGAAGAAAAATCAGAGCAAGCTGATGAGGGCCAGGAGGATATGGAGGAGGATGAGGATGATGATAATGAGGACAACGACGAAGATGAAGAGGTTCAGGATGCAGGGGAGGTGGATGATGAGCGCTCTCACACTTCTGAAAATGATTCTTCATCCCCTTCTGATTAGGATGGGTTAAATTAAACTTTGATGGGGCTTCAAGAGGAAATCCGGGCCCTTTTGGAGTGGTTTGCATCATTCATTCAGCTAAGGGTCAAATTATAGCCCATCTAGCATAGCCATTAGACCCAAATACTAATAATGTTGCAGAAATTAAAGCTCTTTATCATGGCTTAGTTCTAGCCAGAGAACTTAATATGAATAGAATTGAAATAGAAGGAGACTCAATGATTATTATAAATGCAATAAGGTCAGGGTCTATTTCAAATTGGAAACTTCAATCCTATTTGGAAAATATATTAAGCCTCATTTCAAATCTTGAATTTTCAATGGCTAATCATATCTACCGGGAAGGTAATAGTAAAGCAGATGAGTTGGCAAATAAGGCAGCAGATAGTATACATGTCAGATGGATCTCCAATGACTGGTTCATAGGTCAAATCAAATAAGGGTATTGTGTATAGTACAGCTTCAAAATTGATCACGTCGCACATATGAGTTTGTCAACTTGAACAAGTTAAGTGTTTAGAAACCAATCCTCATTCTCAGAAACATCCCGTCACCTTCTCGAGTTAAATATGTCAGAGAGGGATTGGCTCTCAAGGCTATATGTGGAGGTGGTTTCTTCATCATTTCAATTCCTTCCAAATCTAGCAAGTGAAAAATGTATTGCAGGGTATTTTTATCCATCTTTTCAGTCACTTTCAAAGTTGGAAGGCGAAGCTTTTGCTGGATTCAAAAAGGGTTGATCGATCAAAAGGACAAGTACATATCCTCTAGCCGATCTCCCTGGAGAAGATCTCTCCCTATTTTGACATTAAATGCTACAGCTGGGTAGTTGTGGTAGAAATGTGGTCTGGTCGCATGATCGCAAGAGTGGAAAAACTGCCTTGCGATCATGTGACAAGGCAGAAGGGAAGGCACAAGGTAGTTGTGGTAAGTGAAAAGAATGGTAAACTCGGCTATCGTTTGGGATAGTGATCAGAGAGAAAGTACTTTTGATAGCTGTCATCCCCACTTCAGCTCCAACGATGGTACGATCATTGATGGAAACCATTGTAGAGCTTTTTGCCCTTTTTCAAAAACATACAACCTCTGGGAAACTTCTAGAAATGCCCAGAAAAAATCTGATTTGATGAAACGTCAGAGAGAAAGGAATAAAATAAAATAAAACTTCATTAGATGCTATAGCTGGGTAGTTGCGGTAGAAATGTGGTCTAGTCGCATGATCGCAAGAGTGGAAAACTGCCTTGCAATCATGTGACAAGGCAGAAGGGAAGGCCCAAGGTAGTTGTGGTAAGTGAAAAGTATAGTACACTTGGCTATCAATTGGGATAGTGATCAGAGGGACTGATGACATGTCACACCACCCTGGTGTCCTCTCGTTGGTCATGTTAGTGCATGGTGGAGGGGTGTCAGTGCCGACTATGCAAGGTTTTGGGGTGGTCCCAGTGTCAGAAAGGAAGCGAAGGCGCGTGATTTTATTGGTTGTCACATGATCGTATGTCAAAAATTTCTGACATGCGATCATGTGACCGGTTGACATCTGTCATATGGGGTCCGTTGGTGGATAGATGCAGTGGTCCTATTGTCAAGGAAGGTGGTGTTGTGGCAGTCTGCAGTTGGTCTGAGAAACAGGGGGGAAGATTGGCAAGCAGGCGTCAGAAAGGAAGCGAAGGCGCATGATTTTATTGGTTGTTGCATGATCGCATGTCAAAAAATTTTGACATGCGATCATGCGACCAGTTGACATCTGTCGCATGGGGCTCGTTGGTGGATAGATGTAGTGGTCCTGCTATTAGGGAAGGTGGTGTTGTGGCGATCTCCAATTGGTCTAAGAAACACGGTGGCAGATTGGCAGGCGGGCCTAGTGTCTCAGAAGGGAAAGATTCCAGATCCAACAGCTATCGCGTGATCGCATGGAATTTTCCCAACCTATGTGACCTTGTGACAGTTGTGGAGGCGTCGTCGTTGCGGAGTTGTGAGGTGGGTCCGGTGTCGGCGCTGCTCACGTGCTTATTTCTAATTGGTTGCTGACTGGTGATGTGGCCGAAGACTTTTGAGAGGGGTTGTGATCGGCATTGCATGGTTAAGAGGTTGCGGTCGCATGATCGCAAAGGTTAGTATGATGCTTTGCGATCATGCAACCAAGCACAAATGTAACTGAGCTTCTTGTTGTGATTAATCTTGCCGATGCCCGAGAGAAGAATGAAGATCTGACAGTGCTGATATAAAGTTGATCCCAGTTTGAATGTTGACCACTTGAAACCATCTATTACTAGCAGGGATAAGTAGCTTTCATCTTTCTTTCTTCATGGTTGATACTGGTATTTCATGGAGAGAGCTTATGCTCCATATTATATATTCTCCCTATTTGAACATTATTTTGATTACTAGATGTTAGATTCTATATACTTTCTTTCTGCATAATACAAAAACTTGGCTTCAGCCTTTACTGATCAAAAAAAAAAAAAAAAAGTCACATACTAAAGTGGACAGAGAAATGAAGTCAAAATCGGTACTAGAGATAAAGATTTCACATTTATGTGAGATCAGCTCACATTCCTATCCATTGTTGCTAGTAGATGATACTAAAGAGTATTGTTATGGAAAAAATATAAGAAAAGTTGCCCAAATTGCTTCCAGAGTTGTCAATATGCTTCCAGAGACAACTCATAAATTGCTCTTTCCTATGAGAGATTTCTTTTAGACTCAAGCAAAGGCATCAAGAACAGGGCCTAAAAGTAGGCTCGTTAGTTCCCCACATTGTGCAGGAATCCCATGATTGAGTCCATGGTGTAACAAATACAAATTCTAAAGCATTGATAAGCCTCTGGCTATGGAGAAATGGGTCCTCATAATCTATTTCTTTTGAGGTCCACTGAAAGCTTAAAATTTGTGAAATAGCCCATCTCACTTATTATATCTCCTTACAAAAGATTGGACCCCAACCTTAAATTGACAAGTTTTGTAACTGTCCTACCAAAAAGGGGATTTGGCCCAAAAAACATTCATTGTTCTCTCTCTGTGAAGGAATTATGAAGCACCCAACAACTATTTTGTGTTACTACCTGACTGTGACTACTCAATGAAATGACCCCATCACAATAAACTATAAACTACAGCCCTCCATCATAATATACTCTTCTTTTCCCTTATCACCAACTGTATTCGAAGTTTCATGGCTCCCACATTCACCAAAAAATTGTGTTTTCTTCTCTCTCACACGTTCAGTTCAATAGACCCAAGAGTTAAAATTCAAACTAAACATCACTAACATTTGAGAAAAGTATTCAAACAAAAATATTTGTGTAACACATACCCACATTCATACTTTATGATTAAAATCTTGTTAATGGTGTTCAGTTGTGCACTATCTCACCCTGTCCTGTGGCCAGGGTCTGTTAGTCATTACATTCTTTAAAATTATATATGCTTTTAAAGTTAAGCATTATTATTTTACCAAAAAAATGAACAGAAACATATATGGATGAAAAAAAAAATGTTTTTTTAATGAAATATTTGATATTATTTGAGAATGATTATTATTTTTATTATAGAATTTATTAAAAAATAATCATTTTAAGAATATCTATTATTCAAGTAAAAATGTTAGAGATTACATATCAAAGAATACTTCAAAAATAGACAAAAATCTAATTTAGACAACTTAATAATAACAATATTGTATACACAATTATAAATCAATTTCATCAAAGTTCTCCTTGTTTATTGGCTACTGATTTCAATGTTTTGGTTAGCACCCCTCTGTAAAAATTAACAACTATAAATAGAGTGTGAGATATCTTTTACAGCAAAAAGAATTAAGCGACCGAGAAATAGTAACTCCTAGGAGATTACATAGAAGAGAGGATCTAATAGCCATCTATATTCCAATAATCATTATGGTGTTGCATAATAGAAACCTTTTTTCTTTAAATTTTACCTAGTACTTATAACATTGAGCACTGATCATTGTTATGTTTGTATCTGCAAATAAACAAAAGGTGTCCATAATTATACATATCACATCAAAGAAGCAACCAATCATATGGTGATACATAAGGCAATTTGCAATGTGTATGTTTTGGTCTAACCTTTTCCTTTATTACTTTCAAAGAATTCAATGAAGACATAGTCAATGTGGCTACATCATCAATATAAAAATCCTTGACATAGCTTGAAACTCTTAACTCATCTGTAGGCATGTTAATTTTATAAAATAAGTTTGACTTACTATTTGGGAGTTTGAGGGGAGTGAAGATATGCTGCATAGGTATTAGTCTCTTCCAAAGTGCCAGATCTTTTATTTAATGAAGAAAAAACAAAATTATGTCATATAAGACCATGGCCAAAATAGGTAAAAATGGAAGGCAAAAGAGTGAAAATAATGAAAATAAGTAAGGCATGAGTGAAGAGGGTAGGATAGAAGCAAAACAATTCAACAAGAATAGCAAGTCACAAATCTAAAAGATGACTTTAATTAACAAAATTTGATCTATTGTAGGCAAGCTAAAATAGCCTTCACACAATGCAAGGGACTCCTCCCTTTCACATCCTCGCACCCCTTTGTCATTAGAGTAAATGCTACTCCATTGAAGAAGCCTTACAAACTTAATGTGATTCATTATGATAAATGGATGATTGTACACAAGTCATAAACATTGATCTTTGAATGATGTATGTGGAGTGTCAAAGATCTATCCTAGCAAATTTGGCAATCTTTGGGAAGTTAAATGGGGTGTATTTGGTTATGGAAAAAGTACAAAAATGGGTTATGTAAAATTGGACCCATATAAATTCCCAAAAATGAATTCTATAGTCTAAAATTTATTTTTTAATTTTATAATCCCAAAATTGTATCCTTTAT
The DNA here is from genome assembly GCA_027943335.1 of Chamaecyparis obtusa. Classification (NCBI taxonomy): domain Eukaryota; kingdom Viridiplantae; phylum Streptophyta; class Pinopsida; order Cupressales; family Cupressaceae; genus Chamaecyparis; species Chamaecyparis obtusa. The sequence continues at coordinate 2,367,654 of BSBK01007476.1, read as the reverse complement.
ATACTTAACATTAGAAGCAAGGTTGAGACGCCATTCCTAACAAATCAAATCATTCATTATATCTATGAAGGTGGTTGATCCATACCCATGCAATTCAAACACTTTACAAAAGACATGCCATGGGAAACCCTCAAATGGAAAAAATAGAGGCATCCAAAAACATCCACATTCAATATATTATTTGGCAATAAAAATTATAACAACAAACTTATAATCTCCAAGAATAGTTTTAAAATACCAAACTCCTCAAATGCATCCTCCATGAGTCCAAGTCTGTATCACATCCCATGTCATGCTTCACATTGCACTCTTTAGAAGAAAAACTTACACAGTGATAACGAAGCCAAAACCCCTAATAGCCAGCATCAACCACTAAGCATGTGCTTTCTTTTATAGAATGAAGCTTAGGCAAATACAACAAAGTGGTAAGTTAAAATCATGTGCCTCAAAACTATGAGTACACAACATATTTGATCCCACATTTTCTTTTTGGTACCAAGTTTCTCAATTATTAAATGTTATCTCATCTGCAACCAACACATGAAAAATCTAATCAAATCTGCATACAACTTTACAAGTGGGCCAAAATAAACATTTAATGTGGATAAATACACCTTCTTATGATGCACCACAAATAAATAAATATTTATTTTACATAATTCAACATAAGGTGTTTGCAAGGTGTACAACACTTTATTCCTACTTAACATTCTTCCACTTGTATACATTGCATAAGGGTCTATTTATTTATTTTACATAATTCAAAATAATGTGTTGTTTGCAAGGTGTAGAACACCTTATTCCTAGTTAACATTCTTCCTCTTATTGTATGCATTGCATAAGGGTCAATAAATGAAATGTATCACCAAATCCATCCATGAAACCACATGAATTTTCAACATGCTCTTAGGCCCCACCAAGATACCTAGAGTAAAATCCAAGATGTCAACCATATCATGCAAGAACTCGTCTCATCCTCCAACATGCCACCTATAACAAAAGGAACAAGCCAAAAATAATATGCACAAATACAAAGAACACAAGCATCAAATTCAAGTGATAACAAAGGCTCCAAGCTATTGCCAAATGGGCAAAGCCCGCATGACCAGAAATAACAATCATGGCTTGTACTAATCCATCCAATCAAATTAATATGCCTCGAAGGTATCCAAACATTAGTAGAACTCATGCCAACAACATATCCAATCCATAGAATATAATCTCAAGTTCCCTATATAAAAGTTATCAAAAGATAACACACATGGAAAATCCCGCTACATGGATATTGTCAAAGCCAAATAAATATTATGGCATACTAAGCCTACCGATCAAATTGTTGGTATGTGGAGATTGATCATGTTATCTGGCATTAATTTTGGCAACTGTCTTATGTTTTTACCCCTAAATGAATTAATACAAGAGCATAGGTAGCTAAGCACCTCCTGTGGCACCCAAGGGGTTCATCCCCCAAGCAGGGACTTAAGGGTGAGCCCACATTAGGAATTTGAGTGATGTGCCCCCTAAGCAAAAATTATCCATTATTTAATAAAGAAGTCAACTATCATTTTGGTATGTAAATCAACCTTTGTAAACCGCCAAAAAGGGCTTGATAAATTAGTGGTTATGGAATGTGAAAAATCATCAAATCGTGATTTTCACTTCACTAAATAATCTAAATATATTGGACACTATTTCTCTATGGGTGTAGCCCACATTGGGTGAACCATGTTAAATTTGTGTGTTATTGTGAATGGTTATTTTTGTCTCTTTTATTTTGCATTATAATTAATATTGTGTATTTCTCTAGCTTACCTGAACCCTAACAATGCTCATAACAAAATGTGGTTGATAATCAAACCATGATATACCAAGAACAATCACAATGACCATTCATGCAACAAAAATTGTAGCATACTCTCTCACATTATGTCACTTTGACTCTCCCAAGTTTATCACAATAAACCATGTGAATATGAACCTCTAGAAGGTAACCATATCCCATAACATGTCCTACCAACACCTTCAAGAGCTAAGCTATGTCAAGCAAGATCTACTTCACTACCCCAAATAAAAATCTGCAATGCTTAATTGTTCAATCTCTAAGATCAAATAGGCTAAGGGCATGGATCGATTAACAAGAGCTTCTTGTGGTAAAGCACCAAGTTCAATCTCTCCCTAGCTCATGTGGTACTAGGATACATGTCATATCATTGTCACTGTTTACGTTAAAAAGCTTACCAAGCACACTACAATTTATAGGGGGTGTTGTACTTGATTCTTGCAACTTTAAAAAATCTCTAAGATCAAACATAATATATGTATATCATAAAATAAACATAAATGTAAGCCTCTCTAACCAAGGAAAATTAACCTCAAATCCATTCACTTATTAAGAGATTAGCCCAATAACATCTCATACAACCCCTATCAAAGAATGAAATCATAAATAAAATATGTATAAGGAGATAAATATTCCAAATATCCCTCAAACAAATGCTTCAAAGCTACCAAGCATAGCTTAAGATTCATATCATGAGAAGACAAAACATAAAATCTAATGCATCTGAAAATAAGAATTGGCAATGCCTCTTTAGACAATTATCCATCCAATAGACCAAGGGTAGGAAATGATATCTATCCTCCACAATAACTAAGTCATCATGGCTCTCTCCAAGAACAATCTTGTCTATAGTTCTGTCATTAACTCATGTCCATATCCAAGTGTGAGCTCCTACGTCTTCTTCTAAATCTTCATCAAAGAGAAATTGTCTCAACAAATGTATCTAATCCCAATAGAACTCCAACCTCACCCAAGTTTCCAACTATCAATGAGAACCTTTCATTTGATCAATCCACGCTAAACTCCAATGCAACACTACACTCACATGAACCTCCCAAGCAAACAATCAATGTACTCAATAGCGAGACTATTAAACAAGGCCACTATCAAATGATAAAACTAAAAATAATTAACACATCATGACATCATGATCTAGCATCATCTTTAAAGACAATCATATGATTGAAAGAATATACTATGTTACGGGATGTACCTCAATCATGTCAAAATTCCAATTAGAATCAAGAGTTAGTTAGGACACAACACCTAAAAAATCTCTCAACCAAGGATCATTTATCAAAGTCAATGGCTCATAAACTTGACACATCAACCAAGGATAATTTATCAAAGTCAATGAGTCATAAACTCAACACATCAGCCAAAGAATCTCCAAGAGTCCTCCATGGTTTATCAATGTGTAAACATCTACTAATGAAACTAAAAATTTCCAAAGAACTCTTATTGTAGCAACAAGATCGAAGAGCTCCTCCATGACACCATTAACCACTATAGAAGCTCACTCGTGACCAAATGATGAATAGCCATCATTGCAAAAGCTCCCATTGAACCATGATACTATATTCACCATGGCATCATGATAACCACATCCTAAGTGAAGATTTCCCATGGTCGACTATCACACTAATAGCCCTAGAGAAAAAATAGAACCAAGATGTCCAAGCCAAGAATATACAACCACCACCAAAAATATTAGGAATCAAACCTACACCACCAACACATCACTATCAAAATCTCCGACTAAAATGTGTAACTAAGCTATCCATCAGATCAAGATAATCAACATACTATTGTAGGTACCAAGCTATCCATGAGATCGGGATAATCAACATACTATTGTAGGTAACAAGCAAATGGTTTTGCAAATGGGTAGCAAGCTAAGTGGACTCGATCTTGTTAGAAGATCCATGATTAAATACACTTGAGTCAAAGTAGGACTGATATAGGTGACCTCTTGGAATGTCCTAATGCTTCGTCCCAAAAAGCATCACATACTTGTGATGAGTGCTATGTGGACCATTTATGCTTATAAAACATCACATAATTTGGCGAGCTATGAAAAAATGTTCCTACTTGAAAAACATGCCTTGATAACCATTTCAAATGGAAACATAGAAATGGGAATAAAAATTATAAGGTAAGAAATCAGCTACATCATAAAGAGGTAATGATTCTAAAGTTAGTGTAGCATATAACATTCATGTTCATTGCATTGAAATGTACACAACAGCTCTCGTTCATTTATGACTTGATGTCCCTTGTTGATTCAACCTCCTAAAGGGTATTCAAGGATTTGTTGATACTCTTATAGTGAATGATGGTTCACAAGGTGAGATACAAAACTCAAGAGGTTTAAAGAAACAACAGTATTCCTTCATTATTGACTGATGTCCATTTAGAACCCAACTAGTGAGTCCTAATATTGATTATGGGATCTGTATGTGAGAAGTTTTATTTGAGAGGATTAAAGAAAATAAATTTTATTGGAAGTAAACTTTAATCTGTTAGAATTCACTTTTTAATTGGTGGCACCGTGATGCTACACAACATTCATTCTTACAAACATCTTGAAAATATTTGTAAAAAATATTTATTCATATTAAAAATAGAAATATAGAAATATGTTAACGCATTAGATGCTTAAGTTTTTAAAGGTGGTTAAAGATTTGTTCACAAAATAAAAATCTAAAAGTGGCTAGCTTTTTTTCAGCTAGAGTATGAGATGCTTATTTTTTAGCTTGGTTGTCAATGATGATACTTTGATCGAATTATAGTGAGCCATTTTCATATAGATGTAAATTTACAGATTAGGAGTTTTGCATCACATAAAGGAATTAGATATTCTCGGCTCCCTGATCCTTTCTGCTTTGGTTTTCATCTGTCATATTTCTAATCTAAAAAATATATTTTTGCAGTTGGAAGCTATGCCAACTTGTAGTTCCCCATAGAGATTCTTAAACCTATCTAATTTTTAAAAGCAGTCTCTATGGACAGTTCCCTGAAAAACCTTCATTAGCTTACTTGAATTGAATAGTACATGCAGACCATATTAAATATGCATGGAAAATCCTCTTGTTGTGTGCCCAAGGATGACACTATTGGGCATTTGGAATTGGCAGTGTGTAGTTCTTTCTACGAAGATTCTCTTGCTTCCAGCTGCTCGTGAATCAATTCCTTTCATGGAAATCTTCTCCACCACTGAGCTTTGAATTTGGAGTCTTGATAAGTGAAGGTTAAAATAAAATAAGATAAATCTAGGGATTCTCCGCCAAAGATAGTTATTACAGACAAAATTTACTTTTCATTTTCTTTTCCCTTGCATCGGGACTAACACTGTCCACAAGGACTGCCTGAGGAATATTGGGTAATCGTCCCAAAATATTGAAAAGGAAAAAGTTCAGGATTTCATACTCCAGGTCTGATTTTTCATATATCCACAGTCCTCAGAACTTGTAATTGGTTTTCAAAAATGCCACCACCTCTTGCTGCAGCACAAAATCAAATGAATGTCTCAGAAGCAGTTTCCAAGTTAAGTTAATCTAAGATAGTGTAAGAACTACCATGCTCAGGTAATATTGATATAATTGGACTATAATGCTTCTGGAATAAATCTGTATAAAAGCTTTTGTATCAATTTATCAGAACATACTTGTGATCCATCATTAATGAGGACTGTGATATGAAATGTTGATCTGAACAATTTTATACTGTTTTATGTTACTAGCAAAGTACTAATAATGTTATTATTTTTTAATATTTATTATACTTTTTATACATGATTCATTTACATTTAATCTAATAAACTAATTTTATCTAAATATTTATTATCTTATTAAACAAATTATATATTAAACTATGTTTTATTATTAATTTTATTTATTTTTAATTATTATTTTTATTGATACACATGATTATTTATTCTATTTTTATTTTTATTTTTATTTAAATTTAAAATTATTCTAATTATTTATGTTATCACAATCATAAATAAAAGCTATTATAAATAATTTAATTTATAATTATTTTTCTTCTATTTAAGTTTGAATTATGTTACATTATTGTATTATGAAGAAGAGATCATAATTGAACAAGTTAATGTGGTCGGTAATTGAAAATTTTTGTATACACTGAGTCAGTCTTGTGTATACCGAGTGACAGTATTAACTGAGTTAGTGATCACCGATGCATTCTGTATTGACCAAGTAAAAGATAAACAAATGTTTATAACAGCCGACTAAAATTGAGGAGCTGGCAGATGCTTATGATTTCTAGGTAAGAGATAGAGTTTGTTACGAAGATCAAACGGCTGACAAAATTCAAAGATGGTCGAAGGGAAGAGATTGAAATGTGTTAATGATACAATTATTGAGGAAGCTTAAAGCAACAAAATGGATGATGGAGATTAAGAGGCAAAATCTAATGGCTGAGATGAAAACGGTTTACACGTCTATTTAAGAGACATGAGATTCATTGTTGAATCATGTTGGATGAATAGAAACTGTAGGAGAATTTGTGTGAAGACATTTTTCATGCATTACTAATCAAACAGGTTACAAACAGAACCAAGATGAACTGTAGATATAACCGAGAGTCAAAGATACATACACTGAGTGAAGTAAGTTGGAGGATATGATAAAGTGAAATTGATTATTGATTAGAAGAGTTTTATTGAGCTTAGCATAGATCTGAATACTTGCAAATTGAGTTATATTTGAATCAAATCACTACTGTATCAATTTAACCATTGTTATAACTAAATCTCTTAACCGAGTGGACTTAACAGTCTTTTGTATTTCAATATGACATTCAAGGAATGTTAATTGTTTTCTTGTTGACCCCGTAGTGAATGTTGGTCAAAGGAGAACTATAAGTGATAAATCCTCTAACAAGGTCACACCTAATAGTGTGTTTTGTAACTTTCAACAGGGTTGGCTCCTAACCAAGCTCACTTCAGAAAAGTGAAATATCTTGGGTTACCGGTCCCAGGTGTTTTTTCCCTTAGCAGGGTTTCTATGTTAAATCTTTTTGTTATGTATTATTTGTTATGATTGTTTTTCTATCATACTTTACATATTAAATATTTGATTAATCAGTAAAGATAGTTTTGGAATTTACTGGTATTCGGTAAATGAATATAAAGTTATAGATTAACATCTTAGGTCGAGTTGATTGATTTGTTGAAGAATCTTGAAAAACTACATCTGAGAGTTTGGGACTATAGGATAAGTGATTTAACTAATTCACCTCCCCCCTCTTAGTTATCTAATAGTATCATAGTATCTTATAGATTGTAGCTTTTCTTACATTTATATAATAAATGTATCGTATGATTCAAAATTGTAATGTAAATGTTAGTTTATGGTTCATGTTCTTCTCATTATGATTAAGAACTAGTTCATAGTTTAACTTGGGGTTTACAACAAAAATTAGGATATATTATGTGATTAAATGTTCTTATTAGATTAATTAACTAAAGTAACTATGTATTGGAACCCTTGGGATAGTTATCTAAGTTTGTGTACATTAGTGTAATGTCTCATCATATGTTAGTGATGTTATCTTAATACATGGTTGTACTTGCTTCCGCATTTGTATTGTTAATGTATGTTTAACATTTAAGAAAAAAAAATTGTTGCATCAACTTAGTGTAAAGTTAGGTTAATTTATCATGGGTTCTAGGGTGGGGCATTACAGAATCCTTCATTTCATAGTCTTTAAATTTATTCAAGGGAGGAGAAGATTTGGATCTTCCCTAAAATTTCTCCATTAATCTTTTAGATTTCCTTTTCGCTGAGATTTCCTTTTCGCTGAGTCTACACTTTCATCGTGTGACATTTGACAACTAATAAATTCATCTAATCTATTTCTTGACTTCTTATTATTGCTTAGAGGTCTTCCTCTTCCCCTCTTAGTACGCTTTGGGGTAGAAATACTGATACCATTGTCAATTACATTCTACCAAGATGATTTATCTTTCCCATACCAATATTTTCTAGCCCCCATATCCTAGGCTTGAAGAATGTTCGGGAATACTTTACCAAAATCTATCTCTGAAGAAATTTGACCTTTATCAAAATATTATTTAGATACTTCCCGATAGCTATCTTCTGACAATAGTTTATATGTTATTTCCTCAATAAGTTTTGTTTGAGTTTCAAGCAGACACTTATGTACAAATGCTTCCAAATCTCAATTAGTGATATGGGAGTAGAATGACACCTTTGTATTCTATTTAGCCTAACCTTGGAAAGTTCCCCTTTCTCTATTGCTACATTTCAAGCTATTGGCAAGCTATAACTTATTAAGAACCAGAGTGGGCTTACCTACTAAGAATTTCTTGGTGTAAATAAGAGTCTACAAATTTAACTAAAAAAATCTCGAGAAACTTTTTATACTCCAAGTGATGATCTAGCCTATTCCCAAAGTAGTGATAATTCTTCCAATAAAATTTCCATAGAAAATAAAGGATCTTTAAATAATTAGATGAGAATTTTGTAGAGAACTTCTCAATTGTGATGAAATACAAATTTACACTATTTTCTACCATTGAAGATAAATGAGAAGAGATTGTTGGAAAGCATTCTTCAGTTCTGAGGTTAACCAAGTTGATACTATGTTTCACCTCTAGAAATAAAAGAGAGAGATTCCTAATATCATTGTTATAGGAGTGACAATGTGGATCCATTTCAAAAGAACAAACCTCTAAGGTCTTCTTCACCCATCTAGATGATGCATCCAAGCATGATTTTTCCTTTTCAAATAATACTCTATTTGCATTGTCTTCATAGAGGGCACTTTGAAGCTATTCCCTGTGTCTAGTTATGATCTTGATATCTAAGCGGGTAGTTCTTTCTCCATATTCATTAATAGAAAATCCTTGGAGGGAGGAGATAATCTTAATAAGTTGAAAGATCTTGTTTCAAAAGAATTCCCAATTTGTTCCCAATAATTTCTAAAATCATTGAATCTCTATATTCAAGACGTAGGTTATGCAATTGTATCCAAAAAGGGATAAATTTGATTCTACACTAATCCAAACAAAAATTTGGGAGTCTAGGCTTTCATGTGGATTCCTGAACTCTTGTAGAACTAGCTCTTACATTTGAAAATATTATCTCTCCAATCTTTTGTTTTAAAAATGACCATAAAAATCCCTTGGTATTGATCTAAATAAGTTAACTCCTAAAAATATTTCCATTCTATTAAAACCCAATTTACTAATTTATTGTGTGAAAGAAATGTGCTCTAGAACTTATAGATAAAAGCTCAATTATGAAACTCCTAGACTCTAGATAGGATCATGTGGTCAGAGAACTTGATGCTAAAATATTTGTTTGTTACAGAAAGAACTTGACCCCTTCCTTTTGGTTTTTCCCACTTACCTAAATTTCCCTCTCCTACATTAGGAATAAAGGAGAGTGCCTTCTCAAATGTGTCTTGCCCCGTTTGTGGTGGTTTCTATGTAGAATGAGTTTTTTCTTTCCACACCCATTTGACCCTTTTCTCAACCTCCATATTTCTACCATGCGAAATCTATTGATTATCCTATTTGGAATGTCTATGTTTGGACAACACATTCCCCTATGAAAATGGGGTTACCCCCTCACTAAACAAATGGGTGTGTTTCAACCATCTATCAGAATAACACCTATTTGGGCCTCTCTTATCTTTCAAAATCTTGAAGTGTTGAAAAATTCTATCAGAATAGGGCTTATTTGGGCCTCTCTCATCTTTCAAAATCTCCAAGTTTCAAATAAAATTTCTCTAAAAAGGATCAAAGCCTCCTCTTAGTGGAAAGGAATCAAAACCATACCTTGACCATCTCTACCCTAACATTCTCCCTTCCCATTCCTTCATCTGCCCCTCAAAACCATTTGACCATCTCTACCTTGATGTCCTCCCTTCCTCTTCCTTCACCTACCTCCTTGGGGGTCAAAGTGTCTATTTGATATCCTAGTTCTATTGGTCTTTCCTAGATCCCTTGTTCTTCCTTCTTTGAGAAAATTTTATGTAGAAGATCTATTCTAGCATGTTGCAGTCCTTACTCTGTTCACAACCTCATTACCTCTATCCCCATACCCCTTTTGAACCTTCCAGTGAGATCCATTAGATGACCATCTCCACAATCATTTTCATGCCCTCTCCATCCTCTCATTTTATCTAGATCATCGTCGTCTAATTTTCTGAGAGTGGATGAATATCTTCTACCATTTTTCCCAAATTCAAATCCATAATTTGGTTTGAGTAGACCATCCTTCATTTTCCATAGCCAAAGCTATTGATTTTCTTTATTTGGTATATTTATTGGATCATTTTTTTTATAGTAAGCTTGTCCATTTCTTCCTCCTCTAAACCTAATTTTAGCATCTTTTCTACATAAGACTGATTGAATTCAAGATCATCCTTATCCTAGAGTATAGCTAGGTCTGTGAGTCCAAATAAATCATAGACCTCTTCAAGATCCATTAGAAGCATATCATTTGACCCTAGACTATATCAAAAGAATCTTCTACCCAACATTCAAAATTATCTGTAGCATTTTTACTTTTACTCTCATTCTGGATGGAGTTTCTCTTAGACCTAGAATTTAGGGGAAGAAGATTGCCACTCTTATTGCTTTGCATCTAGAATTGTTTGATACTAAATTATGCCATCTTATGTTTTGTAAGATAAAAGATAGTATTTACTCATCCACATTTAGAGAGTCATGAAACCTATTCTTTTCTTTCTCTACTAGAATTAAGCTACTTGAACTCATCTTCTTGGAATCTTCGACCACAAAATCTTTAAATCCAGAACTGGTTGGGGACTTACAACCATCTTTGCTAAGTTTTTCCTTAATCCTCAATGATTTCATCTTTCCTGAGTTTGATTAACCTAAGGACACCTCCATTGATCCTATTTTTCCTCTTGATAAGTTAATATTTCTCTTTTCCTTCTTACCTGAGGGTCAACCTCTTCCTTTCATATTTGACCCTAGTGGAGAAGCATGTTGTTGAGATTCAACTCTACCCTCTATCTCCAAAGCATGGTTATCCATATGATCTCCCTAAAAGAAATATTTTTCCTCTTAATGATTTAATCTTCCTTTTTCAAATCCATTGATTTGATTCTAAAAGGCCTCCAAATTACTATCCTCTGATATCCTTTTAACTAAATTTATATGACCTTACTCTAGCTCTGCACTATTACCTTCTTAGAGTACTTATTTTGTAATTTCCTTAGTGATCTTAATTTGGACATGAGTTTGATAATTCTCTATATTACTATCCTCATATGTTCTAATATGATCCTAATCTAACTCTATGCAATCAATTTTAAAAAGTACTTGATTTTTTGTTTCTTCAATAATTTTAATCTGAGTATCAAAAATGCATTTATGAATATAAACTCTTCCATCTCTTGAAGAGAAGGGGATATTTTAGTTTGATTCTTATCTTTGTAGCTTTGATCTTTGGAGAGGACTATAGAAAACTCAATTATTTGACTCAAATTAAATGAAATATGGAATTCGTAAGCCCCAAGACAATAATTGTTCACAAGTACTCCCATGTTAGCAAACAAGAAATTAGGCCCAATCACCTAAGGCTGATGATTTAATAAGTTGTGACTAGTATTATGTCCATAGAAAAGAGGAAGTCTCCAATAAAGGGTCCATAGAAAGAAAAGAATATCAAAGTCAAATAAATAATACTCATTGGAAGAGGGTCTAGATGATAAAGAAGAGGAGAGAGGAAAAAGACTCCCATAATTTTCAATCTTTGGGAAAAGAAAGAGAGGATTTTTTGAGACAGGATTACTAAAATGACACCCACAATCCAAATCGATTCCCTGGCATTCAAGGTCCACTTTCAATGAGAGTTTTGAAATAACCCACACCTTCATTTCTTCCTCTATTAGTTTTTTTTGTATACTGACCTTCATAAAGAATGTTTTGAGTCCAAACTCCTTTTTTAAATGATCTCAAAAGATAAGGGGAGTTCCTTTTTCCAAATTCAAAAATAAGCATAGCCTAATAGGAAGAAGAAAATATTTCAACGAAGGGATATCAAACTTCAAGTAAATGCCCAACATATTTCCAATAGACTCTAATATAGATACCTCTGTGAATTCTAAAGGAAGGTTATGTAGCTGAACCCAGAAAGGGACAAATTTAACGTTGATCTCTTTAGGAGTAAATTTGGGAGTCCATAATTGCATGCGAATCCCATATCTCTTGTAAAACTAACCTTTATTCCTAAAGATCGTGTCCCTGGATTCTTTTGAATTAAAAAATACCATGAAGAATTATTGGGATTCATCTAAAAAACAAACCTCTAGATAATATCCATATTCCTCTCCAGTTGATGCTCTCAAATCTTGGAAAGAAATTGTTAAAATATTCCAGAATTTACATATTAGTGCTCAATTGTGAAATACCTCTATTATGGGTTTTAAGAGGGAGTCTAAAAATTTGATGCAGTAATCTTGGCTCTCCCTCATCTGAGGATTACTCCTTTCCTCTAGATCCCTTGAGCTTTGAGATATCTAAGAATTTCACCTCTCATTTGGAACCCTCAAACTTTGGGAGATTTTCCCTTCTACCAATTTGTCTTTTTCTTGAATCTCCTCATAGTTCCTACCCAAAGGAAGTATCTTTTTTATTGTTATCCACCTCCTTCCACACCATCCTAATATTTTTTTAATATGTCTTAACCTTGTCCTTTTTTGAAAATAAATCTCACTTGTTCGAATAGACCCTTTTATCATTGCCAAATATAATATCATTCCTTTGTCTCACTCTATTGGCCCAATCACCTTTAGAAAATGGTTATTTCACATTCTTTCATGGAGGATACTCTCACGCTCTCCGATCTTTATGACCATATCTTTCAAAACTTAAAACCTTTCTTGGAACATTTTTAGTATGAAACTCCTACGTGTACCATCCCTTAGCATGGCTACTCCAATGGGCGTCCAAGTCCCTAGCTCTAATAGATTGATTTATTCTATTATGTTTGACTCATTTTCCCAATCCCAAACCCTCTCGACTAAGTTATCAGTTCAGGTAGGAGAACCTGGTTCATGGGTTCATGGAAAAAATTCATTATGACTCGTATGGGTTCATGTGTGTGTGTGTGTGTGTGTGTGTGTGTGTGTGTGATCAGACTAAATTAAATATTATGAATTGAGAGATCACTTTGATCAATAAAAATAGGATAGATATTAGATCTTCCATTTTTAAATTAAATTATGTGAAATTTTTCATCATCAACACATATTCTTTAAGGACTTTCAAAGTTAAATATTATGAATTGAGAGATTAGTTTGATCAATAAAAATAGGATAGATATTAGATCTTCCCATTTTTTAATTAAATTGTGTTAAATTTGTCATCATCAACGTTTGGGATGATCCATAATCAAGATGAATGCAAAAGCAAGAGAGTAGAAGCCTTGATGATCCACTTCTACTTTCTTGCTTTTGTTTTCATCATAATGATGGATAATTTGTTGATGATGAAAAATTTCACACAGTTTAATCTAAAAATGAGAAGATTTAACATTATAGATTGTGGAAACTACATGACTCTAAAAGATAAATATTAATCACTATTGAACATGTTTTAATGTAGATTAAATAAAGATCATATTTTAACCTTTTGATTAATGAATTAAATGATATATTTACTTAGAGTAGATTTGACCTTGAATAAAAATAGTACAATTACTTTAACAAAAACATATTTTATAATATAAAAATTTAAAAAACTATTCATCATTTTAATACATAAATATAAAATTTTCATTCTATCCAAGCTGTACTAAACTATTGGGCTCGAGACTGATAAAGAACTTATATTAAACCATTCAATATTTAATTTAAACACTTTTTAAAACAATGGCTTTGCATTGTACATGATTCTATAAACACTTTTGTTTATTTAAACAATGGTTCTGCATTGTACATGATTCTATGAACACTTTTTTTTATTTATCCTGTAACGATAATAAGTTGTTTGTGGAGCATAAGATAAATAACTGAGCAGAAAGATGGTTCATAAAAGTCACATTCTCATGGAATCTTAGTTGGGAAAGGTAGTTCCAATTGTCAAAATGCCTGCTTTATAGGTAGTTGGGCATTCTGGTATATACTTATCATTCTACAAAGAAACATGTGGAACTTTCTTCAGTGTTGAGAAGGAAAATGCAGGAGCAATGGAGATGATATTTAAGAAGAGAAACATGTTGTGGAGATGATGAAAGAGCTGCCAAGCTGAATTGTTTGTGTTATTTGGGCAAATGGCTGTGTATGTTATTGTTTTTGTTTTGTGTTTGGTAAGCTTGATACTGCGTTTCTATCGCCACAACTTTCTAAGACAAGTTATTACTGCCATTGTTTGAATCATTGAATTATGTCTCTCAGACTTCTATCATGCAGTCTTTTTGTATGTGGGATTGTTGTGAGAGTGAAAGAGGCCAGATGCCCTACAAAATAATGTCTTTGTAGAGTGCCTCACTGGTTTTAGCTTCAGTTGTAATTTTATAAATTCAAACATATTTTGTTTGTTATTCTATGCAGAGGCTATAATTATTCTATGCAGAGGCTATAATGGCAGTATTACAGGAGTTCAGCATGTTTATGACAGAATTTGTTTTTTAAATTTCTACAATATAAAGTTAAAAAGAAAAAGATATAGGCAGGTTTCTATTTAAAATATCAATTTGATTTGATTTTAATGATTATAATTTTTTATTTTCTTAAAGAAAATGTTTATCTATTTTAAAACAAATAATTCTATCATATAGTGTGTCCTATATATATAAAAGATTGGGTAATCTTAATATAGAATTAATGTTTTAAATCTTTATTACATGTTCAATAGTTAAAATTTAATTTAATTTAATTTTTTTTGAGTGATGAAGGGCCGAAGCCAAGGTTTTTATAATTATATATATAAGCAAATATTAACAGTATGATAATCAGCAGTTTAAGCCCATTTCAGACCCAATGTTCAGAGTCAAATGCTGGAAAACATAAGCAATAGGGATCAGCAGACTGTCGATGAAAGATTACTACAATTAGGAGTGGGGATATTAAAGCTTAGCTGATTAATGCTATTAATGGCAGTATGATTCGGACATCTTCTGTCCTGGCGCCATCACTCTTCGCAACTCTATCAATTTGGCAAGTGATATCAAAAGGATGTCCGCTAAAAGAAAACTCACAGATTTACTATGTGCTTTCCCAAGTGTACTTTATATCCGTTTGATATGAAGAATCATTCCTCTCCATTCTACTGCTAAATTTATCCTGTCAGAGCCCACTAACCTTGTAGCGTACTGCTTGAGCTTAAGCAATGAAAAACATCCCATCGATAGTCATCGTTCAATAAGAGACCCATCCTCTTGTCCTCGAACAGAAAATTCATTTAATGCTCAGAGCTTGCCAACACGCAATGAAGAAGGACGCCCGTCTTGTCACCAAGGGAGCCGTTCTGTCAACTTGCAAGTTGATATCCCATAATATTTTGATGACAAGGCATGAACTCGCTGACGTCGTTTATACATTTCAAATTTGCTCCTCTGGCTGCCAAGTCAGCCAGCTCATTAGCCTCTGTGTTTCCTTCTCTAAAAATGTGGTTGATAGTTTTTTATTCGAATTTATCCAAAAGTTGTAAAATAACCTCTAAAACTGCCATTAACCGCCAATTTGGAGTTGATCTATCCTTGATTGCATTGATGGTAATCAACGAATCACCTTCAATTTTGAGTTTTGATATTCCTACCTCCCGCGCCAAGATCAGTTCGTTCAATAATGCCTTGAATTTTGCCATATTGTTTGTGTCTATGGGTAGTGGAATAGCTTGTTTGGCGATCACACTCCCTGTTGAGGAGCGAATAATGCATCCTGCTCCTGAGGGCCCCGGGTTTCCCTTGCAAGCACCATCAAAATTCAGTTTGTGCCATCCACTTGTGGGAGGTTTCCAAACACGTACCTTCCTTAATTCTTGATTACTTCTTGGTCCTCTGCCTATGGTGGATGGAGTTCTCAGCCCAAACCAACTCTTTAACATCTGATCATCCCAACTAGTGTAGAATTTATGTTGTGCTGATTGGGACTGAGTCCTAGAGTTCATAATTTCAACTATGGTTGCCTCCATTTTATTGATTATTGAGTCAAATTTAAAAGTTTTTTCTTGAAATAGTCTTCTATTTCTTTCTTTCCAGATCTCCCAAATGAGAATTGATTGTGAGATCAACCAAATATTACTGAATAAGTTGTCCCCTATAGATCTTGGCCATGATAATAGTAGTTGAAGAAGATTATCAGGAGGGGCTGAAGACCAACCAAGTTTTGAGAAGATCCAATACCAGCAGTCCTTAGCAAAGGGGCATGAAAGTAGTAGATGATTTGCATTCTCTTCACTATTAAGGCACATGGTGCATCGGGATGGTCCCTGATATCCCATCTTGGTAAACTTGTCTGCAGTTAAAATTCTACCTTGTGATGCAGTCCACATAAATATACCAGCTTTTGGGAGTCCCACCTTATTCCAACATAATTGTATTGGAATCTCTTATGTGTTAGGCCTACATGATCTGGCTATAAGGTCATATCCCTGTTTTACACTATATGATCCTGATCTTGCCCCATTCCAAATTATTTCATCTTTACCTTTCTTGAGGAGAAAGGACTGATCCTTGAGTAATGATTTGAGTTTCTCCACCTCCCTTACATCTAATTGTAACATTGAGAGGTCTTTCCATTCCCATGAATCATCTGTATCAGCCGAGGGTGAAGAAGTGATATAATCAGTGAGATGAGGTCCCCATGATGAACTGCAAATATAGCTGATCTGATTTGGGCCTAACAGTGAATTGATGGATGGGTGACCACCCCAAGAGTCCACCCAAAACCTTTCTCTCGAGCCATCTTTGATATTCCATGAAATGTTATTGTTTATAATATTTCTAGACTTAGCTATGAAGTTCCAAATTCTCAATCCTTTGGGGAGCTCTTTGATTCGAATAATGTCTTCCTCATTGTAGTTACCTAATTTTGATTAATAGATGTATTTTTTTTTTTATATAGATGAAATATAAAATTGTTACAATTCAAAACTTCATTCTACTATTTGTTATAAAGTATATGAACAAGATAAATCTATTTTGAGTTTAAATTAAAAAGTAGTTCATGGTATACATGAATTAAATAACTAAAAACAGCAAAACAAGTCTGAAGATTATAACATCGTACTGGAGAAAAGCAAAGATCTAAAGATAAAAAGTCAACTAAAACTAAAAACTACAAGCAACTATAAGATCTAATCACTCTGAGACTAAAATGTGTAATCAACAATCCAAAATATGAAAACTTCAGGCTACTAATATCAGCCTCTAGACCACATAAAAGAGTTGCAACTACTACCCAGCTAAAAAGTAAACATTATGATCCCTAAATACTCTTATCTTGCATTCCTAAAAGAAGATCCAGCTGCAGAGCTTTGGCCACCATGACCTCTTATTTCTGATACCAAATCTCCTGCTTTTAAATACTCTATGATCTTCGATATCCAAAATTGGATATCTTTTAGGAGGGTGACCGATTATGATAGCTATGCCATAGTCTTTTTGTCTCAGAATCATGAGGTTCTCATAAATATTTTTTGAGAATTCTAGTCATATCTACCATGAAATCCATATGAAACATTTTATGGCAAATTTTTTCTGTGATTATTTTATTCTAGCCCATGTGCAATAGGATGGCTAGAAACACCATTAGAATCTCAATGTTGACCCTATACTTGTGATTAGTTGTGATGAAATCCCTCCCCAGAATACCCAAAACAATTTTAACCAGCATGATATTCGACTCTATCAGAATTTCTTGCATCCTTTATTCAATCTCAACCCCTAGAAAAGATACTTGTCTTTTGGGTTTCTCAACCTTGAATAAAATAGGGGACTACATTATCAATCTAATCCCATGAATGAAGCCCTAAAAGTCGATTCTTTCAGTCTATCTACTAAACATAAGAGGATGAAAAAAATACTTGATTGCTTCAAACTCCTTCACCTTTTCACGGTTTTAATGCCTCTGAAGCCCTTTGTCATTCGCTCCTCTGCAACTTGATATTTGTCAACGGAGAATGGCCAATTTATTTGAGTGGTCATCACTCTAAATAAAAAAACCCTTCGTAGAAGATAGTTTGGTTTCAATATTTATATTTATTGTCCTTATATGTTTTATATAAAATAAGAAATGACAAAAGAGGATGCATGAATAATCTACTTTGTTCAATTTGATATCCTAACATGTGTCCAAGGATCGTGATGGTATTTTTCTTTGGTTAGAAATGTGAACTTTTTAGCTTATGCATAAACAGTCCCTTTAGAACTATCACTAGAGAATGATATATCATGCACTTATTTTTATAAAGCAAATTTGAATATATATATAGATATATATTTGAAATAAACATTAAATATTTATTAATAAATTTGTCTTTTCATAAAGTATGATTGTTGATTTTGGAATTTAAATGGTCCTCATATTGTCTAGGACATTTATATGTTGTTTTTTATTTTTTTATTTAAATGGTCTTTATTTATATTATTTTGTTTAACAATATTGGTCATATTCTTTGCGGAAATTTTAGATTTTATATTTGAAATAGAGAATTATCTAAACATGTAGATTTGGGTGTTTGGGCTAAGGACATAACACCTGTCATATGATATTGGTGGTTTGTGCATTCAATACAATTTAAATGTTTAGTTACATTAAGACTTGTGATGCATAAGTAGATAGAAGTAAAATCTTTAATGCTAGGAGACAACTATGAGATATAGCAACTCCACACTTGATCTTTTGAAAATCTCCTATGAAATAACAATATCGTTGATATAACATGGTCCATGATGTTAGATCCCAACTTCTATTTGTGGATAAAAATTCAAATTGGAAAATAATGTACTAAGAATTCTCTCTATAGAGTCAATGACCCCTCTAGTTTGGAGATCTTGATTATAAGCATGGAATCATCCTAAGAAAGTCTCGTATAGAAAGAAACTCTTCGAACAAGAACTAGCCAAGCATTTGTATAACCAACTGGTTGATGAAAATAATATATTTTTTTAATATTTAAAAAGTAATTTTGTACCAAAGGCATGGAGAAGATAACATAGAAAGCATGATGCTTACATAGATAAAGAATAAGAGAGTACAAGGGATGCAAAAATGACATTGAATAGAGCGTAATATGCCACATAAAAATAAAACTTTTTATTAAGACAACTACATAAATTATTCTAGCATAGTATGGCTAGGTACATGTCCATACAATCATACATGTGTATGACAATGACAAAAAAAACTTTGAGGCCCCAAGACAAAAATGTTTAATTTCAACGATTGAAAGATGATCTTTAGGTTATATTCCTTTTGGGTATGATATTAGGGTTTGTTTTGGCCCAAAGTGCTCTGATCAAATTTCAATTATCTTGTAGATCAAACAACCCTCACCCAGCTTGAAACCTTAGGAGATCTGGCCCAATATGTTGGATTTTGATTAAATAAAAGTTATTTTTGACTTTCCTTAATGTCTTGGATTCAACTGTGAGGTCTTTAACCCAAAATACACCCAATAATATTTTCAAGATTAATGATGTCCCTCATATCCAAATAGGATTTTGCAACACTGGAGCTTTGATACCATGTTGTGGTTGGATTGTGAACTCCCCACACCCCAAGATCACTTGCAAAATAAAAGTAACCTTCCACAATAGAGAATGACAAGAATAGTTTGTTTGAGGGGTGCTTGAATTGATTATTGAATATGAAATGTGCATAGGATGCCTAACTTATAAAGATAAGGTTGAGGCATATGATTAGACAAGATTGTGACATGTACTTTAATCAAATATTTTTAATATTAAAAAGTGGCAAAACAAGGGTGTTGGCCCTTACAAATACAAACCAAAAAGGCCATTACAACAATGTAAAGAATAAATCATTAATAGTACACTAGAAAAATAGCTAGTAGCCCACATCAAGAGTGGGTATAAAACTCACCCATGGTGTGGGGAGGAGGATGAGAGACTGTAGAACAATTTTTCCTATGTTGGTGGAAAACTATCAAGACATTAATATCATTAGGATCTCCACCACAAGAGGGAGAAAGTGGTGGAACCCTCTTTGTGAGACTATCAACACAAGGGGAAGATTGTTGGAAAGGTTACACATCATTAGCCAAAGTTTGTAATATAGCATCCTAGTAGTAGAAAGAGAAGGGTCCACATGACTAGAGGGGGTCCTACCAAAAGTAGGAGTGGAGTCAAGTCCACAAAATGTGAGGAGCCCAAATTAGTAAAAGGAGCATCATCCTGAAGGGATTCATTATTATCATGTGAAGGAACATCAGAGGAAGAGTCAGAAGCCAAGACAACCAAATATTCTTCACTAGCATCCTTCCACCAAGTGGCATCACCTTAACGATGAGAGAGAGAACAATTTGTTACTAGATGACAAATAGAAAAGCACCGCCAACATTAAAAGGGGAGACCCTCATAATCCATCTTTTGATTCCATGGCCTATCCACCTTTAAGGAATGACCAATAGAATTTCCAATGGCCTCAAAAAAATTATTCTCCTAAAAATGAAGGGGAATATTGGGGAGGCGAATCCATACTAGACACACACTAAGTGGTTCAGTAAGAGGGTTATAGGAGATTGTCCAAGGTTTGATTAAAAGAGAGCAAGTCCCCAAAGCCCACAACTTGCTTGTCACTAGATCTTGGTCATCAGAAGAAGAAAAAACAAGAATGAAAAACCCCTTCACATAAGAGAATAGCTCAATGGTACCAAAGGCTAAGGATCTCCAAGAATCTACCACCCAACTTATGGAGATCCAAAAGATAAGGTAAAAGAATTAGTGAATTTCCACCAACCAACCTACAACATTGGTAGAAATCCACATTATCCACCATATCCATGCCACACACCACCATAGGGGATGACTTGGCAAAAGTAAGAAGTCAAAATTTATCCTTTGAAGGAACAACAACAACAAATTTGGCAACATGAGAAAAGCTCCATCCACCAATAGTAGAGAGAGGCTTTGGGGGAGGGACCCCTCAATGGGTCTTTGAGAAGAGTACCCAATAGGCACCACTATAAGAGAGACCCTCCCACTAGAAACAACATCGAACCCTAGACCACTCACAACTAGAGGTGGAATAAAGAACCACAAAGCAAAGGAGTCTACCAACGGAATGGAACCCAGCACACCAAGAGATGTAGTTGAAGCACAGGTTGTGTTCACAATTGTTGAAGCATTAGTAGACAACATATAGCTAACCTAGGATGAAATCCCAAATTGCCCAGACGCCTCATCCGAGCCCTTGCAAGAAACGCCAAACGTTGTTGCAAAAGTTAGACAGTTCAAATGTGTTTGAGTGGGAAAAGTTGGACTGCTAATCGTGAAGGTATTTTAATCCTATGTTATGAGACAACCAAATGGCAATTATTAAATGACCTAGAACACTAGAATTAAATGCTAAAAGATAAGATGAGACCTTATGAAAAATAACACCTTATAGAAACATTCCCTAGTATGTGAATAAGATCCACTAGTTACCTAATCAAGTACTATACCTTATTCACCCAAAATGTTTGTCAATCATAGGCACAAGATTATGCATGCTTTGATAACATTTTAAAATGGGTAAGCACAAAAAATGGTTACAAATTTACATGATAAATAAATTACAAATGAAATGAATTTTGATTTCAATCAAGATTATTCTTGCATTACATTTTAGAGGTTTATAAAGCCAATATATTTCTTGTGCATATTACTCATTGCAATAACTTCCCAAAAACAAACAACTAGCTTTGTTCACTAACAATTAATCAAATTATTTATTGTATTCTAATCTATAATATAGCCTAATTAATGTAACATTCCAATAGTCCATTGTATTAGATTAATTATTTGAAGAATTGGGTTATCATTATATAGAGATATTAAATATCCAAAGCATTAGTTTATCATTATAGACCCAACTTTAAATCCTTACATGGACATCTAATAGATATTTCTAAAGTTGTGACTCTTGATATTCCATATTTTGCTTCTAATATGGACATGGTTTCAAAATATGTGGATTTTTTGTTGATTCTTGGTATTCAATATGTGACTTCTAGTGGGTTAGATCATAAGGTTCTTGTAAAATTAGTCTATGTTGTGTTCTCACAAGACCTTGTATTTGGTGATTTATGGTGTGTTTTCTCTCAAGACCTTGTATGGATATCAGATTACTATTTGTATGAGTGGAATATTTGTAAACTATATTCAGGATTAAAAAAGAGACTACATAAATAATTATTTATCAAAAATGTTACATATAATTGTCACACGTGTAATATTGTTGTAAGCATGAATTGATATTCATATGATATCTACCACCATTCAATACACAAAATAGAATTAAAAACATATAAAATGTATACAAAAAGAAAACTCTATTAAGAAACAAAAATATAATTTAAATGGACGAAAAATATAAAAAAATTATTGATATTAATATGTAGAATACACAACCTAATAATACTACCATTATAATTCAAACCATATAATCATTTTTCTACTGTCCAAAAGAACTTTAGATATACTTGTTTTCATCAACAAACTCAACGATTTCTATCTTTGTTATCACACTTCTAAGCATGGAGATCATAAATAAGACCTAAACAGCAACAATTATTCAACTTTCCATTCTATGATTTTAAATATAAATGCACATATTTAGCTCTAACAACTAACATTACAATATCTCCATCATAAAAATGGTAGCATAGTCTTAAAGGAAAACCCTAAAACATGTATTTATTTATAATCACATTCAGAAATATTTTTGTGCACTTGGAATAATTTCATCCAGTAATTGCAACTGTTTTCATCTCTCATCAATATTGACCATTACCATTCAAGAATGGGCGTGCAAGATAACTAATAAGTTTCATCTCATAAATAGATACAAATGATGCCCTAAGCGAAATCTATTGTCATAATATTTTCCTAAGAATATATGAGACCATTCTGATTCTACAAAGCTGGACAAATCCAGTAGAACTATACCCACAAGCCAGGAATATGAATTTTTAGTCATTTTGCCCACATATCTATCCTCAGTGGAAAGACAATAAAAAAGTTAACCTTTATAAATTAGTAAGACAATTTATGCTAAACAACTTCAATAAATTCAGTCTATTTGATGGAATTCCCACAATACAATATTCCTTGACTAAAGCAATAGACATTATTGTCTGTTGCTCTAGAAAATAGTGTCTAGTCATTGTACATTTATCTATATCATTTAGCACTGGCAACTTTTAATATAATGCATTTTTGTTTGAAACCATTTACTTTTAATGGATGCATTTGACGTTTGGCAAACTTATAGGTTTTGGAACAAGGAGCCCTGAGAAAAGATTGACCATGCACTAAAACGCAAATGCAATTACAGTTGTAACTTGAGAAGAGAAAAGTGCAGAGGCTTGCGAAAAGGTGCCAAAATTATTTATCTGCAGAGCACTCTGTAGGTGGTCCATCATTGAATATGTGACAAGCACATAACAGATTACATGGAAAATGGCATGTGGGAGTTATATTGCTGCTTGAAATATGAAAGAACCAAAGATGTGAAACCATTATAATAGCACCCATTAAAACTTATGTTGTATTAAAAAATTATGTTGAATTATTTGAATTGACTTAGTAAAATTTAATTTGTTGATTCTTATTATTGTGGTTGTAAATCGATATTTCCTGCAAATTATTTGATTTAGTTTTTATGGAAGATTTTTCATCTACAAAGTCATTTTAGCTATTTGATTTGGGAGCACAAGTCTTAAGCTGAACCTTTTCGACTATGAGCCAAGGACTAAGGGGTATCCATTCCACCAAATTCGCTCGGAGCAGATCCTAATCTTGTCCCTTATGATGTTGGAGCCTTACACTCAGCAAGACTTGATCTCTGATAGGCTTTTCAAGAACCTTTCAACTTGATTGACTTTTCAAAACATTGTTATTTTAAAAGATAAGATTCAAAGAAAAATATGAAATTTTTTTGTTTGGAATCTGATCGATAGAAATTTAACTCAATTACCCATATCAATGCATATACACTCATAGAACAGATTTCAGATGTATTATATCTGTAGAAAATTTGGTGGTGTTCATCAAAATCATGTTGCACAAAATAACTATTATTTATTTTGATCATACATAACTCCCATCATTTTGAACAAGTCTCATTTGGTATCTCTGTTGTAAAATGTCAATATATACAGAATGTTCATGACTGACTTACCTTGAACCTTTAAAACTAGAGATTTAAATGTATACATTTAATATTCATTGTTAAATAATACAACATAAAAAGTTTAACATTCCAATATAGAAATTTTTTAAAAAAATTACAGACCAAAGTGGACAGATAAATGAATTCAAAATTGGTAATAGAGATAATGATTTCACATTCATGTGAGATCAGCTCACATTCCTGTCCCTTGTTGCTAGTAGATGGTACCAAAGAGTATTGTTATGGCAAAAAAATAAAATAAAAGTTGCCCAAATTGTAATCAGGACTTTGTTAATCTGCTTCCAGAGACAACTCATAAATTGCTTTTTGCTATGAGAGATCTCTTTTATACTCAAGAAAAGGCATCAAGAACAGGGCCTAAAAGCAGGCTCACTAGTTCCCCACATTGTGCAGGAATCCCATCATTGAGTCCATTCTGTAACAAATACAAATTCTAAAGCATTGATAAGCCTCTGGCTAAGGAGAAATGGGTCCTCATAATCTATTTCTTTTGAGGTCCACTGAAAGCTTAAAATTTGTGAAATAGCCCATCTCACTTATAATATGTCCTTACAAAAAATTCGACCCCAACCTTAAATTGATGAAGTTTTGTAACTGTCCTACCAAAAAGGAGATTTGGCCCAAAAAAATGTATTGTTCTCTCTGTGAAGGAATTATGAAGCACCCAACAACTGTTTTGTGTTACTGCCTGGCTGTCACCAATCAATGAAATGACCCCATCACAATAAACTATAAAGTGCAGCGCTCCATCATAATATACTCTTCTTTTCCCTTATCACCAACTGTATTCCAAGTTTCATGGTTCCCACATTCACCAAAAAAATGTGTTTTCTTCTCTCTCACACGTTCAGTTCAGTAGACCCAGGAGTTCAAATTCAAACTAATCATCACTAGCATTTGAGAAAAGTACTTAAACAAAAATATTTGTGTAATACATACCCACATTCATAATTTATGATTAAATCTTGTTAAGGGTGTTCAGTCGTGCACTTTCTCACTTTGTCATGTGGCCAGGGTCTGTCAGAATTACATTCTTTAAAATTATACATGCTTTTAAAGTTAAGCATCATTTTTTAGAAAAAAAAATGAACAGATATGGATGAATAAAAAAATGATATTTTAATGAAATATTTGATATTATTTGAGAATGAATATTATTATTATTATAGAATTTATTAAAAAATAATCATTTTAAGAATATCTATTATTCAAATAAAAATGTTAGAGATCACATATCAAAGTATACTTCAAAAATAGACAAAAATATAATTTAGACAACTTAATAATAACAATATTGGATACACATTATTATAAATTAATTTTATCGAAGTTCTCCTTGTTTACTGGCTACTGATTTCAATGTTTTGGTTAGCACCCCTCTGTAAAAATTGACAACTATAAATAGACTGAGATATCTTTTACAGCAAAAAGAATTCGGTGAAATAGTAACTCCTAGGAGATTACATAGAAGAGAGGATCTAATAGCCACCTATATTCCAATAATCATTATGGTGTTGCACAATAGAAACCTTTTTTCTTTAAATTTTACCTAGTACTTATAACATTGAGCACTGATCATTGTTATGTTTGTATCTGCAAATAAACAAAAGGTGTCCATAATTATACATATCACATCAAAGAAGAAACCAATCGTATGGTGATACATAAGACAATTTGCAATGTGTATGTTTTGGTCTAACCTTTTCCTTTATTACTTTCAAAGAATTCAATGAAGACATAGTCAATGTGGCTACATCATCAATATAAAAAACCCTTGACATAGCTTGAAACTCTTAACTCATTTGTAGGCATGCTAATTTTATAAAATAAATTTGACCTACTATTTGGGAGTTTGAGGGGAGTGAAGATAGGCTGCATAGGTATTAGTGTCTCTTCCAAAGTGCCACATCTTTATTTTAATGAAGGAAAAACAAAATTATGTCTTAAAAGACCATGGCCAAAATAGGTAAAATGGAAGGCAAAAGAGTGAAAATAATGAAATTAAGTAGGGCATGAGTGAAGAGGGTAGGATAGAAGCAAAACAATTCAACAACAAAGCAAGTCACAAATCTAAAAGACAACTCTAATTAACAAAATTTGATCTATTGTAGGCAAGCAAAATGCCTTCACACAATGCAAGGAACTCCTACCTTTCACATCCTCGCACCCCTTTGTCATTAGAGTAAATGCTACTCCATTGAAGAAGCCTCACAAACTTAATGTGATTCATTATGATAAATGGAAGATTGTACACAAGTCATAAGCATTGATCTTTGAAGATCTATCCTAGCAAATTTGGCAATCTTTGGGAAGTTAAATGGGGTGTATTTGGTTATGGAAAAAGTGCAAAAATGGGTCATGTAAAATTGGACCCATATAAATTTATTGCCCAAAAATAAATTCTATAGTCTAAAATCCATGGGGTTGCAAGCAGAGTGGGTTTAACCATGAAGGAAACTCCGTAGTTAAGCGCACTCAAGCTGGAGTAGTATTGGGATGGGTGACCTCCCGGGATGTCCTGGTGCTTCACCTCTGTGAGCATCACCTAGATCCAATGAGTGTTGAGTGCTCCATTCATTCTCATGAGAGATGGGTTCGTGTGAACCACTACTCATGAAACATGGGTCAATGAGTTTGACTCAAAAAACTACACAGGAGAATCTTGATAGCAATATCACACATTGTTATGTTTGTATCTAAAAATGAACAAAAGGTATCCATAATTATACAAACCGCATCAAAGAAGCAACCAATCATATGGTGATACATAAGACAATTTGCAATGTGTATGTTTTGGTCTAACCTTTTCCTTTATTACTTTCAAAGAATTCAATGAAGACATAGTCAATGTGTCTACATTATCAATATAAAAAACTCTCAACAATAGCTTGAAACTCTTAACTCACATGTAGGCATGCTATTTTTTAAAATAAATTTGACTTACTATTTGGGAGTTTAAGGGGAGTGAAGATAGGCTGCATAGATATTAGTGTCTTTTCCAAAGTGCCACATCTTTATTTCAATGAAGGAAAAATAAAATTATGTCATAAAAGAGCATGGCGAAAATAGGCAAAAATGGAAGGCAAAAGAGTGAAAATAATGAAAATAAGTAGGACATGAGCGAAGAAAGTAGGATAGAAGCAAAACAATTCAACAAGAATAACAAGTCACAAATATATAGGACAACTTCAATTAGCAAAATTTGATCTATTGTAGGCAACCTAAAATGTCTTCATACAATGCAAGGGACTCCTCCCTTTCACATCCTCATTCCCCTTTGTCATTAGAGTAAATGCTACTCCATTGAAGAAGCCCCACAAACTTAATGTGATTCATTATGACAAACGGATGATAAATTTGGCAATCTTTTGGAAGTTAAATGAGGTGTAGCTAGTTATGGAAAAAGTGCAAAAATGGGTCATGTAAACTTGGGCTCAAATAAATTTATAGCCCAAAAAAGAATTTTGTAGTCTAATTTTTTTATTAAAAAAATTATAGTCAAAAATTGTATTCATTAAATACTTAACATTAGAAGCAAGGTTGAGAGGTCATTTCTAACAAATCAAATTATTCATTACATCTATTAAGATGGTTGATCCATGCCCATGTAATTCATATACTTTTATCGATCCAATCAGATTGTGTCTTATGATGTACCTCATTTTAAGCATGTTTTCATAAGTTTTATTTTCCACACAATAAAGATGACACATAAATTGGTTTGAGGGAGGATGACATTGGTTACTAAAGGTTTCAATGTTAGGAAAAGCATATAGATTAATCAGACCATTTCCTACATAACCCTATGAGATGGAAACATGCATGCATATATAATAACCATAGGCAAAGATCAACGACATATCACAAGATAACAAAAGACATGCCATAGGAAAGCCCTCAAATGGAAAAAAACCTAGGCATTCAAAAACATCCACATTCAATGTACTATTTGGCAATTAAAATATACAACAAACTCATAGAGTCTCCACAAATACTTTTAAAACACCAAACTCTTTAAGTGCATCCTCCATGAGTCCAAGTGTGTATCACACATCCCATGCCATGCTTCACATTGCACTTGTTAGAAGAAAACCCTACACAATGGTAACCAAGCTAAAACCCCTAATAGTCAACCTCAACCACTAAGCATGTGCTTGCTTTTATAGAATGAAGCTTAGGCAAATACAACAAAGTGGTAAGTTAAAATTGTGTGCCTCAAAACTATGAGTACACAGCATAATTGACCCCACATTTTCTTCTTGGTACCGAGTTTCTCAATTATTTAGTATTTTCTCATGTGTAACCAACGCATGAAAAATCTAACCAAATCTGCATACAACTTTACAAGTGGGCCAAAATAAACATTTAATGTGGCTAAATACACCTCCTAATGATGTACCACAAATAAATAAATATTTATTTTACATAATTCAACATAATACTTTTACAAGGTGTACAACACTTTATTCCTAGTTAACATTCTTCCACTTGTTGTATGCATTGCATAAGGGTCTATTTATTTATTTTACATAATTCAAAATAATGTTTTTGCAAGGTGTACAACACTTTATTCCTAATTAACATTCTTCCACTTGTTGTATGTGTTGAATAAGGGTCAATAAATGAAATGCATCACCATAGCCACCATAAAACCACATGAATCTCCAACATGCTCTTATGCTCCATCAAGATACCTAGAATAAAATTCAAGATGTCAACCATATCATGCAAGAACTATTCTCATTCTCCAACATGCCACCTATAAAAAAAGGGAACAAGCCAAAAAGGATATCCACCAATACGAAAGAACACAAGCATATTTAAACAAAAATATTTGTGTAATACATACCACATTCATAATTTATGATTAAAATCTTGTTAAGGTTGTTCAATCGTGCACTTTCTCACTTTGTCATGTGGCCAAGGTCTGTTAGTCACTACATTCTTTAAAATTATATATGCTTTTAAAGTTAGGCATCATTCTTTTAGAAAAAAAAAATGAACAGAAACATATTTGGATGAATAAAAAAATGATGTTTTAATGAAATATTTGATATAATTTGAGAATGATTATTATTAAATTATTATAGAATTTATTAAAAAATAATCATTTTAAGAATATCTATTATTCAAATAAAAATGTTAGAGATCACATATCAAAGAATACCTCAAAAATAAACAAAAATCTAATTTAGACAACTTAATAATAACAATATTGGATACACATAATTATACATCAATTTCATCAAAGTTCTCCTTGTTTACTGGCAAATGATTTCAATGTTTTGGTTAGCACCCTTCTATAAAAATTGACAACTATAAATAGAGTGTGAGATATCTTTTACAGCAAAAAGAATTAGGTGACCGTGAAATAGTAACTCCTAGGAGATTACATAGAAGAGAGGATCTAATAGTCATCCATATTCCACTAATCATTATGGTGTTGCACAATAAAAACCTTTTTAAAAAAAATTTACCTAGTACTTATAACATTGAGCACTGATCATTGTTATGTTTGTATCTGCAAATAAACAAAAGGTGTCCATAATTATACATATCACATCAAAGAAGCGACCAATCATATGGTGATACATAAGGCAATTTGCAATGTGTATGTTTTGGTCTAACCTTTTCCTTTATTACTTTCAAAGAATTCAATGAAGACATAGTCAATGTGGCTACATCATCAATATAAAAAAACCCTTGACATAGCTTGAAACTCTTCACTCATCTGTAGGCATGCTAATTTTGTAAAATAAATTTGACTTACTATTTAGGAGTTAGAGGGGAGTAAAGATAGGTTGCATAGGCATTAGTGTCTCTTCCAAAGTGCCACATCTTTATTTTAATGAAGGAAAAACAAAATTATGTCATAAAAGACCATGGCCAAAATAGGTAAAAATTGAAGGCAAAAGAGTGAAAATAATGAAAATAAGTAGGGCATGAGCGAAGAGGGTAGGATAGAAGCAAAACAATTCAACAAGAATAGCAAGTCACAAATCTAAAAGACAACTCTAATTAACAAAATTTGATCTATTGTAGGCAAGCTAAAAAGCCTTCACACAATGGAAGGGACTCCTCTCTTTCACATCCTCAGACCCCTTTGTCATTAGAGTAAATGCTACTACATTGAAGAAACCTCACAAACTTAATGTGATTCATTATGATAAATGGATGATTGTACACAAGTCACAAACATTGATCTTTAAATGATGTATGTGGAGTGTCAAAGATCTATCCTAGCAAATTTAGCAATCTTTGGGAAGTTAAATGGAGTGTATTTGGTTATGGAAAAAGTGCAAAAATGGGTCATGTAAAATTGGACCCATATAAATTTATTGCACAAAAATGAATTCTATAGTCTAAAATTTATTTTTTAATTTTATAATCCAAAAATTGTATTCTTTATATACTTAACATTAGAAGCAAGTTTGAGACATCATTCCTAACAAATCAAATCATTCATTATATCTATGAAGGTGGTTGATCCATACCCATGTAATTCAAACACTTTACAAAAGACATGCCATGGGAAAACCCTCAAATGGAAAAAGCCTAGGCATCCAAAAACATCCACATTCAATATATTATTTGGCAATAAAAATATACAACAAACTTATAGTCTCCACAAATAGTTTTAAAATACCAAACTCCTCAAATGCATCCTCCATGAGTCCAAGTGTGTATCACATCCCATGTCATGCTTCACATTGCACTCTTTAGAAGAAAAACTTACGCAATGATAACGAAGCCAAAACCCCTAATAGCCAACCTCAACCACTAAGCATTTGCTTACTTTTATAGAATGAAGCTTAGGCAAATACAACAAAGAGGTACGTTAAAATCATGTGCCTCAAAACTATGAGTACACAACATATTTGATCCCACATTTACTTTTTGGTACCAAATTTCTCAATTATTAAATATTTTCTCGCATGCAACCAACACATGAAAAATCTAATCAAATCTGCATACAACTTTACAAGTGGGCCAAAATAAACATTTAATGTGGATAAATACACCTCCTAACGATGCACCATAAATAAATAAATATTTATTTTACATAATTCACAATAAGGCGTTTGCAAAGTGTACAACACAATATTCCTAGTTAACATTCTTCCACTTGTATACATTGCATAAGGGTCTATTTATTTATTTTACATAATTCAAAATAATACTTTTGCAAGGTGTAGAACACCTTATTCCTAGTTAACATTCTTCCTCTTATTGTATGCATTGCATAAGGGTCAATAAATGAAATGTGTCACCAAATCCATCTGTGAAACCACATGAATCTTCAACATGCTCTTGGGTCCCATTAAGATACCTAGAATAAAATCCAAGATGTCAACCATATCATGCAAGAACTCCTCTCATCCTCCAACATGCCACCCATAACAAAGGGAACAAGCCAAAAAGAATATGCACCAATAAAAAGAACACAAGCATCAAATTCAAGTGATAAAAAAGGCTCCAAGCTATTACCAAATGGACAAAGCCCGCATGACTAGAAATAACAATCATGGCTTGTACTAATCCATCCAATCAAATATGCATCAAAGGTATCCAAATATTTGTAGAGCTCGTGCCAACAACATATCCAATCCATAGACTATAATCACAAGTTCCCTATATAAAAGTTATCAAAAGATAACACGCATAGGAACTCCCACTACATGGATATTGTTAAATCCAAAAATATATTATGGCATACTAAGCCTACTGATCAAAGTGTTGGTATGTGGAGATTGATCATGTTATCTGGCTTAAATTTTGGCAATTGTCATATATGTTTACCCCAAAATGAATTAATGCAAGAGTGTAGGTAGCTAAGCACCTCTTGTGGCACCCAAGGGGTTTATCCCCTGAGCGGGGACTTAAGGGTGAACCCACATTAGGAATTTGAGTACAGTGCTCCCCTAAGCGAAAAATATCCATTATTTAATAAAGAAGTTGACTATCGTTTTGGTATGTAAATCAACCTTTGTAAACCGCCAAAAAGGGCTTGATAAATTAGTGGTAATGGAATGTGAAAAATCATCAAATTGTAATTTTCGCTTCACTAAATAATTTAAATATAGTGGACAATGTTTCTCTATGGATGTAGCCCACATTGGGTGAGCCATGCTAAATTTGTGTGTTATTGTGAATGGTTATTTTCCTCTCTTTTATTTTGCATTATAATTAATATTGTTTATTTCTCTAGCTTACATGAACCCTAACAACGCTCATAACAAAATGTGGTTGATAATCAAACCATCATATACCAAGAACAATCACTATGACCATTCATGCAACAAAAATTGTTGCATACTCTCTCGCAGTATGTCACTTTAACTCTCCCAAGTTTATCACAACAAGCCATGTGAATATGAACCTCTAGAAGGTAACCATATCCCATAACATGTCCTACCAACACCTTCAAGAGCTAAGCTATGTCAAGTAAGATCCACTTCACTACCCCAAATAAAAATCCTCAATGCCTAATTATTCAATCTCTAAGATCAAATAGGCTAAGGGCATGGATCGATTGACAAAAGCTTCTTGTGGTAAAGCACCAAGTCCAATCTCTGCCTAGCTCATGTGGTACCAGGATACATGTCACGTCAATGTCACTGGTCACGTTAAAAAGCTTACCAAGCACACTACAATTTATAGGGGGTGTTGTAACCGATTCTTGCAACCTAAAAAAAATCTCTAAGATCAAACATAATATATGTATATCATAAAATAAACATAAATGTAAGCCTCTCTAACCAAGGAAAATTAACCTCAATCCATTCACTTATTAAGAGATTAGCCCAATAACATCTCCTACAATCCCTATCAAAGAATGAAATCATAAATAAAATATGTATAAGGAGATAAATATTCCAAATATCCCTCAAACAAAGCCTTCAAGACTACCAAGCATAGCTTAAGATTCATATCATGAGAAGACAAAACATAAAATCTTATGCATCTAAAAAAAAGAATTGGCAATGTCTCTTTAGACAATTATCCATCTAGTAGACCAAGAGTAGGAAATGATATTTATCCTTTACAATAACTAAGTCATCATGGCTCTCTCCAAGAACAATCTTGTCTATAGTTCCATCATTAACTCATGTCCATATCCAAGTGTAACCTCCTAAGTCTTCTTCTAAATCTTCGTCAAAGAGAAATTGTCTCAACAAATGTATCTAATCCCAATAGAACTCCAACCTCATCCAAGTCTCCAAGTGTCAATGAGAACCTTCATTTGATCAATCCATACTAAACTCCAATGCAACACTACACTCACATGAACCTCCCAAGCAAACAATCAATGTACTCAATACCGAGACTATTAAACAAGGCCACTATCAAACAATAAAACTAAAAAAATTGAAACACATTGTGACATTATGATCTAGCATCATCTTTAAAGACAATCAAAGATTGAAAGAACATACTATGCTATCAGGTGTAGCTCGATCATGTCAAACTTCCAATTAGAATCAAGAGTTAATTATGACACAACACCCAAAAAATCTCTCAACCAAGGATCATTTATCAAAGTCAATGGGTCATAAACTTGACACATCAACCAAGGATAATTTATCAGAGTCAATGAGTCATAAACTCAACACATTAGCCAAAGAACTCTTATTGTAGCAGCAAGATCTAAGAGCTCCTCTATGAGTCATAAACTCTCATTGAACTATGAACTATGAACTCTTATTGAATACCCATCATTGCAAAAGCTCCCATTGAACCATGATACTATATTTGCCATGGCATCATGATAACCATATCCTAAATGAAGATTGCCCATGGTCAACTATCAAACCAATAGCTCTAGAGAAAAAAATAGAACCAAGATGTCCAAGCCAAGATTATAGAATCAGCACCAAAAATATTAGGAATCAAACCTACACCACCAACAAATCACTATCAAAATCTCCGACTAAAATGTGTAACTAAGCTGTCCATGAGATCAAGATAATCAACATACTACTGTAGGTACCAAGCAAATGGTTTTGCAAATGGGTAGCAAGCTAAGTGGAATCGATCTTGGTAGAAGCTCCATGATTAAATACACTTGAGTCAAAGTAGGACTGATATACATGACCTCTTGGAACGTCCTAATGCTTCGTCGCAAAAAGCATCACATACTTGTGACGAGTGTTGTGTGGACCATTTATGCTTATAAAACATCACATAATTTGACGAGCTATGAAAAAAAGTTCCTACTTGAAAAACATGCCTTGTTAACCATTTCAAATGGAAACATAGAAATGGGAATAAAAATTATAAGGTAAGAAATTAGCTACATCATAAAGAGGTAATGATTCTAAAGAGTTAGTGTAGCACATAACATTGATGTTCATTGCATTGAAATGTACACAACAGCTCTCCTTCATTTATGACTTGATGTTCCTTGTTGATCCAACCTCCTAAAGGGTATTCAAGGATTTGTTGATATTCTTATAGTGAATGATAGTTCACAAAGTGAGATACAAAACTCAAGAGGTTTAAAGAAACAACAGTATTACTTCATTAATGACTGATGTCCATTTAGAACCCAACTACTGACTTCTAATATTGATTATGGGAATGGGATAAGTGAGAAGTTTTATTTGAAAGGATTAAAAAAAATAAAAATTATTTGAAGTATACTTTAATCTGTTAGAATTCACTTTTTAATTGGTGGCACCAGTGATGCTACACAACATTCATTATTACAAACATCTTGAAAATATTTGTAAAAAATATTTATTCATATTAAAAATAGAAATATGTTAACGTATTGGATGCTTAAGTTTTTTAATGTTGTTAAAGATTTGTTAACAAAATAAAAATTTAAAAGTGGCTAGCTTTTTTGCAGCTAGAGTATGAGATGCTTATTTTTTAGATAGTGAACCATTTTCATATAAATATGAATTTACAAATTAAGAGTTTTGCATCACATAAGGAATTAGATATTCTTGGCTCCCTCATCCTTTCTGCTTTGGTTTTGAGCTGTCAATTTCTAATCTAGAATATATATTTTTGCCGTTGGAAGCTATGCAAACTTGTAGTTCCACATAGAGATCCTTAAACCTATCTAATTTTTAAAAGCAGTCTCTATGGACAGTTCCCTGAAAACCCTTCATTAGCTTACTTGAATTGAATAGTACACGCAGACCATACTAATTATGCATGGAAAATCCGCCCAAGGTTGAAACTATTGGGTATTTGGAATTGGCAGTGTGTAGTTCTTTCTACCAAGATTCCCTAGCTTCCAGCTGCTCGTGAATCAATTCCTTTCATGGTTATCTTCTCCACCACTGAGCTTTGAATTTGAAGCCTTGATAAGTGAAGGTTTGACCCCTGGGATTCACCAACTTAAAATAAAATAAGATAAATATAGGGAAGCTCCGGCAAAGATAGATATTACAGGCAAAATTTACTTTTCATTTTCTTTACCCTTGCATAGGGACTAACACTGTCCACAAGGACTACCTGAGGATTATTGGAGGTAAAATAGTCCCAAAATATAGAAAAGGAAAAAAGTTCAGGATTTCATACTGCAGGTCTGATTTTTCATATATCCACAGTCCTCAGAACTTGTAATTGGTTTTCAAAAATGTCACCACCTCTTGCTGCAGCACAAAATCAAATGAATGTTTCAGAAGTAGTTTCCAAGTTAATCTAAGATGGTGTAAGAACTACCATCCTCGGCTTATATTGATATAATTGGACTAAAATGCTTCTGGAATAAAATTGTATAAAAGCTTTTGCGTCAATTTATCAGAACATACTTGGCGAT
Source organism: Chamaecyparis obtusa (assembly GCA_027943335.1). Classification (NCBI taxonomy): domain Eukaryota; kingdom Viridiplantae; phylum Streptophyta; class Pinopsida; order Cupressales; family Cupressaceae; genus Chamaecyparis; species Chamaecyparis obtusa. The sequence goes on along the minus strand of BSBK01007476.1, from coordinate 2,331,649 downwards.
CCATCATTAATGAGGACTGTGATATGAAATGTTGATCCAAACAATTTTATACTGTTTTATTCTTGCAAGCATTCTACTTCACTATAATGGACTGTCGAAATATTGTGTCCTTAAATAATTGGACTATTTTGACCCCTAATGTGTGTGTATAGTGTTAATACGTGTATCTATATAGTAGTTCACTCCAGATTCAATTTCTGCAGGAACAATAGAGATATACTCAAGGAGCATATATGTCATCAATTGCATGCCAATTCATCATTCTATGTTCTTAAAATATTAAAATTGATAACAGAGAATCAATCAGCAAAGCATTCATACTTTTCAGCCTGAAAGTAGTTAAAACTTTAAGGTACTATATGTTAAGTATGAACAACCCTAGTTTTTTAAAGCTGTTACTTCAATCCTCGCCCAAACCCTGGATAGAGAGAGGGTTACAATTAAGGGCTTTAATGAAAGGCATAATTCCAATCTAACAAATTTAAAACCTTATTGCAATCCAGTGAATCCAAAAGAAAAAGCTGGCATAGACAGTGGATTGCCTAGAGAGACTGGGCTCCCTTACTTTGTACAAAAAAAGATATGGGGAAGACCACCTGAGGCTCAAAAGCTTCTGTTCTAATCCATATGTGGAGCAGAGCAGCACGACAAGATTGAGGTGGGCAAGGTCCATCTGATATCAATCTATAGGACACTCCATCACCCTCCCAAAGATAGACCAAAGAAGAATTTTACCCACTCGATGAAATTAGGATTCTCATAACAGTAGGAATAAGAAAGTTCAAAATATCCTCTATACAGACCTAAAATTAACACTTGTGAGGACAGATAAAGAAAGCATTTCAGGAGTGATACAGCAGGTCTTACCAACAGACATAATAAAATGCAACCCGCAGCTCCAGGGAATATGGAGTACCACCAGTGCAGATGCTGAAACTTTGGCGCATCAATTAGAAGTAATGGCAAACCGGCAGCTGCAAAATATATTATATTGAGTCAAATAAGCCATTCTTGGGACACCGAACCAGCATTTAGAGGCAGCTGCTCCCAGCTTCCAGCAGATTAAGTTATCAAGAATGAAAACCACAATACAATGGGATTCAAGGAAAATTTGCTATAGAAGAAAGGCAAACCAGGAGGATGCAGAGAACCGGCGTATATCATGAATGCCACAGATGCAGCCAATGCCACACTGCGTGCAATCCAGCCTGAGCCAAAAATAGTGAGTGCAATCACTCCAACAAGTGCACAGCCAATGTGAGATACAAAGATGTTGTACTTCTGCATGTAAAATTCAAAATCAACTTTGTTAATTTCACATGCTCAATAAGAGGCATGCAGTGGACTAATTATAGGATTGAAAGTACTGTCTTCTGGTCATTTATTTCGAAGCTATGGTTGACTCCAAGGTTGAGACTTCATCTCTTAAAAGTTTTGTTTCTAGTTTCTTATAGATGCTACCAAAAAAATAGTTTGCAAGGGGTTTTAATCCTACCCGTGCAGCTGGTGCTGCTGGAGTACTAAACAAAACAGCACAGACAGCACCAAAGGGTGCAATAGTTAATTGCAGCCCTTTAGGTGCAATCATCTTGTCCACATGTCCCATGATAGACATTGCCACAAATGCCCCTGAAAAAAACAAGTGAATAAGCTAAACTAATCGTGCCACCCAGAAATATTCATAATGATTGCAGATATATGCTGGATTACACTGATTATATAAAACAATTTACACTGGTCATATAAGTTAAGAATTCTATAAAGTGCCCAAAAAATCTCAGAATGTGCAAGATGTTGATTTCTCGGGGATTTGAACACGACATGATTAACCCAACAAAAAAAGAATTTAGCAATGCAAACTCTATACCTAAGTACCTAAACATTTTCCTTTTGATATTCCCTAAAGTGACTGCACAAGTCCTGCATGCTTTTTCAGGACCTAGGAAACATTCCCAAAAATTGCTATTGCAGGGCAAGGAAGCCCTTGGACTTCTTCCTCAGTTTTGCACTGGAAAATGAAACTATCGATTTGAATCTATTCTATTTGAATGATTTTTATCCGAGTATGTACGCCAAAATTTGGATTTACAGGTTTTTTTCAGTGCGTCACTGTGTTCTACTACAACTCCTCTCATGCACCAGTCTGTACTAAAGTGGCTCTGAGATTATTTTGAGTTTGATAGTTATGAAACTAAAAATAGAAACATTAACCCCCAAACAGTAAGCATGACGAACTCTCACCCGAGATGGATATTGAGGCTCCTATCATGTTTTCACGAAATTAGGCTTTCTGAAACCAGGTAATGACTAACCAAAGTACACGGCATTTATTTTGCTCCAGAGCAAGAAATGTCATAAAACAAAAACACCATAACCGCACATCCATCTACCAAAAATTCAGTATCATTTTCTGAATTCCGGTATCATCTTTTGCCGAGACCAATACATAATGTCTCAGCCACACCCAATACCCACAAAACACTGTCGCCATAGGGCAAAACCGCTAAAAGTATAATTTCTTTCAAAAATTTAGAATGACCACACAAGGACAACCGACACGTCAAATTCTGTATAATCATTCAATGCTCAAAGTGTTGAACATAAAAAACCAAACAATTCACATAATTAATAACATAATTCTAGAATCTGTCCAGTATACACTTGATTTACAAGCTGTATATGCACAATAAAACCCAATATAACACTCAATTTAATAATGTTTTCCGGTGGGTCGTTCCTGTTTCCCTTCGAGAAAGGAGAACGGGACTTGAGATGGGTTTGGCTTTGAAAGAAATGGAGGAGGAAGAAGAAACAAACCTGCTGCAGGCCAGACAATGTCACTGGCACAAGGAGCCGCCCCTTGTCTTAAATTGGCACCCCAACTACCAGAGGGACTATTCGCATTGTCTACTGATTTCGCAACAATCAAACCAATTCTCCTCTTTTTGCTATGGAAAGATCTGAGAAGCATGAAATTACGAAATCCCATTTGGGAAGCTACATTACCCACTGTGCACATGAGCTGCTTCTTTGACAGAACTGCTGGTAGGCCAAGTTGGATTGCCATTGCGGAAGCACCCGGCAATGCGTGAGCGATTCATTCATTTTATAGGCCATGACCAGACCAGGAAAGCAGGGGAATGTTACCTCTTGCCGCGAGAGGAGCCATATTGAGACTCTAAACTATTGACCCTCAACGCCCCCGAATAGTTCATTTATAATATGTTTCTTAGTTGGTCTTAGACCATTGGATAAGCCGCCCTGTTTATTTTGGCCTCAATTTTGAGGGGGATAAGACCAAAAATGTCTTTCAATGATACTAAGACCACCCTTTTATTATTTTTAAATTCCATAAATGAATGTGTTTTAGTATTGGTTTCTAATTTATTTATTACGAGAATGAATGGTTCATTTAGTACTTATTATTTATTACGAGAATGAATGGTTCATTTAGTACTTATTATATTTAGTACTTGAGATGAGCTAGTTAAAGTTCAAATTTGGGTGAACTTAGCAAGAATCATGGGTCAGTCACCAAGAAGAATCATGTGCTAGAATCATGTGCTAAAAAAGGGCTCACATTTGAATGACTTTAAGAAGTCATGAATCCAATTCCAAGAAACTCAAGCTCTAGGATAAAACCAAAAAAGTTGTTTGAGTGTCTCGCATTGGTCACAAATAGACAATGAGGATTGACAAAACCCAATTGAGTTAACATAGTGTAGTAAATTGTATCCTCATACAATTTCATGCTCACTCAGGCCTCACTTTAGTGCTCATTTTTCCATGCTCTCAAATTTGAATGATCTCACTCAACCTAAGGCCTAATTTTACAAGTATGGCACCTTTTTGTTAGCATTGTGTTTTATGTTGTCATTAAAGTCAACCATCTCTAGTGTGACATTATTGTTCGACTACAAAAGATTTACTGATTGAGGATATGATTGATGAAGAAGATTTGGAAAGAAGGATTAAGATTATTTTTAAGGCTATGGCATTGATTTAGAAAGAAGATTTGTTTCCAGAATGTTGGAATGTACAAACATTAATTGAGGAAGAAGATTTGTTTCTGAAAGGTTAATATGTGCATAAAAGAATATTTGAAGATCTTATTACATAATGACTTGGAATGATGATGGCTTGTGGATTTGGACTCCATGATTGACTATTGTAAATATTGCGCTATCTTTTGGACAGGTCCTCCAATTGATTATTTAATAAATATTGCTAATGATAGTAAGGTTGGTTGTTAAGATGGATTGAACAGACTTGGAGAATGACTTGGATTTCTCTGTAGAAGGATTTCAAGGTTTATGGCTTGGTGAATTTGGTCAGATGATTTGTGTGGTGTTTCAGTTCAGATTTCTTTTCTTGGTTTTCTCTACAAATGAAGATTTGTTGTTACATGTTCTTTTATGTTGTCTATGTTGTCTTTTGGTCGACTCAGCTTCTTCCAGTGGCTTAATTCTTAATGATTGGGTTGGGATACTAGTCAAAGAGAATGATGAGAGTGTTATGGTATTTTTTGTATGACGTGCTACCCTTTAGATGGTGTTTCACGCATTAGGGAATATTTTTGGGGCTGACTAGTAACCTATTTTTAATGTATTTTCACATGTTAACTTTGGGTCTAGTTTTGGAGAAGTCACAATGCTCACAAGATAATTAAATTAATTTGAAAATATCATTTGGGATGTGTTAAGGTCCTCTCTACTTCTTAGAGTGGACTTCTTTGTGCAAGGTGGCCAACTTTGTTTCATTAATACATTTTGTGTGACTGATCTTGTTGTGAAATGTACCATCATAAATTGTAAGAACCTAATTATTGTATAGTTTCATGATTATTTTGTTGGCATAACTGATGTAGTTGAGATGAGTAATTATGTTGATGGCTTGATGATATGTTTTATCAGTTATGTTGTTGTCATTGATGTCAACTTAGGTTGATGACTATGTTCTTGGTGTACCAAGTTTTGATGAAGAAGATTAATTGAGAGTTAAATAGTGTGAATTATAGTGGATGATTTGGCACATAGGCTCTAGAGGTGTGTACAATGCTATATCTATGATCGCATATGTGTATGATGGGTTTTATGCAAGTTATAGTTAGTTTGGTGAAGACAAAGAATTGACTCAACAGTAATAGAACAGAGAAGAAAGATTTGGAATCAGGTGTTATGATCTAAGATGTGTGATCTTGATGATATTATTAGATTTATATTGCAATCACATCAATATTGGTGATCGATGGACAAAGTTATAGGATTCTAAAGTTCAGATAAGTGAAGAAGGAAAGAAGAGTGAAGAACAATTGGTTATATTCTTGATCGGTGAAGGAAGATCAATTTGTTAAGATGGTTGAGTATTCTAGAATATGTGAAGGCGTGTCTAAGATTATGTGGAATGTTAGGTATTTTTTTTGGTCGATTTGATAGATAATTCATGAAGAGGTGCATTAACCTAGGGAAGTGTAATATGTTTGACTTTTCTTTTTCAAATCAATTGTGTGATGGATATGGAGGATGAATTGAAGTTGAAATTGTAATTGTTAAGTGGTAACACATTTTTATAGGGTTCAAGGATCGAGCAATAATGAATTGTAATGATCAAATTCAAATGTAATTTCGGTCTTAACCAACCTAGTTAGTGAAAACATATTTATATCTTTTTTGTGTATTAACAGAGAGTAGAAAAAGAGGTAGATCGCAAATATAGGTGTGCGATTGCAGTGTTTGGATGTTTTGCATGTGAAGCGAAGATCGATCTTGAATAGGATGTGTACTAGCAGAGGATAAGTGTTGTTTTTCATATCAACCTTCGTGTTGCTCCCTAATAGTTGTAACAAGTTAAATCCCTTAATCAGGTAGATCTTAACATATCTTTTTGTAAAATCCTTTAACAGGGTAGCACTTTAGCTAGTGTTTGGAGTCCTTTCACAAGGCTAATTCTAATCAGGTAAAGCTCCCAATAGGGCTAGAGGTAAATCCCTTAACCAAGTGGCTCCTAACAGGGTTTGTTCTTAATCAGACTTTATTGTAAACTTTTAACAGGGCTAATCTCTTAATGAGGTGTGCTCCTGAAGAGTGCATTTTTCTTAGTGGGTTCCAACCCCACCATGGTTTTTTCCAAGTTTGGTTTCCATGATAAAAATATTGGTGTTATATGTTGAATTTATGTTGATGCTTATTTCTTGGTGTATGTTTTGTTACAAGTAAATATTACTTTTTGCATGCATGTGGTAAGGATTTGGAGGATAAGTTTTATCATATCAGATTTGTGTTTACTGGTATATTTATTGGATCATTTTTTTTATAGTAAGCTTGTCCATTTCTTCCTCCTCTAAACCTACATTTAGCATCTTTTCTACATAAGACTGATTGAATTCAAGATCATCCTTATCCTAGAGTATAGCTAGGTCTGTGAGTCCAAATAAATCATAGACCTCTTCAAGATCCATTAGAAGCATATCATTTGACCCTAGATTATATCAAAAGAATCTTCTACCCAACATTCAAAATTATCTGTAGGATTTTTACTTTTACTCTCATTCTGGATGGAGTTTCTCTTAGACCTAGAATTTAGGGGAAGAAGATTGCCACTCTTATTGCTTTGCATAGAATTGTTTGATACTAAATTATGCCCTCTTATGTTTTGTAAGATAAAAGATAGTATTTACTCATCCACATTTAGAGATTCATGAAACCTATTCTTTTCTTTCTCTACTAGAATTAAGCTACTTGAACTCATCTTCTTGGAATCTTCGACCACAAAATCTTTAAATCCAGAACTGGTTGGGGACTTAGAACCATCTTTGCTAAGTTTTTCCTTAATCCTCAATGATTTCATCTTTCCTGAGTTTGATTAACCTAAGGACACCTCCATTGATCCTATTTTTCCTCTTGATAAGTTAATATTTCTCTTTTCCTTCTTACTTGAGGGTCAACCTCTTCCTTTCATATTTGACCCTAGTGGAGAAGCATGTTGTTGAGATTCAACTCTACCCTCTATCTCCAAAGCATGGTTATCCATATGATCTCCCTAAAAGAAATATTTTTCCTCTTAATCATTTAATCTTCCTTTTTCAAATCCATTGATTTGATTCTAAAAGGCCTCCAAATTACTATCCTCTGATATCCTTTTAACTAAATTTATATGACCTTACTCTAGCTCTGCACTATTACCTTCTTAGAGTACTTATTTTGTAATTTCCTTAGTGATCTTAATTTGGACATGAGTTTGATAATTCTCTATATTACTATCCTCATATGTTCTAATATGATCCTAATCTAACTCTATGCAATCAATTTTAAAAAGTACTTGATTTTTTGTTTCTTCAATAATTTTAATCTGAGTATCAAAAATGCATTTATGAATATAAACTCTTCCATCTCTTGAAGAGAAGGGGATATTTTAGTTTGATTCTTATCTTTGTAGCTTTGATCTTTGAAGAGGATTATAGAAAACTCAATTATTTGACTCAAATTAAATGAAATATGGAATTCGTAAGCCCCAAGACAATAATTTTTCACAACTACTCCCATGTTAGCAAACAAGAAATTAGGCCCAATCACCTAAGGCTGATGATTTAATAAGTTGTGACTAGTATTATGTCCATAGAAAAGAGGAAGTCTCCAATAAAGGGTCCATAGAAAGAAAAGAATATCAAAGTCAAATAAATAATACTCATTGGAAGAGGGTCTAGATGATAAAGAAGAGGAGAGAGGAGAAAGACTCCCATAATTTTCAATCTTTGGGAAAAGAAAGAGAGGATTTTTTGAGACAGGATTACTAAAATGACACCCATAATCCAAATCGATTCCCTGGCATTCAAGGTCCACTTTCAATGAGAGTTTTGAAATAACCCACACCTTCATTTCTTCCTCTATTAGTTTTTTTTGTATACTGACCTTCATAAAGAATGTTTTGAGTCCAAACTCCTTTTTTAAATGATCTCAAAAGATAAGGGGAGTTCCTTTTTCCAAATTCAAAAATAAACATAGCCTAATAGGAAGAAGAAAATATTTCAACGAAGGGATATCAAACTTCAAGTAAATGCCCAACATATTTCCAATAGACTCTAATATAGATACCTGTGTGAATTCTAAAGGAAGATTGTGTAGCTGAATCCAGAAAGGGACAAATTTAATGTTGATCTCTTTAGGAGTAAATTTGGGAGTCCATAATTGCATGCGGATCCCATATCTCTTGTAAAACTAACCTTTATTCCTAAAGATCGTGTCCTTGGATTCTTTTGAATTAAAAAATACCATGAAGAATTCTTGGGATTCATCTAAAAAAGAAACCTCTAGATAATATCCATATTCCTCTCCAGTTGATGCTCTCAAATCTTGGAAAGAAATTGTTAAAATATTCTAGAATTTACATATTAGTGCTCAATTGTGAAATACCTCTATTATGGGTTTTAAGAGGGAGTCTAAAAATTTGATGCAGTAAACTTGGCTCTCCCTCATCTGAGGATTACTCCTTTCCTCTAGATCCCTTGAGCTTTGAGATATCTAAGAATTTCACCTCTCATTTGGAACCCTCAAACTTTGGGAGATTTTCCCTTCTACCAATTTGTCTTTTTCTTGAATCTCCTCATAGTTCCTACCCAAAGGAAGTATCTTTTTTATTGTTATCCACCTCCTTCCACACCATCCTAATATTTTTTTAATATGTCTTAACCTTGTCCTTTTTTGAAAATAAATCTCACTTGTTCAAATAGACCCTTTTATCATTGCCAAATATAATATCATTCCTTTGTCTCACTCTATTGGCCCAATCACCTTTATAAAATGGTTATTTCACATTCTTTCGTGGAGGATACTCTCACGCTCTCCGATCTTTATGACCATATCTTTCAAAACTTAAAACCTTTCTTGGAACATTTTTAGTATGAAACTCCTACATGTACCATCCCTTAGCATGGCTACTCCAATGGGCGTCCAAGTCCCTAGCTCTAATAGATTGATTTATTCTATTATGTTTGACTCATTTTCCCAATTCCAAACCCTCTTGGCTAAGTTATCAGTTCAGGTAGGAGAACCTGGTTCATGGGTTCATGGAAAAAATTCATTATGACTCATATGGGTTCATGTGTGTGTGTGTGTGTGTGTGTGTGTGTGATCAGACTAAATTAAATATTATGAATTGAGAGATCACTTTGATCAATAAAAATAGGATAGATATTAGATCTTCCATTTTTTAATTAAATTATGTGAAATTTTTCATCATCAACACATATTCTTTAAGGACTTTCAAAGTTAAATATTATGAATTGAGAGCTCACTTTGATCAATAAAAATAGGATAGATATTAGATCTTCCCATTTTTTAATTAAATTGTGTTAAATTTGTCATCATCAACGTTTGGGATGATCCATCATCAAGATGAATGCAAAAGCAAAAGAGTAGAAGCCTTGATGATCCACTTCTACTCTCTTGCTTTTGTTTTCATCATAATGATGGATAATTTGTTGATGATGAAAAATTTCACACAATTTAATCTAAAAATGAGAAGATTTAACATTATAGATTGTGGAAACGACATGACTCTAAAAGATAAATATTAATCACTATTGAACATGTTTTAATGTAGATTAAATAAAAATCATATTTTAACCTTTTGATTAATGAATTAGATGATATATTTACTTAAAGTAGATTTGACCTTCAATAAAAATAGTACAATTACTTTAACAAAAACATATTTTATAATATAAAAATTAAAAAAACTATTCATCACTTTAATACATAAATATAAAATTTTCATTCTATCCAAGCTGTACTAAACTATTGGGCTCGAGACTGATAAAGAACTTATATTAAACCATTCAATATTTAATTTAAACACTTTTTAAAACAATGGTTTTGCATTGTACATGATTCTATAAACACTTTTGTTTATTTAAACAATGGTTCTGCATTGTACATGATTCTATGAACACTTTTTTTTATTTATCCTGTGACGATAATAAGTTGTTTATGGGGCATAAGATAAATAAGTGAGCAGAAAGATGGTTCATAAAAGTCACATTCTCATGGAATCTTAGTTGGGAAAGGCAGTTCCAATTGTCAAAATGCCTGCTTTATAGGTAGTTGGGCATTCTGGTATATACTTATCATTCTACAAAGAAACATGTGGAACTTTCTTCAGTGTTGAGAAGGAAAATGCAGGAGCAATGGAGATGATATTTAAGAAGAGAAACAAGTTGTGGAGATGATGAAAGAGCTGCCAAGCTGTATTGTTTGTGTAATTTGGGCAAATGGCTGTGTATATTGTTTTTGTTTTGTGTTTGGTAAGCTTGATACTGCGTTTCTATCGCCACAACTTTCTAAGACAAATTATTACTGCCATTGTTTGAAGCATTGAATTATGTCTCTCGGACTTCTATCATGCAGTCTTTTTGTATGTGGGATTGCTGTGAGAGTGAAAGAGGCCAGATGCCCTAAAAAATAATGTCTTTGTAGAGTGCCTCACTGGTTTTAGCTTCAGTTGTAATTTTATAAATTCAAACATATTTTGTTTGTTATTCTATGCAGAGGCTATAATGGCAGTATTACAGGAGTTCAGCATGTTTATGACAGAATATGTTTTTTAAATTTCTACAATATAAAGTTAAAAAAAAAAGATATAGGCAGGTTTCTATTTAAAATATCAATTTGATTTGATTTTAATGATTATCATTTTTTATTTTCTTAAAGAAAATGTTTATCTATTTTAAAACAAATAATTCTATCATATAGTGTGTCCTATATATATAAAAGATTGGGTGATCTTAATACAGAATTAATGTTTTAAATCTTTATTACATGTTCAATAGTTAAAATTTTATTTTATTTTATTTTTTTTGATCTATGAAGGGCCAAAGCCGAGGTTTTTATATTAATATATATAAGCAAATAATAATCAAATATTAACAGTATGATAATCAGCAGTTTAAACCCATTTCAGGCCCAATGTTCAGAGTCAAATGCCGGAAAACATAAGCAACAGGCATCAGCAGACTATCGATGAAAGATTACTAGAATTAGGAGTGGGGATATTAAAGCTTAGTTGATTAATGCTATTAATGGCAGTATGATTCGGACATCTTCTGTCCTGGCGCCATCACTCTTCACAACTCTATCAATTTGGCAAGTGATATCAAAAGGTTGTCTGCTAAAAGCAAACTCACAGATTTACTATGTGCTTTCCCAAGTGTACTTTATATCCGTTTGATATGAAGAATCATTCCTCTCCATTCTACTACTAAATTTATCCTGTCAGAGCCCGCTAACCTTGTAGCGTACTGCTTGAGCTTAAGCAATGAAAAACATCCCATTGATGCTCGTCGTTCAATAAGAGACCCATCCTCTTGTCCTCGAACAGAAAATTCATTTAATGCTCAGAGCTTGCCAACACGCAATGAAGAAGGGTGCCTGTCTTGTCACCAAGGGAGCCGTTCTGTCAACTTGCAAGTTGATATCCCATAATATTTTGATGACAAGGCACGAACTCGCTGACGTCGTTTATACATTTCAAATTCGCTCCTCTAGCTGCCAAGTCAGCCAGCTCATCAGCCTCTGTGTTTCCTTCTCTAAAAATGTGGTTGATGGTTTTTTATTCGAATTTATCCAAAAGTTGTAAAATAACCTCTAAAACTACCATTAACCGCTAGTTTGGAGTTGATCTAGCCTTGATTGCATTGATGGTAATCAATGAATCACCTTCAATTTTGAGTTTTGATATTCCTACCTCCCGTGCCAGGATCAGTCCGTTTAGTAATGCCTTGAATTTTGCCATATTGTTTGTGTCTATGGGTAGTGGAATAGCTTGTTTGGCGATCACACTCGCTGTTGAGGAGCGAATAATGCATCCTGCTCCTAAGGGCCCCGAGTTTCCCTTGCAAGCACCATCAAAATTCAGTTTGTGCCATCCGCTTGTGGGAGGTTTCCAAACACATACCTTCCTTAATTCCTGATTACTTCTTGGTCCTCTGCCTATGGTGGATGGAGTTCTCAGCCCAAACCAACTCTTTAACATCTGATCTTCCCAACTAGTTTAGAATTTATGTTGTGCTGATTGGGACTGAGTCCTAGAGTTCATAATTTCAACTATGGCTGCCTCCATTTTATTGATTATTGATTCAAATTTCAAAGTTTTTTCTTGAAATAGTCTTCTATTTCTTTCTTTCCAGATCTCCCAAATGAGAATTGATGGTGAGATCAACCAAAGATTACTGAATAAGTTGTCCCCTATAGATCTTGGCCATGATAACAGTAGCTGAAGAAGATTATCAGGAGGGGCTGAAGACCAACCAAGTTTTGAGAAGATCCAATACCAGCAGTCCTTAGCAAAGGGGCATGAAAGTAGTAGATGATTTGCATTCTCTTCACTATTAAGGCACATGGTGCATCGGGATGGTCCCTAATATCCCATCTTGGTAAACTTGTCTGCAATTAAAATTCTGCCTTGTGATGTAGTCCACATAAATATACCAGCTTTTGGGAATCCCACCTTATTCCAACATAATTGTATTGGAATCTCTTTTGTGTTAGGCCTACATGATCTGGCTATAAGGTCATATCCCTCTTTTACACTATATGATCCTGATCTTGCCCCATTCCAAATTATTTCATCTTTACCTTTCTTGAGGAGAAAGGATCGATCCTTGAACAATGATTTGAGTTTCTCCACCTCCCTTACATCTAATTGTAACGTTGAGAGGTCTTTCCATTCCCATGAACCATCTGTATCAGTCGAGGGTGAAGGAGTGATATAATCAGTGAGATGAGGTCCCCATGATGAACTGCAAATATAGTTTATTTGATTTGGGCCTAACAGTGAATTGATGGATGGGTGACCACCCCAAGAGTCCACCCAAAACCTTGCTCTCAAGCCATCTTTGATATTCCATGAAATGTTATTATTTATAATATTTCTAGACTTAGCTATGAAGTTCCAAATTCTTGATCCTTTGGGGAGCTCTTTGATTCGAACAATGTCTTCCTCATTGTAGTTACCTAATTTTGATTAATAGATATATTTTTTTTTTATATAGATGAAATATAAAATTGTTACAATTCAAAACTTCATTCTACTATTTGTTATAAAGTATATGAACAAGATAAAAAAAAATTGAGTTTAAATTAAAAAGTAGTTCATGGTATACATGACTTAAATAACTAAAAACAACAAAACAAGTCTGAAGATTATAACATTGTACTGGAGAAAAGCAAAGATCTAAAGATAACAAGTCGACTAAAACTAAAAACTACAAGCAATTATAAGATCTAATCACTCTGAGACTAAAATGTGTGACCAGACAGTCCAAAATATGAAAACTTCAGGCTACTAATATCAATCTCTAGACCACATAAAAGAGTTGCAACTACTACCCAGCTAAAAAGTAAACATTATGATCCCTAAATACTCTTATCTTGCATTCCTAGAAGAAGATCCACCTGCAGAGCTTTGGCCACCATGACCTCTTATTTCTGATTCCAAATCTCCTGCTTTTAAATACTCTATGATCTTCGATATCCAAAATTGGATATCTTTTAGGAGGGTGACCGATTATGATAGCTATGCCATAGTCTTTTTGTCTCAGAATCATGAGGTTCTCATAAATATTTTTTGAGAATTCTAGTCATATCTACCATGAAATCCATATGAAACATTTTATGGCAAATTTTTTCTGTGATTATTTTATTCTAGCCCATGTGCAATAGGATGGCTAGAAATACCATTAGAATCTCAATGTTGACCCTATACTTGTGATTAGTTGTGATGAAATCCCTCCCCAAAATACCCAAAACAATTTTAACCAACATGATATTCGACTATATCAGAATTTCTTGCATCCTTTATTCAATCTCAACCCCTAGAAAAGATACTTGTCTTTTGGGTTTCTCAACCTTGAATAAAATAGGGGACTACATTATCAATCGAATCCCATGAATGAAGCCCTAAAAGTCGATTCTTTCAATCTATCTACTAAACATAAGAGGATGAAAAAAATACTTGATTGCTTCAAACTCCTTCACCTTTTCACTGTTTTAATGCCTCTAAAGCCCTTTGTCATTCACTTCTCTATAACTTAATATTTGTCAACAGAGAATGGCCTATTTATTTGTGTGGTCATCACTCTAAATAATCAAACCCTTCGTAGAAGATAGTTTGGTTTCAATATTTATCCTTATTGTCCTTATATGTTTTATATAAAATAAGAAATGACAAAAGAGGATGCATGAATAATCTACTTTGTTCAATTTGATATCCTAACATGTGTCCAAGGATCATGATGGTATTTTTCTTTGGTTAGAAATGTAAACTTTTTAGCTTATGCATAAACAGTCCCTTTAGAAGTATCAATAGAGAATGATATATCATGCACTTATTTTTATAAAAGCAAATTTGAATATATATATATATTTCAAATATATATATATATATATATATATATATATATATGAAATAAACATTAAATACTTATTAATAAATTTGTCTTTTCATAAAGTATGAGTGTTGATTTTGAAATTTAAATGGTCCTTATATTGTCTAGGGCATTTATATGTTGTTTTTTTTAAAAAAAATTTAAATGGCTTCCATTTATATTATTTTGTAGAACAATATTGGTCATATTCTTTGTGGAAATTTTAGATTTTATATTTGAATTAGAGAATTATCCAAACATGTAGATTTGGGCGTTTGGGCTAAGGACATAACACCTGTTATATGATATTGGTGGTTTGTGCATTCAATACAATTTATATGTTTAGTTACATTAAGACTTGTGATGCATAAGTAGATAGAAGTAAAATCTTTAATGCTAGGAGACAACTACGAGATATAGCAACTCCACACTTGATCTTTTGAAAATCTCCTATGAAATAACAATATCATTGATATCACATGGTCCATGATGTTAGATCCCAACTTCTATTTGTAGATAGAAATTCAAATTGGAAAATAATGTATTAAGAATTCTCTCTATAAAGGCAATGATCCCTCTAGTTTGGAGATCTTGATTATAAGCATGGAACCATCCTAAGAAAGTCTCGTATAGAAAGAAACTCTTCAAACAAGAAAAACTAGCCAAGCATTTGTATAACCAACTAGTTGATGAAAACAATATATTTTTTTAGTATTTAAAAATTAATTTTGTACCAAAGGCATGGAGAAGATAATATAGAAAGCATGATGCTTACATAGATAAAGCATAGGAGGGTATAAGGGATGCAAAAATGGCATCGAATAGAGCGTAATATGCCACATAAAAATAAAAAAATTTATTAAGACAACTACATATTATTCTAGCATAGTATGGCTAGGTACATGTCCACACAATCATACATATGTATGAAAATGACAAAAAAAACTCTAAGGCCCCACAACAAAAATATTCAATTTCAACAATTGAAAGATGATCTTTAGGTTATATTCCTTTTAAGTACCAGAGGCTAAGGGTCTCCAAGAATCTACCACCCAAAGATGGAGATCCAAAAGATAAGGTAAAAAATTAGCGAATTTCCACAAACCAACCTACAACATTGGTAGAAATCCACATTATCCACCATATCTATGCCACACACCACCATAGGGGATGACTTGGCATAAGTAAGAAGTCAAAATTTATCCATTGAAGGAACAACAACAACAACAATAGATTTTGAAACATGAGAAAAGCTCCATCCACCAACAGTGGAGAGAGGATTTGGGGGAGGAACCTCTCAACGGGTCTCTGAGAAGAGTACCCAATAGGCACCACTATAAGAGAGACCCTCCCACTAGCAACAACATCAAGCCCTAGACCACTCAAACTAGAGGTGGAATAAAGGACCACAAAGCAAAGGATTCTACCAACGGCATGGAACCCAACACACCAAGAGATGTAGCTGAAGCATAGGGTGTATTCACAATTGTTGAAGCATGAGTAGACAACATAGAGCTAACTTGGGATGAAATCCCAAATTGCCCAAATGCCTCGTCTGAGCCCCTACAAGAAACACCAATCATTTTTTCAAAAGTTAGACAGTTCAAATGTGTTCGAGAGGGAAAAGTTGGAGTGCTCATCGTGAAGGTGTTTTAATCCTATGTTATGAGATAACTAATGATAATTATTAAATGACCTAGAACACTAGAATTAAATGCTAAAAGATAAGATGAGACCTTATGACAAACAACACCTTATAGAAACATTCCCTAGTATGTGAATAAGATCCACTAGTTACCTAATCATGTACTATACCTTATCCACCCAACACGTTCTTCAATCATAGGCACAAGATTATGCATACTTTGATAATATTTTAGAATGGGTGAGCACAAAAAATGGTTACAAATTTACATGATAAATAAATTACAAATGAAATGAATTTTGATTTGAATCAAGATTATTCTTGCATTACATTTCAGTGGCTTATAAAGCTAATATATTTCTTGTGCATATTACCCATTGGAATAACTTCCCAAAAACAAACAACTAACTTTATTCACTAACAATTAATTAAATTATTTATTGTATTCTAATCTATAATCTAGCCTAATTAATGTAAAATTCTAATAGTCCAATGTATTAGATTAATTATTTGAAGCATTAGGTTATCATTATAGAGAGATTAAATATTCAAAGCATTAGTTTATCATTATAGACCCAACTTTAAATCCTTATATGGACATCTAATAGATATTGCTAAAGTTGTGACTCTTGATATTCCATCTTTTGCTTCTAATATGGACATGGTTTCAAAATATGTGGATTTTTGATTGATTCTTGGTATTCAATATGTGACTTCTAGTGGGTTAGATCATAAGGTTCTTGTAAAATTAGTCCATGTTGTGTTCTCACAAGACCTTGTATTTGGTGATTTATGGTGTGTTTTCTCTCAAGACCTTGTATGGATATCAGATTACTACTTGTGTGAGTGGAATATTTGTAAACTATATTCAAGATTAAAAAAGAGACTACATAAATAATTATTTATCAAAAATGTTACATATAATTATCACACATGTAATGTTGGTGTAAGCATGAATTGATATTCATGTGATATCTACTACCATTCAATACACAAAATAGAATTAATAACATATAAAATATGTACAAAAAGAAAACTCCTATTAAGAAACAAAAGTATAATTTAAATGGACGAAAAATATTATAAAAAAATATTGATATTAATATATAGAATATACAACCTAATGATACATCCATTATAATTCAAACCACATGATCTACTGTCCAAAAGAACTTAAGATATACTTGTTTTCATCAGCAAACTCAACAATTTTTATCTTTGTTGTCACTCTTCTAAGCCCGGAGAATATAAAAAAGACCTAAACAACAACTATTTTATTCGACTTTCCATGGACCCATTTTATGATTTGAATATAAATGCAGGCATATTTGGCTCTAACAACTAACATTACGATATCTCCATCATAAAAATGGTAGCGTGGTCTTAAAGGAAAACCCTAAAACATGTATTTATAATCACATTTAGACAATGCTTTTGTGCACTTGGAATAATTTCATCCAGTAATTGCAACTTTTATCATCTCATCGATATTGCCCATTACCATTCAATAATGAGCGTGCAAGATAACTAATAAGTTTCATCTCACTGATAGATACAAATGATGCCCTAAGAAAAATCCATTGTCATAATCTTTTCCTAAGAATATATGAGACCATTCAGATTCTACAAAGTTGGACAAATCCAGTTGAACTATACCCACCAGCCAGGAATATGTTTTCAGTCATTTTGCCTACAGATCTATCATCAGTAGAATGACAATAAAAAAGTCGCCTTTATAAATTAGTAAGACAATGTATGCTACACAACTTCAATAAATTCAGTATGTTTAATGGAATTTCTAAAATGCAATATTCCTTGACTAAAGCAATAGACATTCTAGTATGTTGCTCTAGAAAATAGTGTCTAGTCAGTGTACATTTATGTATATCATTTTGCAATGGCAAATTTTAATAGAATACATTTTTGTTTGAAACAATTTACTTTTAATGGATGCATTTGAAGTTTGGCAAACTCACAGGTTTTGGAACAAGGAGCAGTGAGAAAAAATTGACCATACAGTAAAATGCAAATGCAATTATAGTTGCAACTTGAGAAGAGAAAAGTGCAGAGAAATGCAAAAAGGTGCCAAAATAATTTATCTGCGGAGCACTGGTAGGTGACCCATCATTGAGTATGCGACAAGCCCATAACAGATTACTTGGGAAAAGGCATGTGGGAGTTATACTGCTGCTTGAAATATGAAAGAATCAAAGATGTGAAACCATTATAATAGCACCCATTAAAACTTATGTTGTACTAAAAAAACTTGTGTTGAATTGTTTGAGTTGACTTAGTAAAATTTAATTTGTTGATTCTTATTATTGTGGTTATATTTGATTTAGTTTTTATGGAAGACTTTTCATCTACAAAATTATTTTAAATATCTGATTCGGAGCACAAGCCTTAAGCTGAACCTCTTCCACTAAGAGCCAAGGACTAAAGGTATCCATTCCACCAAATTTGCTCTGAGCAGATTCTAATCTCGTCCCTTATGATGTTGGAGTCTTGCACTCAGCAAGACTCGATCTCTAATAGGCTTTTCAAGAACCTTTCAACTTGATTGACTTCCCAAAACAATGTTATTTTAAAACTAAGATTCAAAGAAAAATATGAGATTTTTTGTTTGGAACCTGATTGATAGAAATTTAACTCAATTACCCATATCAATGCATATACACTTGTAGAACAGATTTTAGATGTATTTTGTCTGTAGAAAATTTAGTAGTGTTCTTCAAAATCCTGTTGCACAAAAGAACTATTATTTATTATGAAAAAACAATATGTACATCATACATAACTCCCATCATCTTAAATAAGTCCCATTTGATATCTCTGGTGTAAAATGTCAATATATACAAAATGTTCATGATTGACTTACCCTGAACCTTTAAAAGTAGAGATTTAAAGTAAAATAAATATGCATTTATTATTTATTATTAAATAATACAACATTAAAATTTTAATATTCCAATATAGAAATCAAAAAATCACATACTAAAGTGGACAGAGAAATGAAGTCAAAATTGGTACTAGAGATAAAGATTTGACATTCCTGTCCATTGTTGCTAGTAGATGATACTAAAGAGTATTGTTATGGCAAAAATATAAGAAAGGTTGCCCAAATTGCTTCCAGACTTTGTCAATATGCTTCCAGAGACAACTCATAAATTGCTTTTTCCTATGAGAGATTTCTTTTAGACTCAAGCAGAGGCATCAAGAACAGGGCCTAAAAGCAGGCTCGTTAGTTCCCCACATTGTGCAGGAATCCCATGATTGAGTCCATGGTGTAACAAATACAAATTCTAAAGCATTGATAAGCCTGTGGCTATGGGGAAATGGGTCCTCATAATCTATTTCTTTTGAGGTCCACTAAAAGCTTAAAATTTTTCAAATAGCCCATCTCACTTATAATATGTCCTTACAAAAGATTGGACCCCAACCTTAAATTGGAAGAGGATCCAATTTAAATGATGAAGTCTCCAATAAAGGATCCATACAAAGCAAAGAATATAAAATTCAAAGAACTAATACTCATTGGAAGAGGATCTAGATGATAAAGAAGAGGAGAGAGGAGAAAAGACTCCCATAATTTTCAATCTCTGGGAAAAGAAAGAGAGGATTTTTTGAGACAGGATTACTAAAATGACACCCACGATCCAAATTGATTCCCTGGCATTCAAGGTCCACTTTCAGTGAGAGTTTTGAAATAGCCCACACCTTCATTTCTTCCTCTATTAGTTTTTTTTTATCCTGACCTTCATAAAGAATGCTTTGAATCCAAACTCTTTTTTTAATGATCTCAAAAGATAAGGGGAGTTCATTTTTCCAAATTCAAAAATAAGCATAGCCTAATAGGAAGAAGAAAATCTTTCAACGAAGGGATATCAATTTTCAAGTAAATGCCAAACATATTTCCAATAGACTCTGATATAGATACCTCTCTGAATTCGAAAGGAAGATTATGTAGCTGAATCCAGAAAGGGACAAATTTAATATTGATCTCTTTAGGAGTAAAGTTGGGAGTCCATAGTTGCATGTGGATCCCAGAGCTCTTGTAAAACTAGCCTTTATTCCTAAAGATTGTCCCTATATTCTTTTGAATTTAAAAAAAAACCATAAATAATTCTTGGGATTCATCTTAAAAAAGAAACCTCTAGATAATATCCCTATGCCTCTCTAGTTCATGCTCTCAAATCTTGGAAAGAAATTGTTAAAATGTTCCCGAACTTACATATTAGTCCTCGATTGTGGAATACCTCTATTATGGGTTTTAAGAGGGAGTTTAAAAATTTGATGCAGTGAATTTGGCTCTCCCTCATCTGAGGATTACTCTTTTCATCTGGATCCCTTGAGCTTTGAGATATCTGAGAATTGCACCTCTCATTTGAAACCCTCAAACTTTGGGATATTTTCCCTTCTGCCAATTTGTCTGTTGTTGAATCTCCTTAGAGTTCCTACCCAAAGGAAGTATCTTTTTTTTTATTATCCACCTTCTCCTTCCACACCATCCTAACATTTTTGTAATATGTCTTAACCTTGTCCTTCGTTGAAAATAAATCTGACTTGTTAGTTCCTGCCGAGGCAGGAAACTATTGCGGAGGCAGTAGTCTTTAAACAGTGATTAATCCATCTGCAACCAACCAATAACAGATCAGATTTTTGGGTAGTTTCTATATTAGTATTATGTTAGATCAGAGAAAGGTGCAAAATTTTTATGCTCAAAATATTTGAAAAATGTGTATCAGCAATTTGATTGGGCAGAAGTTGGCGGCAACAGACTGTCAGAAGGAAAAAACAAATTCCAAAGCATAACAACGCACATTCTACGAGCTCTGTTGCAGGAGCTGGTGCACTCATAGAGAAGAAAAAAAGAATTCCAAGACAAGAGAACACATATTTCCCAACGTCTTTGGCAGTACTTTGCAGAAATTAACAGACCATTTCGAAAAGACCACCTCAACTCTGGTAGACTCTCGTTGGCCAAACTGGAGGCATTGCAAATTCCTATGCAAGAGAAAACCTAGATATAGAGGAAGCGGAAAAAATCAAAGTTTTGGGGTTGCCATTTTTGCAGAGGCCCAACAGTTGGCGATTAGGGTTTGTTCGGGCATTACGTGTCGCAGTGCATTCTTTCACAAGATAATCCATTTCGTTCTTTGCTCCCAAAAATGTTAAAAACATTCTTTAACCTAAACATGGAGACAGTTCCGTACCTTATAAGCTTGTACATTCTTGCATACATATCAAGAAATGGGGGAGGCAATGAATAAATTTTATCTTGCATCTAACATTTTCATCTGACATGCTGCAAAAATCTTTGCCCCAGCTCAAAATTTCATTAGATTATCACCCCCAAAGATTTAGATTTTCTTTTTGTTCTCATTATCAACAGATTGAAGTAGTAGAGAGACTGAGACAGCTGTTGGAGGTGTTTAAAATGGAAAAACAACATTAGATCAAAAGAAAAAAATGTTTCTATTTTCTTTTTGTTTGTAGGAGGTTTTCAAGAACAAATGGGTGATCTAATAAAGAAGGCCTGCCCCTGTTTCTTTATTAGAGGGGCCAAGGCATTCCATGGCTACCTGAATCAAAAATAATGGATTGGTCTTCTACGAGTAATGTTTAGAATGAGCCTTTGCTGAAAAGAGGAAATGCTGTGTATTTTGTATGTTGCGAAGTGTGCCAGGTAGAACACAGAAAAGGGCAACAAAGAGGATATCCGCTCAAATAGTTTTACTTTGTTGGGATGGTCGTGTTTGTCAACAGTATGCACATATAAATATATAAATTTTGTTGTTTAATTTCCTTTCTTGAGACACCAGTTAGTATTCTAAATATTAGTAGAAGGAAAGGTATATACCGTTAGCAGAGCACAATAATTTGTTATTATTTTAACTAGAATTTCTATATGATAATGGAAACTTATTGACTTTTTTTTGTGTTTGCAGCTCTTCCAATATCTTCCTAGTTTCCTTTCCTCTATTTTATGGTAAGCTGCAAAAGGGTGGTAAGGGATGAGCGCAATAAATGTAACCTCGTTTCTCGTAAACAACTTCGTGTATCTACTGTTGCAGGGTACTCTCACTATCACTTTCAGATTTTAGGGCACGTTAAGAAGGTCTTTCCATGGTATCGTCTTTTGAGAACAGATGAAAATGGATTCAAAATAAAAAGCTGAGATCAGATTTCAGTTTCCATTATATCTCAGAAGAGTTCGATGCCCTTTTTATGTCTAAAACAAGGTAAGATTTGATTCCTATTTTTGTTTTTCGCAAAATGGACAAAACCTAGCTAAGATCCCTGTTCTCCTTTATGAAAGAAAAAAGTGAAATAACAAGATTTATTCTTTAATGAATTCCTTTGAACACCATAGTTGAGAAATTACTCTCCTTTTAGCTTCTCATCATGGACTTAAAATTTCAAAAAAAAAAATTCTTAGCCTGGGTAGTTCTTTCCAAAATAGTTTTCAAATTCTTGCAAATTGAAGACATTGCTGATCAGATCACTTGTTTAAGTCCTTTCATGGTTTGTTTATTGTCTTCAATTACATCCAGTTTTACAGGCAGAGTTTTATGGGCAACCAATGCATGAGCACAAACGTTGTTCGTTGAGTCTTCCCCCTCATTAACACCATCATTGGTGGTTCTACTTAAATTGTCCTAGAATTTCTACTGATATATTTATATCTTGAAGTTATAATAATTCTGTTAGGCTAAAAATTTCAAGGCACTACATCTCACCATTAATTTTTTTCATGTAGTCAAGGGCACCTTGCTGAAAGATATCTTCATGGAAAGGCTACGTGAAAGATGCAATATTTTCAATAAAGTGTTAGAACCTGAAGTTTTGTTTCGAACAGCTGGGAAGTCATTGTAAGGATCCATATCTGTTCCCTTTGCAACTTGAATTTGAGAGTAAATTTGATGCAGTGAACTATGAAACTGAAACTGCACTTCAAGCTGTAGAAACAACCCTACCCTTATGGTTACTAATATATCACAATGTGGTACATGCCACAGTTCTATGGAAAGTCAAATTAACTACTAATAAGCAACATGTTTGAACAGTAGATATGTGTTAATGTTACAATTTGAATTCATACTGTTCTTTTTGTAATTATAATATTAATGTATGCTGATAGTTGTGTTTTGATTTTTTTTTTTGATGGTACTGCTTCAAATTTTAGAAATAGAAAACATTTATTGAAGACATCCACAAGAGGACCTAGGAGGAAAGCTAAACACCATTATTTTTTCAAGGTTGGGAAGAACTTGCTAAAACTAGTTTTCTTGTCAGGTTTTTAATATTTTCTATGCACTACACTGGAGGGGACTTATTGAACGTATTAAAATCTAGTTTGGTCAAACCTTTGGATGCAGGTCCCGTGATTTGGTCATTTGAGATGACTTATTGGTAGTTGTTCTTCTTTCATTTGCAAAGAGCTCTAGCAAAACAAGCATTCTTATTTCCCATATGTTGATTTACATGTTTTATTTCAAGATTTGCATGATTATTGTCTAAAATTAATCACCTTGATATTCACCATATAAATTGTTGAAGCTTGGTGTCAATGTATGTCCTCAAAATTGCAGCTAGCTAACACTGATTAGTATATCCAGTCAATTCATGTTTCAAGCATTTCCTGAGGACACTAGGTCAAGGGTTGTACTCAAGGTGATGTCTTAGTTAACATTGGATGGGACTTATTGAATGGATTAAAATATAGTTTGGTCAAACCTTTGTATGCAGGTCCTCTGATTTGGTCATTTGAGATGACTTATAGGTAGTTGTTCTTGATTCATTTGCAAATAGCTCTAGTAAAGAAAGCATCCTTATCTCTCATATGTTGATTTACATGATTTATTTCATGATTTGCACATGATTTATTTTCTAAAATTAATCACTCCAATAACCACCATATAAATAGTTGAAGCTTGGTGTCAGTGTATGTTCCCAGAATTGTAGTTAGCTAAAGCTGATTAGTATAGCCAATCAATTCATGTTTCAGGCATTTATTGAGGACACTAGATCAAGGGTTGTACTCAAGGTGTTGTCTTTGTTAAATGCGGCAAGCTACCCAGTATTTATGGTTTGGTTCATGTGAATCTTGTAAAGGTAGGAAGAATCTTAAATATGCATATTTCCCATTCATCTTCTTGATTTCTTCCCCATTGAACACATTGACTAGAATTGGCATGTCTTGAAGCATGGGAGAATTATATAATCTTATACAGAACCTAACTCATTGAGCTCGTATTGTTGTCCTCATCCTAAATCTGATTCTTAATTCTTTGATTTAATACAAGCATTTTAAATACTATATTATTATGGATCAGATTTTGACTGTGTTTCATCTAAAGGTATTTTTTTTAGCTGGTGTCATATTGTATCTAACAGATGTATTAGGCTATAAAATGCTATTTTATTTCGCATGAAATAATTTGAAGAACTTCAATCCATGATTTAGATAATAAATTATGAATTGTAGATATCTATATCCAAAGTTCCTCCAACTAGACAGTGAGCCATGTAGATGAATGCCTTCTACAGTGAAAAATGTGACAGCAAGCTTAGTCACAAGACACTTTTCCTGTGATCCATAGAATGATATGAAACAAGTTGAAAGCATTATTGATCATAAAGTGCTTTCCCATTCCTCTTTCAAGCTTACATTTTGGCTGCAAAAATATTGTTTTGTTTCATTGCATTGGTCAGCACAAAAGCATGTGATTATATGTTTTGTCCTTATTCTGGGATAGAACAAGGACATAAGGAAACAACAGACGTGTCTTGGGGAGGATGCTATTTTAAATTTTAAAAATACTAACAGAAAATTATACACGAATAATTGCAAGAACCCCAGAAAGAGATACAAAAATGAGCTGTATAAGTTTACAGTTTGAAGCAGAAATCATCATCAAATCTTATGATGTATCATATTTTCCAACTAAGCATAGCACCCAAAGTTCCTCCGACTAGGTAGTGAGCCATGGAGACGAACGCCTCTTTAAGTGGAAAACTTACTTGAAAAATATTTTAAAGAACCAAGTTCCAAACAAGTTGGAAGCATCAGCAATCATATTAACCTAAAAGTGCTCTCATTCATTTATCAAGCATATATTTGGCTGCAGAAATGATATTTTATTTCATGGCAGGATCCATCACAAAAGCATGTCATCATATGTTCTCTGTCTATCCTGGAACAGGGACAGAAAAGGATATCAAGAAATGGCAGGATGCGAATTGCAATAGCAATGCCGAGAGGCTATATTTTGGGATGGCTATTAATTTTTAAAAATGCTAATATAGAAAATTCTCCTTATACAGTTCAAGAACCTCAACACCACCTGCAGGTACAGTTCAAGAAACTCAGCACTACCTGCAACACTTGCAGATTTCTTCTTTTTGCACTAACGATATGCATTTAAAAATTACAATAAGGAGCTACACAGATTAAAATCTGGTCACCTAGAACTTTGGACTCCATCCTATGATGCATGGACAATAGTTTAGATATTATTTTGAAATGCTATTCTAAAGTATCTGGTTCTCAAAGGGACATGCATTGTAATAAAAAAACACCATACTCAAGTTCAAACAGAAACAGAAACTAGAATTACTGTAAAAATTGCAATCAGACAAACAAAATCATCAGACAACTTCAATAAATAAAAACAAAACCTTCAATAAATAAAAACAAAACCGTTCTTCCAGTTCTTGGCAGGAACTTAGCTGCTCTGCAGCCCTTGTTTGAATAGACCCTTTTATCATTGCCAAATCTAATATCATTCCTTTGTCTCGCTCTATTGGCCCAATCACCTTTATAAAATGGTTATTTCCCATTCTTCCATGAAGGATACTCTCACGCTCTCTGGTCTCTATGACCATATCTTTCAGAACTTAAAACCTTTCTTGGAACATTTTTAGTATGAAACTCCTACGTGTACCATCCCTTAGCATGGCTACTCCAATGGGTGTCCAAGTTCCTAGCTTTGATAGCTTGATTTATTCTATTATGTTTGACTCTTTTCCCCAGATCCCAAACCCTCTTGGCTAAGTTAACGGTTTGGGTAGGAGAACCCGGTTCGTGGGTTTGTAGAAAAAGATTCTTTGTGACTCGTATGTATGTATGTATGTATATACCAAAAAAAATGAGAAATATACATAATTGCAAAACAAAATCATTTCATAGTATGAATCTATGATGCTTGATCATTGATCAATGCTAAATGTCAAAGATAAACATTAAAATTTTAAATACTTGATCATTGATCTATGTTCATGAATCTAATGCAGACCAATTCACAAATCTAGACCGGGTTCGCATCCAGACCCAGTTCGATGGTCCAGGGTGTGAATCCATTAACTAGGCCTCTTGGCAATAAAATTATTCATCCTAAAAAATCCTATAACATTGTTGACCCCTTCCTCACAAAGTTGTAAACTAGTTGGCGCCTCTAGAAAGGTTTTTCATCAGACCAATTACTTAACTTTCCATAATATATGTTGATTTTGCGATCACCATACTTTAAATATGTCTTGTTCTTCCACCACCTCTCTTTCCAATTGCCATGCAGCTCTTGGTTTTGGATTCTAAGTGTTTCCTTTGCCTAAGCTGTACTAAACTATTGGGCTCAGTCTACTGATAAAGAAATTGTATTAAACCATTCAATATTTAATTTAAACACTATTTAAAACAATGGTTTTCCATTGTACATGATTCTATAAACACTTTTGTTTATTTAAACAATGGTTCTGCATTGTACATGATCCTATGAACACTTTTTTTATTTATCCTGTGACGATAATAAGTTGTTTGTGGGGCATAAGATAAATAAGTGAGCAGAAAGATGGTTCATAAAAGTCACATTCTCATGGAATAGTAGTTGGGAAAGGTAGTTCCAATTGTCAAAATGCCTGCTTTATAGGTAGCTGGGCATTGTGGTCTAAACTTATCATTCTACAAAGAAATATGTGGAACTTTCTTCAGTGTTGAGAAGGAAAATGCAGGAGCAATGGAGATGACATTTAAGAAGAGAAAGAAGTTTTGGAGGTGATGAAAGATCTGCCAAGCTGAATTGTTTGTGTTATTTGGGCAAATGGCTGTGTATGTCATTGTTTTTGTTTTGTGTTTGGTAAGCTTGATACTGCGTTTCTATCGCCACAACTTTCTAAGACAAGTTATTGCTGTCATTGTCTGAATCATTGAATTATGTCTCTCAGACTTCTATCATGCAGTCTTTTTGTATGTGGGATTGCTGTGAGAGTGAAAGAGGCCAGATGCCCTACAAAATAATGTCTTTGTAGAGTGCCTCACTGGTTTTAGCTTCAGTTGTAATTTTATAAATTTAAACATATTTTGTTTGTTATTCTATGCAGAGGCTATAATGGCAGTATTACAGGAGTTCAGCATGTTTATGAAAGAATTTGTTTTTTAAATTTCTACAATATAAAGTAAGAAAAGGATATAGGCAGGTTTCTATTTAAAATATCAATTTGATTTGATTTTAATGATAATAATTTTTTATTTTCTTTAAGAAAATGTTTATCTATTTTAAAACAAAAAAAATTATATCATATAGTGTGTCTTATATATATATATATATATATATATATATAATATTAAAAAAAATTGGGTGATTTTAATATAGAATTAATGTTTTAAATCTTTATTACATGTTCAATAGTTAAAATTTAATTTTGATTAATAGATATTTTTTTTTTTTATATAAATGAAATATAAAATTGTTACAATTCAAAACTTCAATCTATTATTTGTTATAAAGTATATGAACAAGATAAATATGTTTTGAGTTTAAATTAAAAAGTTGTTCATAGTATACATGAATTAAATAACTAAAAACAGCAAAACAAGTCTGAAGATTATAACATCGTACTGGAGAAAAGCAAAGATCTAAAGATTAAAAGTCGACTAAAACTAAAAACTACAAGCAACTATAAGATCTAATCACTCTGAGACTAAAATGTGTGATCAGACAGTCCAAAATATGAAAACTTCAGGCTACTAATATCAGTCTCTAGACCACATAAAAGAGTTGCAACTACTACCCAGCTAAAAAGTAAACATTATGATCCCTAAATACTCTTATCTTGCATTCCTAGAAGAAGATCCAGCTGCAGAGCTTTGGCCACCATGACCTCTTATTTCTGATACCAAATCTCCTGCTTTTAAATACTCTATGATCTTCGATATCCAAAATTGGATATCTTTTAGGAGGGTGACCGATTATGATAGCTATGCCATAGTCTTTTTGTCTCAGAATCATGAGCTTCTCATAAATATTTTTTGAGAATTCTAGTCATATCTACCATGAAATCCATATGAAACATTTTATGGCAAATTTTTTCTGTGATTATTTTATTCTAGCCCATGTGCAATAGGATGGCTAGAAACACCATTAGAATCTCAATGTTGACCCTATACTTGTGATTAGTTGTGATGAAATCCCTCCCCAGAATACCCAAAACAATTTTAACCAGCATGATATTCGACTCTATCAGAATTTCTTGCATCCTTTATTCAATCTCAACCCCTAGAAAAGATACTTGTCTTTTGGGTTTCTCAACCTTGAATAAAATAGGGGACTACATTATCAATCTAATCCCATGAATGAAGCCCTAAAAGTCGATTCTTTCAGTCTATCTACTAAACATAAGAGGATGAAAAAAATACTTGATTGCTTCAAACTCCTTCACCTTTACACGGTTTTAATGCCTCTGAAGCCCTTTGTCATTCGCTCCTCTGCAACTTGATATTTGTCAACGGAGAATGGCCAATTTATTTGAGTGGTCATCACCCTAAATAAAAAAACCCTTCGTAGAAGATAGTTTGGTTTCAATATCTATATTTATTGTCCTTATATGTTTTATATAAAATAAGAAATGACAATGTTTTATATAAAATAAGAAATGACAAAAGAGGATGCATGAATAATCTACTTTGTTCAATTTGATATCCTAACATGTTCCAAGGATCGTGATGGTATTTTTCTTTGGTTAGAAATGTAAACTTTTTAGCTTATGCATAAACAGTCCCTTTAGAAGTATCAGTAGAGAATGATATATCATGCATTTATTTTTATAATAAAAAATTTAATATATATATAGATATATATTTGAAATAAACATTAAATATTTATTAATAAATTTGTCTTTTCATAAAGTATGATTGTTGATTTTGGAATTTAAATGGTCCTCATATTGCCTAGCACATTTATATGTTGTTTTTTATTTTTTTATTTAAATGGCCTCTATTTATATTATTTTGTTTAACAATATTGGTCATATTCTTTGTGGAAATTTTAGATTTTATATTTGAAATAGAGAATTATCCAAACATTTAGATTTGGGTGTTTGGGCTAAGGACATAACACCTGTCATATGATATTGGTGGTTTGTGCATTCAATACAATTTAAACGTTTAGTTATATTAAGACTTGTGATGCATAAGTAGATAGAAGTAAAATCTTTAATGCTAGGAGACAACTATGAGATATAGCAACTCCACACTTGACCTTTTGAAACTCTCCTATGAAATAACAATATCGTTGATATAACATGGTCCATGATGTTAGATCCCAACTTCTATTTGTGGATAAAAATTCCAATTGGAAAATAATGTACTAAGAATTCTCTCTATAGAGTCAATGACACCTCTAGTTTGGAGATCTTGATTATAAGCATGGGATCATCCTAAGAAAGTCTCGTATAGAAAGAAACTCTTCGAACAAGAACTAGCCAAGCATTTGTATAACCAACTGGTTGATGAAAATAATATATTTTTTTAATATTTAAAAATTAATTTTGTACCAAAGGCATGGAGAAGATAACATAGAAAGCATGATGCTTACATAGATAAAGAATAAGAGAGTACAAGGGATGAGAAAATGACATCGAATAGAGCATAATATGCCACATAAAAATAAAACTTTTTATTAAGACAACTACATAAATTATTCTAGCATAGTATGGCTAGGTACATGTCCACACAATCATACATGTGTATGACAATGACAAAAAAAACTTTGAGGCCCCAAGACAAAAATGTTTAATTTCAATGATTGAAAGATGATCTTTAGGTTATATTCCTTTTGGTTATGATATTAGGGTTTGTTTTGGCCCAAAGTGCTCTGATCAAATTTCAATTATCTTGTAGATCAAACAACCCTCACCCAGCTTGAAACCTTAGGAGATCTGGCCCAATATGTTGGATTTTGATTAAATAAAAGTTATTTTTGACTTTCCTTAATGTCTTGGATTCAACTGTGAGGTCTTTAACCCAAAATACACCCAACAATATTTTCAAGATTAATGATGTCCCTCATATCCAAATAGGATTTTGCAACACTGGAGCTTTGATACCATGTAGTGGTTGGATTGTGAACTCCCCACACCCCAAGATCACTTGCAAAATAAAAGTAACCTTCCACAATAGAGAATGACAAGAATAGTTTGTTTGAGGGGTGCTTGAATTGATTATTGAATATGAAATGTGCATAGGATGCCTAACTTATAAAGATAAGGTTGAGGCATACAATTAGACAAGATTGTGACATGTACTTTAATCAAATATTTTTAATATTAAAAAGTGGCAAAACAAGGGTGTTGGCCCTTACAAATACAAACCAAAAAGGCCATTACAACAATGTAAAGAATAAATCATTAATAGTACACTAGAAAAATAGCTAGTAGCCCACATCAAGAGTGGGTATAAAACTCACCCACGGTGTGGGGAGGAGGATGAGAGACTGTAGAATGATTTTTCCTATGTCGGTGGAAAACTATCAAGACATTAATATCATTAGGATCTCCACCACAAGAGGGAGAAAGTGGTGGAACCCTCTTTGTGAGACTATCAACACAAGGGGAAGAGTGTTGGAAAGGTTACACATCATCAGCCAAAGTTTGTAATATAGCATCCTAGTAGCAAAAAGAGAAGGGTCCACATGACTAGAGGGGGCCTACCAGAAGTAGGAGTGGAGTCAAGTCCACAAAATGCGAGGAGCCCAAATTAGTAAAAGGAGCATCATCCTGAAGGGATTCATTATTATCATGTGAAGGAACATCAGAGGAAGAGTCAAAAGCCAAGACAACCAAATATTCTTCACTAGCGTCCTTCCACCAAGTGGCATCACCTTAACGATGAGAGAGAGAACAATTTGTTGCTAGATGACAAATAGAAAAGCACCACCAACATTAAAAGGGGAGACCCTCATAATCCATGGCCTATCCACCTTTAAGGAATGACCAATAGAATTTCCAATGGCCTCAAAAAAATTATTCTCCTAAAAATGAAGGGGAATATTGGGGAGGCGAATCCATACTATACACACACTAAGTGGTTCAGTAAGAGGGTTATAGGAGATTGTCCAAGGTTTGATCAAAAGAAAGTGAGTCCCCAAAGCCCACAACTTTCTTGTCACTAGATCTTGGTCATCAGAAGAAGAAAAAACAACAATGAAAAACCCCTTCACATAAGAGAATAGCTCAATGGTACCAGAGGCTAAGGATCTCCAAGAATCTACCACCCAACTTATGGAGATCCAAAAGATAAGGTAAAAGAATTAGTGAATTTCCACCAACCAACCTACAACATTGGTAGAAATCCAAATAATCCACTATATCCATGCCACACACCACTATAGGGGATGACTTGGCAAAAGTAAGAAGTCAAAATTTATCCTTTGAAGGAACAACAACAACAAATTTGGCAACATGAGAAAAGCTCCATCCACCAATAGCAGAGAGAGGCTTTGGGGGAGGGACCCCTCAACGGGTCTTTGAGAAGAGTACCCAATAGGCACCACTATAAGAGAGACCCTCCCACTAGAAACAACATCGAACCCTAGACCACTCACAACTAGAGGTGGAATAAAGGACCACAAAGCAAAGGAGTCTACCAACGGAATGGAACCCAGCACACCAAGAGATGTAGTTGAAGCACAGGTTGTGTTCACAATTGTTGAAGCATTAGTAGACAACATATAGCTAACCTGGGATGAAATCCCAAATTGCCCAGACGCCTCGTCCGAGCCCCTGCAAGAAACGCCAATCATTGTTGCAAAAGTTAGACAATTCAAATGTGTTTGAGTGGGAAAAGTTGGAGTGCTAATCATGAAGGTATTTTAATACTATGTTATGAGACAACCAAATGGAAATTATTAAATGACCTAGAACACTAGAATTAAATGCTAAAAGATAAGATGAGACCTTATGAAAAATAACACCTTATAGAAACATTCCCTAGTATGTGAATAAGATCCACTAGTTACCTAATCAGGTACTATACCTTATTCACCCAAAATGTTCATCAATCAAAGGCACAAGATTATGCATGATTTGATAACATTTTAAAATGGGTGAGCACAAAAAATGGTTACAAATTTACATGATAAATAAATTACAAATGAAATGAGTTTTGATTTGAATCAAGATTATTCTTGCATTACATTTCAGTGGTTTAGAAAGCCAATATATTTCTTGTGCATATTACTCATTGGAATAACTTCCCCAAAAAAAAAAACAACTAGCTTTGTTCACTAACAATTAATCAAATTATTTATTGTACATTCTAACCTATAACATAGCCTAATTAATGTAACATTCCAATAGTCCAATGTATTAGATTAATTATTTGAAGAATTGGGTTATCATTATATAGAGAGATTAAATATCCAAAGCATTAGTTTATCATTATAGACCCAACTTTAAATCCTTACATGGACATCTAATAGATATTTCTAAAGTTGTGACTCTTGATATTCCATATTTTGCTTCTAATATGGACATGGTTTCAAAATATGTGGATTTTTTTGTTGATTCTTGGTATTCAATATGTGACTTCTAGTGGGTTAGATCGTAAGGTTCTTGTAAAATTAGTCTATGTTGTGTTCTCACAAGACCTTGTATTTGGTGATTTATGGTGTGTTTTCTCTCAAGACCTTGTATGGATATCATATTACTACTTGTATGAGTGGAATATTTGTAAACTATATTCAGAATTAAAAAAGAGACTACATAAATAATTATTTATCAAAAATGTTACATATAATTGTCACACGTGGAATATTGTTGTAAGCATGAATTGATATTCATATGATATCTACCACCATTCAATACACAAAATAGAATTAATAACATATAAAATGTATACAAAAAGAAAACCCTATTAAGAAACAAAAATATAATTTAAATGGACGAAAAATATAAAAAATTTATTGATATTAATATGTAGGATACACAACCTAATGATACTACCATTATAATTCAAACCATATAATCATTTTTCTAATGTCCAAAAGAACTTTAGATATACTTGTTTTCATCAACAAACTCAACGATTTTTATCTTTGTTATCACACTTCTAAGCATGGAGATCATAAAAAAGACCTAAACAACAACAATTATTCAACTTTCCATGGACCAATTCTATGATTTTAAATATAAATGCACATATTTATCTCTAACAACTAACATTACAATATCTCCATCATAAAAATGGTAGCATAGTCTTAAAGGAAAACCCTAAAACATGTATTTATTTATAATCACATTTAGAAATATTTTTGTGCACTTGGAATAATTTCATCCAGTAATTGCAACTGTTTTCATCTCTCATCAATATTGACCATTACCATTCAAGAATGGGCGTGCAAGATAACTAATAAGTTTCATCTCATAAATAGATACAAATGATGCCCTCAGCGAAATCTATTGTCATAATATTTTCCTAAGAATATATGAGACCATTCTGATTCTACAAAGCTGGACAAATCCAGTAGAACTATACCCACAAGCCAGGAATATGAATTTTTAGTCATTTTGCCCACATATCTATCCTCAGTGGAAAGACAATAAAAAAGTTAACCTTTATAAATTAGTAAGACAATTTATGCTAAACAACTTCAATAAATTCAGTCTATTTGATGGAATTCCCACAATACAATATTCCTTGACTAAAGCAATAGACATTATTGTCTGTTGCTCTAGAAAATAGTGTCTAGTCATTGTACATTTATCTATATCATTTAGCACTGGCAACTTTTAATATAATGCATTTTTGTTTGAAACCATTTACTTTTAATGGATGCATTTGACGTTTGGCAAACTTATAGGTTTTGGAACAAGGAGCCCTGAGAAAAGATTGACCATACACTAAAACGCAAATGCAATTACAGTTGTAACTTGAGAAGAGAAAAGTGCAGAGGGTTGCGAAAAGGTGCCAAAATTATTTATCTGCAGAGCACTCTGTAGGTGGTCCATCATTGAATATGTGACAAGCACATAACAGATTACATGGAAAATGGCATGTGGGAGTTATATTGCTGCTTGAAATATGAAAGAACCAAAGATGTGAAACCATTATAATAGCACCCATTAAAACTTATGTTGTATTAAAAAATTATGTTGAATTATTTGAATTGACTTAGTAAAATTTAATTTGTTGATTCTTATTATTGTGGTTGTAAATCGATATTTCGTGCAAATTACTTGATTTAGTTTTTATGGAAGATTTTTCATCTACAAAGTCATTTTAGCTATTTGATTTGGGAGCACAAGCCTTAAGCTGAACCTTTTCGACTATGAGCCAAGGACTAAGGGGTATCCATTCCACCAAATTTGCTCGGAGCAGATCCTAATCTTGTCCCTTATGATGTTGGAGCCTTACACTCAGCAAGACTTGATCTCTGATAGGCTTTTCAAGAACCTTTCAACTTGATTGACTTTTCAAAACATTGTTATTTTAAAAGATAAGATTCAAAGAAAAATATGAAATTTTTTTGTTTGGAATCTGATCGATAGAAATTTAACTCAATTACCCATATCAATGCATATACACTCATAGAACAGATTTCAGATGTATTATATCTGTAGAAAATTTGGTGGTGTTCATCAAAATCATGTTGCACAAAATAACTATTATTTATTTCTATCATACATAACTCCCATCATCTTGAACAAGTCTCATTTGGTATCTCTGTTGTAAAATGTCAATATATACAGAATGTTCATGACTGACTTACCTTGAACCTTTAAAACTAGAGATTTAAATGTATACATTTAATATTCATTGTTAAATAATACAACATAAAAAGTTTAACATTCCAATATAGAAATTTTTTTAAAAAATTACAGACCAAAGTGGACAGATAAATGAATTCAAAATTGGTAATAGAGATAATGATTTCACATTCATGTGAGATCAGCTCACATTCCTGTCCCTTGTTGCTAGTAGGTGGTACCAAAGAGTATTGTTATGGCAAAAAATAAAATAAAAGTTGCCCAAATTGTAATCAGGACCTTGTTAATCTGCTTCCAGAGACAACTCATAAATTGCTTTTTGCTATGAGAGATCTCTTTTATACTCAAGAAAAGGCATCAAGAACAGGGCCTAAAAGCAGGCTCACTAGTTCCCCACATTGTGCAGGAATCCCATCATTGAGTCCATTCTGTAACAAATACAAATTCTAAAGCATTGATAAGCCTCTGGCTAAGGAGAAATGGGTCCATAATTATACATATCACATCAAAGAAGCGACCAATCATATGGTGATACATAAGGCAATTTGCAATGTGTATGTTTTGGTCTAACCTTTTCCTTTATTACTTTCAAAGAATTCAATGAAGACATAGTCAATGTGACTACATCATCAATATAAAAAACCCTTGACATAGCTTGAAACTCTTAACTCATTTGTAGGCATGCTAATTTTATAAAATAAATTTGACCTACTATTTGGGAGTTTGAGGGGAGTGAAGATAGGCTGCATAGGTATTAGTGTCTCTTCCAAAGTGCCACATCTTTATTTTAATGAAGGAAAAACAAAATTATGTCTTAAAAGACCATGGCCAAAATAGGTAAAATGGAAGGCAAAAGAGTGAAAATAATGTAATTAAGTAGGGCATGAGCGAAGAGGGTAGGATAGAAGCAAAACAATTCAACAACAAAGCAAGTCACAAATCTAAAAGACAACTCTAATTAACAAAATTTGATCTATTGTAGGCAAGCAAAATGCCTTCACACAATGCAAGGAACTCCTACCTTTCACATCCTCGCACCCCTTTGTCATTAGAGTAAATGCTACTCCATTGAAGAAGCCTCACAAACTTAATGTGATTCATTATGATAAATGGAAGATTGTACACAAGTCATAAGCATTGATCTTTGAATGATGTATGTGGAGTGTCAAAGATCTATCCTAGCAAATTTGGCAATCTTTGGGAAGTTAAATGGGGTGTATTTGGTTATGGAAAAAGTGCAAAAATGGGTCATGTAAAATTGGACCCATATAAATTTATTGCCCAAAAATAAATTCTATAGTCTAAAATCCATGGGGTTGCAAGCAGAGTGGGTTTAACCATGAAGGAAACTCCGTAGTTAAGCGCACTCAAGCTGGAGTAGTATTGGGATGGGTGACCTCCCGGGATGTCCTGGTGCTTCACCTCTGTGAGCATCACCTAGATCCAATGAGTGTTGAGTGCTCCATTCATTCTCATGAGAGATGGGTTCGTGTGAACCACTACTCATGAAACATGGGTCAATGAGTTTGACTCAAAAAACTACACAGGAGAATCTTGATAGCAATATCACACATTGTTATGTTTGTATCTAAAAATGAACAAAAGGTATCCATAATTATACAAACCGCATCAAAGAAGCAACCAATCATATGGTGATACATAAGACAATTTGCAATGTGTATGTTTTGGTCTAACCTTTTCCTTTATTACTTTCAAAGAATTCAATGAAGACATAGTCAATGTGTCTACATTATCAATATAAAAAACTCTCAACAATAGCTTGAAACTCTTAACTCACATGTAGGCATGCTATTTTTTAAAATAAATTTGACTTACTATTTGGGAGTTTAAGGGGAGTGAAGATAGGCTGCATAGATATTAGTGTCTTTTCCAAAGTGCCACATCTTTATTTCAATGAAGGAAAAATAAAATTATGTCATAAAAGAGCATGGCGAAAATAGGCAAAAATGGAAGGCAAAAGAGTGAAAATAATGAAAATAAGTAGGATATGAGCGAAGAAAGTAGGATAGAAGCAAAACAATTCAACAAGAATAACAAGTCACAAATATATAGGACAACTTCAATTAGCAAAATTTGATCTATTGTAGGCAACCTAAAATGTCTTCATACAATGCAAGGGACTCCTCCCTTTCACATCCTCATTCCCCTTTGTCATTAGAGTAAATGCTACTCCATTGAAGAAGCCCCACAAACTTAATGTGATTCATTATGACAAACGGATGATAAATTTGGCAATCTTTTGGAAGTTAAATGAGGTGTAGCTAGTTATGGAAAAAGTGCAAAAATGGGTCATGTAAACTTGGGCTCAAATAAATTTATAGCCCAAAAAAGAATTTTGTAGTCTAATTTTTTTATTAAAAAAATTATAGTCAAAAATTGTATTCATTAAATACTTAACATTAGAAGCAAGGTTGAGAGGTCATTTCTAACAAATCAAATTATTCATTACATCTATTAAGATGGTTGATCCATGCCCATGTAATTCATATACTTTTATCGATCCAATCAGATTGTGTCTTATGATGTACCTCATTTTAAGCATGTTTTCATAAGTTTTATTTTCCACACAATAAAGATGACACATAAATTGGTTTGAGGGAGGATGACATTGGTTACTAAAGGTTTCAATGTTAGGAAAAGCATATAGATTAATCAGACCATTTCCTACATAACCCTATGAGATGGAAACATGCATGCATATATAATAACCATAGGCAAAGATCAACGACATATCACAAGATAACAAAAGACATGCCATAGGAAAGCCCTCAAATGGAAAAAAACCTAGGCATTCAAAAACATCCACATTCAATGTACTATTTGGCAATTAAAATATACAACAAACTCATAGAGTCTCCACAAATACTTTTAAAACACCAAACTCTTTAAGTGCATCCTCCATGAGTCCAAGTGTGTATCACACATCCCATGCCATGCTTCACATTGCACTTGTTAGAAGAAAACCCTACACAATGGTAACCAAGCTAAAACCCCTAATAGTCAACCTCAACCACTAAGCATGTGCTTGCTTTTATAGAATGAAGCTTAGGCAAATACAACAAAGTGGTAAGTTAAAATTGTGTGCCTCAAAACTATGAGTACACAGCATAATTGACCCCACATTTTCTTTTTGGTATCGAGTTTCTCAATTATTTAGTATTTTCTCATGTGTAACCAACACATGAAATATCTAACCAAATCTGCATACAACTTTACAAGTGGGCCAAAATAAACAGTTAATGTGGCTAAATACACCTCCTAATGATGTACCACAAATAAATAAATATTTATTTTACATAATTCAACATAATACTTTTACAAGGTGTACAACACTTTATTCCTAGTTAACATTCTTCCACTTGTTGTATGCATTGCATAAGGGTCTATTTATTTATTTTACATAATTCAAAATAATGTTTTTGCAAGGTGTACAACACTTTATTCCTAATTAACATTCTTCCACTTGTTGTATGTGTTGCATAAGGGTCAATAAATGAAATGCATCACCATAGCCACCATAAAACCACATGAATCTCCAACATGCTCTTATGCTCCATCAAGATACCTAGAATAAAATTCAAGATGTCAACCATATCATGCAAGAACTATTCTCATTCTCCAACATGCCACCTATAAAAAAAGGGAACAAGCCAAAAAGGATATCCACCAATACGAAAGAACACAAGCATATTTAAACAAAAATATTTGTGTAATACATACCACATTCATAATTTATGATTAAAATCTTGTTAAGGTTGTTCAATCATGCACTTTCTCACTTTGTCATGTGGCCAAGGTCTGTTAGTCACTACATTCTTTAAAATTATATATGCTTTTAAAGTTAGGCATCATTCTTTTAGAAAAAAAAAATGAACAGAAACATATTTGGATGAATAAAAAAATGATTTTTTAATGAAATATTTGATATAATTTGAGAATGATTATTATTAAATTATTATAGAATTTATTAAAAAATAATCATTTTAAGAATATCTATTATTCAAATAAAAATGTTAGAGATCACATATAAAAGAATACCTCAAAAATAAACAAAAATCTAATTTAGACAACTTAATAATAACAATATTGGATACACATAATTATACATCAATTTCATCAAAGTTCTCCTTGTTTACTGGCTAATGATTTCAATGTTTTGGTTAGCACCCCTCTATAAAAATTGACAACTATAAATAGAGTGTGAGATATCTTTTACAGCAAAAAGAATTAGGTGACCGTGAAATAGTAACTCCTAGGAGATTACATAGAAGAGAGGATCTAATAGTCATCCATATTCCACTAATCATTATGGTGTTGCACAATAAAAACCTTTTTTAAAAAAATTTACCTAGTACTTATAACATTGAGCACTGATCATTGTTATGTTTGTATCTGCAAATAAACAAAAGGTGTCCATAATTATACATATCACATCAAAGAAGCGACCAATCATATGGTGATACATAAGGCAATTTGCAATGTGTATGTTTTGGTCTAACCTTTTCCTTTATTACTTTCAAAGAATTCAATGAAGACATAGTCAATGTGGCTACATCATCAATATAAAAAAACCCTTGACATAGCTTGAAACTCTTAACTCATCTGTAGGCATGCTAATTTTGTAAAATAAATTTGACTTACTATTTAGGAGTTAGAGGGGAGTAAAGATAGGTTGCATAGGCATTAGTGTCTCTTCCAAAGTGCCACATCTTTATTTTAATGAAGGAAAAACAAAATTATGTCATAAAAGACCATGGCCAAAATAGGTAAAAATTGAAGGCAAAAGAGTGAAAATAATGAAAATAAGTAGGGCATGAGCGAAGAGGGTAGGATAGAAGCAAAACAATTCAACAAGAATAGCAAGTCACAAATCTAAAAGACAACTCTAATTAACAAAATTTGATCTATTGTAGGCAAGCTAAAAAGCCTTCACACAATGGAAGGGACTCCTCTCTTTCACATCCTCAGACCCCTTTGTCATTAGAGTAAATGCTACTACATTGAAGAAACCTCACAAACTTAATGTGATTCATTATGATAAATGGATGATTGTACACAAGTCATAAACATTGATCTTTAAATGATGTATGTGGAGTGTCAAAGATCTATCCTAGCAAATTTAGCAATCTTTGGGAAGTTAAATGGAGTGTATTTGGTTATGGAAAAAGTGCAAAAATGGGTCATGTAAAATTGGACCCATATAAATTTATTGCACAAAAATGAATTCTATAGTCTAAAATTTATTTTTTAATTTTATAATCCAAAAATTGTATTCTTTATATACTTAACATTAGAAGCAAGTTTGAGACATCATTCCTAACAAATCAAATCATTCATTATATCTATGAAGGTGGTTGATCCATACCCATGTAATTCAAACACTTTACAAAAGACATGCCATGGGAAAACCCTCAAATGGAAAAAGCCTAGGCATCCAAAAACATCCACATTCAATATATTATTTGGCAATAAAAATATACAACAAACTTATAGTCTCCACAAATAGTTTTAAAATACCAAACTCCTCAAATGCATCCTCCATGAGTCCAAGTGTGTATCACATCCCATGTCATGCTTCACATTGCACTCTTTAGAAGAAAAACTTACGCAATGATAACGAAGCCAAAACCCCTAATAGCCAACCTCAACCACTAAGCATTTGCTTACTTTTATAGAATGAAGCTTAGGCAAATACAACAAAGAGGTACGTTAAAATCATGTGCCTCAAAACTATGAGTACACAACATATTTGATCCCACATTTACTTTTTGGTACCAAATTTCTCAATTATTAAATATTTTCTCGCATGCAACCAACACATGAAAAATCTAATCAAATCTGCATACAACTTTACAAGTGGGCCAAAATAAACATTTAATGTGGATAAATACACCTCCTAACGATGCACCATAAATAAATAAATATTTATTTTACATAATTCACAATAAGGCGTTTGCAAAGTGTACAACACTATATTCCTAGTTAACATTCTTCCACTTGTATACATTGCATAAGGGTCTATTTATTTATTTTACATAATTCAAAATAATACTTTTGCAAGGTGTAGAACACCTTATTCCTAGTTAACATTCTTCCTCTTATTGTATGCATTGCATAAGGGTCAATAAATGAAATGTGTCACCAAATCCATCTGTGAAACCACATGAATCTTCAACATGCTCTTGGGTCCCATTAAGATACCTAGAATAAAATCCAAGATGTCAACCATATCATGCAAGAACTCCTCTCATCCTCCAACATGCCACCCATAACAAAGGGAACAAGCCAAAAAGAATATGCACCAATAAAAAGAACACAAGCATCAAATTCAAGTGATAAAAAAGGCTCCAAGCTATTACCAAATGGACAAAGCCCGCATGACTAGAAATAACAATCATGGCTTGTACTAATCCATCCAATCAAATATGCATCAAAGGTATCCAAATATTTGTAGAGCTCGTGCCAACAACATATCCAATCCATAGACTATAATCACAAGTTCCCTATATAAAAGTTATCAAAAGATAACACGCATAGGAACTCCCACTACATGGATATTGTTAAATCCAAAAATATATTATGGCATACTAAGCCTACTGATCAAAGTGTTGGTATGTGGAGATTGATCATGTTATCTGGCTTAAATTTTGGCAATTGTCATATATGTTTACCCCAAAATGAATTAATGCAAGAGTGTAGGTAGCTAAGCACCTCTTGTGGCACCCAAGGGGTTCATCCCCTGAGCGGGGACTTAAGGGTGAACCCACATTAGGAATTTGAGTACAGTGCTCCCCTCAGCGAAAAATATCCATTATTTAATAAAGAAGTTGACTATCGTTTTGGTATGTAAATCAACCTTTGTAAACCGCCAAAAAGGGCTTGATAAATTAGTGGTAATGGAATGTGAAAAATCATCAAATTGTAATTTTCGCTTCACTAAATAATTTAAATATAGTGGACAATGTTTCTCTATGGATGTAGCCCACATTGGGTGAGCCATGCTAAATTTGTGTGTTATTGTGAATGGTTATTTTCCTCTCTTTTATTTTGCATTATAATTAATATTGTTTATTTCTCTAGCTTACATGAACCCTAACAACGCTCATAACAAAATGTGGTTGATAATCAAACCATCATATACCAAGAACAATCACTATGACCATTCATGCAACAAAAATTGTTGCATACTCTCTCACAGTATGTCACTTTAACTCTCCCAAGTTTATCACAACAAGCCATGTGAATATGAACCTCTAGAAGGTAACCATATCCCATAACATGTCCTACCAACACCTTCAAGAGCTAAGCTATGTCAAGTAAGATCCACTTCACTACCCCAAATAAAAATCCTCAATGCCTAATTATTCAATCTCTAAGATCAAATAGGCTAAGGGCATGGATCGATTGACAAAAGCTTCTTGTGGTAAAGCACCAAGTCCAATCTCTGCCTAGCTCATGTGGTACCAGGATACATGTCACGTCAATGTCACTGGTCACGTTAAAAAGCTTACCAAGCACACTACAATTTATAGGGGGTGTTGTAACCGATTCTTGCAACCTAAAAAAAATCTCTAAGATCAAACATAATATATGTATATCATAAAATAAACATAAATGTAAGCCTCTCTAACCAAGGAAAATTACCTCAATCCATTCACTTATTAAGAGATTAGCCCAATAACATCTCCTACAATCCCTATCAAAGAATGAAATCATAAATAAAATATGTATAAGGAGATAAATATTCCAAATATCCCTCAAACAAAGCCTTCCAAGACTACCAAGCATAGCTTAAGATTCATATCATGAGAAGACAAAACATAAAATCTTATGCATCTAAAAAAAAGAATTGGCAATGTCTCTTTAGACAATTATCCATCTAGTAGACCAAGAGTAGGAAATGATATTTATCCTTTACAATAACTAAGTCATCATGGCTCTCTCCAAGAACAATCTTGTCTATAGTTCCATCATTAACTCATGTCCATATCCAAGTGTAACCTCCTAAGTCTTCTTCTAAATCTTCGTCAAAGAGAAATTGTCTCAACAAATGTATCTAATCCCAATAGAACTCCAACCTCATCCAAGTCTCCAAGTGTCAATGAGAACCTTCATTTGATCAATCCATACTAAACTCCAATGCAACACTACACTCACATGAACCTCCCAAGCAAACAATCAATGTACTCAATACCGAGACTATTAAACAAGGCCACTATCAAACAATAAAACTAAAAAAATTGAAACACATTGTGACATTATGATCTAGCATCATCTTTAAAGACAATCAAAGATTGAAAGAACATACTATGCTATCAGGTGTAGCTCGATCATGTCAAACTTCCAATTAGAATCAAGAGTTAATTATGACACAACACCCAAAAAATCTCTCAACCAAGGATCATTTATCAAAGTCAATGGGTCATAAACTTGACACATCAACCAAGGATAATTTATCAGAGTCAATGAGTCATAAACTCAACACATTAGCCAAAGAACTCTTATTGTAGCAGCAAGATCTAAGAGCTCCTCTATGAGTCATAAACTCTCATTGAACTATGAACTATGAACTCTTATTGAATACCCATCATTGCAAAAGCTCCCATTGAACCATGATACTATATTTGCCATGGCATCATG
Source organism: Chamaecyparis obtusa (assembly GCA_027943335.1). Classification (NCBI taxonomy): domain Eukaryota; kingdom Viridiplantae; phylum Streptophyta; class Pinopsida; order Cupressales; family Cupressaceae; genus Chamaecyparis; species Chamaecyparis obtusa. Next base: position 2,287,886 of record BSBK01007476.1, on the reverse strand, counting down.
ATAACCATATCCTAAATGAAGATTGCCCATGGTCAACTATCAAACCAATAGCTCTAGAGAAAAAAATAGAACCAAGATGTCCAAGCCAAGATTATAGAATCAGCACCAAAAATATTAGGAATCAAACCTACACCACCAACAAATCACTATCAAAATCTCAGACTAAAATGTGTAACTAAGCTGTCCATGAGATCAAGATAATCAACATACTACTGTAGGTACCAAGCAAATGGTTTTGCAAATGGGTAGCAAGCTAAGTGGAATCGATCTTGGTAGAAGCTCCATGATTAAATACACTTGAGTCAAAGTAGGACTGATATACATGACCTCTTGGAACGTCCTAATGCTTCGTCGCAAAAAGCATCACATACTTGTGACGAGTGTTGTGTGGACCATTTATGCTTATAAAACATCACATAATTTGACGAGCTATGAAAAAAAGTTCCTACTTGAAAAACATGCCTTGTTAACCATTTCAAATGGAAACATAGAAATGGGAATAAAAATTATAAGGTAAGAAATTAGCTACATCATAAAGAGGTAATGATTCTAAAGAGTTAGTGTAGCACATAACATTGATGTTCATTGCATTGAAATGTACACAACAGCTCTCCTTCATTTATGACTTGATGTTCCTTGTTGATCCAACCTCCTAAAGGGTATTCAAGGATTTGTTGATATTCTTATAGTGAATGATAGTTCACAAAGTGAGATACAAAACTCAAGAGGTCTAAAGAAACAACAGTATTACTTCATTAATGACTGATGTCCATTTAGAACCCAACTACTGACTTCTAATATTGATTATGGGAATGGGATAAGTGAGAAGTTTTATTTGAAAGGATTAAAAAAAATAAAAATTAACTGAAGTATACTTTAATCTGTTAGAATTCACTTTTTAATTGGTGGCCCCAGTGATGCTACACAACATTCATTATTACAAACATCTTGAAAATATTTGTAAAAAATATTTATTCATATTAAAAATAGAAATATGTTAACGTATTGGATGCTTAAGTTTTTTAATGTTGTTAAAGATTTGTTAACAAAATAAAAATTTAAAAGTGGCTAGCTTTTTTGCAGCTAGAGTATGAGATGCTTATTTTTTAGATAGTGAACCATTTTCATATAAATATGAATTTACAAATTAAGAGTTTTGCATCACATAAGGAATTAGATATTCTTGGCTCTCTCATCCTTTCTGCTTTGGTTTTGAGCTGTCAATTTCTAATCTAGAATATATATTTTTGCAGTTGGAAGCTATGCAAACTTGTAGTTCCACATAGAGATCCTTAAACCTATCTAATTTTTAAAAGCAGTCTCTATGGACAGTTCCCTGAAAACCCTTCATTAGCTTACTTGAATTGAATAGTACACGCAGACCATACTAATTATGCATGGAAAATCCGCCCCAAGGTTGAAACTATTGGGTATTTGGAATTGGCAGTGTGTAGTTCTTTCTACCAAGATTCCCTAGCTTCCAGCTGCTCGTGAATCAATTCCTTTCATGGATATCTTCTCCACCACTGAGCTTTGAATTTGAAGCCTTGATAAGTGAAGGTTTGACCCCTGGGATTCACCAACTTAAAATAAAATAAGATAAATATAGGGAACCTCCGGCAAAGATAGATATTACAGGCAAAATTTACTTTTCATTTTCTTTACCCTTGCATAGGGACTAACAATGTCCACAAGGACTACCTGAGGATTATTGGAGGTAAAATAGTCCCAAAATATAGAAAAGGAAAAAAGTTCAGGATTTCATACTGCAGGTCTGATTTTTCATATATCCACAGTCCTCAGAACTTGTAATTGGTTTTCAAAAATGTCACCACCTCTTGCTGCAGCACAAAATCAAATGAATGTTTCAGAAGTAGTTTCCAAGTTAATCTAAGATGGTGTAAGAACTACCATCCTCGGCTTATATTGATATAATTGGACTAAAATGCTTCTGGAATAAAATTGTATAAAAGCTTTTGCGTCAATTTATCAGAACATACTTGGCGATCCATCATTAATGAGGACTGTGATATGAAATGTTGATCCAAACAATTTTATACTGTTTTATTCTTGCAAGCATTCTACTTCACTATAATGGACTGTAGAAATATTGTGTCCTTAAATAATTGGACTATTTTGACCTCTAATGTGTGTGTATAGTGTTAATACGTGTATCTATATAGTAGTTCACTCCAGATTCAATTTCTGCAGGAACAATAGAGAAATACTCAAGGAGCATATATGTCATCAATTGCATGCCAATTCATCATTCTATGTTCTTAAAATATTAAAATTGATAACAGAGAATCAATCAGCAAAGCATTCATACTTTTCAGCCTGAAAGTAGTTAAAACTTTAAGGTACTATATGTTAAGTATGAACAACCCTAGTTTTTTAAAGCTGTTACTTCAATCCTCGCCCAAACCCTGGATAGAGAGAGGGTTACAATTAAGGGCTTTAATGAAAGGCATAATTCCAATCTAACAAATTTAAAACCTTATTGCAATCCAGTGAATCCAAAAGAAAAAGCTGGCATAGACAGTGGATTGCCTAGAGAGACTGGGCTCCCTTACTTTGTACAAAAAAAGATATGGGGAAGACCACCTGAGGCTCAAAAGCCTCTGTTCTAATCCATATGTGGAGCAGAGCAGCACGACAAGATTGAGGTGGGCAAGGTCCATCTGATATCAATCTATAGGACACTCCATCACCCTCCCAAAGATAGACCAAAGAAGAATTTTACCCACTCGATGAAATTAGGATTCTCATAACAGTAGGAATAAGAAAGTTCAAAATATCCTCTATACAGACCTAAAATTAACACTTGTGAGGACAGATAAAGAAAGCATTTCAGGAGTGATACAGCAGGTCTTACCAACAGACATAATAAAATGCAACCCGCAGCTCCAGGGAATATGGAGTACCACCAGTGCAGATGCTGAAACTTTGGCGCATCAATTAGAAGTAATGGCAAACCGGCAGCTGCAAAATATATTATATTAAGTCAAATAAGCCATTCTTGGGACTCCGAACCAGCATTTAGAGGCAGCTGCTCCCAGCTTCCAGCAGATTAAGTTATCAAGAATGAAAACCACAATACAATGGGATTCAAGGAAAATTTGCTATAGAAGAAAGGCAAACCAGGAGGATGCAGAGAACCGGCGTATATCATGAATGCCACAGATGCAGCCAATGCCACACTGCGTGCAATCCAGCCTGAGCCAAAAATAGTCAGTGCAATCACTCCAACAAGTGCACAGCCAATGTGAGATACAAAGATGTTGTACTTCTGCATGTAAAATTCAAAATCAACTTTGTTAATTTCACATGCTCAATAAGAGGCATGCAGTGGACTAATTATAGGATTAAAAGTACTGTCTTCTGGTCATTTATTTCGAAGCTATGGTTGACTCCAAGGTTGAGACTTCATCTCTTAAAAGTTTTGTTTCTAGTTTCTTATAGATGCTACCAAAAAAATAGTTTGCAAGGGGTTTTAATCCTACCCGTGCAGCTGGTGCTGCTGGAGTACTAAACAAAACAGCACAGACAGCACCAAAGGGTGCAATAGTTAATTGCAGCCCTTTAGGTGCAATCATCTTGTCCACATGTCCCATGATAGACATTGCCACAAATGCCCCTGAAAAAAACAAGTGAATAAGCTAAACTAATCATGCCACCCAGAAATATTCATAATGATTGCAGATATATGCTGGATTACACTGATTATATAAAACAATTTACACTGGTCATATAAGTTAAGAATTCTATAAAGTGCCCAAAAAATCTCAGAATGTGCAAGATGTTGATTTCTCGGGGATTTGAACACGACATGATTAACCCAACAAAAAAAGAATTTAGCAATGCAAACTCTATACCTAAGTACCTAAACATTTTCCTTTTGATATTCCCTAAAGTGACTGCACAAGTCCTGCATGCTTTTTCAGGACCTAGGAAACATTCCCAAAAATTGCTATTGCAGGGCAAGGAAGCCCTTGGACTTCTTCCTCAGTTTTGCACTGGAAAGTGAAACTATCGATTTGAATCTATTCTATTTGAATGATTTTTATCCGAGTATGTACGCCAAAATTTGGATTTACAGGTTTTTTTCAGTGCGTCACTTTGTTCTACTACAACTCCTCTCATGCACCAGTCTGTACTAAAGTGGCTCTGAGATTATTTTGAGTTTGATAGTTATGAAACTAAAAATAGAAACATTAACCCCCAAACAGTAAGCACGACGAACTCTCACCCGAGATGGATATTGAGGCTCCTATCATGTTTTCAGGAAATTAGGCTTTCTGAAACCAGGTAATGACTAACCAAAGTACACGGCATTTATTTTGCTCCAGAGCAAGAAATGTCATAAAACAAAAACACCATAACCGCACATCCATCTACCAAAAATTCAGTATCATTTTCTGAATTCCGGTATCATCTTTTGCCGAGACCAATACATAATGTCTCAGCCACACCCAATACCCACAAAACACTGTCGCCATAGGGCAAAACCGCTAAAAGTATAATTTCTTTCAAAAATTTAGAATGACCACACAAGGACAACCGACACGTCAAATTCTGTATAATCATTCAATGCTCAAAGTGTTGAACATAAAAAACCAAACAATTCACATAATTAATAACATAATTCTAGAATCTGTCCAGTATACACTTGATTTACAAGCTGCATATGCACAATAAAACCCAATATAACACTCAATTTAATAATGTTTTCCGGTGGGTCGTTCCTGTTTCCCTTCGAGAAAGGAGAACGGGACTTGAGATGGGTTTGGCTTTGAAAGAAATGGAGGAGGAAGAAGAAACAAACCTGCTGCAGGCCAGACAATGTCACTGGCACAAGGAGCCGCCCCTTGTCTTAAATTGGCACCCCAACTACCAGAGGGACTATTCGCATTGTCTACTGATTTCGCAACAATCAAACCAATTCTCCTCTTTTTGCTATGGAAAGATCTGAGAAGCATGAAATTACGAAATCCCATTTGGGGAGCTACATTACCCACTGTGCACATGAGCTGCTTCTTTGACAGAACTGCTGGTAGGCCAAGTTCGATTGCCATTGCGGAAGCACCCGGCAATGCGTGAGCGATTCATTCATTTTATAGGCCATGACCAGACCAGGAAAGCAGGCGAATGTGACCTCTTGCCGCGAGAGGAGCCATATTGAGACTCTAAACTATTGACCCTCAACGCCCTCGAATAGTTCATTTATAATATGTTTCTTAGTTGGTCTTAGACCATTGGATAAGCCGCCCTGTTTATTTTGGCCTCAATTTTGAGGGGGATAAGACCAAAAATGTCTTTCAATGATACTAAGACCACCCTTTTATTATTTTTAAATTCCATAAATGAATGTGTTTTAGTATTGGTTTCTAATTTTACGAGAATGAATGGTTCATTTAGTACTTATTATTTATTACGAGAATGAATGGTTCATTTAGTACTTATTATATTTAGTACTTGAGATGAGCTAGTTAAAGTTCAAATTTGGGTGAACTTAGCAAGAATCATGGGTCATTCCCCAAGAAGAATCATGTGCTAAAAAAGGGCTCACATTTGAATGACTTTAAGAAGTCATGAATCCAATTCCAAGAAACTCAAGCTCTAGGATAAAACCAAAAAAGTTGTTTGAGTGTCTCGCATTGGTCACAAATAGACAATGAGGATTGACAAAACCCAATTGAGTTAACATAGTGTAGTAAATTGTATCCTCATACAATTTCATGCTCACTCGGGCCTCACTTTAGTGCTCATTTTTCCATGCTCTCAAATTTGAATGATCTCACTCAACCTAAGGCCTAATTTTACAAGTATGGCACCTTTTTGTTAGCATTGTGTTTTATGTTGTCATTAAAGTCAACCATCTCTAGTGTGACATTATTGTTCGACTACAAAAGATTTACTGATTGAGGATATGATTGATGAAGAAGATTTGGAAAGAAGGATTAAGATTATTTTTAAGGCTATGGCATTGGTTTAGAAAGAAGATTTGTTTCCAGAATGTTGGAATGTACAAACATTAATTGAGGAAGAAGATTTGTTTTTGAAAGGTTAATATGTGCATAAAAGAATATTTGAAGATCTTATTACATAATGACTTGGAATGATGATGGCTTGTGGATTTGGACTCCATGATTGACTATTGTAAATATTGCGCTATCTTTTGGACAGGTCCTCCAATTGATTATTTAATAAATATTGCTAATGATAGTAAGGTTGGTTGTTAAGATGGATTGAACAGACTTGGAGAATGACTTGGATTTCTCTGTAGAAGGATTTCAAGGTTTATGGCTTGGTGAATTTGGTCAGATGATTTGTGTGGTGTTTCAGTTCAGATTTCTTTTCTTGGTTTTCTCTACAAGTGAAGATTTGTTGTTACATGTTCTTTTATGTTGTCTATGTTGTCTTTTGGTCAACTCAGCTTCTTCCAATGGCTTAATTCTTAATGATTGGGTCGGGATACTAGTCAAAGAGAATGATAAGAGTGTTATGGTATTTTTTGTATGACGTGCTACCCTTTAGATGGTGTTTCACGCATTAGGGAATATTTTTGGGGCTGACTAGTAACCTATTTTTAATGTATTTTCACATGTTAACTTTGGGTCTAGTTTTGGAGAAGTCACAATGCTCACAAGATAATTAAATTAATTTGAAAATATCATTTGGGATGTGTTAAGGTCCTCTCTACTTCTTAGAGTGGACTTCTTTGTGCAAGGTGGCCAACTTTGTTTCATTAATACATTTTTTGTGATTGATCTTGTTGTGAAATCTACCATCATAAATTGTAAAAACCTAATTATTGTATAGTTTCATGATTATTTTGTTGGCATAACTGATTTAGTTGAGATGAGTAATTATGTTGATGGCTTGATGATATGTTTTATCAGTTATGTTGTTGTCATTGATGTCAACTTAGGTTGATGACTATGTTCTTGGTGTACCAAGTTTTGATGAAGAAGATTAATTGAGAGTTAAATAGTGTGAATTATGGTGTATGATTTGGCACATAGGCTCTAGAGGTGTGTACAATGCTATATCTATGATCGCATATGTGTATGATGGGTTTTATGCAAGTTATAGTTAGTTTGGTGAAGACAAAGAATTGACTCAACAGTGATAGAACAGAGAAGAAAGATTTGGAATCAGGTGTTATGATCTAAGATGTGTGATCTTGATGATATTATTAGATTTATATTGCAATCACATCAATATTGGTGATCGATGGACAAAGTTATAGGATTCTAAAGTTCAGATAAGTGAAGAAGGAAAGAACAGTGAAGAACAATCGGTTATATTCTTGATCGGTGAAGGAAGATCGATTTGTTAAGATGGTTGAGTATTCTAGAATATGTGAAGGCGTGTCTGAGATTATGTGGAATGTTAGGTATTTTTTTTGGTCGATTTGATAGATAATTCATGAAGAGGTGCATTAACCTAGGGAAGTGTAATATGTTTGACTTTTCTTTTTCAAATCAATTGTGTGATGGATATGGAGGATGAATTGAAGTTGAAATTGTAATTGTTAAGTGGTAACACATTTTTATAGGGTTCAAGGATCGAGCAATAATGAATTGTAATGATCAAATTCAAATGTAATTTCGGTCTTAACCAACCTAGTTAGTGAAAACATATTTATATCTTTTTTGTGTATTAACAGAGAGTAGAAAAAGAGGTAGATCGCAAATATAGGTGTGCGATTGCAATGTTTGGATGTTTTGCATGTGAAGCGAAGATCGATCTTGAATAGGATGTGTACTAGCAGAGGATAAGTGTTTTTTTTCATATCAACCTTCGTGTTGCTCCCTAATAGTTGTAACAAGTTAAATCCCTTAATCGGGTAGATCTTAACATATCTTTTTGTAAAATCCTTTAACAGGGTAGCACTTTAGCTAGTGTCTGGAGTCCTTTCACAAGGCTAATTCTAATCAGGTAAAGCTCCCAATAGGGCTAGAGGTAAATCCCTTAACCAAGTGGCTCCTAACAGGGTTTGTTCTTAATCAGACTTTATTGTAAACTTTTAACAGGGCTAATCTCTTAATGAGGTGTGCTCCTGAAGAGTGCATTTTTCTTAGTGGGTTCCAACCCCACCATGGTTTTTCCCAAGTTTGGTTTCCATGATAAAAATATTGGTGTTATATGTTGAATTTATGTTGATGCTTATTTCTTGGTGTATGTTTTGTTACAAGTAAATATTACTTTTTGCATGCATGTGGTAAGGATTTGGAGGATAAGTTTTATCATATCAGATTTGTGTTTACTGGTATATTTATTGGATCATTTTTTTTATAGTAAGCTTGTCCATTTCTTCCTCCTCTAAACCTAAGTTTAGCATCTTTTCTACATAAGATTGATTGAATTCAAGATCATCCTTATCCTAGAGTATAGCTAGGTCTGTGAGTCCAAATAAATCATAGATCTCTTCAAGATCCATTAGAAGCATATCATTTGACCCTAGATTATATCAAAAGAATCTTCTACCCAACATTCAAAATTATCTGTAGGATTTTTACTTTTACTCTCATTCTGGATGGAGTTTCTCTTAGACCTAGAATTTAGGGGAAGAAGATTGCCACTCTTATTGCTTTGCATAGAATTGTTTGATACTAAATTATGCCCTCTTATGTTTTGTAAGATAAAAGATAGTATTTACTCATCCACATTTAGAGATTCATGAAACCTATTCTTTTCTTTCTCTACTAGAATTAAGCTACTTGAACTCATCTTCTTGGAATCTTCGACCACAAAATCTTTAAATCCAGAACTGGTTGGGGACTTAGAACCATCTTTGCTAAGTTTTTCCTTAATCCTCAATGATTTCATCTTTCCTGAGTTTGATTAACCTAAGGACACCTCCATTGATCCTATTTTTCCTCTTGATAAGTTAATATTTCTCTTTTCCTTCTTACTTGAGGGTCAACCTCTTCCTTTCATATTTGACCCTAGTGGAGAAGCATGTTGTTGAGATTCAACTCTACCCTCTATCTCCAAAGCATGGTTATCCATATGATCTCCCTAAAAGAAATATTTTTCCTCTTAATCATTTAATCTTCCTTTTTCAAATCCATTGATTTGATTCTAAAAGGCCTCCAAATTACTTTCCTCTGATATCCTTTTAACTAAATTTATATGACCTTACTCTAGCTCTGCACTATTACCTTCTTAGAGTACTTATTTTGTAATTTCCTTAGTGATCTTAATTTGGACATGAGTTTGATAATTCTCTATATTACTATCCTCATATGTTCTAATATGATCCTAATCTAACTCTATGCAATCAATTTTAAAAAGTACTTGATTTTTTGTTTCTTCAATAATTTTAATCTGAGTATCAAAAATGCATTTATGAATATAAACTCTTCCATCTCTTGAAGAGAAGGGGATATTTTAGTTTGATTCTTATCTTTGTAGCTTTGATCTTTGAAGAGGATTATAGAAAACTCAATTATTTGACTCAAATTAAATGAAATATGGAATTCGTAAGCCCCAAGACAATAATTTTTCACAACTACTCCCATGTTAGCAAACAAGAAATTAGGCCCAATCACCTAAGGCTGATGATTTAATAAGTTGTGACTAGTATTATGTCCATAGAAAAGAGGAAGTCTCCAATAAAGGGTCCATAGAAAGAAAAGAATATCAAAGTCAAATAAATAATACTCATTGGAAGAGGGTCTAGATGATAAAGAAGAGGAGAGAGGAAAAAGACTCCCATAATTTTCAATCTTTGGGAAAAGAAAGAGAGGATTTTTTGAGACAGGATTACTAAAATGACACCCATAATCCAAATCGATTCCCTGGCATTCAAGGTCCACTTTCAATGAGAGTTTTGAAATAACCCACACCTTCATTTCTTCCTCTATTAGTTTTTTTTGTATACTGACCTTCATAAAGAATGTTTTGAGTCCAAACTCCTTTTTTAAATGATCTCAAAAGATAAGGGGAGTTCCTTTTTCCAAATTCAAAAATAAACATAGCCTAATAGGAAGAAGAAAATATTTCAACGAAGGGATATCAAACTTCAAGTAAATGCCCAACATATTTCCAATAGACTCTAATATAGATACCTGTGTGAATTCTAAAGGAAGATTGTGTAGCTGAATCCAGAAAGGGACAAATTTAATGTTGATCTCTTTAGGAGTAAATTTGGGAGTCCATAATTGCATGCGGATCCCATATCTCTTGTAAAACTAACCTTTATTCCTAAAGATCGTGTCCCTGGATTCTTTTGAATTAAAAAATACCATGAAGAATTCTTGGGATTCATCTAAAAAAGAAACCTCTAGATAATATCCATATTCCTCTCCAGTTGATGCTCTCAAATCTTGGAAAGAAATTGTTAAAATATTCTAGAATTTACATATTAGTGCTCAATTGTGAAATACCTCTATTATGGGTTTTAAGAGGGAGTCTAAAAATTTGATGCAGTAAACTTGGCTCTCCCTCATCTGAGGATTACTCCTTTCCTCTAGATCCCTTGAGCTTTGAGATATCTAAGAATTTCACCTCTCATTTGGAACCCTCAAACTTTGGGAGATTTTCCCTTCTACCAATTTGTCTTTTTCTTGAATCTCCTCATTGTTCCTACCCAAAGGAAGTATCTTTTTTATTGTTATCCACCTCCTTCCACACCATCCTAATATTTTTTTAATATGTCTTAACCTTGTCCTTTTTTGAAAATAAATCTCACTTGTTCAAATAGACCCTTTTATCATTGCCAAATATAATATCATTCCTTTGTCTCACTCTATTGGCCCAATCACCTTTATAAAATGGTTATTTCACATTCTTTCGTGGAGGATACTCTCACGCTCTCCGATCTTTATGACCATATCTTTCAAAACTTAAAACCTTTCTTGGAACATTTTTAGTATGAAACTCCTACGTGTACCATCCCTTAGCATGGCTACTCCAATGGGCGTCCAAGTCCCTAGCTCTAATAGATTGATTTATTCTATTATGTTTGACTCATTTTCCCAATTCCAAACCCTCTTGGCTAAGTTATCAGTTCAGGTAGGAGAACCTGGTTCATGGGTTCATGGAAAAAATTCATTATGACTCATATGGGTTCATGTGTGTGTGTGTGTGTGTGTGTGTGTGTGTGTGATCAGACTAAATTAAATATTATGAATTGAGAGATCACTTTGATCAATAAAAATAGGATAGATATTAGATCTTCCATTTTTTAATTAAATTATGTGAAATTTTTCATCATCAACACATATTCTTTAAGGACTTTCAAAGTTAAATATTATGAATTGAGAGCTCACTTTGATCAATAAAAATAGGATAGATATTAGATCTTCCCATTTTTTAATTAAATTGTGTTAAATTTGTCATCATCAACGTTTGGGATGATCCATCATCAAGATGAATGCAAAAGCAAAAGAGTAGAAGCCTTGATGATCCACTTCTACTCTCTTGCTTTTGTTTTCATCATAATGATGGATAATTTGTTGATGATGAAAAATTTCACACAATTTAATCTAAAAATGAGAAGATTTAACATTATAGATTGTGGAAACGACATGACTCTAAAAGATAAATATTAATCACTATTGAACATGTTTTAATGTAGATTAAATAAAAATCATATTTTAACCTTTTGATTAATGAATTAGATGATATATTTACTTAAAGTAGATTTGACCTTCAATAAAAATAGTACAATTACTTTAACAAAAACATATTTTATAATATAAAAATTAAAAAAACTATTCATCACTTTAATACATAAATATAAAATTTTCATTCTATCCAAGCTGTACTAAACTATTGGGCTCGAGACTGATAAAGAACTTATATTAAACCATTCAATATTTAATTTAAACACTTTTTAAAACAATGGTTTTGCATTGTACATGATTCTATAAACACTTTTGTTTATTTAAACAATGGTTCTGCATTGTACATGATTCTATGAACACTTTTTTTTATTTATCCTGTGACGATAATAAGTTGTTTATGGGGCATAAGATAAATAAGTGAGCAGAAAGATGGTTCATAAAAGTCACATTCTCATGGAATCTTAGTTGGGAAAGGCAGTTCCAATTGTCAAAATGCCTGCTTTATAGGTAGTTGGGCATTCTGGTATATACTTATCATTCTACAAAGAAACATGTGGAACTTTCTTCAGTGTTGAGAAGGAAAATGCAGGAGCAATGGAGATGATATTTAAGAAGAGAAACAAGTTGTGGAGATGATGAAAGAGCTGCCAAGCTGTATTGTTTGTGTAATTTGGGCAAATGGCTGTGTATATTGTTTTTGTTTTGTGTTTGGTAAGCTTGATACTGCGTTTCTATCGCCACAACTTTCTAAGACAAATTATTACTGCCATTGTTTGAAGCATTGAATTATGTCTCTCGGACTTCTATCATGCAGTCTTTTTGTATGTGGGATTGCTGTGAGAGTGAAAGAGGCCAGATGCCCTAAAAAATAATGTCTTTGTAGAGTGCCTCACTGGTTTTAGCTTCAGTTGTAATTTTATAAATTCAAACATATTTTGTTTGTTATTCTATGCAGAGGCTATAATGGCAGTATTACAGGAGTTCAGCATGTTTATGACAGAATATGTTTTTTAAATTTCTACAATATAAAGTTAAAAAAAAAAGATATAGGCAGGTTTCTATTTAAAATATCAATTTGATTTGATTTTAATGATTATCATTTTTTATTTTCTTAAAGAAAATGTTTATCTATTTTAAAACAAATAATTCTATCATATAGTGTGTCCTATATATATAAAAGATTGGGTGATCTTAATACAGAATTAATGTTTTAAATCTTTATTACATGTTCAATAGTTAAAATTTTATTTTATTTTATTTTTTTTGATCTATGAAGGGCCAAAGCCGAGGTTTTTATATTAATATATATAAGCAAATAATAATCAAATATTAACAGTATGATAATCAGCAGTTTAAACCCATTTCAGGCCCAATGTTCAGAGTCAAATGCCGGAAAACATAAGCAACAGGCATCAGCAGACTATCGATGAAAGATTACTAGAATTAGGAGTGGGGATATTAAAGCTTAGTTGATTAATGCTATTAATGGCAGTATGATTCGGACATCTTCTGTCCTGGCGCCATCACTCTTCACAACTCTATCAATTTGGCAAGTGATATCAAAAGGTTGTCTGCTAAAAGCAAACTCACAGATTTACTATGTGCTTTCCCAAGTGTACTTTATATCCGTTTGATATGAAGAATCATTCCTCTCCATTCTACTACTAAATTTATCCTGTCAGAGCCCGCTAACCTTGTAGCGTACTGCTTGAGCTTAAGCAATGAAAAACATCCCATTGATGCTCGTCGTTCAATAAGAGACCCATCCTCTTGTCCTCGAACAGAAAATTCATTTAATGCTCAGAGCTTGCCAACACGCAATGAAGAAGGGTGCCTGTCTTGTCACCAAGGGAGCCGTTCTGTCAACTTGCAAGTTGATATCCCATAATATTTTGATGACAAGGCACGAACTCGCTGACGTCGTTTATACATTTCAAATTCGCTCCTCTAGCTGCCAAGTCAGCCAGCTCATCAGCCTCTGTGTTTCCTTCTCTAAAAATGTGGTTGATGGTTTTTTATTCGAATTTATCCAAAAGTTGTAAAATAACCTCTAAAACTACCATTAACCGCTAGTTTGGAGTTGATCTAGCCTTGATTGCATTGATGGTAATCAATGAATCACCTTCAATTTCGAGTTTTGATATTCCTACCTCCCGTGCCAGGATCAGTCCGTTTAGTAATGCCTTGAATTTTGCCATATTGTTTGTGTCTATGGGTAGTGGAATAGCTTGTTTGGCGATCACACTCGCTGTTGAGGAGCGAATAATGCATCCTGCTCCTAAGGGCCCCGAGTTTCCCTTGCAAGCACCATCAAAATTCAGTTTGTGCCATCCGCTTGTGGGAGGTTTCCAAACACATACCTTCCTTAATTCCTGATTACTTCTTGGTCCTCTGCCTATGGTGGATGGAGTTCTCAGCCCAAACCAACTCTTTAACATCTGATCTTCCCAACTAGTTTAGAATTTATGTTGTGCTGATTGGGACTGAGTCCTAGAGTTCATAATTTCAACTATGGCTGCCTCCATTTTATTGATTATTGATTCAAATTTCAAAGTTTTTTCTTGAAATAGTCTTCTATTTCTTTCTTTCCAGATCTCCCAAATGAGAATTGATGGTGAGATCAACCAAAGATTACTGAATAAGTTGTCCCCTATAGATCTTGGCCATGATAACAGTAGCTGAAGAAGATTATCAGGAGGGGCTGAAGACCAACCAAGTTTTGAGAAGATCCAATACCAGCAGTCCTTAGCAAAGGGGCATGAAAGTAGTAGATGATTTGCATTCTCTTCACTATTAAGGCACATGGTGCATCGGGATGGTCCCTAATATCCCATCTTGGTAAACTTGTCTGCAATTAAAATTCTGCCTTGTGATGTAGTCCACATAAATATACCAGCTTTTGGGAATCCCACCTTATTCCAACATAATTGTATTGGAATCTCTTTTGTGTTAGGCCTACATGATCTGGCTATAAGGTCATATCCCTCTTTTACACTATATGATCCTGATCTTGCCCCATTCCAAATTATTTCATCTTTACCTTTCTTGAGGAGAAAGGATCGATCCTTGAACAATGATTTGAGTTTCTCCACCTCCCTTACATCTAATTGTAACGTTGAGAGGTCTTTCCATTCCCATGAACCATCTGTATCAGTCGAGGGTGAAGGAGTGATATAATCAGTGAGATGAGGTCCCCATGATGAACTGCAAATATAGTTTATTTGATTTGGGCCTAACAGTGAATTGATGGATGGGTGACCACCCCAAGAGTCCACCCAAAACCTTGCTCTCAAGCCATCTTTGATATTCCATGAAATGTTATTATTTATAATATTTCTAGACTTAGCTATGAAGTTCCAAATTCTTGATCCTTTGGGGAGCTCTTTGATTCGAACAATGTCTTCCTCATTGTAGTTACCTAATTTTGATTAATAGATATTTTTTTTTTTTATATAGATGAAATATAAAATTGTTACAATTCAAAACTTCATTCTACTATTTGTTATAAAGTATATGAACAAGATAAAAAAAAATTGAGTTTAAATTAAAAAGTAGTTCATGGTATACATGACTTAAATAACTAAAAACAACAAAACAAGTCTGAAGATTATAACATTGTACTGGAGAAAAGCAAAGATCTAAACATAAAAAGTCGACTAAAACTAAAAACTACAAGCAATTATAAGATCTAATCACTCTGAGACTAAAATGTGGGACCAGACAGTCCAAAATATGAAAACTTCAGGCTACTAATATCAGTCTCTAGACCACATAAAAGAGTTGCAACTACTACCCAGCTAAAAAGTAAACATTATGATCCCTAAATACTCTTATCTTGCATTCCTAGAAGAAGATCCACCCGCAGAGCTTTGGCCACCATGACCTCTTATTTCTGATTCCAAATCTCCTGCTTTTAAATACTCTATGATCTTCGATATCCAAAATTGGATATCTTTTAGGAGGGTGACCGATTATGATAGCTATGCCATAGTCTTTTTGTCTCAGAATCATGAGGTTCTCATAAATATTTTTTGAGAATTCTAGTCATATCTACCATGAAATCCATATGAAACATTTTATGGCAAATTTTTTCTGTGATTATTTTATTCTAGCCCATGTGCAATAGGATGGCTAGAAATACCATTAGAATCTCAATGTTGACCCTATACTTGTGATTAGTTGTGATGAAATCCCTCCCCAAAATACCCAAAACAATTTTAACCAACATGATATTCGACTATATCAGAATTTCTTGCATCCTTTATTCAATCTCAACCCCTAGAAAAGATACTTGTCTTTTGGGTTTCTCAACCTTGAATAAAATAGGGGACTACATTATCAATCGAATCCCATGAATGAAGCCCTAAAAGTCGATTCTTTCAATCTATCTACTAAACATAAGAGGATGAAAAAAATACTTGATTGCTTCAAACTCCTTCACCTTTTCACTGTTTTAATGCCTCTAAAGCCCTTTGTCATTCACTTCTCTATAACTTAATATTTGTCAACAGAGAATGGCCTATTTATTTGTGTGGTCATCACTCTAAATAATCAAACCCTTCGTAGAAGATAGTTTAGTTTCAATATTTATCCTTATTGTCCTTATATGTTTTATATAAAATAAGAAATGACAAAAGAGGATGCATGAATAATCTACTTTGTTCAATTTGATATCCTAACATGTGTCCAAGGATCATGATGGTATTTTTCTTTGGTTAGAAATGTAAACTTTTTAGCTTATGCATAAACAGTCCCTTTAGAAGTATCAATAGAGAATGATATATCATGCACTTATTTTTATAAAAGCAAATTTGAATATATATATATATTTCAAATATATATATATATATATATATATATATATATATATGAAATAAACATTAAATACTTATTAATAAATTTGTCTTTTCATAAAGTATGAGTGTTGATTTTGAAATTTAAATGGTCCTTATATTGTCTAGGGCATTTATATGTTGTTTTTTTTAAAAAAAATTTAAATGGCTTCCATTTATATTATTTTGTAGAACAATATTGGTCATATTCTTTGTGGAAATTTTAGATTTTATATTTGAATTAGAGAATTATCCAAACATGTAGATTTGGGCGTTTGGGCTAAGGACATAACACCTGTTATATGATATTGGTGGTTTGTGCATTCAATACAATTTATATGTTTAGTTACATTAAGACTTGTGATGCATAAGTAGATAGAAGTAAAATCTTTAATGCTAGGAGACAACTACGAGATATAGCAACTCCACACTTGATCTTTTGAAAATCTCCTATGAAATAACAATATCATTGATATCACATGGTCCATGATGTTAGATCCCAACTTCTATTTGTAGATAGAAATTCAAATTGGAAAATAATGTATTAAGAATTCTCTCTATAAAGGCAATGATCCCTCTAGTTTGGAGATCTTGATTATAAGCATGGAACCATCCTAAGAAAGTCTCGTATAGAAAGAAACTCTTCAAACAAGAAAAACTAGCCAAGCATTTGTATAACCAACTAGTTGATGAAAACAATATATTTTTTTAGTATTTAAAAATTAATTTTGTACCAAAGGCATGGAGAAGATAATATAGAAAGCATGATGCTTACATAGATAAAGCATAGGAGGGTATAAGGGATGCAAAAATGGCATCGAATAGAGCGTAATATGCCACATAAAAATAAAAAAATTTATTAAGACAACTACATATTATTCTAGCATAGTATGGCTAGGTACATGTCCACACAATCATACATATGTATGAAAATGACAAAAAAAACTCTAAGGCCCCACAACAAAAATATTCAATTTCAACAATTGAAAGATGATCTTTAGGTTATATTCCTTTTAAGTACCAGAGGCTAAGGGTCTCCAAGAATCTACCACCCAAAGATGGAGATCCAAAAGATAAGGTAAAAAATTAGCGAATTTCCACAAACCAACCTACAACATTGGTAGAAATCCACATTATCCACCATATCTATGCCACACACCACCATAGGGGATGACTTGGCATAAGTAAGAAGTCAAAATTTATCCATTGAAGGAACAACAACAACAACAATAGATTTTGAAACATGAGAAAAGCTCCATCCACCAACAGTGGAGAGAGGATTTGGGGGAGGAACCTCTCAACGGGTCTCTGAGAAGAGTACCCAATAGGCACCACTATAAGAGAGACCCTCCCACTAGCAACAACATCAAGCCCTAGACCACTCAAACTAGAGGTGGAATAAAGGACCACAAAGCAAAGGATTCTACCAACGGCATGGAACCCAACACACCAAGAGATGTAGCTGAAGCATAGGGTGTATTCACAATTGTTGAAGCATGAGTAGACAACATAGAGCTAACTTGGGATGAAATCCCAAATTGCCCAAATGCCTCGTCTGAGCCCCTACAAGAAACACCAATCATTTTTTCAAAAGTTAGACAGTTCAAATGTGTTCGAGAGGGAAAAGTTGGAGTGCTCATCGTGAAGGTGTTTTAATCCTATGTTATGAGATAACTAATGATAATTATTAAATGACCTAGAACACTAGAATTAAATGCTAAAAGATAAGATGAGACCTTATGACAAACAACACCTTATAGAAACATTCCCTAGTATGTGAATAAGATCCACTAGTTACCTAATCATGTACTATACCTTATCCACCCAACACGTTCTTCAATCATAGGCACAAGATTATGCATACTTTGATAATATTTTAGAATGGGTGAGCACAAAAAATGGTTACAAATTTACATGATAAATAAATTACAAATGAAATGAATTTTGATTTGAATCAAGATTATTCTTGCATTACATTTCAGTGGCTTATAAAGCTAATATATTTCTTGTGCATATTACCCATTGGAATAACTTCCCAAAAACAAACAACTAACTTTATTCACTAACAATTAATTAAATTATTTATTGTATTCTAATCTATAATCTAGCCTAATTAATGTAAAATTCTAATAGTCCAATGTATTAGATTAATTATTTGAAGCATTAGGTTATCATTATAGAGAGATTAAATATTCAAAGCATTAGTTTATCATTATAGACCCAACTTTAAATCCTTATATGGACATCTAATAGATATTGCTAAAGTTGTGACTCTTGATATTCCATCTTTTGCTTCTAATATGGACATGGTTTCAAAATATGTGGATTTTTGATTGATTCTTGGTATTCAATATGTGACTTCTAGTGGGTTAGATCATAAGGTTCTTGTAAAATTAGTCCATGTTGTGTTCTCACAAGACCTTGTATTTGGTGATTTATGGTGTGTTTTCTCTCAAGACCTTGTATGGATATCAGATTACTACTTGTGTGAGTGGAATATTTGTAAACTATATTCAAGATTAAAAAAGAGACTACATAAATAATTATTTATCAAAAATGTTACATATAATTATCACACATGTAATGTTGGTGTAAGCATGAATTGATATTCATGTGATATCTACTACCATTCAATACACAAAATAGAATTAATAACATATAAAATATGTACAAAAAGAAAACTCCTATTAAGAAACAAAAGTATAATTTAAATGGACGAAAAATATTATAAAAAAATATTGATATTAATATATAGAATATACAACCTAATGATACATCCATTATAATTCAAACCACATGATCTACTGTCCAAAAGAACTTAAGATATACTTGTTTTCATCAGCAAACTCAACAATTTTTATCTTTGTTGTCACTCTTCTAAGCCCGGAGAATATAAAAAAGACCTAAACAACAACTATTTTATTCGACTTTCCATGGACCCATTTTATGATTTGAATATAAATGCAGGCATATTTGGCTCTAACAACTAACATTACGATATCTCCATCATAAAAATGGTAGCGTGGTCTTAAAGGAAAACCCTAAAACATGTATTTATAATCACATTTAGACAATGCTTTTGTGCACTTGGAATAATTTCATCCAGTAATTGCAACTTTTATCATCTCATCGATATTGCCCATTACCATTCAATAATGAGCGTGCAAGATAACTAATAAGTTTCATCTCACTGATAGATACAAATGATGCCCTAAGAAAAATCCATTGTCATAATCTTTTCCTAAGAATATATGAGACCATTCAGATTCTACAAAGTTGGACAAATCCAGTTGAACTATACCCACCAGCCAGGAATATGTTTTCAGTCATTTTGCCTACAGATCTATCATCAGTAGAATGACAATAAAAAAGTCGCCTTTATAAATTAGTAAGACAATGTATGCTACACAACTTCAATAAATTCAGTATGTTTAATGGAATTTCTAAAATGCAATATTCCTTGACTAAAGCAATAGACATTCTAGTATGTTGCTCTAGAAAATAGTGTCTAGTCAGTGTACATTTATGTATATCATTTTGCAATGGCAAATTTTAATAGAATACATTTTTGTTTGAAACAATTTACTTTTAATGGATGCATTTGAAGTTTGGCAAACTCACAGGTTTTGGAACAAGGAGCAGTGAGAAAAAATTGACCATACAGTAAAATGCAAATGCAATTATAGTTGCAACTTGAGAAGAGAAAAGTGCAGAGAAATGCAAAAAGGTGCCAAAATAATTTATCTGCGGAGCACTGGTAGGTGACCCATCATTGAGTATGCGACAAGCCCATAACAGATTACTTGGGAAAAGGCATGTGGGAGTTATACTGCTGCTTGAAATATGAAAGAATCAAAGATGTGAAACCATTATAATAGCACCCATTAAAACTTATGTTGTACTAAAAAAACTTGTGTTGAATTGTTTGAGTTGACTTAGTAAAATTTAATTTGTTGATTCTTATTATTGTGGTTATATTTGATTTAGTTTTTATGGAAGACTTTTCATCTACAAAATTATTTTAAATATCTGATTCGGAGCACAAGCCTTAAGCTGAACCTCTTCCACTAAGAGCCAAGGACTAAAGGTATCCATTCCACCAAATTTGCTCTGAGCAGATTCTAATCTCGTCCCTTATGATGTTGGAGTCTTGCACTCAGCAAGACTCGATCTCTAATAGGCTTTTCAAGAACCTTTCAACTTGATTGACTTCCCAAAACAATGTTATTTTAAAACTAAGATTCAAAGAAAAATATGAGATTTTTTGTTTGGAACCTGATTGATAGAAATTTAACTCAATTACCCATATCAATGCATATACACTTGTAGAACAGATTTTAGATGTATTTTGTCTGTAGAAAATTTAGTAGTGTTCTTCAAAATCCTGTTGCACAAAAGAACTATTATTTATTATGAAAAAACAATATGTACATCATACATAACTCCCATCATCTTAAATAAGTCCCATTTGATATCTCTGGTGTAAAATGTCAATATATACAAAATGTTCATGATTGACTTACCCTGAACCTTTAAAAGTAGAGATTTAAAGTAAAATAAATATGCATTTATTATTTATTATTAAATAATACAACATTAAAATTTTAATATTCCAATATAGAAATCAAAAAATCACATACTAAAGTGGACAGAGAAATGAAGTCAAAATTGGTACTAGAGATAAAGATTTGACATTCCTGTCCATTGTTGCTAGTAGATGATACTAAAGAGTATTGTTATGGCAAAAATATAAGAAAGGTTGCCCAAATTGCTTCCAGACTTTGTCAATATGCTTCCAGAGACAACTCATAAATTGCTTTTTCCTATGAGAGATTTCTTTTAGACTCAAGCAGAGGCATCAAGAACAGGGCCTAAAAGCAGGCTCGTTAGTTCCCCACATTGTGCAGGAATCCCATGATTGAGTCCATGGTGTAACAAATACAAATTCTAAAGCATTGATAAGCCTGTGGCTATGGGGAAATGGGTCCTCATAATCTATTTCTTTTGAGGTCCACTAAAAGCTTAAAATTTTTCAAATAGCCCATCTCACTTATAATATGTCCTTACAAAAGATTGGACCCCAACCTTAAATTGGAAGAGGATCCAATTTAAATGATGAAGTCTCCAATAAAGGATCCATACAAAGCAAAGAATATAAAATTCAAAGAACTAATACTCATTGGAAGAGGATCTAGATGATAAAGAAGAGGAGAGAGGAGAAAAGACTCCCATAATTTTCAATCTCTGGGAAAAGAAAGAGAGGATTTTTTGAGACAGGATTACTAAAATGACACCCACGATCCAAATTGATTCCCTGGCATTCAAGGTCCACTTTCAGTGAGAGTTTTGAAATAGCCCACACCTTCATTTCTTCCTCTATTAGTTTTTTTTTATCCTGACCTTCATAAAGAATGCTTTGAATCCAAACTCTTTTTTTAATGATCTCAAAAGATAAGGGGAGTTCATTTTTCCAAATTCAAAAATAAGCATAGCCTAATAGGAAGAAGAAAATCTTTCAACGAAGGGATATCAATTTTCAAGTAAATGCCAAACATATTTCCAATAGACTCTGATATAGATACCTCTCTGAATTCGAAAGGAAGATTATGTAGCTGAATCCAGAAAGGGACAAATTTAATATTGATCTCTTTAGGAGTAAAGTTGGGAGTCCATAGTTGCATGTGGATCCCAGAGCTCTTGTAAAACTAGCCTTTATTCCTAAAGATTGTCCCTATATTCTTTTGAATTTAAAAAAAAACCATAAATAATTCTTGGGATTCATCTTAAAAAAGAAACCTCTAGATAATATCCCTATGCCTCTCTAGTTCATGCTCTCAAATCTTGGAAAGAAATTGTTAAAATGTTCCCGAACTTACATATTAGTCCTCGATTGTGGAATACCTCTATTATGGGTTTTAAGAGGGAGTTTAAAAATTTGATGCAGTGAATTTGGCTCTCCCTCATCTGAGGATTACTCTTTTCATCTGGATCCCTTGAGCTTTGAGATATCTGAGAATTGCACCTCTCATTTGAAACCCTCAAACTTTGGGATATTTTCCCTTCTGCCAATTTGTCTGTTGTTGAATCTCCTTAGAGTTCCTACCCAAAGGAAGTATCTTTTTTTTTATTATCCACCTTCTCCTTCCACACCATCCTAACATTTTTGTAATATGTCTTAACCTTGTCCTTCGTTGAAAATAAATCTGACTTGTTAGTTCCTGCCGAGGCAGGAAACTATTGCGGAGGCAGTAGTCTTTAAACAGTGATTAATCCATCTGCAACCAACCAATAACAGATCAGATTTTTGGGTAGTTTCTATATTAGTATTATGTTAGATCAGAGAAAGGTGCAAAATTTTTATGCTCAAAATATTTGAAAAATGTGTATCAGCAATTTGATTGGGCAGAAGTTGGCGGCAACAGACTGTCAGAAGGAAAAAACAAATTCCAAAGCATAACAACGCACATTCTACGAGCTCTGTTGCAGGAGCTGGTGCACTCATAGAGAAGAAAAAAAGAATTCCAAGACAAGAGAACACATATTTCCCAACGTCTTTGGCAGTACTTTGCAGAAATTAACAGACCATTTCGAAAAGACCACCTCAACTCTGGTAGACTCTCGTTGGCCAAACTGGAGGCATTGCAAATTCCTATGCAAGAGAAAACCTAGATATAGAGGAAGCGGAAAAAATCAAAGTTTTGGGGTTGCCATTTTTGCAGAGGCCCAACAGTTGGCGATTAGGGTTTGTTCGGGCATTACGTGTCGCAGTGCATTCTTTCACAAGATAATCCATTTCGTTCTTTGCTCCCAAAAATGTTAAAAACATTCTTTAACCTAAACATGGAGACAGTTCCGTACCTTATAAGCTTGTACATTCTTGCATACATATCAAGAAATGGGGGAGGCAATGAATAAATTTTATCTTGCATCTAACATTTTCATCTGACATGCTGCAAAAATCTTTGCCCCAGCTCAAAATTTCATTAGATTATCACCCCCAAAGATTTAGATTTTCTTTTTGTTCTCATTATCAACAGATTGAAGTAGTAGAGAGACTGAGACAGCTGTTGGAGGTGTTTAAAATGGAAAAACAACATTAGATCAAAAGAAAAAAATGTTTCTATTTTCTTTTTGTTTGTAGGAGGTTTTCAAGAACAAATGGGTGATCTAATAAAGAAGGCCTGCCCCTGTTTCTTTATTAGAGGGGCCAAGGCATTCCATGGCTACCTGAATCAAAAATAATGGATTGGTCTTCTACGAGTAATGTTTAGAATGAGCCTTTGCTGAAAAGAGGAAATGCTGTGTATTTTGTATGTTGCGAAGTGTGCCAGGTAGAACACAGAAAAGGGCAACAAAGAGGATATCCGCTCAAATAGTTTTACTTTGTTGGGATGGTCGTGTTTGTCAACAGTATGCACATATAAATATATAAATTTTGTTGTTTAATTTCCTTTCTTGAGACACCAGTTAGTATTCTAAATATTAGTAGAAGGAAAGGTATATACCGTTAGCAGAGCACAATAATTTGTTATTATTTTAACTAGAATTTCTATATGATAATGGAAACTTATTGACTTTTTTTTGTGTTTGCAGCTCTTCCAATATCTTCCTAGTTTCCTTTCCTCTATTTTATGGTAAGCTGCAAAAGGGTGGTAAGGGATGAGCGCAATAAATGTAACCTCGTTTCTCGTAAACAACTTCGTGTATCTACTGTTGCAGGGTACTCTCACTATCACTTTCAGATTTTAGGGCACGTTAAGAAGGTCTTTCCATGGTATCGTCTTTTGAGAACAGATGAAAATGGATTCAAAATAAAAAGCTGAGATCAGATTTCAGTTTCCATTATATCTCAGAAGAGTTCGATGCCCTTTTTATGTCTAAAACAAGGTAAGATTTGATTCCTATTTTTGTTTTTCGCAAAATGGACAAAACCTAGCTAAGATCCCTGTTCTCCTTTATGAAAGAAAAAAGTGAAATAACAAGATTTATTCTTTAATGAATTCCTTTGAACACCATAGTTGAGAAATTACTCTCCTTTTAGCTTCTCATCATGGACTTAAAATTTCAAAAAAAAAAATTCTTAGCCTGGGTAGTTCTTTCCAAAATAGTTTTCAAATTCTTGCAAATTGAAGACATTGCTGATCAGATCACTTGTTTAAGTCCTTTCATGGTTTGTTTATTGTCTTCAATTACATCCAGTTTTACAGGCAGAGTTTTATGGGCAACCAATGCATGAGCACAAACGTTGTTCGTTGAGTCTTCCCCCTCATTAACACCATCATTGGTGGTTCTACTTAAATTGTCCTAGAATTTCTACTGATATATTTATATCTTGAAGTTATAATAATTCTGTTAGGCTAAAAATTTCAAGGCACTACATCTCACCATTAATTTTTTTCATGTAGTCAAGGGCACCTTGCTGAAAGATATCTTCATGGAAAGGCTACGTGAAAGATGCAATATTTTCAATAAAGTGTTAGAACCTGAAGTTTTGTTTCGAACAGCTGGGAAGTCATTGTAAGGATCCATATCTGTTCCCTTTGCAACTTGAATTTGAGAGTAAATTTGATGCAGTGAACTATGAAACTGAAACTGCACTTCAAGCTGTAGAAACAACCCTACCCTTATGGTTACTAATATATCACAATGTGGTACATGCCACAGTTCTATGGAAAGTCAAATTAACTACTAATAAGCAACATGTTTGAACAGTAGATATGTGTTAATGTTACAATTTGAATTCATACTGTTCTTTTTGTAATTATAATATTAATGTATGCTGATAGTTGTGTTTTGATTTTTTTTTTTGATGGTACTGCTTCAAATTTTAGAAATAGAAAACATTTATTGAAGACATCCACAAGAGGACCTAGGAGGAAAGCTAAACACCATTATTTTTTCAAGGTTGGGAAGAACTTGCTAAAACTAGTTTTCTTGTCAGGTTTTTAATATTTTCTATGCACTACACTGGAGGGGACTTATTGAACGTATTAAAATCTAGTTTGGTCAAACCTTTGGATGCAGGTCCCGTGATTTGGTCATTTGAGATGACTTATTGGTAGTTGTTCTTCTTTCATTTGCAAAGAGCTCTAGCAAAACAAGCATTCTTATTTCCCATATGTTGATTTACATGTTTTATTTCAAGATTTGCATGATTATTGTCTAAAATTAATCACCTTGATATTCACCATATAAATTGTTGAAGCTTGGTGTCAATGTATGTCCTCAAAATTGCAGCTAGCTAACACTGATTAGTATATCCAGTCAATTCATGTTTCAAGCATTTCCTGAGGACACTAGGTCAAGGGTTGTACTCAAGGTGATGTCTTAGTTAACATTGGATGGGACTTATTGAATGGATTAAAATATAGTTTGGTCAAACCTTTGTATGCAGGTCCTCTGATTTGGTCATTTGAGATGACTTATAGGTAGTTGTTCTTGATTCATTTGCAAATAGCTCTAGTAAAGAAAGCATCCTTATCTCTCATATGTTGATTTACATGATTTATTTCATGATTTGCACATGATTTATTTTCTAAAATTAATCACTCCAATAACCACCATATAAATAGTTGAAGCTTGGTGTCAGTGTATGTTCCCAGAATTGTAGTTAGCTAAAGCTGATTAGTATAGCCAATCAATTCATGTTTCAGGCATTTATTGAGGACACTAGATCAAGGGTTGTACTCAAGGTGTTGTCTTTGTTAAATGCGGCAAGCTACCCAGTATTTATGGTTTGGTTCATGTGAATCTTGTAAAGGTAGGAAGAATCTTAAATATGCATATTTCCCATTCATCTTCTTGATTTCTTCCCCATTGAACACATTGACTAGAATTGGCATGTCTTGAAGCATGGGAGAATTATATAATCTTATACAGAACCTAACTCATTGAGCTCGTATTGTTGTCCTCATCCTAAATCTGATTCTTAATTCTTTGATTTAATACAAGCATTTTAAATACTATATTATTATGGATCAGATTTTGACTGTGTTTCATCTAAAGGTATTTTTTTTAGCTGGTGTCATATTGTATCTAACAGATGTATTAGGCTATAAAATGCTATTTTATTTCGCATGAAATAATTTGAAGAACTTCAATCCATGATTTAGATAATAAATTATGAATTGTAGATATCTATATCCAAAGTTCCTCCAACTAGACAGTGAGCCATGTAGATGAATGCCTTCTACAGTGAAAAATGTGACAGCAAGCTTAGTCACAAGACACTTTTCCTGTGATCCATAGAATGATATGAAACAAGTTGAAAGCATTATTGATCATAAAGTGCTTTCCCATTCCTCTTTCAAGCTTACATTTTGGCTGCAAAAATATTGTTTTGTTTCATTGCATTGGTCAGCACAAAAGCATGTGATTATATGTTTTGTCCTTATTCTGGGATAGAACAAGGACATAAGGAAACAACAGACGTGTCTTGGGGAGGATGCTATTTTAAATTTTAAAAATACTAACAGAAAATTATACACGAATAATTGCAAGAACCCCAGAAAGAGATACAAAAATGAGCTGTATAAGTTTACAGTTTGAAGCAGAAATCATCATCAAATCTTATGATGTATCATATTTTCCAACTAAGCATAGCACCCAAAGTTCCTCCGACTAGGTAGTGAGCCATGGAGACGAACGCCTCTTTAAGTGGAAAACTTACTTGAAAAATATTTTAAAGAACCAAGTTCCAAACAAGTTGGAAGCATCAGCAATCATATTAACCTAAAAGTGCTCTCATTCATTTATCAAGCATATATTTGGCTGCAGAAATGATATTTTATTTCATGGCAGGATCCATCACAAAAGCATGTCATCATATGTTCTCTGTCTATCCTGGAACAGGGACAGAAAAGGATATCAAGAAATGGCAGGATGCGAATTGCAATAGCAATGCCGAGAGGCTATATTTTGGGATGGCTATTAATTTTTAAAAATGCTAATATAGAAAATTCTCCTTATACAGTTCAAGAACCTCAACACCACCTGCAGGTACAGTTCAAGAAACTCAGCACTACCTCCAACACTTGCAGATTTCTTCTTTTTGCACTAACGATATGCATTTAAAAATTACAATAAGGAGCTACACAGATTAAAATCTGGTCACCTAGAACTTTGGACTCCATCCTATGATGCATGGACAATAGTTTAGATATTATTTTGAAATGCTATTCTAAAGTATCTGGTTCTCAAAGGGACATGCATTGTAATAAAAAAACACCATACTCAAGTTCAAACAGAAACAGAAACTAGAATTACTGTAAAAATTGCAATCAGACAAACAAAATCATCAGACAACTTCAATAAATAAAAACAAAACCTTCAATAAATAAAAACAAAACCGTTCTTCCAGTTCTTGGCAGGAACTTAGCTGCTCTGCAGCCCTTGTTTGAATAGACCCTTTTATCATTGCCAAATCTAATATCATTCCTTTGTCTCGCTCTATTGGCCCAATCACCTTTATAAAATGGTTATTTCCCATTCTTCCATGAAGGATACTCTCACGCTCTCTGGTCTCTATGACCATATCTTTCAGAACTTAAAACCTTTCTTGGAACATTTTTAGTATGAAACTCCTACGTGTACCATCCCTTAGCATGGCTACTCCAATGGGTGTCCAAGTTCCTAGCTTTGATAGCTTGATTTATTCTATTATGTTTGACTCTTTTCCCCAGATCCCAAACCCTCTTGGCTAAGTTAACGGTTTGGGTAGGAGAACCCGGTTCGTGGGTTTGTAGAAAAAGATTCTTTGTGACTCGTATGTATGTATGTATGTATATACCAAAAAAAATGAGAAATATACATAATTGCAAAACAAAATCATTTCATAGTATGAATCTATGATGCTTGATCATTGATCAATGCTAAATGTCAAAGATAAACATTAAAATTTTAAATACTTGATCATTGATCTATGTTCATGAATCTAATGCAGACCAATTCACAAATCTAGACCGGGTTCGCATCCAGACCCAGTTCGATGGTCCAGGGTGTGAATCCATTAACTAGGCCTCTTGGCAATAAAATTATTCATCCTAAAAAATCCTATAACATTGTTGACCCCTTCCTCACAAAGTTGTAAACTAGTTGGCACCTCTAGAAAGGTTTTTCATCAGACCAATTACTTAACTTTCCATAATATATATTGATTTTGCGATCACCATACTTTAAATATGTCTTGTTCTTCCACCACCTCTCTTTCCAATTGCCATGCAGCTCTTGGTTTTGGATTCTAAGTGTTTCCTTTGCCTAAGCTGTACTAAACTATTGGGCTCAGTCTACTGATAAAGAAATTGTATTAAACCATTCAATATTTAATTTAAACACTATTTAAAACAATGGTTTTCCATTGTACATGATTCTATAAACACTTTTGTTTATTTAAACAATGGTTCTGCATTGTACATGATCCTATGAACACTTTTTTTATTTATCCTGTGACGATAATAAGTTGTTTGTGGGGCATAAGATAAATAAGTGAGCAGAAAGATGGTTCATAAAAGTCACATTCTCATGGAATAGTAGTTGGGAAAGGTAGTTCCAATTGTCAAAATGCCTGCTTTATAGGTAGCTGGGCATTGTGGTCTAAACTTATCATTCTACAAAGAAATATGTGGAACTTTCTTCAGTGTTGAGAAGGAAAATGCAGGAGCAATGGAGATGACATTTAAGAAGAGAAAGAAGTTTTGGAGGTGATGAAAGATCTGCCAAGCTGAATTGTTTGTGTTATTTGGGCAAATGGCTGTGTATGTCATTGTTTTTGTTTTGTGTTTGGTAAGCTTGATACTGCGTTTCTATCGCCACAACTTTCTAAGACAAGTTATTGCTGTCATTGTCTGAATCATTGAATTATGTCTCTCAGACTTCTATCATGCAGTCTTTTTGTATGTGGGATTGCTGTGAGAGTGAAAGAGGCCAGATGCCCTACAAAATAATGTCTTTGTAGAGTGCCTCACTGGTTTTAGCTTCAGTTGTAATTTTATAAATTTAAACATATTTTGTTTGTTATTCTATGCAGAGGCTATAATGGCAGTATTACAGGAGTTCAGCATGTTTATGAAAGAATTTGTTTTTTAAATTTCTACAATATAAAGTAAGAAAAGGATATAGGCAGGTTTCTATTTAAAATATCAATTTGATTTGATTTTAATGATAATAATTTTTTATTTTCTTTAAGAAAATGTTTATCTATTTTAAAACAAAAAAAATTATATCATATAGTGTGTCTTATATATATATATATATATATATATATATATATATATATATATATAATATTAAAAAAAATTGGGTGATTTTAATATAGAATTAATGTTTTAAATCTTTATTACATGTTCAATAGTTAAAATTTAATTTTGATTAATAGATATTTTTATTTTTTATATAGATGAAATATAAAATTGTTACAATTCAAAACTTCAATCTATTATTTGTTATAAAGTATATGAACAAGATAAATATGTTTTGAGTTTAAATTAAAAAGTTGTTCATAGTATACACGAATTAAATAACTAAAAACAGCAAAACAAGTCTGAAGATTATAACATCGTACTGGAGAAAAGCAAAGATCTAAAGATTAAAAGTCGACTAAAACTAAAAACTACAAGCAACTATAAGATCTAATCACTCTGAGACTAAAATGTGTGATCAGACAGTCCAAAATATGAAAACTTCAGGCTACTAATATCAGTCTCTAGACCACATAAAAGAGTTGCAACTACTACCCAGCTAAAAAGTAAACATTATGATCCCTAAATACTCTTATCTTGCATTCCTAGAAGAAGATCCAGCTGCAGAGCTTTGGCCACCATGACCTCTTATTTCTGATACCAAATCTCCTGCTTTTAAATACTCTATGATCTTCGATATCCAAAATTGGATATCTTTTAGGAGGGTGACCGATTATGATAGCTATGCCATAGTCTTTTTGTCTCA
Organism: Chamaecyparis obtusa; assembly: GCA_027943335.1. Taxonomy (NCBI): domain Eukaryota; kingdom Viridiplantae; phylum Streptophyta; class Pinopsida; order Cupressales; family Cupressaceae; genus Chamaecyparis; species Chamaecyparis obtusa. Next base: position 2,257,534 of record BSBK01007476.1, on the reverse strand, counting down.
GAATCATGAGGTTCTCATAAATATTTTTTGAGAATTCTAGTCATATCTACCATGAAATCCATATGAAACATTTTATGGCAAATTTTTTCTGTGATTATTTTATTCTAGCCCATGTGCAATAGGATGGCTAGAAACACCATTAGAATCTCAATGTTGACCCTATACTTGTGATTAGTTGTGATGAAATCCCTCCCCAGAATACCCAAAACAATTTTAACCAGCATGACATTCGACTCTATCAGAATTTCTTGCATCCTTTATTCAATCTCAACCCCTAGAAAAGATACTTGTCTTTTGGGTTTCTCAACCTTGAATAAAATAGGGGACTACATTATCAATCTAATCCCATGAATGAAGCCCTAAAAGTCGATTCTTTCAGTCTATCTACTAAACATAAGAGGATGAAAAAAATACTTGATTGCTTCAAACTCCTTCACCTTTTCACGGTTTTAATGCCTCTGAAGCCCTTTGTCATTCGCTCCTCTGCAACTTGATATTTGTCAACGGAGAATGGCCAATTTATTTGAGTGGTCATCACTCTAAATAAAAAAACCCTTCGTAGAAGATAGTTTGGTTTCAATATCTATATTTATTGTCCTTATATGTTTTATATAAAATAAGAAAGGACAAAAGAGGATGCATGAATAATCTACTTTGTTCAATTTGATATCCTAACATGTTCCAAGGATCGTGATGGTATTTTTCTTTGGTTAGAAATGTAGACTTTTTAGCTTATGCATAAACAGTCCCTTTAGAAGTATCAGTAGAGAATGATATATCATGCATTTATTTTTATAATAAAAAATTTAATATATATATAGATATATATTTGAAATAAACATTAAATATTTATTAATAAATTTGTCTTTTCATAAAGTATGATTGTTGATTTTGGAATTTAAATGGTCCTCATATTGCCTAGGACATTTATATGTTGTTTTTTATTTTTTTATTTAAATGGCCTCTATTTATATTATTTTGTTTAACAATATTGGTCATATTCTTTGTGGAAATTTTAGATTTTATATTTGAAATAGAGAATTATCCAAACATTTAGATTTGGGTGTTTGGGCTAAGGACATAACACCTGTCATATGATATTGGTGGTTTGTGCATTCAATACAATTTAAATGTTTAGTTATATTAAGACTTGTGATGCATAAGTAGATAGAAGTAAAATCTTTAATGCTAGGAGACAACTATGAGATATAGCAACTCCACACTTGACCTTTTGAAACTCTCCTATGAAATAACAATATCGTTGATATAACATGGTCCATGATGTTAGATCCCAACTTCTATTTGTGGATAAAAATTCCAATTGGAAAATAATGTACTAAGAATTCTCTCTATAGAGTCAATGACACCTCTAGTTTGGAGATCTTGATTATAAGCATGGGATCATCCTAAGAAAGTCTCGTATAGAAAGAAACTCTTCGAACAAGAACTAGCCAAGCATTTGTATAACCAACTGGTTGATGAAAATAATATATTTTTTTAATATTTAAAAATTAATTTTGTACCAAAGGCATGGAGAAGATAACATAGAAAGCATGATGCTTACATAGATAAAGAATAAGAGAGTACAAGGGATGAGAAAATGACATCGAATAGAGCATAATATGCCACATAAAAATAAAACTTTTTATTAAGACAACTACATAAATTATTCTAGCATAGTATGGCTAGGTACATGTCCACACAATCATACATGTGTATGACAATGACAAAAAAAACTTTGAGGCCCCAAGACAAAAATGTTTAATTTCAATGATTGAAAGATGATCTTTAGGTTATATTCCTTTTGGTTATGATATTAGGGTTTGTTTTGGCCCAAAGTGCTCTGATCAAATTTCAATTATCTTGTAGATCAAACAACCCTCACCCAGCTTGAAACCTTAGGAGATCTGGCCCAATATGTTGGATTTTGATTAAATAAAAGTTATTTTTGACTTTCCTTAATGTCTTGGATTCAACTGTGAGGTCTTTAACCCAAAATACACCCAACAATATTTTCAAGATTAATGATGTCCCTCATATCCAAATAGGATTTTGCAACACTGGAGCTTTGATACCATGTAGTGGTTGGATTGTGAACTCCCCACACCCCAAGATCACTTGCAAAATAAAAGTAACCTTCCACAATAGAGAATGACAAGAATAGTTTGTTTGAGGGGTGCTTGAATTGATTATTGAATATGAAATGTGCATAGGATGCCTAACTTATAAAGATAAGGTTGAGGCATACGATTAGACAAGATTGTGACATGTACTTTAATCAAATATTTTTAATATTAAAAAGTGGCAAAACAAGGGTGTTGGCCCTTACAAATACAAACCAAAAAGGCCATTACAACAATGTAAAGAATAAATCATTAATAGTACACTAGAAAAACAGCTAGTAGCCCACATCAAGAGTGGGTATAAAACTCACCCACGGTGTGGGGAGGAGGATGAGAGACTGTAGAATGATTTTTCCTATGTCGGTGGAAAACTATCAAGACATTAATATCATTAGGATCTCCACCACAAGAGGGAGAAAGTGGTGGAACCCTCTTTGTGAGACTATCAACACAAGAGGAAGAGTGTTGGAAAGGTTACACATCATCAGCCAAAGTTTGTAATATAGCATCCTAGTAGCAAAAAGAGAAGGGTCCACATGACTAGAGGGGGCCTACCAGAAGTAGGAGTGGAGTCAAGTCCACAAAATGCGAGGAGCCCAAATTAGTAAAAGGAGCATCATCCTGAAGGGATTCATTATTATCATGTGAAGGAACATCAGAGGAAGAGTCAAAAGCCAAGACAACCAAATATTCTTCACTAGCGTCCTTCCACCAAGTGGCATCACCTTAACGATGAGAGAGAGAACAATTTGTTGCTAGATGACAAATAGAAAAGCACCACCAACATTAAAAGGGGAGACCCTCATAATCCATGGCCTATCCACCTTTAAGGAATGACCAATAGAATTTCCAATGGCCTCAAAAAAATTATTCTCCTAAAAATGAAGGGGAATATTGGGGAGGCGAATCCATACTATACACACACTAAGTGGTTCAGTAAGAGGGTTATAGGAGATTGTCCAAGGTTTGATCAAAAGAAAGTGAGTCCCCAAAGCCCACAACTTTCTTGTCACTAGATCTTGGTCATCAGAAGAAGAAAAAACAACAATGAAAAACCCCTTCACATAAGAGAATAGCTCAATGGTACCAGAGGCTAAGGATCTCCAAGAATCTACCACCCAACTTATGGAGATCCAAAAGATAAGGTAAAAGAATTAGTGAATTTCCACCAACCAACCTACAACATTGGTAGAAATCCAAATAATCCACTATATCCATGCCACACACCACTATAGGGGATGACTTGGCAAAAGTAAGAAGTCAAAATTTATCCTTTGAAGGAACAACAACAACAAATTTGGCAACATGAGAAAAGCTCCATCCACCAATAGCAGAGAGAGGCTTTGGGGGAGGGACCCCTCAACGGGTCTTTGAGAAGAGTACCCAATAGGCACCACTATAAGAGAGACCCTCCCACTAGAAACAACATCGAACCCTAGACCACTCACAACTAGAGGTGGAATAAAGGACCACAAAGCAAAGGAGTCTACCAACGGAATGGAACCCAGCACACCAAGAGATGTAGTTGAAGCACAGGTTGTGTTCACAATTGTTGAAGCATTAGTAGACAACATATAGCTAACCTGGGATGAAATCCCAAATTGCCCAGACGCCTCGTCCGAGCCCCTGCAAGAAACGCCAATCATTGTTGCAAAAGTTAGACAATTCAAATGTGTTTGAGTGGGAAAAGTTGGAGTGCTAATCATGAAGGTATTTTAATACTATGTTATGAGACAACCAAATGGAAATTATTAAATGACCTAGAACACTAGAATTAAATGCTAAAAGATAAGATGAGACCTTATGAAAAATAACACCTTATAGAAACATTCCCTAGTATGTGAATAAGATCCACTAGTTACCTAATCAGGTACTATACCTTATTCACCCAAAATGTTCATCAATCAAAGGCACAAGATTATGCATGATTTGATAACATTTTAAAATGGGTGAGCACAAAAAATGGTTACAAATTTACATGATAAATAAATTACAAATGAAATGAGTTTTGATTTGAATCAAGATTATTCTTGCATTACATTTCAGTGGTTTAGAAAGCCAATATATTTCTTGTGCATATTACTCATTGGAATAACTTCCCCAAAAAAAAAAACAACTAGCTTTGTTCACTAACAATTAATCAAATTATTTATTGTACATTCTAACCTATAACATAGCCTAATTAATGTAACATTCCAATAGTCCAATGTATTAGATTAATTATTTGAAGAATTGGGTTATCATTATATAGAGAGATTAAATATCCAAAGCATTAGTTTATCATTATAGACCCAACTTTAAATCCTTACATGGACATCTAATAGATATTTCTAAAGTTGTGACTCTTGATATTCCATATTTTGCTTCTAATATGGACATGGTTTCAAAATATGTGGATTTTTTTGTTGATTCTTGGTATTCAATATGTGACTTCTAGTGGGTTAGATCGTAAGGTTCTTGTAAAATTAGTCTATGTTGTGTTCTCACAAGACCTTGTATTTGGTGATTTATGGTGTGTTTTCTCTCAAGACCTTGTATGGATATCATATTACTACTTGTATGAGTGGAATATTTGTAAACTATATTCAGAATTAAAAAAGAGACTACATAAATAATTATTTATCAAAAATGTTACATATAATTGTCACACGTGGAATATTGTTGTAAGCATGAATTGATATTCATATGATATCTACCACCATTCAATACACAAAATAGAATTAATAACATATAAAATGTATACAAAAAGAAAACCCTATTAAGAAACAAAAATATAATTTAAATGGACGAAAAATATAAAAAATTTATTGATATTAATATGTAGGATACACAACCTAATGATACTACCATTATAATTCAAACCATATAATCATTTTTCTAATGTCCAAAAGAACTTTAGATATACTTGTTTTCATCAACAAACTCAACGATTTTTATCTTTGTTATCACACTTCTAAGCATGGAGATCATAAAAAAGACCTAAACAACAACAATTATTCAACTTTCCATGGACCAATTCTATGATTTTAAATATAAATGCACATATTTATCTCTAACAACTAACATTACAATATCTCCATCATAAAAATGGTAGCATAGTCTTAAAGGAAAACCCTAAAACATGTATTTATTTATAATCACATTTAGAAATATTTTTGTGCACTTGGAATAATTTCATCCAGTAATTGCAACTGTTTTCATCTCTCATCAATATTGACCATTACCATTCAAGAATGGGCGTGCAAGATAACTAATAAGTTTCATCTCATAAATAGATACAAATGATGCCCTCAGCGAAATCTATTGTCATAATATTTTCCTAAGAATATATGAGACCATTCTGATTCTACAAAGCTGGACAAATCCAGTAGAACTATACCCACAAGCCAGGAATATGAATTTTTAGTCATTTTGCCCACATATCTATCCTCAGTGGAAAGACAATAAAAAAGTTAACCTTTATAAATTAGTAAGACAATTTATGCTAAACAACTTCAATAAATTCAGTCTATTTGATGGAATTCCCACAATACAATATTCCTTGACTAAAGCAATAGACATTATTGTCTGTTGCTCTAGAAAATAGTGTCTAGTCATTGTACATTTATCTATATCATTTAGCACTGGCAACTTTTAATATAATGCATTTTTGTTTGAAACCATTTACTTTTAATGGATGCATTTGACGTTTGGCAAACTTATAGGTTTTGGAACAAGGAGCCCTGAGAAAAGATTGACCATACACTAAAACGCAAATGCAATTACAGTTGTAACTTGAGAAGAGAAAAGTGCAGAGGGTTGCGAAAAGGTGCCAAAATTATTTATCTGCAGAGCACTCTGTAGGTGGTCCATCATTGAATATGTGACAAGCACATAACAGATTACATGGAAAATGGCATGTGGGAGTTATATTGCTGCTTGAAATATGAAAGAACCAAAGATGTGAAACCATTATAATAGCACCCATTAAAACTTATGTTGTATTAAAAAATTATGTTGAATTATTTGAATTGACTTAGTAAAATTTAATTTGTTGATTCTTATTATTGTGGTTGTAAATCGATATTTCGTGCAAATTACTTGATTTAGTTTTTATGGAAGATTTTTCATCTACAAAGTCATTTTAGCTATTTGATTCGGGAGCACAAGCCTTAAGCTGAACCTTTTCGACTATGAGCCAAGGACTAAGGGGTATCCATTCCACCAAATTTGCTCGGAGCAGATCCTAATCTTGTCCCTTATGATGTTGGAGCCTTACACTCAGCAAGACTTGATCTCTGATAGGCTTTTCAAGAACCTTTCAACTTGATTGACTTTTCAAAACATTGTTATTTTAAAAGATAAGATTCAAAGAAAAATATGAAATTTTTTTGTTTGGAATCTGATCGATAGAAATTTAACTCAATTACCCATATCAATGCATATACACTCATAGAACAGATTTCAGATGTATTATATCTGTAGAAAATTTGGTGGTGTTCATCAAAATCATGTTGCACAAAATAACTATTATTTATTTCTATCATACATAACTCCCATCATCTTGAACAAGTCTCATTTGGTATCTCTGTTGTAAAATGTCAATATATACAGAATGTTCATGACTGACTTACCTTGAACCTTTAAAACTAGAGATTTAAATGTATACATTTAATATTCATTGTTAAATAATACAACATAAAAAGTTTAACATTCCAATATAGAAATTTTTTTAAAAAATTACAGACCAAAGTGGACAGATAAATGAATTCAAAATTGGTAATAGAGATAATGATTTCACATTCATGTGAGATCAGCTCACATTCCTGTCCCTTGTTGCTAGTAGGTGGTACCAAAGAGTATTGTTATGGCAAAAAATAAAATAAAAGTTGCCCAAATTGTAATCAGGACTTTGTTAATCTGCTTCCAGAGACAACTCATAAATTGCTTTTTGCTATGAGAGATCTCTTTTATACTCAAGAAAAGGCATCAAGAACAGGGCCTAAAAGCAGGCTCACTAGTTCCCCACATTGTGCAGGAATCCCATCATTGAGTCCATTCTGTAACAAATACAAATTCTAAAGCATTGATAAGCCTCTGGCTAAGGAGAAATGGGTCCATAATTATACATATCACATCAAAGAAGCGACCAATCATATGGTGATACATAAGGCAATTTGCAATGTGTATGTTTTGGTCTAACCTTTTCCTTTATTACTTTCAAAGAATTCAATGAAGACATAGTCAATGTGGCTACATCATCAATATAAAAAACCCTTGACATAGCTTGAAACTCTTAACTCATTTGTAGGCATGCTAATTTTATAAAATAAATTTGACCTACTATTTGGGAGTTTGAGGGGAGTGAAGATAGGCTGCATAGGTATTAGTGTCTCTTCCAAAGTGCCACATCTTTATTTTAATGAAGGAAAAACAAAATTATGTCTTAAAAGACCATGGCCAAAATAGGTAAAATGGAAGGCAAAAGAGTGAAAATAATGTAATTAAGTAGGGCATGAGCGAAGAGGGTAGGATAGAAGCAAAACAATTCAACAACAAAGCAAGTCACAAATCTAAAAGACAACTCTAATTAACAAAATTTGATCTATTGTAGGCAAGCAAAATGCCTTCACACAATGCAAGGAACTCCTACCTTTCACATCCTCGCACCCCTTTGTCATTAGAGTAAATGCTACTCCATTGAAGAAGCCTCACAAACTTAATGTGATTCATTATGATAAATGGAAGATTGTACACAAGTCATAAGCATTGATCTTTGAATGATGTATGTGGAGTGTCAAAGATCTATCCTAGCAAATTTGGCAATCTTTGGGAAGTTAAATGGGGTGTATTTGGTTATGGAAAAAGTGCAAAAATGGGTCATGTAAAATTGGACCCATATAAATTTATTGCACAAAAATGAATTCTATAGTCTAAAATTTATTTTTTAATTTTATAATCCAAAAATTGTATTCTTTATATACTTAACATTAGAAGCAAGTTTGAGACATCATTCCTAACAAATCAAATCATTCATTATATCTATGAAGGTGATTGATCCATACCCATGTAATTCAAACACTTTACAAAAGACATGCCATGGGAAAACCCTCAAATGGAAAAAGCCTAGGCATCCAAAAACATCCACATTCAATATATTATTTGGCAATAAAAATATACAACAAACTTATAGTCTCCACAAATAGTTTTAAAATACCAGACTCCTCAAATGCATCCTCCATGAGTCCAAGTGTGTATCACATCCCATGTCATGCTTCACATTGCACTCTTTAGAAGAAAAACTTACGCAATGATAACGAAGCCAAAACCCCTAATAGCCAACCTCAACCACTAAGCATGTGCTTACTTTTATAGAATGAAGCTTAGGCAAATACAACAAAGTGGTACGTTAAAATCATGTGCCTCAAAACTATGAGTACACAAAATATTTGATCCCACGTTTACTTTTTGGTACCAAATTTCTCAATTATTAAATATTTTCTCGCATGCAACCAACACATGAAAAATCTAATCAAATCTGCATACAACTTTACAAGTGGGCCAAAATAAACATTTAATGTGGATAAATACACCTCCTAACGATGCACCACAAAGAAATAAATATTTATTTTACATAATTCACAATAAGGCATTTGCAAGGTGTACAACACTATATTCCTAGTTAACATTCTTCCACTTGTATACATTGCATAAGGGTCTATTTATTTATTTTACATAATTCAAAATAATACTTTTGCAAGGTGTAGAACACCTTATTCCTAGTTAACATTCTTCCTCTTATTGTATGCATTGCATAAGGGTCAATAAATGAAATGTGTCACCAAATCCATCTGTGAAACCACATGAATCTTCAACATGCTCTTGGGTCCCATCAAGATACCTAGAATAAAATCCAAGATGTCAACCATATCATGCAAGAACTCCTCTCATCCTCCAACATGCCACCTATAACAAAGGGAACAAGCCAAAAAGAATATGCACCAATACAAAGAACACAAGCATCAAAAAAAGGCTCCAAGCTATTCCCAAATGGACAAAGCCCGCATGACTAGAAATAACAATCATGGCTTATACTAATCCATCCAATCAAATATGCATCAAAGGTATCCAAATATTTGTAGAGCTCGTGCCAACAACATATCCAATCCATAGACTATAATCACAAGCTCCCTATATAAAAGTTATCAAAAGATAACACGCATAGGAACTCCCACTACATGGATATTGTTAAATCCAAAAATATATTATGGCATACTAAGCCTACTGATCAAAGTGTTGGTATGTGGAGATTGATCATGTTATCTGGCTTAAATTTTGGCAATTGTCATCTATGTTTACCCCAAAATGAATTAATGCAAGAGTGTAGGTAGCTAAGCACCTCTTGTGGCACCCAAGGGGTTCATCCCCTGAGTGGGGACTTAAGGGTGAGCCCACATTAGGAATTTGAGTACAGTGCCCCCCTAAGCAAAAAATATCCATTATTTAATAAAGAAGTTGACTATCGTTTTGGTATGTAAATCAACCTTTGTAAACCGCCAAAAAGGGCTTGATAAATTAGTGGTAATGGAATGTGAAAAATCATCAAATTGTAATTTTCGCTTCACTAAATAATTTAAATATAGTGGACAATGTTTCTCTATGGATGTAGCCCACATTGGGTGAGCCATGCTAAATTTGTGTGTTATTGTGAATGGTTATTTTCCTCTCTTTTATTTTGCATTATAATTAATATTGTTTATTTCTCTAGCTTACATGAACCCTAACAACGCTCATAACAAAATGTGGTTGATAATCAAACCATGATATACCAAGAACAATCACTATGACCATTCATGCAACAAAAATTGTTGCATACTCTCTCACAGTATGTCACTTTAACTCTCCCAAGTTTATCACAACAAGCCATGTGAATATGAACCTCTAGAAGGTAACCATATCCCATAACATGTCCTACCAACACCTTCAAGAGCTAAGCTATGTCAAGTAAGATCCACTTCACTACCCCAAATAAAAATCCTCAATGCCTAATTATTCAATCTCTAAGATCAAATAGGCTAAGGGCATGGATCGATTGACAAAAGCTTCTTGTGGTAAAGCACCAAGTCCAATCTCTCCCTAGCTCATGTGGTACCAAGATACATGTCACGTCAGTGTCACTAGTCACGTTAAAAAGCTTACCAAGCACACTACAATTTATAGGGGGTGTTGTACCTGATTCTTGCAACCTAAAAAAAATCTCTAAGATCAAACATAATATATGCATATCATAAAATAAACATAAATGTAAGCCTCTCTAACCAAGGAAAATTAACCTCAATCCATTCACTTTATAAGAGATTAGCCCAATAACATCTCCTACAATCCCTATCAAAGAATGAAATCATAAATAAAATATGTATAAGGAGATAAATATTCCAAATATCCCTCAAACAAAGCCTTAAAGACTACCAAGCATAGCTTAAGATTCATATCATGAGAAGACAAAACATAAAATCTTATGCATCTAAAAAAAAGAATTGGCAATGTCTCTTTAGACAATTATCCATCTAGTAGACCAAGAGTAGGAAATGATATTTATCCTTTACAATAACTAAGTCATCATGGCTCTCTCCAAGAACAATCTTGTCTATAGTTCCATCATTAACTCATGTCCATATCCAAGTGTAACCTCCTAAGTCATATTATAAATCTTCGTCAAAGAGAAATTGTCTCAACAAATGTATCTAATCCCAATAGAACTCCAACCTCACCCAAGTCTCCAAGTGTCAATGAGAACCTTCATTTGATCAATCCATACTAAACTCCAATGCAACACTACACTCACATGAACCTCCCAAGCAAACAATCAATGTACTCAATACTGAGACTATTAAACAAGGCCACTATCAAACAATAAAACTAAAAAAATTGAAACACATTGTGACATTATGATCTAGCATCATCTTTAAAGACAATCAAAAGATTGAAAGAACATACTATGCTATCAGGTGTACCTCGATCATGTCAAACTTCCAATTAGAATCAAGAGTTAATTATGACACAACACCCAAAAAATCTCTCAACCAAGGATCATTTATCAAAGTCAATGGGTCATAAACTTGACACATCAACCAAGGATAATTTATCAGAGTCAATGAGTCATAAACTCAACACATTAGCCAAAGAACTCTTATTGTAGCAACAAGATCTAAGAGCTCCTCTATGCGTCATAAACTCTCATTGAACTATGAACTATGAACTCTTATTGAATACCCATCATTGCAAAAGCTCCCATTGAACCATGATACTATATTCGCCATGGCATCATGATAACCATATCCTAAATGAAGATTGCCCATGGTCAACTATCACACCAATAGCTCTAGAGAAAAAAATAGAACCAAGATGTCCAAGCCAAGAATATAGAATCAGCACCAAAAATATTAGGAATCAAACCTACACCACCAACAAATCACTATCAAAATCTCCGACTAAAATGTGTAACTAAGCTGTCCATGAGATCAAGATAATCAACATACTACTGTAGGTACCAAGCAAATGGTTTTGCAAATGGGTAGCAAGCTAAGTGGAATCGATCTTGGTAGAAGCTCCATGATTAAATACACTTGAGTCAAAGTAGGACTGATATACGTGACCTCTTGGAACGTCCTAATGCTTCGTCCCAAAAAGCATCACATACTTGTGACGAGTGTTGTGTGGACCATTTATGCTTATAAAACATCACATAATTTGACGAGCTATGAAAAAAAGTTCCTACTTGAAAAACATGCCTTGTTAACCATTTCAAATGGAAACATAGAAATGGGAATAAAAATTATAAGGTAAGAAATTAGCTACATCATAAAGAGGTAATGATTCTAAAGAGTTAGTGTAGCACATAACATTGATGTTCATTGCATTGAAATGTACACAACAGCTCTCCTTCATTTATGACTTGATGTTCCTTGTTGATCCAACCTCCTAAAGGGTATTCAAGGATTTGTTGATATTCTTATAGTGAATGATAGTTCACAAAGTGAGATACAAAACTCAAGAGGTTTAAAGAAACAACAATATTACTTCATTAATGACTGATGTCCATTTAGAACCCAACTACTGACTTCTAATATTGATTATGGGAATGGGATAAGTGAGAAGTTTTATTTGAAAGGATTAAAAAAAATAAAAATTATTTGAAGTATACTTTAATCTGTTAGAATTCACTTTTTAATTGGTGGCACCAGTGATGCTACACAACATTCATTATTACAAACATCTTGAAAATATTTGTAAAAAATATTTATTCATATTAAAAATAGAAATATGTTAACGTATTGGATGCTTAAGTTTTTTAATGTTGTTAAAGATTTGTTAACAAAATAAAAATTTAAAAGTGGCTAGCTTTTTTGCAGCTAGAGTATGAGATGCTTATTTTTTAGATAGTGAACCATTTTCATATAAATATGAATTTACAAATTAAGAGTTTTGCATCACATAAGGAATTAGATATTCTTGGCTCCCTCATCCTTTCTGCTTTGGTTTTGAGCTGTCAATTTCTAATCTAGAATATATATTTTTGCAGTTGGAAGCTATGCAAACTTGTAGTTCCACATAGAGATCCTTAAACCTATCTAATTTTTAAAAGCAGTCTCTATGGACAGTTCCCTGAAAACCCTTCATTAGCTTACTTGAATTGAATAGTACACGCAGACCATACTAATTATGCATGGAAAATCCGCCCCAAGGTTGAAACTATTGGGTATTTGGAATTGGCAGTGTGTAGTTCTTTCTACCAAGATTCCCTAGCTTCCAGCTGCTCGTGAATCAATTCCTTTCATGGATATCTTCTCCACCACTGAGCTTTGAATTTGAAGCCTTGATAAGTGAAGGTTTGACCCCTGGGATTCACCAACTTAAAATAAAATAAGATAAATATAGGGAACCTCCGGCAAAGATAGATATTACAGGCAAAATTTACTTTTCATTTTCTTTACCCTTGCATAGGGACTAACACTGTCCACAAGGACTACCTGAGGATTATTGGAGGTAAAATAGTCCCAAAATATAGAAAAGGAAAAAAGTTCAGGATTTCATACTGCAGGTCTGATTTTTCATATATCCACAGTCCTCAGAACTTGTAATTGGTTTTCAAAAATGTCACCACCTCTTGCTGCAGCACAAAATCAAATGAATGTTTCAGAAGTAGTTTCCAAGTTAATCTAAGATGGTGTAAGAACTACCATCCTCGGCTTATATTGATATAATTGGACTAAAATGCTTCTGGAATAAAATTGTATAAAAGCTTTTGCGTCAATTTATCAGAACATACTTGGCGATCCATCATTAATGAGGACTGTGATATGAAATGTTGATCCAAACAATTTTATACTGTTTTATTCTTGCAAGCATTCTACTTCACTATAATGGACTGTAGAAATATTGTGTCCTTAAATAATTGGACTATTTTGACCCCTAATGTGTGTGTATAGTGTTAATACGTGTATCTATATAGTAGTTCACTCCAGATTCAATTTCTGCAGGAACAATAGAGATATACTCAAGGAGCATATATGTCATCAATTGCATGCCAATTCATCATTCTATGTTCTTAAAATATTAAAATTGATAACAGAGAATCAATCAGCAAAGCATTCATACTTTTCAGCCTGAAAGTAGTTAAAACTTTAAGGTACTATATGTTAAGTATGAACAACCCTAGTTTTTTAAAGCTGTTACTTCAATCCTCGCACAAACCCTGGATAGAGAGAGGGTTACAATTAAGGGCTTTAATGAAAGGCATAATTCCAATCTAACAAATTTAAAACCTTATTGCAATCCAGTGAATCCAAAAGAAAAAGCTGGCATAGACAGTGGATTGCCTAGAGAGACTGGGCTCCCTTACTTTGTACAAAAAAAGATATGGGGAAGACCACCTGAGGCTCAAAAGCCTCTGTTCTAATCCATATGTGGAGCAGAGCAGCACGACAAGATTGAGGTGGGCAAGGTCCATCTGATATCAATCTATAGGACACTCCATCACCCTCCCAAAGATAGACCAAAGAAGAATTTTACCCACTCGATGAAATTAGGATTCTCATAACAGTAGTAATAAGAAAGTTCAAAATATCCTCTATACAGACCTAAAATTAACACTTGTGAGGACAGATAAAGAAAGCATTTCAGGAGTGATACAGCAGGTCTTACCAACAGACATAATAAAATGCAACCCGCAGCTCCAGGGAATATGGAGTACCACCAGTGCAGATGCTGAAACTTTGGCGCATCAATTAGAAGTAATGGCAAACCGGCAGCTGCAAAATATATTATATTAAGTCAAATAAGCCATTCTTGGGACTCCGAAACAGCATTTAGAGGCAGCTGCTCCCAGCTTCCAGCAGATTAAGTTATCAAGAATGAAAACCACAATACAATGGGATTCAAGGAAAATTTGCTATAGAAGAAAGGCAAACCAGGAGGATGCAGAGAACCGGCGTATATCATGAATGCCACAGATGCAGCCAATGCCACACTGCGTGCAATCCAGCCTGAGCCAAAAATAGTGAGTGCAATCACTCCAACAAGTGCACAGCCAATGTGAGATACAAAGATGTTGTACTTCTGCATGTAAAATTCAAAATCAACTTTGTTAATTTCACATGCTCAATAAGAGGCATGCAGTGGACTAATTATAGGATTAAAAGTACTGTCTTCTGGTCATTTATTTCGAAGCTATGGTTGACTCCAAGGTTGAGACTTCATCTCTTAAAAGTTTTGTTTCTAGTTTCTTATAGATGCTACCAAAAAAATAGTTTGCAAGGGGTTTTAATCCTACCCGTGCAGCTGGTGCTGCTGGAGTACTAAACAAAACAGCACAGACAGCACCAAAGGGTGCAATAGTTAATTGCAGCCCTTTAGGTGCAATCATCTTGTCCACATGTCCCATGATAGACATTGCCACAAATGCCCCTGAAAAAAACAAGTGAATAAGCTAAACTAATCATGCCACCCAGAAATATTCATAATGATTGCAGATATATGCTGGATTACACTGATTATATAAAACAATTTACACTGGTCATATAAGTTAAGAATTCTATAAAGTGCCCAAAAAATCTCAGAATGTGCAAGATGTTGATTTCTCGGGGATTTGAACACGACATGATTAACCCAACAAAAAAAGAATTTAGCAATGCAAACTCTATACCTAAGTACCTAAACATTTTCCTTTTGATATTCCCTAAAGTGACTGCACAAGTCCTGCATGCTTTTTCAGGACCTAGGAAACATTCCCAAAAATTGCTATTGCAGGGCAAGGAAGCCCTTGGACTTCTTCCTCAGTTTTGCACTGGAAAGTGAAACTATCGATTTGAATCTATTCTATTTGAATGATTTTTATCCGAGTATGTACGCCAAAATTTGGATTTACAGGTTTTTTTCAGTGCGTCACTTTGTTCTACTACAACTCCTCTCATGCACCAGTCTGTACTAAAGTGGCTCTGAGATTATTTTGAGTTTGATAGTTATGAAACTAAAAATAGAAACATTAACCCCCAAACAGTAAGCATGACGAACTCTCACCCGAGATGGATATTGAGGCTCCTATCATGTTTTCAGGAAATTAGGCTTTCTGAAACCAGGTAATGACTAACCAAAGTACACGGCATTTATTTTGCTCCAGAGCAAGAAATGTCATAAAACAAAAACACCATAACCGCACATCCATCTACCAAAAATTCAGTATCATTTTCTGAATTCCGGTATCATCTTTTGCCGAGACCAATACATAATGTCTCAGCCACACCCAATACCCACAAAACACTGCCGCCATAGGGCAAAACCGCTAAAAGTATAATTTCTTTCAAAAATTTAGAATGACCACACAAGGACAACCGACACGTCAAATTCTGTATAATCATTCAATGCTCAAAGTGTTGAACATAAAAAATCAAACAATTCACATAATTAATAACATAATTCTAGAATCTGTCCAGTATACACTTGATTTACAAGCTGCATATGCACAATAAAACCCAATATAACACTCAATTTAATAATGTTTTCCGGTGGGTCGTTCCTGTTTCCCTTCGAGAAAGGAGAACGGGACTTGAGATGGGTTTGGCTTTGAAAGAAATGGAGGAGGAAGAAGAAACAAACCTGCTGCAGGCCAGACAATGTCACTGGCACAAGGAGCCGCCCCTTGTCTTAAATTGGCACCCCAACTACCAGAGGGACTATTCGCATTGTCTACTGATTTCGCAACAATCAAACCAATTCTCCTCTTTTTGCTATGGAAAGATCTGAGAAGCATGAAATTACGAAATCCCATTTGGGGAGCTACATTACCCACTGTGCACATGAGCTGCTTCTTTGACAGAACTGCTGGTAGGCCAAGTTGGATTGCCATTGCGGAAGCACCCGGCAATGCGTGAGCGATTCATTCATTTTATAGGCCATGACCAGACCAGGAAAGCAGGCGAATGTGACCTCTTGCCGCGAGAGGAGCCATATTGAGACTCTAAACTATTGACCCTCAACGCCCTCGAATAGTTCATTTATAATATGTTTCTTAGTTGGTCTTAGACCATTGGATAAGCCGCCCTGTTTATTTTGGCCTCAATTTTGAGGGGGATAAGACCAAAAATGTCTTTCAATGATACTAAGACCACCCTTTTATTATTTTTAAATTTCATAAATGAATGTGTTTTAGTATTGGTTTCTAATTTTACGAGAATGAATGGTTCATTTAGTACTTATTATTTATTATGAGAATGAATGGTTCATTTAGTACTTATTATTTATTACGAGAATGAATGGTTCATTTAGTACTTATTATATTTAGTACTTGAGATGAGCTAGTTAAAGTTCAAATTTGGGTGAACTTAGCAAGAATCATGGGTCAGTCACCAAGAAGAATCATGTGCTAAAAAAGGGCTCGCATTTGAATGACTTTAAGAAGTCATGAATCCAATTCCAAGAAACTCAAGCTCTAGGATAAAACCAAAAAAGTTGTTTGAGTGTCTCGCATTGGTCACAAATAGACAATGAGGATTGACAAAACCCAATTGAGTTAACATAGTGTAGTAAATTGTATCCTCATACAATTTCATGCTCACTCGGGCCTCACTTTAGTGCTCATTTTTCCATGCTCTCAAATTTGAATGATCTCACTCAACCTAAGGCCTAATTTTACAAGTATGGCACCTTTTTGTTAGCATTGTGTTTTATGTTGTCATTAAAGTCAACCATCTCTAGTGTGACATTATTGTTCGACTACAAAAGATTTACTGATTGAGGATATGATTGATGAAGAAGATTTGGAAAGAAGGATTAAGATTATTTTTAAGGCTATGGCATTGGTTTAGAAAGAAGATTTGTTTCCAGAATGTTGGAATGTACAAACATTAATTGAGGAAGAAGATTTGTTTTTGAAAGGTTAATATGTGCATAAAAGAATATTTGAAGATCTTATTACATAATGACTTGGAATGATGATGGCTTGTGGATTTGGACTCCATGATTGACTATTGTAAATATTGCGCTATCTTTTGGACAGGTCCTCCAATTGATTATTTAATAAATATTGCTAATGATAGTAAGGTTGGTTGTTAAGATGGATTGAACAGACTTGGAGAATGACTTGGATTTCTCTGTAGAAGGATTTCAAGGTTTATGGCTTGGTGAATTTGGTCAGATGATTTGTGTGGTGTTTCAGTTCAGATTTCTTTTCTTGGTTTTCTCTACAAGTGAAGATTTGTTGTTACATGTTCTTTTATGTTGTCTATGTTGTCTTTTGGTCGACTCAGCTTCTTCCAGTGGCTTAATTCTTAATGATTGGGTTGGGATACTAGTCAAAGAGAATGATAAGAGTGTTATGGTATTTTTTGTATGACGTGCTACCCTTTAGATGGTGTTTCACGCATTAGGGAATATTTTTGGGGCTGACTAGTAACCTATTTTTAATGTATTTTCACATGTTAACTTTGGGTCTAGTTTTGGAGAAGTCACAATGCTCACAAGATAATTAAATTAATTTGAAAATATCATTTGGGATGTGTTAAGGTCCTCTCTACTTCTTAGAGTGGACTTCTTTGTGCAAGGTGGCCAACTTTGTTTCATTAATACATTTTTTGTGATTGATCTTGTTGTGAAATGTACCATCATAAATTGTAAAAACCTAATTATTGTATAGTTTCATGATTATTTTGTTGGCATAACTGATTTAGTTGAGATGAGTAATTATGTTGATGGCTTGATGATATGTTTTATCAGTTATGTTGTTGTCATTGATGTCAACTTAGGTTGATGACTATGTTCTTGGTGTACCAAGTTTTGATGAAGAAGATTAATTGAGAGTTAAATAGTGTGAATTATGGTGTATGATTTGGCACATAGGCTCTAGAGGTGTGTACAATGCTATATCTATGATCGCATATGTGTATGATGGGTTTTATGCAAGTTATAGTTAGTTTGGTGAAGACAAAGAATTGACTCAACAGTGATAGAACAGAGAAGAAAGATTTGGAATCAGGTGTTATGATCTAAGATGTGTGATCTTGATGATATTATTAGATTTATATTGCAATCACATCAATATTGGTGATCGATGGACAAAGTTATAGGATTCTAAAGTTCAAATAAGTGAAGAAGGAAAGAACAGTGAAGAACAATCGGTTATATTCTTGATCGGTGAAGGAAGATCGATTTGTTAAGATGGTTGAGTATTCTAGAATATGTGAAGGCGTGTCTGAGATTATGTGGAATGTTAGGTATTTTTTTTGGTTGATTTGATAGATAATTCATGAAGAGGTGCATTAACCTAGGGAAGTGTAATATGTTTGACTTTTCTTTTTCAAATCAATTGTGTGATGGATATGGAGGATGAATTGAAGTTGAAATTGTAATTTTTAAGTGGTAACACATTTTTATAGGGTTCAAGGATCTAGCAATAATGAATTGTAATGATCAAATTCAAATGTAATTTCGGTCTTAACCAACCTAGTTAGTGAAAACATATTTATATCTTTTTTGTGTATTAACAGAGAGTAGAAAAAGAGGTAGATCGCAAATATAGGTGTGCGATTGCAATGTTTGGATGTTTTGCATGTGAAGCGAAGATCGATCTTGAATAGGATGTGTACTAGCAGAGGATAAGTGTTGTTTTTCATATCAACCTTCGTGTTGCTCCCTAATAGTTGTAACAAGTTAAATCCCTTAATCGGGTAGATCTTAACATATCTTTTTGTAAAATCCTTTAACAGGGTAGCACTTTAGCTAGTGTCTGGAGTCCTTTCACAAGGCTAATTCTAATCAGGTAAAGCTCCCAATAGGGCTAGAGGTAAATCCCTTAACCAAGTGGCTCCTAACAGGGTTTGTTCTTAATCAGACTTTATTGTAAACTTTTAACAGGGCTAATCTCTTAATGAGGTGTGCTCCTGAAGAGTGCATTTTTCTTAGTGGGTTCCAACCCCACCATGGTTTTTCCCAAGTTTGGTTTCCATGATAAAAATATTGGTGTTATATGTTGAATTTATGTTGATGCTTATTTCTTGGTGTATGTTTTGTTACAAGTAAATATTACTTTTTGCATGCATGTGGTAAGGATTTGGAGGATAAGTTTTATCATATCAGATTTGTGTTTATTGGTAGATTACTAACTCACCCCCCCCCCCCTCCCCCCCGAGTAATCTTAGGGTCTGATTATCCTAAAAATTGGTATTAGATCATAGGTCCTCTTGGTGATAAGCTTAACCACTTGAGGTAAAGATCTGATTGACAAGATGTTTAGAAAAGAGGCTCCCAAGTTCACAAAAGATAACTACCTAGTATGGGAAGACAAGATGGAGCTTTACATAAGAGGTATGGGAGATCAATACTGGAGGCATGTTGAAACTTAGTATATTGTGCCTCAGAGAACCCTAATTGCAGATCAGTTGAAGGAGAAGTAAGAAAACACACAAGCACAAGAAGCCATAGTAAGTACCCTTTCCGATGTTGAATATATTGATGTAAAAGGACTTAGAACAACTTATGAGGTTTTGAAGAAAATTGAACAAGTCTATGGAGGTGACAAGCATTTGAAAAAGTCAAGAGAAGACAGTCTCAAAGGAAAATATGATGAAATGAAAATGGTAGAAGGAGAGAACATCACTCAATATGGTGCAAGAATCAAAGATTTTGTTGTTGCAATCAAAGGTGCAAGTGGTACCATGGAATAAGAAGTTGTGGTAAGTAAGATGCTAAGAACCTTGTTACCTTATTATGCCATTAGAGTGTCTATGATTAATGAGCTGAGAACATTTGATAAAGTGAATGTTGATGGATTGATCGGCAAGCTTACTGCTTTTAAGCTTAATAATTATGATAACAGTATTCCAAAGGTTAAAACTGCCTTCAAGGCTTCTATGGTAAGTGTCCTAATAATTATGATAACAATATTCCAAAGGTTAAAACTACCTTCAAGGCTTCTATGGTAAGTGTCCCTTCAAGAAAAGGTAAAGAGTTGATGATTGAATCAGATAGCTTGTCTAGTTTCACCAAGGATATAGATGATATTTTGGAGGAAGAGAAAAGATAAGGAAAACTTGAAGCATTAATATCTAGGAGGTTACCTAGAGGAATTGGTAAGTACAAAGGAAAATTACCCTTAAAATGTTTCTCTTGTAACAAGATTGGTCACATTTCTACTAGGTTCCCTAATGGAGAACAATACAAGGATAAGGAAAAATAAAAGAAGTACAAAGGAAATCCAAAGAAACAATGTTATATGGTTGTGGATGAAGGTGTAACTAATGAGGAATCTGATGACAATGACGAAAAGGAAAAAAAAATTGTTGCTATAAAGGAATATCATCCTGTAGGAGACAAAGAAGGTGAAAAATAACTTGTTTCACATATTAGACAAAATGATGACTGGATCATAGATAGTGGGTTTTCGCATTACATGACCAGTGATAAACGTAAGTTTATTAAACTTAATAAATTTGATGGTGGTGTTGTGAGGTTTGGAAACAATTCACCCTTGTTAGTGAAAGGTAAAGGTACTTTTTCCTTCAATGGAAAAAATAATGCAAATGATGTCTATTATGTTGAAGGTCTAACACATAACTTGTTGAGTATGGGTCATCTTAATGACAAAGGATACTGAATTGAGTTTAAAGGAGGAATGTGCAGGATCATTGGAGGTTTCGGTGATGAGATAGCTACAAGAAGGAAAACTAGAGGTAACTTATTTGTAGTTGATCAATACAGTTAATAGTTGTTTGGTTGCTAAGATTGAAGATAGTTCGTTATGGCATAGAAGGTTCTTCCATGTAAACTTTGATAGTTTGGTGAAGGTAAGAAAGACTAATGTAGTAAGAGGAATGCCACAACTTGTGAAACCAGACAATTTGATGTGTAGAGAGTGTAAGATAACTAGTACATCTTTCAAAACAAAATATTATTTGTCAAAGACTATACTTGATTTAGTACATACTGATTTGTGTGGTCCTATGAGAAAAAAATATTATAATGGTGATAGATATTTTATCTTGTTTACTGATGATTATTCAAGAATGATGTGGGTTACATTTCTTAAGGAGAAATAAGATGCATTCAATAAGTTCAAGGCTTTGAGAGCACTGGTGGAGAAGGAATTGGAAAAAATTTAAAGTTCTTAAGATTAGATAGAGGAGGTGAGTTCACATCGGATGGTTTCATGAAGTATTGTGAAGATAATAGAATAAAAAGATAGATGTCTTCTCTGAGAACTCCACAACAAAATGGTGTTGCAGAAAGGAAGAACAAAACAATTGTTGATGTTGCAAGGACTATGTTGATATAGGGAGATGTATCGAAGATCTACTAGAGAGAAGAAATCAGTATTATTGTTTACACTCTAAACTATGTGCAAATGAAGAAGGGGATTGACAAAACACTCTATGAATTATGGTATGGCCATTCTCCAAGTGTAAAGTATTTCAAAAATTTGGTAGTAAGTGTTATATAAAAAGAGATGACTTTTCTGGAAAATTTGATCTCAAAAGTGATGAAGGCATATTTTTGGGTTATTCAACTAAGAGCAAGGCTTACAAATGTTTTGATAAAAGGACTAATAAAATGATTGAAATTGCTAATGTGAAGATTAATGAATTTCCTGAGAAATCTGAGGAAACAAGAAAAAAGGAGACAAAAGATGATTGGGGAATAGAGTTTATTGAATCAAAAGAGCCTAGACCGATAGAGCAGAACAATGAGGAAGAAGTAGTGCAACCGACAAAAGAAGTTCCTTGGTCTGAATCGGTAATCCCAAGGTATGTGAAAAGAAATAATTCTTCTGATTAAATAATAGGTGATAAAAATGCAAGAGTGTTCACAAGAAGTTAGGTTAGAGAAATCATGTGTCTAATATCACAATTTGAGCCCAAAAACAACAAAGGAAGCAAATAAAAATGATGATTAGGTGAGAGAAATGTATGAATAATTGGATCAGATTGAGAAGAATGAAGCTTGGACTCTTGTGCTAAGGATTGAAGACAAAAATGTGATAGGTACAAAATGGGTTTTCAAAAATAAATTAACTGAGGATGGTAAAGTGGTCAGAATTAAAGAAAGATTTGTATGTAAGGGTTATGGACAAGAAGAAGGTTTGGATTATGGTGAGATATTTTATCCTATAGAAAGATAGTAAGGATTCAAGATACTACTTTCTTATGATGCATTCGAGAAATTCAAAGTCTATCAAATGCATGTGAAATCAACATTTTTGAATGGAATTCTAGAAGAAGAGGTCTACATTGAGAAACTACATGGATTTGCATTAACTAAGGACACAAACATGGTATGCAAACTTTAGAAATAACTATATGGTCTGAAGCAAGCTCCTAGAGCATGGTTTGAAATATTATACTCTTATCTCATTCAAATTGGTTTCAATAGGACTTCTGATGAAATTTACTTAAAAGATTGAAGGTGAGAAGATATTAATTATTGAAGTCTTTTTTTATGACATAATTTTTGGTGGTGATGATGAGATGAGTATGTATTTTGTTGATGAGATGAAGATAGAATTTGAAATGTCAATGATAGGGGAAATCAAATTCATCATAGGACTACATGTATCACAGTTGGACAATGGAATATACATATGTCAATCTAAATATGTGAAGGTAGTGTTGAAAACTTTTGGCATGCAAGATTCTAAACCGGTTGGTACCCCCATGATTGCAGGTTGTAAACTATCCAAGGATGATAAATATGAGTCTGTTGATGCCACTTTATAGAAGTCCATGATTGGAAAGCTACAATATATTGTACATAGCAGACCAAATATTGCACAAGCAGCTGGCATAGTTGCAAGGTTTCAGTCAAACCCGAAGAAGTCACACATGATTGTAGTAAAGAGAATATTCAGATGTCTGAAAGGCACTGTGGATTATAGATTATGGAATGCTCATGAAGGTGATTTTTCGTTAAGTGTTTATACTGATGTTGATTGGGTTGATAATGTAGATGATCGAAAGAGAACAAGTGGTGGTGCATTCTTTCTAGGTGGCAAGCTTGTGTCTTGGACAAGCAAGAAACATAATTGCATATCTCAATATATAGCTAAAGTGGAATATGTGGCATCAACTATCAATTTCACATAGGTAGCTTGGATGAAGCAAATCCTAGAAGGGATTAAGGAGAAGGTAATAGAACCGATGAAAATTGATAATACTAGTTCTAGAAACATTTCCAAGAACCTGGTTATGCACTTGAAGACCAAACACATTGCTATTAAGTATCATTTCTTGAGAGAACATGTGTAGGAGAAAGTAGTGAGGTTGGAGTACATTCCAACTAAAGAGAAAAATGCAGATATCTTTGTCAAACCACTTTTTAAGGATAATTTTGAGTATGTTAGAGGTAAGATGGAGGTCATGCCCCTACCTTAGTAGAATTAAGTTGCAAATGTTGCATCAATCCAGTAAGTATTACTATTTAATTTGTTTTTGGATTGATGTAAAAGGGACTATCCCTTAAGGGGAGCAGTCAGATAGATGGAGTCTTGAGCACTATGATGCCTTTGGCATTGTTGTCAAAGGTGGAGAATAGAAGAATGGGAGAATATCAGATAGCAAAGGGGAGATGGACTATGAAGAGAATAATAGAAGATAGAAAAGGGGAGATGAAATATGAAGAGAAGATAAACAGGGGGAGTGGTCCTATCTGTTGGTGTGTTTCCATCAGATGAAGATGAAGATAAAGTGTTGTGGTTCAAGAACATTTTTGGTATTTCTTGGTGTATTTTCATCAATGCCAAAGGGGGAGATTGTTGGGATAACTGATGTAGATGAGATAAGTATGTTGATGGCTTGATGACTTTTTTTTTTAGTTATGTTGTTGTCATTGATGTCAACTTAGGTTGATGACTATGTTCTTGGTGTACCAAGTTATGATAAAGAAGATTAATTAAGAGATGTTGTGAATTGTAGTGTGCAATTTGGCACATAGGCTATATAGGTGTGTACAATGATATATCTATGATCACATGTGTGTATGACGAGTTTTATACAAGTTACAATCAATTTGGTGAAGACATAAAATTGACTCAATAGTGATGGAACAAAGAAGAAATATTTGATCGGTATGTCCCACAGGAATGGAATCAAATGTTATGATATAAGGTGTGTAATCTTGATGATATTATTGGATTATTTTTGCAATCACATCAAGATTAGTGATCGGTGGACATAGTTACTGTAATACCCCAAAAATGGGCTATAAGTTCATTAATCTCCTATATCATCAATTCATATGAAATCGACATCAAAGTCCTAATCTAAGGCACATCTAAACATCATCAAATCTAATTGATTATCTTAAATTTTGCATCGGAGAATATTCCTAGTAATATTCCTAATTATCTTAATTATCTTTAATTTTATAATTATTTGGCAATAAATCACATTTATCCTAAAGTTTGATTAATTGAATATTTTCATATTTAATTAATTAGATTTAATATTTGCCACTTAATTGTGTAATTAAATTTAATTATATCTATTATTAATTGTATTATTTAATTTTGACAATAAATCTAATATCATATGAATAATTGATTAAATTCTTATTTAATTAATTAAAGCAAGTTGTCATTATTTAATAATATAGTTTTTAATAAAATTTTGATTAAATAATTGATTAACCCATAAATCAATTATTTTATTTTTAAAAGCAGTTAAGTTGGAAATAAATCACTTTATTATTAAATTAATTCATAAATAAAACATGCACAATCATAAAAGCAAACAACTATCAATTATCAATTAAAGCTAAACTCTATTTTGAGTTAAAACTTAGCTTTTGCATGTTTTTGTGAGTTAATTATCTTTTATTTAAAAATAACTCAAAAATCAAGTTGAGTTATTTGAGTGATTTATAGATTTTTCCCATGCACCTCCAAAGCCCTGGATTTCTATAAATTAAAGGCTCAGCTCTTCACAAATCATCTCATATTTTGCACAATCACGCTGGAGAATTGGAATTGAAGAATCAAAGCTCTTGCGAATCGACATCTTTGTGAGATCAATCTTATTTTTTTTGCATTCATTTAGATTCATATTTCATATCATTTCTAGATTAGCATAGCATATCAGTTTTCAATAGCATAGATTCATATCAAGTTTTTATCATTCTTATTGCATAGAAAAATCTAAAAAAATAGAATAATTGCATTCAATCTCATATCTAGATCAATTGCATTCAAATCCTTCATTTAGGTGTCGTCTAGGTCACTGATCTCGATAATAATCTGAGAACATTAATCTCGCACCTACTAGAAGGCAATAAATCGCTTGGTTAGATTAGATTTCAATTTTGCATGATTTTGATTTTTGCTAACCTCTAATGTTTTACTGAGTGTTGTGTTTACAGATCAGGTATAATTTTCACACACACATTTCTGGCACCCACCGTGGGGCAACCCACCTTTGCATGCTGGTTTTGATTTTTTTGGGAGCTAAAACCCTAAAGTTTCAAAGATTTAATTTTATTTCCCAAACGGCTTGGAATTTTGGTCTGCAATTTTTTTTGCAGGTTGGTGACATGTCATGGAAGCTACAGTAAAAAATTTAGAATTTTTTGAAATGTTTTGAATTTTTAATAATTTTTTCTTGAAATTATGGAAAAAATTAATATCTGACGCAAATCAGCATATTTTTCAAAAAAATTTATATTTTCGGAAAGCTCTTTAAATTATACAGGGGGTCCATTCTTTGTGTTTTAAATTTGGACATGATATCATAGCTCAAATAGTCAATTTATAAAAATTGGTCTGTTTTGATAAAATGGGTCTCTAGGGCACAAATGAAGAGGTTTTTCTAAAATTTTTGCATTTTTGGAAAGCTCTCTGTTTTTTAGCAGGGGTTTCTATTCTGAATTTCTATTTTTGTGGCCAAAATCATATCAAAAAAATTAGATCTTGTTGACTAGGTCAAATGCAAAAAAAAAAATAAAGTTTTGTGATGGGTATGCACTTATTTTTTTTACATGGTTCAATGAATGATATGAGTTGTCATTTGGGTTGATTGCTGGTTATTATTACTGATAATAATTAATTTTTAGAGCTAACCCTATGGTTTTCATAAGTTGAATATATTTTGCATATCTTGTTTGCTTGTTGGAGAGTTCGTCACTTGCTTGCATGGAAAAGCTCAACAAAAATTGTTAAAAATCAAGTAAAATCTACTAAGCGCATTGCAAGGATCCTAGGTATTCTCCTTCATCTAATAATATTTTGATTTGGGACTTAAAATAAATCTCTTATGTGTCAAGCTTGTGTGCATCTTTTCATGCTTTTGATCTATTTCTACACACTTGCATAATTGATACTAGGTTGTGAACCCTTAAGGATTCATTAAGTAGTCTTAGAATACTTGTGGTTGATCTTGATTGCTATCTTGGGTTATTGGACTCGCTAATCCGCTGGCCCCTCATTTCCGCCCCGTGGTTGCAATCTCAGTGCCATAAAGGGGAGGGGTCAACTATACAGAAGCGTTAAATGTTCCACTTGGCAACCCTTTTGTGCTTTTAGGAACTCCCTTGTTTTCTAAGTTGTGGACTCATTTTTAGCTTATGTGAGGTGTTAAGTGTTCCACCTTGTGGACTCATCTCATATTCGCTTTAAACGTTAAGTGTTCCTCTTTCTACTTTTTGGATGCTTTTGGTAGATTTGCTTTCGGAACATAAATCTGTGCTCACATAGTAATTAGGCCCTATGAACACTATTTGTGATTCTTGAGAGATTGGATTCCTAGCGAAATCTTTCTTGACGATAGAATCCTTGTAGGTAGGGAGGATACTTAGTGCATTTCACATTCCACTTAGTTAGTGAGTCTTCTCTTATTGATCGACACATTCTCTCTCCAGAGAGGTTGATAGATCACGTGGGGTTGATATCACGAGCTTTGGTGAATCAAAATTGGTTAGTGCGTCTTCTCTTATTGATTGATACATTCTCTCCCCGGAGAGGTTGATAGATCACGTGGAGTTGGTATCACAGACCTTGGTGGAACAAAACTTTATCTTAGCGTGTCGGATTAATCTGCTTGCTTTGTTTGGGTTAAAAGTGAAGAGGTGTCAAAACCTTGAATCTGGAGCCAAGTCCCCTTGTGGTATACTATTGTGAGTCATCTTTAGAGAGGGTTAACCGTAGCGGACAATCCCTTCACAGGGCAAACTGCATTGACGGAACCTCAAGCGGTAATAGCCATTTTCGCCATGGTAGTGACAACCGCTATATAAATGTCCTTGTGGAAGAAATCTCCACGGGTATGGTTCATTGTTGGGTTGTCAGATCTCCCTAGCAGCTCTTGAAGATTAAGTTCTCGGACTGTGTCAAAACCCTGGTGCGCCGGGATTGGAGTTCACCCCTTTGAATCATAAAAGTTGCAGAGTCAAACCATTACTAAAAACCCTAGAGAGGCCAATTTTTCACTTTCAGGTATATGTGCGTTATTGCAAAACTTTTCAGAACATACACAATTAGTACTCTCAGGGATTAGCACAATTTGGTCACTTGATTGTTCATGCGCAAGGTTGCTTTTGCCCTTGTTCATTATTTTCAGACGTGCTTGGAATCACTTACTTGCTATTCTGCGTGCTTATTTATCTACTTGGCTATTAAAAATGATCAAATCTGGTATAACCTTCAAAATCTGGACAATACAATTTGCAAACAATCCAAAACTGAAGACCTTACATTTTGCAAAAATTGACGTAAAATCTTTTCTGGAGTCAAAAGTCATTTCAGGAAGTCAAAAGTCGTATGAGTTTTGTCAAGTGTCATTTCAGTATTACCCAACTGTCGTATGAGTTTAGCAACTGTCATGTCATAGACTACCCAGTGTCGTACGAGTCTGCAGAGTGTCGTTTGGAAAAATTTGAGAAAGTTGTCAGAAATTGTCAAATTGCAAGATATCCAATGTTTCCAGCCTAGTTCCAGAATCTGTCAAAAATATCATTGTGTCAGGAACAGAGCAGTAGCTATTGAGCATTCTACCATTTTCTGAGTTTGATCTTTTGAATCCGATCTAGTCTTCTGTTTGATCAATTTGAGTCCTTTTTATCTCGTGTCAAAACCTTGTCATAACTATCAATCTTCAATCAATCAATCTTCAAAAACAAACTAAGTGTTGAGAACTCATGTCCGCTATCTTTTGGGCGATCTATCCCATACATCCAGGGCACAGTTTCCTTCACCCACATCTCATCAGATCATCAAAACTATCATAATCTTGAATCAAATTGTTCTTCAGTTGTCTTCATCCTTTTCTTCTGTTTCATTCAAAGTTAATGGTGGAGACCAGAGCTTCTTCACACAAGAAATCAGAAGAAACATCTCAGAACTTACTTTTGACCAATACCCCAGGTCCAACTCTTGAACAACTCATCAAGTCAGGTATCTACGAAGACGACGGTCTCGGTAACTTTCGATTAAAAACTGGTTACATACCTCCTCTATCAACTCACAGAGGTAATCAACAAACTCCTCCTCAATCTATTCCAGGGAGCCCAAAAACTCCTACCATGTCTCAAGCAGGGACAAACCATGGTTCTCTAGGAGGAGGATCCCAGGGACACCATTCTCAACATAATGCCGACCAAGACCCTACACCCTCTGAAATCCATCGGTGTCAGAATGACGATGAATTCAAAAGAATGATGAGGCATTTCTTGAAAATGGATAGAGAGGCATACTTTTTGCAATTAGCCCAAGAAGGAGCTAAACTTCCTCCTCACTTCAATGTCGAAGATATCATCACGCATGAGGAAGAAACTCCGATGACGGCCATAATGAACCAGCTGCACGCTATGCAGGTCAAAATGAATAAAATTGAGAAAGAGAAGGAACCCAAGGAATTCTCCATGGAGGCCCTTTGTCCTTTCCCTTTTGACAAAGACTTGTATATGCCTCCATTCCCAAAAAGAGTGGAGATGCCAAAGTATGACAAATATGACGGACACTCTGATCCTCAAGATCATGTCAGAGAATTTTGTACACAATCCATGGAATTCATGCATGAACTGACTTATCTAATGCGTCTTTTTCCTAGATCCTTGGGAGGAGCATCCATTCAGTGGTTTTCAAGATTACCTTCTATGATCAAAACTTTTGAGGAATTGATTAAATTGTTTTATCAACAATATTCCTACAATATTCAACATCCGATTACCATGATCGATATCTGTAACCTCAAGCAATATCTAGGGGAATTATTCCTAACTTTTCTCAAGAGGTGGCGAAAGAAGTTTTCTTTATATGCTAGACCAATTCTCGAAATGGAGAAACTTGAAATCTTTATCAATAACCTTGTTCCAGAGCTCAACTATCCATTACAAATGCAAGATCATGTATCTTTTGATAAAATGGTGGATAATGCAATCAAGATTGAGAAAGTACTTGTCAAGAAAGGAGAAATCACACTTCAAAAGGACAAGTCTGAATCGGGATCTAGCTCAAAAGATAAAAACAAGAGTTGGAATAGAAACAAAGGTATCGTCTCTGATGGTGTTGTTGACACTATCCACACCCCATCAAAGGCACCGGCCTACAATCTCACCCTTGCCACCAAAGCCATTGAAGCTTCAGAGCAAAAATCTGCTGAACCATCTCCAAAGAAGCCATTCAAATGATGGGATAATAAATGAAAGTTTACTCCCCTGGGAGAATCTTTGGAATCTGCTCTGAGGACCCTGATAGCGGATAACATGATCTCTTTACCACCAATCTGAAAACCTGATCCGGATCCAAAACCATGTTGGTGGAAAGATAATGAATTTTGTGCTTTCCATCGAACTAAAGGCCACAGAACTAATGGATGCTTCCATTTGAAGCATACCATTCAAGACTTGATAGATCAAGGGGACATCACAATCGATAATCCTACCAGCAATAATGATCACACAGCATTTACAGAACCTTTTCCACAACATGGCAAGGGAGTTTCCACTTCTCAGCCTAACATGGGGGCAAAAGTCAACTATGCCTACCCTGGAAACGATGCTGTCATCAATATGGTGGAACCATGCCTCTCTGAGAGCTGTAATGTCATCATGATTGTACGAAGAGATAGAAATCATTCCTCAGCTAATGCAGTTACCAGATCACAAGCTCAGACGCATCTGAAAGGACAAACACCAAATTCATTTGATGTCCCTAAGATACCTTTCAATCTCACATCTGCTTCTAAACAGAAGGTTGCCTCGAAATCTTCCAATCCAAAGGATACCAGACCTACATCTTATAGCATCATACAACAACTCCAGCATACCAATGCCAAAATCTCTATGTTTGAGTTACTTCGAATATCTCCAGCTCACCGAGATATCCTAGACAAAGCTTTGCTCAGCTCTAATGTTCCTGATGATCTAGATCTAGACAGGTTCCAGACTATGGTTGGTCATCTAACATCTCCGCAATATATCTCCTTTTCAGAAGAGGATGACAACTCCCTAAGTCACCCACATAATCAGCCCTTGCACATAGAAGTCTTGATCCAGAACCGTCGAGTCAAACGTGTGTTGATAGATGGGGGCGCAGGCCTCAACATTTGTTCTTACAACTTAATCACACAGTTGGGATTCTCAGAGATGGCTATTGATCCTCGAAAGAAGATCACTATAAAGGCCTATGATGAACAGGAAAGATCTTCTAAGGGCACCATTGTCTTACCCATCCGAGTGGGTCCAGTCATCAAAGATACCACATGTCAGGTGCTCGATCTACCATTGGCTTATAATATCCTTCTAGGGAGACCCTGGATCCATGAAATGCAGGCTATTCCTTCAACATACCATCAATGCTTGAAATTTCCCTATGAAGGAGTGGAGGTTACTATCCCAGCTGATCTGAGTACAACTTGCAATACATTGAAGGAAAGTGTCGATAAACTTGTTCCCAATAACAGAGAATCTTCCATCAAGCAACAAAATGTGGCTTCCACATCTAAGATGGATGACATTGCTAAAGAGATCAATATCAAAGAAAATGGGATGGGAGAATACACTATAGAGCCAGTCTTGTCTCTAACATCTCTCCCAATCTCACCTAAGTCATATGGCCAATCCTTGAAGCAGTCTAAATCAGAACCTAAGGAACCTATGGAAGCATACAAAAGACATTTTGTGGTGGAGCAAGTATCTAAACAAGAATTTGAAGAGGATGAAGCTGTGCTGGCATGGCTATATAAAGAGGATTCTGAATCTAAAATTGTTCAACCTAGTGAATCTATAGCACCTACAGTCCCTTCTAATTCATATGGTCCAGGAAACAAATTGATAGCCAAGATGGGATATTCTGGTCAAGGACCTCTAGGAATTAGGGGAAAGGGTCTTGTGACCCCCATTTCACATATTGGTCGAGCCAAAAAAGATACTGGTGGCATAGGGTTTAAAAAGAAACCCTATCATCTCAGAGGTGGTTGTTCTCATGTCATAGAACAAATTGCACCAGGAGAACCCCTTCTTAAGAAAGAAGAAACAGAACCCTCTGATGATGATTCAGATAGCTCTGAGCTTATCCCCTATGAAAAATTGCCTAAAGAGATCAAAGATCTTCTTGATGATACAGATGATCCTATCAGAAGAATTAATGTAGTAGAAACACAAGAACCTACTGTAGCGCAAGAGATGGTTGTACCACAAGAACCAGCCAATCTCGAAGGCAATCAAACTAATCAAGAAGTAGGGGGTAGTTATTCTGACACTGATTCCCATGAATATGAATTCAAGTCAGAGACTGAGGGTAATCCTTCTTGGGGTATTCATCCTGATTTCACGCACTTTCTAAGATTTCCTAGAGATTCTGAATCAGAAGATGAGTCAAATGATTATGAATGGGGTGCCATTCCAGAAGAAGATGAGCTTATAACAGAGAAATCTATTGATGTTATTCACCAATATGTCTCTCAACCCAACGTAGGTCTAGAGCGAAACAATGAACTTAACGTGTCTGATCCACCTATGGCTGAAGAGGACTCCTATGATGATGTTGAGCCTATTCATGAATTGAACATTCTGAGTTGTAATATCACCTTTGAACTTGAGCGTCAGGTTAGGACCAATGATGACATATCCACATCCGTGAACACCATATCCCAAGCCTTTCCCGCTTTGACTATCCAACGCCCTGATCTTATCGACCAAACTTCCACCAACCCAAACCATGGTATGTATACCTTCCCAAATGACTATGCCCTTGCCTGCTACCTCAATGCAGTTGAGCCTATGAGTACTTCCATCAGTGAACCGAGTGTCAGCATGACCAAGTCGGACATCAAATATCTTAGTCAGAAAAACAAGAGTAAAAAGAAAAAGAAAAAGAGTTCTGAGGGTGAAAACCACTTTGTGGCAGTCTCAGAACCAACAAAAGTAAAAAGAAAAGACGTATCTGAAGGTGAAAACCTCTCTGAGGCACCTAAGGATGAGATATTTGATGTCCTTCCAAGTCATTTATAGGATAGATCTCCAGTTCTGATTGAGCCAACTCAATCCATCAATTTGGGTACAACAGAGGAACCACAATTGGTACATGTAGCACAATCTCTATCAAATGAAGAGAAACAAAACTTCACTACCTTCTTATCAGAGAAAAAGATCAACTTTGCATGGAAATATTCAGATATGCCAGGATTGGATCCCAATCTCATTATGCACCATCTATCCATTGCTCCCGGAGTAAAACCAATCAAACAAAATTGAGAAAGATGCATCCTCATGTCGCACTCTTAGTCAAAGCAGAACTAGAAAAACTCCTAAAAGCTGGATTCATCTGTGTCATCGACTATGCTGAGTGGATTTCCAACATTGTACCTATTTCAAAACCAGATGGTTCAATCAGAGTGTGCACGGACTTTAGAGATGTGAACAGAGCATGCCCTAAGGATGACTTTCCACTACCTAACATTGATATGATAGTAGACATGACTGCGGGCTATGAAATGTATTCCTTAATGGATGGCTTTTCTGGATACAACCAAATCAAAATTGCTCCAGAAGATCAAGAGAAAATAGCTTTCACATGTGCGTGGGGAACTTTCTGTTGGAATGTTATGCCATTCGGACTCAAAAATGCTGGAGCTACATATCAAAGAGCAATGACATCTATTTTTCATGATATGATGCATAGAACAATGGAGGATTATGTAGATGATACCTTGGCAAAATCCATGATTAGAACTAAGCATCTAACAGACTTGAGCATGATCCTCGATAGAATGGAAAAATTTAGTCTTCGACTAAATCCTAAAAAGTGTGCTTTTGGAGTCACTTCTGGAAAGCTCTTAGGATACATCGTCTCCAAGAAAGGCATTGAAGTTGATCCAGCTAAGGTCAAGGCTATAATAGAGATGCAACCTCCCACAAATATTAGTCAAATGAGGATGTTGCAAGGCAGAGTTCAATCTATCAGAAGATTCATATCACAGCTAGCAGACATCTCACAGCCTTTTACAAAAACATTACATAAAGGTGTGACCTTTGCATGGAATGAAGAATGTGAGAACAACTTTAAACATATCAAGAAGTATCTATCAAATCCACCTATATTGATGCCTCCTATTCATGGGAAGCCATTAATATTATATGTCTCCGCAACAGATACATCACTGGGGGCATTGCTAGCACAGCATGATGAGAACAAGAAAGAAAGAGCCATCTACTATATCAGCCGAACTTTAGTGGCCTATGAGAAGAACTACTCAATGATAGAGAAGGCTTGTCTCGCTGTGATCTTTGCATCATAGAAATTGAGACACTACATGTTAGCTCATACTACTCATTTGGTAGCTAAAATTGATCCACTGAAATATCTCCTAAGCAAAGCTGCCCTCACAGGTAGACTAGCTAAATGGGTCATGCTCTTGAGCGAATTTGACATTGAATATGTTGAAAGAAAAGCTATCAAAGGACAGGTCATTGCTGATCAATTAGCTGAAGCACCACTGTTTGATGATACACCCATGCAAATGGAA
Organism: Chamaecyparis obtusa; assembly: GCA_027943335.1. Lineage (NCBI taxonomy): Eukaryota > Viridiplantae > Streptophyta > Pinopsida > Cupressales > Cupressaceae > Chamaecyparis > Chamaecyparis obtusa. Next base: position 2,222,940 of record BSBK01007476.1, on the reverse strand, counting down.
TTTCCCGATTCCTCTATCATGCACCTCTCTTCTAGAGCATGGCGATTATTCTTTGATGGCTCCTACACACAGAATGGATCCGGAGCAGGCATATTGTTCATTACTCCTCAAGGATACTCGATACCCAAAGCATTCAGATTAAAGTTTCCTTGCACAAACAATATTGCTGAATATGAGGAACTTCTCAATGGTATGAAAATGGCAATACAGTGGAGAGTTACAGAGATGCACATTCATGGAGACTCACAACTGGTCATCCACTAGGTCAATGATGTGTACCAAACCAAAGATGAAAAGCTCATTCCTTACAAGAGAATGGTCGATGATCTAAAGAAATACTTCATCTCTATCACATTTGAGCAAATACCCAGAATGGAGAATAAGGCTGCTGATGCAATGGCAACATTATCTACTCTTTTACAACAGCCTGAACATGAACTACGCTACGAGTTCCTGGTGGAAGCCCTATCCTATCCTGCATATGACTCCCCTGAAACCCGCATGATCTGCACTGTTGTAAGTTATGACTCATCTCGCTACAAAAATTTTTTCTCCTATCTCCACGACCAAATCATCCCTGAGTCCTTTAACCGTTTTGAGAAATGAAACCTTATCCGATCCGCATCCCGATATGTCATCATTGGTAATGATCTGTACAAATGAGGTCTAGATGGTACACTACTTAGATGTTTAGAACGAGAAGAGTCTCAACGTGCATTAGAGGAAGTCCATGAGGGAATATGTGGGTCACACTCGAACGGGTTAACGTTAGCTCGAAAACTTATTAGGGCTGGGTATTATTGGCCTGAAATGGAAAAAGAAGCTATTAAATTTGCTAAAAACTGTCAACAGTGTCAAGTACATGGCAACTTGATTCATGCTCCAGGGAGAGATCTGATTCCCTTTACTACACAATGGCCTTTTCAACAATGGGCATTTGATCTCATAGGTGCTATCCATCCGCACTCTTCTAATGGACATACCCATATAATCACAGCTACAGATTATTTTACAAAATGGGTAGAAGCAATTCCTCTAACACAAGCAACGGGGAAACAGATCTCTATGTTCATCCTGAATTACATCATTTGCAGATATGGGATCCCTCACTCTATAATCACAGATAACGGGGGACAATTCAAAAACAAGGACCTAGATGACTTATGTGCCAAGTTCAAAATTACTCAACATTGGTCATCTATCTACTATCCTCAAGGGAACGGACAAGCTGAGGCTTCAAACAAAAATCTCCTGAAGATCTTGCACAGAACAGTGAATAAAACAGGAAGAGACTGGCATCTGATGATCAATCCAGCTCTCTGGGCATACAGAACTAGTATCAGAATGCCTACAGGGGCTACACCTTTCGCTTTAGTTTATGGGTCTGAAGCGGTATTGCCTATTGAGGTTGAAATCCCATCACTCAGAATCAAAATGCATGGACTTGTCACTGATGAAGACTACAGAGTGTCGAGGTTACAAGAACTTGAACTACTAGATGAGCGCAGACAAGAAGCGTATGATCATCTCAGAGTGTATCAGAAAAGAATGTCTAGAGGCTACAAAAAGAAAGTCAGACATAGAGAATTTCAGGTTGGCGATCTAGTGTTGAGAGAAAATCCTAAAAATCAATCACATCGAGAATGCAAGGGGAAGTTCGAACCCAACTGGCTGGGTCCCTTTGTAATCACTGCTACTTTTGGCTCTGGTGCCTATCAACTCTCAACAACTGAAGGAGAACAGCTCCGAGAACCAATCAACGTTCTCCATCTAAAGAAATTCTATGCCTAAGGCATTCAGTGCTTGGTAAATGTCCTGAAAAAAATCTTAAAAATCGGAAAAAGTCCTGAAAAAATGAACATCTTGGTGAAAACCTAGCAATAGGCGCCTTGATGATTCACAAAAAAATCAAAAAATATCAAAAGTACAAAAAAATTGAAAAAATGAAAAATACAAAAAAATGAAAAAAAAGAAAAAGAAAAAAAAAGTGCCTTGGTGAAAACCTGGAAACAGGCACCTCGGTAGCAAAAATAGAATCTCTACCAAGATGGTGAAAACTCGGCAAACGGGCACCACTTGTTCCAAAATGCTCCATCTATCAGCACAATCTTGGTCTTTCCCAGCTTTCAGTCTTGCTTTAGTTTGTACATATCTCCCGGTTTGTTCCTGCATTTCCAATTTTCAATAAGTCGGCCTGTACACCAACCAGCTCAAGCATTTGCATCCTATCAATGTTCACACTTGGGGGCAATCAATGTCATATCCTATGGTCTCCTATGTATCTTAGACGTGTCATATCCACTCAGAGTCCTTTGAAGCTTCAAGTTGAGTCAGTCAGTCAGTCTCGTCTCCAGAAAGGATTTTGCATCAACAACAATCAAACATCAAAACTCAACTGAAAACAATCTGTGCTTTTCATGCTTTTATCTCCTTGTAGGCTTACTGATTCGCATTGAGATTTTTGCATATTGTGTCCCTTCGAGCTCTTCGATGATGTCTTTTATAGGATTTAGAGAGTGATGACTGGGGGCATAATCTTTTCTTTGTCTTCTGCTTGTATGTGAAAATCTAACAGCTTTGGAAATTCTGGATTGAAATGGTGTCCGACTGTAAGAGCCTCTATCTCGAATTGGATGGCCATGCGTACCTCGACCATTGATACCCAAAAAATTCAAGGAAGTTTGATCTAACTATTGTCTTTTTGAGTAAGTTCTTTCTCCTACTGTGGAATGCAATCTTGCCTAAGGATGTGAACGATAAAGGGTCACTACGGGTAATTCACATTGGATTTAGAATGATCTCTTAGCTGTTTGATGTGTTTTTAATGCAAGGTGTACTCAGGTCATCACAACGTTTATGTTTTGATGCTTGTACAAATTGCTATATCAAAATGGACATGATATTCAGGTCATCCTGGCGTTTGTGCCTTGGTGCTTATATCTAATCCAACATTCCGAAAACAAATCAATATTCATATGTCCATGGTTGTATAACCAGTGGGTGTTGTATTGATTCTTGCACATACAAATCAATATTCATATGTCTATGGTTTCATGGCTAGTGGGCATTGTATTGATTTATCCGGTTACCTAAAAGTTCAATGATGATAACAAATCGACACATGATCAGTGACTAGGTCCTAGGTCTTAGGTTGCATTTCATTTTGCATGTCTCATTGCATTTTGCATGTTTACATGATCTCACAATGATTAAATGAACTTCAATGCTTAAATGATTCTTCAAATCGCATCTTCAAGTCTAACAAGAGCTGAATCTCACACGAAGGTTCCTCCAATGAAATAGCAAGTAGAATCCTTTTTCGGGATCAAAATTCAAATCTGAGATCATTCATATTATTAACTACTTGCATATTCGACCTTCAATCATCACAGAAATCTAGTATTCAACTTAACTGATTATCTTACATCAAACTATCAAAATTTCAACTTGGTCAACCATGGTCAACTCATGGTCAAACCTAGTCAAACTTGGTCTTTTGGGACCTTCCAACGATGCAGAATGCGTTCTCGGATGTAAATAACCACTTCTCAGATCAATTAACATGCTTCTAAACTATCAACGCTGACTTTTCTTGTCAGATTTCAATTTTAATCCCGAAGGGGGCATGGTATTGCACATCATTCAAAGTCTGTAAATCAAATTCTATCGATCAAGTCTATCAATATCTTTCATCAGTGATCAAGACAAACAATCACGTCTAGTTACTGATTCATCAAAAGTCCTCATCGCTCGGGGAAAATCTAGCATCACTTGGGGCATATCAGATTCATCGATCCATATCAATCTGGTATTCTCTTAATCTTGTAATCTGTATCAGTTTTTGCAACCATCAGATCATAGTGTTATTTCCTTGGTTCTTCGGCAACTAAAGGATTCGGATGTGATACCTGCTAGTTCTGCTAAGACAATCGAGTCTAGAACGGGTCACTCACTTCTTATCAATCCTAAGGTTCAGAATCAGGCATTTTGACACTTTTTCGTAATAATAGGTTCATTTGCTTCTACAGTGAACATTATCTTTGGTCATTCAAGACCTATTATCTCCATATCAATTCAATATCAATCAACTCCTATCTCAATATCTTTCAATCGGTTTCTATCTTTCAATCGGTTTATCTTTTGAATCAGTTTCATATCTTTATCAAACATAGACTATCTTTGAACCACTGCGCTTCACACAGTTATTCAAAGAGGGGCAAAATGTAATACCCCAAAAATGGGCTATAAGTTCATTAACCTCCTATATCATCAAATCATATGAAATCGACATCAAAGTCCTAATCTAAGGCACATCTAAACATCATCAAATCTAATTGATTATCTTAAATTTTGCATCGGAGAATATTCCTAGTAATATTCCTAATTATCTTAATTATCTTTAATTTTATAATTATTTGGCAATAAATCACATTTATCCTAAAGTTTGATTAATTGAATACTTTCATATTTAATTAATTAGATTTAATATTTGCCACTTAATTGTGTAATTAAATTTAATTATATCTATTATTAATTGTATTATTTAATTTTGACAATAAATCTAATATCATATGAATAATTGATTAAATTCTTATTTAATTAATTAAAGCAAGTTGTCATTATTTAATAATATAGTTTTTAATAAAATTTTGATTAAATAATTGATTAACCCATAAATCAATTGTTTTATTTTTAAAAGCAGTTAAGTTGGAAATAAATCACTTTATTATTAAATTAATTCATAAATAAAACATGCACAATCATAAAAGCAAACAACTATCAATTATCAATTAAGCTAAACTCTATTTTGAGTTAAAACTTAGCTTTTGCATGTTTTTGTGAGTTAATTATCTTTTATTTAAAAATAACTCAAAAATCAAGTTGAGTTATTTGAGTGATTTATAGATTTTTCCCATGCACCTCCAAAGCCCTGGATTTCTATAAATTAAAGGCTCAGCTCTTCACAAATCATCTCATATTTTGCACAATCACGCTGGAGAATTGGAATTGAAGAATCAAAGCTCTTGCGAATCGACATCTTTGTGAGATCAATCTTATTTTTTTTGCATTCATTTAGATTCATATTTCATATCATTTCTAGATTAGCATAGCATATCAGTTTTCAATAGCATAGATTCATATCAAGTTTTTATCATTCTTATTGCATAGAAAAATCTAAAAAAATAGAATAATTGCATTCAATCTCATATCTAGATCAATTGCATTCAAATCCTTCATTTAGGTGTCGTCTAGGTCACTGATCTCGATAATAATCTGAGAACATTAATCTCGCACCTACTAGAAGGCAGTAAATCGCTTGGTTAGATTAGATTTCAATTTTGCATGATTTTGATTTTTGCTAACCTCTAATGTTTTACTGAGTGTTGTGTTTACAGATCAGGTATAATTTTCACACACACAGTTACAAGATTCTGAAGTTCAGATAAGTGAAGAAGGAAAGAACATTGAAGAACAATCAATTATATTCTTGACTGGTGAAGGCATATCAATTTGTTAAAATGGTTGAGTATTCCAGAATATGTGATGACATGTCTAAGATTACGTGGAATGTTAGGTATGATTATAATTGGTCAATTTGATTGATAATTCATGAAGAGGTGCATGAACCTAGGGAAGTGTAATATGTTTAACTTTTCTTTGTCAAATCAATTGTGTGATGGATTTGGAGGTTGACTTGAAGTTGAAATTGTAATTGTTAAGTGGTAACACAATTTAGGGTTCACGAATTGTAATGATAAAATTCAAATGTAATTTGGGTCTTAGCTCACCTAGTTAATGAAAACATGTTTATATCTTATTAATGTATTAGGAGAGTGTGGAAAAAGAGGCAAATCAAAAATATAGGTGTGCGATTGCAGTGTTTGGATGTTATGCAATTGAAGAAGAGATTGAGCATGAATTGGATCTATACTAGTAGAGGAGAAGTGTTATTTTCAAGATCAATCTTCTTGTTGTTCCCTAACAATTGCAACAAGTTAAATCCTTTAATTAGGTAGATCCTAACTTATCTTTTTGTAAAATCCTTTAATAGGGTGATAGTTTAGCTAGTGTCTGAAGTCCTTTCACAAGGTTACTCCTAATCAAGTAAAGATCCTAACATGGCTAGAGGTAAATCCCTTAACCAAGTGGCTCCTAACAGGGTTTGTTCTTAATCAAACTTTATTGTAAAATTTTAACAAGGCTGAGCTCTTAATTGGGCGTGCTCTAGAAGAGTGCATTTTTCTTAGTGGGTTCCATCCCCACTGTGGTTTTTCCCAACTTGGGTTTCCACGATAAAAATATTGGTGTTAAGTGTTGAATTTTTGTTGATGTTTATTTCTTGGTGCATATTTGGTCACAAGTAAGGATTACTTTTTGCATGCATGTGGTAAGGATTTGAAGGATATGTTTTATCAAATTAGATTTGTGTTTTTTGGTAGATTATTGATTCACCCCTCCTCCCCCTCTTAGTAATCTTAGGGTCTAATTATTCTAGCATATTTAGTACCCACATTAGTATGTTTTTCATAATAGGACTTCATATGGCACTTAATGGACACCTAAATTCAAATATAAGTCCTTTATTATTTCAATCTCATTTAAAATCAAGGTAATCCAATATTTCTAAGTGTGACCCTCTATTATATCTGCAATCCAATAATTCATTTCATCACCTAAGTCCTATGTTACCATTTATGACTTTTACATTCTATTCCAACCTTGAGATCGATTGTGTCGTGTAAATGATATTCTTTAATTATCTAGGATTTGTGGCTCTCTTTTGTGTCCTTACAGGATGGAACAAAACACCAAGGGCATTTCTTTCTCTAAGGTTTGGGCTGAAATTAGAATTGGGGCCTCGTCTCGATGATTTAGTGAGGTATTTAGATTTATAGTGGGTCACCTTGGGTTTCAACCCTTAAGACTTTGTGAGAGGTATATAAACACCTTATCTCTCCTCATTTTGGTAACTGCAATCAAGATTATGAGGCATTCATTATCATCAAGTTCAAGAATTCAGGTCAAAGGTGTTAAGACAAACATCTACGCATTCAAGATCTAGAATTCTTTTCAAGTATTCAAGGTGTTCTTCTCCAAGGATCAAGCTTATTTCCCTCATTTAAGGTCAAGAAAAGGATTTTTATAACAAGGAAGGAGATACACATACATACATACATATATATATCCAAGATTTCTAATTCTCAATCAAGCATTATGGCGACTAACATTAATTACTTAAGGTTTTATCTTTCATGATTTCCTTTTGGGATTTTGTGCATTAAATCAAATTTATTGCATCAAAATACTTGATCAAATTCAAAGAAAAATTTGCATTACCAAGGTATGATGTGTTCCATTTTAAAAATTTAGCCTTTGCTATATTATAGTACACTTGGATTACTTTTATTTTATTTCAAGGTTGATTCCAAACATGGGTTTGACTAAGGTAAACCTCTTTATAAAAAATTCTTCCTTATTTTCTATGTGCAAATATAGGTTAGATGCATCAAGATTTAGTCAGACAAAAAGTATCAAATATGATAGACTATCCTGGCAAGTTTCAGGCATAATCACAGGGAACACTTCGAATTTCTACAAATTATTCATGGGAACAAAACACCTAGGGCATTATGTTCCTTGAAAAATCACCCTATATTTGGACTATATGTTGGTACAACTCTTTGGTCTTTGTTTCAATTCATTATATGTGTCTTTCTATTTTCTGTCATTCTGTATTTCTTGAATCTTGTCAATTTTTCTTATTCATCCTTCTATCGTCCATCATTTCTCTAAATCATCTCAATCAATTCCTTATGTGAATGATCATTGACTCATTCAACACTTAGTTCCTACTTGATCCTATTAGGTCATCTTCCTTCTAATTGTACAATAGGGAAAAGAGGACAAATCTACCTTGCTTACCTTTTCTTATTGTGCAGGATGGTCGATGAATAATTCACTATATATTCCTATGGAAATGAAAGAGTAAAATAAGAGAGAGTGTGAGGATAAAGAACTAAGTGTAAGCAATTCAAGTGTGAAGATAGGATCTAATGAACAAGGAAGGATTGAGAATTTATTTGAAGGATAAGATTGGATACAATCAAAAAATTTGAGTTACATTTCAATGAGATTATATTTATGTTCATTAAGGATTAAGTGTAATTTTTGGTAGTGTGCCTAAATTAGTGGGGACAATGTATTCCTTGGTTTCTAGCCTAAACTTCATAAACAACTTTTTGGATACAGTGAGTTAATTTTTCATCGTGGTTTTTCCCATTATGTGTTTTCCATGTCAATTTGGTTTCTAATGTGTTTATGTGTATTTGGAATCCTTAATTTTTTTTGTGTTGAACATTAACTAAGTTATTTCAGATCTGGGATAATATTATTAAGTTTTTAGCATTTTTGATTCACCAACCCTATCAATAATGAATTGTGTTCAATAATTAGTATCAAAGCTAGGTTTCTCTAGGTGAATCTTAACTACTTGAGGTTGATCCAGAATGACTAGTTAATAGGGTACTAAAGTAGCTAATTTTGATTGAACAAATTATGCCTTTTGGAAGGAAAAAATGGAGTCTCATTTGGACTCCCTACCTTGTGGATATTTTATGCAATTAGAAAGTGATATGATCCTATTATTGTAGGTACTCTTACTACTCTAGAAGATATAAAGGCACATGAGAACAATATTAAGGCAAGAAATACAATTATTAATAGCTTGGGAGATTCTAAATTATGGAAGGTTATGGGCTACAAATCTACATTTGATGTATGGAGAAGCTTGCTAGTATCTATGAAGGGATAATCTAAAGCACAAATTTAAAACCCTAAAAGATTTCTAAAGATGAGAATATTGAAGGCTACCTTCATCGAGTAAATGAAGTTGTCAAATCTATTAGACTCCATACATGGGCTTGAATATAATGATTAGGTACTGAAGGTAATGAGGATAATAAAAAAGACCTACAAAACCCTATTGATTTCTATTCAAAAGAGATGGGATATGGTCAAGTATACCTTAGAAGAGATATATGATGTAATCACTACTTTTGAGTTATTTGAATAGGGGAACCAATGTGAAAAGAAGGGTGTTTTCTTCAAAGATATTAAAGATATAGGAGAGGATTCTGATCCAAATGAAGAAGACAACTTTGTTAGAAAGGTTAAGAAAGGATCCAAGAAATATAAAGGTAATTTACCTTTTAATTATTTAATTTTGGAAGAGTGGGACACTATGCACTACAAAATCTCCTTTTAGAGAAGATAGAATAAATTCTACTAATGATGAAAAGAAGGAAGTCATAGAAAATCTAGTAAACATGGTAGAGAGAATAATTACTACATGGTGAAATATCATTCATCAAATAACAAAGGAGACAATTCAAATGATAAGGTACTATTAATAGCCATCAAGGATGAAGATAATGTCAAACTAGAGGATTAGATTACCACTTTGCATGCAATAGAAGAATCCAAATCTTGGATTATTGATTCTGACTACTCAAATCAAATGACTGAATACATAATGGTATTTGTTCACCTAGAAACCTATGATGGTGGATCAATTTCATTTTCTAATAATGGTTCAACACCTATCTATGGTAAGGGAACTATTTCAATTAATAATAAGCATAAATCTATTGATGTTTATTATGTGAAAGGATTAAGGAAAAAATCTTTTGAGTGTGAGTTAGTTATGTAACTGAGTCTTTCAAGTCAATTTTCTTAAAGGAAAGTGTAAGATCATAAATGAGTTTGGAAAACTCATAGAAAAAGGAATAATAAATGGAAATATTTATTATCTCAAAAAGAACAATGGAGGAAATTGTTCATTGGCACTTAAGAATGAATGTTGTCTTTGGCACAAAAGGATGGGGCACATTAACTTTGATAATATAGAAAATATAAGTTCCTACAATGTTGTATTGGATATACATAGAGTTAATGTACCCTTATAAAAAGTTACCCACAATCAGATGCTTAATTTAGCCTCATTTTTGTGATTTCAAGATTTAATGTTTGTTATGCTTGATCCTAGCTACCTATTTCCACTTAATCCTACATCTACCTCATCATCTTGACATCTGGTTCTATTTTCATCACATTCTCCTAGGAACATAACCTTTGAAATGTTATGCTCTCAATAACATAACATTTAAAATATTATATTCTTGCATAAATTGACCCAAATTTGAACCAGGGTGTTGTGTCAATGTTTTGGTGTGAACTTAGGTCTCATGGTCGACATGGTTCAATTTTGAATCTTGAAGTGTTTGAGAGGTATATAAACACCCTATCTCTCTTGATTTTGGTAATAACCGTGATCAATTACAAAAACTCAAGGTAAATTCAATATTTTATGGTGAGCATTCAAGATCTAGCATTTCTTCAAGCATCCAAAGCAATTTGAAGGAAATATTATCCATTGTAGAAAGTTTGTCTCCCATGATGGACAAACGGAGGAGTTCAAAATAAAGCTAGAAGATCCTTTGCCTATCCACATTCTTCTTTCATATAAAGTGATTATCAAGTATAGCAACATTAAAGATATATGAGTGGCATTCATAGATCCATGCATTTGTGAGGGCATCATTTTCTACATTCCAATGTCAACAATTACAATTCAAGAAACATTCAAGTATCTTCATGAATATCATTTATTACTAAATCTTTTTATGAAGGTATATTTGTTTACAAGGGTAGACTAAACATTTACCTTTACATTTACATACATTCCTTTAAGAAATTTCAGTTCATTTTCAAGGTTGATTCCTAAATAGAGGTTTGACTAAGTCAAACCCCTTTATCCAACCTTTTTCCTTATTTTTCTATGTACAAGAATAGGTGGTGCAGTCAGATTTTTTGTAGACAAATTGGGATCTAACAGAGAAGCCTTGAAATTTTTAGCCAAAAGCATAAGGAACATAACAAAAACCATTTTGTTCCTTACACTTTCAGCTCAAATGTATACCACAAATCACTTTTGTTGTCTGGACCCTGTTTCAAGTCATTTCCAATTTCTGACAATTATTTATCAATTTGTAATTTTTGATTTGTTCTATATTTTCCTAGTTAGCCTTCTAAATTGCATTATCATATTCACGTTCCCTCTCTATTTTTCACAATTTATATATTTAGTGAAGGATCATTGTCCCATTTAGTTCTTAGGAACTACTTGAGCCTATTGGTACATATTCCTTCCAAATGTGCTAGTTTGAAAAGGAGGATTAATCTACCTCTTTGTATTGCTTTCGTTCTCACCATGTACAGTTACTAGACCTGCTAACACTTTGTGCAAAGAATGTCAGATTTGAAAACAAACCCAAAACATATTAAAAAACAAATAATACTCAACCATGAGGCCTTTGGAGCTAACACATAGGGATCTATGTAGATCAACTAGAACAAGAGAACTCAATGGTGAAAGGTATTTTATGTTACTAATTGATGAATACACTAGGATGGCATTGGTAACATTTTTAAAAGAAAAAATTGAGGCCTTAGATAGATTCAAAATTTTAAAAAGTGTGGTTGAAAATCAATTGGGTGACATTATTAAGTGTCTAAGATCTAATAGAGGAGGAGAGTATAATATGAATTTAATTTCTCTTGTGAGAAATAGGGTATTAGAAGGGAATTGTCTACTCCAAAGATCCCCTTAACAAAATGGGATTGTTGAAAGAAAGAACACGACTATAGTTGAAATGGAAAGGAAAATGTTGAATGAAGCCAACCTATCAAATGTCTACTAGAGGGATGTAGTATAGAATTTAATTTATCTACACAATGGAGTATAGATTAGACTGAACCATACAAAGACTCCTTATGAGTTATGGTTTGGTAAGGCACCCCCTATCAAATATTTTAGGATTTTTGGGAGTAGATGCTACATCAAAAGAAAAGAAGGTAATCTAGGAAATTTTTATTCTAGATCAGATGAAGGTATTTTCCTACGATGTTCTACAACAAGAAAATATTAATGTTGTTATAATCTCAGACTAAAACTTGGGAAATGAAATCTAGACTTAGATTTCTTATTAGCCAAAAATTAAGTTAGAACAGATTCTGGTTAATCCATAGAGGAATTATTTTCTCCAAAATAGAATGATGAAAATTTTGAGTGTATGAAAAAGGAATCATAATAATCTTCAAAAAAACCTATTAGATATTTTTAAATAGATTTTTTTAAAGAATAGATCATTGGAGATGAAGACAAGGGTGTTTAGACAAGAAGAAGATTAGCCAGTATAAGAGATCAATCAAATTGTAACTTTCTCTCTAAAATTGAAGCAAAGAATTATGTTGAAGTGAGCAAGGATTAAAAATGGGTCAATGTCATGAAAGAAGAATTGGATCATATACAAAATAATCAAATATGGAAGCTAGTACCTATACAAATGGACAATAATTTATAATTGGGACAACATGGGTATTCAAAAACAAGCTGACTGAAGATGGACAAGTTACTAGGAATAAAGAAAGACTAGTTTGCGAAGGTTGTACTCAAGTTGAAAGAGTAGATTTTGAGTAAAAAATTTCTCCATTATCCAGGATGGAAGCCATCCGGATGCTTTTGGATTTATTTACCTATAAAAACTTCAAGTTTTATTAAATGGATGTTGAGTCTGTATTTTTTAATAGGGTACTTGAGGAAGAATTCTACATTGAGCAACTAGATGTTCTGAACTCTCATAGGATCTAGATATGGTCTACAAACTTAAGAAAGAATTGTATGGTCTTAAACAATCTCCTAAGGCTTGGTATGTCAGGTTGGATAAATTTTTGTTGTAGAAACACTTTGATAAATTTATTCAAAAGGAGGATGGTATTTTCATCTCTCAAAAAAATCACATCAAAGAGATCTTAAAGAAGTTTGGAATGGTTGAGTCAAAGCTAGTAGCAAGTCCAATGGCTACTAGATGAAAGTTAAAAAAGGATGATTACACACACACACACACACATACCAAAAATTATATATATCTATGATTGGTAAATTACTATATTTGTCTGCTTCTAGACCATATACTATGCATGTTGTTTATTTAGCCGCTAGTTATCAAGTAAGTCCAATGCAATCTCATGAAGTAGTAGTAAAATTAATATTCAAATATTTGAAAGGCGGTCTAGATTTTGGACTTTGGTACAAAAAGGATGGTGATTTATCATTGAAAGCTATTATAGATAATGATTAGGTAGAATGTGTAGATGATAGATGAAGTACCAGAAATGGATCATTCTTCTTAGGAGATAGGGTTTTTTTTGGATGAGAAAAAATATTTAGTCTATCTATCCATAGTTGAAGCTAAATACATTACATCAACATGTTGTTGTACTCAAATAATATGGATGAAATAGACTCTTTAGAATGTGGAGGTATTCTATGATGGGGCAATTCCAATAATATGTGATAACACAAATTCCATTAACATCTCTAAGAACCTGATGATGCATTCTAGTACTAAAAACATTTCTATATGGTATCACTACTTAATGGAGAAAGTTGTTGACAAAGAAGTAAAATTGGAATATTTTTGTACCAATTAGGAATATATTGCATATATTTTTACTAAAGATCTAGCTAAGAATATGTTTGATTATCTTAGGTAGACATTAGAGGTTATTTCTCCTCCTATTTCAAACTAGATGCATAAGAGGCATGCATATTTCCAAGGGGAGAAAATTTGCTCCTCTTTTATCTCATGGATTGATGTCACAATTTCTCTTAGGAGGAGTAACGAGGGTTACTAGTTATAGTTTGAATTTTAGAAAAGGTGTTTTCTCTGTCAAGGGGAGAAACAATGGTTATTTCTTGAAACTTCAAAAGGAAGTTCCACTGTTTGTCCTGGATGTCAAAGGGGGAGAAGAAAATTGGGAAATAATGAGGTTGTCATTAGAGTTGCCATCAATGATTAAGGGGGAGATTGTTAACACTATGGTTTATATTGTCATTGATGTCAACAATATTTTGTGTGACATTATTGTTTGAATATAGAAGATTTACTATTAAGGATATGATTGATGAAGAATATTTGAAAAGAAGGATCAAGGTTATTAAGGCTACATGACATTGATTGAGAAAGAATATTTGTTTCCAATATGTTGAAATGTGTTGACATTGATTGAGGAAGAAGGTTTATTTCTCAAAGGCTAAAATGTGCAAGAAAGAGTACTTGAAGACCTTATTAAATAATGAATTAGAATGATGGTGTCTTGTGGATTTGGACTTCACAATTGACTATTGTAAAATTTCACTATCTTTTGGACAAGCTCCCAAACTAATTATTTAACATATATTGATTATGATAGTAAAGTTGGTTGTCAAGATGGATTGGTCAGGCTTACAGAATGACTTGCATTTCTTTGTAGAAGGATTTCATGGTTTGTGCCTTGGTGAACTTGGTCAGATGGTTTGTGTGGTGTTTCAATTTAGATATTTTTTGTCAATTTGCTCCACAAGTGGAGATTTGTTGTCACGTGCACTTTTTTTTCACCTACGTTGGATTTTCAATGACTTAGCTTCTTGTGATGACTTGATTCTTAATGATTGGGTTTGGATATTGATCAAGGGGAATGGTACGAAGATTATGGTATTTTTTTCTCGATGATGTGTTGCACTTCAAATGTCATTTCCTATGTTAGGGAATGTTTGTGGGGATGATTGGTAACTTATTTTTAATGTATTTTCACAAGTTACCTTTGGGTCCAACTTTGAATAAGTTGTGATGCTCACATATTAATTATATTGATTTAAAAAGATCATTTGGGATGTGTTTGGGTCTTCTCTACTTCCTGGAGTGGACTGCTTTGTGCAAGGTGGCTAACTTTGTTTCATTAATATATATTTTATGTGGCCAACCTTGTTGGGATGATTGATGAATAATTCACTATATATTCTTATGAAAATGAATGAGTAAGATAAGAGAGAGTATAAGGATAAATAACCAAGTGTGAGCAATTCAAGTGTGAAGATATCCAATGAACAAGGTAGGACTAAGAAGTTGTTTGAAGGATCATAATGAAGACTATGAGGAAATTTAGTTACATCTCACTAAGTTTCTATTTATGTTCATTAAGGATTACGAGTAATCCTTGGAAATGTGCCTAAATTTGGTGGGGATAACGTGTTCCTTGGTTTCTAGCCTAAAACTCTATAAACAACTTGTTGGATATTGTGATTTTAAACCTCATTGTGTTTTTTCTCATTCTGGATTCTCCACATGAATTTAGTGTTCTTATGTGTTTATGTATATCTATAATCTTAATTTATTTTATGCTAAACATTAACCAAGACATTTCAGATTTGGGGTGGTATTATTAAGTTTTTAGCAGCGTCAATTCATCTCCCCCTCAGCATAAAACTGTGTGGAGCAAACACTTTAGTTATTTTCAAGGCATTGAAAGAGAAAATATAGCATTGAAGGATTCACACATTGAAGATGGCATCCATTATCAAGTTCATATATTTCCTTCATAGGTGAAGACATACACGAGCTTCCTTCCTAGCATCATCAATCTTTCATGAGGGCTTCAAGATAAGGAGAATTCATTAGCAATGCTATAACACTATGATTCAACATTCTTTACTTTGGATTCAAGGTTTATTTCATATATTAATTTTATAGGGAAGGTTGAAACTCCTGGGGTTTGACTAAGGAAAATCCTTATACAATATAGAAAGTTTTGCTAAGGCTTGACTAAGGTTGAAAATTTTCTTAGGTTGGAAATGTGTGTTTATATTCAACTTATTTGTGTTGACAAATGTTTTTAAAGGAAAGAAAGCTATTTTTTAATTGCCAAATAGGATTTTTTGGAATTTAAAATTAAAAAAATTAGAAAAGTATGAAAAATAAAATTAGTCAAGAAGTAAATAGACTTTTAATTTTATTTCATTCTTTTTTGTTGAAATGAATTTATCTCTGAATCAACTCCTTGCCATTTTTTATAAATTGAATTGGGAGTGTATTTCAAAACACATTTGTAAGGGATTCAAAGAAATAAGATAGGAATGGGCACGCAATTGTACATGGGATTGGAGTCTCTCTCTCTCTCTACACACACACACACACACACACAATGTGTGTGGAGTTTAGTGTGAATGTTTTGTTTGTAAAATTTGAGGTAAGTTATTCATTTGATCTCCATTGTGTTTTTTTTTGTATGGAATTTTTGAAGCATTAGAAAACCTATTCTAGTTTTAAATTTTAGTTGTAAGTAGGAATGAAACTTTTTTATCAATGAAGTACAAGGATTTTTAGCCTAGCTCCATGTGAGACCACAATCGAGGGGACTCATCCTTGACATTAATGCACTACCAACTACATAGCATGCATCACCTTTGTAACCACCACCACTATAGTTTCTATCACCGCCATAGTCACTGTGACTACCAATGTCACCATCTTTTCTATCTCCTTCATGTCCCTTTTCTTCCTTCTCCTCTCCTATATCTTCTTCATGTTCACCTTCTCTTTCTTCTCTTCTTCTTTCTCCTCTCTCATTCAAACCTTCATGGAACCATTAAAAATGCCACTTTTTTGCTATTACATCATGGGGTCAACCCAAAGAATCAATGTTTTTAGTATATTTTTTTTAAAAATCATTTTTGTGCCCTCACTCTTGCATTTTTAAAATATGGAATTGTGAATTTGAACTTAAAAGTGTGTTGTTTGGCATATTAAGAGTCAAAGTGTCTTTTTAGAATTGTGAGATTTGAAATTTGAAATTTCAATTTTCTTCAATGATGAGATTTTCCTTTGTAATTAATTATATAAAATGTGAGTTCTCAAAGTGAAATTGAATGCTTTATTTTGGGGGATTAGAGTCTCCTTAATGAATTTTCATAAATATCATATTGATGTCATGTTTTTAGTTGATAATAAAAAATTATGCACAATAATTGTATTGGCTTTTGTGCCACATTTGATTTTTTTGCAAATGTGATGAACAAGACATAGATGTTGGAGAGAATTATGGAAGTAGCTTCCAATGCTTTATAAGGAACAAAGTGGTCGACATGATATCTCATCGATAAATATTTTAATTAAGTGAGAACTAATGTAACATGAGAGAAAAATTAACCAAGATAATGGATGCCTTTCTCATGCTTGGAGCGTTGTATGGACTTAAGATAATTATGGAAGACATGCCCACTCAAGGAACATTGGATCTTGTATGATCACATATCCTCATCTCTTTTGAGAGGAGTACTTAGTTTCTCCTAGCCATACTATTGAGCTTCATGATGATACTCCCTATCCCCCTCTAGGATCTAGTCCTTTACAACCTTGTCTTGTTTTTGTATTTTCCTCTATTGATAAGGGTACCCAATGTGAGTGTTTTGGTTAAATTACATTTGTAAATTTTCTTGACAAGTACCTATTATTTTCTCCATTGTAGAGTGTACCCAATATTAGTGCCTTATTTTTATGCAACTAGTGTTTGTGCCTAATGATGTTCTATATATGATTCATATAGTGATGTTGATTTAATTCTATTTGCATGTGTAATGTGTGTATGCTCTATTTATTGCATGTGTACAAGCTCTTTCCCAATGGGTTTGGTGTAATTGTTTTTGGCTTGTGTGACTATCTCATAGTACTATGAGAGTGGATCTTTTGATTCCATCAGGTTGGGTGGTTTGCATACTATCATTAGTGATTAGAGGACTGAGGATTTGAGTGAATCTTTTGATTCCATCAAGTTGGGTGGTTTGGATACCACTATTAGTGATCGGAGGATTGTGTATTAGAGTCAAATTCAAGTTGGAAATGGTTTCATATGCTTTATCAAGCTGACGCAAGGCAGGGAGCAAGAGGGGCCAAAGATTGGCACACCCTAATGATCCAAGCCTACAACACACAGACAGAAGCTTACAAACACAAACAATGAGAGAGAGAATGTAGAAATTATCATATACTTTCAACAATTGAATCATACATACCGGGCTGTAAGGCCTTCCCGGTTATGACCTAATATTACAATGAACTCCGAAGTCCTCAAACATGCGAGGATCTGATCAAAAGTCTAACTTCTATCTTCTAACTGAACTGCCTCCTAAACTACCACCAAACATCTACATTTATACAAGAAGCTATCGAACTAAGTCGGCCTTCAGATCCATAATTAACAAAAGTAACGGTCAAATCTAGGACCACACGCTTCCCAATGATGGATTCTAGCATTAAATTTGTGATCAAATATAAATGCACAAGTCGGCCTCAATAGAAACTAAAACTAAACCCGTCGGTGAGCAGGGATAACCGAGCAACAAACAAGCAACACCGAGCGCTAGTGAAATAATCGACCGCCCAGGAAACAACCGACCATGCTTGGTAACCAAAGGAAACTAACTAGCTACTGACCAACTCGGTTAAAGCAGGAACCAAGCAACATAGACAAACTCCAAAATATTTTTGGTGACACAGGATTGCCAAGGACTCGAGATGCTCCTGCATCAGACACCTAGGATTGTTTTGAAATGATTCTCCAAATCATTTGGTAGGTCTGGTCTGAGCTACATCCAACTCAGACTATGAAATCCAAGAACTATCTTCCATCGGTCTATTCTTCCATTTTACCAGATATTCCATGTACTATTTTCCTCTTGTGCTCTTGCTAACTCTTTCTTTCAATATCTGCTCCACTTCTTCATTCTGCTTCTTAGGATATTCTGTTAGTACTGTCATTCCTTCATCAGGTTCATGATACTCATATAAATCATCAATGTTGAAGATCGGTGATATGTCCATGTCATCAGGTAACTCAATTTCATATGCATTTCCACTGTCAAATTTCTTCTAAATCTTGCAAGGTCCAAACTTCTTCATCTTCAGCTTTCCATATGTGCCAACAGGAAACTGACCTTTCTTCAAATGAACCATCACTTCATCATCAACATCAAAAGTCTTATGTCTTCTTGATCTATCAACTCTGTCTTTGTATTTCTGATTACTATCTTCCAGCTTCAGCTTCACATCTTCATACAATGTCTTCATGTATTCAACAAATTTCACTCCTTCAGCACTTCTTTTATTCTCATCATCAATGTCTCTCAAATAAGATATTCCTCTTAGTTGTGTGCCATTCACAATCTCAAATGGTGTTTTTCCAATACTTCTATTTACTGAATTATTGTATGCAAATTCTGCTTGTGCCAACACAACATCCCAACTACTCCGTGTGTCTCCAACTAAGCATCTCAAGAGATTTCCCAAGCTTCTGTTCACAACTTCAGTTTGTCCATCGGTTTGTGGATGAAATGTAGAACTATATTTCAACTCAGTGCCAAATTTCTTCCAAAGGGTCTTCCAAAAGTATCCAACAAATTTACTATCTCAGTCAGAGATAATACTCCTTGGTAGCCCATGCAATCTCACAATTTCCTTAAAGAAAAGATCTGCTACATGTACTGCATCTGATGTCTTTCTACAAGGTATAAAATGTGCCATTTTAGAAAATCTATCCACAACAACAAATATAGAATCATTACCTCTTACTGTCTTCGGTAAGCCAAGAACCAAATCCATACTGATGTCAATCCAAGGTTTCTTAGGTACAGTAATCGGTACATACAAACCATTATTCTGACTTACTCCTTTTGCAACTTGACAAATTTCACAACTTTTCATGAATTTCTGAACATCTTTATACAACTATGGCCAAAAGTACTTCTCCTTCAACAAATTCCATGTTTTATTAATGCCAAAATGTCCAGCCAAACCACTACTATGTTTCTCTTTTATCAAATTAGTTCTCATTACTCCTCTTGGTATACACAACTGAATACCTTTGAACAACATACCTTCCTGAATAAAATATTCATCCCATTTAGTATCATGTTGATCTTGAATAGGTGCTCTGCACTTTCTCCACGGCTCAGAAAAATCAGGGTCATTTTCATACAAACCTTTCATCTTATCAAAACCAAGAACTTCAATTTTCATCTCGGTCATCAAAGATCTCCTTCTACTCAATGCATTAGCAACTCAGTTAGTGACTCCACTCTTATGTTTTATCACAAATGTATAACTCTGTAAATACTCAACCCACTTCATATGTCTCTAATTCAACTTATTCTGACTACCCAAATACTATAAAGCCTTATGATCAGTATACAACACAAATTCACTCGATATGAAATAATGTCTCCATCCCTTCAGTGCTTGAACAATAGCATAGAATTCTTGATCATACACAAAATATTTCCTTCTAGCATCATTCAACTTTTCACTAAAGAAAGCAATAGGTTTACCTTCTTGACTCAACACAGCTCCAATTGCACTTCCACTTGCATCACATTCTACTTGAAATACTTTACTGAAGTTGGGTAATGCCAAAATAGGTAGTTCAACAACCTTCTACTTTAGATTCTCAAAACTTTTATCAGCTCCATGTGTCCACTTGAATTCTCTTTTGTCTCCTCTCATAGTCTCAGTCATAGCATTACAAATTGAACTAAAATTCCTTATGAACTTTCGGTAAAAACTTGCCAAACCATGAAATGATCTTACCTTAGTAGCATTCACAGGTGTAGGCCAATTCAGAATAGCTTCAACCTTTTCAGGATCCATCTTCAAACCATCAGCTGAAATAAAAAATCCCAAATACACAATCTCCTCCTTCATGAATGAACACTTTTTCAGATTTATCAACAACTTTTCCTCTTTCAATCTTTGCAAAACTTGCCTAACATGCAGCAAATGTTCTTCTCTAGTCTTACTAAATATCATAATGTCATCAAGATATACAATCACAAATTTACCCAAAAATTTCTTCAAACCTTCATTCATTAACCTCATAAAAGTACTCAGTGCATTAGTTAAACCAAAAGGCATAACCAACCACTCATACAAACCTTCTTTTGTCTTGAAAGCAGTCTTCCATTCATCACCTTCTCTGATTCTAATCTGATGATATCCACTTTTCAAATCAATCTTTGTGAAATATTTTGCTCCAGTCAAACTGTCCATTATGTCATCCATTCTTGGTATAGGAAACCTATACTTCACCATTATCTTGTTGATTGCTTTGGAATTAGTACACATTCTCCATTCCCCATTCTTCTTCAGTGCTAATACAACAGGTACTGCACAAGGACTCAAACTTTCTCTGATCAAACCTTTCTCCAGCAACTCTTGAATTTGTCGGTTCAATTCCTGATTCTTATTAGGTGTCAACCGATGAGGTGCTTTATTCGGTAAACTAGCTCCAGGGATTAGATCCATACAATGATCAATACTTCTTTTCGGTGGTAAACCATTAGGTACATTATTAGAAATGATATCTTTGTACTCAGTGCGTAACTTATCAATCTCCTCAGGGACATTATCCTATGTTTTCTTACTCAGTTTGTTAGGAATCACAACAAAACATACATCATTCTTCTTCAAAGAGTTAACAAACTTTCTTCCTTCCATCAAGCAAACTTTCACAGATGTGCAAACATTACTAACAGGTTCTTCCATCAATGGTAACAAGATTTGTTTCTTTCCATCAGCCACAATAGTATACTTGTGTAATCTCCCATCATATATAGCATGTCTATCATATTGCCAAGGTCTACCCAACAAAATATGACAACAATCCATATGCATGATATCACACAACACGTTATCATAGTATTTCCCAATCTTCAAATTCACATAGCATTGTTCACTTACCAGGAGTGTATGCTCATCTTTGATCCATGAAATTTGATAGGGTTTCGGATGTTCCAATCTTTCCAACTATAGTTTACTGACCATCTCTTCAGATGCCAGATTCTTTGAGCTACCACTATCAATGATTACCTTCCAAACTTTATCAGAAACTCTACATCTGGTCTTGAACAAACTCTTCCTTACTGAATCTTCCTTTTTGCTTTCATTCCATAGTGCTCTCCTTACTATCAGGTTATTCTCCCTTTCAGGCTCATTCAATGGCTCTTCTTGCACCACAACATTTCTACTGCTACCAGCCTTCTTACTTGTTTGTGTACATTCAAATGACCTATGTCCTTCTTCTCCACAATTGTAACAAGTTCCTCAAAAACTTCCTTTGCTATAACCACCTTGGTAGTTATTGCCTTTACCTCTAGATGAACTTTCACCTTTCCACTCTGTCTTGCATTTGTCCAGATTTTTCTTCTCAGGTTAAGATCTACCATTTTCACCACCAGATCTACCTCTTCCTCCAGGGAATCTACCACCTCTTCCTCTCTGTCTTTGTTCATGTCTCTTGTTCAATTTCTCCTCGGCTTTCAAAGCAAATTGATAAGCCTCTTCAATGCTTTCCAACTTAACCAAGCTGATCTCCTCTTGGATGGAAATTCTCAAACCATTCAGGTATCTACCAATTCTTTCCACATCATCTTCATCATGTCTGGATCTCATATCCAATCTATAGAAATCCTCAGTATACTCTTTTACCGAGCTATCTTTCTACCTTAGACTTTGCATTCGCCGAACTAGGTTAATTTGATAATCACAGGGTAAGAACTTTCCTTTCAACTTATTGACCATCTTACTCCATACCTTGATTTTGTCTTTACCTTTCCTTTTTCTATCCGATTGTAGATGTTCCCACCATAAGGATGCATGGCTTTTCAACTTAGTGCTTGCAATCTTCACCTTCTTATCTTCAGGGATATTCTCATATTCAAAATACTTTTCCATCTCAGTGATCCAGTCCACCAATTCATCAAAATCTAGCTTTCCACCATATTTAGGAGGATTGAAATGTGGTGTAGACTTCAAATTTGTCAAGGCTTTCAAAAATCTTTCTTCTCCTTGATTCATAATAGGTGTAGGTTCTGCATTCACCTGTTCTTCTTCAATTTCATTATCACTAACATCTTCAAGATGTCTGCCTCTTCTTTGGGCTATCTCCACTACTTCCAATCTAGCAGCAATCTGTCTTAGCATATCTGCCAATCCTAGATCTACATCTCGCCTCCCATGAACCATCTCGACAACCCTCTGCAATTGCAGGTCAGATCGCAATTTGCTACCCCACAACAATCAACTAGGGCTTCAAGAGGAACCAACAAACCTAGATCCGTAGACCTAGATCAAGGTTTCACCTCGCTCTGATACCACCTGATGCAAGGTAGGGAGTAAGAGGGGCCAAATATTGGCACACCCTAATGATCCAAGCCTGCAACACACAAACAAAAGCTTACAAACACAAACAGTGAGAGAGAGAATGCAAAAATTATCATATACTTTCAACAATTGAATCATACATGTTGGGCTGTAAGGCCTTCCCGATTACGACCTGATATTACAATGAACTCTGAAGTCCTCAAACATGCGAGGATCTAATCAAAAGTCTAACTTCTATCTTCTAACTGAACTACCTCCTAAACTACCACCAAACATCTACATTTATACAAGAAGCTATCGAACTAAGTCGGCCTTCAGATCCACAATTAACGAAAGTAACAGTCAGATCTAGGACCACACGCTTCCCAATGATGGATTCTAGCATTAAATCTATGATCAAATATAAATGCACAAGTCGACCTCAATAGAAACTAAAACTAAACCCGTTAGTGAGCAGGGATAACCGAGCAACAGACAAGCAACACCAAGCGCTAGTGAAATAACCGACCACCCAGGAAACAACCGACCATGCTCGGTAACCAAAGGAAACTGACCAGCTACTGACCAACTCGGTTAAAGCAGGAACTGAGCAACATAGACAAACTCCAAAATATTTTTGGTGACACAGGATTTCCAAGGACCCGAGATGCTCCTGCATCACAAGCTTTATTTAATTGTGTATATTTAAGATGTGTTGAAGTTGAAAAGAATATTTGAGTCATCTAGTTGTAATTTTAATATAAAAATAGTTGGACTTCTCAAAATGATATGGATTAAATGTGGAAATATAATTGATAGTGATAGTGACCTATGACTTGACTCAACATTGAATTCAAGCACAACTGCATCATGTTACACTTTTATGTTTAAATATAGAAAATGGAAAAAAAATTAGGCACTTCTCAATTTGGGTTTAAAATAAATGTTACGTGTCTTGGAAATAGTTTTATGTTTTGGAGTTGTTTAGTGCCTAGTTTATTGTTCCAAGGGATTTGAGTCATTTTGGGGCCTCTTGTGAAACCTTATTGGTAATGCGAAGTGGTGGGTCAATCTCCTTTGGTTTTCTTGCTTAAGGTAGTTTTTAGGAGCATCAAGGGGTTCATAAAGCTCCCTCGTACCTTCTCATACATGTTTTAGAGGTGTTGAGTGCCTAGAAGATATAATTATCCATTTGTCTCTAAGTTTTTTTCTATTTCTTGAGTTTATAAATTATTCTATACTTTTTGGGTAGTTTTTAGGTGTTTAGCATGTCTTAGGGGCCAAACCATAGCTTGGGTTTGATCTTTAATTATGATGCCAACACCTAGTGGGGACTATATTTACAGGATATGAATCCAACTCTAGGATTAGATTACAACATCAAAGTGAGACTTCAATACCTAGTCACTAGTCTCCTCCCTGGGCACTAGTGTCCTCTAGTGTTTGATTTTGGTTGTGTATTCTTATCATTTATTGAGGAAACCTTGAATATGAAAGGTATCCTCATTGACCTCAAGAGTCTTCCTAGGTTTTCATTTCATCAATGAGTGTCATTCATAAATATTTATGGCATCTACTTACCTTATGGAGTGTGTTGTCATTTGTAAGGGACTCATCATCATTCCAATTGGTGGAGAGTTCATACCTCCCATTTATGCAACCCCTTTTGTAAGTTGGCCCTTGTTTTTGAACTTGTATTAGGTATTTATTGAGTGGATTGAAGATAAATGTACCCTCATCCTAATCCTTGTTTTAGAATCCAACAATTGCATCATTTAGTCAAGTGGTGTTGGCTCCTATGTATTCCATTGGTTTTGGTTTTTAGGTTTTTTGTTAGAGTTGTTAAGTATTTTTAGGTGAGGACTGGAGGTTGATGATTCCCTCGTTCTAATCAAGTGTTGTGTTGTGAGATAATGCAATTTTTAGCTTGTACATGATCATCGTGTAAATATTTTTCCCTCTATTGTATGTTGATTGAGGTGGATTTATCCCATGATAGTTATGTTTTTTATGGTGCCAGCTTAATTTGTAATGGTAAATTTTTTATTATTGTCATTACCTTTGTGTTATTATGTCTCTTACAATTCTTGTGTGTACATTATAGTGCAAGTGTGAAATATTATTATTGTATCTTTGGTATTGTTGTATTTGGTTTTAAAAGAAAAGAAAAGATTGTTTAATCAAGTTTTTCCCTTGGTATCTTAGATAGGTCACTACACAACTTATGCTATATATCTTCCTCTTCTTAATAGGGACCTACGAAATCCTCTAGGAATCCTAAAATATTACTATCATCTTTGCAATTGAGATATGGAATGCAATCATCTCACTATGACACATCTTTGACAATATTATAAGCAACACCCCATGTGCATAAATCAGTAGCATATATGCCAATCAATATAACTTTTAGGCCCTTATTAAGTCTCAATTTGCATCCCAAAATTGATTGTTCAATCTTAACATTGGTGATCTCTTCTTTTAGGTCACCAAGGCAAGTAGTCTCTCTTGCACATCAAAAACACTTACCAACCTTTTTATCATAACCCAAAAGTTTTCTCTTATCTTATTCTATTATCCTCTTTTCTACTTAAAACACATTCCTTCATTGATAGAGTGAATTTTCCTTTCTCCTTTTTTCATTCGTTCTCTTGGCAGATTCACCAACAATCAAAGTGCATTCACCCTTCTCATCACCCAATCACAAGCCTCTTATAGAATATTTTCCTCTTAGCAAAAGATTCACTTTAGTCTAATCCTATTTGCATAATCCTTCATTGTATTCACCACCTTGTGGTGAATTCGCCTCTTTTTCTTCCTATTCACTTTTTTTAATGATTTCACTTTGAAAATACCATGTTTTCCTATCCACTCCACATTTGCCTTCCCCTTGGTGTATTTTCCTAATCTTATGGGTGAATTATCCTAATTTTTATAGATGAATCTATTGATGTTTTTTCTATATCACATTTATTACGCCTAGGTCTACTCCAATCAAATTTTTAAGTTACATATCCAAAGTCCTTTGCTTGCTCTCCACCTCTATGCTCTAGCTAGTTCCACTTGTTTCTCCATGAATTATGCATTCAATAGTGTACTTTGAAGCTCTATTATTCTCCTCACCAATTCACCGTTCACTTAGGTTAAAATGAACAATAATAAATACCTTCTGGTTACTATTTATTCACTCTCCTAACTATTTTCCTACTCCCATTAAACTCCCTAGCCCTTTTTTCTCTTTATTATTCTTCCTTCCATCTCCAATTTCTATCCCCTATTCAATTTTACCATCATTTTCTCCTTTTGAGAGGCCATTCAAACCCATTATTCCCACCTAAACTCTCAAGGGGACATCATCTACCCTTTCCATTTATCCTCTTATACTTAGAGCATCACCTTCATACCATTTTCTTTGTGGACTATATTATATTGCTCTTTGAAACAATGTTATTAAAACATCATTTCAAAGAGGGACAAAATGTAGACACCTAAAATTGACCATTTACATTTGGTAGATCTACCTCCCAACTCATCCTATCCTTGACCCTTATATCAATTTAGTGATATTTTTTTTATTATTCAAGTAATATTCAATTATTGTTGCGACTATCATTTTAATCTTATTTGTCATTGCCTCCTAAGTACTAGCCTAAGATAATTAATTAATTCTAATTTTTTTCCCTTCCATTATCCATACCCCTTTCCTCCTACAAATTTTTAAATAAATAAATTTAATTCTTATAACATGTCACATTCTCCAACTTTTTTAATTACCCCTTATTCTCCACCTATGATTTTCCTAAAACATGTGCACAATCATAACCCCCAAATAAGTGGGGGTTAACCCACTCCAATTTCCCACATTGACCACCATGTCCCCTTTCTTTAATATTGTCATTTTGGAGAAAAGTATCATGTCCTTAGAAACATGGGCCTTACTTCCAATTACTTCCAAAAGGTTTCAATTCATTTAGGGGAAGTATACTAGTAGCCATTTAAAGTGTCACCCAACACCTACTTAAAGATGCCCCAATACTCATGCACCCAAAATTGTCCGTACTTATTAAATAATGTCCTAGTAGTCATGCACAAATGACCTAGTAGTGGTGCACAAATGGGAAACTTATGAACCAAAAATGCTAAAAAATGATCGACTATTGGTACATGTGAAACTTATTAATGGGATTTTAATTATCATTTTCTTGGATCCTTTAAAATTTGTAATTGTGAGGTTGGGTGAACAAAGAGTGCATGACTATTAGTACACACTTGGCTACTATTACTCTTCCTCTATTCCTTTTACCTTGCCCCCCTTGGAGTGTGTGGACAAAAATTTACTTTATGTGAGGATACCCTCTTACATGCAACACATGGTGTTTATCATCCACCCTTGATCTCCATCTTTCCATCTTAGATAGTCATTCACCTTTCACCCTTAACCTATTCATCCCAACACTTAGCCATGTTGAGGAATCACTCACCTTTGCATTTGGAGTGTTGT
Source organism: Chamaecyparis obtusa (assembly GCA_027943335.1). Taxonomy (NCBI): domain Eukaryota; kingdom Viridiplantae; phylum Streptophyta; class Pinopsida; order Cupressales; family Cupressaceae; genus Chamaecyparis; species Chamaecyparis obtusa. The sequence continues at coordinate 2,195,373 of BSBK01007476.1, read as the reverse complement.
TATGTTGTCAAATTTTCAAGTGAGTACACATCAAAGCAATCATTTGGAAAAATCCTACTCAACAAAAAGATTAACATAATTTAATTTTGTTAAATTCTATGTTTGTTTGATTTATCTTTCCTAATTTGAATGTATGCTTTGTTTGGTCTTCTTATTACTTAATTTATTTTGTACTACATTTAATGTACATAAATACAATTCATTATAGTTAAGAAATGTTTAGAGTTTGTTCAACCAAATTGTTCAACACCATGAAAGGGTTGATGTCATAAAACAACCAAGAAAATTTATACTTGGTTTGTGAATTTCTTTTTGGAAACTCCATGATAAAAAAAAACCATTCAAGAGGTATTTTTGTAGACCGTCATTTTATTTTGTAACTGTTCTCTTTCTAAATCTATACAAACTTGTCATGAAAACATATAAAAAATAATAATTTGAAAATTCAAATCAATTAAAATGAATGCCTATGACCAAAAATTTCTAGAGAATATTCAACTAGAATGTTGTTTTACATTACAAAAGGGATAAACTTAACTAGCATTATAGGAAGATCATCAGTCACCTCAAAATGTTAGTGATTCACAATATACAAACATGTTGTAATTTCAGAGTCAAATTTTGAAAGAAATTATATGAAAATGTAAAACCCCTGTCCACACCTCCTTTCACAACCTTTGTCTTCACCACCCATATTATTGAACTTGATAGTACTAGGTGAGTATGATGTTATCCATTTGCAAGTTGAAAGATTGTAACATCAGATTATTTTACATGTCTTGCTAAGACATAATTATTTGTTGCTTCCTCCCAATCTTAGAGATGTATTCAAATATTATATACAAAGAACTTTAAAAAATAGTGGATTTGTTTGAAACATTCAATCTCAAATTAGGTTTGACAAATTTAAATACATGCACCTTACTACTCATATTTAATAATGTTAATATCATGCCTACTTTGAGATTGAATGTTTCACAAAAAACTAGATATACAAATTGAAAAGATGGTAGTGTAGTGAAACATGTGAATTATGACTTGGAAAGGGTTTAACTACAATAGAATCAAAGATGGAATATCTACTACTATGAGATGGTGTATAGAAATTGGTGTTATGCATTTTAAATGGTGGAGATGTTGCATACGTAAATGTAACTTATTTTTTATATATAAAAGAAGCAAAATCAAGGGTGATAGCCCATATAGAACAAGCTAAGAAGGCTTACCAAAGAGGATGACAAGAGCATTTGAGAACACATCAAGGTTATCAAAAACATTTAGCGGTATAATGGTACAAGTTTAGTAACCAGCTAGTATCAACTATTATATAAACCATATAAACAATTATATGAGTAATATTGTACCAAAATAAAACTAAACTAGCTAGCAACATAACTATAATGCTAGTCATTAACATCAACATAGTTTTAAACAACAACATATTAATAAAACTACTAGAGGCACCATCAACATTAAAGAGTCTTAAACCAAAAACTAAAGAGAACACCATGGACCAAACTAACTAAGTTTTCCACCCAACTGGATGATCACACCATCCCAATCATTAGTGAGGAACTTAAAAATTTCCTTGTAATTGCCTTCCTTCCTTGCATTGGTCCCCAACATCTTCTTTTGTAGAAAACATATAGAAGTGGATGAGCTATGCATCATTCACAGACTAAACTTGGATATGCTGGCAACCTTCATGTCAAGGTCCATAACCTTAGTCTTTAACTTATTGAAGTCCTCTTTTGGCAACATGCAATTATCACAAGTCCCAATGACAATGTTCTTACAGGTCCCTGTGCTCCCATCCTCCTCTCCAGGCATCATGTTGTTGGTCATGTCAATAGGCCCCAAATTGTCACTATAAGATACATGGGTGGACAAATTATCATCCAAGCCCTCAAATTCCATGACTCCCTCTTTTTCAGTCTCCTTGTTTTGATCATTCTGACCATTGCCCTTGTTTCAATTTTTTCCACCATTGTTATCCTTCTCAAGGCCATCAAGCTCCTTGGCATCAAAATCATCAATCTCCTCATATTTACCCTTTCTCGTAGACCGAGTAGAAATCCTGTGTGAGTGCTTCTAGGTGCTCTTTTCCTCAACCACATCATCATTTCACCCCACTTCTTAGATGATACAATTGGAATTTTTACTCCCAACTTTGCCTTTCAGCTTGGAAAGGTTTTTCCTTTCTTTGTCCATGGGTTCAAGCTTGATAGTGGGTTCAATTTTACTAGTGTAGCGCGCAGGGGTTTCTAGGCTAGGTTGGAGGGAACCACCCTTAAGAATAAGATTTTGTAGACACATCTTCCTACTGGGTCTAGGCATATCAAGCATCTCTCAGAGGGTGGAGAGAGAGGCGAAGGGGCTTCATGAACCACAATTTGATGCAGAGAGAAAAGAGAAAGGTGGAAGTGGTAGAGACAAAAAATGAGCCCCTAGTGAAGCGTATGATCTTTTTACCCTAAATTTTAGCAATGTCAATGATCTCTTTGATTAAATTCTAGAAGTAAGAGAGTTTAACAGAGAGGATATGAAGGAAATTAAACTCTTATTACGAAAATGGTTTAGAGAAGGCATATGGTAAAAATAGAAGACCTTAAATGACCTTCCATAGTGAAATAATTCATGACCACAAGGTACACTTGGTCCCAAGGTTTCGAAAGTTTTTCCCTTTCATAGCCACCATGCATTTTCATAAGGGACTCGTCTGGACAAAAAAAATGGTTCATGCTTTTAGTGTTTGAAACCCTACTCTACTTTCGCCATTTCTTTTCGGTCATCGCGGGGCCCATAGCCTTCATAATAACATCTTTTTTAACCTCAAAACTTATGCCACCCATCATAACCCTTCTCTCAGTCCACAAAATGGAAAAATGAGTAGACAAATTTTCATCATAGCCTATCATATTCTCAAGGAATTGAGAAACCCCACTCTCTTTGCAAATATGCCATACAATGGCATCATTTTTAAACTCATCTAGTTTGTTGGGCTCAATTTTCACTCTATCAACACCCATAGTAAGAAATCCTTGAAAGTACAAACCCGTGTCACACTTTTATAAAGGAAAAGGTCAACAACACACAAAATTTTTAACATTAACGACATAAAAGTGGCATTTATGTTTATAATTTGAAGATGATGTAAACTGATGAAATGTGTAAAACTGCATGAAGTTTATGCCTATAAAATTTTTTATTTTTTTGAACAAGAATTGACATATTTTTTAAATTTTTGAAGTCCATTTTTTAATTGCTAAAAAATGTCAAAAAACTGGGGTCTTGTTCCCACCAGAAAATTATATGCAAATAATCTTTTTATCCTTTGATTTTAAAATATGTTATAGATGACATGTATATCTAGTGCTAAAAAGAAGAAAAAATGGTTTTCAATGTATATTTTCTTCGTTATAACTACTCAAAGTTGAACTTATCTGAAATCGACAGTTTTCATCTCCCGTCAAATTTCCCCTATCAAATATACACCATTCAGAAAGAAAATTACACATCTTTGAAGATAACTCACTCCTCTAGTGTTAAATATAAAATTAAAAATTTTCTGATATGCTTTACTAATTTGTTTCTATTTTTGAAGCAGCTTTTTCTCGAATGTTAAAATACCTACTTGCAGTATTTTGAAATTATAATATATTAGATCTAATCAAAATACTATAAAACTTATATGATGATAATCTTGACTCTCAGCTCTAAAAAAGGATATTTTTATATATTTTTTAAAATATCATTAAAAAGAGTAGGAGTTATTGAAACATCACATTTCTGAAACAATTTTATTTCTTTGGTAATTAGTATAAAACATGCATTTAATAGATATTTCTAATTGGAAAAATTGAAGCACTTATCTAACTTAGCTAGAATGAATCTAGCTAGACCATATGTTTGACCAAAATTAATTTTTAGTTAAAAATACTCAAATTCAGGTGTGCTGATAAGTTAGCTTGAAACGTGACACAACTTTGTGCTTTTACTGTCTGGAAAGATACCCATAATAGACTCCCACAAAATATTAGTGCGCGCAAATGCCAAAGAAATGAAAAAATCCCTTAAAATGCTCGTATGAAGAAAGCCATTATTACTCTACATTCCCCAATAAACATCATAGCTAGTTAGGACATCTCGCTCGTGCTACCATTCTTTTCCAAAAAGGGAATGACCATTGTAGATCACAAAATATTTCCCTTCATTAATTCTAAAATCAATACACCTTGTAATTGCGCAATGGTGATAGAAAAAATAATTGCCTGTGTACCATCTCGTGCTCATGTGGCGAAGTGGAGAGTTAAAGGGTACGCCATCAACCATGTTGCAATTCCAAGTGACATACAGAGACAAGGTGATCACTAACATAAAGCCCACCTTAAAAAAACTAAATGTAAAAGCCCTTATAACCATAAAGAATATATTATAAGTCATAGCCGACTTGAACAAATAAATTGAAGTGAAAATAATATGGCCAAATGATGATTTTTTCCTCTTCAATAAGAAGTTCACATTAGGAGGTAGAGCCTCCATATTTCTCCAACATCTCAAACTAATAGTAAGATGCCCAAAAGCCGCTACGGCGTCGACAACCCCATTCCCTTCTCTGTAAATGTGATGGATAGAAAAGCCTTCAAACCCAAGAAACATCCTCTTAATGTCTTTCATAACACTAGCATAAGACTAGTTGATTCTGACTTTGTCTCTTGTAGCTTCAACAACTAGTTTAGAATCCCCTTCAATAATCGGATTCTTAATCCTAATGGATAAGGCAATCCTTACGCCCTAGAAAAGTGCCATGCACTCTACCTGATTGCTAGACAAATCCAAAAGACATCTAGAGTAAGCAACGATCAAAACACCAACATGGTTACAAATGACTCCACCTCTAGTAGCATACCCATTCCTCAAAGAGCCATAAAAATTTAGCTTGGACCATCCCATATCAGGAGGTTTCCACCTTGTATGTTTTCTTATTAGTCTTCTAGAGTTGTCAACCACATCATAACCCTTAGGTAAGCTCCAATTTTTAACAATTTTATGTCTAGAGAGGAAAGTGTAACTTGTTACCACCATTATGCTTCCTTGATATAAGTACAATAGATTCACAAGCTCATAAAATTAACCAGCTCTATAACACCCCAATAACACCCCAATGGAAAAACATACTAATAAAGGGACTGCTACCTTTTAGTTTCATAACTAACTTACTTGTCAAAGAAATACATATAAAAATATAAAAAATCATTAAGATCATAAATACTTAAAGAATGAATAATTAGTTGTCAAACTAGTGGGTAACTTTCTCATTACATAAACTTAATAGCTTGAACATTACAATACAACAAAGAGCTTTAAAGAGTAAATAGAGTGTACATGGGGATACAATATGACCAATTATTTAAGTTTGAGCAATTAAAATGCGATCTTGTCAATTGCTCCTGGGCTCACTTATAAAGTTTAAAGGTTCTTAAAGAGCTCACTAGAGATCAAGTTTTGGTTTTGACATCATAAGAGATGAGGCTAAAATTGTGCCTTAAACATATTTGATGAAATAGACTCCCTCATACAATACATAAAACTACTTTGTAAACCAAAAAAATATCCTCCATACCAAAATACCCACTTTAATATCTAAAGAAATAGAGATCAGATCCTAAAATTAACACACGAGAACCAAGGATAAAGAAAAGCAAATGGGGTTTACACAAGATACACTCCGTTAAGAAGATAAAAATAATAATAAATGGAAATAAAATCACCTGTAAAATTGTGAGTTTGGTACGCCTTTGTCCACGTCAGTAGAGTGTGGTGGAGCCAAGGTCAAAGGGAGTGTGTGCGGATGTGCTGGCGTGGTGAAATACAATTGGAAGAAACCTATACAGCAAGATGAGGGAGGAGAGCAAAAGGATAGAGAGTGATGGAAGGCTTCGGATTGGGTTGTTCCTCTTCATCCAGAAGCATGGCATCCTCTCTGTGCCCTCGCTTAGCATATGGAAGACCATCCCTTACACTCGCCATGGCCACACAGAAGACTCCCACTGGCACACAGAAGGTATTCTCTTCCTTTCCAAACTAGGAATCAGTTGATTGCCAAACATCTATTGTAATGCTAGTTTGCAAATGAGTGAAAAAATGTGAAGATGAGTTCGCAAATGAGGGAAACACTGTAAAGCTGATTTTTCAAATGGGGGAAACAATGCAAAACTGAGTTTTTTTCCTGTAATTTAAATTAGTTGAAATTTTGGTGGTTAATTTGATGGAATGAATATTCTTCTGTTCTAACACTAAATTGAAGCAGATGATTTATTATAAAAATATTAAGGTGTTAATCTTCCAACACAAAGAGTTTCGGAGGACTATTTCCAGTTTTTTAACTTTATGACAATGTAAGCTCTTATCTTGCTTATTGATATGATTATGTAGACTGCTGAGATGCAAACAGAGGTAAATTTTTTGAATCTAAGTCATAGTTGGTTACAATAAGTGTCTCATCTTGCCATTAGACCACAACTTGTTTGATTGTTCCTCCAAGCAGCATCGTTAATTGATGCCAAATTGAATCGTGATTTTTTTTTCTCCTTTGTTTTCCATATCAAGGATTTTGTGTATGGCATTTATTATTTATTAAACCCAAACTTTTTCAATTTTTTTTTCTTTTTAATAATAAATTTTATTTGGAGAATCAGGCTATTTGAAATATGGTGATTTCTCTGCTTAATTCCATCCACCAAATAATCAATTTCAGAGACATCAACTTTTTTCCTGCCAACAAAGATCTTATTTCATTTGTCATAAGTGTGTAGTGAAAAATGCATTTTATAATTTAATTGTGACCGTTTGGTCCACATGTAATCTTAAAAAAGGTATGGAGATTCCACTTCTCTGTCATTTAACAGTGGATTTACTCTATGTAGTTCTGTCCTGATCTCTATGGCCAAATGAACACCACAAATCACTTGATTTGAATGAATCTAGGACCTCACAGATGGCTGTCAAACTAATCGACACACTTTGCAACTCTTCACATAAACTACACATATTTCATTCATAGCAAAAATGTTTTGCACATTGATGTTGAAGGCTAATTTTGTGTGTCTTCCTGCTGCTTTACTTGAACTCTTATGCTAGTAATTCCAACAAACGTGAGAACATTCAAAACATATCAGTGAGAGATTGAACACTAGAGTTAATTTAGAGAAAACTGAATAGAGAAAATTCAAAAAACTCCAACAAAAGAATTTCAATATGAGTGTAGATATCCAAACTGCCTGCCTTCCTAAGGTTCTATGGATCCCAAACACAATTGATAACATCCTGACCTCAGCAACAACACTACATAATCTTTGGATAAAGTTTTCAAAATAACACCCGTTGGCAACTAACTCTGTGTGCACCCAACCAGCTGGACCAACCTTCAACAAAGCGCTCATATTCAGTCCATTACCCCGAAAAGTGGCTGACAATGGTTTGAAAATGCCTGCTAATCTCTTCTAATGCTCATTGGCAAGAAACATGCTCAATCAAACATGTTTTGGGCTTGAACTGAAAACCCAAACGATAAGAATAAGAAGACAAAATGCTTCACTGTTATGTCCTCCTCTTGCATGTTCAATCAGAATGAAACTGCTGGTTTTCATTGGCTGGTGGTTATGAAACTACCCTGGCAGTTTTGCTTAAAACTGCCACTGACAAATAAAATCACCCCTCCAATGCATTTTTAGTTGTCAAAACTTTTGAGGCCATAACTTTTGCATATGGACTCAAAAGGAGGTGCCATTAAGCGCATAATTTATTAGAGGAATCTGAATATGTAATAGTATTCAAATTTTGGTGCAACCAAAGTATTATTTCCCCCTTGCAACACAACTGTATTTCTGGGGTCCAAACTCTGCCAACCAATCATTCATTTTAATTTCTTTCTGCCAAGGCCTGTTCTGTCCTATTCCATCCCAAGCCCTCTTCAGCATTGAATAATCTGATTTTGTGTTTAAGGAACATTTTTGGGTCAACTTTGGAGCTAGATACACATCTCTTTTATTTTCTTGATAATGAAACATAGCCACGTGCTATGGGAAAACATTGCTTTTCTCAACATTCTTGTAAGAAAGTGGCCAGTTACAGAACCATTATTGATGAGTTACAAATATGATACACTTAGACTAACCTAAGAAATAATTGCAATGGAAACTATGGAATAAAGTTTCTGCAAAGCTTAATATCAAAAGGTGAAAGGCTTAGACTATGCGATCCTGCAGAATGGGCTGAAGATATAAATCTAAAAGAAAGAAGGGACAGAAGGGACCATCAGCAAGTTGTTTGAAATGTATAAGTGACCTCTTTGCTGGGGAATGCTTGTAGAGCAAGCCTTCACAACTAAGTTGCCGATTCAGGTACAGGTACAGGATATAGGCACGACAATTTTTTTTCCTTGGGTACGAGTATGGGTACGTCCACACACACAAAAAAAAAAGACACATAAACATATATATATGTGTGTGTGTGTGTGTGTGTGTGTGTGTGTTTTCAAACATCAAAGCCATAAATATAGAAAGAAGAGTGATGCTCATAAATCCATAATAGCCAATAAAATTATAAACAAAATACCTCTTATATCGTATTCATAATTTGCAAAAATGAAAATACTCTAGTCTCAAAATGTCATTACACAATTAAAATCACAATTACAATTTACATTTAACATTCATATTTTCTTCATCAGAAGCATTATACAGTCTTGGCTACTTCATATTTTGCTTCTAAATATTTAAAGGCTTAATAAGTTAATACAAAGATTTGCATGGCATATTCATACATAGATTTGATAAGAACTTAAAAGTAATGCATATTTTATCTCATATGTATGTACATATTTTGGTATATTTGCTTGGGTACGGCCTTGCAACAGACCCAAGCACCCAGGAAGTACCCAAGCCATACCCAGAATCATACTCGAACTGCACCAGTTCCAAGACCCAGGCTTTACCAGCAATACCCAATAGCATAGCTTTGCAAGTATAAAGAGCTGAAATAACACTCCTTGCAGTGTTCATATTTTCTGATAGTCTACAAATATAGCTCAACTGAGCATTTTAGTTGGCTGGTACAAATACTTTGCTCCTTATGAGAAATACAATAATTAGCTCTTTAAGAGCAATGATGTAGAAAATACTTCTAGAAGACAAGTAATGAGAGACCAATAGTCACCATTGAGAATTCCACCTTAGATGTTTTTGGTTAAGGAAAACAGGTTTTAATGGGGCCCTGAAACCCTTACAGCAAAAAGACCAGTAAAGATAGCAACAGTTTAACACTAACCAAATGAAACAGCCATAGCTAAGAAAAGGGCCAGGCACGGCCTGTCTTTAATAGCAAAACTACAGAAAGCCAATGAAAAAGACCAGGGACAAAGGACAAAAAATTCGAACAGAAAAGGCCAGGAGCAAATTAGGCAAACTCTCTGAGAGTCTCCGCCGCCCGCATTTCCAGCTCAGTCACCTTCTCAGCAACCTCCTTGAGAGCTTCCAGGTCTTTGTCGGGCTTCTGGGTGTCCATCTTCCTTGTGCTAGCTCTCGTCCTCTTTCTCGGCCCCTCCTCCTGCGATTTTTCTCTACTGCTGTTGGGAGAGTCCTCAATACGAGCTCTGTTTTCCTCAATTTTGTTAATCAACACTTTGATATGCTCGTTGGAAGCCTTGAGAATGCTGTAGCTTTGTTTAGCAATTTTTTGGAGAGTGGCTTCCACCCCCTGGATCCTTTTCATAGCAGCTTCCATTTTGTTATCCCTTTCAGCAATCTCCTCGTTGAGTCTGACCTTACCGCAATTGTTCTCTCTTTCAAGCCTGCCTACCCTAAATCTGAGCTCTTGAATTTCATGATAGGTCCATTTGGTGGTCCTGTAGCTGTCAATGACACTATTCTTGGCATTATTGAGGACGTCCATCCAGGGGTTTTCTTTCGTGACATCACTAAGAATGACCAAGGCAGGGTCAATTAGATCTTCCATTTGAATTTTTCCGTCTTTATTTTCCTTAATCATGGTTTTCATTCTCTCTTTTGAGACCCATTCTGACAGAGACATTGTGGAAGTTACGCTAGACCACCTTCTTCTCCGTATCCTGAATTTTGCAGGAGAAATGATCCGCCCCCTGAATCTCCTCGTCCTCTTTCCCTTGAATCTCCTCTTTCTCCTCATTGATCCTCCCTTCTTCAATACCTCTCTCCTCCATGGCGTTAGGGGAATTCCCCCTTTTTCGCTTCTTGTCCCCAGTTGGCAAAACAGACTCCTCTCTGTCCTTGGGAATTTTGATGGTGACTTTCCTCTTTCCCTCCAGACGACAATAGGTATCCTTCTCCTCCCCAAACAAATCTTCCTCACTTTCAACAATATCTTCCCTCGTTTCCATGCCCTCAGCGTCCTCATCATAATCCCTATCTGAGGAGACATCCACACATTGCTTGGACTCCGAAGTATCCTTCTTCTCAATTTTTGCTTTCTTGGGCTTCTTTTTCCCTTTGGAAGAGGTGGGGGAACCAACTGCCTCCTCATCAGAATGCATATCGAAGCTCTCCTCAGTCTCAGAGGGAAAGTACTCTTCATCCCCTTTATTAGAATCCTCATTCGAGGCACTTTTCCCACCTTTCCCCTGTTTGATGGTTTTGCCTATAGTCCTAGCCTTCAGATAATCATAAATTAAAAGCAAAAGCCCTTCATGGAAGGCGGGGTTGCTAACAGGTCTCTCCCTATAAACATTAATATTCTCGTTTATTGAAGAGTACAGATAGAAAGGGATAGAGATTTTCGCATCAGACCTGAAGTGGTTGAGCAAGACGAAATGGTAGGAGTAGATGCGGTTGAAACGGGTGTCCAGCGAAATGTACTTAATGATAGCCCGAAGCACAAATCTCCACAGAGGCTTGATAGAGCACGGTTGGTAGAAGGTGCCTTTTTTGACCAGAGCCATCTTTTCGTCTCTTCCCTTAGTAAAATCCTGAACCGCCTGGGTAGAAATACTTCTGTCCCTGTAAAGCTTCTTCCTGACTATGGGAATTCCCGTCACGACCAAGATGACCTCCTTAGTCACGGTAAATTCAACACCATCAATTTTGACAATGCCCTCGTTCCAGCTTCTAGTCATGACCTTGGTAACAGAAGGCTTCCAGCCATGCAATTTTTCAATAAAAGAAGTGACATTCCCTTTGCCAAGGATATTCCAGACCTTAGAGCGCTTCCTCCATTTTTTAGCCTCATCTTCCGGTTCTCTTCTATGCCTCTCACCCACCATCTTGTTTTTTCTTCTGTGTCGCTTCCTGTTTTTCTGAGAATGCCTGCAGAAACGGGCTCTAGAAATGAAGTGCGATAAATTCTCGACACTTCCTCCAATGCTATAATGAAAAGGCACGACAACAAGCCTTAACTTGCAATGATGGCAATCCATTCGGAGCATACTTTGGCTCGTGTTCATACACCTCATGCAGTGGCTCAATTCCCATAAAACATAACCTTCCATAATTACAAATTAATGCTTCCCAATCTTCCCGGGATTCTCTCTCCTTCGATTAATTCCCTTATTTCATCCGGAATTAATCCCCCGTCAGCCCAAATTTTCATTTCATTATTTTTCACTGCCCTGTTTGCTAGCTTGTCTGCCACGTGGTTGGCCTCCCTGTACTCATGGGCCACATAAACACTTTCAAACGACTTGAGCCAGAGAATGCTCTCATTCATAATGCTTTCAGTATTCCACGTCGGAGCATTTTTCCCTTTCAGACAGTCGATGATGTTTTTAGAATCTCCTTCTAACCACAGCCGCCTGACCCCAATGTCCTTGGCCAGTTTGATAGTTTGGTGTGCTGTTGTGGCCTCTGCATAATGGTTGGTTTGCACTCCCAGGGGAGCCATGATGGCAGCAATTCCTTTACCATGGTCATTTCTAATCACACCTCCGATCCCCGACTGGCCAGGGTTGCCCTTAGCGGCCCTGTCAAAATTAGCTTTGCACCACCCCACAGGCGGTAGGGTCCAGATACAGTCTGCGCTTTTGTTAGTGGCAGTCTTGTTACTATTGAGCAGGGGGTTGGTTCCTTTGACAACCGTATAGTTTTCAACCAAAGCATTGAGGCTTTTGTGAAACACCACCTTCGGGTTGGACTCTTTATCTCTGAAAATGCGATTATTCCGCTCCTTCCAAACCCCCCAGTAGATATGAGGGAGAGCCTAGTCCCAAAAGATCTGATTGCCCACCCCGACAACACTGCCCTTCCAATGTTGAAAGAGATCAGTAATATTCTTTGGAAAAACCTAGGTCTGTTTGAAAAAAGACAGGAAGTAGGACCAGGTGATTCTAGTGAACTGGCAGTGAACAAAGAGGTGATCAACACTCTCCGCCTGATTTTTGCAAAGAATACATCTATTAGGAAACTGATGGCCTCTTTTCAAAAGATTATCCACCGTCAGAATACGGTTTTGAAGCATGATCCAGAAGAAAATGTTGATTTTGGGGATGAGACCAGGGAACCAAGCTTTAGCCCAAATAGGATCTTCCACACAATGCTGCAAAGAAGCATAACCCAACGCCACAGTGTACTTGCCATCATTTGTCATCCCCCAAACAGGAGAGTCCTTGGTTTGAGAGAGAGGGATCAGCCTGATCATGTTCATCAGCGGGTTGAGATCCTGAGAGACCTCCATCAAGTTGACCCACTCATCATTGACCCTGTAGTCTTTGACCCTACACCCATATTTTTCCATGCAAGGGAAGGCCCATCTATTGAATTGTTGCATATTCCATAGGGGTCCCACACAAAGCCAGTCATCAAGCCAGAAGTTGATATCCTCTCCATTGCCAATTTTCCATTTAACCTTCCCAGTTGCAAGCTCTTTGGTTCTCATAAGGCTGTTCCAGATGTTCGAGCCTTTTGGATCCTCTTCCCTGCTGATGAACTGCTTGAAGTTATTATTGCCCAAGTATTTATCCTTTATGATTTCCTTCCATTCACCCTTTGAATTGAAAATTCTCCAAATTTGTTTGGCTTGCAACGCCCTATTGAATAGTTTCAAGTTTCTAATGCCCAGGTCTCCTTGCTTCCTAGGTTTACATATATTGTCCCATGCCACCAGCGGATACTTCTTATTGCCATCCGTACCAGCCCAAAGAAACTTCATTTGGATAGATTCCAGAGTGTCAGCCACCTTAGTGGGGATGGAAAACAAATTGAGAGCGTAAGTAGGTAAGCTCTGAAGGGTGGATTTAATTAACATAACTTTCCCGGCCTGGCTCAGAACGAGACCTTTCCATCCCGCAAGTTTCCTGTTGAATCTGTCTATGAGATTATCCCAAAAGAGGTTAGGAGGTCTAGCCCCCATTGGAAGACCGAGGTAAGTGGAAGGGAGGGACCCAGTGACACAACCTAGAATACCAACAATCTTCCTTTGCCTACTATTAGGGGTGTTTATGAAGAAAACCGAACTCTTTCTCCAGTTTATAAGTTGGCCCGAAGCTTTGGAGTAAGTGTTGAGAATGTTCTTCACAGTCCTGGCTTCCTTCACAGTAGCCTCCCCCCTCGAGAATTCCACCTTAGATGTTACTTTGGGGATTTGTAGTTGGGTCTCTCCAATGAGAACCCAATGCTTAAACCACTTGATCTCATGGACAACAATCCTTGGATTATTGCGAAGTACATGTTAGTCTTTTCTCTATATGGCTAATGGGAAATATTGTGATGTTCAAAAGGATCTTTCCATTTCACTTGATTAATTAGGAACTAAGTCCTTCACAATCACTTGTCTGTATCCAAAATCATTTTGAAAGTGGATCTACTTTTGTATTTAAATTATTATAACTCTAAGTTGCATGTTTAGGTTTAGGTTCAACGGTTTAGTTCACGGGTTCATTGAAAATTGTTTGAGGGTAGTGTTCATTTGGGTTCATCGATACATAAACATATAAAAATCATAAATATATACATAGTTGCTTGTCCTCAAGCAATTTCAGTTCTAGATGCTGTAAGATCTGTTCATTCTCCCATGTAGCATCTTCTGTTGGTAGATTCCTCCATTTGACCAAGTACTCCTTGATAGTTCTCTGAAGTGTCCTCTCCTTGGTATCTATGATAGCCTCAAGAATCAATATCAATTTCCCCTCTTTATCGAGTGGTGGCAACTCTACTAATGTAATACATTATGGACCTTATTGTTGGTTGGTAACTCTAGCTCATAGGCCACCTCCCCAATGCACCGTAAAACTCTAATTGGACCATAAAACCATGATTTGAGCTTCTCCACACCACTTTTCTTTAGTGAAGACTGTCTATAATGCTGGAGTCTCAGATAGACCATATCTCCTACTTCAAAGTTGTGCTCAGCCCTGTGTTGATCAGCATATAACTTCTATCGATTTTGCACCTGCGGGATATTTTCCATCAATGCCCTCAAGATGTCCTGACTTTCTTGCAATAAACCTTTTTCCTTGGGCACCCTATTGTCCCTGAACGGTAAATCCATGAAGTTAGGGGCTTCATACCCATAGAGTGCCATGAACGGAGTCATCCTGATAGTCATGTGGTAGGTGGTATTGTAACAATACTCACCCAAATGCAGCCATCTGATCCTAGCTCTTTGTTGTTCTGACACATAACTCTTCCGATAATCCTCAACCCGCTTGTTCACTATCTCTGTCTAGCCATTGGTTTGTGGGTGATAGCTGGTGCTGGGAGTGAGCTCGGTACTACTCAACTTGAAGAGTTGCTGCCAAAATAAACTCAAGAACTTGCCGTCCTTGCCACTCACAATATTCTTGGGCAACCCATGTAACCTGAACATCTCCCTAAAGAACAAGTCAGCCACTTGTGCTGCTGTATAGGTGGTTGCAATAGCAAAAAAATGTGCAAATTTGGTTAACCTGTCAACCACCACATAGATGCAGTCCTTACCTTGAACCCTGGGTAATCTTGTAATGAAATCCATCGATATGCTCTCCCACTTTTGATCTGGAATTAGTAAGGGCTGAAATAAACCGGCTGGGAAGGTACGCTCATTCTAATTCTATCGGCAAACTGGACACTCCCTAGCATATTTCAGGACTTCATTCTTGAGCCCCTTCCATGTGAACCTCTCTCGGATCTGTCTGTAAGTCTTGAAGAATCCTAGGTGACCAGCCAATGGTGTGTCATGGAATGTCCCCAGGATCAACTCTTTGAGGCGTGAGGAAGGCACTAAATAAATTCTATTCTTATAGAAGATCATCAATCACTAAATACCTGTCATCCTGAGTAGTGCCCATATCAGTTCCGCTGCCCATAGATCCTTGGCATACTCTACTGCAATCCTCTCCTTCCAATCAGCTGATATCTCCAATAAGGAACATATAGGGTGGTCTCTGAGAGAGTGCATCTGCTACCACAATTTTCTTCCCTTTTGACATATGCAATGTCAAAGTCATAGGCTTGTAACTTGGTGATCGATTTGTGTTGCCTATCATTATGATCCTTCTAGTTCATAAAGTACTTTGTGCTATTATGATTTGTCTTATTAAAAAATCTACCTCCCACCAAATAAGATTTGAATCTGGCCAATGCATGCATGATGGCCAACATCTCCTGATAATAGATAGAGTAGCTCTTCTCCACCCCTCTCATACGTTATGGGGTATTTTTCCCTCATCAATATTGCACCAATCCCATCCCTTGAAGCATTACATTGTAGCTCAAATGGTTTGGTGAAGTCTAGAAGTGCTAACACTAGGCAAGATGACGTCACCTGCTTGAAATACTCAAAACATTGCTGCGTTGATTCTAAGCACTCGAAAGCTCTCTTCTTCTTAGGATCTATCAATGTAGCTATTGTTTGTGAAATCCCCTTCACAAACCTCTTGTAGAAGCCACACATTCTGAGGAACCCCTTAAGCTGTGTGAGGTTAGTCGGAGTTGGCCATTCAATGATGGCTCTAATCTTCTCTGGGTCCACACTCACACCATTTGCACTGATAATGTGGCCAAGGTATAGAAGCTCTGTCATGTCGAATTCACACTTCAATTCCTTGGCAAACAATGAGTCACTCTCTCAGATACTCAAAACCTCCTCCAAATGCTACAAGTGCTCCTCCTAGGTTCTACTAAATATTGGGATGTCATCAAAGAAGACTAACACAAACTTCCATAACTACCCTTTGAACACTTGATTCATACAATTGTGAAATGTGGTAGGGGTGTTGGTACGCCCAAATGGCATGACCAAAAACTTGAAGTGGCCATAATGGCACCTGAATCCTGTCTTTTCAATATCCTCGACTCTCATCTTGATCTGGTGTTAACCTGATGCAAGTCTATGTAGGTGAAGTAACAAGCTCCATGCAGCTCATCTATCTGTGGTATGGGGTACCTGTTCTTAATAGTCTTTTTGTTCAGAGCTCTGTAGTCAACGCACATCCACATAGTCCCATCTTTCTTCTTCACTAATACCACTGCTGATGCAAATGAGTTTTTACTAGGCCTAATATGATCCATCTCCAACAACTCCTTAATTGCTTTCTTGATCTCATCCTTGTATTTCTTAAGATGTTTGTATGGAGTGGTGATCACTAGTTTTGCTCCCTCCTCCAGTTCTATCACATGCTCAATACCCCTTTTAGGTGGAACTCCATGAGGAATGCTTTGAACCACTTTAGTGTGTCTAGATATTACCTTCTGTACATCCAGATGGTAACACTTAACCTACTGCTTAGAAACTATAGGCATAACAAGACATTCTACTGCCCACTCCAGCTCATCATGTCTAAACAAATGTTCCATTCTCTCTAGTGAAACCACCCTAAGTACACCATCTAACAATCCTCTGAATACCACTTTCTGCCCCTAATGCTCGAACCTCATCTCCAATTTCTCCGGGTTGAAAGTGAACTCAACTAAAGATTTCATTCATGTCATATAGAGGATAATGTCATAATTACCCATGTCTACCACATAGAAGTTCCCCACCATCTCATAGTCACCCATCCGCATATGAAGATTAGGAATCATGTGAGTGCTATGTAGCTTATGTCCACTAGCTACTACCACTCTGAACCCATCATGTTCTTTTGTCTAGAGTCCTCTCTTCTTAACAAAACTCTCATCAATGAAATTATGAGTAGCTCTCGTGTCTATCCATGAGACAAGTCGCTGCCTCTATATTACACCCCTCACTTTGAAGGTTATTGCTTGCTCGGCACCAGTAAGTCATGCAATGATCTTATCCTCACTAGAACCCCCCTCTAAAGCATTTTCTTCATCTCTTCTCTCTGGATCAGATTGCTGTTCTGATTTCTCTAATGTTGATTCTTCAGCAGAAAAACACTCAATCTGTTTAGCCTTTGCTTTAACAAAACACTCAATCTTCTTAGCCTTCACTTTAAAAAAACTCTATCTTCTTAGCCTTTGCTTTAACAATGCACTTATGTGAAGGGTTCCATGGTTCTTTGCAATAGAAGCATAATCTCCTCCTCCTGAGATCATTTAACTACCTGCTGTCCAATCAATCTGATGCTTTCCTCTGCTGATGGGAATCCTTATGGAAGTGTTTCTTGTCTTTAACTTTCTTTGACAGAAAGTCCTTGGATTGAGTAAATATCATGATGTGGGTTCCATATCTCTTGCCTTCTTGTAAGCTTCCTGTAATGTAGAAGGATTGAGATCTTTGATCCACCCTTTCAATGGGTCCACTAACCCATCCATGAATAAAACCAAGAGTACTCTCTGTGAGATGTCTGTCACTAAGACGAAGAGCCTCTGAAATTTTACTATGTATGACTCAACTGACTCCTACTGTCTAAGCTGGGCTAACTCCTTGAAATGTAGTTCAGGATCCTTTTTATCAAATCTCTCAATCAATCTCTTTGTAAACTCCACAGACAAAGTAATCTGGTCATGCCCCATAGTGACCATACCATGATGCCACCACTCATATGCGAGGCCATCTAAATGTATCGCTCCAAATTTAATAGCTCCCTCCTCTGGCATGGGGTTCAACTAGAAATAGGTGCCCACCTTCCATACCCACACTTTACCTATGGTCTTCCTAGATCCATCATAGTAAGGTAACGCGAGCTTGCTCACCTTCCTCTGTAGGTCGTGATGTGCCCTGCCACCTGTGCGAGACAAATACTTGAGTCTAATATCCATATATTCCCTAAAAGCGATGACTGATTGAAATTCTTCTTCTCCATTTCCCTAGTCTCATTAAAACTGTTCTTGTAATTCCATGAATTGAGGCTCATTCTCTGGCTGTGCTGGAGTCCTAGGTGGAAGGGTGGGTATAAGTGGCTTTGAACTCACTGCCCTTGCTAGTCAGGCTGCTTGTCCAAAGTTATCATTCATATTTCCCCCTCCATTGCCACCATTCTGTCTATGATTTCCACCATTGTTCCCTCTGTTGTTTCCACCATTGTTTCCCCCATTTTTTCTTCCACCATTAACATCTAAACCAATCTATCTAGCCATCATCTGCATCATTAACTCTATCCGTTGATTCTATCCTTGGGCTCTCTGTTCAGCCTGTCATTGCCCCTGTACTAAAGCGTCTAATAAGTTGAGAAATCTCTCCGCACTTGGATCTCTTCTCTCACCCATATTTCCTGTGGTCTGTTCACCTGTATGACCTTTGTTCTCTTCACCTGTAATCCTGTTTTCTTTCGGAACCTCTTGTACCTCTAGCCTTGTATTTAGCAATGCCTTGTTTCTTCGTATATTATAATGGTGAGTCAATGGTTGCACACTCCAATCAGTCATATCATTGTCCACTCATACTGTACCCACTAGGATGGCAGGATACATTGCTTTGATACCACTGCAATGGGCTGCCTGGTAGTGTTTTTTTGTTTTGTTTTTGGAGTTATGGAATAAACACATATTCAGTGAACAAAGATGCCTATATTGCAACTATGATATTGCCAACAGCGAATAAGAAGATGCGAATAACAAATACAACTTATACACCAAATTGAAACATGATATCTTCTTATAACAACATCAATATGGGACCAAATACATCCATGTCAACATACATAAAGCCTCTATTCTATCACTGCTATCACTGGGAGTCTTTATCAGCAAGTTGATGCTTTGTTTTTCACAAGGAACAATAATATTATCAGACATTTGCATACCAGAGCTCTGTAACATACATAATACTGTCTTCTAATGCACCACCAGTAATATTCATACCTTCATTCCTCAGCCGCATCAATGTATATGACTTCAGATCTTTGCTGCAACCCTGAATGG
Organism: Chamaecyparis obtusa; assembly: GCA_027943335.1. Classification (NCBI taxonomy): domain Eukaryota; kingdom Viridiplantae; phylum Streptophyta; class Pinopsida; order Cupressales; family Cupressaceae; genus Chamaecyparis; species Chamaecyparis obtusa. Next base: position 2,176,108 of record BSBK01007476.1, on the reverse strand, counting down.
CTTCCAATATGACGTCTCAGACTTGTATGACGTTCCTGTTGGTGATGTACAGAACCTAGCAGTTGGTACGACATTCATTTGGCATTGCTCCAGCTAGTATGACACTCCAATACATTTGCAGAGTAGTTCAACACCATTTCTCTGTGATCACAGATCTGTATGGCAGTCCTGGAGAAGTTGCTGCGCATATACGACACTTCCTTTAAACTTATATATCTCAACAGATACTTATTTGTAGACTCCCAATTGTTGGCCAGCTGATGTAGGTGTTTCAACAACAACTTGAACTCAAATCCCAACTTTAGACTCTCAAATCGATCCCAATAAAACTGAAACTCACATTCAAATGAAAGTAGCAAATGATCTGATTTTTACCTTGAAATGAATACTCAAAGATCCTCCTAACTGTGTCTTTCAACAGCAAAGAGAATATCATTCACGAGGGATTTCGTCCTCACAAACCCTTGAAGAACTCTCCAATATTTAATAAATTTCTTATTTCATCCAACATGCCTGAAAGCAAGTTCTTGGAAATCTTTTATAACGCTCTCATAAGATCTCGTTCACTCATCTTACCAATGTGTGTGATAAATAAACATTACTCTCCATTTACATTTTATGTCTCCAATGTGTTATTAAATAAGGGGACCTTTATTACTTAAATATTTCCCACTTAACCTTAGTCCCGTATTAGTAATAATCTAACTTTATTAATGCATAAAAAAATCATATCAATGATATTAAAATCTCCTGCCGATATTAACCATTAATCATCGACATGATGCTATCACTAAAGATCTTGGCCTTGCCCAAATAACTTACTATAAATAGTATACCAAAACTACATCCAAACACCTAAGATTGATTTGTAATGAAAACTGCCTAGGACAAATGGCCTCAAAGTCCCTTAAATGTCCTAGTTAGCCTAGAAGACCATGGAGAAATAGGCTAAGGACAAACTCATACAACATGTGCTAGAAAGGGGACATTATAGAAAAGTAAGTTAGATGTAAAATACAAATCTTATATGTATTTTAACCATAGTGAGAAACCTAGACACGTAGGTTACTTGATGTTTCTATGAGAAAGAGTGTTGTTTGTAGAGACATTGTAGATAAGAAGATACCTTTTTGCTTGGATGATGGTAAATATACAGATAATATTTTGTGGGAAACTACTACTAATAATACTGGAACAAGGTTTGTTGTTGAAATTGAATAAGTCTTGGAACAAGTTTGGTGTGGAAACCAAATAAGGCTCAAAACAAGGGTCATAGACAGGAACATTAGAGAGGTTGAGTTCTAAGGGGATTGATGAAGAACATGGTGATTCTAAGATTTTGTAGGGTAGCCAGCAACCAAGGCCAAAGTGGTATTATACCAAGGTGAAAGCTGTTCAAGAAGATGAATTGCCAAATGCAATGGAAGGCCAATCTGCATGATTAGGGCAACTTCTTGTGCAAAGTGGCGAGTAGGTAGTTTTTTCTTGTGTTGTTTTGTGTGTATTTGAACTTAGCACATATGATGATAACGAAGAAAAGCCTGAACTTGGAGCTTTAATTGAGGTGGAATTTGCCGTCTCAATGCAAAATGGAACTTGGGCATTTTCTGAATTACCACAAGGAAAGAAGGCCACTGGTTCGTTTAACTAAGTAAAGAGTGAATCATATGATTCTTTGGACAAGTACAAATCTCAACATGTCTTTTAAATGATATGTTCTTCATGAAGGGGTAGAGTCACTATGAAGAAACCTTTGGTCCCACTACAAAGACGGTAAACATCATTTGATTATCTCACTTGCTACTCATTTTCGACAGACAATATATCAAATGTATATTAAAAGTGTCTTCTTGAATGAAGACTTAGTAGAGGAAGTCTAAATAGTATAGTTGCAAGGATTCTCAATTCCTAGTTAAGAACTTTGGTTTGCCTATTGGTTAAGTCCTTGTATGAACTTAAGCAGGCTCCTCAAGGCTGGTATTTTAATATTGATTAACATCTTAATGATTCTTGATTTAGAAGAAGTAACTTTGATCCCAATCTCTAATAAAAATTAGTGGCAATGATTTGGTTATCTTGATTGTCTATGTTATTACTCAAACTGGGGCCAATAGCATTCAACAAAGGAAATTGGATTTTTGTTTTATTTTTTATATGACAGCACTTGTCCTCTCACCTTATTGCTTTGGTGTAGAATTTTGGGAACTTGATCATCCTATTTCTGTCTCACAAAGTATGCTAAGGCACTCCTAGAAAAAACTAATATAATGGAATGCAATCCAAGATCTGCACCTATTGCAATTGGATCAAACTGTTAACCTACACTAATTTTCTGCCAATCACTGAGTCCATTTATCATCTGTTGGTAGTTAGTTTGGTTTATTTTACAACCACTCAATTGGACCAATGTTGTATATTGAGCCATCTTTGTTGATTCATGTCCAAGCCACTAGTAGACCATTGACAAGCTACAAACCAAGTGCTTCAATATGTCGAAGAGGTCCTCAACTTTGTAATTCTGTACCAGAAAGGCATAAATTTCATGCTATCTATATATAGTGATTCTAATTGGGTTGAATGAGCTGACTGTCTACAACCGCTATGTTTTTACTCTTGGTTAAGGAGTCATGACGCAAGTTACAACATATTGATGCCTTATCTTCCATAGAAGAAAAATACAAGGTCACTATCAATATAAGTTGTGAGGCAATGTGGTTTTAGAGAATATTGGTTGATTTGCAGCTTGACCAAATAACACCAACCTCACTTTTCTCTGACAGTTATAGTGTACTTACATAATGAAGAATCTTGTCTATAATGGTAGATCCAACCATATTGAAGTTGATCATTATTACACTAAGTTCCATGGTGTTTCAGGGACGGTGATGGGGAGATGGCAAGGGATGTTTCAGGGACAATAGTTCAAGGGCCATTTTTTGGGGATGGCTGGGGATGATGATTTATGAATTTTTCAAAATATATTTATATATATAGAGAAAGAGAGAGATATGTCAATAAGTGATAACAACAATATCAATATGTAAATAAATCATGACAGCAGTATAAACTTCAATGAAGTAGTATAACAACAATATAACAGTAGTATAACAATGGTATTTACTATAAACATTGAACAACAATAAAAATTAATCATGAGATTCATGACATTAGTACTGACTATTAAGTATTAAAATATTTTGTTTTTCAACTTCAAATTTTACAATTAAAGTTGGCTATTAAAGTAACTCAAAGTCTTAAACTTCAAAATACAACAATCCATGAGGCCATGCCTTGTTTGGACTATCAATAAACAAAGATTCAAAACCATCTGGGTCACTGTCACTCAATGCTTGAAGCGGGTCATCCTATGGTACCCCGACCATGCTTGGTTGCATCTCCTTCTTTTCAATTTGTTTGGCATCTTTAGGATCAACATCCCAACGTGTTAATGGAGTTTGTCAATACTGAGTAGTCTACCGATCTTCAAGTCTCAAGGCACTATGAACTGCAACTAGTTGTTCTGATCGCTTTGAGGTAAGCCTATTTCTTTTAATGGGGTGGATGAAGCCATAGGTGGACTGATTTCTCTCTACAATAAAGGAACTAGCAATCTATAATATTAAACAAATAGCGCATTGTTTCAACTTTGGTGTGTCATCATAAAATTTCCACCATTCAATAGCATTTTTTGTGCAATAATGACCCTATCCATCTTGGCCTCTAGTTTGCTGAATGTAGGACTTTGAAAATCTGAAAACTGAAGTCGTTGCTCTTGAATATGGTTTCCTCCTCGGTATTATACATTTTATGAAGGGCTGCAATAAACCCCTCCATCACCTCATCATTCTTAGAAGGAAGCATTCAGCCAGGTCTAGGTGCATACAACATTGGATTAAGAGCCTATGCAGCCATATGAAGAGGGATGTTCATTGTGTTCCACCTTTTGTGACAATAGGCTTAATATGCTCCTCATAGAGTTGCAATTTAGGATCCTTGTCACAAATTGCTTGCTTCATTTGATCTAACAACTATCAAAAGTCTCATAAATCTCTCCAAGCCTAGGAGAGTTTGCATCCACATACTTGATTAGCCCCACAAGTGATATGATAGAGAAAATGTATTTGCAAGCAACATTTAAAATTAAAAATTATGACATTAACACTATTAGTAAGGAAAATTAAAATTTTGAAATAAAATATAAAAAACTAAAAACCTATAAAGTAAAACAAAGTACAAACTCAAACAATTTTTCCTACTTGATATTGGACCACCATGTGTCATTAAACACTCTTTCTCTCACCACCTTTCCTTCTTCTATCTTTGATTGAGCCCATTTTTTCCACTCCACAAACCACCATGGGTTGTAGAGCACCCTACGCCTCCAACATCCTCTTTCAACAAAATTAAATAGCTAGCATATGTAGTCTCAATTGGTTTGAAGAATTCTTTCTTTGAATAAGACTGAAATAGTGCAAGTGAAGTGTGATGGTTACATATAAACGTTTGTATGTCTCTATCCTTTGCCGTTACTACCTTCACACAATCTATTTTTCCAATGTCATTCAAAGCATGTACATAGCACGAAGCCCAAAAAATATGTTTGGAAGCGTTTGTTGGTTCCCAAAACCGATGGATTGGAATCCTACAAGTCTTGCCAACTCGATGCTGGGATATACAACCGGTTATGGTCAACGTGACGGGATTGATCAATTCAATCCAAATCCCTTGCGCTTCTAGCTCTGCAAGGCCAAGGCGGGTACACCTGTTCCTGAACCCCAAAAAAACTCAAGCCCATGATGTTTATAGCAGAATGGTTTAAATATTAATGCAATGAAAGAATCCTCAATGGCAAGATGACAGAAGACTTTCTATTTTGCACAACGATATTAAAATCGCTAAAATAACTTCAAGCTTGGAATTCTGTATTACAAATAAGGATAAAAATTATATGAATATATGAATGATTTATAATAAAAGAGTAATTGTAAATTTTAAGGATAAATGAATATAATATATTTTCAAATGGCAAAGTATAAAATAGTTGCCAGCATATAAATAACGAATTTAGAGTAATAATAAAGACTAGTGTCTAATTTAATGGGCAAATAAAGTCTATATTATAAGCTGAAACGTACAACTTTATAAAACTTTAATGAACTTAAACTATAAATAAATTAGTAATCCAGACGCGACAGATTAATTATATGAACGCAATTTTAAAATAATCTAGGATGTATTTTAACTCCTGTAATACGGAGACAAACTAGACATAAATAAGGTAACAATTAAATATTTCACAATATCTATGTTTATCAATTTTAAAATGCAATAATAATCCAGTCCACTTATCTGAATAATAAAATATTTATGAAAATCAATAAAAGATATTTATAAAGGACACAACTAAATAATAATTCCACAAACTCTAATATGCATAAAATAAATAGGCTTACAGATTTTGCCTGAAACAAGATTGCACTAGGGACACTCCTTTCGGATGATCAACCCAATGCAATTTGACTCTAGACTCAGCAGTTCAAATATATTTACTCAAAAAATTCAATGTTTACAAGCTTAGCTCAACAATTTCATCCTTCCGCCAAAATGAAGAATATATCATATATCAGTAGTATATTATTTCCTGTTTTTTCCACAGGCTCTCTTCTGTCTATCATTTGATTTTTTATCTCATATTTATATATGAGTGAAGAGTCATGCGGTTTTCTTTTTTCAAAGGATGCACCGCTTCATAAATATAACTAATGTGTAATATAACCAACATTTATCATATCCAGTTGTCTATTTATGGGTGACAGGTGGAGATTCTTCTGAACAGACGTGTTGCTTGATAACAACTAATACTTGTTACTTGGCATTTGTAATATAGTTTGATGAAGGAGAACCGAACTTTAAACTATTTTGATCATCCTTCAGTATGTGAGGCATGGGCATGTTTGTTGATAAAACAGGTGGCATCTATGTATACCCCTTCCTCCATTGCGTGGCCTCCTATCATATATTTGGCGTTTCAAACAGATTTTGCTATGCTTGTGATTTCCACTACCCAGATTCCGCGAGCTTTCTCCTCCAACGTGTATGCTTGGGAACCTTGCAATGAACAACAAAAATATTTTAGATATTCATAAATAGGGAATAATCATGTGTCCACGGGCCCATCCGCTTTGGGAGGTGTCATCAAAAAGATCTTAATGCATTTTTTGCAGAGGCTTCGATAAACTTCACGTCTATACATCCGGAAAAATACTTCAACAATCATGCTCGAATTTGGGATTGCTTCTTTTGTCCCTTTCTCCATTATCGTGCCTTCCTTTTTATGATTTTTGATACAGCTTTGAAATCTTTAATAAGAGAAAATTGTAAGTCTTAGCACTGGACACATTTCCTTATAAAGAAGATTATCTGAATGTCTTCATCCCGTTGCGTCACTCCACACGGGAACCAACCATCATCCTTTCGTGGCAGCAGAAAAATGTGTGTTCTCTTCGATCAAGTATGGTAGTGCCATCCTCCAACTTTGTGAAGTGATGCGGCTTCTGCAACCGTGCGGGGTGCTCGACACTCTCGTATGATTCCCTGGATTTGATTCAATATCAACACTTACTCTGGATACACAGGCTCTGCTTTCCAGATTACCACTGTCAGCAGTTTCTATTTGTTTCTCAAACTCACAAGGCAATGAAAGTGCCTCCCTCCTAGAGTTTTCCTCTGCTAAGTCGTTCTCTGCCCGAAAACAATCTGCTCTACAGGTAAAGGAGTTTGAGACAGTAATTTGGGCAACATCTTCTGGAAAAGGTCTGCAGACGTCATGATTGCCATCTTCTAGTCTTGCTGTTGTATTCAACTTGGTCGTATCATTTCTCTCGCACTTCTCCTCAACAGCTTTTCTCAACTCCAGAAAGCTTTTGCAAAACAGTTCATCTACGGAAGCAATATCATTGACCATTGGCTATCATCAGAGTGGTTTGACCCGTGCCCAGGATTGTATGTGCCAGAAGACTATATCAAGATCATATTCTGTGGATCAGAACATTAAATCATCGCTGTTAGTCAAAGTGCACTTCCAGAAACTTTTGAATATTGCCTGCTTCAGATTTATTAACAGAGTTTGTGTCTGCATAACAAAATCGATAGATATGTTTAGAATAAATAACTTTGTATTATTTAAATGCTTTCGAATTTCAGAGGAAAAAATGGTGACACATAATGATTGTATAAAAATAATATTTTATATGAAATTCGAAAATCATTTTCATAACTTAAAAATATATAAGGTGAAAGTCATATGCACAAAGCCTAATATACTAATAATATAGATTATTGTCAATGACAGATTTAGATGAAAAATGAGAGAAAGTGATCAAATGGAAGCCTTATTTTGTAAAAATTAAGGCTCCATCAGTGGCTCTTGCTGGAGACACATGTTCCTTGGGAGCATGATGAGCATCCCAACTATCTCTAGATGAAGAAGACTTACAAAAAGAATAAACAAAAACATAAATTAATTCATGAAATCATATCTAAACAATGTTCAAAAATATGTAAAGGAAAAATCAATGAAGGGAAAGAAGACCCCCTGAAGATCCTTATGCGAAGAATGGTTTCAAGTATTGCCCATGAACTGGGAAGTCTTGCATTCGTCCATCAATATCCTGCAAAAAATATGAGTGCTCTCCTGCTTTTCTCGAATTAATGAATGGCCCTAACCACAAGGCCTCAAATTTACTGTGCTTACCTTTATCCTGATCTTTTGCATTCCATTTTAAAACCCAATTGTCAACCTTGAAAGGCCTGTTCAGAACTCTTTTATCGTGTAAAGATTTAACTTGTTGTTGCTTGGTAATGTTCTATTCTTGAGCGGATCTCCTGTCTTCATCAAGCTCAACTAGTGCATTCAATCGGTCTTCCATAAAATCAATATCATCAAATTGCTCTTCTGTAATAAATTTGTAAACTGGAAGTAAATTGTTTAAAGTCTTGCTTCTTTGCCATAGACTAAATTATAAGGAGAGAAACCGGTGGATTTTTTAATTGTGATTCTGCCCGCCCATAATGCCAAATTCAACTTGGAATCCCAAGCTCGCTTATTGTTGTCTAGCATCCTTCTAATAATCTTCGAGATATTTTTGTTGCTAGATTCTGCTTGTCCGTTGCCTTGTGGGTGATAAGGAGATGAATATGACACAGTTATACCATATTTCCTGCAAAAGTCAGCAAATTCATTAGATCGAAAACACATGCCATTATCTACTATAATCTTTCGCGGGACCCCAAACCTGGTTAGAATATTCTCTGTTAGGAACTTGATCACAACTTTGCTAGTAGACTGGCCGGTAGGTATGGCTTCTACCCATTTGGTGAAGTAGTCTGTTGCTACCAGGATCCATCTATGACCTCCACTTGATTTGTCACTAATCTCACCAATGAAGTCAATTCCCCATATTTGAAATGGTTCGTCTGTTTGTAAAGTCCTAAGGGGAAGGGCACCATCATATTTTAGCTTCCCAGAAAACTTCTGACAAGCCTCACATTTTCTTACATGAGCATGACAATCCTTAAAAAGTTGTGGCCAATAATACCCTGCACGTAATATTTTATGTGTGGTAGTTTTTGCTGAAAAATGGCCACCACAAGATCCTTCATGCATTTCCTTTAGAACCGTTTCTGCTTGATACGTATCTAAACAAAAAAGGAGAACCCCATCTCTGTTCTTCCAATACAGATCACCTTGAAGTAAGACATACTTTGCTGCTTGAAGTTTAACAGTTCTTTTTTGGTTATCATTCAAATTGTCATTACATTTCATATGCCTTAAAAAATAAACTATATCTTTGTACCAAGGACACATTTCAATGCTAACTTCAGCGTGCTCAAGATCAACCTGGTTTACCTGCGCCGCTTCTAGATTTGATTCTACCATAAGTTTGGCTAAACCCTGTCCTCTTACCAACTTCGTGATCTGAACATCAATGTTAAACTCCTGTATCTGATTTATCCATCTGCATCTCCTCCCAGTAGTCTCCGACTGTCTGAAAATGTCTTTAATTGCAGCATTCGGTACATAAGCAATTACTTCTGCCCCAACTAAATATGGCCTGAAGGATTTAACTGCCTTGACAAGAGCATAAACTTGCTCTTCATTAATATCATAGTTGAGTTCAGCTGCCTGTAAACACTTACTGAAAAATGCAATTGGTTGCTCGTGACCCTCTTCATTCTTCTGAAGCATAACTGCTGCTATAGTATGATAAGATGCAAAGGAAAAAATCTGAAAGGGTTTCTTGAAATCCGGGGACTTAAGCACTGGAGCCTCTTTGATGACTTTCTTTATCGCTCCAAATGCCTCTATGGCCTCGTTATTCCATGCTAACTTGGCTCCCTTCTTTAACATCTTGGCAATTGGTTTGATAATCTCTGCAAAGTTGGAAACAAACCTTCTCACAAAATTGATCTAACCAAAAAATGACTGAATAGCTTTCACTGTCTTGGGTATTTGAATACTATCAATTGCAATCACTCTTTTTGGATCAATTCTAACCCCTTCCTTGGAAACGATATGTCCTAAAAGTTTCTTTTCTGTAACTCCAAAATGACACTTCTTTGGATTAAGAGATATTCCGTACTCGAGGGCTCTTTTGAAAATTTTCTCTAAGTGTTGACAATGGTCTTCTTCTCTTTTAGATTAGGCTGTAAGGTCATCTTGATACACAACTAAAATGAAATCAATCAATCCATCAAAAACAACATCCATTGCTCTCTGAAAAGTAGCCTCTGCATTGGTTAAACCGAAAGGCATCCTGGCATAAACATAGGTACCCCAAGGCGTGGTGAATGCTGTCTTATACTGTTCTGACTCTCTGACCTTGACTTGATTATATCCCGAGAATCCATCCATCATGGATAATAACTCATTTCCAGTTACCTTTTGCGACAAAATTTCCATATTAGGTAAAGCATAATTGTCCTTTAGAGATGACACATTAAGATTTCTGAAATCAATGCACAATCTAATGTCACCATTTTTCTTTCTAATAGGGACAAGATTGGAAACCCATGTAGAATGTCTAATAGGCTTGATGATCCCTGCATCTCGCAGCTTAACCAATTCCTCTTTCATCTTAGGGGCTAAGGTTGGATTAATAGGCCTTTGTCTCTGTCTAAAAGGTTTTGCATCAGATTTCAAAGGTATCTCATGCTGAAATAAATCCTCTCTGTAAGCCTCTAATTCATCATAACTCCAAGCAAAGACGTGCCTATACTTTCTCAACAAAGAAATCAACTGTGACCTTATCTTAGAAGATAGTTTTTTACCTATAAAAACATCCTTAGGAGCATTCTCAGTTCCAAGATTAATTTTCTCAATGTCATTTTGAACTTTAGTAGACTTGACAGGTTTGAAATTTTCTTGCTCATAAAAAATTCTTTCTAATGCTACCAAACCCTTAGGTATCTTATTCGTCTTAAGTTGAACAACTTCCTTATCAAACAAAACCTCTTTACCATCTTGGACTTCTACATGACAGTTCAAGTCTATATTCTGATCCTCATAACTCTCTTCACAAACTAAGAATCTGAGAATATCCCTATCATCTTCAAAAATCTGCCAATGCTGCACATTATCAGGTATAGAGGGTCTGTTTTTCATTTTAACTTGTACAATCTCATCAAGTGGAAATTCATTCTGCCTAATGGCTAGATTAGCCATTAAATCAACAAGGAAATTGTTTGATCTCTCTACCCATTTAATAGAGAATGCATCATATGATTCAATCAAATCCCACACATAATTCCTGTACTGTTTTAACCTAGGACTTCTTGTTGAAAATTTACCCCTAATCTAAGAGAATCAAATCTGAATCACCTATTACAGAAAGCATCTTAATTCCATATACTTTTGCAATGTTTAATCCAATGACTAATGCTTCGTATTCTGAGATGTTATTTGTACATTCGAAATTAAGAAGAAATGAATACTTGAAAGTTTTACGGGATGGTGATACCAAAACGACACCAACCCCGTTACCATTTTTTGCTGCATGCCCCATCAAAATACATTTGCCATATATCTTCGCGATTTTCCTGCACATGTCTTTCAATAAGATCAATAACCTTTAGCGCGGGTTTAGAAACACTTACTTGAAAATTGTCCATGTCCGAGTGACAAAAGTTGATGACAGGATCAGGATTGAACTCCTCAACCAAGTAGGCAAATCTTGGCTCTCTCTCAATTTTTATTTCCTTCCCACCGACTGGTATGGTGGCATAAGATAAATCCAGTTGAATATGTCCTCCAACCAAATTTGACCATTGTTTAAACAACAACATACCATAATTTGTAGGGATTTCTACAATAGTAATGTCAGTTCTATACGAAACTTTAGGGTAAGCAGAAAATCTAAATTCAACATCTTTTATAATACCAACAACAGGAACTAATCTATTATCCATTGCATAACATTGTCCATAAGGTGTATCAACTTTTAAACCAATTTCTTTCATTACATCAACTGACATAATATTAACTGCTGCTCCTGAATCAATCATGCAATTTTTAATTAACTTATTGTTAATCAACAAAGTTAACTAGAAAGGATCAACTTGATTGAGATTTTTATTCCATGTAGTTCTTAAGTACACAATAGGAGTTTCATTATTTTCCTTTACATTCTTTTCATCTTTTAATTCTTCTACACTAGATAAAATCTTCACAGTCTCCTTTCTGTAATCAGGGAATTTCATCATTTCCATTAGTGGAACAAAATTTTTTACTTGAGATAATGCATGATTCATAAACAAATGACAATCAGAAACTTGCTTACCAGAATGTAACTTAATGGTTTGGATAACTTAGGAGGTTGCGACGTGTCTATTTGCTTACTTTGATTGTTGGCTTTTCTTGATTCATCTTCCGGATGTGGAACTTTCGCAAACATCCCTGCAGGAGCACCCTGATCTGTATTCATATTCTTTCTCCTTCGCTGATATGTGAGCTTTGCATGTTCAACTGCTGCAACAGTATAAGCCCTCTTTTCCTTGTTGGTTAACCTTCTCAAGGTGGGCATCTCTTCCTCATCTGAAAACACTTGCTGTATGATGCTGCTGATTTGTCCTCCTTGAGTATGAATCTGGAATGTTGTCTCCATCAGAATAATCTTCATCATTCCCGCCCCAACAAGGATCTGTTGACAAAGCATTTATGGTAGGCTGCCATTCTCTCTCATGATTCTCCTCTTTTAGAATGGATTGCACAACAACACATTGATCAGATGCATGAGGTAATCTGCAAAATTCACACCATGGCCTATCCTCGACTAAGTTGACCTTTTTTAAGGGATCAGGAGTGTCCCTAACTTGATTTGATCTCTCTGGTTTTCCATCTTTCCAATTTGTATTATAGGGCATATCCCATAATTTGGGTCTGTCATTCCTCTGAAATTGTGGTCTTTCATTTCTGCTTTGCTTTACTTTTAAGTCTTGTAACATATCCATGATCTCTTTTAACTCATCTTTCTTTGGGGCTTTAGGATTGTATAACTTTGCATCATCCCTCTTGTTTATTCTGTCTGCCGCCTTTCTGTCATTCTCTATTGTTGTTGCTACTTTGAAAGCTTGCGACAAAGAACTAGGCCTATGAGACCTTATCTCATAATGAGTTTTACTATCAAATGCACTTAGATAAAAATCAATCAAGAAGGAATCCACTGGTCTAATATCTCTTGGAATTCTGTTTAACACCTTGTTGAATCTCTTGTTGAATTTTGAGACTGACTCATTCATATTCTTCTTTATGCTCGTTAACTCATGTGAAGCAAAAGATGTATCATTGTGGTCCCCAAATTGCTCTAGGAACTAATCAACAAAATTACACCATCCGGTTATAGATCTGTCAGGAAGGCTTCTATACCATTCTGCTACATCTTTTGTTAAGGATTGCACAAAAAGCTTCATAAAAATATCTTCATGATTCTCTTCTAGTTCCTCAATTGTGTTCTTCAAATTAATAACATGTTGCTCAGCAGATTCAACTCCATTACCAGAAAATTTTGGAATAGTTGTTCTTAGATCATTAGAAATCGGATTTGGATATCCTCTTATCCCATCAAAATCAAGTTGTCTATACCTTTCTATTACCATCAGAGCTCTCATTCTTTGGCCTGCATTGTGATAATTTCTATTTTGCCCTTGCATATTTTGGTGATTTGCTCCTTGGTAATTTTGAGCATTATTATAATGATTTCCATTGTTTTGATGCCTTCGATCATAGTTCCTTCCATTATTTGGTTGTCTTTGTGGATCATCTCTTTCATTGCTACTGTTGTTTCTTGACCATCTTTCTCTATCTCCTTGCTCAAATAATGGATTATTATGATTGTTGAAAATTAGATTTGTACCCTTTTTATGCAGAGGATTATATTTAGGCACTCCCTCCCTGTTGGGTGTAATCTTTTCTTTTGATTCTTCTCTATCATTCTTATTATTAGGAGATAAATTTAGTTCATCTCTACTTATCCCTAATATTTTTAACTTTTCATTAGGGAACCTTTTAAAGGCTTTAGCAATCCTAGGATTCTTATCTCTGTATTTAGAGAGCTTAGTCAACATTTTAAAAACACATTCATCTTCTTCATCATATTCCTCTACTTCCTCATCTATATCTGTTACCGGATTTTGATCTTCAACATCCTGAAATCCAAAGGGGTTTCTATTATCCTCAAAATTGTTTGTGGTTGCAAAACAATTCTCCTCGTAACAGCCAATGTCCTCTCTAGCCGTAAACCTCTTATATTCGGTGAAATCCATATCAGACATATTTTTAACCTTACTAAAATTCTTTTTAGGACTTAATTCCATGTAAGTGTTTTCCTTTTTAAACAAAGATCTTCCGTTCATAGAAATTTTCACAACAAAATGAAATACCAAAATATAACTGAATCAAATTTGTAGAGTCGCCACCCTTTTGATAAAAGGAAAAATGAAAAATACTAAATTCTATCCCAGTAGAGTGTATGCCAAAAATTCTGATTTTAAATTCTTTGTATATGTAAATCTGAAACAAAATCAGAACTTTAATCTAAATTAGAAACGTCATTGTATGAAAATTAAAAACTTTCAATTATATTTTAATATTAACTTCTATGTAGAATTAGAAATTTTCAAAAAATTGAATATCATCGACTAATTAAAACGTATAAAAAGGAAAAGAATTAAATACTAAACTTAAAATTTCAATTCTGAATAAAATCTAAATTATAAAACTCACCACAATATTTTAAATAAATAAATCTCTATACTGGTCTAAAACAAAAAACTCATAAAGTTTATTTGCAACTCATCCCCAGTAGAGTCGCCAATCTGTTGGTTCCCAAAACCGACGGATTGGAATCCTACGAGTCTTGCCAACTCGATGCTGGGATATCCAACTGGTTATGGTCAACGTGACGGGATTGATCAATTCAATCCAAATCCCCTGCGCTTCTGGCTCTGCAAGGCCAAGGCGGGTACACCTGTTCCTGAACCCAAAAAAAACTCAAGCCCAGGATGTTTATAGCAGAATGGTTTAAATATTAATGCTATGAAAGAATCCACAATGGCAAGATGACAGGAGACTTTCTATTTTGCACAACGATATTAAAATCGCTAAAATAACGCCAATTCGCACGACTACATAAAACAATGCTTCAAGCTTGGAATTCTGTATTACAAATAAGGATAAAAATTATATGAATATATGAATGATTTATAATAAAAGAGTAATTGTAAATTTTAAGGATAAATGAATATAATATATTTTCAAATGGCAGAGTATAAAATAGTTGCCAGCATATAAATAACGAATTTAGAGTAATAATAAAGACCAGTGTCTAATTTAATGGGCAAACAGAGTCTATATTATAAGCTGAAAAAACTTTAATGAACTTAAACTATAAATAAATTAGTAATCCAGACACGACAGATTAATTATATGAACGCAATTTTAAAATAATCTAGGATGTATTTTAACTCCTGTAATACGGAGACAAACTAGACATAAATAAGGTAACAATTAAATATTTCACAATATCTATGTTTATCAATTTTAAAATGCAATAATAATCCAGTCCACTTATCTGAATAATAAAATATTCATGAAAATCAATAAAAGATATTTATAAAGGACAACTAAATAATAATTCCACAAACTCCAATATGCATAAAATAAATAGGCTTACAAATTTTGCCTGAAACAAGATTGCACCAGGGACGCTCCTTTCGGATGATCAACCCAACGCAATTTGACTCTAGACTCAGTAGTTCAAATATATTTACTCAAAAAATTCAATTTTTACAAGCTTAGTTCAACAATTTCATCCTTCCGCCGAAATGAAGAATATATCATATATCAGTAGTATATTATTTCCCGTTTTTTCCACAGGCTCTCTTCTATCTATCATTTGATTTTTTATCTCATTTATATATGAGTGAAGAGTCATGCGGTTTTCTTTTTTCAAAGGATGCACTGCTTCATAAATATAACTAATGTGTAATATAACCAACATTTATCATATCCAGTTGTCTATTTACGGGTGACAGGTGGAGATTCTTCTGAACAGACGTGTTGCTTGATAACAACAACTAATACTTGTTACTTGGCATTTGTAATATAGTTCAATGAAGGAGAACCGAACTTTAAACTATTTTGATCATCCTTCGGTATGTGAGGCATGGGCATGTTTGTTGATAAAATAGGTGGCATCTACGTATACCCCTTCCTCCATTGCATGGCCTCCTATCATATATTTGGCGTTTCAAACAGATTTTGCTATGCTTGTGATTTCCACTACCCAGATTCCGCGAGCTTTCTCCTCCAACGTGTATGCTTGGGAACCTTGCAATGAACAACAAAAATATATTAGATATTCATAAACAGGGAATAATTGTGTGTCCACGAGCCCATCCGCTTTGGGAGGTGTCATCAAAAAGATCTTAATGCATTTTCTGCAGAGGCTCCGATAAACTTCATGTCTATACATCCGGAAAAATACTTCAACAGTCATGCTCGAATTTGGGATTGCTTCTTTTGCCCCTTTCTCCATTATCGTGCCTTCCTTGTTATGATTTTCGATACAACTTTGAAATCTTTAATAAGAGAAAACTGTAAGTCTTAGTACTGGACACATTTCCTTATAAAGAAGATTATCTGAATGTCTTCATCCCGTTGCGTCACTCCACATGGGAACCAACCATCATCCTTTCGTGGCAGCAGAAAAATGTGTGTTCTCTTCGATCAAGTATGGTAGTGCCATCCTCCAACTTTGTGAAGTGATGCGGCTTCTGCAACCGTGCGGGGTGCTCGACACTCTCGTATGATTCCCTAGATTTGATTCAATATCAACACTTACTCCGGATACATAGGCTCTACTTTCCAGATTACCACTGTCAGCAGTTTTTGTTTGTTTCTCAAACTCACAAGGCAATGAAAGTGCCTCCCTCCTAGAGTTTTCCTCTGCTAAGTCATTCTCTGCCCCAAAACAATTTGCTCTACAGGTAAAGGAGTTTGAGACAGTAATTTGGGCAACATCTTCTGGAAAAGGTCTGCAGACGTCATGATTGCCATCTTCTTGCTGTTGTATTCAACTTGGTCGTATCATTTCTCTCGCACTTCTCCTCAACAGCTTTTCTCAACTCCAGAGAGCTTTTGCAAAACAGTTCATCTGCGGAAGCAATATCATTGACCATTGGCTATCATCAGAGTGGTTTGACTCGTGCCCAGGATTGTATGTGCCAGAAGACTATATCAAGATCATATTCTGTGGATCAGAACATTAAATCATCGCTGTTAGTCAAAGTGCACTTCCAGAAACTTTTGAATATTGCCTGCTTCAGATTTATTAACAGAGTTTGTGTCTGCATAACAAAATCGATAGATATGTTTAGAATAAATAACTTTGTACTATTAAAATGCTTTCAAATTTCAGAGGAAAAAATGGTGACACATAATGATTGTATAAAAATAATATTTTATATGAAATTCGAAAATCATTTTCATAACTTAAAAATATATAAGGTGAAAGTCATATGCACAAAGCCTAATATACTAATAATATAGATTATTGTCAATGACAGATTTAGATGAAAAATGAGAGAAAGTGATCAAATGGAAGCCTTATTTTGTAAAAATTAAGGCTCCATCAGTGTTCTCAACCATCAAACTAGATAACTTACAAACACAAGTTCAATCTATCACAAATTGTACAACATTAGAAGACCTAATCTCATCTATGGCCTCCTTCAAAATGCCAAACTAGTAATCAACATCCTTACGTTTCCCAAAACTATCATTACCTCTTAAGAAAGAACAAAATAGCCAACGACATGACCCACTTTCAGAAACGTCTAGGAAACTCTAGGGGATGCTAGGCTATCCTTGGGACAACCAAGGACATTTGAGGGGACATCTAAGACGTTCCTCGATTGTCTCGGGATGGCTAGGCATCCCTTGCAATAGGGAAAGTTTGTCATGTAAAAAAATTTAAAACAACTTTTTTAAAAAGTATTGACTTGTAAGGTGGCATGGGGGGCCCACAAGCCCTCCCATGCTCCTTATACATCCTAAAATCGCACCAAGACAAAAATTTATCAGTTTTTGGCATTTTGCTATTTCCTCCAAGCTTTGGATTTGGGTTCTCAATTTTTCGTCGTTGGTTCAAGGGTGTTGCAAGGATGGGGGAGTTTGAGAGGTGAGCTTGGACACCTCTGCATTGCATTTTGTCACATTTTGGACAAGCTCCAAGTCAAACAAAATAATAGCTGCAAACTTGAATCTACAATGAAGGTATTGTTGATGTGAGTTTTGTTCCACTACAACATACAAAATCGAATACTTAGTGTCTCGAGATGAAACACCAAATCTGCAACTCTCTCTTGAATAAGGATGCTCATATGCTAAACAATATATATGAATTGTGTGATCAAATGAGACAACCTCAAGGTTCCTTTTTAATCGTGGACTTTCACTCAGTTTTATTATGTGACATGCTGGTTATCACAAAGGGACTTATGCTATTCATTCAATGGATATCAACCCTTTCAACTTCTTCAAATCACCAAACAACTTCTAGCCAAATAACTTGCAATGGGAAGAAAAGCTATCTAACTCTAAGAATGTAGGATAATGTTGATGATGGGGTGAGCCTCTACCCAATCCTTGCTTCACTGTATCAACTAGGCATAGGATGGTGTTATCTTTTATAGATGCATGAATGATTTTCACACTAGCAATGCTCATTCAAGTACCCTATGAAGGCGCAATCTAAATGAACATCTCCAATAAAAGCTAAACACTTAAGATTTAGGTCCAGACTAACCTTACACCTTTACTTACAATCAACAAGTAACAAAAGGTATGGACACTAGCTTCACCACTAATCACCATTCAATAATATCTTCCATCCAATCTACTTCTACTTCTACTTAACATGAAATGAAATCCTAATCTAAGTGAGAGATGTAAAGAACCATGAAATACTCCAAAATTATCATGTGTATCCACCATGCAAGTCACAACAATGAATAGAGAACAATTTTGGTAGTACTTTGGAAACAATTCTCCAACATAACTCCCTTTTACAAATGATGTGAGAAAACCTTTATATAGGGGCTTCAAGTACAATGAATGACCAAGATTGGTTTGAAATCAAGGGCTAAGATTAATCCACATAAGCCCTAATAAGGGTTTCCATAACCATAGCTTAAAATATTGAATGCCCACCCAATTACAATTAGGCACCACCATGTGGGTCAATAGAAAAATTACATTTCTTTCTTGGGCCAATAAGAAAATTCAAATGCATAACAATGGGATTAGGTGCACCAACAAATGGACCAATGAGAAGAGAGAACTTGTAGAAGAAGCCACCAACTAATAGACTGATGAGAAAATTCAAATGCCTCTAAGAGCCAATATGAAAAAAAGGCATGTGGGCCTAGGCCACTTGGCGCCAAATGGGACAATCAAAATAAGACATTTATTAATCAACCAATGAGCAAATTTAGGACCATGTGGGCCTACGCCACCTCATCACCTTGGGAATTGTGTCCCTCATCCTCATTCACCTTTTCACATTCAATGAACCTGGACATGATCTCATTAATCAATTCCATGGGGACACTTGACATATTTTAATTGGTTGAGCAAAGGGCTGCCACCTCAGCAAACTCATCTAGAAATTTGATAAATACCCCTTAGTTGCTGATGAGAAATCATTGTTAAGTCTTCAATATTCTTCATCCTTTGCCCTTTTGCTCTGATTTTCTACGTTGCTACAATGGATGGTTCTCAACTCAGCCTTCCTTCAATGCCCAAATCTCTGTTGGTGTGATGATGGAGGGTTTGCATACTACCACCGCTTTGATCTTCTAAGTTACCTTCTTGGATGTGTTGATTCTCTCCACTTCATTGTTGATAAATCCCTCTTCATTCTTCACCTTTATCCTATGCATCAATCTTTTGAACTTTTGGTTTCGTCCTTCTTGCTTTAGCTTTTTCAATGGTCCTGGCTCCCTTTCTTTTGACTGCTTGCCCATCTCCTTCTTTGTCTTTTGCTGCTGATTCCTTCTTTTCCTTGGCTTTAGACTTGAACTCTTGCCACCTTTCTCCATTTCTAGGCCTGCAACATCAGCACTTAGTCAAATCTCTGATTTTAGCATATGAAATTGAGACTAAATTTAAAGTTCCTACTCGCTGCTGTGTGAAATTAGACCTCTGTGATTTGTATCAGACCTGAAATTTAATCAATTTAAGCCATCATATGCCATGAAAATTTTAACAAAATTTTACCATGAAGAGCACTAAAGACACTACAAACAAACCCTGCTACAGATTTAAACAGTACTGAAAATGATGATTAACCTCTGAAATGTTGCAAATGATAAAGCTTTGAGGCACTTGAGTGATCTTGCTTAAGTTGGAAGCTAGCGCTTGTTGGAAATGATCAAAATTGATACCCTGGATGCTGGTAGTTGACTGATGTGTAACTGTCAGAGTTGTTTTAGCTTGCAGATTTAAATGATAGTGGATAGGGACTGATCTCTCTCACTTTCAGCAACAAAGCAATTGAAACAAACTCCACAAATCTGCCCAGTATAGTTTGAACTTCGAGCCCTCTGATTTTCTTTGCATTTGCAATTAAAATGATCTTTAAATTAAGGCTAATTGCCTTGTTTATATAGAAGGTTGCTTGGATATGAGGCAGCTGTTAATGCAATTTGCTTTTAAATGTTTACAATCTTTTATTTAATGGAGGCTATCTCGACCATTGAATTTATGGCCATAGCATTTAATTTGATCCACCTTTGAAAGTTGAATTTTAAAACCTCTTATTGGATCGAACCTCCTTGTGATTGCCAATTGGTATTAAATGTGTGGCCTTCATGTGCTAAGTTCGAGGCAAATTTAAATGGAAAAGACCTTGCATCGAGTTTTGAGCTTGCTATTAGCATTTAAATTACATTTGGGATCCCACCTTGATTTTTGTGCCCAATGTTTAGTTGTTTAGGTCAGGTTTGGGCCTGGGCGCTTCGATTTAGAGGCCTTATGAGGCCACATGTTACATTATATGGGGCCCAAATGTGAAGAGCCTGCTTGGCTCTTCGCTAAAAATAACTTTTCTTTCTGAATTGTTTGCAAGTTTGTTTTTTTGTTTTTGATAATATTTGGTTTTTTTGAATCTTTTCCAGAATTTAAATAATAAAAATAAATGACAGCAATTATTTCTACTCCAAACTCATCAAACAACTGAATTTTATAATTTGTGATAATCCAATTAACATTTACATAAAATGAATGCAATTTGGCACCTTAAGGAAACGTAACATGCTGAAGTTTAAACGCAGCTGCTGGAAAGAAGACACAACCTTAAGGAAAATGAGTCTTGACTCCCAAGGATGAATTGTAGCCTCCCAAAACTGAAATGCAGCCCTTCTTATTTGCCATGCAGCCTCCCAGATTTAAAATGCAGCCTTCCAGGAAGAAGTCGCAGGCTGCCAAAGAAAAAACGCAGCTTCTCTAAATAAATTTGCAGCCACCAGGTGAAAGTTCGTGGCCTCCAGATGTATTTTGCAGCAAAGGAGGATACAACAGCCTTCCGTATAACTGACAGTCACAAGAATAAAATCGAACCAGCAGATGGATTAAACGTCTTAAATCCAATAATTGTCCAATCCTCTTGAATTTGATATACTTCAGCATCAAATTCGAATTCACAGAACCATAACTAAATATTCAGAATTTCAGTGGCAAAATTCATCATCAATCAGTGATGATTCAAATTGCAGAATGAGGAATCAGTCCTCAAACCCTAGCAGTATTTCTCCTCTCTCAAAACACAATTTTTTATCAAATGATCAATGGATGAGCAAAGTGTTTTTTCGAGTTGAATTTATAAGCTTTTTGAAAAAGCTTCAACTTTACTTTTTTCACTTAAGTAGCTTCTTCAACACAACATCATTTTATAACTTTAAAGTTATAAAGTCATAAAGTTATTAAATTAAAATAACTTAATTTAATAATGACAATTAAAATATGAAGCCACTGAATCTATCTGACTGAAACAAACTAACTTCTGACAACAGAGCCCTGAGCTCAAATTGCCCTGCTAGAAATAGCCATCTGCCAAAAATAGACTTACTATAAATAGTAAGTCTCTCAAACTGGAGATCCCTGATAAACAATCCTGGAACATCTGATAACACTGTGCAGACACCCTACTAAACCAGGCCATACCCAAAATACCACTTACTAAAAATAGTAAGTCGTCCAATCTGACCCAAACGAAGAGTAGACCTGACAACCGGAACCTCTAGAATGGAATCCAATCACTGGCTCTGCCAACTGACCCCCTCTGATCACCTGATTAGCTTACAAGGGTCGCCAAACTAAGCTAATCCCAAAGGTCTGAAAAACGGGGACATTACACCAAATCAAGTTTGATCCAATCCCCAACCCATATGTTACATACCAAGGTTGTTTTGCTTTGAAATTTGGGCCCAATGGCAATAAAAAGGCTACACATTTTGTCATGTCCCCATTTTGGCTGACATCATTTGGCGTGCGGGATCAGTCTATCACGGGCTCTCGTAGACTGATAGCGATGAGGAGAGAGTCATCTCGTGATCATTTGGAGATCAGTTGATTGCATATTGCTGTTAGAGCCTACGTTCAGTAGAGCCTACATCCAGTCCGAGCCTACATTCGGTTGTAGTTGGGCCTACATTCAGTTATGAGCCTACATTGTTATAATTTTGAGTTGAGAAAAACACTTTTATATTATAATGTTATTTTATTATAAAGTGCATTATAATTGGATGTTTCTAGAAGTTCTTAGTAACTTCTTAGAAAAGTAAATAAATAGAGGGCTTGGGCATTCATTTTGACATGCTTGGATTTGGGATTTCTTCTACTTATTCATTGTGAAGCAATTTGTAGTTTTTTGGTCTGCAAATACTATTCGATCTTTGGGAACGATCACTCCCCTAGATTGGCATAACTGAGGTAGTGAAATATCTACTGAAGGGTTGCAAGTTTGGAGTTGGTACTCAGCCATCTCATTGGTACTTCATTGAGAATTTATTGTAAGGGTTTGTTTTTTGTTGGAATAAGGGTTTGAATTCATCAATTGCATTGGTGAATCATTTTGGTGAAGCTTGGAGATCATTTTGGCACATTTTCAGTTAGTTCATACTAGGGCTTGGATTCAGAATTTTGTTCATATCTCACCACCTACTTGGAGATAATTTTTATGCATTTGTGGGAAAACAAATACATCATTGGCGGTCCAGATTGTACCATTTTGGGGTCTTGAAACCCTGCCCAGATTTTAGTACTGCAGCCATACAGTACGGCCTTGGTACGGCCTATACTTGCTGACAGTACGACAGAGTTAGGAGGGGAAGTTTGGGACGGTTCCAGTCCACATTGCATTGGCAGACATCAGCATTTCAAGACAGCGATTTCCAGGTTCTTTCTGTGTGTTTGGATGCATTTCAATGTCAAGGAAATTGTATGAAAATTGTCACTGTCATAACAAGTCTGAAACGGTACTGTTCTTCTATCATTTTGTAATTGAATCAGTCATTGTTATGGTCAAGGAATCATTGAATTGATAGTGCATTGTCAGGCCTTGTCTTTACCAAAGTTTCTTGTTAAGTAACAGTCCATATATGTGCTCAGAAAATAGTCCATTGTAATCAGACATTGCTATATTTGGATTGATATAATAGAAGGTGCATTGCAAGTTCATAGTTTAGTGTTCATATGAGAGATGTTTGTAACAGTCATACATTTCTAGGAAATCAGTCTGCAGAACATTGCAATCAGAATTGGAGAAGTTCATGATATATTAGCATTGAGTCTTTGCATTGTTTTAGAGTTTCATTGTTGCTCATTGTATTACATTTCTATATTGGTATTGTTATCTCAATTGCATTTGATGCCCAAAACAACTATCACATTGAAACACTCATTACAAACAAAACAATTCAGTGCATGCCAAGTGTTTGACAAATTGTCTCAGTTCAGATTTGGGGTTTTTAGTGGCCTTTATAGTAAGGGTCATTACAGTGGTATTAGAACGGTTTTCTTGCCATCTTGTTGGGTAAGAACTGTCTTTGCATGAGTGACCAACACTTGATTGATTTCAGTATGGACAGAAATAGTACAGAGTTTCAGAGGACACGATTGTGGGCAACAGATAGACACAGTAGAAATGATGGTTATTCAGACATTCAAGATGAACTTAAGAGAATAGACCAGAACTTGTCTGAACAGTGGAATAAGCACCACCGTGTGATGAATGATATACTGTCCGACCCAGCCAAGGTGAATAAGTTGTCAAGTTTTTTATTTGGCAGATCTTCTCGCAGGAGAGATAACATAAGATTGGCTGACACAGTTACCAGAAACCTTCATGAGGATTTTGAGGAGCAAGTTAGTATTCCGACAGATGTTTCAGTTTCTACTCAGCCACAGGAGGAAGTGGTGAAGGACACTATGCGGATTGATAGTAACTGTCAACTTGGTACTCAAGTTGAGACAGTTGTATACAGGTTGCCTGAGGATGATGTCACAGGTGCTCAGAATAGTAACTACAGCACAATGGATTCAGATGATGATTGTGAGGAGGTTGTTGTGCATGATGATGAGATACATATCAGCGATGAGCAGACATTGAGTATTCATGACTTTGCTGATAGAGAGTATCAGGCACAGTTAGACGCTACATCACACGAGGTTGAGGGACATAGCACTTCACATGTTTTGTCCAGTCAGCTTAGGGTAAGCGAGGATGGGATTGTGACTTCATTATCTCATCATGACAGGATGTGGGAGATGATGGAGGATCATATCCGGATGATTTAGTCACAGAGTAGACATAAGGGAGTACAGACGCAGGCCTCTTGTATTGACTTACAGGTGATTAGGGAAGGAATGGGAACGATGAAGATGAGTTATTTACATCTTCTTTCGGACCGTGACCATCTTCTTACCCTTGCTGGAGACTATTCAGACGCCTTGAGGAGGAAGGAGGAGGAAGTTGTCAAGCTTTCTCGTGAGCTAGAGGATACCCGAGCCTCTTTGTTGAGTACTCCATTGGCATTACAGGACTCGGAGAGACAGGCTGATTTAATACAGGGAGATATCATGAGCACATTGGATTGTGTGATTGGCTCTGATATGTTGATTACAGTTGATCCTGATGATGTTACAGTAGTTGAGGATACTGTCACATTTGAGGATAGTACAGTTGATCAGAGTGGTGCAGCAGAGAGACATGTGGACAAGCTTTGTCTTGAGGTGAGTTCAGTTCAGGAGTTAGCGCATATGGCAGGGACTCAGCTTTCTTTTACAGTCAGATCACATGTGGTGGATGATAGTTGTGAGAGTACACCTTGCATTCATATCCAGGATTTGGGGACAGTATCAGACATGTATGTGGAGTTAGTTGGTATTAGTCATATTAATCAGGTGAGGAGTTTGCTTGAGTTACCAGCTGATTCTAGTTTACGGATGTGGATTCGGGATTGTTATATTGGTGTTTGGGATTATGTTGACTGGAGATCCTTATCACCTATTGGTAGCAGTAATTGTTCGGGTGCTCTCATGGACTTGATTAGTAATTTACCAGGTGTAGTTCTCATCCATGTCAGCAGCTTGTTTGATGCTGGAATTAGTTTTTATACACCTGTGTTGGGCGTTGTTCATGTATCCAGTCGACTATTCTTGTTGGAATGGGTTGATGATATCCCAGATATGACGAAGTTTACAGATGAGTCCCAGGATCGTATTGGTATTGATGACATCCAGGAGTATGCTATGGACAGTTTTGAGGACTTAGCTTCCTCGGCAGATTCTTTTGTTACAGCGGAGTTGGGCAGTGATGCTATAGTTTTTGATACTCCATATGATGATGTGAGCTTTGGAGTTGACTTGCAGAGTATGGATGGTAGTACTCCAGAGATTAGTGACTTTGAGGATACTCCTTTGGATAGTGTGGCAGAGGAGGATTGTAGGAGACAGTCTAGCCAGCGCCATCATGTGTCTAGTCAGCTGAGAGTTAGTGAGCGAGACATTGCTATCGCTTGCGAGCATTTTGATGCTGCTCGTCAGTTGTTAGCCGTTTACGGATGGGGTTCTCCTACTAGTGATGAGCAGGGAGGCAGTTATCTTTCCTTGACAGAGATCCACTCTTTATGGGAGGCTATCCGGATTCTGAGACAGAATTATATGCAGTTGGTAGCCGACAGAGATTATCTTATGGAGTGGGGCAGTACAGCATATGATGCATTATTGGTTAAGGAAGATGAGGTGAGTGAGCTTACTTAGCAGCTCGAGGTGACTTCTGAGTTTCTTGAGAGTACACAGTTGGCGTTTGAGGAGTCACAGTTTCATTTGGCTGAGGTGACCATGGAGTTAGAGCGACTTCAGTCTTTACCAGATACTATACAATCACAGACCGTGGTGTCTGGTGATCCGAGAATGTCCATGGTCGAGATTGTCAGAGACAGTGGAGATGGGGATGTATCCATCCTTGATACTAGCATTGGCATATCGGGTTCGTTTCCACTAGAGTCAGATTCAATTGAGTTGGGCGTTGCAGCTGAGCATTGTGGTATGTTTGACATAATGATGGTCTCTACTGCTGATGGAATGGAGACTGGTGATGTTGTATTAGCGATCATGTGTGATGTTGGTGAGCCGGCAGTTGGCATGGTTCCCGTTAGTGATACTACTCCCTTGGCGGTGTCTTCGGAGGTAGTAGTTAGTTCCAGCTTGGTTAGTGATCGGTTGCAATTAGTTTCATCTGGATTGCAGTCTGAGCCATTGACTGAGATTGGCGCATTCTATCGGCATTACATTGTGAGGTATGCTCATCAGTTTACCTTTGATGACCATGTTGATGAGATGATGTTACGTAGATATACTTTGGTCCCTAGTGCTTGTCATCGGTTATGGGATGGTTTGACGCCACGGGATGAGAGTTGTGATGGGCATGACATGGCGATAGGTTCTGCAGTTGACAGCGTGATAATACATGATTTAGAGCAGGAGTTTGGGAGTGATACCTTAGCGGTTGTTGTTATTGATTCTACTCCTTTGGCTATGTCATCTCTTGACTTAGCTGGTGATCAGCCGCAGTGGGTTGTATTACTTGTGCATGGTGAGCTATTGACTGAGGTTGGTTTTTTTTATCAGCATTATACTGCAGGATATGTTCATTAGTTTGCATTTGATCCATGTGTTGAGGAGTTGATGGCCGTCAGATTTGGTTTGGGTTCTAGTTCTTGCTATCCATCATGTGATGGCTATTCGCCATCAGCGGTACATGGGAGTTATGGTTATGAGACAGTGGTTGGTGAGTTGCAGAGTTGTTTTCACTATAGGAGTTGTACAGTGTGTGGATTTTCCGTACTTAGCGCAGTTTCATTCGGGAGTGTTCACCATTGTTGCAGAGTTGGATTGTGCGCTCAACATAGGCCAGTGGGATGTGTTGGTGATATTTACTATGTTGGCAGTTTGAGTTGTCCTCTCTACTTGGGTTTTGATATTTCGAGAGTTTGTGTCTCGTGGGTTCCTAACTGTGGTAGTTGTGATTTTGGAGTTTGGTTGAGCTATATTTGTCAGTTTGATTATGGATTCCTCTTGGTTATATTGCAGAGGATATTGCAGGAGCCTGCATTGATTGACAGCAGTATAGTTCATGACTACTTTTGGGATCCAGGTGGATTGATTGGTTTATTGTTCAGCCATTGCTTGGGGACAAGCAATTTCAGGAAGGGCGGACTGTCATGTCCCCATTTTGGCTGACATCATTTGGCGTGTGGGATCAATCTATCACGGGCTCTCGTAGACTGATAGCGATGAGGAGAGAGTCATCTCGTGATCATTTGGAGATCAGTTGATTGCATATTGCTGTTAGAGCCTACGTTCAGTAGAGCCTACATCCAGTCCGAGCCTACATTCGGTTGTAGTTGGGCCTACATTCAGTTATGAGCCTACATTGTTATAATTTTGAGTTGAGAAAAGCACTTTTATATTATAATGTTATTTTATTATAAAGTGCATTATAATTGGATGTTTCTAGAAGTTCTTAGTAACTTCTTAGAAAAGTAAATAAATAGAGGGCTTGGGCATTCATTTTGACATGCTTGGATTTGGGATTTCTTCTACTTCTTCATTGTAAAGCAATTTGTAGCCTTGTGGTCTGCAAATACTATTCTATCTTTGGGAACGATCACTCCCCTAGATTGGCATAACTGAGGTAGTGAAATATCTACTGAAGGGTTGCAAGTTTGGAGTTGGTACTCAGCCATCTCATTGGTACTTCATTGAGAATTTATTGTAAGAGTTTGTTTTTTGTTGAAATAAGGGTTTGAATTCATCAATTGCATTGGTGAATCATTTTGGTGAAGCTTGGAGATCATTTTGGCACATTTTCAGTCAGTTCATACCAGGGCCTGGATTCAGAATTTTGTTCATATCTCACCACCTACTTGGAGATAATTTTTATGCATTTGTGGGAAAACAAATACATCATTGGCAGTCCAGATTGTACCATTTTGGGGTCTTGAAACCCTGCCCAGATTTTAGTACTGCAGCCGTACAGTACGGCCTTGGTACGGCCTGTACTTGCTGACAGTACGACATAGTTAGGAGGGGAAGTTTGGGACGGTTCCAGTCCACATTGCATTGGCAGACATCAGCATTTCAAGACAGCGATTTCCAGGTTCTCTCTGTGTGTTTGGATGCATTTCAATGTCAAGGAAATTGTATGAAAATTGTCACTGTCATAACAAGTCTGAAACGGTACTGTTCTTCTATCATTTTGTAATTGAATCAGTCATTGTTATGGTCAAGGAATCATTGAATTGATAGTGCATTGTCAGGCCTTGTCTTTACCAAAGTTTCTTGTTAAGTAACAGTCCATATATGTGCGCAGAAAACAGTCCATTGTAATCAGACATTGCTATATTTGGATTGATATAATAGAAGGTGCATTGCAAGTTCATAGTTTAGTGTTCATATGAGAGATGTTTGTAACAGTCATACATTTCTAGGAAATCAGTCTGCAGAACATTGCAATCAGAATTGGAGAAGTTCATGATATATTAGCATTGAGTCTTTGCATTGTTTTAGAGTTTCATTGTTGCTCATTGTATTACATTTCTATATTGGTATTGTTATCTCAATTGCATTTGATGCCCAAAACAACTATCACATTGAAACACTCATTACAAACAAAACAATTCAGTGCATGCCAAGTGTTTGACAAATTGTCTCAGTTCAGATTTGGGGTTTTTAGTGGCCTTTATAGTAAGGGTCATTACACATTTCCTCTTTAGGGCCTGCACTTCGAGTTTAGAGCCCTAGTTTTTGAATTTCAATAACAATTTATCTCAGATCTAGACCCCATAACTGAGTCCAAATGCCACACGCTACCTTATAAGGCTTCCCCATTTGAAGTTAAGGGCGATAGGCTGTAATTTAGGCCATTTTAATCAGTTTTTTGGCCCACATGTTGCATCAATTAGGTCTGATTTAGCTTGTTGAAGCCACATGCTAGGCATGGGGCTTATTTTATTAATTTTTGTGCCCAGATCTGGGCTTAATTTGCCTTGAATTATTCACACGCTAGGAATAGGACTGGTCTTAATGCAAATTACAAACACATCTCAATGCTCTCAGCCACACGTTTCCTTATTTGATCTGACTTAAAATTTTGAGGCCATTTGCTGGATTTAGGGCCTATGTTCACCCAGATTTAGGGCCTTACCACTGAACTTTGTGCCCAGTTTCAGGACTTAGGCTGCATGCTACATGCTTGGGCCAGGTCCTAATTCAAAATTTGGGTCTGATATAATGTGTTTGGGGCCAGATTTAAGGGTGCTTAGGCCTGAGTTATAAGTCCAAGACTACATGTTAGGCATGGGGACCAAATTCATTGAGCTTTGCGCCCAGATCTGTGCTTAAATTGTCTTAAATCAGTGACATGCTAGGCTTTAGGGGACCAATCTCAAGCCCAATTCTTATCAAATTATGGCCTAGTCTAATTAGACCAGGCACACATGTTATACCCCCAATGGCTGTCTATGTTGCACTAAGTATTGCTCACGAGCTTAAGGTTACATTTTCAGCTACAGGGCCTTATCACCTAGAGTTTTGAGCCACTTAGGACTGAATTTTGGGCCCTTCTTGCTAGGATGGAACTCATGTCTCATTCTCTTCTTCTTTCATTTATCTTGAGATGAGGAGGTGCTTCCTTTACCTATAATTTGAGATGGGAAGAGGATTCGTCCTCCTTACTTGAGATGGGAAGAGGTTTCATCCCCCCTTATTTTCAGCTATAGGGCCTTATCACCTAGAGTTTTGAGCCACTTAGGACTGAATTTTGGGCCCTTCTTGCTAGGATTGAACTCATGTCTCATTCTCTTCTTCTTTCATTCATCTTGAGATGAGGAGGTGCTTCCTCTACCTATAATTTAAGATGGGAAGAGGATTCGTCCTCCTCACTTGAGATGGGAAGAGGTTTCATCCCCCCTTGTCCTTTTACGAAGAGGAGTCTCATCTCCATGTTGCTTGGGATGAAGAGGTGTCTCATCTCCTTTTCACTTGGGATGAAGAGGTGTCTCATCTCCCATTCATACTTAGGCAAATTTTACCTTTCCTCAGCTCAAAATTTCTCTTTTAATTCTGACTTCCAGACTTGGCCAAATTTTCCAAATTTTCTCCATTTTGACACTTAGCCAATTTTCCTCAATTTTTCCCAAATTTTGACACTTAGTCAAATATTGCCATTTTGCTCAATTTTCCCGTTTGACACTTTAAGGAGACTTCCTACATCCCGGATTGTGACAAAACCCGCTCTACTACCTAGGCCTACCAACAAAAAGAGGGGGTCCCCATTGGCAATGGGGCGATGGTGTGAAAACCTCACAATAGGTACAACATTTGATTTTCGTTTAGTTTACTGTTATAATTAACTTTGTTAGTAGGTTTGTAAATTTTAAAATGCTTTCTTTGTTTTTTTTCAAACTTTCAATTTTCTATCATTAAATGAGCAGCAGCAGCAGTGCCAATCATGAGGGTAGTGAAGAAATTGAAAATGAAGCAATTAGAATATTAGTAGACCCTTCCTCTAATTCTGAAAATCCAAACTTATCTTCTATTCCACAAGACCGTTTTACATGCTCTTCACCCTCTCTTCAAAATTTTTCAAATGGCTCTTTCAATCTCAATAAACCATTGCTTCAATTTGCCATCAATTTGACCATTGACAAGGGTAAACATGCAGGAGGCAGTAGGCATTGGCTATTTCATTTTTGCAAAATTGATTACCATGGGAACTATACTAGGGTTAGAACCTATCTATTGGGTGAGAGTGGACATGGGGTTAGATTTTATGGAAGTATAACATTGGAACATTAGGTTGAAATTGCAAAGTTGGTTGGAGTGAGTGAGAACAAATTCATTGGTTCTACTCACAATAAGAAATGACCATCTATTGATTTGCATGAATAGTCCAATGTGAGTTGGAGAGAGTTATCATAGAGGGAAGAGGAAGGTCACTTTTGTTGCAGGTGAGAAAAAATACAGTTTTTTTTTTCTAAATAAGTGCTTGGTAAACTTTTTAACATGACCAATGATGCTGGCATGATGTGCCCTCCGGCCCCACATAAAACGCTTTTAACCCAGAGCTATGAACCGGTTTGGCCACATTCAGGGGACCTCATCCCTTTTTAACAAAGTTGAGGCTCAAACCCATCAGCACATTGGATCAGCAAAGGCACAAGTTCGCAATCACAATGGTGCAACAAGGGTGTGAACTTTGGTGGGCACAACACCGCCACCACCACTTAACCAACACGCTAAGTGGTGAAACCCAAGAAAAAATACAATGAAAGGGTTGATGAATATGCAAAAACATGAGCAAGTCGATGGTTCAGTGGCCAAATATATTTATGTCCATTCTATTACATTTCATTGGGCAAGGTCACTTCGTTTCAATTTCAAAGCTATGTTGAGATGCAATGGTAGTTGAATCCTATTATGCTCCCCCTGGAGACATAGATTGCACACCTCCCTCCTTGACAAACAATATTCAAAGGTGAACATGTTGATGGAGGAGATGAGAATTAATGGATTAGGACTAATAGTTCCATTATTATGGATGGGTGGACCGATATTCGACATCATCCATTCATTAATATTATTGTTACATGCCTTTCTGGCTCATTATTTTTTAGAGCTATTAATCATTCTGGGAAATGTAAGGATGCTGCTTACCAGTTTGGCATTTTGAAGGAGGCCATAAAGGAGGTTGGGTCTTCCAATGTTGTATAAGTTGTGACAGATTCAGCTCATGTTTGTAAGCTATTGGGTTTGATGGTTGAGAGCACTTACAAACATATTGTTGGACTTCATGTTGTGTACATGCTTTGAAAGACATAGGCAAAATAGCTTGAGTGACGGTAGCAATGGCAAAGATTAGAGACATACAAATTCTTGTATGTAACCATCATATTTCACTTGCACTATTCAAGTCTTATTCAAATAAAGAAATACAGCAACTAGCTGAGACTATATATGCTAGCTATTTTATTTTGTTGGAGAGAATGTTGGATGTGTAGGATGCTCTATAATCCATTGTGGTTTGTGAAGAGTGGAAAAAGTGGGCTCAATAAAAAATAGGAGGAAAGATGGTGAGAGAAAGAGTGCTTAATGACAATTGGTGGTCTAATATCATGTAAGAAGAAATGTTCAAGTTTGTACTTTGTTTTACTTTTTAAGTTTTTAGTTTTTAATATTTTATTTTAAAATTTCAATTTTCATTATTAATAGTGTTAATGTCATGATTTTTTTTAAAAATAAACATTACTTGATTCTCTATGCTATCACATGTTGTGGGGGTAGTCAGACATGTGGATACAAACTCTCCTAGCCTTGGAGAGATTTATGAGATTTTTGATAGTTGCTCTAATCAAATGAAGTAAGTGATTCATGGCAAGGATCCCGAATCTCAATTCTATGAAGAACATATTAGGCCTATTGTCACAAAGAGGTGAACACAATGAACACCCTTCTTCATATGGCTGCCCGCGCTCTTAATCTAAAGTGGTATGCACCTAGACTTGATTGAACGCTTCCTTGTGAGGATGATAAGGTGATGGAGTGGTTTATGGAATCCCTTTGTAAGATGTATAGCACCGAGGAGGTAGACATACTTCGAGAGTAGTGGCTTTAGTTTTATGATCTAGAGGGTCCTACATTCAACAAACCAAAGGCTAGGACGAATAAGGCTACTATTGGACGAAAGAACCCTATTGGATGACAGAAATTTCATGGGGAGGACACACCAAAGTTGAAACAACTTGCTATTTGTTTACTCTCACAGATTGCTAGTTCCTTTGTTGCAAAGAGGAATTGGTCCACCCATGGCTTCATCCACTCCATTAAGAGAAACATGCTTATCTTGAAACGAGTAGAAAACTAGTTGCAATTCATAGTTCCTTGAAACTTCAGGATCCATAGACTACTAAGTATCAACAAAGTCCACCAACGCGTTGGGATGTTGATCTTGAAGATGTTAGGCAAATTGACAAGGAGGTGCAACCAAGAATGTTCGACTACCATTGGATGATCCACTTCAGGCGAAGAGTGAAAATGACACAGATGATTTTGAATCTTTGGATATTGAAAGACTCATAGATTGTTGTATTTTGAAGTTTGAGACTTAGAGTTACTTTAACAGTTAACTTTAATTTTAAAATTTGAAGTCAAG
Organism: Chamaecyparis obtusa; assembly: GCA_027943335.1. Classification (NCBI taxonomy): domain Eukaryota; kingdom Viridiplantae; phylum Streptophyta; class Pinopsida; order Cupressales; family Cupressaceae; genus Chamaecyparis; species Chamaecyparis obtusa. Next base: position 2,142,779 of record BSBK01007476.1, on the reverse strand, counting down.
CAACAAAATGCTTTAATACTTAATAGTTGATACTGCTATCATGAATTTCATGATTAATTTTTATCATTGTTCAATGTTTATAATTTATATTACTGTCATATTGCTATTATGCAGCTGGGTCATTGATTTATTTACATTTGTTATTGTTGTTATCACTTATTGACTCTCCTAGGCTTGGAGAGATTTATGAGACTTTTGATAGCATGCTAGATCAAATGAAGCCGGCAATTCATGACAAGGATCTTGGATTACAATTCTATGAGAAGCATATTTGGCCTATTGTCACAAAGAGGGGGAACACAAGGAACACCCCTCTTCATATGTTTGTCTATGCTCTTAATCTGAAGTGGAATGCACCTAGACTTAGCTGAATGCTTCCTTTTGAGGTGATAAGATTGTCGAGGGGTCTATGGCAGCCCTTCATAAAATGTATAGCACTGTAGATGCAACCATACTTATAGAGAGATGGCTCTAGTTTTATCATCTCAAGGGTCCTACATTCAGCAAACTAGAGACTAGGACAAACGGGGCCACTATTGCACAAAAGAAAACCTATTGGATGGTGGAAATGTCATGGGAAGAACACAACTAAATTGGAACAAATTGCTCTTCATTTACTCTCACAAATTGGTAGTTCTTCTATTTTAGAGAAGAATTGATACACCTATAGCTTCATCCACTCCATTAAGAAAAACAAACTTACCTCGAAATGAGTAGAAAAAACTAGTTCCAATTCATAGTTCCTTGAGACTTTAGGATTGACAAACTACTAAATATTGGCAAACTCCAGCAATATGTTTTGATGTTGATTTTGAAGATGTTAGGTAGATTGATGAGGAGGAGGTGCAACTAGGAATGGCTAAGCTACCATTAGATGATCCACATAACCAGAGAGTGACAGTGATATAAATGGTTCTGAATCTTTGGAAATTGTTAGACTCATAAATTGTTGTATTTTGAAGTTTGAGACTTTGAGTGACTTTAACAATTAACTTTAATTTTAAAATTTGAAGTTGAACAACAAAATGCTAAAATACTTAATTAATCGTAATACGGTTGGCATGAATGCCATGATTAATTTTTTTTGTTGTTCAATGTTTATTGTTTGTGCTACTGTTATACTGTTGTTACACTACTGAAGTTTATACTGCTGTTACACTGCTGGTGTCATCGTTTATTTGCCCATCGCACATGCACACACACACACATTTAAAAAATCATATATCAGTGGCCTCGTTTTTCCCCCAAAACGGCCTTTGGACTGCCATCCCCGAGACATGCCCCATGCCATCTCCCTATCCCCATCCCCAGAATGCCATGGAACACAGTAAATTCAATTTTTTGCATATATATTCCACCAACTAGCTGCTGGCAAACAGCATCAAAGGGAAAAAGAAGTTAAGCATTTATGCCTTATTGCAACAGCTAAGTTTTCTTAAGCAGATGTATTTGCATATGCAAATTAAGCTACAATGTTGAATGGAATGGTTAATGTGATTAAACTTTATACATGTTCCAGTATAACTGAGAATTGAGGAATTGTCTGAGATCAACATTTCTGTTGCTTTATTTTGGATTTTGTTGTTCGAAACCCCAATGATTTATGCAGGTTAAAGTTCCACCACTGGGAGATAAAGCTGCCGTTCTAAGAACAAAGAATAATGGCGAAGCTTCATCTATAAAATTGCTGACAAGAGTGGAACAGCTGAGGTTGTTATCAAAAGCAGAAAAGGCAGGCCTTTTATCTGCTGCTGAAAACTTTGGTTTTTCTCTTTCTTCAATAGAAAAACTGGGCCTTCTTTCAAAAGCAGAGGAACTGGGAATACTTTCCGCAGCAACCGATCCTAACACACCTGGAACGCTTCTAAATCTAGCAATAGTTCTTCTACTTGCAGGCCCGTTATGTGTCTATTTTATTCCTGAGGATTCCATTTGGCAAATAGGCTTGCAAGCAGCAGTAGCTTTGCTCTCTGTTGTGGGTGGACCTGCAGCATTTGCTGGATCAAATTTTGTAGCTATGTTGCAGAAATCAAGCTAAGAATTGAAATGTTCAGTGATCCTTCACGCATCCTTCTCCTGGTTGAACTTATTGTATTTTTTGTTTAAGGAAATGACGTATAAAGAATTTGAACCTTTTCTACTATTCAGAATCAGATAAATGATTTATACCCTACTGTTCATTCTATTAAGAATCATTTGAAGTATTTTTGATATTGGGTCCGTGATTTGCCATTTATTAGTCACTGATGATAGAAATGCACAAGCCCAAGATTTGTTTTTCATCGAGTTCCTTGTCTGTCCTCTGTTACTTGTATTATTTAATTCATACTGCAAACATTTTTGGTTCGATTTGTTATCAACAAAGTTACAAGAAGGATAATTGGAATTTGACATCTTTTCAACTTCATGATGGGGTATAATTTGAGTTGAGACGTATTCACAATTTATGAAAAGTTCGTAGCAGGTGCATAGCTGCTGTTGTAGTGCATGTAGCCACATCATTGCCAAAGTATGTCATCCACTGTAAAACGAGACATTCAAAAGCTTTGTATGCATTTATCATGCTTTAATACAAAAAGTTAGTGCTTGGAGCAATCATTATTTTACTTTATCTTTGTTGAAATCCATAATGTAAGCTCCATCTCGTACTCTTAGTTCATCACAAGTTGTCACCTTCATCTCCATATATCTTTTATAAATGCAAAGTTCACTACATTTATTGCGTACTCTCTTATTGAATTGAATAGTCACTCTTTGTTCAATCACATTTCCTTCTCAGACTTGAGCAACTATGTTATTTGAATTTGCTTTGAAGTATTATTATTTTGGGTATATTAACGTAAATCATGCATAAGATTGTGCACTTTCTATGTTGTCACTCAATGCTGCACATCAAGCAGTCCCTTCACTTTTACAATTGTGTCTTAAATCTTTTGGCACCTCTTTTTTTTAATGCCAATGTATATTTTCTAAGCTTGTCAATGCTCTTTATGATCCTTGGATTCATAGGTGTCCCATTGTCAACACTTTGTCAGCGCCATTGAATGCCTCGTAGAACCTTTAACCACTACGTCTAGTATTGTACTCTACCTTTTGATTCTCACTTGTACCATATTATCTTTGTCAACTAAATAGTTCAATCGACTTTTAGTAGGATACCCACACACTACCTCATCAATTGCCACCTCTACCCAATTATCAGTGCAACATTATCCTTCCACCAACTAGGAGAGAGTTGAATAGAGCATAAATTTTGATTCATAACTTGATTCCAACGCAATCTTTTCATTTGGAATAGAATTTCAATATTGTATCGATACATTATTCTTTATAAATTTTCCTATAATTGCATACACATTATGAGGTTATAAGAATGTGATTAGGGCCTTTGTAAACAAACCAAGTGCCGCTATTATTTTTCTTGAGAGGTTGTTTGCATTGAATGACTTGGGATTGAGTACTCTCTTATTTTGTAGCATCTTTGCATTTATGTGTGCTTGTGATGGATCAATAACTAATCCCTATAATGACAAATTACAACCACTTTACATTAAATATTTGGGCATGGTGAGTGCCGGAGTGGAAGCTAGAGAAAGAAAGGTGAATTTGAGTAAGAAAGGAGCAAGAAATAGGTGTGTGAAGCAACATTGTGGTAATGGTAAAGGGAATGCGGACAATGAGGGCTTGGTTGGCAATTATGATGCTATTGGTTTGGTGGGTGGGGCCTATTAGATGATGAGTAAGGACTCAATCTCTTTTGTCCTAGAGGTTTTAGTTGATGGGGAAGGTTTTAAAGATGGGAAGGCTTTCAAGGTACCTCCAGACCTTGAAGGTATGTTATAGGGTTCCTTATGTGAAGAAAATGTCCCCAATACTTGTGAAGGTGGTAAAAAAAGTGCATAAGCTCTTATTGAGAATATTTTCTCTATGATAATTCCAATGTGGACTACTCTTTTTGGTGCTAAACCTAAAGGTGGAAGCTCTTCCACTTTGGTCCAATGTGTCTCAACTCCTAGTATTGGAGAGTTCTTTATTTCCATCCCTAATAATATCATTGATGACTTTGGTGGATAAATTCATGGGCCCTAGCCCAAATATTGATTTGGTTAGGTCTTTTTCCCTTAATAAATGGAAAACTAAAGTGTAGGTTGATATCTTAGCTATGGCTAGAGGTTTTTTCTCTTTTTCTTTTTCCTATGAGGAAGATTTGTGGAAAGTCCTTTCTAGAGGGCCTTGGCTTATAGGCAAATCCACTTTGTCTCTGAAAACACGGTAACCAAGTTTTGATTCTACTAAATGGTCATTTAATATGGTTGCAGTGTAGATGAGACTTCCCAAGCTTCCAATGGAAAATTGGGATGAAGTTTTTAAGGGTATTGCGAGTGCTTTTAGTTAGCTATTGACTATTGATTAAATGTCTCTCTCCAAAAAGCACTTAGTGCCAAAATCTATGTTAGTGTGGGCAGTCTCTTAATTTGCTTGCTTCGATAAAGCTCATGTCTAAGTTTAGTGAGTGGGAACAAGTGGTAAAATTTGAATCTCTCTTTTTCTTGGTTTTTGTGTAAAAAGGAAGGTCGCTAGGCTATTTTCTAAACAAAAAACCAAGACCTAAGTAGATGATTTGGAAGGAAAAAGCATTTGAAGCCATGGAAAAAGATGGATCCTCTAGTAAGGATCCCATTCTTATGAAGAAAATTTTGTAGGAGGTAGTGAAAGATGTATTCAAGTACTCAAAGATGCTCGCACCATATCCTCCTTCGATGGAGGATCTTGACTAGGTGAAAGAGACTGTAAGGGAAGTGGAGGCTCCCCTAGCTTCAGAGTTATGTTATGGTATGAAGGTTTCTTCCTCATCTATGACATAGGAGCTTTCACAAATTGAACCTTTGAAGACCAAGGAGGGGGCTTTGAGGACTATGAGCATAGCCCTATTGAGACTTTGGAGGTAGGGTTAGAGGATCCTCTTGTTATTCATTCTCCTTTTATATCTCTTAAGAGATAAAGGTAGATGATGAATCTAAGGGAGGCGAAATGGGGGCCCTAGTTGAGACTCCTTTTATAATGGTCTAAACTAGGAACAAGAAAGCCGCAAAGATCTTCACCACATCCCAAGAAGTGATCACAAGAAATAGACAAAATTAAAATTATGGATTAGACCCATGGGTAAAGGAATACCAATGTCCCAAAAAAATAGGGAAGAATGAAAGTAAAATGGAGATTGTTGAGGGGATCTGAGAAACCCTTTTTGATATGTTCTCTATGAGAGCCTCCAAAAATATTTAATGAAGATATTATCTTGGAACATAAGTGTACATTACGAAAAGGGAGGCATGATACACAAGGGATTTGCCCACCTTTTCCTAATGCACAATAAAAATGAAGATGACCCAATAAGCTCAAGTAGGAGTTAAGCACTAAGTGAGTGCACTAATCCTTCGTGATAATGATTAAGAATGAAATGGATTCAGATAAAATGATCTAATGATGTAAGACAAAAGACTAAATAAACAAATATAAGCACTTTTGAAAAAGATAAATTGATGAAAAATAGACACAAAGCTACAATGACTTGAAACGAAAACTTGAACTTTGACCGGTAACTTGAATATAAGGGTTAAATGCCAAGTATAAAATGCCTTGGGCATTTTGTTCCTGGGAACAAAAAGCCTGGGGTGTTGTGTTTCTAGGGATTTTTCTTGAAACTTTGACAGTTGATTCCCTAGATCCTGCATTTTTCTAATGAAGTATTGACAGTTGTGCCACTTGTACCTACACACATAAAAATAGTAAAAAGGTTGTGCAAAGGGGTTTGCCTTGGTCAAACCCCTATTTAGGAATCAACCTTAAAATGAAATAAGATAACATAAAAGAAAGTAAATGTGAAGGTAAATATTAGATCTACCTTGCTAATAGCTTCATGAATGAATATTGAGATCGCACATATTCATGAAGATGCTTGTATGGTGCTTGAATTGTAGTTGTTGACCTTTGGATGTAGAAAACAATTAAGGATACCTTCACAATTGCACGGATCTATGAAAGCAACTCCTAAATCTTTAATGTTGTTATGCTTGATTGAATGTCTGCTATCGAGGAAGAACTCATAAGGATGGACAAATGATCTTCTTTCTTTCTTGAGAACTCCTCTACCTGGTCATAATGGGAGATAAGTTTTCTACAATGGACAAGATTGCCTTCAAAATGCCCTGGATGCTTGGAGAGATACTAGATCTTGGATACTTGCCTTCAATTCTTTGAGAAAGCTTGATAATCTTGATCATGGTTACCAAAATTAGGAGAAATAGTGTTGATATACCTCTCATGCATTTCAAAATTCAAAAATAAGCCTGGCCGACCATAGGATCTAATTTTCCACCGAAACACCGCAATAGGGCTCTGGTTCAAATTTGCGCCCAAACCTCGAGGTTCCTATGAACATAAAGCCCTAGACATTATGTACCTAGGAAAAATCACCAAATTTAAATGGGAAGCCGAAAAGATGGGGTATATGTCAGATTAGGGGAAGACATGTAGCCAGATGGATATGAAATCTCAAAATCACCAAAATGGGGCCTAACTGAGCATCCAATTATGGGTCCTAACTATTTAGGGTGTTATATTCAGTCCCCACTTTAGTGGAACGTTATATTTGGTCCCCACTTTAGTGGAAGTATGAGACAATCTCAAGCTCATGGTTAAGTAGATCAATGCATTGGAATTTTTTTTTATCAAGGTTAAGTTGACAAGGAAACACCAAGCCCCCAAGTGACTTAGGCCCTCAACAAATTCAAAACCAAGATAAAAGAGGCAACACACGAAAGAGAGAGAGACATAGATAGAAAGACAAAGAGACATGATCAAATAGCCTAGTAAGGTATTGCCTTACTATGGATCATGAAAAGGGAAAACACTTCTACAAAAGATGGAATTGATAGTCTAGCAAGCTATGAGATGCTAGTCGACACATCAAAACAAAGGGGATCAGTCCTTAAGAAAATCTTGTCTCCATTAAGGGATCTAGAAAAGTGGCCAGTTTAAGGACCAAATGAAAATGGTTAGTTAGAGGACCAAATGAAAGAAGGAAGGATGAGTCTTAGGATCCATTGAATAATACATAGGGCATGATTTTGTAAAGATGAAGGCAAGGAAAACATTGTCTCCTTAGTCATTTGCATAAGAGATTGCATTGAATCATTGTGTGCATGTGAAAAATGTGAAACAAAAAGTGGAGTATATGCCCTTATGTTAATGTGACTGCAAATGCCTTAATGGGAGAAATGGCTTTAAAAAAGCATACATGCACCCACATGAGACATTTCCACTATGAGATGCACTCAAGCAATGACAAACTAAGGAAAATGAACACATGAAAAAAGAGAGTACAAAAAGGATCTACTAACTCTGGGGTCAGTATGATCATATGATAACTCATGTATATCAGAATTATATAAAAATGAACCGTCATCATCCCACAAAGGTAGTATAACTACAAGCACAATGGAAGGTCATATAAGAGATATAAAGAAGAGTTATTTACATTACGAAGACAAAAAAGAATGGTAGGTACTATTTTTCATCATCTCGAATCGGATAATACAAAGGAACATTTACAAACAATGACACATGTACGACATAACATGTATATGACACATAGAAGAAAGGAGATACAAATAGAGCAATGCCACGATAGGTTGATTCCTTTATCACCTTGCACCAACAGAGCAACAAGAGTTGTACAAAAGAAATCTAAACAAAAAATATTATTGAAATATTTTTGACATACATGCATATATGTGTTGACATTGATATTTCGTCATTGATGTCAACATATTCCTATTGTTTGAGATAGTGTTCTTGTGTTGTTCAATGAGATGTTTGGTTCTGTATGGCTATTTTATTGAGGCTCAGATGTTGTGAATGTAGGATTGGTTTTAGGGATGTCTGTGGTTGATTCATTTCAATTTACAGAGGTTCGCATGATGATTTGAGCGAGATATTGGTTTTTGAGTTGAGACGGGTATTATGAGATGTTTATTGGTGAAAATGTTTCAGATTTTAGTTTGTTCAGGATTGATATTGCAATATTTTGGTCTATGGACCTAGTGACATGTTTAGGGAATGGATGTTTTTCCTCATCTCGATTGGTTCATGATTTGGAGGATCACAAGCTATTTTTCTTGATTGGTAGAGGTTCCTATTGTGCTCTTAAGGTTAACTTCTAAGATGGTGATGATTTCTGAGATTACAGTTGTTGAGGATGTTACTGTGGCATTTCATGGTGCTTGTTGATGTTTCTAGACCGTGTTCTATTTGTGTTGCTAGATCACATTGATTGGTGTGATCATGTGTAGATATTCTTGGTTGGCGAGCTCATTTCTTTATGTTCTTGGCTGACTTGGTGATGTAGCATGTTGCAATAGATCGAGGCATAATTATTGGTGTTGTTGCATGTTTGAGGTTGAAGATTTGGATCATTTCTATGTCTTAGCTAACATATTTTGGATCACATTGATGATTGTATTGTAATTGATTAAAAATATTTTGTAATTGGGTGTTAAGAGTTTAGCTGACCTTGTTTATTCCTTCATGGTTGATGAATTGTATAAACGTGATTGTATCACTTTGTGGATCGTGAGCGTGTGTGTGCATGGGTGTATAATTTTTAAGGTGTGCACATAGGTATGAGTGAAAGCTTCAATTGAGGCATAGATTTGATGTTTAATGTACTTCATTGGAATTGAACATGCATATGAAGATGCTATCAGACAACTCACAAACTGTTGATTGTTTCCCACTATGGATTGTAGTCCATGAGATTGTTGTAAGGAAACAAGCCTTCCTTTGGATTGTAGTCCTTATTGTATTTGAGCAGTGAGCTCTAGGCAATGTGCCTGAATGCATGTTTGTTCCCTTGTAATACTTTGAGCAAGGTATAGTGATTTTAACATAGTACATCATTTGTGGGTTCCATCCCCACCATGGTTTTGCCCCTAACTGGGTTTCCACACAAAAATTCTTGGTGTTATGTGTTTATATGTTGTTGTGGATCATTGGTTAAATGCTTAATTATCAGATCTATGGTTTAAGGTTCAAGTTATGCTAAGTTGGTTTGTGTTTATGAGTTTTTGACACAATTATTTCACCCCCCTCTCAGTTGTGTGGCGATGCCTTATTTATATCAATTGGCATCAGAGCTAGTTTCTCTTTGGAAGCTTAATCACTTGAGGTGATTTGGGATGGAATCCTTTAAGAAGGAGAGTTCGAGATTTAATGGTAGTAACTATTCATTTTGGAAAGGATGCATGAGGAAACATTTGAGATGCATTGGAGAAGAATATTGGGAAGTCATTGATAAAACAGGTACTCTTCCTGCCGATCTTTCTAATGCTACTCATGATGAGAAGAATAAAGTTGAACGTATCACCAAAGTAATAGAAGTGTTGTTGAGTGCCTTGGCTGATTAATAATACTTGAATGTCATGGATTTGGATACTACACATAAGATCTAGACAAAGCTAGAGACCTTTCATGAAAGAGATCCCCAAGTGAAGATGGATAAGATGCAAACTCTAAAAGGAAAATATGAGTAATTGAAGATGAGAGAAGATGAGAATGTTACTTCCTACTTTTAAAAGGTGAATGAGATGGTTTTTACTATTAGATATGTTGGTGGTACTTTGGAAGGACACTAGTAAATTTTACCCTATTTTTCGACGCGGATTAGTCGAATTTTTGATACCCATTGGTCGATTAGATGACCAAAACTGTTGTCGAACTTTTTTTGTCGATTATTCGACAGGAAAAACCATCGTCGAAATTTCAACCTACTTAGTGGTTGAATTATCAACCGAATCTTCGTTGAAGTAATCGCTTGAAGCTGGAAGAATTGAAGATCAAACCTTTTATCTAAGCGACCAAAGTTCGTTGCAATTGAGACCAACATTGGTCGGAATCAACGTCGGACACATAGCAATCTCGTCGAAACAACAAACATAGCGTGTCACTTTTTCGACCAAAGTTCGTCGAAATCGACGTCGAACACATAGCATTCTCGTCAAAATTACTAATATTAAAACGTCGAAAAATTGACCAATACTAATTCTTCGTTATATATATATATATATATATATATATATATATATATATATATATATATATATATATATATATATATATATATATATATATTATTGATGGGTTTGTAACCGATTTCTCTATATTACAGAGATTTTTCAGTGGGCTTGCAAGTATGCTATTAGAGAAAATATTGAGGTGAGTTTCAATTGTGGCGGATTTTGCAAACTAGATTTGGTTATGAATTTCTTAATGCTTTTATTTGAAATAAAGATGACGATGACTTATATACAGGTTGCACATCCACATCCACATCTGATATAAAATTTATTATTATAAAGTCTTGTTATGGAAATCTGTTTTATATTAGTCTATATTATTTTGAAGCCTTGTTATAGAAATTTGTTTTATATTAATCCTCAGAATTAGTTAGCAAATCTTCTTCTTTCTTTCTAAATTCATGGATGATTCTATTTTTCTGCAGTAAATAGCATACGTAACAGATAAACATGAAATTAGCAACAAATATCTACCTCTAAATACAACTCCAAATGAATGAATAAAAGAAGAAAATGATAATGCTGATTGGGTATCCAGTAAATTAAATAGTTTAATCATGCAAATAGATGTGGATAGTGCACATCACAGTGATGAAGAAACAATGCTAGTAGGGCAGTGACATACAAAGAGACCGGCTTAAGAGGGAACATAGATCAGACCATGACATGCATACAAGGATAATAAATAATTATAGTATGTTCAACTAGAGATAAGAGATCAACCAAGGCACCTACATGAAATAGTCATATATCAAGTGCAATAACATGATCAAGAGATGGTTTAATCATTAAGAGTCACAACTACCAAGAAATAGAGCATCATGATTACATATGGAAAAAAGAGGTGTAATGTTCCCTCTAAGGATGCATTGTAATTTAGGGACAACTAGCTTCCATTCCTTTACTCTGTATGAATTATGTTCTTGATGCCAATATAATCTCCTCAATTATTAATACAAAGTCAATGATATATCCCATTAATAATATCAAGGCCACTTAGTACCCCTGATTTTGGCAACTGGATGCAACTTTAATGAGTGCATCTTGTAGAATAAATCTAAACTTAATGATTACTATGATCTTGGATGTATCAGGTTTGGTAGATTAATGGTGCAATATAACCACTGATATAAGAGATACCCATTTGCAATTGCATAGATATCAATCTGAGAATGTATGTTTGTGCCCATCTAAAGAGTGCTTCTCTCTCTCTCAAACACACATACTGTATCTGCTATATCACAAAGGTAATAATATTCTAGGTATTGCCAATCAGATTTATGATGGTGAAGGATATGATAGGATATCTAATATAGATACCTTTAATCTATCTTTGTATTGTTCCTCGATCTGATCACTGTTTCTAACCTTTGTCAAACTTTTATAGACGATGATATAATTCTAATTCTGAATAGTACCTTGGATGCTGTTTTGAAATTATTGTTTTGTATTCATGCATTTGCAATGGGTGGAGCCTCTCTTGATTGGTATTGTTAGTTCCTCATGTATCCATTCTTGGTATTTCTGCCACTCAACTTGTGCATTCAGACTTGAATGAAAATAAAATATAAAATCCTCCTTTGTTGATCCTTATTCCTAATACACACAGCTTTATGTGTTTCTTGCCATACATTGCTTGATAATACTTGTGTAGTCTGCAGAGTAGTGGATGTGATTCAAATCAGGAGACTATACGCAATCAACCAATGATTACGTGTTTGGTTTGTTCAACTAGAGATAAGAGATAAGGGATCAACCAAGGCACCTACATGAAAGAGATCAGGATAATAAATAATTATAGTATGTTCAACTAGAGATAAGAGATCAACCAAGGCACCTACATGAAATAGTCATATATCAAGTGCAATAACATGATCAAGAGATGGTTTAATCATTAAGAGTCACAACTACCAAGAAATAGAGCATCATGATTACATATGGAAAAAAGAGGTGTTACAGGTTTGCATCACACATGCTTAAGGAAAAAGTTTCTAATACAATTGAAGAGAGTAATTAATTTGGAAAATTAATCAAATGTAAGAAACATATGGCATTAATTTTGATAGTTTGATCAAAGGCCACTTTTGCAGGCACCACCCACCAATCTTGGAAAGGAAATAGAGCCTGTATACCCATATTTGTTTGTCATACCCTTTTTGCAAGGAACTCAAAATTTATTCAAATTAAACAAGTATGAACTGTAAGAGACTAAGAAAGAGGGAAAGGTGTTACCTCACTAAGATTATAGTAATAATGAGACAAAGAAACATGAAGACTAAATCCAACGAGACCATATCTGAACATTCGGGTTCGATCAAATTCAAAAATTGGTTTGCCTTCATAGCACTGTCAAGTCAATAGCATGAGCATTATTTTGTGTCTAGAGTGTCATCAATGTTTTTAAATGTAGAATGAAATGGTTGTAAGTATGCATTTCTGCCACATGCAAATGATTTTGAGATACAGACCTGTGCAATCCAATCTCCCAAGGAATAAATAGCACCACTTATCGCCATCTTTGCCAAAATAGGATTTGTCTTCAAGGCCTCTTCATACGCAGTCTAGTTATGCACAGGAGCATATCTGACAATCTCATAGAGGGTCCATCCCTGAAAACAAAAGCACCATTTCAGTTTGAATATTGAATATATACAAATATTATGATGAAAGAAAAGCAAACAATCATACGCTCTCTAATTTTGAGGTATAGAACAACAAATATAAACTGAAAAGCCAATTAAAAACATAAGAGACAAATCACACTTCAGGAAAGTACAAAAAGAAAAGCAAGATAAGTTCTTATCAGGCCACTGAAAAGCTTTCAGTATTTTAGATAAGACATCACAAGTATTTATTTCATTTTTTTCATGAAGTATATGCATGATGGTATATTGATTTATTATCATTTCCTTATATTGCTGTATAAAGTATCTCTGTTAAATGCCTTTTGTCTTTTCTGTCATTGGTATTTATTATTTATCTCTTCCTTTGAAGCTCTTCACCACCTTAATGATAGACTATATATATTCATGAGAGAGAACAAATGATCACAACCCTCCTGCTGAAGTTCACATCATTTATGAAAGGTTGCGTCTCTTCCCTTAATTAATCGGTAACAATTCTTAAAGCCGATGGTTACTCTAATATGAAATTGGTTATCTTAAAACAATTTAATTACTTGTTTCAACGTTAACATACCTTAATGCCATCAATCAAAAAGAATTGGCTTCTATTGCCCTCCAATCATATGTACGCCCGTTGTATCACGCAGGCTCATGACAATGGCTATTGCCAATTTAGCCATAAATAGATTTTTGGATGCACTATTGGTATAAACCGATGACCGAAAGAAAAAATTCATTGAAGAGAGCAAATTTGAGGTAAGCCAATTGTTGATATTGCAGCACCAAAATAAAGTCCCTATGTCAGCACTAAAGAAGGGTGTTAAGAATTCCAAATTATAGTGCATGACATAGAATAATGTAATAAATAATTAATCAACATGTTAATGTTATCTATTATATGTTAATTTTTAGATAATTATTAGTTATGAGTTGGTAGTTAGTGGTTTGGGTAGTTAATAAATTGGATGACTTCATAAAGCCATATAATGTAAACATCTGTGAGTTGAAGATGAAAGATTAAATTTGTGTATTGGAGTCTCATGCTCTTTGTTTTCAATTTTGCAATATATCTTACCCAAATGTTGCTGGAATTTCAACTCACTAATGCAAATCAACATTGTCCAATTGTCATCTATTTCACACAACACTCTATTAAGGCTAAGTTGCTTGTAATCAAATTTCTATACTAGTGTTCATCCTATTCTTCGACAGGTCATTCTTACAAATAGATAGCAAAGAGGTATGACATACTGCTCCAAACCTCAAATTGCTTCTCCACCTTCTCCATCACCAATTGAGGTAGGTTAACTTTTGACATGCTTCTTCATAGAGCTAGCTATGAGAGATCATTGCCATGCAAGAAGAAGATTTCCTTCATTTATGCTATTAGCTTAGTTATTTATTGGCTTATTGCTTTAGATTACAAATAACAAGCAAGGTTAATTGGTATATTACATGTCATATGTTATTTCCATCTTTCTTTACTCTATATTTTATTGTGCTTAGTCTAAGTGTTGATAAGATTACATTATAAGAAACTGAGTGTTGATATTAAAAGGGCATACATACCAGTAACAACAATTGCCCTCACATCATTTCTTCTCATTGCCTCATCATACTTTTCCCCAAGTGCACCAAGGACTACAAAGAAACAAGATAAACAAATCACAAGCATATAGCAATGTTAGAATAGTTACTAAAATGGTCATAAATTATGTTCTTATAGTAAAAGAATACATGGGGATAAGCCTATTTGAGGTCTCTTGATTCATGGTAACTCATATACGAAGACATAACGCTTACTTATAGTTATTTTCTTTACAGGCAGAAGGAAATTTTGATTCTCATATTCAGAAATTCAAACTATTAAGGATTACATACGACACATCCAAACACAACCAAGAGAAAGGTGCCAACACTTACTGCCAAAACTAGGAATAACTCCAAGAGAAAGCTTTGGAAACCCAAGTTGTGCTTTTGGTGTTGAAATACGAGCATGACAAGACTTCACAAACACAATGAATTGGAAACTTAAGACAGATCATGTAATGCAATGAACCTTTGGAAATATAAAATAAGAAACTGAGTGTGGATATTAAAAGGCATACATACCAGTAACAACAATTTCCCTCACATCATTTCTTCTCATTGCCTCATCATACTTTTCCCCAAGTGCACCAAGGACTGCAAAGAAACAAGATAGACAAATCACAAGCATATAGTGATGTTAGAATAGTTACTAAAATGGTCATAAATTATGTTACTAAAATGGTCATAAATTATGGTCATAACAGTAATAAATGTTTATAACAGTGCTTTTAATAATGCTCCAAACATTGAGAATGCAAGATACCTGTAATGATGAACTTCATTTTGACTTGCTAATTGGCTGTCACTATTAACTCTAAGCTTATCTTTAAAGTTTGAGCTTCACTTGGTTTCAAGAATAGTTTAATATTATCTACTTAACAAGGCCAACAACGTGAAGGTGGAAGCTCATTTGGCCCCTCCTCCCCCCCTAACATCACTCTAAATTCCCCATTAACATCTAATAACATTCATTCATCCATTTTTGAAATATAACATTCAATCATTATAATCACATGATAACATTCATTAACACATAAAATTCATTAACACACAACATTCATGAATAATTCATTAACACATCATTCATCAACATTACTAGTACAAAATTACATCCATTAAGATAACGTTCTTTCATTACCAAAAAATGTTAATTATAATCATTTCTTTTTGAGTTTCTTGCTATTTTTTTAATGTAATTTCTAAGAGGAAGATCAATGTCCTCGTCATTCCCCTCCTCTACTGATTCTAATTGCAACGCATGTTTTCTCCTCATCTGTTCAGGAACAGGAGGCCGCTGCACCAAAGGGGGTTCCACTGCAATAACAACTACATCATGAGTTAAATTCACACCATTTTATATTAGTGAATTACAAGTATTTAATTAAGTAAAAGAACTATAAATCAAAAAATTAATTTAAAAGAAAAAAACATAGATTTTCTTTACCTGAATGTGCCACATGATCTACATGGTGATCAGTCTGAACATCCTCCGGCACTCATTCAGCATGACATTCTGTATCCTCTAAAATATACACAAAAAAGGTTACACCAAGTTCAATTTAAGATGTTAAATTGTATTAATAATTACATAATTAATTTTAAATAGCAAATGAACACCTCCATCGACACTACGATGCACATCGGGGGCTTCGTCATGCAGCGTAGGATCTGTATTACGATTAAGAGGTTGCATTGCAATGTCATGCACATTATTATAAAATAGATTGTTGCTCAAGTATTTAATTTCTAATATATTTTTTGGCATATTTACCTGTTCAACTGATGTAGGAGACTCTTGGTTTGGGCCAGTGGAAGCTTGGCGTAGGCATTCACCATGACTTGATCGCCTTCCTTGAAGGCAATTTTTTTGTGTTCTGTTGTGGCCTCTAAATTAAATTCAGAGCCTTGCATTTTTTGATTAAACAAAATTATTTGCATTTTATAAATATTTTTTCTCTACAATTCATTTACTGGTACTTACAATTCATGCTTTAACTTTGGAATATCCACCAGAGCCAAGTCTGTGCTGCCCAATCTTTTGTAGCCTGGCCTTTGTTGCCTTTGATGTGTCCTGCAACCTATGAAAAGTTTGAAATATGTTAGATGATATAGATATAAAGATCACTAATTAGTGCATTATTACATTGTACTAATAGTTAATACTATTGCATACCTTCTTCTCTCATTTGCTGGTGTAATTCCTCTTTGAGCATCCCCTTTCTCCTTTGCATCCAAAATGAACTCATTCTAATCCCTCCCTGGAATAAAGGGAGGATGCTCGTACTTTGGGTTCTGGACAAGACTCTTTCTATATGAGTCCCTCACAGTCTTCAGATGTTTCACAGCTTTTTCTAAAATTTTCTTCTCCTCAAAAATATTACCACCAAACTCATGCTCTAAATCTTTAATGAGCTGATCTTTTAATTTTTTTCTTGCAAGTTCCACCTTTTAAGAAAAAACACAAAATTGTTAGATAGAAAAATGAACTAAAGTTGTGTACCTTGAATATAGTAAAAGAAAAGACCTGAATGAAAGGAAAAATACTGTACCAATTAATGATATGAAAAAAAAATAGTGGGATAAGGTTAGTTCACTTATGATGTTCCACCTTGTACGTATGGTGGGCCCAAATATCTTCAGTGTGAGGTCATAAAGCGTCTTATTAAATGAATCATTTCCTGCAAAAAATGTCATGGGATGATCAATCCAAAACTTGTTATGAATAGGTAAATGCATATTACAATATAAAAAATAATAATTTTAAAGTACCTGGAAGCTTAGGACATTTTAAATGCATCAATTCATTATTGTCAATCAACAATGACATCTGCATAACTCCCGTGCTAGAAACACGAGTAGATCTAGGAAATGATGGTGAATTATCACCAATATATGTACTCTGATCTATATTTGGCATAGCAGACGGTGCCGGTGTATCTCCTACTCCACAAAATTAATCCACTATGAGATGCACCCAAGATTAAAGTACAAATTATCAAATCATAATTAACACAAAACCAAATATAACAAAACAAGGATTTACCAGGCATAGACTGTGAAGACGTCGATGTTTGCATGCCCCTTGTTGCCGACATTGCACTGATAATCTCGGATGGACGTCCATCGACCTCCTAGGAGGAGTCGCATGCACTTGATGACCTGAACAATACATTGTTAGCAAAGACATTCTGAAATAATAAAAGTAAGAGTTAATTTAAGAAGTTTTTGAATGTTCCAAAGAAAAAATTCTTTGTAACTTGTCAACTAAAGGATTATTTTACCTGAGGTGGCCGAAGCTCTGCTAGTACCGGCCTCACTGCATTGTCCTTGACCAGGTACTTGAGTTTCCAAACAATCCTGTAACAAGAACACATATTACATATTTTACTTCACAACATAAAAGAGCATAAAATATAAACCTTTATTGAACTTTTGTTATAACTAAAGATTCATTACTGCCTACTTCATAACGACGTGCTTGCGCCATCAATTCAGATAGCCTCTTTAGCATCTCCTCAATTAGATTTGCTTCATCCAAAATGCTCATAATTTCTAAATTGATTTTTTAAAGTTTTTTCCTCAACATAATTGTTCTATAAGGCATTTTTGCGATATCGTCATCAGAAGGGGTAGCTATTGCCTCTGTTGCTGCAGGTGCTTTTCCCCTATCCTGAACATCAAATTGTGACAGGAATATCAGTAAAACTATCATAAAAACTCCAAAACCCTAAATAAAATAACGTAATAATATAACATTTTTCAACTATCTAATTTGTACAATTTCAATAAGGTTTATCGTTGCTAAAGAATGGGTGGGAGGAGCATCCTTGTGGCCTCTATCATGTGGGGGATCCATATCGTCCTATGACAAAGATTAAATATAAAAACTTCAGCGAACTAAAAGCAATAGACTTAGCAAAAAAAACTTATTAATAAAATGGTATATAGTACTTACCACCCTCATGATAGTAACTTTATTTGTATCTATGCGATTTAAATGGTAATCTATTAGTAGTTCTTCCCCTGCACTTATTAATTTTATCGCACATACAAAAACTTGATTCCCCTCACGCGCCTCAAATATGCAATTGGGTTGCTTATTAGTTGAGGAAGGTCGCGTACTATTTATAAAACCCACAATATTACCTATTGCTTTTGGTCTCCCATCAATGTACATTGCAAATCTTTTACTTTGATCACTTTCTTTCCATTGTATATAATTTGCTGATAGTGCATACCTATGCATACTTTTTTTATATTAAACAATCCGCATCTAATCATTGTAATTATAACACAGACCAACATACTTGAATAATTCAACAACTTTGTTGTAACATACCTTTATCCCATCCATGGAAAATAGGCCCAAACCATGTAATGATGATGGAGCTATGCGATATATCTTCTCATTAACACAAAAATCAGTGTTAATTGGAGGTAGCTCATTGGGTACCCATTCTTTCTCAATATGTGTGTACCGAAAGGGCACCTTGATGTCACCTTTGGTCTCATCATCATAAGAACATGACCCCCCTTTAGCAAGGAAAAATTGCATGCGTTTATCAAATTTTTTTCTAATATTTTGACCTCTAGTTGATCTCCCCATTTTAGCCATACTACATGTAGAACTTTCATCTACCATTCCCCTCATTCGATGTAGATAGATTTGACAAGTACCCATTTGGTGGGTCCTACAATCCATCAAATGAGATATTGTCACGTCCCCGCTTCAAATAGAATTTTGATAATATTTAAATAATATATATAGAATAATCAAGTCGTGACCCATACGTACGGTTCTTCTTTGTCTATACGTGGGAGATATGAAATGTACTAAGTTGAAAGTGATTATATAATTATATGTCTATACCTGCTGATCCATGTCACTGTGCATGATCCACGCCAGAGGGGTTAAATTTCTTGCATATGTTAATCATTTATCTTAAGTTAGCTAAAAATTACATGATACATATGCTACAAATAACTTAGAAGACAACATGAACAATATGCAACATCGTAAACATGAACAAATTTACCTTATATATGAAATGCAAGATCATCAACAGAAGGGGTGACGATGTCTGTAGTCAATTGCCTGTTTGCAAAAAAGGTGATAATCAAAAACAATATATACATGTATTAGCATCAATTAATTTAGCATCGTAAACAAAACATTGGTAATTATAAATCACATATGTTGTAATCATTAGAATTGAACACAATAAATATATAATCATTACAATTGAAATCACATATATACCTTGTACATTTCAATCATGTCATTGATCATCTTCTTCATCCATCTCATCATCATCATCATCATCATCATCACCACCACTATCATCATCGCCATCATCACCATCATCATTGTCATCATCACCATCACCATCATCATCATCATCATCATCATCACCATCATCACCACCACCACCACCACCACCATCATCATCACCATCATCATCATCATCATCATCATCATCACCATCATCACCATCATCTTGATCTTCATCATCTTCAATATCTTCTTCTTCCATAACATTATACTTTATCGACCTTCCTCTTGGATCATGTCTAACAACAAATGACTAACCCTATTTATGTGGAATCTCTGAGTAAAACACTTTCTCACATTAACTTGGAAGAACATAGGGCTCATCTCCAACTGGCTCAAACGACCTTGTATTAATAATTGTAAATCCATTATCATGTTGAATAACATTTCTATCTGGATCATTTTGATTCAGTCGTAGCCTGTACCATTTGACGACGAATAGAACTACTTTGAAGGAGTTAAAGTCACACTCAATTATATCATCCAAGATGCCATAGTATCAATTTTGAAATTGTTGAGGATGTATGTCATTTCTAGATGATATATTAGTGACCTCGAAAACTGCAGTTATCCCAGAATCACAAGTTTTCTTCGTGTCATCCAACATTTTTATGTGAAATTTGTGGCCATGATAGTACATAGCTTTGTGGTGCTTGACCTGCAATTTTTCAAACGTGTGTAAATTATTTGCATTGTGAGTTGATACGAAACATACGAGTCATGATCATTAATAAATTTGTATGTACCTCTCTACCTCTTAAACCATATGCTAGATCAATTACCATTGGCGTAACATTGGAATCTCCATTATGATGAGCTTCTCTAACCAATGAAGCAACACCTTCCCATGTTAATGAGAAAATATTTTATTGACATCGTTCAATCCATACCATCATCCAATCAAGATTGTTTGCAATATACAAATGTATTGCATCCCACTCTCAACCAACTGTATAAAAAAAATACACCAATTATAAATAACTTATATTGAAGATTTATAAGAATTAATTAACTACAATAGCATCTTATATTTACCTCTCACTTTCCTCAATCTACCTTTTCCCATCAAGTACTCCTCTTCGAATTTGTTAATGGAGTTGGGATCCCAAATATGATCTACATGGATCTTTGCTATAAACTTAGGAAGATATTCAATAATGTACACCATGGTCTAGTATACCATATATCCCTCCACTATATAACCTTTAGGATGTGCTCTCTGTCAAACCAAGCCTTTCAAAAATTTTAAGTGCTTCTCAACCATCCACATTGACCTAGTTGGTATAGGTCCACACAATTCAATCTCCTCAACTTGATGTATGAGGTAGTGTTCTTGTGCATTGAAAAAAGTTGAAGGTAGACACTTTTGTATTTCACACATAAGAAGAGAAATTTTTCTCTTCCAATATTTTATATCTTCTTTATTTATTTATTTTGATGACAACCACCTCATGTATTTTTTAAGATCATATATAACTTGTTTGACACTATTGGCGAAGTGGTGTGGGAGAGATAGAGGTAGAACGTATTGCAATATTTGTAAAATGATCTTATCAATATTTTATAAAAGAATGCAATGAAAATTACATGCAGCATACAAATATATAGTGAATACAAAATAACATGAATTACCTTAATAAATGTATGCCAATCATGTGTTTTCATCCCTGGCCTAAATTCACTTTTCTTTGATATGAGATTGTTTATGTTTGCAGCAAATCTTGTGAGAAATCATATTTTTTTTATGACTTCTTTTATAGCATTGGTTTGCTGCTCTGATAATAACCAACTAAGGGCACTTGTATCAATCTGGTCTCCACTATTATTTGATCGAATGCCATTTTTTATTGCATGGTTGGATTCTTCAATGTCACTACAAATTTTGACAATTTTGTCTTTGTCACGCCTTCCATCCAAGATTTTCCATAATGTTTTTGTTACATTCTTTCCAATATGCATAGGATCAAATAAATGCACGATTGAGAGTTGCTCATAGTACGACAACCTACTAAATTGCATAGGATAAATTTTTAGTCCTTTTGGAAGTTGATCATTAATGCCTTGACAACCTTCACGAGCATCAATTACATCATCAATAAACAAAACATAATATCAAAATATAAATTTCAAATAAAAACCATCAGATGGAATGACATTACTTCGACGATTTATTTTATTGTATGTTGACTTCCATAGGTGAGGTGTCATTCTCCGTGGCTTTGATGTAGTCTCTTCTTTCCCATTGAAAAGATATTTTTCAGTAATTCCATATTTATGATTTCTGTGGAGAAAGTGTCTATTCTCATCGAACACCTGCTTTCCTAAACTTTTTGAATGATGAGATTTCATCTTTGGACCACAAATTGGACATGAAAATTTTTCCTTTGTCTGAAGACCTACAAGATCGTGTAGAATTGGATAAAATATGTTAACTTTGTGTTAGCACTATAACATACCAAAAAAGAGGTGTTAAGAAGAGAACATACCAAAAAAATGTGTTAGCCCAGGGGCATCATGTATTGTCCATACAAGCATTGCAAGAAATTAAAATTGTCTTTGTCCTATTGGTCTAGAGATGTCATACATAGTGACCCCATTCCATAACACCATCAACTCATCGATAAGGGGCTCAATATATGATGAACTAAAACTGATTTGGAACCTGAATGAAGAATTGGTAATCCAAGATTACTGTGAAGTTGAGGATTAGATAATGCAAGATGATTAAATCAATTTTATGTTGTCATTGATGTCAACTAGCTTGACAGTACTTATCTTGTAAGTTACTATACCAACACATCTGAAGAAAGGTGGAAAGAAAGGAAGAACATAGAAATCTACATAAGGAAGATGTACATGTCAGATGAGTATAAAGAATACACTGAGTAACTTGTTGATGAGTCTATGACTTGATGGATTGACTTCATTATGTTGCATTTATCTATAATGAAGAATAGAGCTGAAAGCTACAAAGCAGTGTTGTCGGTAAATGAAAGCATTTCAGTATACACCGACGAAGTGTAGTGTATACCAAGCATAGTATTAACTGAGCGTGTGTTCACCGATACATTTCTTTGTTAATCGACGAAGACAAAATGAATTAATGATCAATTTAGCCGATAAGATTGATGAGTTGACAAGTGTATGATTTCGAGGCAACAGATAATGTTTGGTATGATGATCGACGACTAACATAAATCAAAGGGATTTGACGGAGCAGATTGAAAATGAGTTATTGACACATCAACCGAGGAAGTTTCAAGTGGAAAAAATCAATGGAGGTGATCAAGTGGCAAAATCTGATGGATAGAAAGAAAATAATTTACTCGTCTATATAAGAGACTAGGGTTTCATTATGAAACATGCTGCCGGAAGAAGTAGATGCTGCAGAAATCTTGTGTGAAGAAGTTTTCATGCATTCTGATCATACTGGTTAGTTAGAACCAAGCTATAGAACAGTTACCGAACTACATAAATCAATTACTGATGGATAGTAAGTTGATACAGTATTGAATTTGAAGTGAAATATTGATCAGGAGGATTTATACGAGCAAAATATTGATCTATAATCTGCAATTGAAGTTGTATTAAGGAAGATCATTTACTGTTACATATTTAACCATTGTACATAGTCAAATCTCTTAACCGAGTGGACTTAGAAAGTCTTATGATGTATCATTCATTAGAGTGAATATTGTTATCCTATCAACCCCATAGTGAATGCTGGTTGGACGATAACTTCTAGTCTAAAATCCTCTAACAAGGTCACACCTGATAGTGTGTTTGTAACCTTTAACAGGGTTAGGTCTTCACTGACCTCACTTCAGAAGAGTGAACATTTTTGGGTTGCCGGTACCAGGTGGTTTTTCCCTTTACAGGGTTTCCACGTTAAATCTCTTGTGTTATGTGTTGATTACAATATTTGTTTTTGCATATTACATGTTAGATTTTATCAGTAACAGTTATCAGTATTAGTTTGACAATCGGTAAATGCACAGATAGTTAAAGTATTTATTATTTACCGAGCAATAGGAATTGAAGAAATTGTTTTGAATTATACATTTTGTTTTGGGACACTGGATAACTGATTCACCCCCCTCTCAGTTATTCTAACAATTGGTATCAGAGCTGTGGTTGCTTAGAATAGAGTTTTAAGGACTTCAACAGAAAGGTCTCAAGATGTATAAGAGGGAAGTACTGAAACTGAACAAAGAGAATTTTGCAGTATGGCAAAGCCGAATGTTGCTGCACATATCTGGAATTGGGAACTCAACTGTGGATCTGATGAAAAATGGCTATATAGAACCACCCACTGGTCCCTTAACCCTTGATCAACTGAAAGACAAGCATGGACACAATATCACTATGATGGAACATGCTGCTGCCTATACCGACGCTGAATTTGAAGACATTAAGGGATGCACTACTGCCAAACAGATGTGGGACAAGCTAAATTTGATATACAGTGGAGACTTGAATGTTAAGAGAGCCAGAGCAGAAAGTCTAAGAGGTCATTTTGATGATATGAGAATGAAAGAAGGTGAGAACATTGTGCAATACTCAAACAGACTAAAAGAGGTAGTACATGCTATTAGAGCATATGATGGAGTCATTGATGATGAAACAATTATACGTAAGATTCTTAGAACTTTGTTACCAGTTTATGCGATCAAGATCTCTGCAATTCATGAAAGAAGGGTCGTATCTAATCTTACCCTTGACACATTGATCAGTAAGCTTACAACCTTTGAACTTAACAACTTCGACAACAATGTTGTTGCTCCTGTTGAATCATCTTTCATGTCTTCTTTGAAGATTAGTAAGTCTAGCAGAAAAAATAGGAATGATGATAGTGACAGTGACACCGATGATGAACTTGAAGAGCTTGAAGCTCTTATGGCCAAAAGATTGCCCAAAGGAAAAGGAAGATACAGAGGAAAGCTACCTTTGACATGTTTTAATTATAAAGAGGTTGGCCACATTACTGCTAGATGTCCGCAGAAGAAAGATGATGATAGATCCAAAAACCGATCGGAAGGAAGCTATGGGAGAAGAGTCAATAGAGGCTACCGATACAACAAAAGAGATAATCAAGATAGTTATGACAAAGGGAAAAAGGTATGCTACATTGCAGAAGATATTGAATCTGAATCTAACACTGATGATGATGTAGAAGTAGTATTTGTTGTATGAAAGATGATTCAGAGGAAGAAGAGAAACATGAAGAGACAACAGTGATCTCTAGAGTCAACAAAAATGATACATGGATCATAGACAGTGGCTGCACACATCATATGACCGGTGATGTAGAAAAGTTTGATCAACTTGTTGAATACAATGGAGGATCTGTGAGAATGGGAAATGATGCACCTTGTATGGTAAGAGGTAAAGGTACATTGATGATCAATGATAGAATTAAATGTGAAAATGCATACTAGGTAGATGGACTGAATTACAATTTGTTAAGTGTGGCTCAGCTAAACAATTCAGGCCACCGACTTGCTTTTGAGAGAAAAAAGGTAAAAATCTATGATGATGGAGGAAGACTTGTCAGAACTGGTACACAATCCAGAGGTAACCTATTTTATTTTGATATATATCAGTCTTCTTGTTTGTTAATGAAAGATGAAGATGCATGGTTATGGCACAAAAGATTATGTCATGTGAATTTTGATAACATGATCAAGATTAGTAAAAAGAAAAGTGTTAGAGGATTACCTAACTTGTCAAAACCGGATCGTGCTATGTGCCATGAATGTCAAAAAGGTAAAATGACTAAGTCTAGTTTCAAAAGTAAAGACTACTCAACAAAGAAGATACTTGAGTTGGTTCATACTGACCTATGTGGTCCTATGAGAACTCAGAGCTATTATGGTGATATATACTTTATTCTTTTTGTTGATGACTATACTAGACTGATGACTATTATGTTCCTGAAAGAGAAATCTAAAGCCTTCAAAATGTTTAAGTGGTACAAAGCTAAGGTAGAAAAGGAAATTGGAAAGGAAATAAAATGCTTAAGATCTGATAGAGGAGGTGAATTTTTCTCTGATGAATTTACTAAATTCTATAATGAGCATGGAATTAAGAGACAAGTATTTGCACCGAGGACGCCTTAGCAAAATGGCATTGCTGAAAGGAGGAACAAGTCTATAATTGACTGTGCCAGAACATTGATGATACAAAAAAATGTTGCTCAAACATATTGGAGGGAAGTTGTTAGTATAGCTATATATGTTCTTAATGAAGTACAACTGAAGAAGGACACCAACTGAACACCTTATGAGCTATGGTTTGGACACAAGCCTACTGTAAGTTATTTCAAAATTTTTGGAAGCAAATGCTTTATCTTGAAAGATGAAAGAAATGGACAATTTGATTCTAAAGGAGATGAAGGGATGTTTCTTGGATATTCCACTACAAGTAAAGCATGCAAATGTCTGAATAAGGTTACAAATAAGATTATTAAAATTACTAATGTTCATGTTGATGAGTTTGATGACAAGAACACAGAGGAAAGTATGAAGGAACCGGAAGATTATGGTAGATTCACTTACATTGAATATCCAGAGTATCTACTGAAACAACAAGCTGTGACAACTGGTCAATAGGGAAACAATACACAAGAACAGGGAAATAATACATAATAGCAGGAAGAGGAAACCGATGAAAAAAATAGAGCTGTCGAGCAAACTAACGAACCTAAACAGGATGCACAAGAAAGAAGAGATAGAATACTGGCTAGATTTGTCAGAAGACACCATCCTGAGACACAGATTATTGGAGATAGACAAGTTGGAATGCAAACTAGAAGCAAAACAAGAGAAGGTACATGCTTAGTTTGTGAATTTGAGCCTAAAACTGTGAAAGTTGCATTAGAAAATGAGGAATGGATTAATGCAATGAATGAGGAGATAGAGAAAATAGAGAAGAACAAAACTTGGTCCTTAGTACCCTGACCAAAAGACAAGAATATTATCAGTACTAAGTGGATATTCAGGAATAAGCTAAATGAAAATGGTGAAGTTAAAAGGAATAAGGCTAGATTGGTATGCAAGGGATATGCACAGGAAGAAGGTATTGACTATGGTGAAACATTTGCACCTATTGTTAGATTAGAAGGAGTTAGAATGTTACTTGCATATGTTGCACACAAGAAATTCAAAGTCTATCAAATGGATGTGAAGTCAACATTTCTGAATGGTATACTTGAAGAAGAAGTCTACATAGAACAACCAAAAGGATTTGTTGATCTAGACAATAGAGACATGGTATGTAGATTATACAAAGTTTTATATGGATTGAAGCAAGCACCGAGAGCATGGTATGAAAGACTATATACTTACTTGCTAAGTATTGGATTTGTTAGAACAAGTGAAAACAACAATCTGTATATGAAAGGAAATACTGATGGCACTATTCTTATTGCTGAAATATTTGTGGATGATATTATTTTTGGAGGACAAGATTAGATATGCAAAGCCTTTGTTGATGAAATGTAAAAATAATTTGAAATGTCAATGTTCGGAGAGATTAAATTCTTTTTAGGACTACAAGTGATTCAACAGAGTGATGGGATATTCATCACATAGTCTAAGTACATAAAGGAAGTCTTAAAGACATTTGGCATGGAAGATGCTAAACCTATGGGAACACCGATGGCTACTGGATACAAATTGACAAAGGAAGATGAAACTACAAAGGTAAATCAGACACTTTACTGATCCATGATTAGTAAACTAATGTATGTAGTTCACAGTAGACCAGATATAGCACATGCTGTGGGGATTGTTGCTAGGTTTTCTACTAACCCTAGAGAATCTCACATGATAGCTACTAAAAGAATCCTTAGATATCTGAAAAAGATAGAAGATTATGACATTTGGTATCCTAAGGAAGGAAAGTTTGAACTGAAGGTTTATACCAATGCTGATTGGGCTGAAAATGTAGATGATAGGAAAAGCACCACCAGAGGAGCATTTTTCTTTGGTGAAAGACTTGTAACCTGGACAAGTAAAAAGAAAACTTGCATTTCTCAGTCAATAGCAGAAGTAGAGTATGTTCCTGCTACTACAAATTGCTCAAACATTGCCTACATCAAGCAAGTGTTGGAAGGAATGAATGAAGTAATCACTGATCCAGTGATTATATACTGTGACAACACCAGTGCTATTAACATCTTGAAGAATCCTATGATGCACTCGAAAAAAAAACATATATCTATTAAGTATCATTACTTAAGAGAACAAGTGCAGGAGAAGCAAGTGAAGTTAGAATTTGTTACATCCAAGGAACAACTTGCAGACATCTTTACAAAGCCCCTACCAAAGGACACATTTGAATACTTGAGGACTAGACTTGGGGTCCGTCCCCTGTCTATCAGTCACTAAGGTGATCTGGATGTTGCATCAACCTATTTTTGTTAGAAGATCACTCATGTTGATGCAGCATAATTCATACTTTGAATCATGTTCAAGGTTGTGATTAAGTTTGAAGAACTGAAATAGATTGAGATATCAGTATATAGAGATACAGAGAAGATGATGGACACCAGAGAGTTACTTGGCTACTGACAGAGCTATTTGTTTATTTGGAATTGTTGTCAAAGGGAGAGATAAATAATATGAAAAGGAGAGATACACAAAGGGAGAGAAAATGCATCGATGAGAACTATCTGAGGGAGAGACAATCTAGAAGGAAAAGAGAATTGAAGATCAGTTACTGAGAACAGAAGAAGAATCAGGAGAACTAAGAACTGAAAAGATCACATCTGATGACAAGCATTACAACAATACAAATGTTGAGTAATGTAGTGATTAAACATATTAAGTCTACTTGACTTACATCATTTGTTTACAGAGTTTTAGAATACATGTTTGGTATGTGTATGGTATATTTCATATTACTTGAGTTGCCATCAATGCCAAAGGGAGAGATTGATGAACTACAACTGATTTGGAACCTGAATGAAGAATCGGTAATTCAAGATTACTGTGAAGTTGAGGATTAGATAATGCAAGATGATTAAATCAGTTTTATGTTGTCATTGATGTCAACTAGCTTGACAGTACTTATCTTGTAAGTTACTATACCAACACATCTGAAGAAAGGTGGAAAGAAAGGAAGAATAGAGAAATCTACATAAGGAAGATGTACATGTCAGATGAGTATAAAGAATACACTGAGTAACTTGTTGATGAGTCTATGACTTGATGGAATTGACTTCATTATGTTGCATTCATCTATAATGAAGAATAGAGCTGAAAGCTACAAAGCAGTGTTTTCGGTAAATGAAAGCATTTCAGTATACACCGACGGAGTGTAGTGTATACCGAGCACAATATTAACCGAACGTGTGTTCACTGACACATTTCTTTGTTAACCAACGAAGACAAAATGAATTAATGATCAATTTAGCCAATAAGATTGATGAGCTGGCAAGTGTATGATTCCGAGGCAACGGATAATGTTTGGTATGATGATCGACGACTAACATAAATCAAAGGGATCTGACAGAGTAGATTGAAAATGAGTTATTGACACATCAGCTAAGGAAGTTTCAAGCGACAAAAATCAATGGAGGTGATTAAGCGGAAAAATCTGATGGATAGAAAGAAAATGATTTACTTGTCTATATAAGAGACTAGGCTTTCATTATGAAACATGTTACTGGAAGAAGTAGATGCTGCAGAAATCTCACGTGAATAAGTTTTCATGCATTTTGATCATACTGGTTAGTTAGAACCAAGCTGCAGAATAGTTACCAAACTACATAGAGCAATTACTGATGGACAGTAAGTTGATACAGTATTGAATTTGAAGTGAAATATTGATCAGGAGGATTTATATGAGCAAAATATTGATTTGTAATCTGCAATTGAAGTTGTATTAAGGTAGATCATTTACTGTTACATATTTAACCATTGTACACAGTCAAATCTCTTAACTGAGTGGACTTAGAAAGTCTTATGATGTATCATTCATTAGAGTGAACATTGTTATCCTGTCAACCCCATAGTGAATGCTGGTTGGATGATAACTTCTAGTCTAAAATCCTCTAACAAGGTCACACCTGACAGTGTGTTTGTAACCTTTAACAGGGTTGGGTCTTCACCGACCTCACTTCAGAAGAGTGAACATTTTTGGGTTGCCGGTCCCAGGTGGTTTTTCCCTTTATAGGGTTTCCACGTTAAATCTCTTGTGTTATGTGTTGATTACAATATTTGTTTTTGCATATTACATGTTAGATTTGATCGGTAATAGTTATAAGTATTAGTTTGACAATTGGTAAATGCACAGATAGTTAAAGTATTTATTTTTTACCAAGCATAAAGAATTGAAGAAATTGTTTTGAATTATACATTTTGATTTGGGACAATGGATAATTGATTTACCCCCCTCTCAGTTATTCTAACAATATATATATTGATATCTTTAACCTAGTACTTACCTAGTTGAATGAACAAAAACATTACATAATTATTATGACCATTTTGATGGATTATTTATAATAAATTAATTTAGATGACTATTAAATGAAAAAAATACCTGAAACAATCAGTGCCAACATTATGTGCTCCCTGTTTATGGACATTGAAGGAGGAATGTTATTGTTGATAACAAAAAATAGGCCACATTGAGTAAGTAGATCTCATCTCTCCAAATGGATTGACACCATCCGCTACCAATGAAAGCTTGAGATTACGAGGTTCTTCTTTAAAGTGTGGCCATTTTTCCTCTATTTCCTTAAATGCTGAACCATCCGCAGGTATTCACATAATGTCATCTCAACTTCTATTGCGTGCATGGTAATCCATAAATTGTGCCAAGCTATTGCACTTGAATAATCATTGCAGACGTGGAATAATGGGAATAAATCGAAGAACCTTGCGAGACACCTTTTTTGTTATTCGAGCTGATTGATATCTACTAATATGACAAATAGGGCATTCTGTTGCAAATTCATGTTGTTTATGATATATAATATGATCATTCAGACATGCATGTATTGTTTGATACTCCATTCCAATATCTTTCATAATGGCAGATAATTCTCGATATGAGCGAGGTAGAATGTTTGATGGTGGTAACAAACACTCACCTATCAACCTATGACCAAAAAGATAATTTGTTAATTTAAAAAATATTAATTGCTACATGATTCACCCAATGTTAATTATAAGGGAATTAGGACTAAAATAATGAAAAAAGATGACATACCTTAACATACGTGTCATTGCTACATTGGATAAACCATTCATAACCTTCAAGTTCACCAACAACAATACAAAGGCAAGAAGAGTTGTTTGGGAGCCTTCATATAGGGGCTCATGTGCCTTCTCAAGTATAGGTACATCAAGGTTTGCATCAACATCATCATCATCATCATCATCATCTTGATCATCATGATCATCTTGATCATTGTGATCTTCTTCATCATCGTGGTCTTCTTCCATGGGATCATTACCTTCTACTTCTATATTCACACCTCCATGTTCCCTCATTTGGAAATCCACATTCTTTAGATTGTCATGGTGGATAACATGAAACCCAGGGTGGTTGACCTATATGAAAATGATGACCTTATATTAACCATGACCATGATGTCATCATCAAATCATGTCTTATGTATTTTATAAATTATTAAAATACATACCAATGGATGAAATTCATTTCCCCCTTTAATGTGACCATGCTGCCTACAATGTTCCTCAGCTGTTTTGATTAGATATCTTTGAGTCTTTAAGCCCTTACAAATTTTGCAAGGACAATAACATTTTCCGTCACCTTTTCTTTTTAAGTTAGACCACAGTCTAGCAATTGTCTCCCTATTTTGTTGTGCATTGATATCATCAGACATGGTCTTTCTTCAATGGAATGACTCATTGGTGGAAGAAGGATGACTTGTTTGCAACCTACAGATTCTATATCAAGTGTATTAAAATAACATCCAACATTAACAATCAAGTAAATTCTAGCAAATCCAATTGAGTCATATTTGTTTATCATGTGACATTCTTTCTTACAAAGAATTATTTATTTTTCTTAGGGATGCCCTCATATGGATGAGGTGTGTATCCAATAGAACAAGGGACGCAAGCGTAAAATTTACTACCTTATATAATGTGTTTAGGGTAAGCTATGGTGAAATGAGAATATGGTTAAGTAGCATAGATTTTATGAAGATGTCTTTTGGTAGGGTGAAATTTTTTGACTATTGTACAACATAAATATTGCATTGAATTCAAGTACTTTCTAAGTTATCCTCTCTAATATCCTGGGTAAGTCTACAAATAGATTAAATCTCATAAAGATAAAAGATTGTGAGGATAATGACAAAACATCCAGTTAGCAACTTTTGTTTAGTACCCGAACCTCACCTTGCCAACATAGTTAGAAATCCATGGGCAGCGGTGATCAAATTTCTCAACACAATGGTTGCAAGAAGAGCAATGCTAGATTTCAAATGTGTAGGTGGAAATTCATGTGGGAGTATTTTATCTTCACAGTAGAAGAATTTAAATCAGAGTAGAAAAGAAGTTAAATGCAAGAAAGAGTTAATAGCCACTTCAATAGTTTCAGACATTGCCTAGAAATTAGTGTATATTATATGGTGTACATCTTATAGTTGCAAGCTCCCTGGTAGACATGTATGCAAAATGTGAAAGGATAGACAAGGTACATCAACTGTTTGACAAAATGCCTCAAAAAAATGTGGTCCCATGGACTACAATGATTGCAAGCTATGAACTAAATGGATTTGTGGAAAAGGCTCTGGAAACTTTTAAACAAATGCAATTGGTAGGTGTAAAGCCAAATTCCACAACCTTTGCAAGCATCCTTCCAGCCTGTGACAAAATGGGAGCTTTGGAACAAGGCATTGATATCCATCAAAGCATAACCATAAGTAACCATAAGTATAGATAATGAGGGAGGATGAAGGTAGTGTCATTAGTGAGGACAATGGAGACCTGGATCATAACAATGGAAGAAAGAGGTTTTCATAGAAATGGACAAGGAATATATTGGTGAAATGGTAATGTTTCCCATGTATTTGTAATGATTCTCATGTATTTAAGTCTAAATAAATAGTCATCATAGCAGACAAAGGATAGATCGACTGCTATAAATGACAGTGGAATGTAGACTATCCTAGAAAATAGAGGTATGCCATGAGGTTGTGAAAAATATTGTATAAAGTTACAAGACAACAATGAAATAGTATTCAATTCCCTAAAAAAATTATTGTTGAATCATTAGTAGTGATTTTTTCACTATTAAAAAATATGAAAAAGTGACAAGTTTACCATTCTTCGAGCAATGATAAATTTATGTGTGAAGATGGTGTCAAAAGAAAAGATAGTTTATACATAAAAATACATTGATGTTTAAAAATCAGAGGTTGCTGATATATAAAACTAAATATCGAATATGGGAAATGGAAACAAGGCAGTGGTAAAGATTATAAAAACAATGATCAATAAATATGCTTACCTGAAGAAAGATTTGGCCTTTTAACATCATAAGGACAAAAGTGGTAAAAGGATGAAAAAGTAGTCACAAGATAAATGATCATACATGGTTGTTATAGTGTAAAAGGAACTCATAGCTACATCATGAAAACACATTAATGTATCAGAAGGAGGAGATTGTAGATGATCATGAAGTTAAAAACATCAGAAAGGTCTGAACAAAAATAATTCTATTACTGAAGACAATAAATAAACCCGATTCATTAGGAGGGGAGTAATGTAAAATACAAGACATGTCACTTAGAATCAGTCTAATAATTCAAGACTTTAGTACTACATCAGTTGGAAGACACAAGGAGAAGTGGTATTTGATATCAAATGGGAGCTAGTAAAGGTCATAACATCATACCATAGACTTACCAAAGAAACATAGGTGCTAAAATAAGTGCCAAGATAGTGAAGTGTGGGGTAGTATATAAAGCATTTATTAGAGTAGTTAACTATGCTACTGTCATTAGTAGTCAAGTGCTAAATAATGAACAAATATATTTAATAAATAAGAACAATAAAAGAAGGTAGTGAAGGCATGTTGTCAAGTGTTGTTAAGAATAGATAAAAGAGAACAATAATGATGATACAATGAGATGTAATAAGTATTAGTGGTCTATGATGGCATGACAGTCATAAAAGAATCAAAGTAGATGATCCTTGGGGTGATAAGTAATGCATCAAGACCAATGAAGGGTTGAAAAATTGTGTAGACTAGGATGAACAAAAAAAGGTATGATTCTCATATGCATAGAAATTTAAAATTACACAGGGTCATTAAAATCACCATAACATCATCAAATCACATAGACAAATGGAAAATGGAATTGATTAAAGAGATTCAAATAAATAACAACCAAGATGTATACCCATAGCACTAAGAATATAATAAGTATCAATGTAGAGTGCTTATATAATCCAAGAAATGATAAACTTTGTCATGATATAAAGGAGTAATGATTTCATTAACTAGTAAAAATAGCTCTCTACTAATGTAATAATGATATTCAATCAAGGAGAAATAAGACATAGTAATTCCATATGAATAACATGGGTGCTCATTATTAAAAACATAAAATGAAGTGGAAAAGCATTGAAGAATATACAAATATTTCAAAGTCCAAAATTACTGATGGTGTCACAAAGTGAAATCATAACCTATTAGGGTTTTCATTACCCTCCAAAAAACTATAGCATATGTTGGAGGAAAACAAGATATAGAATGCAAAATCCACAATGAATATGAGTACCATTTCATCATTATATCAAAGATCGGTAATCTTTAGCAACATTTATATGAACAGAGCCACAAGTATGAGACTATAAGAATACAAAGTAAATAAAACCCTCGAATAGCTAACTTTAGTGCTTTTATAGAAATAAAGATGCAGAGAATCATAAATACTTAGGAATGCTTTTTATCAAATGTTTTAGTTGTCAGTGCCTTAGTAGACATGTATGTTAAATGTGGAAACATAGACAAGGCACATAAATTGTTTAACAGATTGCCTCAAAGAGATGTCATCTCATGGACTGCCATGATTGGGGGATATGTTCAAAATGGGTTTGTTGAAAAGACATTAGAAACTTTTAAGAAAATGCAACTGGTGGATGTAAAGCCAGACTCCTCAACCTTTTCTAGCATACTCCCTGCCTGTGGTCAAGTTGGAGCTTTGGAACTAGGCATTTTTAGGTAATTTATACTTCTTGGATAGACCCAACCAATTATCACAACAGAATATCAACAAATAACAATGTTGGTTCAACTATGAATAATGGTTCCAATTAACTTGTCAAACTCTCTAAACTTTGAATACTTCCAGACACGGTGGTGACTCTTCAATCTATCAACTGAAATTTATACTAAGTCCTCCAAATAGCTTTGTTACCTCAATCACCAGTGTCTACTTTTAGCAAGACTACACATTTGCTAATGTTCCTTTGATTATAATATATCAAACTTGAAATCCTATTCCAACTCCTCACATATGATACTCAAACTTCTACTAATCCTCTATTGGTTTTCAACAGTACTCTCTTTTGTCGGTCTATGGATCAGTCACAATATTTAACATAGGCCTATCAGGTTCCCTTGCTTTAATTGGAAATTACAAAACAATAACAGTCAATCCTCATCCAGCACCTCCAACTGGTCTTCAAGGACTCTCTAACCCAGTTGATCAGGTGAAGTCAGGTTGACTTGGAATAGTTCAAAGATGGGTATTAGGGATTGGTGCTTTGTTTTTTTTCCCAACTGTCAACAGAGATCTCGGTCAATTAATCTTTAAACCCAACATACTTTCGAGCTATTGTTGCAACTATGTCTTTTATTATTTCTTTGCTCAAATTCAGATCGAGGAATTAGTTTCAAATTCTTGGTTATTACTCTGCCATAACATTTCTTTACTTCACAAGTTAACATATGGCATGCACCTAACTAGGGCATTGGCCTTGAAGCACTAACACAGTTCCTTGAGTTCTAAGCATTTAGGTTTTTTTGACAAATTGCCTTAACTTGCTCTCCATCCAATGACATGGAATTCCCATGGAGGAGACGCAAGTTAAGGATCAAACTCCATAATAGAGCCAAACTCCCAACGCGGACTGTCAACGAATTGGAATCCTGCATAGAAGTTGAACAAACACTAAATGCTATAAAACTTTAAAATGTGAATGCATGAACTTGAAGAGAGATGTTAATGCATCTATTTGTATCGGGCAGACTGTGTCTAAGTAATATACTTAACAGATAGAAAAGCCCTGACACAGTGGGTACATATTGAACTAAACCCACAGATGTATAAGATGAGTTTCTATAACAAACAACACTGTAGATTTATTGCCAATTCAACAGTGCAAATTAAACTTGTTCACAGAATTTTAATGTCGTGAGTGCATCAAAAATGGGGTTTATAGCAGTATGAATACAAGTTATCTATTTTCCATAGTTAATACATGAAATGATAACCAAAACAAAAAAACATACTTAGAATCTAGTTCCTTGTTAATGAAATTTGCTTCAAAGGTTATACTTGATCGAATCCTGCTACACAGTGCCAATGAGGTTTTGCGCGTTGCAACCTTGAAAAAATTCACCATGATAATAATGAAATGGAATCTTTTTTTTTTAACTTATGCCCGTGGTCGTCGAAAGTTCAACCTACATATTATTGGTCGAACTTTTGATGAACACGGGCATGGATTAAAAAAAAATGAAAGTTTCCTTCTATAATCCAACCAACCAAAATTTTTTAATTTCATGGTCAAAAATTTTGGTAGAAAAACCAGGTCAAATGTACTAGTGGAAGAAGAGATTGTTGCTAAGATATTGAGGTCCTTGCCTCTTGCTTACAAACATAAGGTTGTCGCTATTGAGGAGATTAGGATGGTGACTACTGTGACAAGAGACACATTGATTGGTAAGTTTACTAATTTTGAGTTGAGTGAGTTTTATGATGCTCTTCCTAAATTTGAATCTGCATTCAAAGCTACTATTTCTAAGGATAAGAAAAAATATGAACCTAGAGAAAGTTCATCAAAGTATGTATCTAAGTATGCAAAGGAGATCAAAGAGATTGAGGAAGAAGAGAGAAAGCTTGGAGAACTTGAAGCTCTTATTGCTCAGATATTACCTAAAGGAGCTAGTAAGTATGAAGTAAATTTACTTCTGAAATGTTTTTCTTGCAATAAGATTGGTCATTTTGCATCAAGATGTCTTGAGAGAGTTCCCAAGCATAAACCTGCAAAATTTTAGCCTAAATATGTAAAAAAATGTTATTATACTGTTGATGAAGTTGTAACCCATGATGAATCTAAGAAATGTGGTAAAATTGATGATGAATGGGTGTTCATTGCTATCAAGGAAGAAGATTTGATCCTTAATGAGGCTACTAGTTGCATGAATGTGGAAAGATCCCTTGCTGCACATGTTGAAGAAAATGATGAATGGGTTATTGACAATGGATGTTCACATCCTATGACTGGAGATAAGAGTAAATTTGTGAGCTTGGAAAGGTACGATGGTGGTGTTGTTAGATTTGGTGAAGACACTCCTTGTCTAATTTGTGGTAGAGGTTCTATTACACTTGACAATAAGAATAATACTGATGATGTTTTATATATTGAAGGACTAAAGCATAAATTTTTGAGTGTTGGACAACTAATCGAAAAAGGTTATGATCATAAATTCAAGGTGAGAGTGTAGAATCATGAGAAGATCAGGTGTTGAGATTGCACCAGGTATAAAGACCAAAGGTAATGTTTTTCATTAGAATAGTGCAGAGAAAAGGTGTTTGATTTCTAAGATTGATGATAGTTGGTTATGGCATAAGCGAACATGTCATGTGTACTTTGATAACATTGTGAAGATAAGTGATACACAAGTCGTAAGAGACCTATCTAAATTGTTGAAGTATGCTATTGCATTATGTAAGGAATGTTAGCTAGGTAAGCTTAAAAGATCTACTTTCAAGAGAAAAACATATTCTTCAAATGGATTGTTAGATCTTGTTCATATTGATTTATGTGGCCTTGCTATAACTAGAAGTTATTATGGAGATGTAATCACCCTAAAATGGGCTAGTCTAATGAAAGGCCCTATTAGCCCTAATTCAAAACCAACCTCTTAATTATGCTAGTCTCATTATCTGATTACTGACATAATTTATCAAAATCATCAAAATAACATAATCAATTATCAAACATCATCAAATTGATTAAATTCCCAATTAATTACCTCTATCCCAATTAATTAATTCAACTCTCAAAACCCCATGGCTAAGGAAATTAATTAATTGGATTTAACTAATTTTCCTATTTTTCAGCTCAACTCACAAAAGGACAAAGAAGTTGAATCCATGCAATGAGCCTCAATCACATGGATCACTCAAGGTATCAATCTCAACCTCTCATTGTAAATCAATCTCAACCATTAAATTCAAATTCAAATCATTTTCCTCCAATTCTTGTAGATGGAAATCTATAAATAAACACCTGACCAAGGCATTTATATAGATATAGATTTTATGTAATTACATGTTGTTCAATTGATTTTAGCATTAGTATCATAGTAATTTGCATCATTCTTAGCTTTATTTTCATTAATCTAGATCACTTGTATCAATTCATCTTAATTGCATTCATGTAGATGCATTCTGGTTTTAATCTTCCATTTTTTGATTGTCTATTCAATTAGATTAAACATGGATTCTGAGAGAAATTTCACTAATCAATTGAATCTTCACAATTAGGAAGCAATGAGATTCTCTTCATAGGTTATTTGGCTTATTTGATTGATTTTGAATACCAACCTTGAAATTAATATCTCATTGAAGTGTTGTGTATAGGTTTGCAGGATCACAACTTCACACAGACATTTTTGGCACCCACTATGGGACCTTGCCCTAGATTTCTACCTTAAATTCTCAACAAATTTTATATTTTCATGCTCTAACTATCCATTGAGTCACATTTGGAAAAAATGAGTCGCATTTTGTTAACAATGGATTCTCATTTAGTTGATCGAGGGTCATTTTTAGTAAATTGAATCGCATTTGGGAAAATAGGATCGCATTTGGGAAATTGGATCTCATTTAGCAGAAAGGTTTCTAAAACAGAGTCACATTTGGGAACATAGAGTCAATTTCAAGCTTTTAATGAAAATTTAATGTTTTAAACTGACATTCTAATGTTTTCATGATCTATTTTGATGTTTTGTATAACTTAACATTGTTTTTAGGATGATTTTTGAAGACAAACTCTCAAGACTCCTAATGAGGTTCATGAAGGTGCCTAAGAAGAGAATCAAGAAAAATCTTGTATTCTTAAGCTTGTTTTCTTAGGAACATAGATAATTAGTAGATTCACTTGCAGTGGTTGTTTGAGTGTGAGGGGATTATGCTCTTTTCCCTTGTAGAAAATTAGAAACCTATAAGCACCTAAGATTTCACTTAGAGAGATCTTGGTAATTGAACAACTTGCTTGATGTGTTTGGGAGAAAACATGGATAGGAGATTATTCTCTTTTCCCTAGTGGAAAATTAGAATTACAGACGCCTAAGTTGTCAGTCTAATTTCATTTTCATGTTAATCTTTTAGAGGGCCTTCTGATTGAGGTAAAAAGCTCTTGGGAATGACCCAAGTGATGACATGTAGAAGCTAACCCTTCCACCTCACTATAATAAATACTCTTCCTTGAGATGAAAATCTTAGAAGAATTAGTCAATTTTTTCCTTGGAACATTGATTTGATCCTTCCTTGGACATGCTTGTATGTTGCATAGAGTGGAGCTGCTTGAATCTTTCTTGTGAGATTACACACATTCAGATACTCATAGGGATATAGGCCTCAATCTTGACTTGTACGATACTATGAGAGATGATTATGAACAAATGCTTGAATTAGAAATGCTTTGCTAAAGACCACCTGGATCACTCCCAAAAGTTAGATAATCTTTGTGCAAGGAAGATAGTAACTTCCCCAAGACACTCGCCATATCATATCTCCCTTGAGCATATGGAGTCAGATAATACAACATTTCTTGACCCTTTATGTGGTCTTCAATGGTTGTATTCTGATTATCTCTTGAGAGTGTACCTAAGTCTATGAGAAAAAAAGGTTTTCAAGCTACTGCCAATTCCTATAAGGTTAGTGTGTGATTGGATTCCCTTAATCACATGTGTTTGAATTTTTTTCTCATTAAAAAACCACTGGAAAACACCTTGAAATACTTCAAAACAATCTAGAAATACTTAGGAAACATAAAAAAATCAAACTTTTAATAGTGGAATAACCCTAGACAAGTTAGAGAGTTGTATCCATAATTTTGAGTTGTACATTACTAACAAAAAGTTGCCTTCAGTAACAGAGTTGCATCCTATCTATATGGAGTCACATTTAGGAAAGTGAGTCATATCCTGTCAGTTTAGAGTTATATTTGGTTGTTCAATCATATATTGGTCATCGTGAGTCACATTTGGGGAAATAAAAAAGTCACCTATTGTGAGTTGCATTTGGGATAGTGGGGGTCTTCTATACAGTGTTTTTGCAATTTAATCATTGATTCTAGTACCCATTTTTTAACTCTATTGACCTATATCATTACAATGGGTGTAATTGGAGGTTATTATTCTACCATCATCAGGTTTAATCAATTGGTTCCTTCTCAAATTCATAATATTGTGCACTTGTTTGGTGTTATAAATCCCAATCACTTGATTACAGAGGTTATCATCAAGGATGATCAAATCCCTTATCCAAATATCTTCTTATCAACATCAGTCAATTCTTTTCTTAAGAATCCTTTCAGACAAACATTTGCATGCTATCTTATCAATCCAATTATCAACAAGATTTTGTACAATATCACCCACTTGAAAAGTAGAGAAGTCTTACTTTATCAAGAATCGTGATACTCAACCTACATGGTTAATACGGGAACCAACCGCTATCCTTTCAATCAAAATTTAGAAGATCCACCTAGACTCATCAATTTTGACCAATGAAAAACTTCAAGAAAGAATCCTATATTAAATCAAGATTCACCAATCTAGACAACTTATGAATAATATACTACTCCAAACATGTCTCATAATGATTATGACTGGGATGAATGAAATGACAATCAAGGCAACCAAGAAATCATAGAAAATGAAGATAATCGTAGACATCATGATAGCTCAAATAGTGACGAAGACCCCACCAAAGAAGAATTTTAAAAGTACCAACAAAGCAAGAGATTCCAAAAGATGTTGGAAAGAATCCTCACATTGGACAAAGAATGATACTTTCTACACTTAACATCTATGGGGTTAAACTTCCAAAAGACTTTGATGTAGATAAAATAAAAAAAAGGGAAGTTAAAATACCTATTTCCATTCTTGCTAAACAAATGATGACCCTACAAACTGAAATCAAAGGTTTAAAATAAGGAAAAGATAAATCCCCCAACCAATATTCACTTGACACAATTTGTCCCTTCCCCTTTGAAAAATATTTACACATGCCACCATTTTCTTCTAAAGTGGAAACCCTGAAATACGACAAGTATAATGGCAATGGTGAACCAAAAAATCATGTCAGATAATTTTGTGCCTTGAGTATGGAGTTTTTCCATGAGAAGACATATCTAATGAGACTCTTTCCTCAAAGTCTTGGGGGAGAAGCCATGGAATGCTTTTCAAAGCTCACATGTGCTGTAAAAACTTTTGAAGAGCTGGTTAAAAGATTCATTCAACACTATTCCTACAACATACAATATGATATCACTATGTTGAACCTATGCAACACTAAACAATGAAGCAAAAAATCATTTGTTACATTCCTTTAATGACAGAGGAAGATATTTGCAAGATATCTAAGACAAGTTCCTGAGAGCAAGAAGGTGGATATCTTTATCAACATTCCGATTCCTGAGATGAACGATGCATTATAGATGAAGACACACATGTCATTTGACAAGATGGTGGATAGTGCAATTAGAATCGAAGATGGATTGCTCAAGAAAGGAGAAATTATGATTAACAAGGAGATTAAATCCAAGAATCATAATGGTAACACATAAAAATTCAAATACTAGAATAAGAATAAACACATGGTTAATGATGACATTGTGTAATCATTCAATGATAAACCTAAAACAAGAATATTT
Source organism: Chamaecyparis obtusa (assembly GCA_027943335.1). NCBI lineage: Eukaryota > Viridiplantae > Streptophyta > Pinopsida > Cupressales > Cupressaceae > Chamaecyparis > Chamaecyparis obtusa. Next base: position 2,100,934 of record BSBK01007476.1, on the reverse strand, counting down.
AATCTCTCAACTAGTCTACAAGCGGCCAAGAATACCAACAAAAACACATTTATTCCTAGAGGGAATAATGAATCAAATATAGATAAACCTTGGTTATTCAAACCGAGCATAATTTTACTCCTCTTAGAGAATCTCTAGAAGCGGTGCCAAATACTCTATTGGACAACAAGATCACAACCTTACTAGAATCGAGACTGTGGGAACCACAAATAAAACCAAAGTGGCAGAATAATGATCATTTTTGTGGTTTTCATAGAAACAAAGGACACAATACAAATGAATGCATGAAACTCAAGCATGTGATCCAAGATTTAATTGACAATGATAAAATCAAGGCTAATGGTCACCAATCCAACAATGACCACAAAGATTTCAAAAAAATACTACCTCACTATGAGAAAGGTGAAAGTTCCAATACCAAGGGTAACAAGATCAACTATACTTATACTGACAATGACAATGTGATAAACATGATTAAAATTGGAAAAAAATCCATTGGCAATCAATCTATTAACAAGATTCTTACAACTTATGATAGCCGCATGTTTGATCAAGAACTACAATAGGATGATGAATCAAATGTTGAATAATCAGTGAATGTTAATATGATCAAAGGTGAAGAAAAAGAATTTGAATCTTCCAATAATATCACAAGGAGTCAAGCCAAGGTCACCATCAAGGGAGTTAACTCCTCATCAAAACAACTGCTCATTTCAATATCAAAACCTTCTACATCAAAACAACTAGTGCCTTCATCATCTAAACACAACTTGGTGGAACAATTACAATGTACATCTACTAAAAAATCCATTTTTGAATTGCTAAAAATATCTCCCGAACATAGAGAGATCCTTGAACAAGCCCTACTTGCAACAAATGTTCTGAAAGACCTAGATGTAGATCGACTCCAAGCTATGGTTGGTCATTTGACTTCCCCGCACTATCTATCTTTCTCTGAAGAAGATGAAAAATCCTTGAATCATCCACATAATCAACCCTTGCATATAAAATTCTTCATCCATAAACACTGAGTTAAGTGTGTCTTGATAGATGGAGGTGTGTGTTTGAACATATGTTATAGATCCAGGGAGAAAAATAAAAAATTAAAGCATATGATAAAGAAGAAAAGACATCAAAAGGACTAGTGGTATTACCCATTAGGGTAGGACCCATTAAGAGAGATGTCATTTGTTAAGTTCTTGATCTACCTTTAGCATACAACATGTTACTAGACAGGTCATGGATCCATGACATGCAACCCATCCCATCAACCTATCACGTGTGTGTTAAGTTTCCATACAATGGAATAGAAGTCACCATACCAACAAATTCTAGTTACTCTTGTAACACAATGAAGTAGATAGATAACATGATTCCACACAACAAATAGGCCTCAAAAGATCAGGTTATGGAAATCTCTAAGTCAAATATTATGAAAATTCTTGGTAAGAGGTGTGTGATGATGATAATCACCTTCATGAAATTAAGATCAAATAGCTACAATTTAAAGGAAATACAATGCAAATCTACTTTAAAATGAAACTATAATCTAGAACATGTCATGGTTCTCTAGAAAGAAGTGGTAAATGAAGCTCTCAGCTCAAATCCTCACTAGTGACACTTCTAAAATGAGAGATGCTGCTGCTACTATGCTTCTACAATGCTTATTTAATGCTTAATCTAGCTCAATTGACAAATTACAATGCTAATTGCTATGAAATGTGTTGGTGTTTGAAAACGCTTACGCCAACTAGGGCTGCCAATATGCCTATGATGGATATTAAGGATTGGTTAGTTCCAAATGTGGGCAATCTATAGGCAACTGGACCAACTATAGGGATGGATAGTCCCTCTTCTGCTTCTGGCTCTGTGAAACCAAGGCGGGTACACCTGATCCAATAGTATTTAACTCTTAACTGATAGTCTTAACTCTGCCCCCTGTTTCTTTATTGGATCTTTCAACAGATGAAAACAGTGAGAGAATACTAAACAACAACCTATTGTTCATTGATCCTCCATCACTGGGTATGACAATACATAAAAGTAAATGAAAGTAAAGTACTGGTAATGATTTTAAGATTTTGGGATTTTGAAATCTGAATCACGTTCTCAGAACAAAGATAGGAGAATATAGGCCAGTGTCTTATCCATTGGGCAACAGAGTTAGAAAATAGCAAGGATCCCAAAACAACTTTGAGAACAACTGGTTTTTGAAACATAAATACAAATACCCCAACTCTTCCCTACTTACAGATAATCCTTATGCGAATTCAATGAACATATATTTTACTTTGAGTAATATTTAATCCAACCCTAGGTCAGAACTCAAAGTGAGATACATACACATAAACCCTAAAATAGGCTTAAAGATTCATAGAACAAACACAATGGAGAGGTAAAGATTTGATATTTGTATTAAGTATAACCATGATCATTTACATACCTCATATTCTGAACAACAAGCTTACTGGACAATGGTGCCAACTTGTATCTCTTCTCTATTATCCTGACAAAATAATACAAATTTCAATCCTTGACTGAGGATTAGGGCTTCAGAATTTCCTTTTTCTTCTTACACCTAACTCACTCAATGCCTAGAATGACCATGGGAAATCCTTTTATATACAAGGAGATGCAACAAGCTTCCGGTCATTCTAGGGTTTACAAAATATCAACCCTAAAACTTTACAACAACTACAAAATTTACAATAAATACACTCAGTCACAATGGTGAGGAAATTGCAGTTGAGCCGACCTTCTTCACGTCTTTTAATGCAGTCCTTGGCTAGCTGTTAACAAATCTGATCTGTAATATTTTCTGTCCATTCTGTAATGAATATTTCCTCATATCTCAACCACCCTTATGACTCAAAATTGACTGTTCTGATCTACTTTATGAAGCTGGCAGTGTATCTTCACTCTCCACAGCTGGCATGTACTGATATTTCCATTTATTATACACCTCTTCACTTGGGAACTCAAACTTAACAAATTCATCCTTCCCGGTAGACAACTGTTCCCATTCACTTATGATCTGTGTGATTTTCTATTGAATGGTGTCAAACATCAATCTGGCATTTATCAACATTTTAATTGTGCCACTTAAAGAAGACTTATCACTTAAAACATTAGTGATTCATTCTGTGAGGAGTCTATCTAACTCCTCCCTCCACTGATAAGCTTCCTTAAATTCTCCTTTGTCTGTGAAAATAGGAGGCACCAGTTCATAGCTTGAAAGCATTAATTCAGTTTTCAACATACTTGTTCTCCTGATAAAATTATCCACAAAAATGTTGAAATGCACCAACTTCTTCACAATTTGATGCAATGGCTTTATTAAAGGATCCGGGTCTTCCTGTCCCTTGGATAACATACAAAATAGTTTTATATTGGCAACCCTAGTTGGCGTAAGCATTTTCAAACACCAACAAAATGCTCAAATTGCTCTTAGAATGATCTCAATTGCCTATAGTAACAATGCTATGCAAATGAAATTCCAAGATGGAAATGCTCTCTAAAATGCCTCATACTTATAGTAATTTCCCAAGGGTAGGGGGTGGAGTGAAGTAATCATGATTATCCCATGGTTAAGTCAAAAACTTTTCTTTGTTCATAAATGGGGGGACAAGGAGGGGACAACCCTTTAAATGGTCTCAAAGCTTTGGACAATTTAAATGTTTTGAGTGATTTGTGTCCTTTTGTTCTCAATTTTCATTAGTTGATCACTTTGTTGAAAGAAAATAGGGATTATTAAATTCAATTAATTAATTAAATTTAGCCATGGAAGGGTAATAGGTTCATTTTGATTTTTGATTTAAACAACTATACAATTAATTAATTAAAATCAATTATATAGTGTTTTTGGCCCTTTTAAGCTTTGATTTAATTATTTAACATCATTATTTAATTTTTCCTTTGCTTTAATTGATTTTATCCAACTTTATTCAATTATGTCCATTTTAGTGCATTTTAATGATTTTGAGCCATTTTAATTGATTGTCCAATTTTACGTGTCTACAAATGCCCCTCTTTGAATTAATGCGTGAAGAACATTGATTCAAAGATTCCTTTAAGTCCTGATTGCTAATTCTTGATGTGATTGATTGCTGCCTCTAATGTGATTGATACTGATTCTTGATACAAAAAATTTATGATGCCTCATTGATTTCATGATGTTTGATTGCAATTTCAATTTGATACCCTAATGCCCCCTCAGAAATTAAAACATATTAATTTCTTTCTTTGAAATCTTTCTTTGAAAGAATTGATGTGATGTTTGATTTATCAAATATGTTTTCATTTCTGACTATTGATGAGATGCCATGATGTATGATTATGCCCCGATTTGATTTGATTAGTCAAGATAGGTCAATGGCTAGTTTCACCTCCAAAATTAGGTCAAAATACCTTAAATAGGTTGATAAACCTTGTTTTACCATTCATTTTTACTTTTCATCCTTGGTGATTTTTCTCTGATCCTCTAGTGATTTTCGAGATGGTTGTGCCGATTCGGGAGCATAGATTCAAGAGGTACCGGAGATATGCGAGACCGCATGAGTATGGAGCTCCAGTAAGTCATTGCTAACTCTGTCTTTGCATTTATGATGTATTTATGAGCATTTATTGCAATATCATGTTTCATCATTGCATTGAATTTGAGAAATCTCGCCTAGGAATAGTTTGAATGTCGCCTAGGGAAGTTTACTGTCACCTCCATGTGTTTCTCTCACGCCTCCATGTATTTTACTATCACTTAGAAAACCTTTGATCGTCTCCTAACAATAGGATAACCCCCACCTACAACTAGGTCAAAATGCCCCTTTTCAGATGGGTTGTCGCTTATGCAAACCCTAACTGATTTACTGTCACCTAGGTGGGCATTTGCTATCACCTAACCTAATTCACTGTCGCGTAGCAGGCAAACTATCACTTGACAACAGAATAATGTTGCTTGGCATGATAAAAATCATGCCTAAGGTTAAATGTCACTTGACATGATAAAAATCATGCCTAGTGCATTTTTGTAAAATTTTTCTACTTTTTCACACTCGTACTTGATTGCATTTGATGAAAAATTTGATAACTCTTGATGATAGATTCAGATGATTAGTGTAGGTCTGTTACTATCAACAAAAAAATTGGTTTAGGATATCAGGATAGTGGTACCACAGAAGATGATTTGTCAATCCAATTAGGATAGTTACTGATAGGATAAATCAATTAGTGTGAAAACCGATATGACTTTGATACTGCCGCTTCATTCTCAGGACATAGAGAAACGAATGATGATACTTGGTGTGATTACTTGATACTTTTGAGAAGATTGACTTGAGATAATTCCTTGATATGATGTACTGATATGATTCCTTTGCTTTGCCAACAGGATCACTGCCCTACCCTATACATCCATTCAGTTGCATCATGGGTTATTGACTTGAGTTAGGCCCTCACAACAGCTAAGTTTTGAGTTATTGAGCGATGTGGTTTGAGATTCTTGCTTGACCTCCCACGATTTTAGCTAAACCATGGGTTACTTACTATAGTGGCAGAGTGATGGCACTCTGACCACAACACATTTCACTTGCCTTACGGAGAGATGATGATCACGCCCGAGGATGTGTATCGATTGTTACAGATCCCGTACAGAGGAGAGGTGGTATATTACGACTCTGTCTATGATTCTGCTATCTGCTGATGAGTATTTAGAGACAACACTATAGGATATGGGGATGCTATCACATGGCCTTTATTTGCATCCTTTCCTACATTACCAGCAGTTCTGGGTGCAGTGATTGGTGGTTTACTTCTTCCCAACCGGCGAGGTCATGGTTTTTCTGTCAGATGGGGTAGGATATTGGAGGATTTGCTTGCTCATCCTCGACAGTTTGATTGGGGTTCTTGTGTCTTGGCACAACTATATCATGATTTGCACAAGGTGGTTTATTGAGGGAGTGCATCATTGTCAGCAGGTGCTATTATTCTGTAGTTGTGGATATAGGAGCATCTTCCCATTACTAGGCCCATTTCTGATAGGGCTCGACCTCAGGGATTCCCATATGCTTTTCTCTACACTGGGATGGTTATTTAGCATCACTTAGGTCACTTGGATTACTAGCACAGATAGATAGATGATCTTGATTAGGTTCAGTGGCGTCCTTATATTGGTTGTGATCGCTGGAGAGAGGATGATGATGAGTTACCATACATGTTCGCCCATCACTGGATGATTGGGCATACTACCACTACTATTGAGTGCTTCTGCTTTTGCTTCAGCAGAGTTTTGAGATAGTATGGTCAAACATAGGACATGCCTCAGGGCAATGCATTATATGCGTGAGTACAGGCAGAGATATCTCTATGGGGTCCTTGCATTGATTATGAGTTTGCATTAGATCAGATTGCAGGCATGACTACTTGCAGATGGGAGATACTTCCTGGTGCAGTAGATGCCGGTATGTCTCATGAGTATGTAGATTGGTGGGCTCGCAACATGTTTCTTCATTTTAATGATCCAGCAGAGCCTATTCTTGGATGGTGTGATGGTGGTGGTGATGGGAGACATAGGAGAGGATGAGGACGAGGATGTAGAGATCCTCTGGTTGTAGCGAATAGAGGATGGATTAGACGGGGTCATGATCAGGGTGATGGAAGGGATAAATAGGCTAGGGATCATGATGATGCACATGAGAGACAACCTAGAGCAGATAGGCAGGACAGAGTTCATAGGCACCAGAGGTGACGACGATAGGCTCAGGTTGATGCAGCTAGGCAGATTCCTGGGGGATTGGATCCATTGGTATAGTTGCAGAGAGTATCCTTGGCTCAGCATGAGGATGATGCAACTTAGTAGGATTAGGCACAGTAGGATGATGGTGCTCCACAGATGCCTCCACCAGCTCCACAGCCACAGGGTCATGGACAGGGTGCACAGGGTGATCGTATTGATGGATTATCCTAAGATATGCAGGTATTGAGGATAGATATGTCCACTATTGTGGGTCGGTTGGATTAGGTGGCCTCCTTATTACAATAGTTTCTATTAGCCATGGTTGTTCTGAGACAGGATGGAGTGAGCACTTCTCAGGCTCCTCCCCCACAGGATGGTAGAGGTCCAGATGGATCTGGGGCTACAAGATCTTGATTGATATAGTTACTCATTGATGATGTCCTATTTGTTTCACATTTCATGTTACTTGACTGATTGGAACATTTGATGTACCAGTTTGATGTCATTGTATCTGGGTATATTGATTTGATGATCATATGATGAACACTCTTTTAATGATATATGATGATATACTCCGTGGTTCTCCTTGATGAGTTGGTTTATGAGATTATCTTTTATGTAGCTATATGATGTGTTACATGTTTACTTTGATTTATGCTATGGATGCATTATCTTATGTTATGATATATATAGATGTATGCAAAGATGTATGAATGTTGTGAGATTCTTTTTTGTTTTTCATGTATGGATGCAGAATGTTTTATGGAAATGCACATGTATGTTCCTATGTTTTTTATTGTCAATGTATGCTAGTCTATCCTTATCTATATGAATGCACATGATGTATGGATGTTTTATTTTTCTAATATTGGGATAATGGATAATGATCAGTGCATGGATGCAAAGATAATCTCATTTTCTTTGTAGTGTTTGATCAAGAATAAACGTTTGATTGAATCCCATGCTGCTTTAATGTTTTGACTAACCAAGATTATTGATGTACCCCCCATTTTCCCTTGGAAAATTAACCACAAACAAATGCATTTAATCTAACATGCAATGCAATGCAACCTAAGTGTCACCAGCTTTTAGAAAATAAATGCCCTGAGGATAAATTTTCATCATTGAGCATTTTGGGATCGGAAACCTTAGTACAATCACCACTGACCACATCATGATGATATGAATACCACATTTTATCACATTTGGTAACCTCCTTTTTGAACCAAGTACAACCCTCACTAGTTGGATGACCAAACTATGAGAGTTTGAATACCGGTGTCAATAGATTCAATGTTGCAAGTGGATTTTTGGTATTAAGATATAGAAAATATAAATAGCCTATTAGCAAAATGGTCAACACTCCCCTTGGGATTTGTGACAAGGGCTTAACTGCCTCTTGTGTACTATAAGTTGACTTGTTGTATCAGGCATTGACAGATCGGTCTTTTGGTGCAATGGCAACCCCACTCTAACAAGTGGTATCAGAGCTTGGTCACAGGTTCGAATCCTCAGACCCTCGGGTAACGCTGAGGGGGAGATTGTTGGCAAAATGGTCAGCGCTCCCCTCGGGATTCATGACAAGGGCTTAACTGCCTCTTGTGTACTATAAGTTGAGTGGTTGTATTGGGCATTGATAGATCGGTCTTTTGGTGCAATGGCAACCCCACTCTAACATAGCCAAGGGATCCTTTTGCGTAAATAAGAAAAGGTTAATCCGCCCTCTTATGAGATAGTCCTTGATGGTTCTTTGATGACCATGTCGTTAGACGAACTCTCATAAGGTGATGAATCTTCCTCCAAACAATCACTCAAAGGTAATAAAATATTACATGTTCATCATGGCTAATATAGTCGAAACATCATCGAATAGCTCCAAAGATATGATAAAAAGTCAATTTCCTCAAGATTTATCAAAAACTTCAAGTGTTTTATCATGTTTCATTATTTCATACAAAGAAAGAAAGCTTTGAATGTTTTGCCATGTTTTATGATTTTCAACAAGGATTTCCAAGTATTCTGATCTTTAAGGTGTTTTTGTCAATTTTTAATCCCTAATAATAAAGTCAATGAAGGCTCAAGGATCATGTTGTAGGATCAAATACTTAGGCTCAATAAACTTTCCATTCTTCTGAAACTCTGATAAATCTCTCTCTGATGTGACTGATTGTAGCTCTTATTGAATCCATTTGGTACCAAATTTGCAATCTTCTTCTGCCCCCAAGTGATAAATGTGATCGGTTGACAAACTTCAGGCTGATAGGCAATGCAACAATGTGACTGACTGACTTTATTATGACTATGTACAAATGACGGATGCAATGATGGTTGTACAAATGGGATGGTGGAAATGCAATATGGACATATGTGACTAGGAAAGACAAACTTAAGGGAACAAAAGGCACTTGTTTACCAAGTTTTCACCCTTCGGATAGATCAAGCTCTTTTTTCTATTTTTAAAGCTTTTCTCTTTTTTTGCTACCAAGGTGCCTATTTGCTAGGTTTTCACCAAGGCACTTTTTATTCTTCTTCAATTTTTTTTGTATTTTTCTTTTTCATTTTTTTTTCTTTTCTTATCATCAAGGTGCCTATTTGTTAGGTTTTCACCAAGACAACATCTTCTTGAATGTTTTTCCCTTCTTCATGCTCAATTTTCCACTATTTTTGATCTTTTGTGCTTTTCAATGTTTTTGGTATTTTCAAGATCTCTTTTGAACTATGTACAATAAATAGGATGCGCTCCATCTGATACTCTTTATACTCTTTCATGTATAGAACCGTTTGGGATGAATACTATTGATGGGTTCTTGGAGTTCTTCTCCATCACAATCTGATAACTTATAGGTTCCTGTGCCAAATGAAGATACTATGATGAATGGGCCGAGCCAATTAGCTTCCCATTTGCCTTTCTGCTCTCTCTCAACCTGATTCTTTGGGTTTTACCTCAACACTAAGTCTCCTACCTGAAAGACTCTTGGTTTGATATGTTTATTATAGTTCCTTAAGATTATATTTTGATACACTTTCAGGTGCTCATAAGCTTGTGTTTGATGTTCTTCAAGTAACTCCAATTGTTGAAGTCTAGCAACTCTATAGTCTTCATCTGTGATCAATCCTTGTAATGAAACTCATAGAGATGGGATTTCAACCTCTAGTGGTAAAACTGCTTCGGCCCCATAGACTAATGAAAAGGGTGTGGCTCCCATAGGTGTCTGAATGCTCGTTCTATAAGCCAATAATGCTGGATTAATTTGCACATGCCAATCCCTTCCTATTTTATTGACCGACCTCTTCAAGATTTTCAAGATATTCTTATTTGTGGCTTCGGCTTGCCCATTTCCTTGAGGGTAATAGATTGATGAGGAGTGATGATTGATATGGAATGTAGCACAAAGTTCATCCATGTCCTAGTTTTTAAACTATTTTTCATTATCTGTTATGATGGCATGAGGATTGCCATATCTACAAATGATGTGGTTCAAGATGAACATGGAAATTTGTTTACCTGTTGTTGTTATCAAAGGAACCGCTTCGAACAACTTGGTGAAATATTATGTGGCTATTATGATATATTTATGCCCATTTGAAGAAGGTGGGTAGATGACTTCAATTAGATGAAACCCCCACTAATAGAAAGGCCAAGGTGTAACAAATGGGTGTAGTTCTTGTGCTGGTGCATGTATCATGTCACCATGATATTGACATTTGCTGCATATCTTGACAAAGTGACAAGCATCCTTTTCTAATGTCTTCCAGAAATACCCTAAGCGAATGATTTTCTTAGCTAGATTTAACCCACTTGTGTGTGACCTGCAAATGCCTTCGTGAACTTCATGTAAAGCTAATCTAGACTCTTCTTCCTCTAGACACCTAAGTAACGTCCTGTCGAGACCCTTACGATACAATGTCTTGGAGAGGATTATGTAACAAGATGATTGTCATATAAAATTTTTTTCTTGAGCTCGGGTTTGGTCTAAGGGTACCACTTGGTCTTTGAGATATGAATATATAGGTCTATACCAAGGGGAGTCATGTCCATGTAATAGAGAAACAATTTGGGTGTCAGGAAGGTTGAATGTAGGTTTTACCAACTCTTCCACCAAGAACTCGTACTTCTCATTTTGATCAAGTTTTTGTAACAAGGAAGCCAATGTAGCCATGGCATCAGCTACTCTATTTTTCTCTCTAGGAATTTGCTCAAAGGTGATCAAAGAAAAGTACTTCTTCCATCCGTCAATCATGGTCTTATATGGCATTAAATTTTCATCTTTAGTGTGATATTCATTGTTGACTTGATTGATGATAAGTTGAGAATCTCCATAAATTTGTAGCTCTGTGATGTTCCATTCTAAGGCCATTTTGATACCTATGACAAGTGCCTCATATTCCGCTATATTGTTGGTGCATGGAAACATAAGCTTGTAGGACTTAGGAATGGTGTAACCTTGTGGAGTGACCAATAGTATGCCGGCCGCGGAACCTCCTTGAGTATAGGATCCATCAAAGTATAACTTCCATGTTTTTGCTTTAATGTTTACAATGGCGGAATCCAAAAATTCCACTTGAATAGTTTGTGTAGAAGTCATGGGGTTTTTAGCTAAGTGATTTTCTATCACTTGTCCTTTGATTTCCTTTCTATCGACATACTCAATGTTGAATTCACTCAATATCATCACCCACTTGGCTATCCTACTTGTTAAGGCTGTTTTACTTAACAAATATTTGAGAGGATCAATTTTGGCAATTAAATTGACTTTATGCATCAACATATAATGTCTCAATTTTTGAGATGCAAACACAATTGCTAAGCAAGCTCTTTCCATGAATGTGTAGTTGAGTTCATATTTGATTAATGTTCGACTCAAATAGTAAATAGCTCTTTCTTTTCCTTGTTCATCCTCTTGTGCCAAAAGCACTCCTAGGGACCTTTCCATAGCCGATATGTTTAAAAGAAATGCTTTTCCCTTGATTGGTGGCATGAGAATGGGTGGATTTATCAAATAAGTATTCAACAATGTAAAAGCTTGATCACATTCGACATCCCATATGAATATAGTATCTTTATGTAGCAACCTGGTGAAAGGGTGACATTTTTTGGCCAATTAAGAGATAAACCTCCTTATGGATTGGATTTTTCCTTATAAGGATCTCATCTGGTTGATGTTCTTTGGTATCTCCATGTCCATTATGGCTTGTAATTTCTTGGGGTCCACTTCAATTCCTTTGGCGAAAACTATATAGCCTAGTAACTTGCTGGATTGGACACCAAAGGCACATTTCTTTGGGTTTAATCTGACTTTGAATTGCTCCAACCTAATAAATATCTTTTTCAAAATTTGGAGGTGTTCTTCTCTTTTGTGGGATTTTTCCAGTATATCATCCACATAGTCTTCTAAGAATGTATGCATCATGTTGTGAAAGATAGTTGTCATGGACCTTTGATATGTGGCTCCGACATTCTTAAGGCTGAAGGGCATGAAATTCTAACAAAAAGTGCCCCAAGGGAAAGTAAAGGCAGTCTTCTCTTGGTCTTCAGGTGCAATTTTAATCTGATTATACCAGCTGAAACCATCCATTAGGGAATACATGGAATGACCCGATGTCAAGTCAACTATTGCATCAATACTCAGAAGTGGGAAATCATCTTTAGGACAAGCAAGATTTAGATCTCAAAAATTCATGCATACTCGAATAGATTTGTCATGTTTTGTGACTGGTACAATGTTTGAGATCCATTTAACATAAGCTATTGCCCTTATGAATCCTACTTTCAACAATTTTTCTAATTTTGCCTTGACCAAAAGAGCTATGTGTGGGTGCATCTTTCTCAAATTTTGCTTAACGGGCTTAACCCCTGGTCTAAAATTCAGATGATGCATTATAAAGTCAGGATCTAAACCGAGCATGTTAGCATATGACCATGAAAAGTTTACTTGTTGCTCTTTGAAAATTTTTATGAAGTCCTCTCTTTCTAGAGGTGCGAGTGATGCAACCAAGTGTATGAACTTTGGATCCACTTCCGTACCAATGTTAAATTTTTCCGTTGGATCTATGAGTATAGGTGACCTTTCTTCCTCATGCTCTGGTAGGGTATCCAATCTCTCTTCCTTTGATGCCACAATTGGGTTTTCACCAAAGGAAGCGTCTTTTATCTTTACTTTTTTGGGTTCTAATGCTGCCACATAATGGTTTTCAACACTAGAACTTTTATTTTTCTTATTTTTTTTTCATTTTTTTCTATTGACTAAGAGACTGAACCCCCGTTGCTTCTATCATGTTTGGTTTGAGTTCATTAGTGAAAGAGGGTTCAACCGCATTAAGGTATTGGTTTGCTGCTTGGTCATTTAGGAAGTAAAGCAAGTCACTCAGCTTGGTTTGGTCCCAATCAATGAAGTCGGGATGTATCAAGGATAATGAGTCATTAGGAAAGGTATCATCAATTTGGGTTATGGACATGACTTTGTTTTAAGGTTCATACATTGTATCATTTAGATCTATGACATGTGCTTCCTCGAGATGATCCATGGAAGAAGGGTCAAAATCCCCTTCACTTGAGTCCTCGCTGACTTCTACAGGAAACAACATGGGAAAAGCCACGAGTGGATTAAAACTAATTTTTTAATCTTCCCCCTCTGAAGGCATCCAAAATGTTTCTATCCATGGCGGACTTGTATATGCTTGTCCTATGTTGAGACCTTGTATATTAGGTTCTTCATTGATTTGAATTTCTTGCTTTGGGATCTTTGCATATGTGTGTATTGTGATTACTTCCTTATCTTGACATGATTCATTGGATAAGGTATCCCACTCATAATCCTAGGAGTCATCACTATCTCCCTCAGATTCTAAGGCATTTACTCAAGGAGAGAAGTCTTGCATTGGGCTGGACCTTTCGCCTTTGTATTGGTAACCTACTCCAGATTTTTCTTGTTTTGCCCTCCAAATAGGTTCAATGGGTTCTAGAAATCCTCTATTTCTTTGGCCTAAGGGTCCTCTTCCCTTGTATCCCATCTTCTACATTATATCAAACCCTTTCCCATATTGCTTGGTTTGTATATTAACATGCTGAATTCTTTCCATGGGAGTGTTTGAGGTATCTTCTTCATCATGATAAAGCCATTGAAGGACTTCATCTTCTCCCTTATCGCATGTTGCTTTGTTATCTTCCCTTACAAAATAGGAATTATACTTATGTGGAAGATGTTCTTTTGATGGTTTACCATGTGTCCTTGGGGATGTGGGCATGTTAAATAAGGAAACGGAGTATTCCCCTACTCCTTTTGAACTAATCTTGCATTGTTTTTCAAATTTATTCATCATTTCACTCATGTGTTGGTAATGATCTTCCTTGGCTTGTTCCTTTTCTTCTTTGGTAGGTTTGTAGATTGCTATCTCTGATTTAGGCACTTGGTATGAACTTTCCATTGCATTTGGACCCTCATAGCTCACTTTTTCCTTTCCCTTAGTTGATGTCATTGAGCTAGCTTGAGGACAATTAGATGTAGCACCTAATGTTAGTTCTTTCATTTTAACATCTTTAATGATTACTCTTTGAATAATTCCTTCTCGATTATGTGGAATAAAAAGCTCATGAAGGGGTTTGAGTGCAATACAATATTGGAGTGGGTTTGAGTCCCCTCTAAGCGTGATTTCTTCACCCATGTATGGGAATTTAATGCATTGGTGGTACGTGGATGGGAATGCTTGCATCTCGTGGATCCATGGTCTCCCCAACAAAATATTATAAGTTAACTTCATGTCCAATACTTGGAAATTGGTGTCTTTCTTGACAGGTCCCACTTGTATGGGCAATACAATCATGCCTTTAGAGTCCCTTTCAACTTCATCATAAGCCTAGATGGTGATCTTTTTCATAGGGTCAATGCAAGACTCGAACAACCCTAAGGATTTGACAAGACTTAATGTAAAAATGTTAAGGATTTTCCTTGATTGTTATAGCATTCACAATGTTATCATAAGGTGGCACAAAGTTAAGGTTATTGGCACTTTGTTTCTTGCCATTAGATGACTCCCCTTTGTCATGTTTGTAGAAAGGTTGTTTGAATGTTGTATGGTCTTCATTGCTTTGAGGTCCCTCAATGGTGATCATGCCACCATCGATAAATCTTGCACTATATTCTTTAGTTGAAGGCATTCATTTGTTGTGTGCCCTCAAATTCTGTGATACTCACAATGGCTATTGGCGTTCCACCAACTAGGCTTGTTATTTGGCTCATAAGGCTGAATGCTAGGTAATGTAATGACATTTTTATCCATGAGAGTCTTTAAGGCCTTTTCGAGGGGTTCACCCAAGGGTGTGAAGTGCCTTTGAGGAGTTGGCACCAAATATTTATCAAACTTATTACTCCTTGCATTATTTCCTTGATTCCCATTATTGGCATGGTTGTTGTTGGAAGGCACATTGGAAATTTGGTATTATTCACCTGATTAGGTGTCCTTGTAAGAGCAAATGGGACCACCTTCAAGTTGCTAGATTCTACTACTCCATCATTCACAATCCCCTTATTGTTGTTCTTATAGAAACTATTACTATTGAACCAATTATTCTTCTAATTATTGCCATTGTTGCCATTGTTAGAGTTATTGTTGTTTGATTTGTTCTTATTATCTTTGTACAATTTGAGTTCTCCACTTTTGACCAGCACTTCCTCCATTGTTACTCCATTTTCAATTAGATCTTGGAAGGTCTTTGGACATTGCATTCATAATTGATAGTTCAACTCATTGCTTAAACTGTTTATGAAGATATCCATCTTCTCTTTTTCAGGCACACTCCTCAGATATCTTGCAAAAACTGTCCTCCATCTTTGTAGAAAAGTGAGGAATGCCTCTCCATCTTTTTGCTTAGTGTTACATAATGTTATCATCGTGACCTCATGCTTGATGTTATATGAGTAATGGGCCACAAATTTTGAAGCTAGCTCTTCGAAGGTCTTAATGCCGAAGGGTAACTTAGAAAACCACTCCATAGCCATGCTCCTAAGCTTCGCGGAAATAATCTCATTAAATATATTGTATCATGCATGAAATCTAAGCTCAATGCACAAAACTCCTGTAAGTGGTTTTGGGGATCCGTTGTTCCTTCATACTTGTCATACTTGGGGAACACTACATTGATTGGGAAAGGCACCATGACCAAGCTTTTATCAAATAGGAATGGACACAATGCTTCTATGGAGAAAGGCTTGGGGGCCCCGCTTTGCTTAATGGTATCCAATTGCATTTGAAACATCTTGAATTTCTTGTTCATGATGTCTAAGGTACTTTCCTCAACTTTCAGTGGTTTGAGTTGGTTGACATCATAGTCACGAGGAAGCTTGAGACCTTTTTGTACTAAGTCCATGAAGTATTTTTCTCTATCTCTATCCATTTCCTTTTCCATGAGCTTTCAAAAATAAGGACATTGGATAGCCTCACTAACTTTTTCATCTGTGGCATCTTTTGTCGTTGCTTTGGTGTTAGTTCGAGTGTGAGTTTGGTCAATTCCTTGAGCATTTTGATCTGCTCCTCCATTGTTGGTATTGCCTTGGTTATTAGTGTCAATGCCCCCATTATTGGCATCACCTTGGTTAGTGAGATCAATACCACTATTGTCTTTACCACCCAAACTACTATAGTACATCATGTTGTCCTCCCCTTCTTGTTCAGGTGACTTTTGGGGTATTCTAGGAGTAGTCTCGTCTCCGGGGTAAGGGAGCTCTTGTCTCAAATAGGTCCCATCAGCTTGCAATGTTTTCTTGATGTAATAAGATCTGGTAAATGTAGGCATGAACCTTGGAGAATAAGAGCTAAAATTGCTAGTGGTCTAATCCTTTGTATGATTTTGCAAGAATAATGAAGAATAAGATTTTTGACCAAACTGAGAGTTGGAGCAGTAAGAACATAGAAAAGGGTATCCAGATATGTGTTCAAAATTTTTTGATCTCTCCTGTAAGTACTCTCTATTTTCCCTTTTAGGTTTTTGGGTGTCACTGAACTGAGCGTAGGTGTGACTAAAACTATGGTATGTGTGCACTAGTTTGTTATTAGGTGATACACTCTAGGTTCTTAGGTGACACTTTGTTATTACTAAGTGGGTTTCCAATTTTTACCCGACATGTCTAAAATTTCTCTGAGCATGACTTCAATATGTCTATGCATGTTTAAACAAGTCACAGGCATGACTGAACCTCTGATAGGCGGGTTTGTTTTGTGCCCAGGCAGCACTTCTCTGACCAAGGTGTAAGATTTTTTAATTTTTAAAATGTTTAAGATCAGTTTTTAGAAATTGCTTTGTTTGAAAATAGAAAAACAATCGCAACACACACATCACTTTGTCATCATGTCCCTAGAAACACTCTAATGTGTATATTCTCCAATGTTTTTCCCAAGTATATCACAAGAAATAATTCCAAATAGCCTACCTAAAGTCAAATTGGCTTGTAAACATGGCTCTACAAGGTGGCTTTGCTAGTTTACCCAGGTTTTAATAAGGATTCTATTCAAATAGACTTTAATCTCTCATCTCCCAAGAAAGGGGCTTCCCACACACACCTAAGTACGATTTTGCACAATCCATGAAGACTACTAGAGGAAGGTTGAAAAATCAAAATCCGTTTGTCACACACCCTATTAAGGATGCATGCATTTTATTTTAAAGTGGGTTGGATTCTTGCGGTAAAAGCAAGTGTGTCCCACTTGGGCTGTCCCTCTCACCGGCCTTGCTAAGGCAAACTCAGGAGGCAAGCCCACTAAATCTCTAGCATGTTCATTGAAAACACGAAAATGGAATTAAGGTTAAGTTTTTGGGAATGTGGTTCACCTAAAAGGTGAAGAGCATATCCCTAACTTTCCCTTTATTTCCTCAAACACTCAAGCAATAAAGTTCTTTTTCAATCTCATAACAAAGAGATTCTTAGAAATGGAAGTGTTTGGTTCATTTCCTATTTTAATTACTAGATTTGAAAAGCCTCAAATGCCACAAGCTAAGGAAGAATTGACTAGTTTAGGCTTACCTCACTCGTAGCTAACCAAAGTTAGGGGCATTTTTGATTGATTTCATTTTATTTCACTCACCTTGGCAATAGCTCCTTCCAATATGCTTGTACTCCAACAAGTTAGTCAACACTAACAATCAAAGTGAGGGGAAACCAAAATTGAATTGACCAAGCACAACACTTATGTATGAATTTATTAGAGTTTATTTGCAAACTTTCAAAAAAAATTTGATCTAAGGACTAAAAATCCAATTTAGAGAAGCAAATTTTGATTTGTATGCCTCAACAATTTTATTATAGTGTTGAAATACCTGATTATCCTCATCTTGAGTGGTTTTAAGGATAGCCTTGATGTGCTCAAAGTTTTGCTTCTTGATTTTCTTTGCTAGAGCCTTTCCTTGTTAAATCTGCTTTCAGGCTTCTGTACTTTCCTGTGACTGCTCATTTACTGTCAAAATCATAAAACCAGGGAGTTAGACAAATGATTTGATCAAATTAACTGTAAATGCAAACAATAGGTAGCAGGCGACATTGTCTAGCTAATAAGCATGAATGAATTGTTCTCGGGCGTAACTTTACTAATATCAAGCGACACTTTTCAGTGACACAGGCGATAGTGAAAATTACACAGGCGACAATGATTTATCTTGAAGCATGAACATATATTTAAATTATTGCAAATGATTATTAATAAGTGACACTTTAACAACTCTAAAGTGAGATTTAAAAGACTCAAAGCGTGATTGAATCTTAAGGAAATGAAGCAAAGCCTTAATTGAAGCGATAACAAGAGTTTAAAAGGCGATACTCCCTGAGTCATAGGCATGAATTTTAGGAGCAAAGGCTGAATGCTTTACTATCTGAAGCATGAATCTCCAACTAGAAGGTGACAGTATAGAGATCTGAAGTGACAGTAAAACTGATTGTAGGCGTGGACAAATCTCCAGTAAGCGTGACTTTACTAGTTTCCTACAAGAAATTCATGGAAAATAGAATATCCAAGAATGCAAATGGAGATGAATATGATGAAATGAGGCTTAGAGCCCCATGGTGGGTTCCATTTGTGTGATGATGATAATCACCTTCATGAAATTAAGATCAAATAGCTACAATGCAAATCTACTTTAAATGAAACTATAATCTAGAACATGTCATGGTTCTCTAGAAAGAAGTGGTAAATGAAGCTCTCAGCTCAAATCCTCACTAGTGACACTTCTAAAATGAGAGATGCTACTGCTACTATGCTTCTACAATGCTTATTTAATGCTTAATCTAGCTCAATTGACAAATTACAATGCTAATTGCTATGAAATGCTCAAATTGCTCTTAGAATGATCTCAATTGCCTATAGTAACAATGCTATGCAAATGAAATTCCAAGATGGAAATTCTCTCCAAAATGCCTCATACTTATAGTAATTTCCCAAGGGTAGGGGGTGGAGTGAATTAATCATGATTATCCCATGGTTAAGTCAAAAACTTTTCTTTGTCCATAAATGGGGGGACAAGGAGGGGACAACCCTTTAAATGGTCTCAAAGCTTTGGACAATTTAAATGTTTTGAGTGATTTGTGTCCTTTTGTTCTCAATTTTCATTGGTTGATCACTTTGTTGAAAGAAAATAGGGATTATTAAATTCAATTAATTAATTAAATTTAGCCATGGAAGGGTAATAGGTTCATTTTGATTTTTGATTTAAACAACTATACAATTAATTGATTAAAATCAATTATATAGTGTTTTTGGCCCTTTTAAGCTTTGATTTAATTATTTAACATCATTATTTAATTTTTCCTTTGCTTTAATTGATTTTATCCAACTTTATTCAATTATGTCCATTTTAGTGCATTTTAATGATTTTGAGCCATTTTAATTGATTGTCCAATTTTACGTGTCTACAAGAGGATACAAATCAAAGATACCAGAATGGGAGAATACAAATTAGGGACATTTCCATATATGATCGATCTTCCTACATCTCCCAGGTCTTATTAAAAATCCTCATTACATTTTCCATCTTCCACTGCTAAATCCCTAACCATTCATGAAGGAACAAGATTTTTAAAAGCTAATATACCTCTTGAGGAAGAAAATGAAGAAAAAGAAATCCTAGCATGGTTGTACAAAGGAAAAGAAGAAATTAACAAAGGAATCAAACATGTAGAGATCTCTCCTCATAAGTATGGAAAAGGCTATGGTATCATGAAACAAATGGGATATAAGGGTAAAGGACCAATTGGAAAAAAGAAAGGAAGGACTCGTAGAACCAATGCATATGGAGTTGCACAATCCTAAGGATAAAATTAGTTTGGGTTTCTCAGAAGAAATATCTCACCCTATGTCTAGAGATGGTCTCATATTTGCTAGAGCATATGATTCTAATAATGAAGAAGAAGTAGAAGGAGAACATATATCATATGAAAGATTACTACTCTTACAAGAAGATGCTTTATTAGACCTAAATACTATTCCTCTCATAGAAACACCTACATCTCAACAAGAAACTATTCCTGAATCTGAGAAAGTTGAGCAAGAAGAGAGATCTAAATTGGGGGTAGTTAGTCATTGTTACCTATGTTCTTGATATGCCTCATTTTGAGAATCAAAGGGAGACATCCACATCTCAAAACTAGAAGCTGAGAATCAAGAAAGAGAAAATAAATCTCACAAAGAAGAAGAGGAACCAATGACTATAGATCGTGTCTCAGGTAAATTAGATGATAGTCAAACTGATTCATGTGAATATGAATGGGATTAAATTCCTGATGTTACAATGGATATTGAAATAGATGTAATTCAAAAATATGCTTATCAATTAGAAGAGGGACAATGATCCAATGCTAGGTTAGTCAAATTAGTCTGCGTAATACTAAAAATGACTCTAGTGATGATGTTAGGATTCTTCATGGTCTAAGAAATTCTTCAGAGACTAACTTAATAGAGATCATCTTACCGGTGACAAGATTTTATGATAATGTGATGTTATTCCTTGAACCATATGAGTCCTTATCCTTGTTAAAAACTGAACTCATTGAATGGGGTCATACTAAAACCATGACCCCAATGTCCTTTACAAATGATTATACCTTGGCATGCTATTTAAATTCAATTGAACCCTTTACCTCTTCCACCAGTGCAATGAGTGTGAATATGACACAATGGGATATCAAGTTTCTCGGTCTAAAAAAAAATGGTCTAATGGTGAAAACCACAATGTGGCAGTATTAGAACCTAAAATATTAAAAACAAATGATGTATCCAGTGGTGAAGACCTCTCTGAGGCATCTGCGGATGGGAAACTTTATATCCCACCTGATAACTTTCAGGAAAGATCTTCAGTACTCATTGAGCCAAAATAATTAATCAATCAACTTGGGAACAAATAAGACACCAAAAATGATTCACATAGCACAATAATTATTTGAAGAAGAAAAACAACAATTCATAGAGTTTTTCAAAGAAAAGAAGATCAATTTCGCATGGTCCTATTCAGATATGCCAAGTTTGGATTTGAATCTCATTATGAACCATCTCTCTATAGCTCCAGGAATCAAACCAATAAAATTTTTTTAGAAAGATGCATCCTCATGTGGAATTGTTGGTCAAAGATGAACTAGAAAAGCTTTTAAAACATAGATTTATCTGAGCAATAGATTATGCAGAATGGATTTCTAATATTTTCCAAGTTTCTAAACTGGACAAATCTATCTGAGTATGCACTAAATTCATAGATTCAAACAAGGCATGTCATAAAGATGATTTTCCTCTTCCCAACATTGACATGATTGTAGATCTCACAATAGGGTATGAAATGTATTCATTAATGGATGGATTCTAGAGTTATACTCAACCAACATAGCACCTGAAGATCAGGAGAAGATATCTTTCACTTGTGCTTGGGACACGTTTTGATGGAATGTTATGCCTTTTGATCTAAAAAATGTAAGCACAACATATCAAAGGGAAATGACTACCATATTTCATGATATGATGCATAAAAATATGGAAGACTATGTAGATGATACACTAGAAAAATAAGCTAAAAAAGAAACACATATAGAAGATCTAAGGAAAGTCTTTGACATAATGGAGCAATTTCAACTCGGGTTAAATCCTAAAAAGTGTGCATTTGGAGTAAGTTTAGGGAAGCTCTTGGGATAAATAGTGTGAAAAAAAGGAATTGAAGTAGATCCAACAAAAGTTAAGGCAATCCTAGAGATGAAACCTCCTAGAAATATAATCCAAATGAGAATGTTGCAAGGAAAGATTCAATCAATAAGGTGATTTTCATTTTTTTCCTAGGGATTTTTCCCAAAACTTTGATAGTTGATTTCATAGATCCTAAAATTTTGAATCAAGTCCTAATAGATGTGCCACCTATATCCGCACATATAAAAATAGGGAAAATATTATGGAAAGGGATTTTAGAAATGGGTTTTCCAAGTTCTCAAACCCATATTTAGGAATCAACCTTAAAATGAATTACTATAGTATAAAGAAAAGTAAATGTGAAGGTTGTAAGAAATAAGGCAACAAGAAACTGAGGGGGGGGGGGTGTAAATCAGTTGCTTCTAAAACATTAGATCTTCAAAATTATTAAACCCTTAAACCTTGAGACCCTTATGCATGAAACCCTTATATTTGATTTAAAATGAAATAAGTATGCACAAATCATAAAATATTCACAACACACAACACAATTTTTTTAATCATGGAGATTTGATTACGGTGAAAACCATGATGGGGCTTCAACCCACAATAAGACTAATGCCTTGTTAGAAGTAAAGAATTATTACAAATATGGAACACATATGCATTCAAGAATACTACCTAGAGCTCACTTCTTAAAATGCCTTCTGCTACAACCCTAAGGAAGGATTTCACCTTACAAGATCACTACAATCGTTGATCTGAATACATTTAGATTTTTTTGAATTTTATAGAAGCATCTATCTCATGCTGAAGTCAGTTCCAATGAAGTACACCACAGGTCTCTGATCAAATCCTCTGACTCCTTCAGACAAACACTCTGATTACCAACAAATTTGCTACTCTTTCTCCACACTTTGTCACGCATTCACACCAAAATATTTTTACCTAAAATCATATAATTTATCAACCAAAGTCAACAAAACCCTAGCTTTCAATTTTTATCTCACCACACCAAAATCAATGATGTTGATCAAAGCATGTCAGGTAAAAATATATTAGATAATTCATAACCACCTCAAGCTCATAACTCTTACACAAAATATTTTACTGATCGCCCATAAAATGTTTTACTGATCAAGTTAGCCAAGAACACAAGAAAATTTAACACCAAATTGAAATTCCCTTCAACTCTAATCACCTTGATCGATGTAGACTATCAAATCATTAGACACATAATCCAAGAAAATTATTAGGCATTATTAATCTCAAACAAACAATCAAATCCATCTCAACTAACAAATTTGCCAAAATTTTATGCTATACCTCAAGAACAATGTCACCTTCCTTTGTAATACTTGAAAATGCCTTGCGGACCCTCAGAGTCATGATCCCTTTGAATCAAAGACACAAAACCATGTCTTCAACATATTCCTAGATGCAAAACCAAATATCTCAACTTGTGTATGTGCACAAAGCCAATCTCTAGAACTCACATAGATTGGAAGACAAGAAAATAATTACCAATAAACACCTTTGATCTCATAACTCACCCAAACCATCATGTCAACCCCTGAAACCTGACATGGACCAAGTAAACAACCTATGCATCATCTCATGAGGTGTGTGACTCCTCATCTATAATAATTGATCTCCATAAAACCTCTAAACATGCTACACCACTATACAAATTGCATAATAGATATGTTGGCAACAATGCCAACACATCCAAATTGCCAACAATCTCCTCCTTTGGCATTGATGGAAACACGTGATTTGAAAAATAATGCAATCAAAATCCAACACAATCTCCATCCTAGAAGGGAAATAAAAAATAATACCAATAGTAACCACAATCTATAACATTATCTTTTAGAGTCTCTCTATCTCATCTTCCTTCAATATCTCTCTATCTCTACTCCCCCTAGAAGAAATCTTACCTTGGTTCCAATCTGATTACATACTCATATCTCCATTAGTTAACCCCCTTAGATATTCACTCTTGTCCTTGGCTAAAACTCTTTCTTATGTGCAAGTATTTAGTCTTATTTTTCACATGCTCTTCTCCCACTTTGACATCAATGAAAAAGGAACATGCTTGCCCTAATCTTATCTTATCAATCATTCTCTTATCTTCCTTACCATCAAACACATCTTACCATGCTTACTAATCCTCATAAGTAGTAGCTTCCAAAAAACCAATCCATCTTGAATGATATCTCCATAAAGTACACTGGATTGAACCTTCTACATCTTTATTTATGAGTTGGAGGGGCAATTACCCCTGACTTGCCTCTAAGATGTGCAAGAGTGGATTTTTTTTCATTATCCTTACACTTCTTTCCCTTTGACTTATTTCTATGCTTATTTCCTTTATCCATTCTTATCTTCTATTTCCCTTTGTCATCTTTTTGTATTTTTCAATATTTTAAAATGTGTTCATATATGTTACATTTGAAACATATAGCAATCTTCTATCTACTTTCTTCTTCCTTATTTGTAGCACATTAACATCTACCTTTTTCCTTTTTTGATAGTATTATTATTGTTTCTCACACCACTGCATATACTTGAGTTATGGTTATGCAATTTAAAACTAGCGAAATACTAGTTTATGTTATGCAATCCATAACTTTTGTTGGAAATCTAATATGGGAAAGTGAGATACTGAGAAGGGGGGGGGGGTGAATCAGATATCTACTATTATCACCATTTTGACATAAATTCACTTGCATAACATAAACATCAAATTTAATACTGAAATAGATCTAACATTCTAATCTTCATCCATGAAATTGAAACATAACACAAAGATTTTGGTTACCCAGAAACCCTTGAAAGGTAAAACTGGGGTGGGGATGACACCCACAAATATTCACTATTGTAGTATTAAAGTTTTCCTGTTAGGGCTACAAAATTTGATCATAAACTAATGATCTACCCTGTGAGGGGTTTTCCCTCCTAAGATCTTTAAGACTTATACAATCTACCTTGCAAAAGGATTTAAACTTACAAAAAAGTAAGCACACAATTAAGAGATTTACTTAGGCCTGTTAGAACCACTCTGTTAAGAGATTCTCCCTGATTCACCTGTTAGAATGACTTAGTTCTTGATCCTTCAGTTTGCACTGTGATTTTGATAACAAATATTCTCCTTCTAACATAGATTTGATCTCCTTTATCAAATATATCTCTATTCTGTCCTTCACTGCTTTTCTCAATCACTGATCTCTGCCTTTGATGATAAAAAACACTTCTCTATTCTGCATGTATGAGATCCCCTTCATACTCATACTTTTCATACTATGTTTTAGGGTTTGGATCTCATCTTATATGAAAATAAAACAAATCCATAAATGAAGATCAACGATGTAGATTGTCTACTTATTCTGCATAATCATTCCCTAATTCTTATTGGTTACATATATTTTCTAGGGATCAATGATTACAATTATAAAGCATAGTCACCTTCATCAAAAAACAATAAATATAGTGTATATGTTGGCCAAAATAGCTTACCTAAGTGTTTGTGCCATTACAAACACATATATCAAATCTGGCTTACTCGGCATATGAAGTCTTTGGCACTCAACATTAACTATTCTTCATATGCTGGTGCTCAACACTGCATATATCTACACCACTCAGCATAAGCTTGTTTTTCTATTATAGAAATACTCGGTGACCTTTGACTTGCTTGGTGGTAACTACTACTCAGTAAATGTACAATATATAAGTCTAGACATAAATCGGCCTATACATGATGACTCGATCGTAGTGATGACTGACCGACATTGCCTAGAAAATGACTAAGTGTAAGACACTAATAGACAACAAAACTTAAGGATCAACAATCTCCTTCTTTGGACATTAGTGGCTAAAACACTTTGTCATGACATTTACTTTACATTACATGAGTACTTAGTAATAAAAAAACTTCTATATGAATACTCCCCCTAAGACTTTGACTTAGTCTACAAAAGATTCTACACAGATATGTACATAAGAGTCTTTTGACATACAACTAAATATATACATTACAAAAATAGTATGTCATACCATTATAGTTCCACTGTGTTATTTCCTTGTTTCTACTTTGAACTTTGAACCCTGTCATTTTCCCTTATCATTTCCCCTTTTATATTTTATCATGTCATTTCCCCCTTGTTTTTTTCACTTGAAGTTCCTGGGGTGTAGGGGTTTTGAAATTCTTATACAAAAATGGTTTATGAAGCTATGTTACCATACCTAATGCATTGTCCCAACCAGACCTTACAAACTCCAAAACCTGTGACTTAATTTCTAGCTCGACAACTAGCTCAACTAGCCTCTCAACAATAGAAAGATGAGGGTCTTTGTGCACTAACTCCTTTGTCGTGACTAACTCCTTTTTCATAACCTCAAGATGAGGTGTCAACATAGTTTGGATTGAAATTAGTCTAGCCATTATTTTTCCATCATTAGCCATCAACTCGGCTAATCTACCTTGTGCATGTAGCAATCTTGTGAAGTGGATGGAGCTTGAACTTGCATCCATTCTCAGTGAATGACTTGTAGACTTTAAGTCTAATTGCAATTTGTCTATCAAATCCTGATTATCCTTAGTGAACTCTTCAACATTGCATAATTTCTTGTATAGAGAATGAGCATTCTACACAACTTCTTCTAAGTTTGTTACTAAGGTAGAAAGTTCTACCTATTTGAATGCAATGTTAGTTGAAACCTTGTCTAGTACCTTGGTCTCAAAATTTCTCTCAGACCACTGTAAAAGATTTTCATTTTCCTTGATGTCATCATTGTTCACCTCTTTAACAATTTATACAAGTTTCTCTAGGATAGGTGCAGACTCATTCACATCATCCATTTCAAAAGCATCAATAAAAATACCTTTGATCTCATGCGATACTTGTTTTTGCTGGTGCTCCCTTCTCAACTCTTCTTGTTTGCCCTTCTTTAAAATATCTTGCAGTATCTACATTTGTTCATAAGTAAAGTTATTAGTCTCCCACTTAGGAATCACTATAACTTCATCGAGTGTCACCTATGTTGCAGGAGATTTATCCTTCTTCTTTTTGTGATTTCTTCCTTAGTGTGTTTCCACTCGACATCTGTATAAGATCTTTTATAGCCTCTTACTCCTTAGGCTCTGGTTTTTTCTTTTCTTTCTCTTCTCTATTCTTTTCCTTTTCCTCCACATGAATCCTTATTACAACTATTGAAGATTTATCTGCTTTCTCTTTAGGACTCTCCTCAGCTTGTTCTTTCTTTCCTTCCTTGGTAGGTGTAATCTCAGTTGTTTGTCTTGTTTCTTGACACTAGTACTTTGTGAGGCTTGAATTTCAACTATGACTTTTTGAGGGCTTACTTGTGTAGTGTCAATAGTTTTTGTACTCTCAATCCATGGATAATCTTGTACTTGGATCAGTACTAGATTGGTGCTCGGTAGAAACTTATCTGAGGCTGCCTCAACAACTATTTGTTTCTAAATTTCCTCCTTAGTTAACACATTTGCTTTCACTGGGGTATCCTCAATGATATCCACAGTAGTGATCACATCTTGTGATTCACTTCCTTCATCCTTCTATCTGGCTTCCTTCTCTACATTCTATGGTTCTTTAGTGTCCTCCTTGTTATCCAATTCCACTCCACTGGATGTACTCAATTTTGAGCTCTTGTCAACTACTATTCCAAAGATAATCTTCCATATCCTTGTGATCTATTGCACAACATATTCAACCTTATGCTGTAGAATGGAGTATGATCGGAGCTTGGGAACAAACCTATTTCTTTACTGCTGCATATATTGTCATATGTACTGTGGGGATAGATCCGGTATTACTTGAGCTAGAGTGCTATCTCTTATATGTTTCTTAGTCATCATGGCATACTTCCATTTCTGATCCATCCCATTGAACAATTCTTCAGGTATCAGATTCCTCATCTATAATGGTGTCATTTTGAAAGTACACAACATCTCAAGCATAGCCTCCTCCATTTTCTCCTAATCTTCATTGCTTAACTTCTGAAACCTTACTTGTTTAAAGTATGCTAATCCAAAAATTCTCTTGATATTGTGGCATATCTCATCCATAGTCAATTATTTCCTTTGAGATGGTGCCTTCTTCTTTACATTTTCATCTGTATCAGTTTCCTCATCATCATCATCTTTCTGCACGATTATCTTCCTTCTTGGTTTCTTCCTTTTATTGCTCGGCACAACCTTAGCTTGGAATGGCTTCCTCTTCCCTATTATTGGGGTCTTTTTTTGTGGCTCAACAGTTGTAATAGTAGAAGCTTCCCTTGTTCTAGGTCTTAATACTATGGGAGGTGTAGGCTTAGGTTTATGAAACTGCTTCTTACTAGGATCAGAAACTGATGCCTTCTTGCCTTTCTTAGTGACTTCAATCTCCTCCTCTTCACTCTCTTCCGACTCACTTGACTTATCCTCTCCTCACCCTTGTGTTGATGCAAGAGGTGCATTTTCCTCTTCTCATTCTCCTAACATATTTTCTAGGTTCTTTACTACCTTCTTTCTTTTTCTCTCCGTGGTTGTAGTTTTCAATCGCATGGTTATCTTGGACTTACCTTCCTCATAAGTCCCAAAAGATTTTAATTTACTATCTATTTCCTCAGATAATAGGGCTGTTATTGTTTTTGTTGTCTCATCTATATTGACTTTATAATGTAATGGCCTACGCCATGATACCCTCAGTGTAAACATAGAATTCTTCACTTTCCTAATAGAAGTGAGGTTATTGAAAGATGTGTCAATTGTAGCTCAACAAGATCATAGGTATGATATTTCTTCACCATCTTCCATGCATGGTCCACCACTATACATGAAACACTATCAAGCCTATTGGATTGGTAGAATTTATGTGCAATCACTCTTACTACAAAGTCAATTTCTAGATTGGTGATTATGGAGATAGTAATTCCTCTTTTGTCCCACACCACCTGAGTGTTTTCTTGAATAATTTCCTTTCTCTGTCATCTCATTGTCTTTTTCCATGTAAGACTAGGGTGACCAGTTACTCAGTGTATCATCTCCTTTGTAATCTTAACTGGTCCATACTCCAACCATAGCTTCATGTTATGAATTCGACTCAACATGATTTTGATCCATTCGACCTTAACATTTTGTGGGAAGTCAAGGGCATGCACTAAACCTCACTTGACAACCTTCTGGTGTTTAACCTTCAACACCCCATTGCTACATAGTTTTTCATAAGCTTCTCTAAGCTCATAATCACCTATTTCTCCAATCTTGCACATGTAGCATGTGCGTACATTGTTAATCATTAGAACCTTCAGAGGAATAGATGACAAGGCACATTTCAGATCTCCCATTATCTCACTTTTAGGAATGGCTTGAAATTTATACAGTTTGCACGCATTTTTCCTTACAAGTTGAATGTTAAACACTTCCTTTCCTTGTTTCTTAACTACGGTAGATGATGTTGATTCCATGTCTAAGATTCAAATAAGAATGTGAGTGGCTCGGTAAATACCTTGTTTCAATAGTTCTTAGATGTTTGTTAATGGCACGCTGTGAAGATCTCTGTAAATCACACTTAGCACAAATAGCTCTAGATAATCACTCTAGAATTACTTTGCAAGTTCTCAAATCACTGGTGAAATGAGAATAAATGGTAACATTATGCTTTATAGACTTCAAATGGTCAGATTAGGGCTTCATTAATGATGCATATACTTTCTAGGTAAGATACAGTTGTCTTGACAATCTCATGTCAAATTAGTTAACATACACTTGGTCAATAATACCATTTGGTTTCATCTCAGTACTTATCACATCTCAGATACTACAGGAGCTCGGAATACACTAGTGACTTGGTCACTATGAACTTAAAATATTGATGCTCGACATCAAATATACAATGTAGTTTCTTTCTCAAATCTATCCTAATGCATCTTAATCTATGCAGATATGGACTTTAACATATCAAATGTTAGGAACTGATGTAAAATAAAGAATTATAAGATTCATTTCCACACATATCTTCTTTTCTTAGTTTGAAGTAGTGTGATCACCTGATCCATTGGATTGGGTGACCTCAAGTTCACTAGCTCCACTACTTCTTTCTTCCTCTTTCTTCTTCCATGTCTTATCATCTGGTTCCTCATCTGATCAAGAATTTCTTCATTCTTGACTTGTTCATTACAAGGTATATATGCTTTGCAATCTCTCTTTAAGTGACCAATCTTATTACATTTGTAACAGACTAGAATTCCACTCATCCAACTCTTGGATTTTCCTCTAAAATGCATCTTTAAATAGTTTTCTCCAATATGACCATATTTTCCATAATAATGACAACTATACCATGTATTGTAATCCCAATTGTATGTGTTACCTTTCGTCATTACTTTGTTCTACTTATTGGATGTCCAATTAGCTTTGGATATACACTCTTGTGCTCTATGACCATTATTATGATAGTTAAAACAATGTCCTTGAAATATAGTGAGGTAGGTTGATTACTGACCTTTGACCTACATTCATGTTCTCGATGCTCATGTTTCTTGCAATAAAAATAATTTCCATTGAATTTTGGTTTAGGATTGGACTTACCATTTTTTCTTCTGTAGATGTTAGTTGTGTGTCCTAGCTTTCCACAATGATGGCATGTAGGTTTGTTGTTCTTTGGCTTTGCATTCCTCTATTCTCCACTCTTTGATGATTCTCCTTCCTCAGTGGATGACAGGTGCTCATCATGTCCAAGTCCAAAAGTATCACTAGATCTTCTAGGTGACCTAAACAGTTCTTCAAAGTATCTCACAACTTTATTAGGCTTGTTCATCCTCTCATTGAGTTCCTTTTAAGATCTTAGTTCATTCTTCAATTGACTATTTTCTGATCTCAGATTTATAATTTCCACATCTTTCTTTCCCAACTCTTGATTAGAAAGTAATAGATGATTCACCATGTCCAATTGATTATTTTTCAACCTTTGTATGTCACATGTCCTTTCATCAAGTCTCATAGATATTTTTCTTTTGTCTTCTTCGGCCACTGTCTTGTCTTCTTCAACTTTCTTTTTCTATTCAACAACTTCACAAAATCTTACTAATTACATTTCCTATTCTCTCTTTAGATTTCTAAAGTCTTCATTTAGTATGTAATTTTTCTCCAGTAGATTTGTTATAGCTTTGTCACTTTCAGTAGAGTTACCATTGTCAAATAGACCTCTAGTGTCTTCTTCTTGATATTGAGTCTCATTTTGTTGTATTGCCAACTCTCTCCTAATGCTTAAGGATTTCTTCAATTCAGCTTTGGCTTCTTCAAGATGATGTAGTGCAAGTTGAATGTCAATCCTCTGATTCTCTATGATCTTTTATATCTTATAAAACTCCATCTCCAATATCTTTGACTCACAAGTGATTAGACTTCTTTAAGATACTTAGCTCTACTATCAATTGTTGGAAATCTAATATGGGAAAGTGAGATACTAAGAGGGGGGTGAATTAGATATCTACTATTATCACCATTTTGACATAAATTCACTTGCATAACATAAACATCAAATTCAATACTAAAATAGATCTAGCATTCTAATCTTCATCCATGAAATTGAAACATAACACAAAGATTTTGGCTACCTAGAAACCCTTGAAAGGTAAAACTAGGGTGGGGATGACACTCACAAATCTTCATTACTATAGTATTAGAGTTTTCTTGTTAGGGCTACAAAATTTGATCATAAACTAATGATCTACCCTATGAGGGGTCTTCCCTACTAAGAGATTTAAGACACACACAATCTACCTTGCAAAAGGATTTAAACTTACAACAAAGTAAGCAATCAGTTAAGGGTAAGTGCACAAAGATGGGGGACCAAAAAGGGGGTATAAGATGCCACTTTTTTCTTGAAATCAACAAACTCTGAACTTCAACAAGAAATTGAAGATGTTTAGACTCAAAATTTTAAGATGCGACAAGAACAAGAGTTGTAATAGTTTGAATCTGGTTCCTAAACTACTAATTTATTTTGAAAATGGTGCAGATTAAGGCCCTCAAAAAGGGGGAGCACAAAAAGTGGTCCTATTTTTTATGAAAAAATATAACATAGCGTCTGGTGTGCTCCCCGTAAAATGTTAACTTTTTTTTTGAATTTTTTTAATCACTCCATTGAGAAGTTACTAACACCACTTAGTTTATCGCAGATTTTTTTTCTAATTTTTTGATGAATGTATAATTTTTTATGAATTTAAGAAGTGCACACATCCTAAAAATGTGAAATTTCTATGTGCTCCCCCTAGAAATCATTTAAAACTAATCAAAAATCAAATTTTCTTTTTTAAAAGTGTGTAGAATAGAGTCTACTTTCTAAAAACGTAACTTGTTGCAAAATTCGATGAATGAGCCAAAATCTATGCCCAAAATACTACACGTTGGTTTCTTTATAAAAAATGGACATACACACAAAAGAAATTAGAAATGAAAAACTTAACATAATTAGAATTCAAAATAAATTATATGCTTAGATAGCTAACAGAGAGATATGCAATATCACATCATTTGATTTTAACGTTATTGAACCATGAGTAAACCTGACGAGGAGTACACAAAAAAAGATGTCATCTTTTTGTATGTTTGCTAGAAAACATGTCTCATGCCTATTTGAATCCTCCAAACCTTTGGGTTGGACCTCCAAGGAAAATCCAAGCCTTAAGATTGGTGGATTCTAATGTCTTAAAAAGGGCGTGTGCCCTATAAGGCGTGTGCACTATGAAAATATATGACTTCCATAGGGCGTGCACCCTATTCAAGTCATAGGTTTCAATAGTGAGAGAGAAAGAGTAAGAAGGTGGCGGGGGCTGAGAGAGGAAGAGAGAGAGAGAGAGAGAATCAAGCCCATGGAGGTGGTCATTTTATGATTGAATCCATCTGAGGATAGTATAAGAATGGTGGAACAACTTTCATTTGGTTGGTATGGTGTTTGGAGGTCATACATTGTGAGAGCCCTAGTTTATAGGGGTTTTTAAGACCAATTTGGGGCTTTCATATCTAGAAGTGTCATAGAGTCAAATTGATGGAATATTCTTCTAATTAGATCCATTTCATAAGAAATTTAAAAAGCATAAGACATCCACATATACATCAATTAGTATACATCAATACACCAAACACATGAATGGCATACCTAAAACATAAAAAATATATATTCGTAGGACATGAAGACAAATATATATGTCCAATAATGTCATACATTGAATATATCCAATACATTTAAATTGGCTTCCTCAAAGTCAAATGGATGTACAATGTATCACTTATACAATATACAAAAAATATGTCCACTAATTCCATATAGGCATACAATCTATATCCCTAATCTAGTCCTTTCCCGCCAAAGGAAGAAAATAAATCTTGAGTTGTCTTCAATTGTCACATGGATGGAGATGTAGTGGATGTTGTAGTCTTCTGAGTGCACTCACTAGTCCTCTTGTCTAGACTCTTTTGCAGCTCGAGCTGATAAATAATTTTTTAAGCATCAATAACTAATATACATAAAAATTAAATTATACAATGACATAAAATAGAATATTCTCTTACCGCTAGCAAATAGTCACGATGTACATCCACCTAAGGCACATGCTGATGATCTGGAGTAATAAGTCCCTACAACAATAATCAAAATAAAAATTAAAATACATACATGAATATCATTATAAAATTTAATACAAACTATTAAAATTAAAATTAAAATTAAGTGATCTCTTTCATACCTCAGTCAATGCTTCAGAACTAGCTAGTACTACAGCTACTCCATGATCCAAAGTATCATGAACAAAAGGAGGAGTCTCTGATGTCAATAACTGAAAATGAAATAACAAAAGTATTATGTAGTTATCAAGATTACATATATTTTTTACAACCCTACTAATGAATAAATGATACCTCTGTGAAGGTTCCACTGCGTCCTTCGGTGTGTGGTGTCGATGTCGAATCTCCAACATTCAACTAGTGCATATGTACATGGCAATTTATAAGACAACCATTCATATAAGAACATACTACTGACATGTTAATTATAATGCATTATTACATATATACCCGTTGACTCAATGATGATGTCACAAAGCCAAGTGAAAGAATGTGATCACCGCAATGACCACTTTGCCTCTAGATTTTGATCATAATTTGTCTAGTAATTTAGTTATTCATTCATTTATTAATTAAATATAATCAAGTAAATCAAATTAACATGCAAATAAAGATACCTCAAGGAAAGTGGCACGATGCCCTTCGCTATCTGTTGTGAATGTCGATGGTCCACCAGTGAACTAATGCACATGCACAATAAGTTATGATATAATCATTCATATAATTAAATAATAATCAAATATATTAATTAAAATATTTTATTTGATACATACTTGTGGACTTGATGATGATGTGTAGAAGGGGACAGGAGGATCATTGCCACTGCCACCACCACCGACACTCTTGCCCTGAATTTTGATCATAATCAATAGATACTAAATTAATTAGTTATTCTTTTATAAATGAAATATGATCAAAGAAATTTAATGAACTTGGAAATATCTACCTGTGTGTCATTACCAAATGTCATATTTATAAAATCATTAGTCATCATTCCACGATCCTCTTCCTCTCTCTCGGTAGTACCAAATGTGCACAAGGATCCACATGGCTGAAAAATATGCCCCCTCAAAGATTGACCATGGTCACCCTCAACTAAAGGAGTGGCACACTGAATGAGAGTCTATGTTAGAGCACTAATCATGCTTAGTGTGTCCACCTCTACACGTTCCTTCACAACATAAGGAATACTAACATGATCCACCCATGGCTTTCCAATATGAACTATAGGTGTGTTAGGGTCACGATGTTCCTCTGCTCTATTAAATGATGAACCCCCTCCTCTACCCTGAGAATCTAGAAAGTCAAAATAATTTGGCACCTCCTTGTGTACAAACTCACAATAGAGTTTCCTCAAGAAATATATAGGAGCCTCATGATTGTTACAAGGAGGGGAATCAAAGACCATCCACCATCTCTCCCAAAAGTTGTTTTTAATGTCTTCATTAAAGCACCAATGAATTGGGAACCTCCTTGTTGTAGTTCTAAGAGTACCAGTGTCCCTTGGTTTTTTAAAGAGTTTGCAAATGTCATCTTTTGTGATTTTTTTCCTTTTTATGTCCTCATATGATAATTTATTTGCATAATATTATTTTTTTTCTTCTATTTTATCATGCCATAAATTAAGTTGCCCACTAATCGAGCCTACGTGGGTCAAGATTGATTCCAATGATTTTGCAAGTCTTTCCCTTCCAGGATTTGTAGCAATAGAATCTTTTAACCTCCTAATTAAAGATTCTAATTCTTTTTTCCCTCTTTCAATTTGGTTGATCAATTTTTCCTGTGTCCCAGGAGGAGGTTTCTTGATTGGTGGAGGTGGTTGAGGTTCATTTTCTTGGTTATTTTCTTCATTCATTTCTTCATGAGGAGATGGAGGGTTTGGTTGAGGGGTTTTTTCAGGGAGATCATTTCTTCCTGGCAATAAAAAAATAGATTTTAAAATCTTAATTACACATAAAATCTAAGATAAGAAATTTTAACAAAACAAATTGCTTCAAAACTGAAATTTCAATACAAATAAGAGGCATGGGCTGTAAAAACACTTACCTCTTCTTCCGGCTCAAACTTGATGATGTCATGGAGCCATTCTTTATCAAAATTGATAGATTGAACAAGAAAAGTGATTTTGCGTACGCGCTTGGGAAGTCCTCTTTCGCTGCAAACACAGGTTTGTGGAAATAAAAATGGGCTTTTCCAAACGCAAAAAACACTTTATAGTGTTTTACAAAGTGCGTGCACCCTATAGGGTGCATGAATTATGGTTTGAATTACCCAAGCCTAAGGCTTGAGCAACCCAAGCCATAGCGCATGATGGGCTTCTAAATAGCCATCTTTCTCAGTACTTTTTATCCTCTTTCTAGAACACTTCATTGCACATGGACATGAATTTATGGTTTTTAAGTATATGAACTTATGGTTTTTATGTATATCATGTTATATATATATGTGTGTGTGTGTGTGTGTGTGTGTGTGTGAACATAAGATGGAAATGTGGAACCTTTAAAGACATAATATCTTCTTAAATTCATGGATAGGAATGGTAAATGCAATAGCTATACATGTTAATGAATGTTTCCTTTCCTAAGATATGTTTTGGGTAGTTACCTCCTATAGCCGTAGGACTTGCAAGAGTATTAATTAAGACTTACACCTTTTCCTAATATTAATGATGCAGATATACATGTATATGGTTGGATGTGTGCGCATTGATTGTTTTGTAGGTGTTGACTGTGGACATTCAAAGACCAACATACTAGCATGGGAGTAATGAAAGCCAACCGTGGATTGCAAAATCTTCGCAAAGCAAAGCAAGTCAATTGATGTTTTCTGTTACATGCAGTGCGTAGATTTAGTTTCCTTAATGTGCTATATTTTTGGGATTATTCATGGTCAATGATGTTTCTATTTGAGACTTTATGAGTTGTAACCGATCCTCATTTATGAAGTGATCATAGATTTAGGAGATAGTTGTAGCTTTCTTTTAAATAATCAAATGTTGTGATTCTTTTGGAGTTAGTCGAACAAACTAGTTTTTATAATAGAACTCTTGCATATTGTTTTCAATCAAGTGTAATCAATTTGTTAATGGATGAATAGAATGTTTAGTTCAAGTTTGTATCTTCCATATTGATTGTATTTCTCATTCACTCATTCGAGGGGGCCCACTTGATGAGTGAATTGTTTTGTTAGCGTAGAGTTCATTTTGTTATTTATTTCTAAGTAGTTAGAACTCTGCTATTCCTGTAGCTACTGATAACAAAATTAGTAGCCTGTTCCTACAACACAGTCGGTTGGAGTAGTTCCTAGCCACAATTCCCTGCTTTGTTTAGAATACATTTGTTTACCAGCTTTAGCATAGTTTTCCTAAAGCATAAGCATTTGAATTCCATAGATAGTCTTAGAATAAGAAGGTTTGAAGCATATACTTTGCAAATTCCATTCAAAGTTTACATCCCTGGTTGATAATTAAATGAGACCGAATAATCCATTTAAAAATCATTTGGGGTGTCCAATCTTGAAATAGGCAGTCCACTGCTCTGGGTTTTTGATACTATTATTTGGCCAAGCATTTTTGGCACCGCTGCTGGGGATGGTGTTAATTCAAACTTATCCTTGTAGTTGAATTCTTAGTCCTAATCTAGCACTTAGTCTTAAGTAAGCATTTTATGCATAGAAGGAGAGATCACCTTGGGAGATTTCTTCCTCGTAATTACCAAGAGGGACCATTTGATCTATTTAATCCTCAAGTTGAAGAACCCCAAAGTGAGAATGAAGAAGAACCCTTTGAAAATCCATTTGCTGATGCTTAGGAACACATATCCTCTTCATCATCTGAGGAATCACTGCATTTGAACGACCTATTTGCTGAACCTAAATACCAAGACAACCCACTTGCTCTTATTATCTATCAGCCACCACCACTAGGTCCTCCTCCCATAATGGCTGCTCAAGCTCCCTTTCCTTTCCCTATACCTCAACAGCAAGGTAACCAAAATTTGAAGAACATACCTACTACTGCACTTCCCAAATTCTATGGCCTCCTTATAGAAGACCTTGAGATCTTCCTCTTTGAGTTCGACATCCTTTGCCAGAGTTATGACTATACCACTGATGCCCACAAGCTAAAGTTGTTTCCATAAACTCTAAAAGAGGATGCCTTGAGATGGTTCATGGGGTTCGACACTAATGCTATAGCAGACTAGAATGCCATGCATACTATGTTTCTTTTAAAGTATAAAGAATACTATAGGGGTCAAGATTTGAAAGGTGATGACATTTTTAAAATGTCTCAGAAGGAGGATGAAACCTTGGAGGATTATGTATCAAGATTCATGTTCAACCTACAGCGTAATACATAGCACTGGCTAAATGAGGCATCTCAGAAACACCTTTTCCTAAAAGGCGTGAATGATGGAAGTATTGAGGCTCTAGACCTGATGGCAGGAGGAGATATCACACAAAAAGGTTGGGCTAACATAAAGATTATATGTCAAAATTATTCAAGTACCACTATGAAGAAGGGTAGGGGACTTAGAGACCTACCACATAAGTCCAATGGTGGTTCAGGAGTATCCAAAATGGAGCTGTCTAATTTTCTATTTGACTTCAAGTGGGACATCATTAATGATGTCGCCACTTAGCTAGATATATGTAGGCAAGGAGGAAGAAGGAAGAGTCAGATGCTGTGCTAGCTGAGTTATGTTCTCCTTGTAGAGAAAAGAAAAGAAACTGTAAATGAAAAATAGTTGCATTTGTGGACATCAACCCAATGCCCACTGAGTTTAAAGCCATATATGAGGAGAATTGAGAAGTTTTCTATGTTGCTCAAAGGCATCCATGGGCTTAGAGACAAGGTATGCCTCCAGACCCACATAATAATTTTGGTTATAATAATAATAGTAGTCAATGGCCAAACCATAACCCCAAAAATTATGGTCCTCAAGGTCAAAATTAGAATTATAACTGGTCCAACCAAAAACTACACTATAACAAAGCCTATCCACAACAACCACCATTTAACCCATACCAATAGCAGTATAACTCCTATCAACAATCGCAGTAGAATAGCCAATGGCCACCTCATGGTAACTGGCAACCACAACCTCAGTGGGGATCCAATCAGTCTAGTCAGCAACAAGCAGTAATGCCTCCACCTCAGTAACAAACTATTATGTCACCACCTCCTATAGCCAATACCAACCCGCAAAAGCCAACTCAGCTTCCTGCTCAGCCAACTCCAAATCTCAATAATAAGCAACAAGCTTATTCCTTGCAAGTAAATGATATCCATCTCAGATCAGGAACTACATTGCCTACACCCAAGGAGCCAATAATAACTGAAGTTGTTGATGCTGAGGACATACCTGTGAACCTGCCTATTGATGTTCCACCAGTTGT
Source organism: Chamaecyparis obtusa (assembly GCA_027943335.1). NCBI lineage: Eukaryota > Viridiplantae > Streptophyta > Pinopsida > Cupressales > Cupressaceae > Chamaecyparis > Chamaecyparis obtusa. The sequence continues at coordinate 2,062,037 of BSBK01007476.1, read as the reverse complement.
TCAAGCTGCACTAGTGCCTAAAAATCCTCCTTATCTGCAAAGATTGTCTCAGGCAGTTCCTCCAAAAGAAAATCCTGTAGCAACTGATTTGATTAATCAGCTCAAACAAATGACAGTACAAATTCCCTTGTTGGATGCCCTTAAAGAAATTCCAGTCTATACCAAAGCAATTAAAGAGGCCTGTATCAAACAACCTGGAAGGAAGAAGAAAGACCCTGATACTGTCCATGTCTTAGGCCAGCTCTCTGATCTCATGCTAAGCAAAGTTGTAATGCCTAAGTATTCTGACCCAAGAAGTCCATTGGTCACCATTTACATTAATGGTACCCAAATTTAGAATGTCCTAATTGACTTGGGAGCATCAATCAATGTTATGACTAGGGAAGTTTTGCTAAAACTTAGTATCATTGGTTTGTGGGACACACCTACCATATTGCAGTTAGCTGATAATTCCATAGTCAAACTAGATGGTATGGTTGAGGATATTGTTGTTACTTTGGATTCTTTAGATTACCCTTCGGATTTCATAGTCCTGCCACCCAAAGCCACCTTAGGAGGATACCCATTAATCTTAGGATGGCCTTGGCTAGCCACAACTGATGCTTGCATTGCATGCTGCTTATGAAAGATTACCATATTAGATGGGATAAATACCAAGAAGTTAACTCTGTATTCTCCAACAAAACCCCAAAATGAACTTGATCAGGTTGTCTGGCCAGACTTAGGAGATGTTGCCCTTGAAGAAAATTCTATGCAAAAACTTATGGTCATTGAGAGAAATCCATTCATGGTATCACAAGAAGAAGATGATATACTAACAACAATCCTTACCAATCAATATGGTTATGAGGAATCATCTTGTGATGATCCTAATTATTCCCTTCAAACAATAATGCCCAAGCAAACCACATCTCAGATTCCTGTAGCACCTGATTATCTCCACACCTTGCTACCCCATGAGATAAAGTCTCCATCCATAGCGGAAGTCTAGATGCTAGAAAAATTTAAAAGAGTTTAAATTGCTTCAGGAAAGGATCTGAATGTTAATAAAAATCTCGCTGAATCTCAAATGTCTAGTCTTCTCAAGATTTTACAAGATAGTCAGCAAGATTTTGCATGGGACCACTAATATGAAAGGACTAGATCCTAAACTTTGTACTCACAGAATCTATATAAGCTCTGAATACAAGCTAGTGAGACAAGCTCAAAGGATAATTAACCTTGCTTTGAGAGACATAGTGAAGACTGAGTTGCAAAAGCTACTTAGTGCAGGTTTCATTTATCCTATTTCTGATAGTTAGTGGGTTTCTCCTCTTGTAATTGTTCCAAAGAAGGGGGGAAAGTGGAGAGTTTGTGTTGACTATAGAGAACTTAACAAAGCCACTAAGAAAGATCACTTTCCACTACCTTTCATTGACCAGGTGCTTGATAATCTTGCTGGCAAAAAATATTTTTCATTTCTAGATGGATTTAGTGGGTATAATTAGATACAAATATCACCAGAAGACCAGGATATGACAACATTTACCTGTCCTTGGGGAAAATTTTCTTGTTTAGTCTTACCATTCGGGTTGTGCAACGCACCTGCTACTTTCCAAAGAGGAGTGCTAGGTATTTTATCTGACATTGCTATTGACTGTGTTGAAATTTACATGGATGACTTCACCACTCATGGAACCACATTTGAAGAAGCACAAGCTAACTTGGAGAAGGTCCTTAAGAGATTTGAAGATTAGAACCTCTCTCTTAATAGTGAGAAGTATTATATGATGATGGCAGAGGGAGTTGTCCTGGGGCATTACCTTTCATCTTTTGGAATTCAGGTTGCAAAAATTACAGTTATCAACACACTTCCCACACCGGTTAAGCAGAAGGATGCCATGAGTTTCCTTGGCCATGCTAGTTACTACATGAGATTCATAAAAGATTTTAGCCAACTTGCAGCACCATTAGACAACTTGTTGAAGAAAGAAGTTGAATTTGAATGGACAGAGGAATGTGAAGTGCATCATTCCATAAATTGAAAGATGTTCTAACAACAACACCTATTCTCAGTGGACTTGATTGGAAGCTTCCATTCCACATCCACATAGATGCATCTGACTATGCCATTGGAGAAATCCTTGGACAACAGGAAGGTATTATTGAACATGCAATTTACTATATTAGTAAAAATTTACAGGGAGCAGAATTAAATTATACTGTTACTCAAAAAGAGTTGTTAGCAGTTATCTATGCACTAAACAAATTTAGGCACTACATCACAAGTTATGAAGTATTTGTTTATACTGATCATTCAACTATCAAGTACTTAATGAATAAACCTTCCATTAGTGGTAGATTAGCATGCTGATTACTCCTCATGCAAGAATTTGATGTAAAGATAATAGAAAAACCAGGAAAGGCTAATGTAGTGGCCAATTTCCTCTCAAGATTGCAAGTACTAGATGACCCTGTAGCAATTGATGATAGCTTCCCTGATGAGCACTTATTTTGTATTGATTCTTTTAATCCATGGTATGCAGACTTAGCCAACTACCTTTCTACAGGTAGAACACTACCTCACTTCACTCCTAAACAGCGCCACCTATTGGTTGAGAAGAGTTTTAACTTCTCTTGGATATCAGGCTTCATGTTTTATACAGGACTAGACCAGGTCACAAGGCAATGTGTTCGAGAGGATGAAACTTATGACATTCTCCAGGCATGTCATGATGAACCATGTGGTGGACATTTTGAAGCAAAGTGAATAGCCTACAAAATTTTGACAATAGGGTACTACTGGCCTACTTTGCATAAAGATGCAGCAAAGCATACCTGATACTGTGATAGGTGCCAATGTATGGGGCATCCCACAAAGTCTGATGAAATGCCCCTGTAGCCTCAGGTAGTTGTCATGCCCTTTGACAAGTGGGGTATTGACTTCGTTGGACCATTGAACCCTCTTCTCATGGAAAGTCTTACATCCTAGTATGTATTGACTATGCCACAAAATGGGTTGAAGCCAAAGCTATGAGACATGCTAGAGACCACAAAGTTGCTAAGTTTCTTTATGAATGCATATTCACTAGACACAGATTAGGGAGCATAGTTTACATCTAATCTTATCATAGAGTTGATGCAGGATTACATGGTGCGTCATGGGAAATCTTCACCCTATCATCCTCAGGCCAATGGTCAGGTTGAAATCACAAACTGGGAGATAGAATCTATTCTCACCAAAATAGTGGCTATGCACAAAAAGGATTGGGCTACACGCCTTCCTGAAGCCATATGGGCCTACCACACAACATGGAAAACCACCAGAGGGTTTACTCCTTTTGAATTGGTGTATGGAAAATTAGCCTCTATGCCGATTGAGTTACAACATAAAACACTTCGTACAACCTTAGATTTGGATATTGATATCACCAAAGCACAAGAAAACTGGTTACTATAATTAAATGGATTGGATGAATACAGGAAGTCTTCCCTCCACAATATGGAGTTGATACAACAGCAAAGAAAAAAATGGCATGACAAGTTCATTCATGATAAGAAATTTTCTATAGGTGATTGGGCACTATTGTATGATTCAAGATACCAAAACACACCCAGGAAATTTCATACAAGATGTCTTGGGCCTTATGAGATAATATCAGTATTTGACAATGGAGCCATCCAACTTTCAACCATTGATCCTGTCAGATTTAAATTACTTGTCAACAAGCATTGCCTAAAATTTTACAACAAACCTATCAGTCGTGATGAGTTCATGAAGCAGTTCTAGAGCACAGTTGAAGCAAGCAATCCTGTAGCCGAAGAATCTGGGTCTTCTACCCAGCATTCCACCGATTCTTGATTCCATTCAAGAACACCATAATAAACATTTCACATTTCATGGAATAATTTCTCCATAATAATTTTTATCTCACCTTCTCTCTCTTCCACCCACTCACCCCATCCCATCACTTCATTCATGTAGATGCAATTTTTTGGACAACTCTTCCTGCAACACTTCTAGGTTTGTGCCACATATACTCGTACATATATTATTTTTATTCATTATTTTTTAGGATTTTGTGTCATTTTAATTTTATACTCTTGCATAACCTAGCTTGGTGGGACCCATGCCATTACTTAGTTGGGGGGGGAACTATTCTATTTTCAAAATTTCAAATTAACATGTAAAAAATTAAAGTTCTTGTCTTTGAGAGATGTCTATGACATGACTTGCTGATCTGTCCTTTTATGATTGCATCATCACATTTGAAGTGAATTAAAGATATTAAAGGCTAATCTTAATTTCTAATGATATGTCGTGACATTTTCGGGGTGGCAGCCTTGGCATGCACGAGTTATTATGAGATGTTATGCAAAAATTATATCATTAGATTTCGTGCAAAAATCTTTAATTCTATGAAGCAAGTTGCAGTTTGTACGCTGTCTTTTCTTCTACAAACATCTTGTTCCATAATGCATTAAGGTCTGTGATTTTCCATTGTCGAGCTCTATGGAAATAGTGAGTTCTATGAATTCAAAATTGTTTGAGAGTAGCAATGGGAGGTGACCTTCAATGACATGAGCCAGTGGATCACAGGGTTTTGCTAAGTGATGTGTCCACTTGTGAAATGTTTAGGAGAAGATGATGGCTAGATTATTGCTTAAGCCTTAAAGGGTTTGATGAGGAAGTCGCTCTGCAATTTTTATCTACCTTGAAGGATGGAATTGCAGAGGTCAAGGGCTTAAAGATTGAATTCACAGAAGATGTAGTAGATGAAGTGACTAGTTTACCACAAGAAGGTGAGCAGTGGGTGAAAGACTTCGACTTGCGTTCGATGAGGGCCTAGTTCACTTTTCACGATGATCCCTAGTTAAATGTTGACAGGAAGCAAGGTACTTGGTGATTATCTTTGCCTCTGGAGTTCATTCAACTAGCTACATTTTCTATCTAGTACTTCATCTGCGAGGGACGCTACAAGTATTTGCATGCTTTTCACATCATTTGCATGTTTTATTAGTCCAGTCAGGAAGCAATCAGTCTATTTCACATCATTGCTTGATAAAACTAATTATAGAAAGAGAATTAAATAGATAAAAGGTTGGGACATGGGAATAATTTCTGCAAATGAATGAGGTTGAACTTAGAGTAGTAAGCCCTAGAGGTCATGGTGTTGGTCGGAGAGAGAAAACATCATCTGGGGTTCATAAAATTGTTCAAAGAATTGAAAGTGATCCTGAAGCCTCTCCTTCCATTTCTAGGTCACCTAAGAAAAGAACTTTTAGTGCAGGAGCCTCTACTTCTCAGAGGAAGAAAAATAAAAGTATAGAAGCTCCCAATGTCCCTGAATCATCACCATTTGTAAGGACTAGGTCTGCATCTAGGAAGGATAAGGGTAAAACAAAGGAGTCAGAAGAAGAAATATTAGAGCCACAACCTAGTGATAATACTGACAATGTGGAAGAAACCCTACATTCCCCTAGGGAAGGAAATTTTGAAAACCCTCTTGAAGTAGTTGCAGAGGAAGTAGCTACTAAAAGTAGAAAATTGAAGAGTCCTTCGAGCTCATCCATACCCCCTATGAGGAGAAGTAGAAGGCTTTTCAAGAAAGATGTTGAAGCTTCTATTCCTATTGTTAACCTTGAGTCTTCTGAATCTATAGAGAATGAATCTGTAGAAAATGAGTCTTTGGAAAAGTTCTCTTCTGAGGAAATGTTTCATCAAACTGTAGCCAGTGACACTACATTAAAAGATCAGAGTCCAGAAATAGAAGTTAACCTTGGAGTTAATTACATACTTATTGGTAGTGACAAGGACTCTAAGGACACAGAGGAATTTATAAATAATTCTGCTAGGCCAGATGTTAGTATGAATTTTGAAGAAACCCCTGACTTTGAGATAGAAATTGTTGAAGAAGTGCCCCAACAAAGTAGTCAGGATGGGTTAGAAATGCTAGCTAAGGTAGCAGCTGATGTTAGTGAGGAAAGAGATGTAGTAAAAATAATTTTTTTATGGAAAGGAGAGTCCTCTGTACCAAAGAAAATAATTAAAACTCCTCACTTCTCATCTGGATGGGTGGATATACTTAATCAGGAACCTTTACCCCCACAAAATTTGTCTACACCCCTGGCTGCAGGGATAAAATTATATCAACAACTGTTATGGGAGAAGGCACAATGGGAATTAGAAAAGGAAAAATTGAAACGAGTCATTAGTGAGAAGGGTTCTCAGTTGGAGCAAAAATTAGATCAAATTGAGGTATTGAAATAGAGGATTGATCAAAATTATAGGGTTAATTCCAGAGCTAATGGAATGTAGATCACCATCTCTGGTGTATGCATTATTCCTTAAAGAAAAAATTGTTAATTTCAAATTAACAAGAATTGTGGAAGGACTCAATCCTTCTATATCAACTCCTCATGAATTTTACTATGCCTTTCAGACTACTCCAATGACTCTGAAAAACCTATTGTGTGAATTGTACCTACAAAACCTAGTAGTCCCTGATGATACAGAGTGGAATTCACTCCTCTATGTAGGGGATGTGCAGTTGAGAGCAGTTATGTCTTGGATGCAAAATGAGATAAGTAGGGAACATCAGGTTGCACCATACAGAAACAATGAGATGAAAACTCCTTTGATGATGAGGCCTGAAGTTCAACATTCTAGGTGAACATATTTTGACTAGCTTTCTATCACAGGAAACACTAGTGGAGCTAATAAGATATATCCAGTGCGAGAACAGGCTTTTGCAGATTGGGATCAGCATTCCTCATGAAATGTTGTCATAGAAATTGGTGCCTCCAAGAAGAGATGGATAAGGATGTCACATGATCTAAAGTCAAAGGAACCTCACTCACCACATAATTTAACCCTTGCTACAAGAAGAGTTCCATGGTACATTATGTTGGGAAGGACACTCCTTAATCACTAGTTTCCACTAAGGTTTTAGCCTCCACTCTTCCTATAGCCATTGCTAGCAATGAATGATAGTGCAATAGATTATGATATGGCCTTTGAAGTCCAGCAATGGGAAAGACTCAAAGAAACTCACAGATACTTTGATTATGTTCATGATGAGTCTAGGTAGAGAACAACTAGCAACTTGAGGGTTCGTGCTAGGATTCAAAATTTCATGGTTGCTGGGGACCAGCAATAGTTCAGTTGGGGGGAATGATGGGCTTCTAAATAGCCATCTTTCTCAGTACTTTTTATCCTCTTTCTAGAATAGTTGATTGCACATGGACATGAATTTATGGTTTTTAAGCATATGAACTTATGGTTTTTATGTATATGTTATATATATATGTGTGAACATAAGATGGAAATGTGGATACCTTTAAAGATATAATTTCTACTTAAATTCATGGATAGGAATGGTATATGCAATAGCTATACATGTTAATGAATGTTTCCTTTCCTAAGCTATGTTTTGGGTAGTTACCTCCTGTAGCCATAGGACTTGCAAGAGTATTAATTAAGACTTACACCTTTTCCTAATATTAATGATGTAGATATATATGTATATGGTTGGATGTGTGTGCATTGATTGTTTTGTTGGTGTTGACTGTGGACATTCAAAGACCAACATACTAGCGTGGGAGTAATGAAAGCCAACCGTGGATTGCAGAATCTTCGCAAAGCAAAGCAAGTCAATTGATGTTTTCTGTTACATGCAGTGTGCAGATTTAGTTTCCTTAATGCGCTATATTTCTGGGATTATTCATGGTCAATGAAGTTTCTATTTGAGACTTTATGAGTTGTAACCGATCCTCATTTATGAAGTGATCGTAGATTTAGGAGATAGTTGTAGCTTTCTTTTAAACAATCGACTGTTGTGACTCTTTTGGAGTTAGTTGAACAAACTGGTTTTTATAATAGAACTCTTGCATATTGTTTTCAATCAAGTGTAATCAATTTGTTAATGGATGAATAGAATGTTTAGTTCAATTTTGTGTCTTCCATCTTGATTGTATTTCTCATTCACTCATTCAAGGGGGCCCACTTGATGAGTGAATTGTTCTGTTAGCATAGAGTTTATTTTTCTATTTATTTCTAAGTAGTTAGAACTTTGCTGTTCTTGCAGCTACTGATAACAAAATTAGTAGCCTATTCCTACATCATAGTCAGTTGGAGCAGTTCCTAGCTGTAATTCCCTACTTTTTGGAGAATACATTTGTTTACCAGCTTTAGCATAGTTTTCCTAAAGCATAAGCATTTGAATTCCATAGATAGTCTTAGAATAAGAAGGATTGAAGCATATACTTTGCAAATGCCATTCCAAGTTTACGTCCCTGGTTGATAATTAAATGAGATAGAATAATCTATTTATAAATCATTTGGGGTGTCCAATCCTGAAATAGGCAGTCCACTACTCTAGGTTTCTGATACTATTATTTGGCCAAGCAATGCATGTACCCTATAGGGAAGACGCGCTTTAGTGTGTATGCTCTATGGCCGATGGGGGACCAAAAAAAAAAGTGGCACCTTTTTGGTCCCCCATCTTTGTGCATATACCCTTAAATGATTTACTTAGGTTTATTAGAAACAATCTGTTAAGAGATTCTCCCTGATTCACCTATTATAATGACTCAATACCTGATCCTTCAGTTTGCACTATGATGCTGATAACATATCTTCTCCTTCCAATATAGATTTGATCCCCTTTATCAAATATATCTTTGTTCTGTCCTTCACTAATTTTCTCGGTCACTGATCTCTACCTCTGATGATCAAAAACACTTCTCTGTTCTGTATGTATGAGATCCCCTTCATATTCATACTTTTTATAATACATTTTAGGGTTCGAATCTCATCTCATATGGAAAAAAAATCAACTCCATAAATCAAGATCAATGATCTAGATTGTCTACTTATGCTGCTTAATCATTCCCTAATTCTAATTGGTTACATTGATTTCCTAGGGATCAATGATTACAATTATAATGCATAATCTCCTCTGTGATTTCCTCAAAAAATAATAAATGTAGTGTAGATGTTGGCCAAAATGGTTTACCTAAGTGTTTGTTCCATTACAAACACATATATCAAATCTGGCTTACTCAGCATATGAAGTCTCTGACACTCGACATTAATTGTTCTTCATATACTGGTGCTTGACATTGATATATCTACACAACTCGACATAAGCTAGTTTGACTATTACAAAAATACTCGGTGACCTCTGACTTGCTCGAAAATAACTAATTCTTAGTAAATGTACAATATACAAGTCTAGACATAACTCGGCCTATACATGATGACTCGGTCAAAGTGATGACCGACCAACATTGCCTAGAAAATGACTAAGTGTAAGACACTAATAGACAATAAAACTTAGGAATCAACAAAATTTATGACCAAACTTATTACAAACATAACACTTACCACTGAATTTATGAGTTTTAGGTAGTCTTTCCAAAGTCTTCTTAGTTTTCTTCCTTTGTCTTTTAGTTTTAGGCTTGATTTTACTAGATCTAGAACTTTCTTCTTTCTTAGATCTAATACCAATATTGATCACTTAATTCATCTGACTTTCAAGAAATGAATCAAGTTTGGGTGAACTAATCATGAGATTCTCCTTGTAGTCATTTGATATTTCAAGCTCTTCTTCAATAGATTTAGCCCAATGGTCATCATTTGATTCAATCTCAAAGATCAAGCATACCTGATCTTGAGAAATCCTTCTCCTAGTCTGAACTCCCTTGTTCTTATCGCCAATGATCTTATCTTTAGAATGGTTTAGTCTCACATACCTTGCTGTCTTTTTTCTTATTGTAGGTCTTTGTCCTTCCTCTTCTCCACTTGTATGGTCCTCATCATTTACAGTCACCGAACCACTTGGAGCTTGGGTGTAAACATGTTATTGCTAAACCTAATTAATACTATAATTATGATCATCAAAATCATATTCACAAGACTTGGATATATACTCAAATATTTCATGCACCTTGATATTGGTACTCTCTACTAGTTTCTTCAATCTCTTATTGTAGCACATGTATGCCTTTCTCTTGGTAGAGTAGCCAAGGAATATACCTTCATCGCTTCTTGCATAAAACTTGCCTATGTCCTCATCTCTCTTAATGTAACATTTACTACCAAAAATTCTATAATTCTTGATAGTAGGCACATTTCCATATCAAAGTTCATAAGGTGTCTTACCCGTATTTCCTTTTATTTGTACTTGGTTAAAAGCATACATTGCATTGCTAATTTCTTCTCTCCAAAACATTTGTGGAACATTTCGATCAAGCATCATGGTCCTATAAATATCAAGAATGGAATTGTTAATCCACTCAACCACATCATTCTATTATGGAGTCCTTGGGGTATAAAAATGTCTTCTTATTCCATTCTTCTCAAAAAAGTATTGAACTCACCTGATGTCAATTCACCTCCTATATCTGATCTCAAACTTCAACTTTAGTCTTGTATCAATCTCTACTATGGACTTAAAAATCTTAAACTTATGAAAAGCTTCATATTTTTCTTTCAAGAAAGTCACCCATACCATTCTAGAATAATCATCAATGAGAAATGTAAATTACCTATCACCTTGCAAACTTCTTATCTTAGAAGGACCACACAAATTGGTATGAACAACATCTAGCAATCCTTTAGAGTTTTCAGATTTAGAGTCGAAAGTAACTATTATTTGCTTACCCAATTGGCACTCTTTGCAAATAGCATTACTAGGCTTCTTCACTCTTGGAATTTCTCTTATAAAATTATTAGAACTTATGGCCACAATATTGTCAAAGTTCACATGAAACAAACACTTATGCCATAACTAGCTTTCATCTATTTGAGAAATCAAGCAACTTCTCAAACTAGAATTCAAATTAAATAAGTTACCTCTTGTTTTTTCTCCTATTTCTATCTCTATCGTAGATTCATTCAAGATAATTCATGTATCATTCTTAAAGTGCATATTATAACCTTTGTCCATCAACTACCCAACATTAAGAAGATTATGTTTCAAACCTTCAATATATAATACATCATCTACATTATTTTTACCATCTAGGGAAATAGAACCTCTACCTCTAATAATACCACCAGTGTTGTCTCCCCATCTTAATATACCTCCATCATACTTCTTAAGGCTCACAAATTTACCCTTGTCACCAGTCATATGGTGAGAGAAACCTTTGTCTATTACCCATTCATCCTTTTTGACAACTTGAGAAGCTAAGGATTTTTCTTCAATAACACAATTAGTAGAACTAGTAAGCATAGGATCATTAGAATTAGTAAATTATTCCTTGATAGTGATGAATGAACTAGAAGGCATCAGATCTGTAGGATTTTGATCTTCTTCTTTAATGAATGAACTATTAGGCTTAGGATTTGCACACTTAGTGTTGGAAACTGCAATTGAAACAATTGTTGTATTATCATTGATGTCAAACCTTAATTGGTAAGACTATTGCTACTTAGGAAAGTACTATATCTATTGAATTGTTGAGGAAGAGTGGAGCAAGGTTGGTAACAATAGCACCTAAGAAAAGGTTGAGTTATCTTGATACTACAAAGTGTACTTGACTATGTTGCACAATGATGAGATAATGTATTGTTTATCTTAGTAAAAGTTGAAGACTAAACTGGTAGGCTTAACAGAGCAAAAATGAAGAAATCATGTTTAAGCTGAGTTATGACAGAGTCGACTGAGTTAGTGGATGCCAAGAAAAATCTAGTGTTGACCGAGTATCAGTAAATTGCCGAGTATCAGTAAATTGCTGAGTAATAGTATTTGCCAAGGAAATAGTTTTAGTAGTGACCGAGCATTTTACATGGAGACCGAGTGAATGATCACAGTATTGACCGAGCATCAACAATTTTATATTTGAAGAGAATTCATTTTGAGGACGACATTGTTTGAATTCTTGGATTATGTAAATCGTGTTGCCTTTATTTATTGATTGTATGGAAGCATTTAATGCTTTGTAAAATGTTTTATTGTAATTCTTTATGAGACTTAAGATGATTCTAGAAAAGGAAATGAAGAACGTGAAGCAGGTAGATTCAATGAATCTAACCTAACCCTAAGATCTATGAAGGAGATTAAGCGGTAAAAGAAAAGTTAACCTAACAAAAGAAAATATTAAGGGAATCAAAGCATGAGGTATGGAATGCATGGGTGAAGGAGATGCTGGAAGAACAGTAAGTTTTATTGATTGTATAAGTGAAAAGGCTGAAGGAAAAATATGGTGATTGCTTGAAGAAAAGTTCTGAGCAGATCAAAGAAGGAGATGGAAAAGTTTCAAAGTCAGTAAACCAACATTTGTATACGGAATCAGATCTAATATTTGCAAAGTGAGTTGTATGTTTTTCAGATCAATACTACTGCTACTTTCTAACCATTTTAACAGTCAAAATCCTTTTAACAAAGGTTGACCTAATAGTCATATGTTAAATCCTTTTAACAAAGGTTGCATTCTAATGGAGTGTATGTAAGTCCTTTAACCAAGCTCACTTTTAAGAAGGTGATTGAAATCCTTTTACCGGGTCACATTTGATAGTGTGTATTGTAACCTTTGATAGGGTTGTCTTTTAACCGAGCTCACTTCAGAAGAGTGAAAATAATAGTAGCATGTTACAAAGTGGTTTTTCCCATATTGGGTTTCCACTATAAATCATGTTGTCATACTTGTGTGAATGTTTTGGTTCAAACATTTAATTGTTTTACAAGTTAGTTACAACAAGATAGTGGACTACTGAGTTATACGTTTCTATTATTGAATCAATGGTGACCGAGTTTGTTTTGGTTGCTTGATCTGATTTAAGTAAAATTTTTTGAAGTTGTTTTATACATTAGGACCTGAGAACAACTGATTCACCCCCCCCTCTCTATTGTTCTAAATCATATTAACAATTGGTATCAGAGCCAGGTTGCTTATTGGTGTTTACAGAAAGCAAGTTTAAAGGGACTTGAAGCAAATGATCAAGATGTATAAGAAGGAGGTACCGAAGCTGAATAAGGAAAACTTCCCTACATGGAAAAGCTTGATGAAGCTGCATCTGGCCAGTATTGGTGATTCCGCAAAGTACTACACTAATAATAACTATGTCTCACTTGCTGCACCTTTGACTACTGAGGAAATGAGAGCTAAGCAAGAACACAACCAGACAATGCTAGAAATTGCATCTACCCTAAGCTATCCAGAATTTGAAGATGTTAAGGACTGCACAAATGCAAAAGATATGTGGGAAACTCTTGCAAGGATCTATGGTGGTGATCAATATGTACTGAAAGCTAAAGCTGAAAGTCACAGAGGTAAATTTGATGAAATGAGAATGAATGAAGATGAAAACATTGCACAATATTGTGGTAGAATAAAAGAAGTTGTGAATGCTATTAGAGGAGAAAATGGAATTATTGATGATGAGACCATAATTGGAAAAGTGTTAAGAACTCTGCGTCTTATATATGCTATCAAGATCTCAGCTATTCAGGAATCTAGATGTAACTCTGGAAATGCGCTTACTTTGGGAGGTTTGATTGGCAAACTGACTGCTTTTGAACTGTCTAATTATGATAACTTCTTTGTTGGTAATCTTGGAAATGTTGAATCTACTTTTAAGTCACAATTAGTTTTGAACAAGCCTAAGAAGGAGAAAGAAAGATGTAAAAGTGAAAGTGAAAGTGAAAGTGAAAGTGAAAGTGAAAGTGAAGATGATAGTGACACTTCTGATGAAGATCTTGAAGATCTAGAAGCTCTTATGGCTAGAAGACTGAGAAGAGGGAAAGGAAAATATAAAGGTAAACTCCACATTATATGTTTTTCATGTAATAAAGTCGGTCATTTAGCTGCTAGATGTCCTAACAGGAAGGATAAAGATGAAGAGAGAAACAACAGACACAGAAAGAAGAGATGAAAAAATCTACCGAAGGTACAAAGACTACAAAGGAAAAGGTAAGAAATCCTGTTATATTGCTGAAGAAGAGACTGACACTGATAGTGATGATTTTGAAATTGAAGTTGTCTATGTTGCAATGAAAGATGAATCTGATGAGGATGAGAAAAATGCATTGATTTCCTATGTGAACAAGAATGATAAATGGATTATTGACAGTGGTTGTTCACATCACATGACTGGTGACAAGAGTAAGTTTGAGACTCTACATCATTATAAAGGTAAAAGTGTAACATTTGGTAATGATGCACGATGTCCTGTTAGAGGAAAAGGATTGATTAAACTAACTGATAAAATCTCTTGTGATAATGCTTATTGGGTTGAAGGATTGAATTATAATTTGTTAAGTGTTGCTCAGCTCAACAAGACTGGTTACTGAGTGGAATTTCATCACAAGAAAGCTAAAATATTTGATGCTACTGGTGAACTAATTGGAAGTGGTGAGCGGACTAGAGGTAATTTGTTCTATCTTGACCTATCTAAAGAAATATGTATGATTGCACAACTTGATGACATTTGGTTATGGCATAAGAGGCTATGTCATGTTAACTTTGACAATTTGGTAGAGATAAGTAAGAAGAAGAAAGTAAGAGGTCTACCTAGATTGAAGAAACCTTAGAATGTGATGTGCAAAGAATGCCAATTAGGAAAAATGACTAAGTCAAGTTTCAAGAGCAAAACCTTTACTTCTGAACACATTTTAGATTTGGTTCATACTGACCTTTGTGGACCCATGGGTGTACAAAGTTACTGTGGTGCTAGATATTTTATCTTGTTTGTTGATGATCATACCAGGATGATGCATGTAATGTTTCTGAAAGAAAAATCTGATGCTTTTCAATTCTTTAAGTGGTATTTGGCTAAGGTTGAGAAGGAGACAGGTAGGAACCTGAAATGTCTTAGATTTGACCGAGGTGGAGAATTTACATCAAATGAATTTAATCTATTTTGCAATGATAGAGGAATCAAAAGATATATGTCTGCACCTAGGACACCTCCACAGAATGGTATAGAAGAAAGCAGGAATAGATCTATTTTGGACTGTGCTAGGACACTATTGATTGAAAAGAATGTGGCATAGAAATACTAGAAAGAAGCTGTAAGTACAACTATTTACACTCTTAATCAGGTACAGATCAAGAAAGGTACAAATTTGACACCCTATGAATTATGGTATGGACATGCACCGAGTGTTAAATACTTCAGAATCTTTGGAAGCAAGTGTTACATATTGAAAGACAATAGGAATGGAAAATTTGATGCTAAAAGTGATGAAGGCATATTCCTAGGATACTCCACAAAAAGTAAAGCTTATAAGTGTTTGAACTTTAACACTAACAAAATTGTGGAAAGTATGAATGTGAAAATTGATGAGTATGGAGAAAGAAATGAGGTTGATAGTAAAAAAGAACTAGAAGATTATAGATCTTTTGTGTACATTGAGGAAACAAATGAGGTAGGTATTAGACCTGCACTTGATGCCGAGTCTTGGGTAAGCAATGCCGTGCGACAGACAGATGATGCTGAGCATTGGGAAAATAGTGCCGAGAGAGAACAAGAACATGCCAAGCTACATGATAATGCTATCAAGGATCAAGAAGAGGTTGCCGAGCATTCAAAAGATAAATCTAACAATTTTGTTGAGGAACCTGATGAAATAGAAGAGAAAAACGCTGAAACTATTTTGGAAAAATATGTAAGGAGACATCACAAGCCTGAACAGATAATTGGAGATAAAAATACCGGAGTTCAAACCAGAAGCAAGACCAAGGATCCAACATGCTTACTATGTGAATTTGAACCTAAGACAACTAAAGAGGCATTAGAAAATGAAGACTGAATACAAGCGATGAATGCAGAGATTGACCAGATTGAGAAAAATGAAACTTGGATTTTAGTGCCGAGACCTACAGATAAGAATGTTATTGGAACAATATGGGTATTTTGAAACAAGCTGAATGAGAAAGGTGAAATCAGTAGGAACAAAGCTAGACTAGTATGCAAAGGCTACACACAAGAAGAAGGAATTGATTATGGAGAGACATTTTCCCCTGTAGCTAGATTGGAAAGAGTAAGAACTCTACTTGCATATGTTGCTTATAAAGATTTCAAGGTATATCAAATGGATGTAAAATCTGCATTTTCAAATGGTATACTAGAAGAAGAAGTTTACATAGAACAACCAGAAGGTTTTATTGATCCAAACATAAGACATATGGTATGCAAACTGAACAAAGCTTTATATGGATTGAAACAAGCTCCCAGAGCATGGTATGAGCGGTTTCATAACTATCTGATACAGATTGGATTTTCTAGAACAAATGACACAAGAAATCTGTATATGAAAGATGAGAAAGGAAAAGGTATTTTGTTAGCAAAAATTTTTGTTGATGACATTATTTTTGGTGGACAAGATGCATTGTGTAAAAGTTTCTCACATGAAATGTAAACTGATTTTGAGATGAGTATGTTTGGTGAGATCAAATTCTTTGTTGGTTTACAAGTATATCAGATGAAGAAAGGTATTTTCATTACACATTCTAAGTATGTTAATGAAATACTGAAAACTTTTGGAATGGAAGATGCTAGACCAGTGGGTACTCCTATGGTTACTGGACAAAAATTGTCTAAGAATGATGATGCTGCAGAAGTTAACCAGACCTTGTACAGATCCATGATTGGAAAATTGCAGTATGTTGTATACAATAGACTTGATATTGCATTAGCTGTTGGGATTGTGGCAAGATTTTCTGCCAATCCTAAGGAAACACACATGATGGCTATGAAGAGAATTATGAGATATTTGAAAGGAACTGCCGACTATGGGCTATACTATAAGAAGAATGGTAAATTTGAACTGACAGTGTATACTGATGCTGATTAGGCAGGAAATGTAGATGACAGAAAGAGTACTAGTGGTGGAGATTTCTTTCTTGGACAGAGCTTAGTCTCCTGGACAAGCAAAAAGCAAAATTGCGTTTCCCAATCTACTATTGAAGCCAAGTATGTTGCTGCTGCAGTAAACTGTTCAAATTTGATATGGATAAAATAATTGTTGATAGGCATGAAAGAAGAAATCACTGCACCTATTGTTATTTTCTGTGACAACACAAGTGCTATCAATATTTCTAAAAATCTAGTGATGCACACAAAGACAAAGCACATAGCAATCAAGTATCACTATTTGAGGGAACTAGTACAAGACAAGGAAGTACGAATGGAGTATGTGAATACAAAAGAACAACTGGCAGACATATTCACTAAAACTTTACCTAAAGAAGCTCATGAGTATTTGAGAAGTCAATTAGGGGTCCTTCCCCTAACTGAGGCTGCCTAGACAAGCTAGGAGCACTACATCAAATAAGCTACAGAAGAATATTTGACACATTGATGCAGAAGAATGTCACACTTTAGGATTGTCCTAGAGCTATGAAGAAGATGAAGCAAAGATAATAAATCAGTCATAAGCAAGATGATAGAGGGAGAAACACTATGTTGAACGGATATATCTACATCTGTTGGATGTATGTTTTAGTTGTTGCTTTGGCATTTTTCTCAAAGAGGGAGATTGAACTAAAATGATACTATAACACATGAACTGAAGAGTAGTGATGATGAACTAAAATGGAAGATAAGGATAGAGGGAGAACCAGATACTTCTAACGGTCACAGAAGTGAGATTTACTGATTCTGAATCAGAATGAAGCTAAGGATATTATAAATTTTCTTTGATGGACAGATAAGTTTTTGGGATTGATTGGTAATCCATGTGTTATTTAGGTAATTTCATATGGTGTTGCCATCAATGCCAAAGAGGGAGATTGTTGGAGAACTGCAATTGAAACAATTGTTGTATTGTCATTGATGTCAAACCTTAATTGGTAAGACTATTGCTACTTAGGAAAGTACTATATCTATTGAATTGTTGAGGAAGAGTGGAGCAAGGTTGGTAACAATAGCACCTAAGGAAAGGTTGAGTTATCTTGATACTACAAAGTGTACTTGACTATGTTGCACAATGATGAGATAATGTATTGTTTATCTTAGTAAAAGTTGAAGACTAAACTGGTAGGCTTAACCAAGCAAGAATGAAGAAATCATGTTTAAGCCGAGTTATGACAGAGTCGATCGAGTTAGTGGATGCCAAGAAAAATCTAATGTCAACTGAGTATTAGTAAATTGCTGAGTATCAGTAAATTGCCGAGTAACAATATTTACTGAGGAAATAGTTTTAGTAGTGACCAAGCATTTTACATGGAGACCGAGTGAATGATCACAGTATTGACCGAGCATCAACAATTTTATATTTGAAGAGAATTCATTTTGAGGACAACATTGTTTGAATTCTTGGATATGTAAACCATGTTGACTTTATTTATTGATTGTATGGAAGCATTTAATGCTTTATAAAATGTTTTATTGTAATTCTTTATGAGACTTAAGATGATTCTAGAAAAGGAAATGAAGAACATGAAGTGGGTAGATTCAATGAATCTGACCTAACCCTAAGATCTACGAAGGAGATTAAGCGGCAAAAGAAAAGTTAACCTAACAAAGGAAAATATTAAGGGAACCGAAGCATGAGGTATGGAATGCATGGGTGAAGGAGATGCTACAAGAACAGTAAGTTTTATTGACTGTATAAGCGAAAAGGTTGAGGGAAAAATATGGTGATTTCTTGAAGAAAAGTTTCGAGCAGATCAGAGATGGAGATGGAAAAGTTTCAAAGTCACTAAACTAGCATTTGTATACGGAATCAGATCTAATATTTGCAAAGTGAGTTGTATGTTTTTTAGATCAATACTACTGCTACTTTCTAACCATTGTAATAGTCAAAATCCTTTTAACAGAGGTTGACCTAACAGTCATATGTTAAATCCTTTTAACAAAGGTTGCATTCTAATGGAGTGTATGTAAGTCCTTTAACCAGGCCCACTTTTAATAGGGTGATTGAAATCCTTTTACCGGGTCACACTTGACAATGTGTATTGTAACCTTTGACAGGGTTGGCTTTTAACTGAGCTCACTTCAGAAGAGTGAAAATAATAGTAGCATGTTACAAAGTGGTTTTTCCCATATTGGGTTTCCACTATAAATCCTGTTGTCATACTTGTGTGAATGTTTTGATTTAAACATTTAAGTGTTTTACAAGTTAGTTACAACAAGGTAGTGGACTGCCGAGTTATATGTTTCTATTATTGAATCAGTGGTGACCGAGTTTGTTTTGGTTGCTTGATCTGATTTAAGTAAAATTTTTTGAAGTTGTTTTATACATCAGGACCTGAGAACAACTGATTCACCCCCCCCCCTCTCTATTGTTCTAAATCATATTAACACTTAGTATCTTCATCTTTGACAACAATGAATGTAAAATCATCATCATTCTTGTTAGATTCATCATCTGTAACTCCACAATAATCACCATAATCATAATCAATAGAAAAGTAACACTTATTCACAACAATAGGTGTGATTTTCCATCTAGCATCTCTCTAAACATCTAGAATCAAAGTGTCCTATCTTATTGCATGAAAAATATTTGAGAGGCATCTTTCCTTTGTACTTACCAAAATGAGCTTTAGGAACTCTCCTTGCAATCATTGCCTCCAATTCTTAAAGCTATCTTTCTTATTATTCCATTTATTTCATCTCCCTCTCATGTATTGACATCCTTCTTGAGGATCCTTCACTCTAATATGATCTCTGCATGTCCTTTCTAGATACACTAGCTTGTAATGTAGTCTCAACCTTAGGTAAAGCTCTACTAAATTCAACTAATTTTTTGGATTTTTTGGAATGCTGATGCAAACTAGAAATAAAATATTATGTCTAAGGTGTAAGTACCTTAACCTAAGAGAGATTATAGAAACTTCAAATGTAAAGCCTCTAAGGAAAGACCCAAATGATATTAAGGACTACCTTGACACCAAAAGGTTGGACAAAAGTGATCAATTTTGACAATAATGTTTGTCTAAAATAAATATTAACCAAATTGATAAGGTGCATGTGCTGAGGCAAGTAGGTAAGGATGGTGGTGATGATGTCAAGATAAAATTCAAGACCACTATAGGAACATCCTATGAAAATGCACCCTCTAATTCAAAAAATGACTATAAGTAGTGCAATACTTTAACCCTAAGATATGAAAGCTATGGTTTTTAGATTTTTTTGTATTTTGAGACTAAAAATGATGAATATGTAAAAAATAAATATTATAAGATATGCCTATCTAAGTATGTCGATCATAAAGAACTAGGATGAAATATTAGTGTAATGTTTGTAGGACTCATGTCGCAGAACCAAACGTTGTAGGACTAGTATTGTAGGAAAAATATTGTAGGACCAATGTTGTAGGACAAATGTTGTAGGAAAAAAATTCTAAGAAAAATATTTGAAGGACCAATGTTTGTAGGAAAAATGTTGTAGGACCAATGTTGTAGGACAAATGTTGTAGGACCAATGTTGTAGAGCCAATGTTGTAGAGAAATGTTGTAGGACCAATATTATAGGAAAAATGTTGGAGATGTACAAACTCAACAAACTCAATTAGTGTGTAGCTGTAGGAGTGACTCAAAAAGAAACAATCTATGTATGTTCAACAACTTTTTCAAGTTGCAACTTTTCATGAAGTCTGTCACAACGAAAGTAGTATACACGTAGTTAAATCTAAGGTCAAATTTGGCTGCATCTAAAATATTATAGGCCATTATCTCACACATCATATATGCCACACAAATAGAGCTTAAAATCCCTCTTGAAGGTACCTGTGATTTTTCCTTTTTTGGGTATTGTTACCATGTTAACAAAGATATCTTTCACAACATAATATCCCTAAGACATAAATGATGGGAATCTTAGGAGGAGATTCTATTTTAGCCTCCCTTTGAACTATAATAAGACAAATATTTGGAGATGAACCATGTGGCTTCTAGTTAATAGGGTTGTAGTAAGTTTTGGGGTGTCTCCATAATTATTTTATACATGTGTGATTCACTTAACAACCTAGTTGACCATGTTGCATGCTTAGGAATACTTCACCTGATCCAGACTATCATCAACACACCTCGCCTTAGCTCAAGGAGATAAGACTAGAGTTTGTTCAGAGTCTTATTTATATACCAACTAGAAAGATTTGTTAGTTTGAGGTCATCCTTTATTGGGTTAAGCGAACCCCCCAGACAAGCCTCTATAAAAATAAAAAATGGTTTCTAATATAATAGATTGTGCAAGCACACCAAGAATTCAAGGCACCAGGTCAATCATATTAAGCACCAAAAATTCAAGTGTTTTCTAATCTAAATAATCTATACATGTACGTGAGTTCATTTTTAGAGCACCAAACGAGATGAGATTTGACTTGTTCAATTTTAGTTGCATGAATCTCAAAATGTTCTTTGCCTTGTTCAATTATTTAACCACATGTCGATTTTAAGCACCAAAACAAGATCTAAAGTGTGATATTCATGCATACATTATTTGTTTTAAAGCACCAAAATGAAATAATAAAGCCTATTTTAAGCTTGTGCTAAAAGAAAAGTTACTACTGAAAATATCTAGCAATTAGTTCTCATAAGTATAATTAGTACCCATATCAACACACAGATTACCATATTTATCCAATAGCTTGATTAGTTGGTGTATCTACAAATTATAGAGTCCTTCATAACCGAATTTCGCTTCCAATTGATCAAGTGCAAATATGTGAATTGGTTCTTTATTTTCTTTTATTCGATTCTCTTCTTCATTGTTCAATCACATCTTGAATCATGACTTTCTTATGTTTTGGTGGCCCACTACATTTTTTCATTACATCAAGTGCATATTTTCAACAATAAAAATGTGTCTTTTAATAATAGAGAATGATATTTTAGATAGAAAAGAAGCAAATGTTGTTTGTAGTTTCGAAACAATATTTTTGATAAGACGATTATTGCCTGCACCTGCACACAAAAACAAAAGTTTTTAAAGATCTTTTTTATTAAAAAAGTCTCATCCAAATTCAAACGATAGACAACAAACCCCTTGTAGAATTTCAAAACCTTTCCAAAAATGTAACTTTTTAAAAAAGAAACATTGATTTGTGTCCATAAATATTTATTTTTATGAAATCTCATAAAAAACTATTTTAAAAAAATTAGAAAAATCTTAGATTTGGAGTGCAACTTCCTTATGTCAAAATACACCTGCAAAACAAATTCCATAGCATAATTCCTTAATTTGTGCCCTATGGACCCATTTTATCAATACATACCAATTTAAAAAAAATGTATTTTTTTGCAATTTTTTTCCTTCAAAATTACAATCATAGAGAATATCCCCTGTAGACTTTCAGGAACTTTCCAAAAATGTAATTTGTTCAAAAATCTAAACACTAATTTGTGCCCAAAAATTATTTTTTTAATGAAATATCATAAAAAATTTTATTAAAAAAATTCCAAAAAATCTAAATTTTGGACTGTAGCCTCCTTACATCAGCGCAAATCTACAAAAAAAAATCACAAAAAAACTTCAAGCGGTTTGAAAGATATGACCAAATTTCATGTCGGATTCACCATTTGTAATCGAGTATAATATGATTTGCAAAAACCTGCAATAACATAGAAAATATCAATCACACAGAGATTGTTAGAGAAATTAGTATTCACAACATCAAAAGAGGAAAGGAAAGAAGATAATTGCATACATACATCAAGATATTGAAATCAAATAACATAAAAACATATGCAAACCCATAATTCATCCTTTGTTGTTCTCCTTATGTAATGCGGGCTCTCAAAAGTGAGCACAAATCATGCCGAGGTAAGAATTCAAAGAATTTGTGGTTCCCAAAATCAAAGGTTTGCCTCTCTATTTATAAGATTTTAGGGGTTTCAATCAAGAATGCATGATTAATGGGCTGATTGACTATGATTGAGGAGTTGAACTTAGAGTGAGTTGGAGTTCAACTCAATCGATTGCTTGGTATAATAGGATTGATTGATCTGTCAACAAATAGATTGGAGAGATGACTTGAATGGACTGGTGAGATAACAAAATAGACTGGTGAGTTAAGTGATTGAATGTATGATTCAATTGATTGCATGGATTAGTCAACTGATTACATGGATTAGAAGACTGAATTGATTGAAGACTTTAACTGATTGTTAAGGGAGGAATCAACAACGTAGATTGAATAGTTAGGAGAGGGAATTGTGGAGTGAACTAAAAGTTAGTATGAGTTAGCTTTGGAGGAAAAAAACATGATTAAATAAATAAAAGAATTATTTACTTGCACATGTGACAATTGATAAATAAATAATTAATATTTATTTATGAGAGAGAATAATTAATTTAATTAAATAAATATAATTTTTAAAATTGTGATAGGGATTTTGTTTCAATTATTACATAAATGCAATAATTAGAAAGATTGAATATTAATTAAATGTGGTTATTTAATTAAATGAATGACATAAGAAATAATTAAATAATGTTTAATTATTTAATTACTTTATAGATGAATAATTGATGAAATATTCATTGGACGATTAACAATTAAGGTAATTAATTAAAATCACTTAATTATAGAATTAAAGAGAAATGATGAATTTGACTTTAAAATATGGTAGAATGACATAATTTATTGAATAATAAAGATTATTAAATAAATTAAAGAGGAATGTTAGTAATGTCATTGCATTAGAACAATAGGCCATTTTTAAGTGTCTACACTATTATCGGTCCCTTTACTCAATAATCAAAGGCATTATGGGAATGAAATTATATCTTTTGAAGACCTTTTCAACAATGTAAGTTTCAAATTTTGAGCACCAAGCAAGGAGTTATGACCTCACCAAGTTTTGATTGTCACATGACAAAGCAACATAGTTTCAACAAATCTGATTGTCTTTCCATGTGTTGACATTGTACAAATTAAACACAAGCTTTTGTTACACCTAATTGCATTAAGTGTTGTCATTAGTGTCACACATATAGTTGGTTAAAAAAACAAATAAACAAGTCTGTCAAAGTATTAAGTATAGTAACCAAGCAGAGCATAAGGAGAAAGACATGTTAACTGAGCATAGACTTGACCGAGCATCGACACCGAGCCACATGATTACCGAGCACACCAAGTATAGTGACAAAGGAGTATACCTATTTATCAAAAATCAACATTTTACCAAGGAAGAGACACAATGTTTATGAAGAAAAGAAGGATTCACATAGAAGTTTGTAATGACACTGAAAACAAGGCAAATGACTTATACTGATCTAGAAAATGGTTTACATAAATTGAGATAAAGATTTCTTGGAGATTTCAAATGGATTGGTGATGATCCCTATGTAGTTTTGAATTAGCTTATTCATATGGATTGTTGATCAAATATTTTCTAAATATTTCCATAACCCTAATTAGGTCAAAATCATTATAATTTAAGAATTTCCAAGATGTCATATTACATGAACAGTAATGATAAGTAGTTGCTAGGAGAAGACATTTGAAGATCAGACAAGGTTATGATGCTAAGTATTGACTGAGTATAAAGGTTTTTATTAGAAGCAGACTAGAGGCTACTGAGCAGTATTTGAAGGAGATATCTGTCACAGAAAGGTGATTTCAGATAAGGGATAAGAAGATCTGATATTTTGCAAAGTAAGTTGTAACAACCAGATCATTTATGTTGTTACTTTCTATCAATTGTAGCAGAAAATCTCTTAACAGGGTAGATTTAACCATCTCATTGTAAATCTCTTAATCGAGTGCACACTTAAATATTGTTGCTAAAATCCTCTAACAAGGTGGATCTTAACAGGTCTTATATCTTACTCCTAATGTGGTAAGATCATTAAAAGTGATAAAAAATTGTATGCCCTAACAAGCAACTTTATTATTGCAGTAGTGAAGCTTTGTGGGTTTCATACCTACCGTATTTTTTACCTTCTAACAAGGGTTTTTAAGATACCAAAATATTTGTGTCAAATATGTGAAGTTTCATGAATGCTTATTTGATAGTTTAGGTGTATTTACATTTCAATTATGTTCATGCATGAATGGTTATTATGAATACGACAGTTTGTTAATGAAGGTTATTATCTTGTGGATTGAGAAAAAAAGTTTTTAGGGTTACTAATTCACCCCTCCCCTCTCACTAACACACCTTTCCATAATCCCAATAATTGGTATCAAATCTTGTTCTCTTGTTAAACAAGTTTAATCACTAAAGAGGAAAGATCCATAGAGATGGAAAGATACAAGCTTGGCAAGATAATTGAGAATTAGAAATTGGAGTTGCAGATAACCCTAGAACAACTTAAATATATCAAGGGAAAGGTAAGGGAGTAATTGAACAAGAGGAAGGAATTAGCACTTTGAAAAAATGACACACAATATTAGGAAGAAGAGATTGAGGAATTATCAGAAGGATTCACAAGTGTATCTGATGCATCTGAAGGAACAATTTCAGATCTATTAGAAAAGGCTCAACACCTCACCGAGAAGTTGAATCTCTACAAATTATACAAGAAACACAAATGGTGAGAATGATTGAAGTTATGAATAATAAAAGACAAGTTGAACAAGAGAGAAACATGGCTATTGAAGACAAAAGCCAAATGACTGAAAAACTGGAAGAAAAAGAATCTGAAATACTAAGGCTGACCGAGCATCACTTTGAAATTGCTAATCAGATGGTCATCATAAGTCAAGAAGTTAACATGGTGAACAATGATCTCTCTAGGAAATTGGAAGACATTGGTGAATTAAGGGAAGAAAATAAAAAACTAAAAAATGAATTGAAGATGCAACACCACAATGAAATGATGAAGAAAGATGAGGAAAGCACCAAAAGAATGGATGATTTCTTAAGGAGTCAGAGGAGACTAGACAACACCATTGGATTAGGATATCTAAGAAAGGAGAATAATCAAATCAAGAGGAGAAAATGAATGTTTATGCAAATCCAAAATCTAAGAAGCTCTCATGCTATCACTATGGGAAACTAGGTCATACAACAAATGTCTGGAGGAGTAAAGTAAGTAAAGCTAAAGGTACTCCCAATACTATTCCTAAATTTGATGGTTATTGCTACAATTGCAATAAATATGGACATCAAGCATTTGAATGTAGGTCAAAGAAAAACAAGTCACCTAAGAGGAACCATATGGATAATCATTGTAGTATTTGCAACAAGCATGGTCATATGTCACAAGAATGCAGGGCACAACTGAAGCTAGTTTGGAAACCAAAGAGATAAAACAATACATATCAACTGAGAAGAAAAGATAACTCTTACACTTGAGATTACAACACATGGGTTAATTGTACTGCCTGTGGAAGATATGGTCATATTGCTGCAAATTTTATGGGACTACACTATAGAGGAAGATCTAGAAATTGGACGAATTCTGGAATGACATGTCTACACTATCACAAGGTTGGTCACTTAAGAAATGATTGCAGAAAGTGAGCACTAGAACCAAATGAAGATATGAATGAAAATACCATTGACATAATAGAAATGATGAGGAACCAAATGTGGAGAAGATCAATAGAAGAAAATGGAGGGACAAGCACAACAATTAGTGACACCTCATCCTATGGATTAGGTGATTTCACCACTTTTACTTAATTCACACTCAAGTAAGTATGGGAACTAAATCTTAATCAATTATATCTTACAATAGTTCCTTATATCTATTTCACGAATACCATATCAACAAAAATTAAGATGCACTAGGTTGTTATATGTTATTAACTTGAAGTGAGCATAGTCGGTTAAGCTAGACTGAGTATGTGATTGTCAGTCAATGAAAGTGGTAAAGTTAATCGAGTTGTGTAGTCAAAGGTGGTATCAACCAAGCATTGGTAGTGTAAATTGAGATGAAGTATCTAATGTGGATAGAATGGAGAAAACCAAGTGATTGTTCATTGACTGACTAGTGGTTGGTAAAGCATTTATTTCACCATACTTATGTTGAAAAGTATTTTTAGGTATAAATACATGTTGAACTAGTTTATTATTTACATTGCATGTGAAGATAGAACTAGAGCAAAATAGGGCAAAGAGTGAGAAACCAGATTCCAAGAAAATACAGTGATCCGTGAGTTTTACGAAGTGATTGAGGGTTATTCAAGAAGGTTTCAAGTGTAACCGAGTGATTTGAGCATAGATTTCTCAAAGCCCTAACTTATGGACAACAATGGAATCTGCAATCAAAGGCTAGCAAGGAAAATGAAGTCACATTGATCAAGAGAACATCATATGAAGAACTCAACTAAAAGCTACATCCAGAGATCACAACGCAGATCGATGATAAAGGTGCATTTTCATTTATACCACCTAGGGTTTTACTAGTTAAAGACATTAGGTCTTATATTCACTACAAGATAAGTGAGATAGGTGATTTTGAGATCCAAACTACCTATTAGGAACTATGAAAGGATGGAAATTTAAAGGATGAGCACAAGCATTTGGAGGTAAAAGGTTTAACAAACACATTGCATTTTCGGAAGGAGTTCAAGACTGAATGGATAAGAATTATACTTAGCTGAGTTCATGATGGAAAGATGTGGTTAGATGAGCTGGTGAAAATAACAAAGGATGTGATTCACATGGTTACATTGTATCCAGTATGTGACAAAGAAAAATCCCTAAGGCACCCACCGAAGAAAAAAATTGAGAAATTGATTGGAGCTGAGTGGCATGATAGAGGAATAAAGATAAACACCATTAGTGACCCCGAGATCAGATTCGGTGCATATTTGATTGCTTACAAAATATTTCAATCCAGCAGACTGAACAACATTCCATGCAGTGTTGTAGACATTGCATATAAGGTTGTGAAGAAGGGTCTACAACTTGACCTAGCTGAACTTATGTCGAGGCAACTAGAAGAGAATATGAGGAGAATCTGAGTTGCAAAGTCCAATACATGCAAGTTTGGATCATTATTGGTATGTATATTTTTTTACTTGTAGAACTCATTTATCTCAATCAATAATGTATAATGGGATGTTGACAAGACCATCATTCTTCAAATTGGTGAATTCATAAATAGTTTAGAAAAGAATTTTGAACCTGTGATGGATGATTATTTTAGTAAGTTTAAGGATAGAATGCACAAGAGATACAAAATCCCAGTCCAACTAGTTGAAAAGTATAAAAATAATGTATTTTTCTTAGTGGATATCACACCACATTGATCAAGGCAGTTGAATCGAAACTACATGGTTTCATTGATGGATTTGGAGAAATCATAGGAAGGAAATCAAAGAAAATGATCAAAACTCTATAAAAATGACTTGGTGATGTTGAAGAAGGAGATGCAGAGAAGTTGGTTGAAGAAGCAACTGAGGAGAAAAAATCAGTTGGTGAAGAAGAAGAAGAAACCAAGTCTAAAAAAGAAGAGCAAACAGAGCCTCTGAAGGTAGTAAGAGGTAAAAGAAAACAAGTTGATATAGAAACATGTGAAAGGATAAGTTCTACTATTGGTATGAATACACCTCAAAGAAGAGGAGTTGCTAAGATCACAAGGCTTGCACTGACTAAGACTTATAAGAAGAAAAGGGGTAGACAAGCATCCACCAAGGTACCTGAACCTGAGAAGAGAAGAATACTGATTATAAATAAAGATGACATTGATTTAGAGGAAGAAGAAAATAGTCAATTCTGAGTTTTAGTAAATAAAACCCCACAGACAATAGATGAAATTGTAGATGGAATAAGAGAAAGAGGAGGATTAAGCTATCCTAATATTAAAAGATATTCAAGCATGAGAAAAGAAGATCAAGATAAAATTGAAGATGCTATCATTAATATGATGATTAAATTCAAAAGAGTGTCAGTTGAATTTTCACATATAATACCTAAAGAGTTGTACAATAAAATTTTAGCCAGATGGACCTATGCACTAAATACCAAGAAGAAGATGAGAGAAAGGTCCCTGATTCTAGCAATGCCTAATCTATTGATTCCTGACATCAAATCAGCAATGCAAACATATTGCAATAAATCTTTGATGAAAGAAAGGGCACTTAATATAGTGCAAGGAAAATTATAGGAATTTGATGAAGAGAGTACAAAGATTTAGACTATCATTCTTAGTTCAAAGGATGAAACCGAGAAAACTTCATCCACAGTTAACACCAAGAACTCTGTACTAGTGAAAGGAAAAGATGTACAGATAGATGAAACAACACAAGAGCCTATTCACATCTCTAGCACTGAGCAGCTAGAAGACCAAACATATGCTAAAGATTTCTTATCTGCTGTACAAACTAAAATGGAAGATGTTCCCGAGATGTTGAAGAAGACATGAGAAGAAGAAGTACTCATAGAAGATATTACAAAAGGAGACCCCGATGAGGAAGCAAAGGATGATGAAGATATTATTTCTTCTATCAAGAATCAAGAAGAAGCACAACCTACTAAGGTAGCTAGAGTACAAATATCAGGTGATTTACCTATTCTTGTACAATCAATTGATATAGCTATTGAGAAACAAACTAAAATAGTACAAGATACATATACTTTAAATTTATTCAATTCTATTATTGACAATCAACCTGAAAAAACTAAGACACAAGAGAATATACCACCTGAGTAAGTAGAGACTACAGTTGAGGACATAGGTGATGAAGTAGGAAAAGACATCGAGCATTGTGGTGAATCTAAAAAAGATGAAGAGACCATCGAGGCCAAAAATATAGAGGTACATGAACAAGGAGATGAAGATGCAAATAAAGTAGATATTTATACTACAGGCACAAGGACACAAGATCTAGGACCTCAGATTGAGAGAATTTCTATGGGGTAGGACAAGGAAGAAAATGTGTATATCGAGCCACCAAAGATTCATTGGGAGCAATAGGCTCTACTTCCACTTAACGAGTCACCATCATCAAGAAAGTAGGAGAACAAGAAAAGAAAGAAACATGGAACTAAACGTCCAGTCACACTTGATGAAAAAATTAAAATACCTACTTGTGACCTGAGGACATTGGATCCAAAATATCTTAGAAGATATGGGGAGCTATGCACCAGGAAATAATCTTAGGAGAAGTTGAGACAAGACAATAAGAATAAACAGGTGCTAGAAGAGTTAAAAGAAATTTTGATACAAGTTGTACCAGATGTTAATGTTGATGAGAGTACACCTATCATTGACCAACTTGTTGTGTTAATCAAAAAGATCAATGCATCTACAAATGATGTCAAGAAGAAAATTGAAGAAAGAGCTAAAAGGAAGATTGAGTACAAAGCTACTGGGAAGATCAGCCAAGCAGTGACAATAAATAAGGTCAAACTTTCTGAACCAGTAATTGAAATTGAAGGTATAATTCAGAAAATCATTACTGTTTTGCAAAAATTATGCACTTTAGATTATTTTACTACATAGATTAATGATAAATTGAGAGAATTGGATGAAGATTTGACAAAAAGCGGATAAATTCTTATCATCGAACCCCATGCATTTCAATTGAATTATTCAAAAGTAAAACATTTTCAGGGGCTGAGACATGATTTGAGAAAAGAAGACAAAATTAGAGATCAGATAAGTGAGCTACAGGCTAAGTTATTACCACACAATGAGGTGATGCAAAAACATGTAAAGAAGGAAAAAGAATTAGTTGCCACCCCCAAGCTATTAGTAGCTGATCACATTTTTTATATGCATACATAATTAGGCCTAGAACAAATTGCCTTAGAAAGTCTAAAGGAGGAATGTGGAAACCCCATGGCCAACCTATAGAAAACCCATAAGGATATTTTTAATAAGCTGTAAGTACATATTTTTTTTTTAATTACTATCAAAAAAAGGGGGAAAACTATGTATAGTGTATGTACTTTACCGAGTATCAGTATTGATAGGGGGAGTTTACAAATTTCTGAATTTTTTTTGAAAAATGGCATACATATGTGTTTTTGTCACTAATGCCAAAGGGGGAATGTTACACCTAATTGCATTAAGTGTTGTCATTAGTGTCAAACATATAGTTGGTAAAACAAAGAAAATAGACAAGTTGATCAAAGTACTAAGTATAGTAATTGATCAGAGCACAAGGAGAAATACATGTTAACCGAGCATAGTCTTGACCGAGCATCAACACCGAGCCACATTATTATCGAGAACACTAAGTATAGTGACAAATCAGTATACCTATGTACCGAACATTAGTATTTTACCGAGGTAGAGACAATGTTTACCGAGAAAAGAAGGATTCACATAGAAGTTTGTAATGACATTGAAAACAAGGAAAATAACTTATACTGATCTAGAAAATGGTTTACATAAATCAAGGTAAATATTTTTTGGAGATTTCAAATAAGGGCTAAGAAGATATGATATTCTACAAATTCAATTGCAACAACCAGATCATTTATGTTGTTACTTTCTAACAATTGTAGCAGAAAATCTCTTAATAGAGTAGATTTAATGATCTCATTGTAAATATCTTAACCGAGTGCACACTTAAAGAGTTTTTCTAAAATCCTCTAACAAGGTGGACCTTAAAAGGTTTGATATGTTACTCCTAACAAGGTAAGATCATCAAAAGTGATGAAAAATTGTATGCCCTAATAGGAAACTTAATTATTGTAGTTTTTACCTTCTAACAAGGGTTTCTGCGATACCAAAATATTTGTGTCAAATGTGTGAATTTTCATGAATGCTTATGTGATAGTTTATATGTATTTACATTTTAGTTATGTTCACACATGAATGGTTATTATGAATATGAAAATCTTTTAATGAAGGTTATTATCTTGTCGGATTGAGAACAAATTTTTTTAGGGTTATGGATTCACCCCTCCCCTCTCAGTAACACACCTTTCCATAATCCCAACATCTTTAAAGGGAGAAGTTTTTAAAGTCCTTTCCTATGTGACACATGTAAAAGTTGTGGTCAGGTTAGTCAATATCTCTTGTGCCACAGGGACCACATCCTTTAAGGAAAAGTGCCACTTGTTGATCTAGTAGAGTATCTTGAGGTAGATTTGATCCAAACATAAACATATGCCATGTGCCAAAAAGAGTGATTATTTCAAGTGGAATTAGAACGTTACCTCCTCATGATGGTGAAGAATTTGAAGAATGCACAAGTTTTATTCACACCATGAGAACATAAATTAAATCATGCAGAGATTTTCAACAAGGAGGTGGTTACACCAACCTCTATGATGATAAAGGACACGTGATGAATGTTCATTCGTAGCTCTCATATTTAGTTCAAGGAAATATTTCTATATAAGTCTATGGGAATTTTTTAATAGGGGTTACTATCTATGTTTGAAGAAGAACAATTAGAAATAACTACCATTTCATTATGAAACCTTAGCTTTTTACTCAATTAATCAATAGAAGACATATCAGATGTGCCTAGTTTTCCTCTGCTATGTGTTTACTTTAGTTTTGTGGATGATTTTAAAACTCTATGTCAATTTTAAATGTATGTAGCTATTAATTGTTGTGGTTTTTCAGATTTATAATTTTATCATAGATGTGTAGGTTGTTGAATCATGTCTTATATAGTTTTTAATCATGTCTTATAGTTTTTTAATCATCTATAATAATTTGTGATTTGGGGTTATATTTTGTCATTTGTGGAATGAAATTTGTACATAATAGTTTTTTTAGTGAGATAATATGAACATCTCTTGTGAGCCTTAGTAGGTGCTTCTCATGGAAAACTGAATATTTTTCTCTATGTCAATTCAACTTTTGTAGTTTGTTCTCTTTCCACCAATGAAGAGTATGTGGTGTTCTATGCTCAATCTTTGGGATCTATTATTCCTTTTATTTCTGAAAGGGAATTCAAGGTGTTGTAAAAGCTTCAACGTATTTTCTTGGTTTAGCTTTTTAATATTTTCCCTTATTTCTTGTTTCCATCCCCTCTAAATATGAGGAGCTAACTTTTAAAATATTGACGATTTATTTGCATAGTAAATTATGTCCCCATTATGAATAGCTTCCCATAAGGTCGTTCCCTTAGGTGTACACTTTAGGGATCAACACATACCTCATGCTATAAGTTTGTAGGATGACCACTTATTCTGAAGGATCATGGCAAGATTGATGATTACTATTAAAAGATTTAATTTTTAATAAAATTTAGCACACTTGGGAGATTCTTACCAATCAAAACTAAACATTTTGACATCCCTTTGCACCATAGATCTGTGTGTCAAATTATGTGTGCACATAATAGAGAATGGGTCCTAATAAATTTAACTGTAAGGTTTCATGGTGATCTTCTTGTTACCTTACTAGTAGGTGGGACTATCCATGTGTTGTTATTGTGCAATGGTGCAACATTGATGAGGTACTAACAAGTTTGATGCTTTAAAGATGTGGTCCAATAATAAGAGAGCTTAGTGCTTAGGTTGACCAAAGAATGATTGGGTCCCATATAAGATTGGATGGATCATGTGACTCTGTGATTTTAACATATCTAATACATTTAACACTTGCAAAATTTTACTAACCACTGATATTAATTGAACTAGTGAACAAAAGTGACATTAGACTTAGGAAATATAAAGGT
Source organism: Chamaecyparis obtusa (assembly GCA_027943335.1). Classification (NCBI taxonomy): domain Eukaryota; kingdom Viridiplantae; phylum Streptophyta; class Pinopsida; order Cupressales; family Cupressaceae; genus Chamaecyparis; species Chamaecyparis obtusa. Next base: position 2,028,612 of record BSBK01007476.1, on the reverse strand, counting down.
GCTAGACCTAGGAAATATTTGAGGTACACAAAATAATTAGTTACTAGGAAGAAGGATCAATTAAGGGATGGTTTCAACCCCTTCAAGTTGTGACTTGGTGTGTTTAATTAGTGTACTTGGTAAGTTCTTCTCCCAAGTTCTAAACACATGTGTTACTTAAGTTTACTTAGGGACCACATAGGAACATTCTCACTTTAGGTGATTTTATAACTTTTCCACCTTAAGAGGGATTTCCAACTTTAGTGGACTCATCACCTCACTTTTCCACTATTTTTGGAAGTATTTCACAAATATATTTCCATCTTAGAAGGTAATCCACTTTTAGTGGATGTGTGGTACAAACGTCTTTTCACTTTGAAGGGTGATCCACCTTTAGTGGACATGTGACACTTTCAATTTTCCACCTTATGTGGGTGATAACTTATCACTTTTATCTCATGTCATAAGATTACGACACTTTCCATAATCTAATGCAATCCTATGTTCTCACCTTAGTCTATTTAACCAAGGAGTCTCCTTTGCAACATTCAATCCAATTATTTCAGTTGATTCAATGAAGTGAATTTAGGTAATCCAATTTATATTGCATTCTTGGTGAGAATACAATTTATTCTTTTCATATTCATTCTCTCTATTTATTTTGATTTCTATTAGGCCTCTAGATCATGGGTGCTATCTCCATAGCCTAATCTTACGGTAGCAAGTTAACTTAAAAATAAAAGCACTAGGGTTTAGGGTTTTAGAGAAAAGGCTTGGGAAGACATAGGGCTTTAGGCCTAAGACTTGGATATTTTGCAACTTGCTTCAAGAAGTGAAAGGACCCTAAAACCAAAAAAATTCTAGTCTTCTTATACCAAATTTGGGCACATTCTAAAAATCAGACACATGTTAGACTATATCACTTAACGCACTTGACCATTAGTTTTGAGCTTTGTTTGTTGTCACAGATACACCTATATATCCCAATTTCATTTATGTTTTTAGCTTTCTAGTTTCTTATCAAGTGTCCATTTTATCAATTTATACAATTATTTATGCACGATTTAGGATATAACTAACTCATATATAAGTTAATAAATCAGTCTTTCTTGCAACAAAGAAATATAGCCTAGGTTGCTTGACTCTCTTTACATGAGATTTAGTCAAGCACATCACACCTTGTGGTTCATATTCCAATATCTTATTGAAGAATGTTTGGTTTTGATTAATTAGTAGTTAGATTTGTTCATCTCTTTTCCATATCAAACAACATATACCATTTATAGTTTATTAATATTAAAAATAACACTTCTTAGTGAAAAAAGGTACATACTAAACCCTTAACACATTAATTATAAATTTTTTATTAAGTTATATAATCATTTATATAGTCTTATATAAATAGTTAAATCAATTTGAGTTAGCACTTTTTAGAAAAAAGAGGTACATGTTAAACCTTTAACCCAATAATTGTTTCAAAATTCTCTGATTGAAGATGCTATATAAAAATAATTATATATGTATGCATGCATATATTGTGCGTGTGTGCACGCATATGCACACATGCATGTCTCTCAATATTAAGGACAATGCTTATTAGTGAAAAAAGGACATGGTAAACACTTAACTCATTAATTGTATCAAATACTTAATTAAAATATATAATAATTTATATAGTCTAAAAAAACTAATTAAATCAATTTGGACCATATCCAAGATATAAGTATATAATATATATGAGACCTAATAATTAATTTATGATAATAAAATATAGTTAGTTTATGATCTTTTCATTATGAATTGTGGTCACTCCAAAACTTTGGAGGTTAACTTCTTTAAAATGACTTATTATTTTCAAGTACAATCAAATATTTACAATATATGTTCTATTATTTTCTTCTTTTATACCAATTATTTTATTATAAAAGAATCATATTCTTTGAAGATTTATCTCCTCAAAATGACTTACAATTAAATATTTATAACATATACTGGATCTAATAATTAGTTTATGATAATAAAATAGTTAGTTTATGAACTTTTTATTACAATTGTGCTCACTCCAAAATTTTGGAGGTTTACCTCTTCCAAATGATTGACTTATTATTTCAAGTACAATCAACTTTTTTTGCAATATATGTTCTATTATATTCTACTTTGATACAAATTATTTCATTATAAAAGAATTACATTCTTTGAGGATTTATCTCCTCAAAATGACTTACAATTAAATATTTTCTTGATATATGTTCTATTATATTCTTCTTTTATACCTATTATTTTATTATTAAAAAAAACATATTCTTTAGAGGTTTATCATTTCAAAATGAGATATTATTTTAAAGTACAACTAGCATATCTATATTTTGAATTAACTTTTTTGTGAAATAAGCTGATAGATATCAAATAAAAAATTATTTAAATCTTTTCAATTCCAAAAAATTACAAAGAATCATTCAAATTATGGATACATTGTTCGTAGTCAATATTAGATTTCTATATAATATAAATTCAATCTATATGGAGAGTAAGGATGTCATGCATATGTGTCAAGATTCAAGATGGGGGTTAAGGAAATGGTAACATATGTTTTGTCAAAGGTGAATGAGTAATGATATTAGTGTGAGATCATTCCATAAATTAGAATATAATGTCAAAGGTGATAGGAAGTAAATCTAGTTTTTTTTTTTTTAAATGGTATTAATGGAGTGGGCAAGGGAGCGGTCAAGGAAAAAGTCGTTTAATGGATTCCCTTTGAAGAATCAACCAAGGCAAGGAAGTAGAGGCAATGAGTATGAAAACATAACAATAAATTCTTTATTGAAGAAGAAATCTTTCAGATCACATCCTTTTGTAGGAGGTAGAACATGGGATCTAGGAAAAACTGACATATTTGGGCACCCTGTCAAACACTTTGACTTTTTTAGGAGGTGGCCGAAGGAAGGGGAATGAGGATTGCTATTGTATAAAAGGTCAAGGTATAGATCTGGTCTCTCTCCTTCCAGTAGAATCTTTGATTCTCCATGTAAGAGATTCTTTTTTAAATCTAGAAAACTTGAAAGGCAAGAGGAGGAAAGAAGGGAGGAAAAAATATTTCACAGGAGAATGCTTGGTTTAATCATAATAATGTCAGGCAAAGTAACATAGCTTTAAGGGGAAATCCTAAAATATTCAAGAGAAAAAGATTAAATTTTTTAAAATTTAATACACTTTGAGGAGCATAAATATGGATGATGGGAAAAGGGTTAAACTGGCATACAAAGAAAAATCCTACATTACTCATAAAGCACCTTGAATGGGCCAGGATGTGCTTGAGGGGTCACCTTCTAATATTCCTATTACAGGAGATGAAAATCTAGAAAATTGGGCAAATCTAGATGGAAGGGGTCATGAAATTTCTATGGTAGTCAAGGATTGCAATATCAAGTTCCTCAACCACATGATACAACCCAGAGTTAAAGAATTGCATAATTGAGCCTTAATATGTAAGCTTTGGAATGTCTTTATTTTGTTTAATGATTCAGTAAATTGGATTACAAAGGAATGGAAAGGTTTTGAGGAAATTTCTTACTTAGATAATTCTCATATATTTTTATGGTTCTTTTTAAATCAAAATATTGGAGAGATAAGATCTTTAAATGCAAAGGTTGGTTCTATAAGAGTTCAAGCATCCATATGCAATCTTTGACCCCTAACTTTACTAAAAAATATAGCAGAATCAAATTCATTCCCTTTTGGATACAATTGACTTATAAGTTGTTATATAGAGCCTAATTAGACTCAGAGGTTAATTTTTCCCCTTTTATTATTTTACAAAGGCATCAGGAGCTAATTCTCTATTGGTTGATATATTCTAACCCTATTTTTGTAATCGACACAAGTCTTTCATAAAATGGCTTAGGGTTATGGTTTTTTCATAAGAGAATTTTGTAATATTTTGCAACACTATTGTGTTGCAAGGGATTGTTGATTGTAATCGGTTTGATTTGCTAGATAATAATTTTGGACTCTCTATTTGGTGGATGTAGCCCAAGTTTGGGCGAACCACATTAAATTATTTGTGTCTTCTTGTTCCATTTTCTGTGTGTTTTTATTCCCTAACTTTATTGATCAAATTTTCATTTAACTGTTAGATATTTGTCTTCTAACCCTAACATAATCTACCTCTTCAATATTGAGATTCAATAATTTTAGGAATTATTGGGAACAAGTTAGGAATTTTTAAAAGTTAGATCTTGCAACCTTGAGGATATTTTCCTTCCTCCAAGACTTTATTTATTAATGAATATGGAGAAAGATTTACCCACTTCTTTGAAGATCATAACTAGATATGGGGAATGGAATTAGAGTGTACTTTATGAAAATGATGATAAAAGAGCTCTATTAGAGGAAGAAAAAACACTTTTAGGTGCACCAATCCATTGGCAAAAGAAGGATTCAGAGCCTCGTGCTCTTGATTTGGATCCAAGTTGTCATCTTCACATTTTTGGCTTTAGAAATCTTACTTATTTATTTCCTAAGATAAAAAATAGTGTAAGCTTAGATAATTTTAACATTAAGGAGTGTTATAAAGAGTTCCCTTCCAACATTCTAAGCATCCTTTGTTTTCTATGGAAACTAAACTGGAAGATTCATCATTTCTATGGGAAAAGAATAGGTTATTTCCTTGAGAAGGGAAAGTGAGACTACTATGGTTAAAGGTGTAGAATTTTTAAATCATGATAAGTCATATTTACCTGATAGGCCTAGCCTAGTAGTTTACATGTTGTAGTTTCTTACTAGCCAACATTCTAGGTTGGAGGCTTCCAAAAGATATTTGTATAATGATAGAGTTTGGGGGGCACTCAAAGGTATGAAATCAAAGTTAGAGAAGTTTCTTAAGGCTATGAAATGCATAAGTTTGAAATCAATTATAAGGGTGGAGTAGAGACCCCATGCTACTACTAATTCCCATAACACCAATCAAGACCTGTAAATATTTGTGAGAACATTCTTGTTTGAACCTCAAACAAAAATTAATAAAGAGATAACATATCAAATAATATCAAAAGATAGCAACAGTGAGGTATCAAAGGATTATGTTGACAATACCCAAACATCCCCTAAGACAGATATAGGAAATGAGTGTGACTCATTGAATACTCTTCAAGTTGGGGTTATAGAGTCAGAAGAAGACTGGAAATAGAACAACAACTTGGTATGTGAAGAAGTGTAAGACAAATTTAACAATGAGATCACTTTGCAATCTAAAAAGAGGGGTAGAGGCCCAGTTCTCTTAGTAGAAATAAGAAGAAAGGAACTCTATTAGAAGGATTGGCTATCTATCAGAATGAATGTGATGAAAGCTTGAACTCGGGGAAAAGGAAATAAAAAATATTAATGGAAAAACTCTAAGAAAGTTCCAAATCTTTACGTCTTCTAAGAAAATTCAAAGACTATGATAGGAAGGATCTTATGAAGTGTAAATTGAAAAAACACCAAAAGAAGACTTAAATTGGGAAATCCTCAATAAGTCCTCAATGGGGGATTAAGAGACAATTTCATCATCATTGAACAGTGTTAAAATGCATACCACATCCTCACACAATGTAGAGGGAAGATACAAGATTTTATCTTCAACAAAAATTAATAGTGAACCTCAAGTTCAAGGTGGTCTCCTTCCTTTAAACCATATTAAAGAAAAATGCCCTAGAAGGAAAATCAAATATTTGAAAGTGGATGATCAAGGGGTTAGAGAAATAGACAAAATTCTAATCAGAGAATTAGTTTTGGGGATTATTAGTACAAAAAAGGAGGATAGATTACCTATGGAATTAGAAACCATTTATGAATTATTTGGATTAACAGATGAGGATAATTTGTAGGAGAAAGAAGAACTTGAGATAAAACACCCTCTCATACAAATGATGCTTGATTCAGAAGTAGAGGTTTTGGAAGAGTTTGATAAAGATCCAACATTAAATGAAGAGAGATTGAAATTATCTAACAAATAAAATTAACCACTAGGCATTTGACAATAACAAATAGATTTGTTAAAACTAGATTGTGGATCAAAAATAAATAATAAGATGGGAATAAAATCTTCATACAATCTTCAAAGACGATGAGGATCTGAACCAAATGAAAATTATTTCCTTTTGGAAGTAGCGATATTGGTGGGTGAACCCACAATAGTGGGTTACACTTTTTTGCCTGAATGGACACTGAACTCTACATTTTGAAAAAGACTTTCAGATTCAGATGCATATTGTCGTTAAACTGTTTAAAATTAGAAGATGAAGTAAATTAGAGTCTTTTAGGATTTTCTGTCTAGATTCTAAATATATATTTTATTTTTCTTTTTGAATTAATTTGAATGGTTTTTTCTTTCTCCCACGAAAACTGGTATGTTGCTGAAAACGTCATTTTCAAAGGGTTACAGTGTTTTCATAGAGCATAACTTATTTTCTAAAATAGATATCAATGTGCTTCTTTAAAATTTAGTTTTGTAACATCCATATGGAGGGCATGAAATTGATTTGATGACATTACCATGATTATTGCATATTTTATTAACATTTGAAGTTGACTAAACCATAATTTTGACATACCTTGACTACATAGCTTATAACTTGTCATGTATTTTTCCAATTTCATTTTTTTTTTCTATAAAGAGAAATTCAATACCTAGGGCGTAGATATTTTTTAGATTTTTTTTTTCTCCCATTTACTATTTTTCCATAAGCATCAAACATAGATGTAGACATACAGTGAAATATCTATGTTTAGTAAAACTAAAAATACAAAGTCATAATAAACTTAAAATATATATTAACATTATAATCATTGTAAATATTTTTCTCAGTAGTACCTTACTACATAGATAGGTTTGTCAAATGGATTCATTTGATTTTCCAAAAGATAAAGTCGAAGTGTTTTTTTGTTAGCATTTTAATAGGTGTGAAGGAGACTCCATTGTAGGTATGAATTTGGAGTATAGATGTTATATCAATGTTTGTTTTATGTAAGAGGCTTTCATCTAACCATTTGTAATTAATTCCTTCAAATGGAACCTATCAAGGCTTAAATCATCATATTTTATTAAAAATGTGTTATTTCGGCAAAAATCAACATGTCTAAAAAAGTGTAACCCACTATTTTGGGGTAATATATTTTACAAATTTTGAGTATGGTATTATAAATTAGGAATGGTAGGGCTTGACATAGTAATATGCATGAAATTGATTAAAGGGAGCGTGTCCTCAAAGTCAGCAAAGACAAAGGTGAATTTGTGGACTCGGTCTATTAAAGCTATCTTTGTTTCTCATTTTGAATATTGGTTTCCTACTTGGATGAGAAGTATCAGTATTTGTTAAATTTGAAAATAAAAATAAAAATGTATGTTGCAAAATGGAAATTGACATTAATGATTTTAGGAGTAGACTTAATGGCTTGCAGGCCCTGTTAGTTCTTCAATAGGTCAAATACTACTTACAGTTAATAGGGTGCAAGATGTCTCAAACATATTTAGAGGAACCAAGTAGGATATAGAATTAAGGTTGGCGGATTAAATTTTATGATTATAAGGTATCGAGATTTTTAAATGCAAGTACAAAATAGCATTTCATTTTTAGGACACATTTTTCAAAAGTTTGGTAAACCCAGAAAATGACATCTCATACATGCCACCTTGATCGAAGTAATATGCATCATGACATTCATGGTACCTTTTCTTCTCATTATTACTTCTACAACCTTCCTTGGTTTTATTATTTACTCCACTTTTAGCAAAGTTTGTGTCTACTTCCTCTTGTTTAGAAAGTCTTTGTAGATTTTCTTACTACAAATGGAGTCGACTCTCAATTTTTTACCAATCAAGAGTCTATGACAAATGGAATTCATGGGAGAGGTTACTCATGCAAGATGATGTAGAGTAGTTAATGAAGATCTATATGATGTTACGTTTCTCAAGCGGTGCAAAAAATTATGGGGAAGGAATTTATGCAAATAAATTACAAGTTTAGGGTTAATAGTGAAATGCCAACAACTTTTTCTCCATCCTCCCAGTTATGAGTATGCCAAAAATAGAAGCCATGCAGGATTGTAGATGAGTGTTTGATAAAAAAATTGTTTGAGTTGATGAGAAAATAACTAATAGCTCCAAAGAACACTTCCATGAAAACACTTGTCATAGAAAGAGAGAAGCAAAAGCTATGGAGGACTGAACGCAAGGATCCATGAAAGAGGGAACATTCTTGATGTGAAAAAACAAAAAGTTGTAATCAATTAAAAATAATGTGTTATTGTTACAAGAGAGATCAATCCTTATAAAAAGAGATCAAAACCCTAAAAGGAAACCTAGGTTGCATAATAATAATTAATAAAATAATTAATCATTATATGTCTAAAGTTTAGCTTAAGTAAAGAAAGAGGTAATAAGTGACTTAATAATCATGATTTAATTAATAAGCAAAATATATTATTACTCTAACACCCCCCTTAAGATAAACTTTGGTAGAAGCTAAAAACCTAGAAAGAACTACTGAAAGCAAATAAGTCCTAGCAACAAAAGGCTTGATCGGGTACCCATGTACAACGAAGAATATCTTTAAAGAGGAGAAATAGAGAAAACCACATGGGAAAAACTCTACTCCAAAAAGAGACGAAGACTAGTTGAAGGACTAAAAAAGCCTCCAAAACTTAGGAATGTTCTAGAAAATAGGAACAAAGAATGAACATGTAGAACACCACTGAAGCAAGAAACTACAAACTCTGTCAAGATGTAACTATTGATCTAAAGATCCTCCACTGAAATAGAACATGACCAGGTAGAGAAGACTGTAATTTGCATGAGTGCCCTCAAATGACGCTACTCAAACTAGGAGGCAAACAAAGACAACTAACTAAACTCTAAGATACAAATGGCATAAAGCACCAAAGTCTGAAGAGATGATCAATCGAAGATGGAAGAATGCCTCCAAAAACATGAATGAGTGTCCATATGGTAAATGACCCATCTCATTAGAATGCATAGGTACCCAACCACTGCATCTGCCTAGTACATAGGAACAAATACTGAATACATAGCTCATTCCATCGAACCAAGGAAGCAGAAGAACGATCAATAGAAACCCCCCCATAATGCTGACAAGGGAGAACTAATAGGTACAGTGAAAAGGACATCCAATATGAACCACATGATGAAGAAGCATGAACACCGAAGGTGCAGAGAGAGAAAAAAACACAAATAAAGACATCCCGAGGCTAATGTCATTGGAGGAATGCTCACTTGACAAAGGTATATGGAAAAAAAAGGTAAACATTAAACCCCCAATGGAACTTTATAATGTAGTGCGAGTACAAAAGGCACATAGATGTGAAAGATCCCAACCATGCAATAGAGTGACAGTTCATCTCAGTGCAATTTCATAAAAAAAATACTTACAAATGATGTATACAATTCTCAAAGAAGAGATAAGGATGTTAAACAAAAGAACATCCAAAGAAGAGCCATCTCATTTAGGGAAGAGATCCCAGGACCTGAAATATCCAAGATATTCACCTAAGTGCAAAAAAACAAAAACTTGAATAAAATATACCTACAGAATAATTTAGAAAAATGACTCATAGCACTGGAAAGATCACATAACAAGATTTACAATGATATCTCATTTGCAAAAAAAGAAATCCAAATGCGCAAGATATGGCTCCCAGAGTGCAAAAAGGAAATTTTGGCTTTGACAGAAAAAAAACACCATCAAAAAATAAAAATTAGAAATTTAAACCTCCATATCTAGATAGAGCTTGGAAAGAACTTTCAGATGATATCTCATTTTCCTGATTTCAACACCGTATGCTCAAGTTATGAGCAAAAAATCAACAAGTACTTCGTAGGGCCCAAAATGGTACATGAAAGGGCTGACATGTGCTGACACCAGCAATCCACAGGCATAAATTTAAAGATTGTGTGGTTGTCATCACAAAAAATAATAATAGGCCCCTGGGGCCAAAAATTTTGGCCCCTGGTCTCCACATGACCAAGGGATTGGTGGAGGGGGTTGGGCTACAAAAAGGGTCTGGTCACCCATGTGACTGGCTGCAAGTTCGGTAGGGCTAGCGGAGTCGGTAGTGACTGTTGGCGGTCATCACGATGGTTACTGTGGTGGTTATTGTAGCTAACACCGTGATGGTTCTACTAGCGGTCCTATTAGCATTAATTTTTTGCATTAGATTGTGTGTTAGGGTTGTACGACCCTGGTACACAAAAAAAATTTGCCACAGAATGCAACTTTGTCCAAATTGGACAAATTTTATATGGAAATAGGGGTTCTTGGGTGCTTTGAACGCAAAGGTGAAGTCTGTTTGAACCCAAAGTGAATAGAAAAAGAGGTCCCCCATATCCGACAAAAAAACCTTTAAAAATTATAGATTTGATGAACAAGGCTAAATCTCTCAAGAAGATGACAGAGGCATGAAGATATGAAGCTCTAATATCATGTTGGAGTTGATGAGAAAACAACCCACAACTCCCAAGAGTACCTGCAGGCAAACACCTGTTACATAAAGAGAGCAGCAAAAGCTATGGTTTTGCTATGGAGGCCTGAACGCAAGAATCCATGAAAGAGGAGACATTCTTGATGTGCAAAAATAAAAGTTGCAATCAATTAAAAATGAATGTGTTATTTTTATAAGAGAGATTAGAACCCTAAAAAGAAACATAGGTTGCATAATAATAACTAATAAAAGAATTAATCATTATATGCCTAAAGTTTAGCTTAAGTAAAGAAAGAGGTAATAAGTGACTTAATAATTAAATCAACAAGATTTTATTAATAAGAAAAAAAATGTATTACTCTAACAAATATGTTAGGGGATATGGAGAGGGTCATGGAGAATGTGGATGATAATTTACAAGTTCCATACCTTGAAGATTATGTATCTAAAGATGATTATGTTCAATCAATGGCAATGGAATTCCCAAAGAGGCCTAATTTAATCATTAGGATCAAAAGGGCTTTTGAAAATCGTAATCCAATAATAGAAAGTAACATTGAACTCATCCAGAGATGGATAGGTCAAAAGGAGGTTATGGGGCTTGATTGGTGGACAAATTATCTTATATAAGAAGGTTTTTCACCCTCCCACTCATTTGAAATTGAAGAAGGTAGCAAACCAAAAGTGGGTAGAAGAGAATTTGGATAGCGGATAATGCTCACTGCCAAGGAAGAAGAAGAAGAATAGTCGATATATGGTCGTGGATGCTTTTCACGACTTTTTTTCTTCAACACCCCATAATGAAGATTGTCTTGTGGATAGGAGGTCAAGGAAGAAAAGTTGCAGGTGCAAAAGATTGGGGAGTAGTTCCAAACCAATTCTAGTGGATTGAAACCACTTCAAAGGGTTGAATATGAATTAGTTGGTGACCCAGATAAGATAATTTTTAGAAATTTTGGTTAGATTTTTAGAAATTTAGCCCATTTTGATTTAGATAACACCTAGGGGCTACATTACTTTTTCTATCTCATTGATGCTCATCTACTAATTGGAGCATAAACTATTAATATTTTCTGGCATATATTTTAGTACTTTTTGTTGTTTTTGTGACCTTGTAATGGTATTTTGATGATAGGAATCTTTCAAAGCTCTTATGTAAATTTCTTACTCAACTTTAGTAATTCAAACTTTGGCTTCAACATAAAAAAAAAATCTAGTAAAAAATAAGGATGGGAATTTTTTGTTTGCATATTCCAACCAATATACAAGAATAAATTTCATATGAAGTAAGTCAAACCAAAATATAAAAATGATGTTTATTTGCATAAAATACAAATCAAAGATGAAGGATTTGTTAAATTCACACAAATAAACATTAACACCTAGGCATGGACTTGAGCCATAGAAAATTTGCAACAACTTTTGCTCTTCAACATAGATGAAGAATTGTAATTCAAAGAACTTTCGTTCTTTCTAAATAAAGGAGGATATACATCTAACCATCTCTTGTGTTCTTTTAGTTACATTAGAAGAAAATAATGGTGAATAAAAAAGAAATTATAACATGAACTCACATGCCAATTATTTAGGTAAAAGGCCAAGAAACATAAAGGATTATACTTGTTTAGAAAAACTCAAAAAGAAAGGCAGTTTTACCAAGATAGTATTGGAGTTGATGAATAAATAACCCACAACTCCCAAAAACACCTGCATGTAAACACCTGTCACAGAAAGAGAGAGAAGCAAGTGTACACACTAAAAAGGTGCACTTCTATGAACCATTACATGCAAGGTTGCTCAAGAATGAGGCCTCACAAAGCGGCTCATAGCTCTCTATGTATGGAGTTGCAAGATTGAAAATTGCTCTCAGCTAGAGCTATGAACTCATGACCTTGCTAGTCAACCACACAATGAGAGATTCAAGTGAAGACAAGGGAAACAATGCCAATATCTCCAAGAACAAAATATGAAATGCAATGCAAATCTAAGTGGGAATGCAATCTAAGCTATGAAAGGAAAGTACAATGCAACTAATCTATGAAAGGAAATAGCAATGGATTACAATGCCTCCTATTTAGACTATGTGAGATTAACCTATTGCATAAAAAAAAATCTACACTAAGAATGCCATTATCATGCAACTAAGAAAGCAAATATGCAACTAAATGATGAAAGCAACAAGTCTTCAATATCCTCAAAAGCTCCAAATGCACCTAAAACCTGCAGCATAACATTAGCATAAAAACATGGTATGCAAATGGAGGAAAGAGCTCTCCTTTTATAAGAAATGCAAAGAAATGGACCATTGAGATTAAGATACAAAAAGTCTTAATCAGCGGTGGAGCTTGAAGGAGGAGCAATCCATGTGCACAAGTATCCTCCAATAGGAAAATAAGAGTTGACTTTATGTCCATATGAGACAAAAATTGCTTTTCTCCTTTTTATAAAACATGAATAATGCTTTATTTGTGCAACTTAGGATAAGAGGAAAGTGGGGCTTTTTATTTAATCAAAAGGGGAGGAAATATTCCTTTTAATCAAATAAAGGCTTAGAATAAATGGTTAGCCCAAGGATAAAAATCCAATATATGATCGAATTTAAGATTTGATCAAGAGATTGATATTGTTGAAAATATTGATTATTGATAAAAATGATTCAGGATCAATAAATTGAAATAAATGGGGCCCAAAGTCTAGGCGACCATTTTAGGGTGCATACAACAAGAAGCTAGAGAGGCCTGAATGCATAGATCCATGAAAGAGGAGACATTTTTGATGTGCAAAAAAAAAGTTGCAATTCAATAATGAAAAATCTCAATAAGATTAAAAGAGAGATCAATCCTTATAAAAGGAGATCTAAAACCCTAAAAGGGTGAAAAAACCTAGATTGTATGATAATAATTAATAAAGTAATTTATTATTATATACCTAAAGTTTAGTTTAAGTAGAAAGAGATAATAAGTGACTTAATAATTAAATCAATATGATTTAATTAATAAGTAAATACTTTATTACTCTAACACCCCCCTTAAGATAAACTTTGGGAGAAGCTAAAAACCTAGAAAGAACTACTAAAAGCAAATGGGTCCCAGCAACAAAAGGCTTGATTAGGTATCCAAGTACAAAATAGAGTCTTTGTAAAGAGGAGAAATAGAGAAAACTACATGGGAAGAACTCTACTCCAAAAAGAGACAAAGACTAGTCTGAAGGACTGAAGAAGCCTTCAAAACTAGGAATGTTCTAAAAAATAGGAACAAGGATGAACATGTATATCACTGAAGTAAGAAGTTGAAAAATCTGTCAAGAAGTAACTGATGATCTGAAGATCTTCCACTGAAATATGACCAGGTAGAGAAGACTGTAATCTGCATGAGTGCCCTCAAATGACACTACTTGAATTAGGAGGCAAACAAAGGAAAACAATTGAAGTTGAAGATACAAAATACTGTAATCTACACGAGTGTCCTCAAATGACACTACTCGAATCAAGAGGCAAATAAAGGCAAACACCTGAACTCAAAAATACAAATGGCATAAAAACACCAAAATTCTGAAGAGCTAATCAATCAAAGCTAGAAGAGTGTGTCCAAAAATAGGAAAGAAAGAGTGTCTATATGGTAAATTATCCATCTCATCGGAATGCATAGGTACCCATCCACTACATCTGCCTAGTACATAGAATCAAATACTGAATACATAGCTCACACTATCGAACCAAGGAAGTAGTAGAACCAATAGTAGAAACCCCCAATAATGTTGACAAAGGAGTAATGACAGGTACACTGAAAAGATCATCCAATATGAACTGTATGATGAAGATGAATCTGAAACATCAAAGGTGCAGAGAGAGTACAAACACATATAGAGATACCTGAGGCTAATGTCATTGGAGGAACGCTCACATAAAAAAATTAGATGACAAACAAAGGCAAACATCAAACCCCCTAACACTTTATAATGGAGTGCGAGTACATAGAGCACGAACATGTGCAAGATCTCATATATGTAATAGAATGACACTTTATCTCAGTGCATGTGCATAAAAGAATGCTACAAAAGTGAATTATACACTGCTCAAAAAAGAGTGAAGGCTGTTGAAACAAAAGAACAACTTAAGATGAGTCATCTCTCAAAGGGAAGAGATCCTAGGACCTAAAACATCCAAGATATCTACTAGATTGCAAAAATGAAAAAATATGAATAAAATATACCTGGAGTAGAATCTAGAAAATGACTCACAACACTAGATAGATCTCTAAACAATCTTTCCAATGATATATCGTTTTCCCAAAACGGAGTCCGGATGCGCAAGATAGAGCTCCCAAAGTGCAAAAATGAACATCTGCCTTTGACAGTAAAAAAGACCATCACAAAATAAAAATAAAAATTTTAAATCTCCAGATCTGGATAGAGCTCGGAACCTACTTTCCGACGATATCTCATTTGCCCGATTCCAACACCATATGCTCAAGTTATGAGCAAAATACCATCTGTTGTATTAGAGGGCCCAAAAATGGTGCAAATGATGCTGATGCATGCTGACATCAACAAAATGTCAGGCTTAAATTTGATAGCCAAATGGTCATCGCCGACAAAGAAAAATTTAATTTTTTTCAAAAATTGCATGCGCATCTCAGGATGCGTGCTAGATAGCACAACTTTTACCTCAATTTACATGCAAGGGAGTGTAATTTTGCCTCAATTTATGTGAAAATGTAGTAAATTTTTTGTCTCAATTTACATGCAAATTCTGTACAATTTTTCCTTGATTTGCGTGCCAAGGTCATATGACCTGACATGCAAAAATATTTTTCCTCAGAATGCAACGACGTCCGAATTGGGCATGCTTTTTATGGAAATGGGGGTTTTTGGCCGTTGCGAGCTCAATGGTGAGGTTCAGTTGAGACATAAATGCTCCAAAATACCAGTGACCACCTTGGGATCCGTGTTGGGGCTAGTTGTAAATTTTTTTTGGCCATAGATTCCAACTTTGTCCAAAATGAAATTTTTTTATATGGATCTATGGGTTCTTGGATGCTCTGAACGCAACTGTGAATTCTGTTTGAAGTTAAGATGACTAGAAAGAGAGATCCCCTAGATTCAACAAAAAACCCTTTGAAAATGCAGATCTAACGAACACGGTCGAATCTCTCAGGAAGAGGACAAGGACAAATAGATCTGAAGCTCTGATACCATATTGGAATTGACGAATAAACAACCCACAGCTTCCATGAACACCTGCACACAAACACTTGTCACAGAAAGAAAGAAACAAGAAGCTAGAGAGACCTGAACGCATGGATCCATGAAAGAGGAGACATTCTTGACGTGCAAAAATAAAAGTTGTAATTCAATAATGTAAAATCTCATTAAGATTAAAAGAGAGATCAATCCTTAGAAAATGAGACCTGAAACCTTAAAAAGGTGAACAAACCTAAGTTGCATGATAATAATTAATAAAATAATTAATTATTATATGCCTAAAATTTAGCTTACGTAAAAAAAGATAATAAGCAACTTAATAATTAACTTAATAATACGTAAACACTTTATTACTCTAACAAATAGTACCAATACTAAACTCCACAAAACATAAGTAAAACCTTTGGTAAAAATTAAAAAAACAAAAAGGTTTATAATAAGATGTACATAATAAGAACAACTTGAAGAGCAAGTACATGTATTATGCATTAGATGCATCCTCCATCATTGATAATTTATAATTATAATTTATTAGCAACCGTGCAATTGAAAGATTTAATAAATATCAAATATTTAGAGAAGCTTTTGAAAGATTTAATAAATATCAAACATTTGAAAAAGCTTTTGATTCATAGGTTAAACAAGTATTGATGAACTCTTTTGTATTAAAAGAAATATAATATTGCTTGGGGAATTTTAAGAGAAAAATTATGCACTAAAAAATGATGCTCAATTGGTTTTCTATTATTTAACCTTTGGGTGGTCATCGAATGTATTTTCAATTGTTTTGATTCCAATATATTTCTTTGGTTGACTTTTACAATTTAGTTTTATTCGTGCCAACAACCCTCCTATGAACACTTTAGATCCCTTTGATGTATACCATAAAATAGATGACCAGACTCTCCTCCTTTCCATTTGCTACTATTCTCGTCATTTAATAACTTTATTTTATATTCTATATTATATTTTCACCCAATTTTTTAATAAATGTAAATTATGTTTTTAATAATATTAAAAGTGGTTAAATAAAATTTGAATCTAGAATCATTTGCTTCCAAAAAGAAGCTCTGCCAACAACGGCTTTCAGCTTTAACAGTGGAAAAAAAAACTACACTGGAAAAAAGCTAGCGAGGTTTGTTTTGTTCACAAGCTTCAAATGTGTGTGCATTGTTCGTCCTACATTCCTGGGAGTGTCAGATACAAACACAGGAAGAACATCGCTTCTGAAACATGCACCTACATTCCACAACTTGATACTATCGGGGCCTTGTAAACTGAAGGAAAAAAACAGTAAAACATGGTGCATGTGATGTTCTGCAATCATTTTGTGTATATGTTTAACTTATATTTAGAGAAATATATGTAGAAGACGCTTTGAGATATCATTTTAAAGGTTAAATAAATGATGTTTTAGTTTGAGGAGAAGGTTTTGATTACACAGTTTAGGTATTCATATAAATTATAATTACACAGTTCATTTATCCTTACAAATTATAAATACATTTTATAATTGAATATAAATACATTTTATAATTGAATAGATCATTTGAAATGTTGATTAAAAAAAAATATATAAATTAAATTTAAAAGTACTAAAATTATAAAATAAAATGTGTAAATTAGTTTGAAGGAAATCAATTAAATTTAACCATTTTACATATGATTTTTATATTGTGTTTATTTAATTTGCCAACTACACATATAAAATAAATTATTGTTGTTTTATTTACAAATATTTTTCTATTGGAGTTTTTAAAAAGGATTTAGAAACTTTGAAGCAAATGCAATTGGTAGGATCGAGTAGTTGAGCACCCTAACTTCATGCCTCTCAAAATTCTACATGGAAATTTCAAATCACTTCCATTTTTTACAGCAACTTACTTAGTCCCCTGCTTATAACTAAGGTTTCAGCTCCACATCATTAAATATGATGCTTCATCAACATGTTTTTTGTCAATATGTCCATAACAACCAAAAAAAGAAAAAAGAAAAAGTGTGACATCACATGATTAGTTGCTTTTTAGAATAAGCGACACATTTCATTCAATTATGGATAGTCATGGTTGGCAAAAACTAACTTTAAAGTCTCAACTACTGGTATTAGATATTATATTAACAAGTGTGGGTATCCACAACAACCAAAACAAAACAAAAAAAAGTATGTGGCATCACATGATTGTTTGCTTTTTACAATATGCTACACATTTTATTCAATTATGGATAGTGATCATTAACAAAAATAACTTTAAAGTCTCAACTATTGATACAATATTGACATTCAAATAAATTACAGACTGTGAAAATAAAACATTAAGGTCACCTTTTCCTTTACCTTGTACAAAAATAAGTACACAAACAAATACAACACCCAATTCTCTATATGGATATTCTTGAAGTGTACCTCCAGGATGGTACTAGTTATATGATCTGATGTTCTCCATTGACAGAGTAGAATAATTCATAGTGTTATTGCAAAAAAAGAGGATGACATCTCTAAAATGTTCTCATCCACAGTCTCAAATTACAATAAATTAGATAGCTTTTACAGCCATTGCAATTATAGCATGAACAGTAGCTGGTAACCTTCCCATACTTATAATTCTGTGCAAAAAATTATTAAAAATTAATAATTTAAGAACGAGAAATTTAAAAAAAAATAAAAAATCAAAACTATAAAACCAATGCCTTGTTTTAGCAGATAACAGAATTATTTTAAAATTAAATAAAACACAACCACAAATGATATGGTTGTGTACAGATTCAGAAAATAGAAACTCATGGAAATCACGGCAAGGCCTTATTCCAAAATTCTGTACAAATTGTATCATCCTATTAACAATGTGAGAAAATGGTAAAATATTAGATAACCTTAAACCTACAAGTGAATAATATTAAGGGTTAAGGGCAGGTTCCCATGCAGCTGCTAAGCTTATTGTGGCTAGCAGCTGCTGCTCATTTTTTTCAGCAGCAAATTGTGGAGCTAATGGCCCCATGGTTATGAAATTTCATTGCTTATTTTTTTGAGCAGCTATGTTAAAAACTCTTTTTAAAAAAATCATTAATAAACAATTATTTAGAGAAAATATAGGAGACAAATAAAAGGAGGAAAAACAATTTGTGGAGCCATGTGTTGTTTTTCCAATAAGCAGTTGCTGCTAATTTCCAGCCCCCCCTTTTTTCCACTGCTTATTTTCATTCTTTAAGCAGTTGCTGCTCCACCAAAATAGGAAAAGATTCTATTTTATCTTTTTCCTGTCATGTAAAATATCCATGGGAACACTTTGGCTGCTTAAATTTAAACAGAAATTAGAGTTAAGCAGCCGCATGGGGACATGGGGTAAGAGTGGAAAGGCCTAACGCATGATGGCTACAAATTAGCGTTTAATATTTTTGTTAGTGTAGTTACAGTCCAAACAAGTTGACATTTTATATTCTTACATGGCGGTCACATAAAATATTGGCGTGAGAAAAATATGCCATGTGGACAACACATTTTCTACGTTGTGAGAAAATATTCCAGATGGACAGGACAGTTCTATCTTAAAATAGAAAAATAGTTAAAATGTATTAAATACTATTAAAGGTGGAAATCTTAAAATAGTTTAAAAGCATTAAAAACTGTTAAAGGATATAAATTTAACATTTACAAATAAAACAATTAAATGATTGTCATTTTTTCAACAAATATTAATATAGTCTGAGTTAGCCTAGTAATGAAGAACTTGTACTCTTCAAACAAAGATCACAAGTTCAAATTCTATTGCAAGATGGAATATATACGCCTCGTTTGTAGTACAACTAGATGCCTCTTGCGAAGAAGCAAAGATCACAAGTTCAAATTCTATTGCAAGATGGAATATATACCCCTCCTTTGTAGTACAACTAGATGCCTCTAGCGAAGAAACAAAGATCACAAGTTCAAAATTCTATTGTAAGATGGAATATATATGCCTCATTTGTAGTACAAGTAGATGCCTCTTGGGAAGAATATAGGGTAATCCCATATTTGCAATCACCATATAGAAACCTAAAAACATATGACTAATATTATGGACTACAAAAATAACCTTTCCTTTCCTTTTTATTATATTCTTCAATTGTTCTATTATATCTATGATTTTTTTACAATTAACTATGCTCCATATATGTTCTATTATATTCTTCATTTATTGAAATTATTTCATTACAATAATTATATTCTTTTGTAAAGTACAATTAAATATTTGCAATATATGTTATATTATATTTGTCAAATATTCTATTATATTATTTATTCCACTATATTATTTATTTGTTTATTCAAACTAGATGAAATAATATATTATAAAATACAATTAACTATTTATATTACATATTCTATTATACTCTTCATTTATTAGTACTTGCCGGTAGGCTAAGTACTATTGCATCATTTTACGAAATTTTCCAAAGTTTAAAAAACAAAAAAAAATTGCACAACACTTTTTTAGCTATATTGCACTATTTTGGCCACTTATTCAACATGAATAATCTATATTAAAAAACTTGACCAAAATTTAGATATAAATAGTTTAAAATTTTTTAATTTTATTTTTGTATAATTTTTTTCATTTTTAAAAAGTAGTTTACAAAATTTTATTCTAAATTTTATTTAATATGTAATTTAAGTAGTTAAAATATTAATAAGTATTTAATAATTATTTAGTTGATGTATTATACATTTAATTGTTAAAAAAATTAGTTGAGAGATTAGTTTTTTATTATAAATATATTGATAGATATGTTTATGCAATTAGTTGATGCTTCTCTTTGTAATAGCAAGATATTATGTTCAATTCCCAAAATGGGAGCTTAAATAAATTTAATATAAAAAATTGTAGTAATTTTATTTTTAAAATTTTTTAATAACATTTAACTAAATTAGTTGGATGGTATTATTTAATCTTTTAACAAAAGGATTGATTATTTTTCAAAAAGGAAATAAATATATATAATAATAATATATTTTTTATCATTATATTTTTTAATAAAGTACTTAAAACAAAATTTTCCACATTCTTTGTCTAAATTTCTAATTTTGAATGTTGCAATTTTATTAATTTTTTTTTAAAAAATTGGATATAGTTAAAAAAAAATTAATTCTTAATATTATAATATATCTTATTATTTCTAATATAAATTATTTTTGAAATTTTAAATTAATTACAATACATATAATTTTAATTACCATATAATTCAAGTTACTTTTTCTATTTCTAGATTATATAAATAACAATCAACTAACTAATTCAAACAATTGTTTTCATTCTTTTTATTACTATCACAAACTACATGGCACTTGTTCAAATTATTTCATTGCAATGATCATATTCTTCTTTTGTAAAAAGATTATTTCATTACAATTTGAGTCAACCAAATAAAGTGCAATTAATTTTTTTAAGTAGAACATTATGCTCCTTATTTAATCATTCCAGTCTTCCAAATTTATGCTAATTTTTTTTTTAAAGTACCCCATTTCCAAAGTGGTTGCAAAATGCGTAAAGGGAGCAATGGCTCATACAGAAAACCAGCTTTAATAATTGCATTGTTGTGAGAGCAGAGCAGAGCATCATCCATGGCTTGCACGGTGTACATCGAAGTAAGATCAATTGTTGACACCTCCCTAGCATTCTCTACAGACAAATGTACGAGACAATAGAAAACATAAGAGTTTAAAGATGGATTGACTTTAAAGTTCCCCTAAGCCAATAGTTGAAGAAAGAAGTATACAAGAACATGTTGAAACAGATACAAACTGTATTTTTTATCTCACTAGCATTGCTTCAAACCTACTAGTCTCCTATTATTTAAGAACTTTTGATCAATTTAAAACCACTTTTTTCCTGTAATTAAGAGCTTTGGTCCATTTGAAAAAGATTGATTGTTCCTTTTTCTATATATAATTTATAAAGTCTTTCACATCATGTGCCACAAACTAAATCTCCAATCCCCATGCATGGTGGGACATTTGTTGGTGCTTTTCACACCTTGTCTTCACTACCTAGTCCTAGAAGATAAGCATCTAAACACTGTGCTACAATTTTGTGATTCACATTGAATGCCACGTATCAAACAAGTTTTCAATCTGCAGTAACTTTTATATACTGCTCATTATTTGTAATAGCACTAAGATTTGACATTTTGGGTAAGGACAACTTATCCTATTGTAGAAATGACAGAGAAGGGATGGCGAGGACATCTGTGTAATACCCCAAAATTGGCACTTATTTAATTTCATCAATTTTGGTGCATTATTTTGATTTTACATCACCAAAGTCCTAGTTCCCTAGGTAATTTTCTCTCTCCTATTTGACTTAATTTGACTTGATGTCAATTGCAAAGACCATAAATTGCAATAATCAAATATTAATATTAATTCCTAAAGTCCTTGACTTTAATTAGCTAAATTACCTCTATGATAATTTAATTTAGTTCTAAAGTCCTAAGCACTTTGAATTAAATTAAAATCTACCCCTTTGGCTAATTACCCTTAAAAAGGAATTAATAAATATTTAGTTAATTGAATGGACACCTCTCTATTTGAATTTAATAATTCAAATTACTCGAAAGGTCACCTCCCCACATGTGGCAAATTCCATTCTTTTAATTAAATAATTCATTGTCTTTTTGTCTCAATTAGGAATGAAGAGTCCACCAATTCAAATCAAGAAACTCTTCATTCCTCTTCTAGCTTGGTCTATTTAATGAGCCTCTTTTTCTCATTCATGGAGAGCAATTTTTGAGAGCATCTACACTATAGGCATTTTTTTAGTCTCATTTGATTCATTGTTTTCAAAGCTTTTTATTGCATTTATTAGATTAATATCTCATTATTAATATAATCTTTGCATCACATTTTAGACTAAATTTGCTTATTTGTTCTTAGTTTAATATCATATTTGTTTCAAGTTCTTAGATTAAGTTGCATCTCATTTTTATTTTCAAGCTCTTAGATTAATTGCATCCTCATTCTTAGATTAAATTGCACTTCATCTTAGCTTAATTGCATTCTTGCTCATCTTTATTGCTTTTTGGAAATCTTACATTGTTAAATTGGTCTCCCGACTGTTGGCTCTCGTTCTGAGAGTATTCAAACACCCCATTCACATAGGAAGCAACAGGTCGCCTCACCATGGAATTTGGATTGAGTTTTTCATACTCTCTCTCGAATTTTATCAAGTGAATAATGACCATGTTGTGTTGTGCCTGATTTAGAGGTCACATTCAGTCACATACATTTTGGCGCTCACCGTGGGGCAGAAAATCTGATTTCTAGCCTCATTATCATTTTTTTCTGACAGGAATTTAAGCTTTGTCGTGCGTCTGTACTGTCTATGTATGGATTCTCGCGCGAGAATCTAGAGCACCCCGTGCGAGGTTTCGCTCCCTATAGCACTCTCTCGTGCGAGCTTTGCATCGTTACGCGGCACCCTGCACTTTCTCGCGCGAGCTATTGTGCTTGCTCGCGCGAGCTGTCGTATGTTCACATGCGGGCTTGTGATTTCTCACGCGAGGTTTGGCACCTTCTTGTGCGGCCCTCTTATTGTCTCGAGCGAAATTCTGTGACAGACAGAGACTAGAATTTCAGATTTGCTAGTTTTGTTTGCTGTTTTTAATTTTTTGAAATTTTTGAAAATTTCAGCATTTTTCAAATCCGTGCCACTCTGGAAAACAGGCACCCATTTTTTTAAAAAATTTTCACAAATGGTATCAAAAGTTTAAGTGTGATATATTGTTGGAAAGGTCTTTCTGAGCCTAATCCAACCATGCTGGTTTGATTCTCAGATTTTACCATTTGATGAGCTATTTTTCCTGCAGATTATCTGATTTTTTATTTTGCTAACCTTGTGGGTCTAACAAGTTGTTTTGAAGGTGTTCTTGCTTTCATAGAAAATGCTTAAAACAAAGCGTTGGACTCAAGGTACCTTGTTCCATCTCTAAAACATTTGGACTTTGGGATTAAAATTGAACCTCTCATGTGTTTGGCTTGAGTGTTTACATGCTTTCATAGAACACATTTCAATTGATGCTCTTAATGGGAAATGAATGAATATAGATTTGTTTTTACAAATTTATGTTTAAGTGAATGCTTGTGTTTAAACATTAAGTAATTCTTGGTTTCAAATATCAAAACATCTCATTGAGTAATCTAGGGCATGGATTCATTCCTAGTTTACATGAAGAGTTAAATGCACCACTTTGTGGACTCACTTCATGTTTACTTGGAAAGTTAAATATTCCATGATTCAAACCCTCTTGCACTTATGAGTAGTATTGATTAGCAGTCTTAGATTACTTGTGATTGATTTAGATTGCTATCTTGGGTTATTGGACTCGCTAATCCGCCGACCCTTCATTTCCGCCCTGTGGTTGCAATCTCAGTGCCACATTAAAGGGGAGGGGTCTATAGGAAAGAAGCGTTAATTGTTCCATTAGGCAACCCTTTTGTACTTTTTTGGAACTCACTTATTTTCTAGGTTGTGGATTCGTTTGTAGCTTATGTGGGGTGTTAAGTGTTCCACCTTGTGGACTCACCTCATATTTGCTTTAAGCATTAAGTGTTCCACCTTTAGTGCTTTTCAATACTTTTTGATAGAGAATTACTTACTTTTCATTTTTTTAGAAGGCCTGCTTGGGGATTTCATCACCTCAAGGGATGACCTTAACTCCCGTGTTCTAATGGAGTATAAATATCAGGAGGTGAATCCAAAGACACCTCTCTTGGGAATGAGTTAGATTTCACTCTTGGCTAAGCCTCAAAGAACTTTATACCTTTGAGAAGTGAAGGAGGAGATTTGGGTTATCGTCTCCCCCCGGCTGTGTGATTTTTAATTCTTCTCATCTAAGAATTTGGGCCTCACGTACCTTGCGTATATCGAGGACACCCTTTAGAAAAGCCATGTATATCCTTGTAGACAACTTGCTAGGATGTTGTTGTGTTCTAAGTGCCTGCTAAAACATTCTCAAGAACATACACAAGTAGAGTCCTTAGGGAGTAGAAATACTAAGTCACTATTCCTGTTCGTGCGCAAGGTTGCTTTGTCCCTTGCCCATTGCTTGAAGACTGTTGCTTGAACTCCTTGATTGCTATCTTATGTGCTTGATCAATGACATAAATCTAATCTACCTTTTTGTCCATGACCTATTTTTCTATTTTCCTATCGTTTACTGTTAGAAACTGGTTGTCTTGAGTTAGGAATCGATCGATCTTTGCTTTGACTCGTATTGTCTCTCATTAGTCTACCTTATCTCATTGTGCTCTTGTACCTTGCATTGCAATTGTCTTATCTTGGCTGTTCTAGCCATCTCTTTTTGACAATTCGTACCAGGTTCATCTTGCATCTTGGCTGTTCTAGCCATTTATCTCCTTTTCGTTATCTTAGAGACAGAGTCTAGCTTTATCCTGAATCTTTTCTCATTACATCTTCGTCTATGACTGTCACGACTTGAAGTGGCAAGACTTATCCCGTTCAGAATACTAATCAAGATCAAAGTAAACCTTGTAATCGAGACATAGGTCATCTTAAATTTGTTATGAAATCTAAACTTTGTGAAAGATCCTCACATTCCCCCTCATTCCAAGAGCATTACAATCCATTGTTTCAAATACAGTCTGACTTACTATTTCAAGAGTATTATAACCCATTATTTCAAGACAAACAAGACTCTGAAGGGTCACTTTCTAAAATTGAACCTATTGATCCTTTCGAACCTATCGACTCTTTCATGATCTCTCAGAATACTACCAACAAGATGGGAGATCCATTCCACTTCCCAAGGGGAGGAAAATTTAACAAAATTCATGGGCAATCCCCAAATGACCAAGGACATGGTCAGTCTCGAAATGACAAGAGTTATGATCAATTCCATAATATTCAATTTTCGGTCAACATCCAGGACCTTTACAATTTGAAACAATGACAAGGGGAGCCTCTCCTAACATTTCTCCAGAGATGGAGACAACTATGCACGAAGTATCCACATGAATTACCTAAGTCTGAAAAGCTTGATATCTTCTTGGACAATCTTGTCCCAAATTTTGGATACCAAGTACGATTACAAGGTCCCCTCACTTTTGACAATATGATTAGGTGGGCTATGAGGATAGAAGTGTTTATGGTCAAGAAGGGAGAATTGACTTTGAACAAAGACAACAAGCAAGGACCTTCTCCCTTGGACAAGGATAAGGATAAGATTATCAACAAAAACATAGTTGTTATGAATGACAGGGTTGTTGACAATGTGATGCCAAAACCCTCAAAGTCTGTCTTTAATCTTAGCTCTAGCATGCAAATAGTCAATGCCATTGAGAAGGCTACAACAGAAGCTCAACCGCCTTCCAGATTTGCTAGAAACAAACCTTGGATCTCTCACTATGACATGATCATTGCTTCAGGGAGCGAGGATACTCCTAAACCCAAAACTCCCTTTGTCTTGCGAGGCCCTGCACCTCCCTTTTATAACTCCACATAGTCTCTAGCTTATGCGAATGCTATCACTCGATCTTGTGCGAAGATTGTTCTCAAAGGTCCTGAACTTTTGACATCCAGACCAAAACTATCTATGGATGAAGCCCTCACCAAGGCAAATGTCCCCAAAGATCTCAATCTCGACCAGTTTCAATCTATGGTGGGTCATTTGACATCGCCTCATTATTTATCATTCTCTAAGGAAGACGATCACTTGCTGAGCCACCCGCATAATGCTCTCCTGCACACTAAAGTTATGACAGGCCCCAAGAGTATCCCCCGCATCCTCATTGACAATAGTGCTAGCCTAAATACTTGCTCCACTAAGATGCTTACCCAAGTGACAGATAGTTTTGTTCCCGCCAATAGAGAATCTACTAAGTTCTATGATGCCAAGCTAAAAGAAATAGAAAAGACCCTGAAGATCAAAGATATTGGCATGGGGGAATATCAGATTGAGTCTGTCTTGTCATTGACAACTCTCCCTCCATCTCCACATTCCTATGAGGAACCTTCTGAAGATGGATTTGGTATTAGCTATCAGAGCTATGAGCTTGACCAACCTAGCTGCAGCTTGCACTCACATGCAGATTTAGATGATGAAGAAACACAGATTTAGCCTATGACATATGAAAGACCTTTGAATGATCAAAATTCTGATTCAGACTACCAGAAAGAGTCTTATCTACCTTCTCAAGTGCTTCAAGAACATGATTTTGGTCCTCACCAGGAGGATTTTATACACTCTAACGAACAGATTTCTACTACTACAGCCACTACTGAATATGTCATTGCCTCTAATGGCACACATACTGATTGGGAGCAACTATTGGATGCTTCGCTTATCTTGGGTATGCCTATTCTAGATTGTTCTACCACTTTTACTATTGAACAAAATCCTACTATTGCCGATTCCAATGATACACATACTGACTGGGAGAAACTATTGGATGCTTCTCTTCTCTTGGGTATGCCTCAAGATATGCCTATTCCAGATTACTCTGTTGCTTCTACTACTGAACAAGATCCTACTGTTGAAGAAACACTTCCTATGTTAGATGACAACAATGAAGAAAGTCTGCCTCCAACTATGTCTCTAGCTAAATGAGACTCTATATCAGATGCTACTACGAAAATACCAGTTGATGCTATGCACCTATATGCTAGTCTTAACAACTCAAAAAGAGGAGAAAGTTATGATCCTCCAGATCAAGCTATTGATGATGATCCTTTCCACCCTCTTGTGGAGATCATTCCTATGGCTCTTAGGCCATCTACTCTAAGCTATACTCCTACTGCTCCAACAAATCATGGGTATGTAAGACCCCATTCTGTTACAACTTCATGGAATATTGGAAGATCCAAAATTGAAATGGTTCCTATTTGTGCACTCTTACCACCTGAAAGGGGACCTAACTCTTGGAATAGACCATCTTGGTTAGGCTCACATAATATTCCTCCAAAATTATCTGACTCTTCTAAGATGACTCACAATCAACAACGCTCTATGGAAGATTACTTTCTTGATCTACCTGATGCATTCATGAATGATGAGGATGATACTAATATATTTGCACTTGAGCCCATCCCATCGATTTCTCTTCCCTCTTCATCTCCCAGAAAAGTGGCCCGTCCACTTCCATTTCCACCTCTCCACCTAAACCAGTCATATAAGCCTTTTTCATCCACAATTCCTGAGTCTTTTGGAAGTAACTTAGATGTACAACATAAAAACAAAAATAACAAGAATCCACTTATATCTCAAGGTCACCATGTCCCATCTAATCGACATGTGACTATGAAGAAAGGAAAGAAACAAAGGTGTTCAAAAGACCGCAAAGGTCCTCAAAAAGAAGAAGACAATCAAAAGCCAGAAAATAAAATAAAAAATGGATCTCGAAATCCATTCTATAGGCATTTTCATCAAAAGCACCTCAAAGTAAAGAAGAAAAAATTCAAAAGCCATGTGGATTCCAAAGAAAGAAAAAATCAAAGTTGTCATTCGAGCTTCCAAAATTCTCATGCTTCCCTCCATTCCATCACCCTTGCCTCTCATACTTTACACTCTTCACTCCATCTTTCCTTGTCCCAAAGTGCATATCAGCATCTCCTCATTGCTAATGACGTGACTAAGAAAAATCTAGAACGTACTCTTCCTAAGCATTTAGAGCATGGGAAATCCGACAAAGAGTTAAGGTGTGTCCATGAGGATATTTGTGGGTTTCACTTAAGTGATCTTTCCTTGACTATGGATCTCTTGACTGTTGGACACTACTGGTTGGATCTCCTGTTACTGCTACAACATTTGGTTCTGATTCTGCAACTTCTCAGTTGGCTACTACTACAAATGACTGTGTTTCTAGAGATCACCACTGAAGGAGAGAAACTCAAAGAGCCCATCAACGCTCT
The DNA here is from genome assembly GCA_027943335.1 of Chamaecyparis obtusa. Lineage (NCBI taxonomy): Eukaryota > Viridiplantae > Streptophyta > Pinopsida > Cupressales > Cupressaceae > Chamaecyparis > Chamaecyparis obtusa. The sequence goes on along the minus strand of BSBK01007476.1, from coordinate 2,000,059 downwards.
TCATCTAAAGAAGTTCTACAGCTGACATTCTCAGTATGCTCATGTACATATTTATTGATCTTGAAAAAATCCTAAAAATTGATATATTGCAAAAAATCCTAAAAATTGCAAAATGTCCTAAAAAAATGATCATCTTAGTGAAAACCTGGCAAACAGGCGCTTTGATGTATCTATTATCCTGGTGAAAACCTAGTAAACAGGCGTCATGGTAGCAAAAATAGAATCTCTGCCAAGATGGTGAAAACCTGGTAAACAAGCGCCTCTTGTTTTCCTGAAGTAACATCTCATCTCAGCGTCGCTTGGCTCTTAGTTTCCTACTTTAGTTTCCTTCCTTTCCTGCTTTAGTTTGTTTTCCCGTTTTCCTGCTTTAGTTTGTTTCATGCTTTGGTTTGCTAGCTCATGCGCTTGTCTTTGAATCTTCCTCAACTCTTCATAGATTGGAACTGGTTCACACTTGGGGGCACCTTCCTAGTCTAGGGGGCATTGTCCTACCACTTTCAGAAACTCTTTTGAGCATTGGTCACCAGTGGTTCCCACTATGCCTGCTTACGGATACCTAGCTTTCATTCGATCTCTCTTCTTCGAGATTTCTCCCTTATATCAATCACCAGTGATTCTCACTACGTCTGCCTACTGTCATTATCTCATTGAGACTTTGAACGTTATCTTTTCGAATTGTCTTCAATCCACTTGAACACAAACTTAAACTGAAACTAAAACTAAATGTGTGTTCCTTTGAGGCATGTTGAGCTTTGTTTTCTTTGAGTTCTTGTTTGTTTGCTTTTCTCTTTTGCTTTCTGTTTGTTGGTTTAGTTCCAATGATCCAAAGAATCTATATAAGAGGGGTGTCCGTCTATAAGAGCCTCCATCTCATATTGGATGGCCATGCGTACCTCGACTCCTTTTATATGGATGCTTTGGTGAGGTTGGTTCTTCTCCTTGTCTTTTGAGTGACTTCTTTCTGCTACTGGTGAAATTGTAAACGCTCGTCCTGTTAAGTGAATGTAAGGGTCACTGCGAGCAATCTTTGGCAAAAGAAGGAACTCCTGCATGCTTGGTGTGTTTGTTCGCAAGAGACATTCAGGTCATTCTATAAAATGTACTTTGATGCTTATGTTAACTTGCTAAATTAAAAGGAATAGGTGTTCAGGTCATTTTGGCTTCTTGTGCCTTAATGCTTACACCTCATTCTAACAAATGTAAGACTTATGTCATATTCATATTCTCATGTTGGGGAGAATTGTATGGCATCTTGTGATTGTCCCATGTTTAAATGAACTCAATGATGATAAATACGATGGGTCCAACAGCCGAGTCCAGAGGATTGCATTTGTTCATCCTAGGCCTGCATTTAGACTTGCATCTTTCATTCTAGGCTTGCATTTGGAGTGCTTTCTTGCTGCTCTCTTGATTGCTTTCTTCTGGATCTAATCATTAAAGGTTCTCATCTTTTTTCCCAGTCTCATCTTGGCTGCATCCTTTTTCGGGATCAAAATCAAAATCTGACATCTCTAAGTGGCTCAAAATCACGTTTTAAATATTGGACTCCTTCTAGATCGGATGCTTGTGTAGTCAGCCTTTTGGTGTCATCTTCCTACCAGATCCTCATCTTTGCATCATGTTCTTGAGATCTTTACTTCTTTTCATCAAGTCAACCCTAGTCAAATTTGGTCAACAAGACCTCTGCTTTGCTCCGATTCGCTTCTGCAGCTTCACGAATCTAGTCTAATTGCTTTTGCTTTGCAATCTCTTGTTGTTTATCATCCTTCTAACATGTCATCTTTCAATTTCACTCCCGAGGGGGCAGGATGATTACATCATTTGAATCTTGTCGAATCTATTCTTGAATCAGTCTGATTTGAATCATCAGTCCTCATTTCTAGGGGCATCTTCACGCCTCCCATCTTGTCATCTGGAAATCTATCTCTTAGGTATTTGATCAATCTAACTCAGATCCTCAAGGATCATTCTTCATTCTGGAGATGGTTCTTGAAATCTATTGGGTATTTGGGCAACCTAACCTTGATTCCTAGGAGTCAATCTTCATTCTGGAGATGACTTTCAAAATCTCTTTTAGACCGTTATCTGGGCAATCTAACCTGGGTCTCGGAGGGCTGAGCTTCATATTGGGGCAATCTAACCCTGATTCTGGAGACAATCCTAATCTGCATCTAAATCTCACTCTGGGGCATTGGGGCAATCTAATCCTGATTCTTGTCTCTCTCAAGAACTATTGTCTTTGCAATCTAACTTAGACTTTGGAAAATTCATGCTTTGATCTGCTTTGATCTGTCACTTCAGACTATTCTTTGAATCAATGTGTATGCACCCAAAAATGGTCGCCTAGACTTTGGGCCCCATTTATTCAATTTATCAATCCTGAATCAATTTTATCAATAATCAATATTTTCAACATTATCAATTTCTTGATCAAATCTTAAATTCGATCATATATTGGATTTTTATCCTTGGGCTAACCATTTATCCTAAGTCTTTATTTGATTAAAAGAAATATTTCCTCCCCTTTTGATTAAATAAAAATCCCACCTTTTCCTCTTATCCTAAGTTGCACAAATAAAGCATTATTCCTATTTTATAAAAAAGGAAAAAGCACTTTTTGTCTCACATGAGGCTCAAAAGTCAACACTTCACTCTCATTGGAGGATACTTGTGCACATGGATTGCTCCTATTTCAAGCTCCACCGCTGATTAAGACTTTTTGCCTCTTAATCTCCATGGTCCATTTCACCTCATTTCTTATAAAAGGAGAGCTCTCTCCTCCATTTGCATATCCATGTTTTATGCTAATGTTATGCTGCAGGTTTTAGGTGCATTTGGAGTTTGAAGACATTGAAGAATTGCTTCATTGCATCATCTAGTTCATATTTGCTTTCATAGTTGCATAATAATGGCATTATTAGTATAGATTTCTTTTTATGCAATAGAATAAGCTCACATAGTCTAAATAGGAAGGATTTGTAATCCATTGCTATTTCCTTTCATAGATTAGTTGCATTGTACTTTCATTTCCATAGTTTAGATTGCATCATCATATAGCTTGCATTGCATTGCATATTTGATTCTTGGAGGTATTGGCATTGTTGCCCTTGTCTTCATTGTGAATCTCTCATTGTATGGTTGACTAGCAAGGTCACAAGTTTGTAGCTCTAGCTGAGAGAAAATTTATCATAGTCCCTTGCAACTCCATGCATAGAGAGCTATGAGCCGCTTTGTGAGGCCTCATTCTTGAGCAACCTTGCATGTAATGGTTCATAGAAGTGCACCATTTTAGTGTGTACATATTGGCATTGTTGCCCTTGTCTTCATTGTGAATCTCTCATTGTATGGTTGACTAGCAAGGTCACAAGTTTGTAGCTCTAGCTGAGAGCAAATTTATCATAGTCCCTTGCAACTCCATGCATAGAGAGCTATGAGCCGCTTTGTGAGGCCTCATTCTTGAGCAACCTTGCATGTAATGGTTCATAGAAGTGCACCATTTTAGTGTGTACATTTCTGGCGCCCACCGTGGAGCTGATTAGATTAGCTTTGTCCCTTTAATTTTGTATTTTTCATCAATATTTTTGTCAATTTTTGGCTCAATTTTCAGTCTCTGGTTTTCTGTCTCAGAGTATCGCGCAATACTTCTCAAAAATATCGTGCGATATATCTCTGTATAGCGGTGCGACACTTTGCGCGGAAGAAGAATCACTCGCTAGTACCGAGAATTATCACCTGTTATCGGGCGAAGTATCGCCTGCCCATAGTGAGAAGTATCGCATGACTGAGAAATATCGCCCGACTATAGGAAACTGTATCGCGCGATACTGGTGAAGTCTGAGAAATATCGCCTGGTTTGGCAGAGACTTGCGTTTCCAATTTTCTTGGCCGAATTTGATTATTTTAGCTTGCTGTTTTGTTTTGCTGTGTTTAGTTAGGTCTAACCCACATCTTTTAGCTTAAATCTAGTAGTTTATTGCATGTTTACATTGGGATTATGATTTGGCTAACCTTGTGGGTCTAACAAGTTGTGTTTTTAGGTGCTCTCATTTGATTGAAAATTGCTAAAAATGCATGTCAAAGAGGGCTACTAACAGTTTTTGCAGGGCTGCCCAAGCATAAAAACAAAAAAAAAATTATTTCTTGCTTGTTATTTACTTTCCTTTCAAGTGTGGCATTCACTAATTGTATTAGGCATCTTAATACCTTGTGAAAGGGATCTTGGGGTGGTAGGAGAAGTATGCTCTTCACCTTTAGGTGAATCAGAAAATCTTGACCCATCTTAAGGTTTTGGAAGCAAAAGAGTAATCAAATCTCTTTGCTTGGTGTGCTTGGGAGAGATTTTTGAGATAGGGGAGTATGCTCTTCACCCTTGTGGTGAATCAAAAACCTTGAACCTCAAGAGTTGATCCATTTTTGTCTTGTTTAGGAATCCTTTAGCGGGCCTGCTCTTGAGCAATCAAGAGGAACAACTCAAGTGGGGACAACCTTGTCATCATTTTCCTTGGTGGCAAGTGATTCCAACTCACTATAATCTCAAGGCTATCAAGGACACCAAAAACCTTGATAGACATAACACTTGTCTTCGTTTGATGTGAGTAGCTCATGGGATTGCGACCATGGGGAAATCATTGAACAAGAATGCTTAAGGTACTCTTGAGGCCGCGAGGTCCTAGTCCTTTATGAGGAGCAAGAGGAGTGTTGTAAATGGAAATCCTTATTAAGAACCATTAGATAGAAGCCACCTTCTTTTAGCCGCTTATCTTCTTAGTGCAAGGATTGATCCAAGTGGTTTACCCGGATCACCTTAAGATACTCACCATATGTGTCCCTTTGGTTGTGTCATTTGACATTTCCATGACAAAGCCAACATCTCTTGTGGGTAACCACTTGGTGTGAGGCGAGGGGGCATCAAGTTGTGGGCTAAGTTGGTAAGTATTGAGCCTTGACTTTCTAGGATAGATTTGCTTGAAGTGTTTTCGATTGTGTGATACCAGTGCAAACGTTCTTACATACAAACAATCGGTAGCATTCATAGGGTGTTGTTTCAATTCTGATATCACAAGTGTTTGTCTTGGCAAGGTTGCTTTTGCCCTTGTTTCAAGTGTTTGAGACCATATTTTGATCCTTTGCTGTTTGCAAACCTGCCGAAATTCTACTGATATTGTGACTGAAATAAAAAACATCAACCCTCAGACTGGAAATTTTGACCAAACAGACCCAAAAATGCAAATTTTGCACAAATCTGGTCAAGAGTTAAATAATTCTGCAACAGTATAGTGCCCTGTAAAGCGAAGTATCGCGCGATACTTCGCGCTTGCTAGAAATATCGCCCGCTTTGAAGAGAAATATCGCGCGATAGTTCGCCCCTGACGGACTATTGCCTGGCCCGCCTGGAGTATATCGCCCGCCAGTATTAAGAAGTATCACCTGGCTTTGGGCGAAGTATCGCGCGGTTATAAGTTTATCGCCCCAATAGCCTGGAGTATATTGCCTGGTTTATTTTTGCCGTACTTAAATTTTGGTCAGTTTCAGTTGCTGTCAATCAGGCTAGGTCTTAAAGTAGGCTTCTCACCCTGACGTCCAAGATTTGTCTTGACTCTAAATTTTTTATTTTTAGTCCTCTGGGATAGCATCATTTGATTTACGAAATCACTTTGAAATAATTGTCAAGTTAGAAAGCCATTCTTGGTGCCAAGGTTCATCTTTAAAATTGTTAGCTACATTTTGGAAAGATTTTAGTACTCTTATTGTCCAAATCGCTTTCATCTCAATTTCAATTATCTTTTAGCCTAGTCCAACCTCCTGATTCAAAAGTGCAAGGGTAGTCACCCTTTGATTTGAAGCACCTCTTTGACAGTGTTGGTAAAGCCCTCTTTTTCTTTTCATTTCTCTTTGGACAATAGAGGACTTCGATTATCCTAGTTTGGTGTTGACACTTTGAAAGGTCACCTTATCATTGAGAGTATCTCTCTTTCATGTCAGTTACAACAAGGAATTTTGGCTAAACCAACAAATAACAACAATAGCCAAAATAACAATACTAATGGTAACAAGGACAAAAAGAACTCCTATTGGAACAAAAACAAGCAAGTGGTCAACGACGGAGTTGTTGACTCATCCCAAGTAAAAAATGAAGGAGTTCTTAACCTCTCTCATGCAGTTCAAGCTATGAAGCTGCAAACGTCTTCAACACAACAAGACAAACCTAAGTATCAAAGGAGATCTAAAACGGAGAAAAGACAATTTACCAAATTGGGAGAATCTTATGCAGATGTTTTCAAGACACTAGTTGCTCATAATTTGGCGCACCCACAGGATCCTACAAAACATCGAATACCGGATCCTTTACCTCATTGGTGGGATGCTAAGGCTTTTTGCGTTTTCCATAATGGGATTGGACATGACATAGAAAATTGTTTTAAACTCAAGCATCTTGTCCAAGACCTTATTGAAAAAGGACAATTACAAGTGGATGGATTAACCACTAATGCAGACCATAAAGCCTTTAAAGAGCCCTTGCCTAAATATGAAAAAGGAGAGAATTCTAGCAATACGAATGGCAAGGCGGCTATTAACTATACATACACACATGCTGACAATGTGATTAACATGCTTGAAGTGGCTGACGATAACATCAACATGGTGAGAAAGAAAGATCCTTATGGACATAATGTGGACTCAACTCCTATGACTAATGAAAGACCCGTTGTGGTGATAAGAGGTCCTCACTCACAAAGAATGCCCCAGTCCCTCAATGCTGTCACTAGGGGTCAGGCCCAAGCGCCCATTATCATTAAAGGTCCTAGCACTAGCAAGTCCAAGCAGCCCATGTCCAAAGGTTCTCTTCCCAAGTCTGCTATTGGTCTTGATTCCAATTATAATCTTATCGACCAGCTACAATGTACACCCGCGCAGATATCCATTTTTGAGCTTTTAGAATTATCTCCTAAGCACAAGCGCATCCTTGAGGATGCTTTGCGAGCAGCCAATGTCCCTAACAACTTAGATATTGACCAGTTCCAAAACATGGTCAACCATTTGGCTAGCTCTCATTACCTCACCTTCTCCGAAGAAGATGACAAATCCATCAGTCACCCACATAACTTGGCCTTACACATCGAAGTCATGATTCATAAAACTTGTGTTAGGCGTGTACTGATAGATGGGGGTGCGGGGCTCAATATTTGTACCCTGAGTTTGTTGCTAGCTCTAGGATATTCTGAGAACGTCATTGACACAAAGAAAAGGAACACAATCAAAGCATATGACGAAGCAGAAAGAAGTTCTAAGGGATTGGCTATTTTACCTATTCGCATTGGTCCCGTAGAAAAAGATATATTATTCCAAATTGTTGATGTTGGACCTCTAGCCTACAACATTTTGCTAGGTAGGCCATGGATTCACGAAATGCAGGCAGTCCCATCAACATATCACCAGTGTGTTAAGTTTCCCCATAACGGTGTAGAAATTTGCATCCCTGGAGATAGTGCTTTATCAGTTAATAACATTTCTGCGGGATCACATGTGCCTTTGAATAGGGAAGCTGATAGCCCTAGTAGTTCACTTGAACAATGCAAGCAGAAATTCAAGACCATGGATCTTAGGATGGGAGATTATAAGATTGATTCTTTTACAAACATGCCAATCTCTCCTAGGTCTTATGGGAGACCATCACCAAGTACAAAACCTTCATCATCGGCAATGACATTATTTGGGAAATTTGTTGAGTCTTCGGTCCCCATTCAAGAAGAGAAAGAGGAAGTCGCTGTCAAGAACTGGATCTATCACGAAGGGAAATACAAACATAACGAGAATTTTGCTCCTTCACCTGAAACTTATGGGAAAGGGTATACACTGGTTAAAAATATGGGATATCCAGGATATGGTCCCCTTAGTCATAGACTGGATGCTAAAGCTGAGCCTCTTGATCACGCTCTTTTTGGATGAAAGAATAAGTCCACGGTTGGCTTAGGTTTTGAGAATAAGAAGAAGAAAGGTGTCCCTGTCCCAGCTGCGACGGACAGTGACAGTGATGCAGATTATACGCCTAATCTTTCCAATCAACAAGATGTGTTTGATGATTGGGTACCCTCAACGAATCTCCTTTGGGGAGATTCCATAGATTTGATGCTCGATAGTCCTACTATCCCAGTTGCGACGGATAGTGACTGTGTAACTACTAGATCAACAAAGAAAAGTGTTACTGTCCTAGCTGCGATGGATAGTACCAACACTAGCACTAGAGAGGGGGAAACCCTTCCTAACCTTGAGGCTTCTACATCATGAGGCCTAAATGATGACTCAGAGACAGACTCCCATGAATATGAATGGGATTCGCTTTCAGATGCAATAATTGATCTGGACGTGGATATTATCCATGCCTATAGTACCCAACCCGATGCGACTAACGATCCTAGTGTCGGACTAGAGGATTGCCCTCCTCAAATCAGCTTAGTGGACGACGCTTCATTTGATAGGATGAGCCCTAATTCGGGTATCTTAGGAGAAGACTTGATGAACTCTGATTATATGGTCACCAAAGATGACACCTTTCGCATAAACAACATCAAACCAGCCATTGACTTACCGCTTGTTCACTTTGACCTAATTGACTGGTCTCAGCGCCATCAAGAGCCCACATTCCTCACATTTCACAACGATTACGAAATTGCCTGCTATCTGAACGCTCTTGAACCCGTGGCTTCTTCCACCAGTGAATCAACAACCAGCATGACAGAGCCTGATATTAAGTACCTCAGTCTCAAAATAAAAGAGAAAAAGAAAAATAGGTCTGATGGCGAAAACCACTTTGTGGCGGTGTCAGAACCAAAAATAGTAAAAAGAAACAACGCATCCGAAGGTGAAAACCTCTTTGAGGCACCTAAGGATGGGGTACTTAATAACTTGCCGAGTTATTTCCAAGATAGATCATCAATATTGATTGAGCCAACAAAGCCAGTCAATTTAAACACAAAAGAAAATCCTCAAATAGTCCATCTTGCTCAGTCTTTATCAGAGGGAGAGACCAAGGCATATGTACAATTTTTACAGAAAAACAAAATTAATTTTGCATGGACCTACTCAGACATGCCAGGGCTTGACACGAATCTCATAATGCATCACTTATCCATAGCTCCAGGAGTCAAGCCAGTAAAATAGAGATTCAGAAAAATGCATCCACATGTAGCTCTACTTGTCAAAGGAGAATTAGAAAAACTTTTGAGAGCTGGATTTATTAGAGCCATCGATTATGCAGAATGGATCTCAAACATAGTACCGGTCTCCAAACATGATGGGTCCATTCGTGTCTGCACAGATTTTAGAGATTTAAACAAAGCATGCCCAAAGGATGATTTTCCACTTCCAAACATTGACATGATAGTGGACATGATGGCGGGCTATGACATATATTCTCTAATGGATGGTTTCTCAGGGTATAATCAAATCAAAATAGCTCCTGAAGACCAAGAAAAAATAGCATTCACGTGCGCATGGGGAACCTATTGCTGGAATGTCATGCCATTCAGGTTAAAGAATGCAGGAGTAACCTACCAAAGAGCTATGACAACTATCTTTCATGATATGATGCACCAAAACATGGAAGATTATGTGGATGATACCCTGGCAAAATCAAGAAAAAGGGACACACACCTCAATGATCTGGAAGTAATTCTAGATCGTATGGAACAATTTCAACTCAGATTGAATCTAAAGAAGTGCGCATTTGGCGTCACCTCAGGAAAACTTTTAGGATTCATAATATCAGCAAAAGGTATCGAGGTTGACCCCAAAAAGGTCCAAGCAATCCTAGATATGCCACCTCCTCGGAATATCAGCCAAATGAGAAGTCTTCAGGGATGTCTTCAATCAATTAGGAGGTTTATTTCTCAGCTTGTAGATAGAGCGCAACCCTTCAACAAGACATTGCATAAGGGTGCTTCTTGTGTTTGGAACGAGGATTGTCAAAAGAGCCTAGATCAGATCAAACAATACTTGGCCAATCCTCCGATCCTAATGCCTCCTATTCTAGGGAAACCATTGATCCTATATATTTCAGCTACAGACACTTCCCTGGGGGCATTATTGGCTCAATCAGATGATACTGGGAAAGAACGGGCCATCTACTATATCAGCCGTACTCTGGTCTCTTATGAGATCAATTACAATAATATTGAGAAGTCTTGTCTCGCGGTGGTGTTTGCCTCCCAAAAGTTGTGCCACTACATGCTTGCTCATACCATACATTTGGTTGCCAAAATTGATCCCCTTAAATACTTGCTTAGTAAGGCTGCCCTGACGGGTAGACTTGCTAAATGGATGATGGTCCTAACTGAATTTGACATAGAGTACATTGAAAGGAAGGCAATAAAAGGACAAGCTATTGCCGACCAATTAGTTGATTTTCCAATCCAGGATAGCATGCCAGTCCAAGTGGAATTCCCAGATGAACACATCTTGTATACAACTACTCACACTTGGACAATGTTCTTTGATGGCTCCCGCATGCAAAATGGATCAGGTGCTGGAGTGTTATTTGTTTCTCCACATGGGTACAACATTCTGAAGTCTTACAAACTATTATTCCCATGTACCAATAATATTGCAGAATATGAAGCTTTAACTAATGGCTTGAGAATGGCTATAGAATGGAACATCACAGAATTACATGTCTTTGGGGATTCCCAGTTAATCATCAACCAAGTCAATGAAGAGTATCAAACCAAGGATGACAAATTGATACCCTATAAAAATATGGTTGATTCTTTGAGATGCTATTTCACCTTTGTGACATTTCAACAAATCCCTAGGACAGAGAACAAAGCTGCAGATGCCATGGCCACATTAGCTTCACTTCTTTAGTTGGAGACACATGAATCCAGATTTGAATTCCTGGTGGAAGAGCTACACCATCCCATCTTTGACTCGTCTAAAAGCCATGTCATTTGTGCCATTATCACACACGAGTCTTCCCGATATGGTGCTATCTATTCATATCTTTGTGATGGCATCATCCCTGACACATTCAACCGCTCCAAATGCTGAAACCTCATCCGTAACGCCTCTCACCACACCCTCATCTCTGGTGATTTATATAGGAGGGGTTTAGATGGGATGCTCCTTAGGTGCTTGGAAAAGGAGGAATCCAACCAAGCATTAGCTGACATCCACGAGGGCATTTGTGGTGGACATTCTAATGGTCTTGCCATGGCCCGAAGGTTGCTTAGGGCGGGATATTATTGGCCCACAATGCAAATAGACGCAGTCACCTTTGCTAAGTCATGTGAAAAATGTCAGAAACACGGCAACCTGATTCATGCTCCAGGTAGGGAACTGATTCCTTTTATTTCTTATTGGCCATTTCAGTGCTGGGCCTTTGATTTGGTTGGGCAGATTCATCCCAACTCATCAGGTGGACACAAGTTCATTATTACTGCCACTGACTACTTCACAAAATGGGTGGAGGCTGTACCACTTTCTGTTGCTTCAGGAAGGACCATTTCTTTGTTCATCTTGAATCATATCATTTGTCGATTTGGAGTGCCTTCTGAGATCATTACTGACAATGGAGGTCAATTTAAGAATAAGGACCTAAAGCACCTATGCAAAAAGTTTAAAATCAAGCAACATTGGTCCTCCATCTATTTTCCACAGGGAAACGGACAGGCAGAAGCTTCTAACAAAACCATTCTTAAGATTCTTCATAGAACAGTGCACAAGAATGGTAGGGATTGGCACTTACAAATCAATCCAGCACTATGGGCTTACAGAACAAGCATTCGCACACCTACAGGAGCCACTCCTTTCTCTCTCACCTATGGCGCTGAAGCAATATTGCCTCTAGAAGTCGAGATACCATCCCTTAGAGTCTCACTCAAAAGTTTGATTACAGATGAGGATTACCGCGCCATGAGGTTACAGGAACTAGAACTTCTAGATGAGAAGCGTAAGGCTTCCTTTGATCATATGAGAGTGTATCAGAAGCGTATGTCCAAGGCATTCAACAAGAAGGTTCGCCCTAGAGAATTTCAAATAGGTGATCTTGTTTTTTGAGAGAACCCTAAGAACCAATAAAATAGAGAGCAAAAGGGCAAGTTTGAACCTAACTGGCTTGGACCATATGTCATCACAGCTGCTTTTGGTACTGGTGCGTATTTACTGTCAAATCCTGATGGAGAACAGCTCCCTAATCCCATCAACATTGTGCACCTCAAGAAGTTCTATCCTTGATGCCCGTTGTGTCTGGGGGCATCCTTTGTACATATCTTATTGATCCTGAAAAAATTCCAAAAAAAATTGATATATGATGCTGAAAAAATCCTAAAAAGCATAAAAAGTCTTGAAAAAATACAAAAAAATTAAAATATTCAAAAAATAAAAAAAAATAAAAAAAAGTGCCTTGGTGAAAACCTAGCAATAGGCGCCTTGGTAGCAAAAATCTAAAAAAAATGAAAAAATGAAAAAATGAAAAAAGATTCCAAGTGGTGAAAACCTGGAAATAGGCGCTACTTGAGGCCTTTGCACTCCTATTTGTTAGCATGCGTCCTCGACACTGAGCCACTTCCCATCATGCCTTGACCTTATTTGGTTTAGTCTGGAATTGGTCTTTGTCTTTGTCTAGGGGGCATAATTGTTAGCATTGGTCTTTTAGGTACGTTTGTCTCTTGGGGCATTTCACAAACAGGTGTTTTTCAACACCACCCCAAAACAGTGTTTTTCAACACTACCCTTGCGTCGAGTGTTTCTTAACACTTATTAGATGTCTTGCATATAATCTAAGTATAATGCGATAATGCTCATTTGCAGATGCGATACTCAGAGTCTGACTCTATGACCAACACACACGCACTTAAACAATCAACTCGCTGACGATATGATGACTTTATTTTTCTTTGTGTGCTGTCTATGAGGATTTCTTTGATGAGTGATCTCTCCCTGAGAAGTTTTCAATGATGCATAGCTAGAAGACTGAGGGAATGAGAAAATGTTTTCTTTCTTTATCTGCTTGTGGGTATATTTTGTTGGTCCTACCTATCATGAGCATTTATGCTGGTCCTACTTGACACTATGGATTGACAAGGTATTATCCTTGACTATTTTGCGAGTGCATGCTTTTAGGTATCCTAGCTTTTATGTGTCTTGATACAAGCATAATCTTGCCATATCAAACTTAGGTGATCTCACTGCACTAGTCATCTTGACCTATAAATCTTTTGATGCCTAGGTGGGATTCCCACATTTCTATCTGATAAAGATCATATTCATATCCACATAGTTACGCTAGTGTGCATTGTATGATCTTACGACGCTACCAATAACACTCGATGATGATAATTAGATGTCTATAGGCGTTGTGACCTTGCAAGTCAACCACGTTCATAGTAGTTTGCATTTTTAAGTTCATGTTAGTCTAGTGTTGCATTTTGCATATGGAGAGAGCTCTCCTTTTTCATCCTACGTGGACCTGTCAGTCGATTGCGCTCCCCTTCTCTCCTTCTTGATCATGTCTTTCGCTCCTTGTCTTTTTCATCTCGAATCTGTTCCTGTTCATCACAAGGGGTTAATCACATCATCATATCTATATCAAAACTATCATTTTCAACAAACATGAGTCTATATCATACACATGAGAATTAAACATACATCTATGAGAGAGAACATACATAAGCATATACATAAGCACATACATAAGCATTTTTGAGCAAAATGATAAGATAATATACATAAACTAATACATCCATCACAAGTGAGACAAATACACATGATACATCGAACATCTAGTAATCTCATATACAATGTCATGATATACAATACAATATGAGATCCCAAAATTTGGATCAACAGTCTCAAAATATGTCCAAACATCTAAGACCTAACCCTAAGACTCGCTACCACCCTCGTGAGGAGCTCATGGTGGTGGAGGAGGCATAGCCCTCCTATCGAGTACCACGTCTGATACCCCTGCCCGCTGAGAGTATGATGGTGCTCTCTCACCCTCTAGGACGGCCTGTAGATATAACCCGTGATAATAGGCTGCTCTTGCTGACTCTCGTCAGAGCTCCAGTGCCTCGGCCTATGCCATCGCCTCACGGCATGCTATCTCTGTCCTAAGATCAGATATCTGCTGATCTCACTCTACCCTTAGATCCAGTAGCTGCTGATCTCTCACGGCTATAGTAGTCCGGAGCTGCTGTATCTCTACCTTCTGAGCCTGTATCTGGGTTCTCAGATCCTCTCCCCTCGCAGGCTGCTCCTGCTGTACCTCTGCCTACCGGTGAGCTGGTCTCACCTCCTCCTCGGGTGTCGCTGATCGCTATCCCTGTGACCGTTTTCGGCCACCTGATCTCGACCCCTCTCCTCTCTCCATCCTCCTCCCTCTCCCCCTCCTGCCATCTCCTCCATCCCCTCCCTCTCCTCCTCCCTCTCCTCCGTCCCCTCCGTCTCCTCCCTCTCCCCCGTCATCTCCTCCGTCTCCTCCCTGTGCTGGTGCTTGTGCATCTGGTACTGTAAATTGAGGGAATGGCACCCTCCACCGCTCTGCTCTGTAGGCTCCATCAGCCCCTGCATTTGCCATCTCTGGGAAATACTCCCAGGGCTCGCTCCTAATACCTACTGTCTCTGCGACAGCCTGTTGATAATCTAACATGGGTAGCCACCCATGTCCCTCCTCGTCTCTAGCTCTGGCATAGGTGGTAGTCTCTGTCGAGACTCGCTGCTGCCTCCTAAACTGCCGCCATACCCGAGTGATGTAGAATCTCTCCATGATCTCTGCATACCGACCTACCAGTGGCCGACTGCACAGCATGTAGCTCAGCTCATCGGCTGCATCTCCCCAACCCTCAACCTCCCTGTAGGGCCTCCATGTAAATGAGGCTATCTCATCCAAAATCTGCTGATAGTAGGTCACATCCCCAGAATGGGCATGTGATATAAACCCGAGGTACCTATAGAAATAGGGGTACCTCCTCTCCCTCGGCTGAACCCTGGGGCGCACCATAGCGATGTGCTCCCATGCCCATACTTGTGCCAGGATGGCACCGCATGCCCATGTCCGACCGTCTCTGTAGATGATCTCGTGCAGCTCGTGGTACATCTCTGCCACTATGGCAGGACCCCATGCCATCCGTTGTGGCCTGCTGATCAAGTCCACCAAAAGCTGAGCCCATCTGAGCAGAAAACCCTTCTGACTACGGTCAGTCATCAGGATCTGCGAAATGATGGAAGCCACTATACATGGCACTGGGTAGTCTCTGCCAAAATCATCTATCAGCCTCTCCCAGCTGATATGTCTATCCAGAATCGTGACATCCTGGAACATCTCCTGAACCAGGCGGCGCCCCTCAGTGGCATCCTGATCATAGTATACCTATGACAACACATAAATCATGTTAGTTTTCATCTTTTGGAAACATTACATTTTACATGACTATCTCAAAAACATGATTATACTTACAGGCTCTCCGTGGCATGGAACTCGGAGGATCCTATAGACATCCTCCAGTGTGATGGATGCCTCGCCTGTAGGAAGGTGGAAGGTGTTGTGCTCGCTGTGCCATCTCTCGGCCAGAGCAGTCAACAACCCATGGTCCGCTCAGATATAGGGGTACCTCAGCAGATACCGGAATCCCATCGCTCTAAGGTCAGCATTGCCCGGATCGTCTAGATCCTGGACACACCGCAATCCTGTCACCTTCGGCGCTCTGATGATAAGCGCTGGAAAAACCTCCTGCAAGCCAAAAATCAAGCCCGTTGTTAGCACATATCATGATGGATGTCCAAAAACTCAGTATAAAATAACCCAAAAATGTAATATTGTCTAGACCCATGTCATTTTTGCTCAAAAATGCATTAAAAATCAATATTTTATATTGGGCGATATTTTTTTTTTGGAGAAGTATCGCGTGATACTTCTCCCTATAGCGAGGTGATAAATCTTATATCGCGCGATACTTCACCCAGTATCGTGCGATCTTTCACCCAGTATCGTGCGATACTGGTGCCTAAGGTCGCGCGATACTTTGGGGACCCGCGAAGTATCGCGCGATACTTCTCCCCAAAGCGCGCGATACTTCTAAAGTATCGCACGACATTTCACCTAAGAAAAAATTTTGAAATTTAAAAATTTGAAAAATGTGCTTAAAAAAAGCTATTAAATGCGAAAAATGACTCAACAAGCTCGAGTTTTTCAAAAACTTACCGGGGCAGGATAGTGTGGTGGCCGGTTGTGCAATCGGGCGCGCTCGAATCGATGCTTGTGGATGGGAACTCCTGCTTGCTGGGCCATTTTCTCTCTCTAAAGCTCTGAAATTTTCAAATCGCTAAAAGACAAATGATTTTTGAAAATGACATTTTGACCCCTTTTATAGTCTTTTGACTTTTTGACCTCATTTTCAAAACACCTCAGAATTGCGCAAAAATTGCACCCCTAGCTAATTTCGACATCCTGGATCCATTTTCGGACTCGAAATCAAAATCCGAGGTCATCTTGATCATCAAAATCATGTTTCAAAATCTTCCCCCCTTCTGTGCAGTTGGCTGATCTTTTGAGGCCTAATCTTTTGATCTTTGTTGGGGCATCGTCATTTCTTCATTTTCATGTCTTCCAAACTTCTAGTCTTTCATTCATATTCATTCCATTCCCTCATTTCTCACGTTTGACTACATCTTTTTAGTCAGGCTGGGGCATGTTTTCATTGCCTAATGGTTAACCTATTTAACCTTTACCTTCGATTGTGATTTTATTCTGATTTGATCAAATCCTTATCAATTCGCTGTTCTCCTCTCTACCTGATTTCGATTTCGATTCCAAGGGGGCAGTACCTATGGGATTCTCATCCCCAATTGCTTGATTTTCCTGATTCAGACATCTTTTTGAGATTCTTATCTCTTACTTTGAATGTGATCCCGAATCGACCTCATGTTCAAAGGCCTTTGTTTATGCTTTGTCCGAATATGATCCCGAATCAACCTCATATGTGAGTTGTTTTGTGATCCCAAATCGATCTCACATTGCAACTTCATTCTTTGACTACATGTGTTCCCAAATCGATCACACATTAGTCAAAGACAATGCACTGCTCGCACATCAATTCAAAGAGGGGCAAATGTAATACCCCAAAATTGGCACCTATTTAATTTTATCAATTTTGGTGCATTATCTTGATTTTACATCACCAAAGTCCTAGTTCCCTAGGTAATTTTCTCTCTCCTACCTGACTTAATTTGACTTGATGTCAATTGCAAAGACCATAAATTGCAATAATCAAATATTAATATTAATTCCTAAAGTCCTTGACTTTAATTAGCTAAATTACCTCTATGATAATTTAATTTAGTTCTAAAGTCCTAAGCACTTTGAATTATATTAAAATCTACCCCTGGCTAATTACCCTTAAAAAGGAATTAATAAATATTTAGTTAATTGAATGGACACCTCTCTATTTGAATTTAATAATTCAAATTACTCGAAAGGTCACCTCCCCACATGTGGCAAATTCCATTCTTTTAATTAAATAATTCATTGTCTTTTTGTCTCAATTAGGAATGAAGAGTCCACCAATTCAAATCAAGAAACTCTTCATTCCTCTTCTAGCTTGGTCTATTTAATGAGCCTCTTTTTCTCATTCATGGAGAGCAATTTTTGAGAGCATCTACACTATAGGCATTTTTTTAGTCTCATTTGATTCATTATTTTCAAAGCTTTTTATTGCATTTATTAGATTAATATCTCATTATTAATATAATCTTTGCATCACATTTTAGACTAAATTTGCTTATTTGTTCTTAGTTTAATATCATATTTGTTTCAAGTTCTTAGATTAAGTTGCATCTCATCTTTATTTTCAAGCTCTTAGATTATTTGCATCCTCATTCTTAGATTAAATTGCTCTTCATCTTAGCTTAATTGCATTCTTGCTCATCTTTATTGCTTCTTGGAAATCCTCCATTGTTTAATTGGTCTCCCGGCTGTTGGCTCTCGTTCTAAGAGTATTCAAACACCCCATTCACATAGGAGGCAACAGGTCGCCTCACCATGGAATTTGGATTGAGTTCTTCATACTCTCTCCCGAATTCTATCAAGTGAATAATGACCATGTTGTGTTGTGCTTGATTTAGAGGTCACATTTAGTCACATACATTTTGGGTAAGGACAACTTATCCTACTGTAGAAATGACAGAGAAGGGATGGCGAGGACATCTGTATGTTAAAAACCTTCACCGCAGAAGCTTTTCTACTGGTTCATCTCTGAACTAATCCATATCCATCAAAACCCAATTGCAGATGTGCTAAAATTAAGCATACAACATGACAAATATATGTCTCATCTCATCATCTTGGTAATGGGGTGAATTTTGTTATTTTCCCAAAGATTCAATAGTGTGCAAAGGGAACAGTGCAGAAATCCTAACACTATAGAGAATCCAAAGCAACCCAATTGGATATTTTTTAGGCCTTATTTCCATGGGCATAAGATATACAAATCATCAGCTTCAACTCTACTCAAGCTGGCTCTAAAAACATCAGTTTGAACTCTACTCAGGCTGGCTATCTTTCTTTCTCTTATTAACTGAAGAGATGACAATGTGGCTTCGCCATTACACAATGCAATATGCAGAAAAGAAAACACTATTACCTAAAACTCAATCTCTGTCCTGCCAGTTCTCCTCCCTCTTCTCTACTTCCTCAACTTGTCTATTTTACAAAAAAAAGGAGTTAAACAACTAAGCACTCTTTCATTTTCTGTTTCTTCCTTCCAAAACTGGTATGGGGATCCCAAAATATATCTCCTTAACTAAGTTAACAACAGTTACCCTTGTAATGTCAGCTCGTGTGAGTTGAAAAACTCAAAATCTGGATGGCGTACCCTTAGCTGTTTCAACCAAGAATCAGCAGAGTTTGATAAAGAGATAATTCGCTGCTGGTCAACACAACCAGCACAAGTCCAGATGCTCCCTTGCAATTTGTAAGTTGAGAGCCCAAATGGTGGAAGAGTAATGTAGTGACCATCCTCAGTTTTAGTTTTGCCCATTTCCATCCTACCATTCTCTTGTCCAATCTCATTCTCTGCAAGGAGATTAAAGCCAAGCCTAGTCAAAGACATAAATAGCTTCTACTGTAGGATTACGGATGTTACTAAACAGAGTCTAAGAAACAAATTCAGAACTACTCTATATAAAAATTGATCTGAAACATGGTATACAAACCTTGAAAGGATAGAGAGAGCGTATGATATGCTAAAAAGAAGGTTGATTGTTGCAACCTATTCTTAAACATAAATTTTACTGAGAATTCTAAACCAAAACTCTAACTTTGACTGGGCCTTAAAAACTTCCACCTCTTCCACTTTTTCACTCCACTATAGGAGATGATTTAAAAAAAGGAAGCGCAGAATTGATAAGCAATTAAAACAATTGAATGACTAAGTGTTCATCTTGGAGGTGGCCTATAACGGTGGAAGAGGAATTTAAAAGAACTGAACTTACATGCGAATATGAAGGTAGGAAATACTCAAAAACGTGGAGGACCAAAATGTAAGGAAGAGGATGCAAAATTGACTTCGTTCAATGAATGGTTGGCTACAAAAGGACACAACGAATTGTTCTTTCCACTCCTGTGTGGAAAAGATATTGAAAGCTGGAGCTAGATATCAGATTCAAAAAAAGAAGTTTGGAAGGGAAGAACGCTACAGAAAGCGTCGTCATTTTCTAGGTTCCTTTCATGATTTGATGTATTTTCTACGAAATTTATTAAAAGATATTGTGATTATAGTTTTGTGAAAAAAAAAATTGTGTTTTGGTGATTATTTATTTTCATGGAAATTGGAGTAATAGCAAAAGCCAAAACTCTTTTTATTTAAACATGAAATGTTTTCACTATTAAACTAAGTATAGTCCGTGTAGAATAGACCCGGCTTATATTGTTTTGAAATATTTTAGAATAGAGGAACCACTCTTTTAGAAATACTAGAATCCATTGATCGTTGTTATAAACTTTGAAATATTAGAAGTAGTTTTAATTTTTTAGTATTGAATGATGCCAGAATAATAGCAAATTCATTTAGGATGATGACAAAAGATGTGAATATTGACAAATTGATTCATTGAAGAAATTATGTGGAATTTACTGAACATAGGAGAATTTTTTGATAGGGGTCACTGGACTTGTGATTTGATATATGTGTGTTCTCACTTATATAGGAAAAGATTTATGTATGATTTTTTGAGGTTGAGTATTTATGGTTATTTCATAAAGTGAATTTTAATAGGAAAGGATAAAATTGGATTTTATGTTTTTTTGTGATTGAACTATTTTGAAAGAGAGAATCAAAAATATTAACTATTAGATGGGTAATATCATTTTATGGAAGATATTATTGCTAAGATTAGAGCAGCATAGAACTTTATAGGTTCAAACTTTAAACATAGATTTATAAGTGAAAGCTAACCATTTGTTGAATGAAATCAAGTTAATTTTGTATATCTTAGAGAGTCTACACTAAAATGATATTGAATTAAATACTTATGTACATGTCGGTGAAACTTGATATGATTAAAGTATCGTGAAATCTACTTGCTTCTTATGTCGCTATTGTACGTTCCTTCTTTAAATCTCTTGGTATATCTATATATGTGAATGAGAAAGAATTGAGATCTCAACATGTTGTTTAAGAAAGGGTTCATGCTTTTGATTTTATATACCCGACTGATGCATTTGGTTTAACAATCTTTTGATGATAAGGATTAGGGTATGGTTATTTCTTATTAGATTACTACAAAAAAATAAAAGACCTGTAAAAGTCAAATCTTAATGAGTATATTTATGAAGGAAAGCTTAGAAATGTAAATGTGTTAGACCTATTTGTGAAGTACCTGTTAATCATGGTTATAGTTTATGCTTCCTGAATGAAATGAATTTGTTAGATATGTATCCTTGGATTTTCTCCATGTACTATGAAGAATTCAAGTTATAATTATCATTTGAACTAAAAGAGATATTGGCAGATATTATGAGTTTGACATGTTTTTGATAGTTAAGAGAAGGATATTTGTTATGTTCCTTTATGTATGTTGAATGCACCATGGAAACTTGATGTACTACGCATAAACTGTGAATCTTTGCATGATATTTTTCATATGTATGAAATGGAAGTAGATTTACAAGGTTTGTTTTGGAAGTCCATGACATGTTATATTGGAAACTGAATGTGGATGTAACAAGTAGCACATATTCCATTATTCCTTAGTTTTACTTTGTTAGATTACTTCTAGCTGGGCTGGGTATCCTTCATGTCATGAAGGATTTCGGGGAAGTGTTACTTCTTCATGGTAGGGTGAAAACACACTCCCACAATATTCTCGCCCTAGCTGACTTTTGTGAACAATTTTCTGAAGCATTTTTTTCAGGAAGGTCTTTACCTTACAGTGTTATACACATCTGGTATTCAACATGGTGGTATTTCTCGACTTTGAGGTTTACCTTTACTATTATGAAATGGAAGATCATAATTGAAGCTAATCTCAATCATTTACTATATGTTTCGACAATTGATCGAAAATCTATTGAGATGTTATCCTGGCATGATAGTTTGTTCTTGCTTGTATTTGATGTGACATTTTTTATTGTGTTTTCTTTAGGACACTCGACAGATGGTCGAATTTTAGCTTATTTTGGACAAAGGTATGTTTTATCATTTTGGCAAATATGATGGTAATTGTACTTCTTTTATTTCTATTTCATAGGGAATCTATTGGTAACTTGTCGGCTTATGTAATCGACCTTTGACTTGTTGACTGACTCCCTTGTATTGTGAGTTTTTACTGATGTGGCTTTTGTGTCGTAAGTTCAGTCTTTACATATGGTATCAAAGCTCTGGGTTTCATACTGGGACCTTGAGTTCACTATCCTTAGTTGCAACCCTTAGTCACAAAAATTGTGAGTTGATTAATGCTTAGACTATAAATGTAACTATGGTTCCCTAGATTGACTAGAGTGTCTTCCAATTTTAGTTTATCTTGATAGAAAAGGATAGGATGTTCCTTGTTTGGTGGAAATAGACACTTGAGGGATAATATTTCTTACATGTGAAATTTTTTGAATGTCCCTAGTTGCTCTTGAAACTATGAAAGTTTGAAATAGTTATGTGAGCTTGATAATTGTTTACCAAGTTGAGTGGTGTGATTGCTTCCTATTTTATATTGCAAAATGTTAGAATATGTGAAAAATTATGAGGCATATTTTGTGTGAGATACACTTAAAAATTTGATATCTATTTCTCTACATTGGTGTAGCAAAGAAAGAATATATTGAATTCTATGAGAAATTATGTAGTAAATAATGATGGTTATGCAATAAAGTTATGAGAGCTTGCCATAATTTAGGACTTGGCTTGTGATAAATGATGGAAATATGTATCACTGTAAGGTATATTTACAAGTGTTATGAAAGTATTTTAATGCTAGAAGCTTATAAAATTCTTGGTGCAGAATAGTTCAACATGTTTTATTTGAAACATAAATTTGTAGAAAATTTGTGAATATATATTTATGTCTTACCTTGCATGGCATGAGATTTCAAAAGAAAAGAGAGAATTAACAATTCATGTGGGTTGGCTTTAGTGGATACAACAATGTTGTTTAAGATAATTGAATGTGTTATTGCATGATGATGTAACCTTTGAGATTTATGTGCTAGAAATATGGTCATGTTCTTTAGTGTACCTTGGATGCAAGGTGACGTGTAGCTTTTACTTCCTTCTTGTGGCTAGTGTTAGTCACTCTGTAAATGTGATTTAGTTTCAATTTATGTTTTATTTTGAACTTTGAAAGTGGTGAAGGACTAGCTTGAAAGTTTGAGTTCTCTTGTGACCACCTAGCCATCAATTTTGAATTTTTTTTTCAATCAACTGAAATTTTTTTCACAATTACTTCTGATTTTTTTTTATGACCGTTGATGGTCTGAATTGAAATTTGCAACTTGAAATATTATGATCTTAGGGTGGCTAGAATATGTGTTTTATGTTTCTAGTCCTATGATGTGAAGTAATGTCATCTATCATGTTCAACTTATAATATTGATAAATTGTGAAAGGGAGTAGATTGCAAAGAATAAACCATTCCTAATCTTGCATTCATATCTTACTTGAAATATGTTTCAACTATTATCGAATGATCAAACTAAATTGACATGCAAAGGGTTGTGTATATTAGAAATTCATTTTATGAAATAATTAACATTGATTGATGTTCTTTGATGTGATTTTTGGATGCTATGAGGAGCATTGCATGGATACTCAAGATATGATGAAATCCATAGAAAATATATCTTTTTGACATTAATATGATAGTACTAGCACATGGGTGATTATATTTGAGACCTTGCATGAAATTATTATGAGGTGATTGAATGATGCATTTGATGATCGACGAGTATGTTGCCATCTTTTTATGAAAAAAGGGATAGAATTATTTGTTTATGAAGCACTATTGGTGTTTTTGATAGAATGGTCAACACCTCCTACTTTGTATGTGTATTTTTATTTGACTAGATGGTTCAAATTATGTGATTTCCTATTCATGAATGAAACTTTTCATGATGTAGGGCATACTTCTTTTGATTAGTTGATTGTTGTATGATTTACATGCTCTTGTTTAATGTATAGTTGTATGAAAGGAAATTATATGAAATGCATGAATTGCATCTTCTTTTTTCTTTCTTTATATGAGAATTGGAAAGCTTACCTTCAGGTGAGGGGTGCCAAATGTGGAAAAAAAAGGGAAGGGTAGAAAGAGATGTTCCTCTACCTACCAGTGTTCATTCCTGGTGATAAAAAGATGCTTTGGCCAAAGCTTGTTCGCATATGTTTTTATAAATATTCTGCCCATATTTCATCTCCCTGCCATATCCATATATAGTTCTACTTAGACATATGTAGAAAGTAGTTAGTTTCATGGCTGCACTAGATACCCCCTGCCTTTTATTTTTTGGGCATTGCAGGGTTGGGAATTCTGCAAGTAGGTAGAATTCCAAGGAAGTGTAAGACTTTGTGGATAGTACGGACAAGTGTTTGAGCCACACTCCTATCTCAAGATTTGCAGATGGACGACTGACGGTCTGATGACATAGGAGACATGGACTTATAGAAGGGCAAATGTCCAATTACAATTAAGTGTCTTGTTTCATGATTGACATTTATGGTTATGATTTTGGATGCATTGTTATAGATGTATAACATACATTGATGGGTTGATTCTATATGGTGATGAATTATCATGATTTATTTGGATGTTATGCTTAGATGAAGCACATTAGAATTATATTGATGAAAATGTGAATGCTTATTCATATTAAGATGTAAGACTTGTAGGACTTATATTATTTTACATATAATTAAAATATAATTGTGACAAGATGGGCATGAGGGCCTAGGTCACATAAATAGAAAATGTATCCACTAACCTTTACACCCGTGATTTGTGAAAAGGAGTGAATGACTTTATCACTTAGTAAGTACCACATGTTAGATGGTACGCATGAATAATTATCAAATTGCTATTTAAAGTATATTTTAGTTGAAATTTTGCAATCTTCAAATGACTCTTTTCTCTTGAATATAGAATATTGGAATATTTATTTTCTAAAGTATTAACACTATGATTGGGCTAAAAATATTATGAGTGTATAAATATGAGCATGCCAAGAATGTGGATCCAATGCAACCAGAAATGTGCTCAATTTATTGTGATACCATGGTAAGGTATAGTAAGCACAAGTATGTAGGTACTTTGTTGCTACTTAAGAGTATCATGAAAGTTATTTCTAAAAGCATTGAGTATGAGAATGTTAGATTTTCAATTTTTATTATGATAGCGACATGAGCTGATTCTTTGATGTTGTTCCTATGTCTCATAGATGGAACAACACATTATAATAGAGGGGGAATATTGTTGGAGAGAGGTAACTCTAACCTTGTAAAATTGAAGGATAGTAATGAAATTCACACACTCACATAGAAAATTTTATTGAAATAATTATGATTCAAGTATGTTTGTTTTTCTCTAAATGTGTTTTGTTTTTGGTACATGTACATACTACAATGCATACTGATGAAAATTTGGCTTTATGTAAGAAAATGAAATCGAATCTTGTAGATTTTATGCTAGAATCAAAAAGTGTATACATGCATTTATCTTGAAAATTTGAATAATGGAAAATGATTTATAAAACATGCCAATAGTGAATTACTTTATATATTTAAAATATATTTGTGATTTTGATCAATGCATCGGGACATGCATTCTTTAAGGGGGGAAGGATGTCACAACCTATTCTTAAACATAAATTTTACAGAGAATTCTAAACCAAAACTCTAACTTTGATTGGGCCTTATTAAAATGAAAGTAAAGGTGGAAGACATATCTTAGACAACTGTCACGTAAACTTCCACCTCTTCCACTTTTTCACTCCAATAGAGGAGATGATTTAGGAGAACGAAGTGTAGAATTGTTAGGCAATTAAAACAATTGAATGACTAAGTGTTCATCTTGGTGGTGGCCTATAACGGTGGAAGAGGAATTTAAAAGAACTGACCTTACATACAAATATGAAGGTGGGAAATACTCAAAAATGTGGATGACCAAAATGTATGGAAGAGGATGTAAAATTAACTTCATTCAATGAATGGTTGGCTACAAAAGGACATAGGGAATTATTATTTAGGGAGGGGGACTTACTCCTGTGTGGAAAAGATACTAAAAGTTGGAGCTAGATATCAAATTTAAAAAAAGAAGTTTGGAAGGGAAGAATGCTACAAAAAGCGTCATCAATTTCTAGGTTCCTTTCATGATTTGATGTGTTTTCTATGAAATTTATTAAAAGATTATTGTGATTATAGTTATGTAAAAAAAAATGTGTTTTGGTGATTATTTATTTTCTTGGAAATTGGATTAATAGAAGAAGCCAAAACTCTTTTTATTTAAACATGAAATGTTTTCACTATTAAACCGAGTATAGTCCTTGTAGAATAGACCGGCCATATATTGTTTTGAAATATTTTAGAATAGAGGAACCACTCTTTTAGAACGACATCATAGATATGTTTATTTTGTTGGGAACTTTTAGCATATTGGAAGAGATCTTTCTTTGAATACCTCACCAATGATGTTCTATGTTTCCTCATGTTGTTGAGTGCCTCCATGTCTTAATTGAAGCCTAAAGCCTATGAAAGAGTTTTAGAATGTGAGCTTCCTTTGTGAAGTAAGCTATTTTGAACTAGTCTTTTATTTTTTTTATTTTTGCATAAGTAATGAAGGACAAGTTTAGGTGTGATTAAAATCTTAAAATTTTTGGTAATTTCATTCAAATTTTTTGAATTTGCCAGCGAATATTTATGAGGAATGAGAACATAGAGTATTGACTCATGGTAATTGGAGACAAAGTGAATAAAAGAAAATAGAACCGTTTGTTTTAGAAACCGTTTGAGCCTACCTTTGTGTGATTAACCACCAATCATTTAAGACTCTTGATTGTTTTTTTTTATAGTTTTATCTCTAGCTTATCTTTTAATACAGTGAGTCAAGCTTAGCTTTAATGTAGTTTATTTTGGGTTTTAAAAACTTTTACATCAAGCCTTGTGTGACTGTGAAATTCTGGTGCGAATTTTTGTTCAATGATTCTATATTATTTTCTTGCTTGGAAAGAATTAAAACTTTATTAAAATACTAGAACCCATTGATCGTTGTTATAAACTTTGAAATATTAGAAGTGGTTTTAATTTTTCAGTATTGAATGACGCTCGAACAATAGCAAATTCATTTAGGATGATGACAAAAGATGTGAATATTAACAAATTGATTCATTGAAGAAATCATGTGGAATTTACTGAACATAGGAGAATTTTTTGATAGGGATCATTGGACTTGTGATTTGATATATGTGTGTTCTCACTTATATAGGAAAGACTTATGTATGATTTTCTGAGGTTGAGTATTTATGACTATTTCATTAAGTGAATTCTAATATGAAAGGATAAAATTGGATTTTATGTTGTTTTGTGATTGAACCATTCTGAAAGGGGGAATCAAAAATATTAACTATTAGGTGGATAATATATATCATTTTATGGAAGATTTTATTGCTAAGAACTTTATACGTTCAAACTTTAAACATAGATTTATAAGTGAGAGCTAACCATTTGTTGAATGGAATCAAGTTAATTTTGTATATCTTAGAGAGTCTACACTAAAATTATATCAAGAATTAAATAATTATGTACTTGTTGGTGAAACTTGATATGATTAAAGTATTGTGAAATCTACTTGCTTCCTATGCCACTATTGTACGTTCCTTCTTTAAATCTCTTGGTACATCTATATATGTGAATGAGAAAGAACTGAGATCTCAACATGTTGTTTAAGAAAGGGTTCATGCTTCTGATTTTATATACTTGACTGATGCATTCGGTCTATCAACCTTTTGATGATAAGGATCAGGGTATGGTTATTTCTTATTACATTACTACAAAAAAATAAAAGAGGTAAAAGTCAAAGCTTAATGAGTATATTTATGAAGGAAAGCTTAGAAATGTAAATGTGTTAGACCTATTTGTGAAGTACCTGTTAATCATGGTTATAGTTTATGCTTACTAAATGAAATGAATTTTTTAGATGTGTATCTTTGGGTTTTCTCCATGTATTCTAAAGAATTCAAGTTATAATTATCATTTGAACTAAAAGACATATTGGCAAATATTATGAGCTTGACATGTTTTTTATAGTTAAGAGAAGGATATTTGTTATGTTCCTTTATGTATGTTGAATGCATCGTGGAAACTTGATGTACTACGCACAAACTATGAATCTTTGCATGATATTTTCCATATGTATGAAATGGAAGTACATTTACAAGGTTTGTTTTGGAAGTCCATGACATGTTATTTTGGAAACTGAATGTGGATGTAACAAGTAGCACATATTCCATTACTCCTTAGTTTTACTTTTTTGGATTACTTCTAGCCGGGCTAGGTATCCTTCATGTCAGGAAGGATTCTGGGGAAGTGTTACTACTTTGTGGTAGGGTGGAAATGCACTCCCACAATATTCTCGCCCTAGCTAACTTTTGTGAGCAATTTTCTAAAGCATTTTTTCAAGAAGGTCTTTACCTTATAGTGTTAGACGCATCTGGTATTCGACATGGTGGTATTTCTCAACTTTGAGGTTTACCTTTACTATTATGAAATGGAAGATCATAATTGAAGCTAATCTCAATCTTTTACTATATATTTTGACAATTGATCAAAAATCTATTTAGATGTTATCCTAGCATGATAGTTTGTTCTTTCTTGTATTTGATGTGACATCTCTTATTGTGTTTTCTTTAGGACACTTTACAGATGGTCGACTTTCAGCTTATCTTGGACAAAGGTATGATTTATCATTTTGGTAGATATGATGGTAATTGTACTTATTTTATTTCTATTTTATAGGCAATCTATTGGTATCTTGTCGGCTTATGTAATCGGCCTTTAACTTGTCGACCAGCTCCCTTGTATTGTAGGTTTTTACTGATGTAGCTTTTGTGTCGTAAGTTAAGTCTTTACACTGATAGATCCCTAACAGTTCACCCTATCACTATGTGATAAAGAAGATACCTGGAATCAAATCTCTCACTTTAATAGGATTCAGACTTTTCTTGCTTACAATTTCAAATCAGAAGATGCATAACATGAAAAAAAAGGCTTATAGCTTGTATCATTAGACCTTACATGTATCTAACAACAAAATCTTCAATAGTAGAGCACCTTGTTGGAAAAATAGTTAGCGCTCCCCTCGGGATTCATGACATGGCTTAACCGCCTCTTGTGTCTTCTATAAGTCTAGTGGTTGTATTGGGCATTAAAAGGTCAATCTTTTAGTGGAACGACAACCACTACTTGTAACAAGTGGTATCAGAGCTTGGTCATAGGTTTGAATCCCCTCAGGTAGCGCTGAGGGGGAGATTGTTGGCAAAATAGTCAGTGCTCCCCTCAAGATTCATGACATGGCTTAACCGCCTCCTGTGTCTTCTATAAGTCTAGTGGTTGTATCGGACATTAAAAGGTCGATCTTTTGGTGGAATGACAACCACTACTTGTAACACACCTACCATGAAACAGACATCCAACTTGCTTGAGAGAGATCATTGCTTTTATTAGAGACAAATGAACATACTTGGCCACATAGGACCACCTCTGGCTTTATTTATTTTGAAATTTTAAGTTTAATTTTATCTAGTAGTTGTTCCTAGTATTCCATATTTTCTAAAAATATTAGAGGCATTTCCACAATTTAGTAAATTGGTTGTTATAAATGATTTCATCTAGTGACTATCTCAATTTTATTTACATTGGGTAGAAATTTATAGAATTTCTATCCTAACAATAAAGATTTAACTAAAATCTTAATAACTCATTTGATAGTTGATTTAAATGATTGGTAAATCAAAGAACATAGTTCCAGTTAAACACAACTCTTAAAAAAAATGAAACTTACACTCTACGGAATATAATCTAAGAGGAAATAAAAGTAGAACATATATAAATTTTGAGATCTCTGTTTAATAACATAAGAGCTACAATTTACAAGTGCGTTTAATATAAGAAGAAATCGTTGGTCATTCAGTCTTTCCATATCCCATGCTCTTGTCCTAAGGAAAAAATTTCTCTGGATGTTTCTCATAGCTTTTACCCAAGTTGATTAAGTTGTAAAAACATAGCAACAGAGGCGTTAAACATATCAAATGAGTGATGTTGTTCATTCCTCCGCACCCTACTACAGTCTTTTCTTTTCTTTTTTAAAGCAAAACAAAAGAAGAGAAGAAAACTAAACAGAATAGTGGTAAAATAGACCACATGGGGAGCAAGGATAAAAGGAACCTGGTTCTCATCTGCTGAGTCATCAGAAGAACCAGTTAAATTTATTACATCAAAGCCCAATTAAAAAAATTACAAGCCAAGTTGCATTTTGTTTTAATAGATATAATTTTAATATTTCCTCCATATAACTAGGTAAGGTGAGTAAAAACATAGAGGAAGGATTAGATCCTAAAAATAAAATAAAAAAACTCAAAACTGTCAATTGGCGTGACAAGGATGAAGTATAAAAAGGAAGAGGATTTAACACAGAAAATAAAACTATCCTCTGGTCTTTGAAATTCCAGTAGTCGTACTCTCAAAACAATATAAATTTTAACATGAGGAAAACAATTATTTTAACACAGACATATCTACAATACTCATAGCTTTAGAAAGAGTAGACAGTTTTAACAAGCACAACGGAGCTAAATCTTTATGTTCATAAACATTTATGTAAAATTGTTTTGCATTCCACCCAAAATAAATAAGAAGAAGATAACCTAGAGTTCTTTGTTCGTTACAGAGAGCTTAATCTCCCAAATCCTTTTCTTCTCTAAGTCTTCCCTTCCCTTTTAAACTACCACTCTAGATTACTATAAATAGAATCTTAACTCCTCCATTCCACCAAGTGTTGAGAAAGCCCCTTCATTCAAGGTAAAAATAAAAATGATATTTTATAACATAATATCTGTTTCTAACATGATAAATCATCTTTTACATTTAATAACATCCTAACATATCAGACAATTTCATATATATATATTTATTAAATCAAAACAAGTCTAACAAGGTTAATTATTCGACTTAGGTCATCAACATGCGACCAAGTCCAAGAGTAAATTAAAGTTGCTAATTAACTTAAGAGTTATGAGTCTTCAAAATCAGCTATGACATCCTTCCCCTCTAAGAGGAGACATCATCCCAGTGTCTTATGAAAATACAACAAATGTTCTCACGTCATATACTAAACTAAAAAATATGAATCAAATAACATATAAGAGTCTATGGAAGTAAATGCAGAAAATATCTAATCATATCATCTGCATCCTCCCATGTAGCTCTATCGATAGAGAATTGGTCCCATTGGACCTTATACTACAAGATTTCTCTCTCACGCACCTGGATTGTACATTGGTCAATGATACTCAATGACTCCACTAACACCACTCCTTGATCCTGTACTTGTAAAGCACACCAATCAAGGATATGAGAAGCATTTGTATGGTAGAGCTTTGAAATAAAGATACATGAAACACATTATGAATACGGGAAAGAGCGGGTGGCAAGGCCGGTCTATACGCAACCAAGAATCAACAGTTACCCTTGTAAGGTCATCTTGTGTGAGTTGAAAAACTCAAAATCTGGATGGCGTACCCTTAGCCGTTTCAACCAAGAATCAACAGAGCTTGACAAAGAGATAATTCGCTGCTGGTCAACACAACCAGTAGAAGTCTTGATGCTCCCTTGCAATTTGTAAGTTGAAATCCCAAATGGCAAAAGAGTAATGTAGTGGCCATCCTCAGTTTTAGATTTTCCCAATTCCATCCTACCATTCTCTTGTCCAGTCTCATTTTCTGCAAGTAGATTAAAGCCAAGCCTAGTCAAAGACATAAATAGCTTCTACTATAGGATTAAGGGTGTAACTAAACAGAGTCTAAGAAACAAATTCAAAACTGCTCTATATAAAAATTGATCTGAATCATGGTATACGAACCTTGAAAGGATATAGAGAGTGTATGATGTGTTAAAAAGTAGGCTGATAGATCCCTAATAGTTCGCCCTGTTGGTATGTGATAAATAGGATACCTGGAATCAAATCTCATACTTTAATAGAATTCAGACTTTTCTTGCTAACAATTTCAAATCAGAAGATGCATAACATGAAAAAAAAAAGGCTTATAGCTTGTATCATTAGACCTTACATGTATCTAACAACAAAATCTTCAACAGTAGAGCACCTACCATGCAACAGACATCCAGCTTGCTGGAGAAAGATCGATGCTTTTATTAGGGACAAATAAACATACTTGGCCACACAGGACCGCATCTGGCTTTATTTCTTTTGAATGTTTAAGTTTAATTTTATCTAGTAATTGTTTCCAGTATTCCATATTTTCCAAAAAGATTAGAGGCATTTCCAGAATTTAGTGAATTGGCTGTTATAAAAGATTTCATCTAGTGAGTATCTCAATTTTATTTATGTTGGGTAGAAATTTCTAAAATTTATAGCCCGACAATAAAGATTTAACTAAAATCTTAATAACTCATTTGAGAGTTGATTTAAATTATTGGTAAATCAAAGAACATAGTTCCAGTTAAATATGGCTCTTAAAAAAAATGAAACTTACACTCTAAGAAATATAAGAAGAGGAAATAAAAATAGAACATAATTATATATAAATTCTGATCTCTGTTTTATAACATAAGAGCTGTAATTTACAAGTGCATTTAATATAAGAAGAAATTGCTAGTCATTTAGTCTTTCCATATCCCATGCTCTGGTCCTAAGGCAAAAATTTCTTCTACCCAAGTTGATTAAGTTGTAAAAACATAGCAAAAGAGGCGTTATACATGTTAATGTATTAATCATTAGGGTTTATAAGTTAGTTTATATTTTAGTTTTGGTAGTTTTTCTATAGTAGTTAATTGCTATTTGACTGCCTTATTTATGTAATCAATCTTGATAAACAAGTAATAATAATGTTTGGATTATCTTTTATTCTATTGCATTCCTGGGTCTAACAGTGGTATCAAAGCTACAAAGTGTTCTTGTGCTTGTGCGATGGAGGAGTCTGAAACAATTGAATGAGGTAAAATTTATTTATGTACCTGAACAACATGAAGTTCTATTATTGATGTTAGACATGGGCATCCACATGACATATTGAATCCTCCTAGTTTGTGGGTTCTAGCCTCTCGAATAGAAATAAAAACATTTTCTCAAATAAGATTTAGTTACATTTAGACAAAGTAAATCGATTATAAAGCGAAATATGACATGCCCAACAGTTGTCGATTTGGGGAAACTGAATTCAATTAAGTGATTGGTATTCTAGACTGCAAAAGGCATTCAGTCTTTTATGTTTTATTCTAAATTTATATTGCTAGCAGTTCACGGGCATGTGGTTGTCTGGCAAAGAAACTGAGTATTGAACTTTTGAATGAGTTTAAGTTTATAATGGTTTTTGCCAAGAACTGTTACACGAAGTTTATGCTGGTGTTGAATCCTAATTTTGCCAAGTTGAAGAGTTGATATCTGCCATAGAATAGTCTGACAGTCACTACGGAAAAGAGCCTATGAAAGATCTATGTTTCAGAGTCCATTCAGAAGAGTCGAGCGTGGTAAAAAGGTTCTGCTTGACAACAATAATCAAGGAAGGTGAAATGACTGTTGGTGAGCTTGATGCATCAAGTTGTTCTAATACTTATTTGGTGTTGTCGTATTAAGTTAATAATATTGAAAATTGCAAGATTGTGAGCCTCTAATCAACATTTACAGAGAAGTATAATGAAACTTTAAGCTATTATATTGTTTAGTAGACATTATTGTCATCGGCATATTAAAATCTTTTGGACCTCTGATGAATGTTTAAAAAAAAGAATAATGAGATATGCAGATTTGAGCGAATGATTATTGGAGCTAGGAAGAAGAATGTGTTGACAGTCATTTCGAAAGGGACCCTAGAAGGAGAAGTATGAGAGTGCAGGATTACTTGTATTTGGTGTAGCCCGAAAGATTTGAACCGGGTTTCAAAAAGACTCGAATGGTGATGAATCACAGCCTCAGCCTTTGAAGGAACCGACAACAGTCTCCAAATTTGGTAAGATAAAACAATGATTAAGGTTGGAATATAATAGTGGATGTTGTTACCTTAAGTTGATGTTATTGTCTTGTGAATAAAGTCAAGATTATAAGTCACCAATTCAATGAGATATGTGGACATTAAGAATATTTTGATGTATCCGAAGTTTCTCCAGGACCTCAAATTCCAGCTTCACATATTCAGTGTTCTTACACTTTTCCAGAAATGAATCCAGTGATTCAATAATTTTTTGGTACAACTCCTGTACAACTTTTGTAGGAGTTCACTTTGGTTCATCAACTTTTGTGGACATAAACTGTTGCATTCTCCTGCTTAGCAAATACTGATTAGTATATTGGAAAATATTTCAATAATTCCATCAATGAAATCATGTCACTAATATTTTTTTCCTCTCATCTATCATGGGAAGGAATATTATATATATGTCAGATTCAAGTTCAAGTGAGTGGTAATTACAACAGTTCAATGTATGTTGTTCTCAAACAAATGGACAAAACAAGTCTATTGCACCTAATGTGTGTTATCATCAAATTGTAACATGGACAGAACAAGTCCATTGCACCCATTGTGTGCTAAGTCCATTGCACCTAATGTGTGCTATCATCAAATTGTAACATGGATAGAACAAGTCCATTGCACCCAATGTGTGCTATTTTTCAGTTATTGTGCACTCATAGTGTGCTAATTCAAAATGGACAAAATAAGTCCCAATTTGAGGCCTATCAAAGCAATAGGCTCATTATCAAAATTTGAGACCCACCAAAGCAATGGGCTCAAGTATAAAAGTTTGCACCCTGTCAAGAAAAAAAAAAGGTAAGTTCAAAGGTAAGTTCAAATGGATTTTAAATCCTGCCATAGTAACAAGCTTCCAAAAGATGATTCAGATCAACCAGGAGTTGTTTCCACCAAAGCTCGTGGCTACAATCTAAGTTTGAGGAGTATCAAATGCTCCTTTATTTCATGATAACCCCTTCAGATTAAGGGGAGGATGTTAATGTATTAATCATTAGGGTTTATAAGTTAGTTTATATTTTAGTTTTGGTAGTTTTTCTATAGCAGTTAAATTGCTATTTGACTGCCTTATTTATGTAATCAATCTTGATGAAAAAGTAATAATAATGTTTGGATTATCTTTTATTCTATTGCATTCCTGGGTCTAACAATACATATCAAATGAGTGTTGTTGTTCATTCCTCCACACCCTGCTATAGTATTTTCTTTTTTTTTAAAAGCAAAACAAAAGAAGAAGAGAAGAAAACTAAACAGAACAATGGTAAAATAGACCGCGTTGGGAGCAAGGAGAAAAGGAACCCGGTTCTCATCTGCTGAGTCATCTGAAGAACCAATTAAGTTTATTACATCAAAGCCCAATTAAATTATCTCAAAAACTGGTGCTTGAACACCCTTGATGAAAAATAGATAAGTCTGAACCCAACTGCCATGATATGTAACAAGGAAGATAAATAACTAGCAATTGTATTTTGATAAGGTGTAATGGTTACGCTGACAGGAAGATATATCGAGGAAATACATTAGAGGACGTGGAGAAAATTTCATACACTGATCATGTGTAATACATTTTTTGGTTTCTTTATCTTTAAGACCTAAAGAACAATATGAAATTGATGTCTTCATATTGTTGAGTTGAGTGCAAGCAATTTTGTTGATCAATACACATGTTGGATTCTTGAAATTGACTTTGATCCCGTCATGGGTTCAGTAGATTATGCAGAAGAGAAATTTGTAATAGTGGAATTAATACTTCAAGAATAATTGAGGTGTATGGTTGTAGTGACTTTGAGTTGTGCACTTTCATTTCATAGAGAAATAGTTGTAATCAAGATCCCTCCTCCCTTATCATTGTGTATGGATTATTTTGTATTTTGGAATATAACTCACAATAGAACATTGGTTGAATAGATGAAATTGTAGTTTTTTTATCTGCTATTTTGAGATAAATAGATTCATTAAAACCTTCAATTTTTATATTTATCTATATATTTCAAACTAAAAATATAAGAAAAGAAAAAAAATTCATTTATCACAACAAAATGCATTGTATCCAAATGTTGAGATGCATAAATAGTTGTTCAAATCTTATAGTTCAAAATATAATTTTTCCTCAACTAAAAGTTTCTAATGACATGGATAAAGTTCACTTTTTCTCATATAAAATTTGCATTTATACTTAAACAAAGATAAATAATTTTTTAAAGATATTAAAAGAAAAATATCCCAACCTTTTATTTGTTTGAAAAAGAAATTTTTTTATTAATATGAACTAAAATTAACAAGAAAGATCTAAAAACTATGGGTGATCTTCTAAAAAGGCTCAATGCTTCAAATGTACCATTCATTCCCATGAGAGATGGAATTAATGAATTTGATTCAAAAATCACACATTTGAATAGAATCCTAATAACAATATCATAATTTGACTTGTGAAAAATACTTCATAAAAAGGTCCAATAGATAAGAATTATGAGGATGAATGTCCCTATTGAGTGTACTAGTCATTCTCATAAAAGTTACTTCAAGTGAGAAGCACATACTTGTCTGGTTCATATATTCCAAAATAGAAACCATGATATGCAATACCATTCCTCATTCCTATTCAATACATAATAAAAGAATTCCTACTCAATTAACACAAATTCTTTTTGATCTTTCTAAATTTAAAACTATATTTTTAAAAATATTTGTGTAATTCAATGGAAAGATATAAATAAAATGTAAATAAAAAAATCACATTTATATGATAAATTAAAAATTAATTTTAATAATAAATATTCTTAATATTATAAATTATATATAATATTTGAAACATCTTTTATGTACATATTTTTGATTTTTTAAATTTAAAAACTTTATATTTTTAACATTTAAAAATGTAAAATTTTTAATGATTTTTCTAAATCGAAAATTAAAAATTATTTATATATTTAAATATTTTTGTATGTAATTTTAATTTTTTAAATTTAAAAATATTATATTCAAATTTTATCTTATTGCATGAAATGTATTCATCAATTTTAAATTTGTCTCAAACCATTGAAGCATTTTTTCATATTACATTAAACTTTAATTTATAGTAGCTTGCATTGAATTCTAAAAGAGTACTCTTTAAATCTGAATTGAATGTTTTTTTTCTAAAGCTCTAAGTCTTGCTAACCATCTATAAACATGTAACCATGAGCATGTCCCAATTTTTAGTTATTATTTCCACAACATCCACATCCCCAATAATCATGACAGTGTTCATCGAAAAATCAACTATACAGAATTAACAGAATTAACTCACATTAACAAATTTTATATGTGTGTGTACCAAGAGCATTTACATATTTTACCTTGGCTGCTAAAACTATTTTCATTGCCTTTCTCAGATTACAATTTGTTGCGACCACAAATTTTTGTGCAAGCCACAATATTGTCAACTACCATATTTATAGTGCATTTTCTCAAACTTATATGCTGCTCTAAAAGTTATAATTTAGATTTCTTTAATAATTTGATTTCTCATATTTCAATTTTAAAGCAATATAGATAAATTTAAAAACCTTCATGTTAGTAGTTTGATAAGCACTTTTCAAAAGTTATTCCAAGTCCTCTCTAAATCTCTTTTCTGTGGAGTATCTTCAAGAACAAATATGAGTTTTGTAGAGAAATATTTTTTCTTGCTATAGTCAATTTGCAATAAAAATAACACAATAAGCTAATTAATTCTTCAAGAAATTACGATTGAATGTGAATAGAAAATGTGAAATTCATACATAAAAAAGAACCTTCTCCCTCTTGCTATACATTGGAAATGTCTACAATCAAAACACATAACACTAGACCATGGTTGTACTTAGATGCCATAAAAAAATAGGAGCTGAAAATCTTATTTTAGATCTCCATTCAATAATACATTTATATATTTTATTTCGCTAATAAATGATACAACTATATTGCTAATATACTTTGAATGTTTCATTGTCTTTATGCTATAATTATTAAATAAATCACTTATAATCATTAGAAATGAATTTTTTAAATCATTGTTTATAAAATACATGATGTAAATAAATTTAGGAAATGATAGTTAATTTTCAGTCAATAAAGATGCATAATATATCTTAATAAGTTATTACATAATATTAATATATTACAATATGAAAATTTAGTTTAATATTAAAACACTACTTATTGTAAGGTTGTAAAAATATTTAATTAATAAATTATTTTTTAATTACATATATTCACTTATCATAAATGATTATATGAATTGATTTTAATATGAAAATTTTAATTTAATATTATATTAAATTAGTAAAATAATTTTTAATTAATAGGTCTCTATTTTTTTGTCATGGATTTGCATTATTGTCATGACTTGTCAGCTATAAATTTAATACAAAATTAGTTTGAATGTGCATCATATAATAGTAGATTAGCAAGTGAATAAATTACATAACTCTTGGTGAACTTACCCTAAACAACAAGAGACATAAACCATATTATTGTTGTAGTTAATGCGAGACAATTTAAAAAAATTTATTTTAATACTTCTTTTGTATTGAAAATTCAAACTAAATTCATATTATCATACAAATAGCCAAATAAATACTACATAGGGCCTGTCATTGAGATCCTTTGACCTATCAAGAGATGTTCTCACCAAAATCTTATTATATTTTCCTTGGTCCATTCAAAATCAAGCACAACCCAACTTTATTCCTTCTCTTTTGCAGAAATGGAAGTATTTCTATATAATGAATAGAATCAAAGTCATAAAATTAGAATCAAAAGTAAGCACCTAAATGATACCAAGTTTAAATCTTTTACAATTAAAAAAAATAGTTTATTTAGGATTTCCAAAAAGATATGTAATTTTTTTTAAAGATTTTTATTAATTTTATTAACAATCTACTCTATTTGTAATTCCCCGCAAGGGAACCCAGGAGAAATTAACCTAAACATGCAACTAAGTTACATAATAATTTTTTTCTTAAGTGTTAACAAACAACAACAACAACAATAGTTTACAATGCGAAAGCAATACCGAATAATTTACAACTCACATATGAATACAACTCAACATAGATTACAAATCTCAAGGGTTCCTTAACGTAGATTACGTAAGCATTAATTAATTACTTTAGATTAGATATAATTACAAATCTCATGTATACTAATGAATGACAAATACAACATCATATAAGAGATAACATAAATACAATTGGTACCCTAAGGTATCCATCATAATCCACATCCACTGCACATGTTGCAAGGTATATAATACAATAACCAAAATAAAGTACAACATGATATCATCTAAATAACTGATACAAGGGTGCAAGGAAACACATAATAGGAAAGATAAGAACACATCTCCATCAATGAAGAACAAGAAGGAACAACTGTTGTAGGGATCATCCAGCACTGGTACACAAACATTGGAATCTCAATTGGTAAAAGAATCATTACCACTCGACTTCATGGAACCTAAATGGTCCACTCCCACTGTAATGAGGAGATAAAAACATATCCCAATCGGATAACAAACATTACCAATCAACACAATACAAGCTAAGGAAGAGATCCTGAAATCTTTCTAACACAAAGGGTACAATAGGACAATAAGGTATAACATACTCAACCAGAGGCAACCAACACATGTAGGAAACCTAAGATGCATAAAGGGAAGTGTCATCACACGAACCAACTCTAAGGTTATTCTAGTAGTATCTCAAGACCCCGGTGCCCTAGTGACTCTTTGGGGTATCAGTGACCTCTTATGAAGATGAGGTACTAACTATGCTATATCCAGTCCATGTAGGCGGCAAGCATCTTCCCACTCCCATCCTAGTCAAAACTCAATTAGGAACACATGCATGGGTGAGGCACATAATAAATTATTAATTCATTTTAAACTCTCAATGTCATTTAATTATCAATTGTTAAGCCACTTGCAATAAGATATCCTTGTAGCCACTTGCGGGCTCTGACACCAATTACAAGCCGCTTCCCACCTATACACTTAGTTAACCTACCTAGATTCACAAACTGAATAACATCCAAAGATCACAATAAAGCCCTCACAATGGACCCACAAAGTCATATGGAACATGCACTAAACACAATACCACAAAAAAATAATACCATAAGACCATACCCAAAGTCTCCATATAAAATATCTAAGCAACAAATATTGAGTAAACCAAAATCAGACTATAAACATCACATAATTGCACATCTTGAGCCTCTAGTACATTCCTAGGGAAAACATAGTAAGACTCCCATAACACCCACATTCACTTCATAAAATCTTCAATAAACACATTTAAATAAATTTTCCAAATACCATTAGAACTCTATCAATAATTTGTATCCATTCAATAAAGCATCTTTAAACAACCAAAAAAAACAATCAAATAAATACACAAAAAAATTAATTCTAAATTCAAATCTCCTAGAATGAAGAGAGGTTATTGTAGGCCTCAGAAACACGGTCTTGTAGCATCTAACGGTTCACTGATACCTCTCACAGGGTCCAAGATATGAGCCTCGAAAATCATTTCCCAATAGTACTTAGTGCACCTTGGGGATACTTTGGTCTGGCATGGTCGTGAACATTCTAATGACTAAGTGGGAGGAACGAGGTTGTCACTAGTCTTTACCTACCCAACGGGAGCTAATGGCGCAGACCATTCAGTGCCAAGATGAACAGTTTGGAAGAAACCTAGTGGTGCAACTTTCAACTGAGCCTCACTACAAGTTTTGGTGTCAAACGAGAATGGAATGCCAAATTAAAAAAAATATGAATATACTAGAACAGAGAGAGTTTAGTGTAGGTCTTAGAAACATGGTCTTGTAGCATCTGACAATTTGTCGATGCCTCTCACGAGGTCTGAGATATGAGCCTCAAAAGGTCGATGCCCAATCATGCTTAGTGCACCTTGGGAACACTTTGGTTTGGCATGGTCGCGAACATTCTAGTGACTTCATGGGAGGAATGAGATTGTCACTAGATTTTACCCTCCCAATGGGAGCTAATGGCACAGACCGTTC
This sequence comes from Chamaecyparis obtusa, assembly GCA_027943335.1. Taxonomy (NCBI): domain Eukaryota; kingdom Viridiplantae; phylum Streptophyta; class Pinopsida; order Cupressales; family Cupressaceae; genus Chamaecyparis; species Chamaecyparis obtusa. The sequence continues at coordinate 1,959,294 of BSBK01007476.1, read as the reverse complement.
GGTGCTAGGATGCAATCCTTCAACACTATCTCTTCACCCTAGGGAATCACCATTTTGCTTTGGACACATTTGACCAATTTTGACTCTGACTCCAAGTATTACATCATTTTATAATAAAAATGTACATGACATTAAGACAATACAAATGTAAGGATACAAAATTAAATATATATTTATAATCAAATGGTACAAATTAGGATATAAGTAGAAGACTATAAGTTAATTACCAAAATCAATATTTGACCAATTTTGACTCAATGACTCCAAGTATTACATCATTTGACGATATAAATGTACATGGCATTAAGAAAATACAAATGTAAGGATACAAAATTAAGATGATACAAATATAAGGATACAAAATTCATGGTAAGGAATCACAATTTTTGTACTTTGCATGACATTAAGACAATACAAATGTAAGGATACAAAATTAAATATGTATTTATAATCAAATGGTACAAATTAGGATATACAAAATGTGGGCTCTTAATATTTTCAAATTAGCCCCATGGGCACTTTTATATTTCAAATTTTGCATCTAATATACATGATGAAACTCATTATTGTTTATATATACAAAATTTTGCATCTAAATATGCACATTAGTACAGTTGATTGTTGTTTTTATATACAAAATTTGATGTATCTAAACATGCACATTACAGTTGATTGTTGTTTTTATATACAAAATTTGGCATCTAATCCACATTATAGCTCATATGCACATAGTATCATATACAAATTTTTAAAATCATTCTAGCGTATTGTAGAATCATTCATCTTTATGGCCCAAAACCAATCAAGTGAACCTTCTGGATCAACTCTAACCCTTATTGTGGCAAGTATTGCCTCGTGTTCAGATACACAAACTTTCCACAAATTCTTATTAAGAGGTCTACCATGATATTTAATCAATTGAATATTGGTTGTAACAACAAGGTTAGAGTAATGAAGAATATGTCTTTGTGTCTCAAAGTCCTCTAACAACCAGGGGTTAGAATTCTTGATAGGGTACTTGAATTTCAATATCAATACAAAGTATAATAAATTGAGTTTAAGAGGTCTCAATACAACTCAAAACAACAATGGTACCTTCTAATTCATGTGCTTGTCACAACAATGGAACATATTGGGTACTCAATACTCTCTCCATCAGTGACTATAGTTGTCAATCTATTTTTGACCTCAGTATAATGACACAAAAAGTAATTTGTTCCTTCTTCATTGTTCTCATCTGTAATGACTGCATATACATGAACTACATTTAGTAGAAGGGTATAAGTTAATACCAAAATCAACATAAAGAACTAATAAATTAACCTTATAATGCATACAAGATGAGAAAAAGAATCCACTAAGTAATAAAAACTGATAAATTACCTGGTTAACTAGGTTAGATACATGGTCAAAATCCACTAATGCTTCCATCTGGATTAGTTGTAGTACTCAAGGAAGTTGATATGTATGTAGGGTTTACAAAGGTCTACAAGGTCATTGGTCAACCCACTCTTTTGATTCACATTCATCCCACAAAAAATGCATACATGAAGAGAAAAAGCATGCAATCTGTCTAGTATAAATAGCTAATGATGTTGTATTTAAACTTCTAAATGAATGTATGTCACTTGATCCTATAAGTGTACAACAATCTAAATAGTTTTCAATGTTAGATTCACGTATTAACTAAAAAAATATGGAAACCATAGACTTACCTACATTACTTGGCCCCATCGTAGAATTACACCATTGCACAATTGTTTCTCCATCTATTAACACTACACCACCTTCATACTTCAATTCTTCTCTGGTAAGAGATCTTTTCACACATGCTCTTGCACCATCATACTTTCCCTTTTCATGACCTACCTCAACGAAATTCCAAAAATATTGTACACCATTTGTCACATGCATCCTAGTCAACCAGTAGAACATCCTTGCATTCTTGAATTGTGAGGTACAATTGTCTGACCATATTAAGTGTTGGTTGTATCTTATACCTCTTTCCCTTAAACTGTTATAGAAAACTTTAAAGCATCCTTGCATAAATTCTGAGGAATGTGTATGATCATCACTAATATAGAAGTGATACTCTCTTATAACCTTTCTTTCCTCCTCTGTGCTATCATGTGCATGCATGAATACTATGCACATACAAAAATTGTAACTTGTGTAGATGGTAATACATAGGTTGTACTTCATTCTAAAGTTTTAGTGTATAATTCTCTGCAAAATCAATGATAGAGACAATAGTATTGAGGGGGAAAGTGTCCTTACACAACTTGAATTTCTCATCTAACCACCTAGCTCTATGTGTGTGACCTATGTACTCATAAACTAGTTTGTCTTGAAACATCTTCATAAAATTAGCTACGCATATATCCCTTTTCACTAACTCACACCTCTTTAATTCTTTTCCATCTTTAACACCATATGTGAGTGACTTGTATTTTCCAAAAGAAACTAGTTCCTGCCCAATTTCGTGTGTGTTATCGAGATGTAAGAATCTATGCAACTTTTGAAAACCACCACATGTAGGAAAAAATCCTTTCAAACACATCTTATAATAAATGCACCAATCATCTCGTTTACAAATTACACTTGAAATGAAGTTTCCTGATGACTTTGGAGGTTCTTGTAGACCACATTCCTACAAAACATTGTTAGCGTGCAAAGTACCACATATACAATGATAAATCTCATAATACATGGAAAATTCAACATGAACCCTACAACATGTATTATGTGCATGATTAATCTTAACATAAAATGGTTATGTCATCTCAAAAAAAATTTGACTAATTTTAATCTGAGGAAAGCTTTGAAGAAACATTTCATAAAATTGTGTTTGTGTCATATCTAAATAGTGTTTTGGATGTGGCTCATGATTTCTAATTTAGATTCACCTTCTAACAACATCTCTTTGGTTGGGTGAAACCCTCGTGTTTTCATACTAATATTTTTCAATTAATGTTCTTAGTGCATCAACAACAACCTTGTCCTTGCATGGGAGTCAACCCGAGAATGCCCAAAGAGAATTATTGTTAGGATCCTCAATTTTCTCTCCCCTATCTAAAGCATGGTGTAAAGTGGTTCTACTTATCCTTAATGAATTGCTTGTTTTTCTTAGTAAACAAGATTTTTTCATTTCCTTTCCCATTATGGTTGATGTGAGGACATGCTGAATAACATTTTAGCATCTTTAGATCATGATTTCAAACCAATGGATTGGTATGCATCAAAAATATTTCTCACAATGGTTCTTTCACTATTATTTTCAAATGTTCTTAACTCTAAAATTTTCAATGTCTCTCTAAATTTCAGATTTTTAATCATTTCAACAACTAATTGGCATCTTCCACTTTGATTTAAGTTTTTAAAATAGTTATTCCAAATTCTTATAACCATTCTTCTACAAGCTCTTTCAGAAATTTTATCATGCATTGGCCTTGAACAATATTTTCATCAATGTCTATTAGAAACTTTGATTTTCTACGAATTATTCTAGGAGGTGTTAAGATTAGTGCATTATGTGCTTTAATCGCATCAAATTCAAATGGTAAATCTTCATCAATTTCATTAACATGTGCATTCATTACATCATTTTCAAATGGTCTGTGTTCATCGCATTCATTAGGTGGATTCATCTCATGTATTTGAATTGGTGTATGTTGATCATTTTGATTTGGTGCATTCATCATATCAATTTTAATTGTTGAATGTTCATCATTTTCATTAGGTGCATTAGATGATGTACCTTCGTGTAACTTCTTCAGACACTCCCCTTGTCTTTCCTTTGTTGCCTCTCCTTTAATCATTCCTCTCTTGTTCTTTCCTATTTTTTATATTGATTATCATACACATCATGAGGACAATCCATAATCGAATAGCATAAAAACAACAAATGAGCATCATTTTATTATAATAGAAAGTAACCATGATAAAATAATTTTAAAAAGAATCCAAAAAATAAGACACATCAATCATTTCAAAGAAATATTGACAATAAAATAAACAAAACTTGACTGTTACTATCCTAGAAAATCATGTGCAACAACAGTGAGGCCTTCAAACAACTTGCACTGCCTAGCTTTTAGGCTATTGGGACTCAAATATAAAGAATTCCTCATAACCCGTATGGGTTATGTAAAGTAATGAAAATGTTCACAATTTATCATAACCCAAATGAGTTATGTAAACTTATGACAATGTTCACAATTTCTCATAACCCATATGAGTTATATAAAACTAGAGAGAGAGAGAGAGAGAGAGAGAGAGAGAGAGAGAGAGAGAGAGAGAGATGTAAATCTATACAAATGTGTATTGTATTACACATTTACAAGCAATTTTTTAATGTCTTCATAACCCATACGAGTTATGTGAAACTGGAAATGTTGTTTTATGTCTTCATAACTCATGCGGGTTATGCAAAACTTGAAATTGTGATTTTTGGTTTTCAAAACTTGAGCAGGTTATTTTGTACACCATAACCCGAATGTGTTATATGGCTTGGTAAAAGGTTTGGAATACAACCCTAAGGCTTGCAAGCCCATTTTCTCTCCAATTTTGTCCATTTACACATTTTTTATTCTTTCAACATAATTTCTTGACTTCGTCATCATCAACTTTACAAATGATCAAGTGGATATCTCTAAAATTATTACCATCATCTCACACATCTTCTAAGCTTTCTAACCATATAATTTTTTTCTATTTTTAGACAACATTACCATAGTAAACTTTAATTTTCTTTACCAGTGTCTTCACAATCCTCACAAACATATGTTTACCATTTTTTTAATAACTTTTGATCTACTTGACCAAATTCAAAACAAATTACATATTACTATTCTACACTAGATTCTATACAGTTTTAAAAAAATTACAATTTGGATTATTTTGATACAAGTTATGCCCAGAATACGAATAGGTACTAGATTTTCAGGATGTGGTCACTTCAAAAAATCATAAAAAATAAAATACTCAACAAAAAATTATATAAAAAATACACAAATTCTAGATCTCACTCCTACGTATCATCCTACCAAAGGGTTTTGCAAAATACTGAATCTAACTATAGAGTTTGTGAAGCACATTGAACAACTATGTTATGTTTTTCTGAAAAAATCAAGAATAATTTTTACGTGCACCGGAGGTTTGACCCTCTTAATCTTATTCATTTTTTAAAAAAAATTAGTAGTTTAGAAACTAGATTCAGAGTAGTACAATTCTTATTCTTTATACAACTCATAGTTTTGAGTGCATGACCCTCAAATCTCTCTGTGAAGTTCAGGTTTCCCTGATTTCAGAAAAAAAAAAGTAGCCACTTATACCCCATTTTTCGTTCACCATCTTGGTGCACTTACCCATAAACATTAAAAATCATAAAATGTCTTTCATGTTGCGTTGTGACTATACACCAAGAGTAATCCTTCTCGATGCACTTATTTTTTTCAAATTGCAAGGTGCAATAGACGCCTCAAGAAGGATTACTCTCCGCATATATATGTGTGTGTGTATATTGATTCTTAGGTTAAACAAGTATTGATGAACTCTTTTGTATTAAAAGAAATATAATATTGCTCAAGAAATTTGAAGAGAAAAATTATGTACTTAAAAAATGATGTTCAAGTGGTTGTCTACTTTTTAACTTTTGGATGGTCATGGATGCATTTTCAATTGTTTACATTCCAACAAATTTCTTGGTTAGCTTTTACAATTTAACTGGCTTTTGCCAACAAAGAAGATAAAGATAATGATGGCGGGACTCTCCTATGAACACTTTAGATCCCTTTGATGTCTACCATAAAATAGATGACCGAGACTATCCTCCTTTCCATTTGCTATTATTTTCATAGTTTAATAACTCTAAATGCATGTGTTTTTCTGGATTAGATTGTGTGTGTTTTTAGCATAATTTAATAACTCTAGATGCTAAAAACACATGCATTTAAAAATAGATTGTGGAAATCTGATATTATTAATAACTCTACTTTATTTTCATAGTTTAATAACTCTACTCTACAGTGGAAAAAAGCTAGCGAGGTTTGTTTTGTTCACAAGCTTCAAGTGTTTGTGCATTTTCGTCCTACATTCTTGGGAGTGTCAGATACAAACACAGGAAGAACATCGCTTCTGAAACATGCACCTACATTCCACAACCTAATATTATCGGGGCATGTGATGTAAGAATAAAAAAGTAAAACATGGTGCATGTGATGTTCTGCAATCATTTTGTGTATATGTTTAACTTATATTTAGAGAAATATATGTAGAAGACCCTTTGAGATATCATTTTAATGGTGTGTATTTTAGTTAACAGGAGAAGGTTTTGATTACATATATACAAACTATAATTACATAGTTCATATATCTTTACAAATTATAAATACATTTTATAATTGAATAAATCATTTGAAATGTTGATTTAAAAAGAGAAAAAAAATACAATTAAATTTAAATTACTAAAATTATAAAATAAAATTTCCATACTAATTTGAAGAAAATCAATCAAATTTAACTATTTTACATATGATTTTTATATTATGTTAATTTAATTTGCCAACTGCATTTATTTAAGATAAATTATTGCTATTATAAATTGAAACATTAATTTTAATAAAAAATAATATTTAACAAAATCTTAGATTTTCAATATTAAATCCATTTCAAATTGTGGTTTTATTTACAAACATTTTTTTATTGGACTTTTTATAAAGGATTTAGAAACTTTGAAGCAAGTGCAATTGGTAGGACCCATTAGTTGAGCACCCTAACTTCATGCCTCTCAAAATTCTAGATGGAAATTTCAAATTGCTTCCATTTTTTTTACAGCAGCTTTCTTGGAAAGTTCCCTGCTTACCTCATCAACATGCTTTTTGTCAAGATGTCCAGAACAACTAAAAAAGGAAAAAAGAAAAAGTGTGACATCACATGATTGGTTGCTTTTTAGAATAAGTGACACATTTCATTCAATTATGGATAGTGATTGTTAGCAAAAAGTAACTTTAAAGTCTCAACTATTGGTAATATTTACAAAAATCTCAATATTCTCAACAAGTTTCAAAATTCATATATTGCATACTATTTTAAATTCGTAAAACAAGTTTCTAAAATTAATAGATCTTGTTTTAAAAATATTCTAAATTAATAAATTATATAATAAATAAAATAGAAATATTTGTCATAAATATACATTATATATCATATATAAACTATTTTTTATTAAGTCTATAGGCTTTATGTGGGAGCTTTGCTCTTGGAAATAACTTATTCTGCCTGTCAGCCCTATTGCTGGTTTTTATTTTTCAACTAAGAAAAACTATTCACATTTGTTCCCTTGCTTTTTCGTTCAATATTTCCCAAAAAAGTCTGCAAGCAGTAATAGCAACTTACTTTTTTTTTTCCTCTCTTCTTATCTTTTTTTTTGGCTTATGAAATGCTGAGTTTTTTTTTAGCACTTAGAACCTAAAAAATTCTCCAGATTTTTTTAGGTTCTCAAAATTGGAAATCAATTATTTGAAATTTCGGCAGCTTTGGGTAGAGAAATCTTTGAGCAAAAGGAGGTTGCATCTATAGTTAGAATTTACAGGTTTGAAAGATGATCGATTGTAGGCAATTGAGCTTTAATGTCTTGACATCCGTTCAAATCGAGCTCAACCAAAGAAGAATGATTCATTTCCTATAAATTATTGTTGAATATTGTGAATATTTAGATGCATTGCATGTGTTTTCTGAAAATTGTGTTTTGAGGTTGTTTTCATTTTAGAGGAGTTGCACTGAAGTTTTGTTTTGTTTTTCCTCTTTTCTTGCTTGACTATATCATTTTTGGTTTTGAAATCTTGCTGGTAGTTTGATTTGTGGTAGTTATTATGTCTAAAATGTCTTTCTGCTCTCAAAGATACAAGTGAAACCTAAATACAATGAGGAAATACTTATTAGTTTTTTTTAAAATTTTAATAAGTAGTTTTCTTTTGCTTCATCCTCTTTTCAAACAAGCTTTATTGTATTGAGTTAAAAGAGAGATTTTGGTAAAGAGGAAATGATCTATCAAGATTTTGCTTAATGGATTTCTTTTACTCGCTATGGAAGATTAGTTTTTGTATTTCAATTTTTTTGGAAAATATAGATTTCAAGTTGAAGCTGATATGAAAGATTATTTTACTCAAGAGAAAAATATGATACATTGATGAAAAATAATTGCTCAATTTTATTATTGTTGGATTTCAACCTAGGAAAACTAGAAAATTTATTTTCTAATTTTGTTCCTGTATACACCTAAAAATAGCTTCATTAATTAATTAAACATTTATTATTTAATTACTATTGACTTGATAAATTAATTAAATATTTATTATTTAATTAATAATTATTCCTCTATTTATTAAATAAATTATTCAATTTATTTAAATAAATTCACTATAGTCTAATTCTATATCCTAAGTCTTCTAAATAGTCTATTAAAGTGATTTAATTAAATACACAATCACCTAAATATGACTAAGTCTTCTAATTCACTTCATCCACCTAGTCACCTGACACATCACCTTGGCTAAAATAAATAATTATTATTAATTATTTATTCATATTTATCCTCACCCACATATGTCCTATTCTTAAGGGCTATGTGGTCTCATAGGACTTGGTCTCATGACCACATGTCCTCTCAACAACCAAGTCAAGAGACATTCCCTATTCCTCAGGGGCTTCTCAAGCCACCTCTAAGGGTCAAAGGTGACTCATGGGACACTTGTACAAAGAGTTCTCATGAGGAAAATGTCTCTCCCCCTTTCTCTCTTTGGTCTTTGTGAGACACTTGACATGTGTCTTTCCCTTCCACCTTCTTCTCCTCCATGTCAATGTGAGAGGAACATCATCCCTATTCTTCCTCTCACATTCCAACTACATCCCCCTTTTTCTCAACTCCTTCAACCAAATCAATCCTAGCCCTAGGATCTTCCACATTTCATTCTCAACCGTAGGATTGTGCCACCTAAGCCTAGATCCTCCAAAACTCTATAAAAGGAGCTTCATTTCTCATTTGAGAGCTAATAGGTATTTTTGATAACAAGCATCTAAGCATTCAACCGTTCAAGCATCCAAGCATTCAAGCATTCAAGCATACAAGCATTCAAGCAATCAAGCATTCCATAGCAATCACCATTTCATTTGCATTTCATCCATTAGTTTGCATAAGCTATTGTGCACTCAATTTCATTCAATCTCCACACTTTGGTAGCATCTTGGGAGAAGGCTTCATTTTGGAAATCTAAGAGCTCAACATCTTCAAGAAATCAAAGCTAGGAGGACAATGGAGACAAGTTGCATGGTAGGTGAAGGTAATTAAATTAGTTTCATCATTTCATAGTTACTTTGCATTCTTCATTGTGTTTGCATTAGATAGATTCATTGGCTTTAATAGTTAATTTATCATTTCTAGTTGTTAGACATCTAATTTGCATACAGTTCCTTAAAGTTTTTAGATTTATCTAATTTTTAGATTTACTTAGATATTGACAGCCAATACAGTCAAAACTGTTCATTTAATATGATTTTTTAAAGGTACTTATATTAAATTTGTTTAACTTTTTAAATATATTATATATATATATATTAAGAAAACATAATGAGTTTGAAAAATGAAATTTCTATTTAATTTTGATCTATTTCTATTTTAAAAATTATACTACTCATTTTCCGGTTTTGGAAAGCACTTTAGTTTTTCCCCTTTTTAAGTTGAAATTAGAAAAAGATTCCCAAATCAAAATTAGAAAGCCCTCTTTATCAGTTATAAATGATTGTTTTATAATATATTTTCTTGAGTAATGATGGTTTTTAATTACTCTGAGATTGATCTAATGGGTTTGATTTTTACTATTTCTTAACTTTTTTTTACATGTATATGACAGATTTTTCTCACATTTTGAATGTAGTTTTGTGTTTCATTTATCATTTATTTGCTATCAATATTATAGCATAAACCAGTCACATATTTGACACAAATCTAACAAATATAATTTGCAAAAAAACTTAACTCCTATCGGCTCATCGTTGCATGTACAAAAGCATGCAACTGCTAGTTTATAAAAATTTTACTTTCACTCTATACTGTCTAATGAATTTTCAGCCTGTCATAAACAGCTCAAAAGTGGAATTGCTTTTAAGAATAATCTACACATTTCATTCAATAATAGATAGTGACCATTAGCAAAAATAACTTTAAAGTCTCAAGTCTCAACTATTGATACAATGTTGACATTAGAAGTCACCTTTTCCTTTACCCTTAAAGAAACAAACAAATATAAGTGCACAAACAAATGCAACACCCAATTCTCCATATGGATATTCTTCAAGTGTACCTCCAAGTAATCTAGAATGCTACTAGTTATATGATCTAATGTTCTCCATTGACACAGTAGAATAATTCATAGTGTTATTGAAAAAAGAGGATGACATCTCTAAAATGTTCTCATCCACAGCCTCAAATTACAATAAATAAGATAGCTTTTGCAGCCATTGCAATTATAGCATGAACAGTAGCTGGTAACCTTCCAATACTTATAATTCTGTGCAAAAATTTATTAAAAATAATTTAAGAACGAGAAAAACAAAATAAATTAGCGTTTCATATTCTTGTTAGTGTAGTTACAGTCCAAACAAGTTGACCTTTTATATTCTTACATGGCAGTCACATAAAATATTGGCGTGAGGAAAATATGCCACGTGGACAACACATTTTCTAATTTGTGAGAAAATATGCCAGATAGACGGACAGCACAGTTCTATCTGAAAATAGAAAAATAGTTAAATTGCATTAAATACTATTAAAGGTGGAAATCTAAAAATAGTTTAAAAGCATTAAAAACTATTAAAAGGTGGAAATGTTTCCAATTCATTTTAGATATAAATTTCAACACTCACAAATAAAACAATTAAATGACTGTCAATTTTTTGGGAAAACAATAAATATTAATATAGTTATGTCAAATTTTTTTAGAAAACAACAAATATTAATATAGTCTGAGTTGGCCTAGTAATGGAGAACTTGTACTCTTGAAACAAAGATCACAAGTTCAAGTTCTATTACAAGATGGAATGTATACGCCTCGTTTGTAGTACAGCTAGATGCCTCTTGCGAAGAATATGGGGTAATCTCATATTTGCAATTACCATGTGCAAGATAGAGTATGTACCCCTTGTTTGTAGTACAACTAGATGTCTCTTGGGAAGAATATAGGGTAATCCCTTATTTACAATCACCATATAGAAACCTAAAAACACATGACTAATATAATGGACTACAAAAAGAACCTTTCTTTTCCTTTTTATTATATTCTTCAATTGTTCTATTATATCTATGATTATTTTAGAAGTTCAATTACTCAAAATAAAATAATATTTTAAAAGACAATTAACTATGAGCGAAATATGTTCTATTATATTCTTATTCTTTTGTATGGTACAATTAAATATTTACAATATATGTTATATTATATTCTTCAAATATTCTATTATATTATTTATTCTACTATATTATTTATTTGTTTATTCAAAATAGATGAAATAATATTTTAAAATGCAATTAACAATTTACATTACATGTTCTATTATACTCTTATATTTACAATATATGTTATCTTATATTCTTCAAATATTCTATTATATTATTTATTTGTTTATTCAAAATAGATGAAATAAAAAAGGAAGGCGAAAGGGTAATAACGTTGACCGTCAACAAAAAAAGAAGGCGAAAGGGTAATAACATTGACCATCCTAGAACTTTGAATCCTGCTTGCTCAGGAAAGCTCCTTCCCCAAAGTCCTCTTGTTATCCCTCCTGTGGTTGAAGTTATCAGTGACAACCCTCCTTGCTCCCCTGCTGTTTGTTCTAACAATTCCAGCCTAAATATCTCTTTAGGAGCATCTCGGAAGCTCCCACAAAAAGTTTTTAAAGAACTAAGTGATGATTGTTCTTTAGAAATCATCTTTGCTAGTAACAACCCCCCCGATATGCCCTCTATGGAAGTGGACTCCAAATCCAAAAATGAAGATGATCCCAAAACTGATTCCCTTGCTTCGAAACACAGGGGAAGGCCTCTAGGATCTAAGAATAAAGCCTCTGGTAAGAAAACAGGGGATAGTTCTACTAAGTCTTTACCTTCAGCTGATGAAGTTGGTGTTGTGTGCTCTACTCCCTCTAATGTTTCCTCATGAATTGTATTTCTTGGAATGTAAGGGGTCTTGAATCCCCGGATAGGAAATTTGTTATTAAGCGTTTTCTTAGTTCTTTTAGCTCTATGGATTTTCTCATGTTGCAAGAAGTTAAAGCCATCGGTTTCATGCTTGAAACCAACCTTAACTTTATATGGAATAATGCGATCAAATTTTGCACTAATCATAATAGAGGCAGAGGTGGAATTGCTCTCCTCATCAGCCCCAAATGGGGGAATTATATAACTGCCAATGGCACCTCACCCTGCTAGAGAGCTGTCTAGATTACTATTAATCATAATAATAATATCTTTGGCATTTGCTCTGTTTATGCCCCCAGTGACTCTACGGAGAGGGCTAATCTTTGGAAATGGATGACTACAGTCTACCCTCCCTGATATCCCCTGGCTGATTGGAGGAGATTTTAACATGGTTGAGTCCCAACAAGATAAATTTGGAGGTAATCCTTTCGTTTGGAAAGATAATGAAAAGGTTCACTGGAATAAGTTAATTAATACTAAGAATCTGTTTGACCCTTTAGCTGGCAATAAGGCCTCTAACCCTAGGATATGGAACACATGGTGCAACTTCCAACAGGGACACTCTCGGATCTATTCCAGACTTGACCATTTTTATGGTAACAAGAATGTCTTCTCCTTCCTCCCTGACAACCAGAATAGCATTGTCCTTGTTACAGCCACTACCCTCTCTAATCACCATCCCATTTCTACCTGAGTCAGCCTCAACTTCGCCCCTGTTCACCTTAGGAAGACTAATCCCAAATTCATTTTGAATACCAGTCTCCTTCTTGATGAAGATATCCTTGATGCCATTCAGATTATTCGCAATATCAATAAGGTTAATTTCCCTAACTTCTCCAAGACTGACAGATGGATGGTCAATCTCCCAGCTTGGAAATGTCTCCTCAAAACCATTGGTCGAAAGAATGCTAAGGATTATAGGTTCATTGAAAAATGTCTTTCCTCTGATCTCCAAGAGGCTGAGAGAAATGTTTAGAATGATTCCTCCAATATTGACCTTGTCTCCCAGGTGATCTCTGCTAAGGATGCCCTAAGGAAACATCAACAATTTAGAATCCGTGGTGCTAAAATTAGATCTCGTGCCCATTGGATCTAGAATGGGGACCGTGGTTCCAAATTCTTCTTTAACCTTTTAAAGCAAAAGCAAACCAAGGAGTCTATTGACAGAATCCTAATTGACAACAATGATATCTCAGATCCTGTTATCATTAACCAAGCCTTTGCCGATTACTATAGGAGTCTCTTCTCCTTTGAGGACTCTAAGGAGGCTGATGATCTTAGGAATAAGTGTAAAATTCTTATCCCCAATAAACTGGATAATGATGATATTACTATCTTATCTAAGGATATCTCTTTGGATGAGGTACAAAATGCTATCAATTCTCTCAATAATGATAAGGCCCCTAGTCCTGATGGGCTCCCTATTGAATTTTATAAGGCCAATATCAGTTGGATCTCTAAGGATTTACATGACATTTATTTGGAAGCTATGGCTAATGGTTCCCTTGGCCCTGAGATTAACAGTGGCATCATTAAACTTCTTCCCAAGGATGGGGACAAAGCTCTTATAAAAAATTGGAGGCCTATCACCCTCCTCAATGTTTCCTATAAGATTTTGGCCAAGATCTTGGCCCTCAGACTTGTTCATATCCTTCCTAAGTTTGTTTGTGCTACCCAGACTAGTTTTATCAAAGGTAGATATATTTTGGAAAACTTAATTACTAGCTGGGAAGCCATGGATTAGGCAAAGTGCTCTCATCAGAACTCCATGATGTTACTCTTGGACTTCGAAAAAGCCTATGATAGGGTTGAGTGGAATTTTATCATCATGATGCTTGAAGCCTTTGGTTTCCCGACCATCTTCTGTAGCTCAGTTCGAGTTCTTCTTAATGATGCCTCTGTCTAGGTGGAGGTCAATGGTTCCCTCTCCAATCCCTTTCCTCTTGGTCGATCTATTAGACAAGGATGTCCCTTAGCCCCTGCTCTGTTTGTCATAGCTTCAGAAGCTCTTTACTATATCCTCAGGGACAATACGCTTTCCCCTGATGTTAGAGGCCTTTATCTTCCTAACAATGATGAGCTTATTAACTATTAGTTTGTTGATGATACTGCCTTATTTTTTGAGCTTACCAACAATAACTTTGAAGCCTTGCAAACCAAGCTTAATATGTTTTGTTCTATCTCTGGTGCTCGTATTTCCCAATCGAAATCCATTTGCCTGGGGTGGGAAGAGCAACCTCCTATTTGGTTCAATCAGTATGACTTCCAATGGAGTGGACCTCAAAAAATTGTTAAGTATTTAGGTATCCCCTTCTTTGTTGAGCCTTCCCTCAAAGACATGTGGTCCTAGATTAAGGAAAAAATTAATAAGAAGCTAAATAAGTGGCATAACAGATCTTTATCTCTTGCTGGCAGAATCCAAGTCTGTCAAAAGATGTTGTCTTCATATAGCATATACTACTCCTCTGCTTGGATGTTCAGTAATTACCAAATTTTGGAAATTCAAAAGGCCATTAGGAGCTTCCTCTGGTCTGATAGTAAAGGCAATAAAAAAATGCATGTGGTCAAATGGGACTGGTGTCATACTGACAAACTCCTTGGGGGGCTAGGGCTTAAAGACCTTAAAACTCAAGGTATTGCTTTATCCGCCAAATGGATCTTTCATCCTATGGATGGAAACGATCCATGGAAAGTGTTGGTTAGGCATAATATTGAAAGAGGCCTTCCTAAAAAAGCTAGAACTTGGAGAAATTTCCCATTTTGTGACTTAATTTCCCTTTTTGTGCAAGCCACAATATTGTCAACTACCATATTTATAGTGCATTTTCTCAAACTTATATGATGCTCTAAAAGTTATAATTTAGATTTCTTTAATAATTTGATCTCTCATATTTCAATTTTAAAGCAATATAGGTAAACTTAAAAACCTTCATGTTAGTAGTTTGATTTATAAGTGGAAATAGTGAAAATCTTACTTTAGATCTCCATTCAATAATTTACATAAATATATATTTTATTTCGCTAATAAATGATACAACTATATTGCTAATATACTTTGGATCTTTCATTGTCTCTATGCTATAATTATTAAATAAATTACTTATAATCATTAGAAATGAATTTTTTAAATCATTGTTTGTAAAATACATGATGTAAATAAATTTAGGAAATGATAGTTAAAGCTCAATTAATGGAGACAAAAAAATTTTAATACTTCCTTTTGTATTGAAAATTTAAACTAAATCCATATTATCATACAAATAGCCAAACAAATACTACATAGGGTCTTCCATTGAGATCCTTTGACCTATCAAGATGTTCTCACCCAAATCTTATTATATTTTCCTTGGTCCATTCAAAATCAAGCACAATACAACTTTATTCCTTATCTTTTGTAGAAATGGAAGTATTTCTATATAATGATTAGAATCACAGTCATAAAATTAGAATCAAAAGTAAGCACCTAAATGATACCGAGTTTAAGTCTTTTACAATAAAAAAATATAGTTTATTTAAGATTTCCAAAAAATATTTTAACCTGAACATGCAACTAAGTTATAGAATAATTTTTTTCTTTAAGTGTTAACAAACAACAACAACAATATTTTACAATGCGAAACATGTGAATACAACTCAACATAGATTACAAATCAATTAATTAATTTGAAAGATGAAATAAACTATGTAATTGATTAAATCAATTAATTATATAGTTCAATTAAATAATCAAATCCAACCCATCTAATTCCCATACATGGCTAATTTAATGAATTATTTAAGTTAATTAATTTCTAACAACAACACATGGGGAAAAAATAAATTGACCATTGAGAGAAGAGTATTGGGAGCACATGGATCACTCCAAGACTTTTCTATCTTAGCCACTCATTTAACCTTTGCTATCCTAGCCCTTCATTTTATCATCTTTTCCTAATATTTAAAACACAACTCAACCCTTGTCTCTAACCTTGGGTTAACTCAACTCAAATGAAAGTCACCCCCCTAATTTTAAAAAATAATATATAAATAGGAGGCATCATAAGAAAAATTGATCCACCTTCATTTGCATCCATAATATTGTTACATTTGTATCCATGTGTAGAGTAATTTGAATTCAATTTAGCTTTTCATTGGCATAATTAGCTTTCAATTGATTATTTTATCTTAATTACACATCATCTAAATTATCTTTTCATTCTCTGACAAAAAATCTTTTGAAAATTATATATTTGACGAACAAGGCCGAATCTCTCAAGAAGAGGATAGGGCATGAAGATCTGAAGCTCTGATACCATGTTGGAGTTGATGAGAAAACTACCCATAACTCCCAAGAACACCTACATGCAAACACCTGTCACAGAAAGAGAAGCAAAAGCTATGGAGGCCTGAATGCAAGGATCCATGAAAGAGGAGACATTTTTTTATATGGAAAAACAAAAGTTGCAATCAATTAAAAATGAATGTGTTATTTTTTATAGGAAAGATCAAAACCTTAAAAAGAAGTCTGCGTTCAGTAATAATAATTAATAAAAAAATTAATCATTATATGCCTAAAGTTTAGCTTAAGTAAAGAAAGAGGTAATAAGTGACTTAATAATTAAATCAACATGATTTAATTAATAAGAAAAATAACTTATTACTCTAACAAATATGTTAGGGGATATGGAGAGGGTCATGGAGAATGTGGATGATAATTTACAGTTTCCATACCTTGAGGATTATGTATCTAAAGATGATTATGTTCAATCAATGGTAGTGGAATTCTCAAAGAGGCCTAATTTAACCATTAGGAACAAAGGGGCTTTTGAAAATCGTAAACCAATAATAGAAAGAATCATTGAACTCAGCTAGAGATGGATAGGTCAAAAGGAGGTTGTGGGGCTTGATTGGGGACAAATTATCTCATAGAAGAAGGTTTTTCTCCCCCCCCAATTTGAAATTGAAGAAGGTAGCAGACTAGAAGCGGGTAGAAGAGAATTTGGACAACGGATAAGGCTCACTGCCAAGGAAGAAGAAAAAGAATAGTCGATATATGGCCACGAATGCTTTTCATGACTTTTGTTCTTCAACACCCCATAATGAAGATTGTCTTGTGGATAGGAGGTCAAGGAAGAAAAGTTGCAGGTGCAAAAGATTGGGGAGCAGTTCCAAACCAATTCTAGTGGATTGAAACCAATTTAGAGGGTTGAATATGAATCAGTTGTTGACCCAGATAAGATAATTTTTAGAAAATTTGGTTAGATTTTTAGAAATTTAGTCCATTTTGATTTAGATAACACCTAGGGGCTACATTACTTTTTCTATCTTGTTGATGCTAATCTACTAATTGGAGCATAAACTATGAATATTTTCTTGCATATATTTTAGTACTTTTTGTTGTTTTTGTGATCTTATAATGATATTTTGATGATAGGAATCTTTCAAAGCTCTTATGTAAATTTCTTACACAACTTTAGTAATTCAAACTTTGGCTTTGACATCAAAAAAAAATCTAGTAAAAAATAAGGATGCATATTTTATGTTTGCATATTCCAACCAATATACAAGAATAAATTTCATATGAGTAAGTCAAACCAAAATATAAAAATGATGTTTATCTGCATAAAATCCCAAACAAAGATGAGGGATTTGTAAAATTCACACAAATAAACATTAACACCTACATAGATGAAGAATTGTAATTCAAATAGCTTTTGTTCTTCCTAAATAAAGGAGGATATACATCTAACCATCTCTTGTGTTCTTTTAGTTACATTAGAAGAAAATAATGGTGAATAAAACATAAATTGTAACATGAACTCACATGCCAATTGTTTAGGTAAAAGGCCAAGAAATATAAAGGATTATACTTGTTTAACAAAACTGAAAAAGAAAGACAATTTTACCAAGATAGTACCAATACTAAACTCCACAAAACATAAGTAAAACCTCTCCTGTAAAAAGTAAAAGACTGAGAAAACAGAAAGGTTTACAATTAGACACATAATATATCTACATTCCATATTATTGAACAACTTGAAAAGCAAGTACATGTATTGATTTTTTATATTTTGAATCTTTTGATACATGCATTAAATGCATCCTCCATCATTGATGATTTCTAATTGTAATATATTAGCAAAGGTGCAATTGGAAGATTTAATAAATATCAAATATTTAGAGAAGCTTTTGAAAGATTCAATAAATATCAAACATTTGGAAAAGCTTTTGATTCATAGCTGGTTAAGCAAGTATTGATGAACTCTTGTGTTAAAAGAAATATAATATTGCTCAAGGAATTTTAAGAGAAAAATTATGTACTAAAAATTGATGCCTAACTGGTTGTCTACTTTTTAACCTTTGGGTGGTCATCAAATGTATTTTCAATTGTTTTGATTCCAATATATTTCTTTGGTTGACTTTTACAATTTAGCTTGTTCGTACCAACAAAGAAGATAAAGATAATTATGGCCGGAACCCTCCTACAAACACTTTAGTTCTCTTGATGTCTACCATAAAATAGATGAGTGAGACTCTCCTCCTTTCCATTTACTACTATTCTCATGGTTTAATAACTTTACTTTATTTTGTGTTCTATATTGTTGTCTATAAATTTAAAAAATATGACGATTTTCACCCAGTTTTTTAATAAATGTAAATTATATTTTTAATAATATTAAAAGTAGTAAAATAAAATTTGAACCTAGAATCATTTGCTTCCAAAAAGAAGCTCTGCCAACAACGGCTTTCAGCTTTAACAGTGGAAAAAAGAAACTACCGAATTTTGCTTTTAACTTTTACAGTGGAAAAAAGCTACCGAGGTTTGTTTTGTTCACAAGCTTCAAATGTTTATGCAATTTCGTCCTACATTCCTGGGAGTGTCAGATACAAACACAGGAAGAACATCGCTTCTGAAACATGCACCTACATTCCACAACCTAATATTACCGGGGCCTCGTAAACTGAAGAAGAAAAACAGTAAAACATGGTGCATGTGATGTTATGTAATCATTTTTGTGTATATGTTTATACTTAGAGAAATATATGTAGAAGACGCTGTGAGATATATTTTAAAAAATTAAATAGATGATGTTTTAGTTTAAAGGAGAAAGTTTTGATTACTAGATATTCATACAAATTATAATTATATAGTTTATATATTCTTACAAACTATAAATACATTTTTTAAAGTATTATAATTATAAAATAAAGTTTCTAAATTAATTTGATGAAAATCAATCAAATTTAAGTATTTTACATCTGATTTTTATATTATGTTAATTTAATTTGTCAAGTGCATTTATTTAAATTAAATTATTGCTATTATAAAGTGAAACATTAATTTTAATAAAAAATAATATTTAACAAAATCTTAGATTTTCAATATTAAATCCATATCAAATTGTTGTTTTATTTACAAATATTTTTTTATTGGACTTTTTAAAAAGGATTTAGAAACTTTGAAGCAAATGCAATTGGTAGGACTTAGTAGTTGAGCACCCTAATTTCATGCCTCTCAAAATTCTACATGGAAATTTCAAATCTCTTCCATTTTTTACAACAGCTTACTTGGAAAGTCTCATGCTTATAACTAAAGTGTCAGCACCACATCATCAAATATGATGCCTTATCAGCATGCTTTTTGTCAAGATGTTCAAAACAACCAAAACAAAAACACTGTGACATCACATGATTGGTTACTTTTTAGAATAAGGGACACATTTCATTCAATTATGGATAATGATGGTTAGCAAAAATAACTTTAAAGTCTCAACTATTAATACAAGTTGTCAAAAATATTAGATATTAAATCAACAAGTATAGATATTAAATTATTATCTATTATCACAACCACCATTACAACATCTCATTCAAATAAATTACAACCACCATTAGAATGTGTTCAGATAAATTACAGACAGAAAATAAGACTTTAGAAGTCAAAAACAAATATAGGTGCACAAACAAACGCAACACCCAATTCTTCATGTGGGTATTCTCAAGTGTACCTCCAACTAATCTAGAATGGTACTAGGTATATGATCTGATGTTCTCCATTGACAGACTAGAATAATTTGTTGGAAACTCAAATTGGACTCACTGAGCACAGGCCCAATCCATTGCATTTATAATCAAACTTACATTAAATGGAAAGAAGACTCTAGAGCAAAGTTAGCTGCAGTTTTAATTGTGGGCAGGTGAGGAGCTGTTTGTTGATCATTCTCCATGATTCTGGATGCTTCTGGTCTGTGCCGACAGTGGCCGCAGATAATTAATTTATCTTCTAACATAATTAATAGTCTTATTGAAAAAAGAGGATGACATCTCTAAAATGTACTTATCCACAGCCTCAAATTACAATAAGTAAGTTACCATTTTGAACCATTGCAATTATAGGATGAACAGTAGCTGATAACCTTCCAATACTTATAATTCTGTGCAAAAATTTATAAAATAATTTAAGAACGAGAAAAAAAAATAAAAACTACGAAACCCATGCCTTGTTTTGGCAGATAACAGAATTATTTTAAAATGAAATAAAACACAACAACAAATGATATGGTTCTGTACAGACTCAGAAAACAGAGACTCATGGAAAATGGTAAAATGTAACAATAACAATAAACCTTGAAGTGAATAATATTAAGGGTTAAGAGTCCGAGTGAAGAGTGGAAAGCGTAACGTATGCTGGCTACAAATTAGCGTTTCATATTCTTGTTAGCGTAGTTACCGTCCAAACAAGTTCACCTTTTATATTCTTATATGGCGGTCTCATAAAATATTGGCGTGAGGAAAATATGCCACGTGGACAACACATTTTCTATGTTGTGAGAAAATATGCCAGATGGACAGCACAGTTCTATCTGAAAATAGAAAAATAGTTAAAATGCATTAAATACTATTAAAGGTGGAAATCTGAAAATAGTTTAAAAGCATTAAAAACTGTTAAAGGTAGAAATGTTTGGAATTCATTTAAATAGAAAAATAGAAAATAGTTAAAATGTATTAAAAACTATTAAAGGTGGAAATCTGAAAATAGTTTAAAAGCATTAAAAATTATTAAAGGTAGAAATATTGGGAATTTATTTCAGATAGAAATTTCAACAGATTCACAAATAAAACAATTAAATGATTGCAAAAATAACAAATATTAATATTGTCTGAATTAGTTTAGTAATGGAAAACAGAGGTCACAAGTTCAAATTCTATTGCAAGATAGAGTATGTATGCCTTGTTTGTAGTACAATTAGATGCCTTTCACAAAGAGTTTAGGGTAATCCCATACTTGCAATCACCATAAAGAAACCCAAAAATGCATGACTAATATAAATAGACTACAAAAAGAACCTTTCTTTTCCTTTTCTTTTTATTATATTCTTTTCTTCAATTGTTCTATTACATTATTATATCTATCATTTTTCAGAAGTTCAATTACTCAAAATAAAATAATATTTTAAAATACAATTAACTATGGGCAACATATGTTCTATTATATTCTTCATTTATTGAAATTATTTCTTTACAATAATTATATTTTTAAAGTACAATTAAATATTTGCAATATATATTCTGTTATATTCTTCAAATATTCTATTCTATTATTTATTTGTTTATTCATTGTACATAACTTTATAAATAACTTATATAAATTTTAAAAATTATTTTATGATTGATCATTTAGTTTGAGTCTTATTGAAAATAAATTGTCTTCCTTAATATTGTAAAAATATTTTTAAAAAAATTATTTTGGTAGGTTCTTATGAAATTTTTATTTCGTATTTATTATATATCAATAAATTTAAATTAAAAATTATATTTTATCAATTTATTTTAGTTTATACTATTTGTTTTTACAAAAAATTACAATTTAAATAAAAACTTATGATATTATAATATATATTGATTTTTATTTAAATTAAAATATATTTAATTAATATTTAATATTATTATCATAGTTTTATTTCTGAAAATTAATTTAAAAAATTATTATAAAATTAATAGCAAAAATTAAAATATAATTTTTTTTTAACTATGCGAGATATAATATTTATATTAAAATATTTTAAATACATGTTAAGTATCAATTTTTGATTAAAAATAATGATCATAATATATACTATTTTAATATTAAATAGAATTATAGTTTATAAAATATAATGAATTTATTAAAAAAAATTTATTTATTTATTTATTTTTATTTTTATTTTAAATTCATATATTATCTTTTTTTTTTAAATTAAATAATCGATAGATCAAAAAGGAAGGTACAACACAAAAAAAAAAAGGGGGAGGCGAGCCTCAACCACCAAGTTCAGCTGAAGACCATACTCAGTCAACAAGCACAATAAGTAACAGTTTAACGAGACTACAAAAGAGAGCAAAAGAGAGTAAAATTTTATTTGTATATTTCACATTATAATTACATTTATTACTTAATTAAAATGTTAAAAGGCGAGTACTAGCCAAGTGGCACTTTTCAAATTATTTCATTACAATAATCACTCTTCTTTTGTAAAATTTATTTCATTACAATTTGAGTCAATGCAATTACTTTATTTTCCACTAAGTGACACTTGTTCAAATTATTTCATTATAATAATCATACTCTTTTTTGTGAAATTTATTTCATTACAATTTGAGTCAACCAAATAAATTTGTAAAATTTATTTCAATTTCAATCAACTAACCAACTAACCACTAAATGACACTTGTTCAAATTATTTCATTATAATAATCATACTTTTTAAAAAAATTATTTTATTACAATTTGAGTCAACCAAATAAAGTGCAATTACTTTTTTTTAAATACCCCATTTCCAAAGTGGTTTCAAAATGAGTGAAGGAAGCAATGGCTCATACAGAAAACCAACTTTAATAATTGCATGGGTGTGAGAGCAGAGCATCATCCATAGCTTATAAGTATATACAAGGGAAGTTTGGAAAATAAATCGTAAAATATACAAGGGAAGTTTGGAAAAGTTAAAAAAGAAAAAAACTAAGTATTCTCTTGGTAAGATATACGTTTTAGTTTACGATTTAGATCACGGTGTACATCGAAACAGAAAATATAGTTAAAGATGGATTGACTTTTAAGTTCCCCTAAGCCAATAGTTGAAGAAAGAACATGTTGAAACAGATACAAACTGTATTTTTTATCTCACCAGCATTGCTTCAAACCTACTAGTCTCCTATTATTTAAGAACTTTTGATCAATTAAAAACTACTTTTTTCCTGTAATTAAGAGCTTTGGTCCATTTGAAAAAGATTGATTGTTCCATTTTCTATATATTATATATAAAGTCTTTCACATCATGTGCCACAAACTAAATCTCCAATCCCCATGCATGGTGGGACATTTGTTGGTGCGTTTCACACCTTGTCTTCACCACCTAGTCCTACAAGATAAGCATCTAAACACTGCTTCAATTTTGTGACTCACATTGAATGGCACGTATCAAACAAGTTTTCAATCGGCAGTTAACTTTCATACACTGCTCATTATTTGTAATAGCACTAAGATATGACATTTTGGGTAAGGACAACTTATCCTACTGTAGAAATGACAGAGAAGGGATGGCGAGGACATCTGTATGTTAAAAACCTTCGCCGCAGAAGCTTTTCTACTGGTTCATCTCTGAACTAATCCATATCCATCAAAACCCAATTGCAGATGTGCTAAAATTAAGCATACAACATGACAAATATATGTCTCATCTCATCATCTTGGTAATGGGGTGAATTTTGTTATTTTCCCAAAGATTCAATAGTGTACAGAGGGAACAGTGCAGAAATCCTAAAACTAGAGAGAATCCAAAGCAACCCAATTCGATATTTTTTAGGCCTTATTTCCATGGGCATAAGATATACAAATCATCAGCTTCAACTCTACTCAGGCTGGCTCTAAAAACATCGGTTTGAACATAGTTGTCCCGTCCACAATATTCTAATCCTACAGTGGGGATGAGAAGCACATTTATCCAGACAATCGAGTACTCCATTCCACTCTAGGAATGTGGATAAAACTAGAAGTCTTAAAATGTGCTACCGTATTCTAACCAGCTGCAAGTGCAAGTAAAACTATCATAGGATGAAGGTGCAGATACATGGAAGAATAGGAAGATTACCATCCCACGAATCCAAGAAAAAAAGAGCTTCCAAATCTATTAGGCAGGGGTCCTATGGAGAGGACTAGAACTCTATTTTTAGAGGTAGTCAAGGTCTCATGATAATTTTTTTGGGGCCTATAGAATTATTCAGAATCTTTTCTTGCAAAATATGAGCCCCTCATTTTTAGGTTGTGAGAGGAAAAAACAAAGGAGATTTGACAATATCGAATCTTTTATATTATAGGAAATAGAAAGATTTGCTCCACAATATCATAAAAGAGTTTTATATCAAATTTATAGAATGTTATCTATTATATAAAATAGAAAGATTTGCTTCACAATATCTGAGAGAAGAAAATAAAGATAAAAGTGATAATGAAATCACAATATTCTGTTTATGGTATTTTTTCATAATAACATTTAATATCAAATTTATAGAATGTTATCTATTATATAAAATAGAAAGATTTACTCCACAATATCTGAATCCACAAAAAGACTACAAAGAAGTGATAATTAAATCACAATATTTGAGTCAAGAAAACATAAATTAAAGTGATAATGAAATCTCACAGTATTTTGTTTATGTTATTTTCATTTTTTGTTAACAAGGTTTGACATCAAAATTATAGAATTTTTATATTTTGAATACAAGAGTATGAATTTTAAGTTAAAATTATTTCAATCCAGAGTTCCATTCAGTCTAAGTTGTCTAGGATATGATTCTAACCTCATTCTTTATGATGCCAAAATTTTGTACTGAATAAGACTTAATTTTTAATAGACTCATTCAAAATCATTCAACTTTACTAAAAGATCAGAAATTCATTAACACTTACACGAGAACCAAAAAAAATTGATCATTACAAAACTGAAAAAAAATGAATACACAAAAGATTATTGAGGCATACAAAAAACAATACAAGTAGAACCAACTATGCAACTCCCTTATCCTTAATGAATAAACTTATTCAATACATGATGATTCATTTTTTCATACCTCATAAATGAATCTTTAATTAGTCATCAAAATTTTATACAATATACAGATTCCATACCCTGTCCATTTCAAAAAAGGAAAATCCAAGAATTACAGAGGTGTAGGTGAATATCTTTCTTTCTCTCATTAACTGAAGAGATGACAATGTGGCTTCGCCATTACACAATGCAATATTCAGAAAAGACACTATTACCTAAAACTCAATCTCTGTTTTTTTTTATAGTTTTATCTCCAGTTTATCTTTTAATACAGTGAGTCAAGCTTAGCTTTAATGTAGTTTATTTTGGGTTTTAAAAACTTTTACATCAAACCTTGTGTGACTGTGAAATTCTGGTGCGAATTTTTGTTCAATGATTCTATATTATTTTCTTGCTTGGAAAGAATTAAAACTTTATTAAAATACTAGAACCCATTGATCGTTGTTATAAACTTTGAAATATTAGAAGTAGTTTTAATTTTTCAGTATTGAATGACACCAGAACAATAGCAAATTCATTTAGGATGATGACAAAAGATGTGAATATTGACAAATTGATTCATTGAAAAAATCATGTGGAATTTACTGAACATAGGATAATTTTTTGATAGGGATCATTGGACTTGTGATTTGATATATGTGTGTTCTCACTTATATAGGAAAGACTTATGTATGATTTTCTGAAGTTGAGTATTTATGACTATTTCATTAAGTGAATTCTAATATGAAAGGATAAAATTAGATTTTATGTTGTTTTGTGATTGAACCATTCTGAAAGGGGGAATCAAAAATATTAACTATTAGGTGGATAATATATCATTTTATGGAAGATTTTATTGCTAAGATTAGAGCAGCATAGAACTTTATACGTTCAAACTTTAAACATAGATTTATAAATGAGAACTAACTATTTGTTGAATGGAATCAAGTTAATTTTGTATATCTTAGAGAGTCTACACTAAAATTATATTGAATTAAATACTTATGTACGTGTTGGTGAAACTTGATATGATTAAAGTATATGCTCCTTTAAATCTCTTGGTATATATATGTGTGTGTGTGTGTGTGTGTGTGTGTGTGTGAGAGAGAGAAATAATTGAGATCTCAACATGTTGTTTAAGAAAGGGTTCATGCTTTTGATTTTATATATCTAATTGATGCATTTGGTTTATCAATCTTTTGATGATAAGGATTAGGGTATGGTTATTTCTTATTACATTACTAAAAAAAAATAAAAGAGGTAAAAGTCAAATCTTAATGAGTATATTTATGAAGGAAATCTTAGAAATGTAAATGTGTTAGACCTATTTGTGAAGTACCTATTAATCATGGTTATAGTTTATGCTTCCTGAATGAAATGAATTTTTTAGATGTGTATCGTTGGGTTTTCTCCATGTATTCTAAAGAATTCAAGTTATAATTATCATTTGAACTAAAAGAGATATTGGCAGATATTATGAGCTTGACATGTTTTTTATAGTTAAGAGAAGGATATTTGTTATGTTCCTTTATGTATGTTGAATGCACCATGGAAACTTGATGTACTATGCATAAACTGTGAATCTTTGCATGATATTTTCTATATGTAAGAAATGGAAGTAGATTTACAAAGTTTGTTTTGGAAGTCCATGACATGTTATTTTGGAAACTGAATGTGGATGTAACAAGTAGCACATATTCCATTACTCCTTAGTTTTACTTTGTTGGATTACTTCTCGCTGGGCTGGGTATCCTTCATGTCAGGAAGGATTCTTGGGAAGTGTTATTGCTTCATGGTAGGGTAGAAACATACTCCCACAATATTCTTGCCCTAGCTAACTTTTGTGAGCAAGTTTCTGAAGCATTTTTTTCAAGAAGGTCTTTACCTTACAATGTTATACGCATCTAGTATTCAACATGGTGGTATTTCTCGACTTTGAGGTTTACCTTTACTATTATGAAATGGAAGATCATAATTGAAGCTAATCTCAATCTTTTACTATATATTTCGACAATTGATCAAAAATCTATTGAGATGTTATCCTAGCATGATAGTTTGTTCTTGCTTGTATTTGATGTGACATCTCTTATTGTGTTTTCTTTAGGACACTCGACAGATGGTCGACTTTCAGCTTATCTTGGACAAAGGTAGGCTTTATCATTTTGGCAGATATGATGGTAATTGTACTTATTTTATTTATATTTTATAGGGAATCTATTGGTAACTTGTCGACTTATGTAATCAGCCTTTGACTTGTTGACCAACTCCCTTGTATTGTAGGTTTTTACTGATGAGGCTTTTGTGTTGTAAGTTCAGTCTTTACATTGATAGATCCCTAATAGTTTGCCCTATCAGTATGTGATAAAGAAGATACCTGGAATCAAATCTCATACTTTGATAGGATTCAGACTTTTCTTGATAACAATTTCAAATCAGAAGATGCATAACATGAAAGAAAAAAAAAGGCTTATAGCTTGTATCATTAGACCTTACATGTATCTAACAACAAAATCTTCAACAGTAGAGCACCTTGTTGGAAAAATAGTCAGCTCCCCTTGGGATTCACAACATGGCTTAACCGCCTCCTATGTCTTCTATAATAGTGGTTGTATTAGGCATTAAAAGGTTGATCTTTTGGTGGAACGACAACCACTACTTGTAACAAGTTGTATCAAAGCTTGGTCAAAGGTTCGAATCCCCTCGGGTAGTGCTGAGGGGGAGATTGTTGGCAAAATAGTTAGCGCTCCCCTGAGGATTCATGACATGGCTTAACCGCCTCATGTGTCTTCTATAAGTCTAGTGGTTGTATCAGGCATTAAAAGGTCAATCTTTTGGTGGAACGACAACCACTACTTGTAACACACCTACCATGCAATAGACATCCAGCTTGCTTGAGAGATATCATTGCTTTTATTAGAGACAAATAAACATACTTGGCCACACAGGACCACCTCTAGCTTTATTTCTTTTGAAAGTTTAAGTTTAATTTTATCTAGTAATTGTTCCTAGTATTCCATATTTTCCAAAAATATTAGAGGCATTTCCACAATTTAGTAAATTGGCTATTATAAAAGATTTCATCTAGTGAGTATCTCAATTTTATTTACATTGGGTAGAAATTTATAGTTCATTTCTAGCCTGGCAATAAAGATTTAACTAAAATCTTAATAACTCATTTGATAGTTGATTTAAATGATTGGTAAATCAAAGAACACAGTTCCAGTTAAACACAGCTCTTAAAAAAATTGAAACTTACACTCTAAGGAATATAAGAAGAGGAAATAAAATTAGAACATATATAAATTCTGAGATCTTTGTTTTATAACATAAGAGCTGCAATTTACAAGTGGGTTTAATATAAGAAGAAATCGTTGATCATTCAGTCTTTCCATATCCCATGCTCTTGTCTTAAGGCAAAAATTTCTTTGGATGTTTCTCAAAACTTTTACCCAAGTTGATTAAGTTGTAAAAACATAGCAACAGAGGCGTTACACATATCAAATGAGTGATGTTGTTCATTCCTCCGCACCCTACTACAGTCTTTTCTTTTTTCTTAAAGCAAAACAAAAGAAGAAGAGAAGAAAACTAAACAGAACAACGGTGAAATAAACCACGTGGGGAGCAAGGAGAAAAGGAAACCGATTCTCATCTATTGAGTCATCGGAAGAACCAGTTAAATTTATTACATCAAAGCCCAATTAAAAAAATTATAAGCCAAGTTGCATTTTGGTTTAATAGATATACTTTTAATATTTCCTCCATATAACTAGGTAAGGTAAGTAAAAATGTAGAGGAAGGATTAGATCCTAAAAATAAAATAAAAAAACTCAAAACTGTCAATTGGCGTGACAAGGATGAAGTATAAAAAGGAAGAGGATTTAACATAGAAAAGGAAACTATCCTCTGGTCTTTAAAATACTAGCAACCGTACTCTCAAAACAATATATAAATTTTAACATGAGGAAAACAATAATTTTAACACAGACATATCTACAATACTCATAGCTTTAGAAAGAATAGACAGTTTTAACAAGCACAAAAGAGCTAAATCTTTATGTTCATAAATATTTATGTAAAATTGTTCTGCATTCCACCCAAAATAAACAAGAAGAAGATAACTTGGAGTTCTTTATTCGTTGCAGAGAGCTTAATCTCCCAAATCCTTTTCTTCTCTGAGTCTTCCCTTCCCTTTTAAACTACCACTCTAGATTACTATAAATAGAATCATAACTCCTCCATTCCACCAAGTGTTGAGAAAGCCCCTTCATTCAAGGTAAAAATAAAAATGATATTTTATAAAATAATATATGTTTCTAACATGATAAATCATCTTTTACATTTAATAACATCCTAACATATCAGACAATTTCATATATATATTTATTAAATCAAAACAAGTGTAACAAGGTTAATTATTCAATTTAGGTCGTCAACATGTGACCAAGTCAAGAGTAAATCAAAGTTGCTAATTAACTTAAGAGTTATGAGTCTTCAAAATCAGTTATGACATCTTTCCCCTCTAACAGGAGACATTGTCCCAGTGTCTTATGAAAATACAACAGATGTTCTCACGCCATATACTAAACTAAAAAACATGAATCAAATAACATATAAGAGTCTATGGAAGTAAATGTGGAAAAGATCTAATCATATCATCTACATCCTCCCACATATCTCTATTGATAGAGAATTGATCCCATTGGACCTTATACTACAAGATTTCTTTGTCACGCACCCAAATAGTACATTGGTCAATGATACTTGATGACTCCACTAACACCACTCCCTGATTTTGTACCTGTAAAGGACACCAATCAAGGATATGAGAAGCATCTGTATGGTAGAGCTTCAATAAAGATACATGAAACACGTTATGAATATGGGCAAGAGCATGTGGCAAGGCCGGTCTATACGCAAACAAGAATCAAAAGTTACCCTTGTAAGGTCATCTTGTGTGAGTTGAAAAACTCAAAATCTAGATGGCATACCCTTAGCCATTTCAACCAAGAATCAACAGAGCTTGACAAAGAGATAATTCACTGTTGGTCAACACAACTAGTAGAAGTCCAGGTGCTCCCTTGCAATTTGTAAGTTGAAAGCCCAAATGGCGGAAGAGTAATGTAGTGGCCATCATCAGTTTTAGATTTTCCCAATTCCATCCTACCATTCTCTTGTCCAATCTCATTTTCTACAAGTAGATTAAAGCCAAGCCTAGTCAAAGACATAAATAGCTTCTTCTATAGGATTAAGGATGTAACTAAACAGAGTCTAAGAAACAAATTCAGAACTTCTCTATATAAAAATTGATATGAATCATGGTATACAAACCTTGAAAGGATATAGAGAGCATATGATATGTAAAAAAATAGGGTGATAGATCCCTAACAGTTCGCCCTAATGGTATGTGATAAATAGGATACCTGGAGTCAAATCTCATACTTTAATAGAATTCAAACTTTTCTTGCTAACAATTTCAAATCAAAAGATGCATAACATGAAAAAAAAGGCTTATAGATTGTATCATTAGACCTTACGTGTATCTAACAACAAAATCTTCAACGGTAGAGCACCTACCATGCAACAGACATCCAGCTTGCTGGAGAAAGATCGGTACTTTTATTAGGGACAAATAAACATACTTGGCCACATAGGACCGCATCTGGCTTTATTTCTTTTGAAAGTTTAAGTTTAATTTTATCTAGTAATTGTTTCCAGTATTCCATATTTTCCAAAAAGATTAGAGGCATTTCCAGAATTTAGTGAATTGGCTATTATAAAAGATTTCATCTAGTGAGTATCTCAATTTTATTTATGTTGGGTAGAAATTTCCAAAATTTATAGCCTGACAATAAAGATTTAACTAAAATCTTAATAACTCATTTGAGAGTTGATTTAAATGACTGGTAAATCAAAGAACACAGTTCCAGTTAAACATGGCTCTTAAAAAAAATGAAACTTACACTAAGAAATATAAGAAGAGGAAATAAAAATAGAATGTAATTATATATAAATTATGATCTCTGTTTTATAACATAAGAGCTGCAATTTACAAGTGCATTTAATATAAGAAGAAATTGCTAGTCATTCAATCTTTCCATATCCCATGCTCTGGTCCTAAGGCAAAAATTTCTTCTACCCAAGTTGATTAAGTTGTAAAAATATAGCAAAAGAGGCATTATACATATCAAATGAGTGATGTTGTTCATTCCTCTACACCTTTCTATAGTCTTTTCTTTTTTTTTAAAGCAAAACAAAAGAAGAAGAGAAGAAAACTAAACAGAACAATAGTAAAATAGACCGCGTTCGGAGCAAGGAGAAAAGGAACCTGATGTTAGAAGCCTTTGGCTTCCTAGCTTTCTTTTGTAACTCTGTTCGTGTCCTGCTTAATGATGCCTCTGCCTAGGTTGAGGTCAATGGTTCCCTTTCCAACTCATTTCCTCTTGGGTGGTCTATCAGACAAGGATGTCCCCTTGCCCCTGCCCTGTTTATCATAGCTTCTGAAGCCCTTTACTATATCCTCAGAGACAATACGCTCTCCCTTGATGTTAGAGGTCTGTATCTCCCTAACAATGATGAGCTGATAAACTGTCAATTTGCCAATGACACCGCCTTATTTTTTGAGCTTTCCAAAAACAATCTTGTTGCCTTACAAACCAAGTTTAATATTTTCTGTTCTATTTTTGGTGCTCGTGTATCCCAGTCCAAATCCATTTGCCTTGGGTGGGAAGAGCAGCCTCCTATATGGTTTAACCAATACAACTTCCAAGGGGGTGGACCTCATACAATTGTCAAGTACCTTGGTATCCCCTTCTCTGTTGAACCTTCCCTCAAAGACATGTGGTCTTAGATCAAGGATAGAATTACTAAGAAGCTGAACAAATGGCACAATAGATCTCTCTCTCTTGCTAGCAGAATTCAGGTTTGTCAGAAGATGTTGTCCTCTTATAGCATATATTACTCCTTTGCTTGGATGTTCAACAACTACCAAATTTTGGAGATTCAAAAGGCCATTAGGAGTTTCCTCTAGTCTGATGGTAAAAGCATTAAAAAAAGGCATGCGGTCAAATGGGACTGGTGTCACACTGACAAACTCCTTGGGGGGCTGGGGCTTAAAGACCTTAAAACTCAAGGTATTGCTTTATCCGCCAAATGGATCTTTCACGCTATGGATGGAAACGATCCATGGAAGGTGTTGGTCAGGCACAATATTGAAAGAGGCTTTCCTAAAAAAGCTAGATCTTGGACTAACCTCCCATTCTGTGACTTAATTATTGGCAGCTTCCCTGTCATTGTCCAAGGCTCTTTTGTTTTCAGATCCATCTGGAGAGCTTGGGACCATGTCAAGAATTTCATCACCAATAAGGATTTCCATGATGCTAAGCATCTATATGGTGAAAGATCCATTTGGTGGAACCTACACCTTGCTGGTAAACCCCTCGCCCTAAGGATGTTCTGCCAAGCTTTGGGCTAAAATAGGGATCTCCCAGCTGGTCAATCTTTTCAAAAATGATAAACTCATCAGCTGGGATGAGCTCAAGAACAGATTCAGCATTCCGGTCTCCCAAAAGAAGACTTATAATAGGATTATCAAGGCTGTTAAGGAATTGCCTTCTGAATGTAACATTGACTCTCATAGGTACCTTAAATGCAAATGGCCGGATGGGGTCATCTTGGCTAATCTCAAAGCCAAAAACATATATAGAATCATTGATCATAATGAAAGTATTATTAATCATATCAATACTATTTGGTACTCTTCTCTTGACATTGTGTCTTCGAAAAAGTTTTTTGATATTCTCTGGAAAGGCCCTATTGAGCCTAAAATCAGATGTTTTAGGTGGCTTACTTTGCTTGACAAACTCCCTGTTAGAAAAGATGATCACACTACTGGTATTTGCAGTCTCTGTAGGCTTCCTGAGACGGGCAGACATATCCTCTTTGATTGCATCTTTGCTAAAGAAATTTGGAATATGTTTGGTATTTTTTATCCTCTTAATGTGAATATTCTTGAAATTGTTACTGGCCATATTGAAGGGCTTAAGAAGGATGCTAATTTATTTTGGAACATGTTGTCTTCTAACATCTTGTGGCAGATTTGGAAATGTAGGAACGAGGAAAGGTATCAAAGCAGCCTTAGAGTTCTGAGAAAACCTCACATTTTTAAAAATCTTTCTGTAGGTCCACATGATTATGATGATAGAGAAAGAGAAGTTGCGAAGGTTCTTGAAAGATGGGCACGCCACTTTTTTCATCTATGAGCTGAAGCACAGCTACGAGTGGAGGCGAAACCTCGACGACCTTCAAGAGTTTGAACTTGCTTGCAAGAAGTTGAACCAAGAAATTAGGAAGAACATCAACTCCAGGAAAGATGAGATCTCAATGCTCACACAGATCCAGGAGCGCAAGACCATTGTTTGGATGGAGGGTCCTCTTGGATGGACTACTTGGGTTGATACCCACTTTGATATTTTACACTAGCTTTCTCGTGCTTCTCTTATGTATCTGTTTACATAATACTCTAACTTCATGGTGAGGCTGGGCCTCCTTTTTGTAATACTCTTGGATTGATACTTTTGTATCTTTTTTTTTTGACCCACCTATATATAATATAAAAAATAAAAATTTATAATATTAAAAGTATAATTAAATTTATTAAAATATTATAAATTATAAATTTGTAATAGTTAAATATATTTTGAATATATTATTATTTTTACATGGAACTTAATTTAAATATTTGTAAAACTTGAATCATATTTAATTTTATAGAAGATTATAATATTATGATGATTTTTAAACATTCAAATATTTTTTATTTATTTTTAAAAATTACAAACAATATTAAATTATATTAAGTTTTATTATTTTATTATATAATTTATATTTTAATTTTTTTTTTAAATATAATATTATTATTAAAATTAAATATAAGTAAATTTTTTATATAAAATATTATTTATTAATTTATATATAATAATTTAGATAATTAATAATTAATAAATTGTTTTTAATTTTTATTATTTATTCATTTTAAAATTTGATTTTTAATTTTAAAAAAGTTAAACAAATTGATTTTTTATATTTTATTTTGAAATAGATTTTTACATATAATAATATTAAAATTTAATTTTAAAAATTATATTTTAATTTTCTAGATTGATTTCTAAATTTAATTATTATTCAAACTAATTTTAACATCACTACTATCATTTTGACAGAACCTTGTTCCTTTAGTCACATCTCTTTTCATTTAACTAAAATTTATACATTTAATTAAAATTAATAAAATAGTTTAATCTCTACTTTTCTTTCACATTGCTCCCACGAACTTCACACCTCCTCGTGTATGAGCTAACTTCGTAACGGCCCACAGTTAAATCTATAATATATTTAAGATATTTTATTTTTCTAAACTTTTGAAGTGACAATTAGCAGATATGAGAATGGACGGCAATTTTTTTAAAAAGTTCTATTCCAGTATAGTTGTCTGGATTTCTTTTCCAGCTATGAAAAACGTAATTTTGTTCCTTGTTTTTTCTGTTAGAAATTAGCAAACATTTCTAAAATAAAAAATAACAAGTTATGTTGTTTTTCCTTTATTCCTATCCTTCTTTTGAGGGGCTTCTAAACATTTCTAAAATCAGAAATAACAAATTATGTTGTTTTTCCTTTATTCTTATCTTTTTTTTGAGGGGCTTCTAAAACTACTTAGTAAACAAATATATTAAATAAACGTAAAAACAACCTAACTTTTATGGTAGATTTTGGTGTGCATAAAAGAATATGGAGTGAAATGAGCCTACCACGTCTTGACTGATTTCAGCTCTATCGCCGCATTTTGAAAGCTAAGTGCTTTGCATAAAGGAAGACTAAAACAGTACATGCATGAAATATGAGCTGCATGCGGCGATAAATGCAACATGGTATAATTATATGGGCCCGTTTGGTGCCTAGAATTAAGCTGGAATAGGCATAAATAAACTAATTCGCTATTTGTGGCAGTTTT
The DNA here is from genome assembly GCA_027943335.1 of Chamaecyparis obtusa. NCBI lineage: Eukaryota > Viridiplantae > Streptophyta > Pinopsida > Cupressales > Cupressaceae > Chamaecyparis > Chamaecyparis obtusa. The sequence goes on along the minus strand of BSBK01007476.1, from coordinate 1,923,995 downwards.
TTGAATTCTTCAATTAGAAAACTAATTCTCATTTTAGGCCTTATGGTTGCATTAGTTAATAATACATATTTTAATTTAAAAATATAAAAGTTAAAAATACATATATATTTTAATTAAAAACCCAGCAACAAAAATGATAAGTTCAAAAATTAAAAATTAAAAATCAAAATTTAAATTTAAAAAAAAAAAAATTTATTCCAATTTCACCTTATGAGATCCAAACGCAAAATAGTTGAATAAATTAAGAGTAATTGGAGATTATTTCAAAGTAAGATTTTCTTTGTATCCCATGACACTTTTTTCATCCCATATATGCATTTTATATAGGCATTCAATTAATGGAATGAGAAGGGAATGTTTGAATTGGGTAATTTTAATTGGGTAAATTGTGGTCAAAATGTGATCAAATTTTATGGTTTTGATTCTTTTTGTTTTATTGGATTGTTATGATTATATTACATTTGGTTCAAAAATATGACTTAGACATTATATTTTAATAGTACGTGAATGTGGACACAATTAAAATTATCAGATTAACATTCAAATTAATTGTTGATTAAATTAAGAATTAAAACGAATGAACAATTTTATTAGAATATTATTTTTGTTCATATATTTAAAAAAAATTAAATATATTTTTTCTTATATCTCTAAAAAAATATAGAAATATTCTATTTTTATTTAGATTTTAGTTTTAAAAGTTTTATACAATTAATTGGTAATTTATTATTGGATAATAATATTTATTATTAACTCATGAGAGAAATGACTTTCTCCCTCGGGAGGAGTTTCTTAAATTTCATCTATGGAAAACACTTCAATTTTTTTCCCTTTTTGATGCAAATGTAAGTCAAGTTTCAAAAAGGTTTCCTTATTTTTCTTATTACTCAAAGAAAGTTCAACTTAGAGAAGTAATATTATATACACCCATCTCTATAGTTTTTGTTACTTTCTTATAATATATATTCTGTTTAGGGGTCACCTTGGATGATAATAATAACTATGTGATGTGTGACTTTGTAATTCTCATTGTAAGAAAAGAGGTTGAATTGGAGAGAATTAAAAAGAGGGGTCATCTGTGTGGTGGATAAATTTTTGAGATGCATGTGGGCATTTTGACAGTTCCAGTTATTGATTGAATATAAAATAATGTTAGAGTAATGATTTTTGAGATTTTTTTTAAAATAGATATATTTATGATGTTTAATATATTAGTTTATGGTATTTTAAAAGTGTAATATAGTATATTACTTTCTTGAAAATCAAAATTCCTATGGACTTATTATTGCATGTACAAAAACATTCAACTGTTAGTATTAAAAGTGGTAAAATAAAATTTGAATCTATAATAATTTGCTTCCAAAAAGATGCTCTGCTAACAACGGCTTTCAGTTTAACAGTGGGAAAAAAAACTACCGAATTTTGCTTTTTGCTTTTACAGTGGAAAAAAGCTAGCGAGGTTTGTTTTGTTCACAAGCTTCAAGTGTTTGTGCAATTTCGTCCTACATTCCTGGGAGTGTCAGATACAAACACAGGAAGAACATCGCTTCTGAAACATGCGCCTACATTCCACAACTTGATACTATCGGGGCCTTGTAAACTGAAGATAAAAAACAGTAAAACATGGTGCACGTGATGTAAGAATCAAAAAGTAAAACATGGTGCATGTGATGTTCTGCAATCATTTTGTGTATATGTTTAACTTATATTTACAGAAATATATGTAGAAGAGGCTTCCAGATATCATTTTAAAAGTGTGTATTTTTTTGGTAAGAAAATAAAATTAAATAAATGATGTTTTAGTTTAAAGGAGAAGGTTTTGATTACATAGTTTAGATATTCATACACATTATAATTACATTGTTCATATATTCTTATAAATCAGAAATACATTTTATAATTGAATAGATCATTTGAAATGTTGATTTAAAAAGAAAAAAAATATACAATTAAATATAAAGTATTAAAATTATAAAATAAAATTTTGAAACTAATTTGAAGAAAATCAGTAAAATTGAACTATTTTATTTATGATTTCTATATTGTGTTAATTTAATTTGCCAACTACACTTATTTAAAATAAATTATTTCTATTGTAAATTGAAACATTAATTTTAATAAAAAATAATATTTAACAAAATCTTAGATTTTCAATATTAAATTCATATCAAATTGTTGTTTTATTTACAAACATTTTTTTATTGGACTTTTTAAAAAGGATTTAGAAACTTTGAAGCAAATACAATTGGTAGGACCTAATAGTTGAGCACCCTAACTTCATGCCTCTCAAAATTCTACATGGAAATTTCAAATCACTTCCATTTTTTACAGCAGCTTACTTGGAAAGTCCCCTACTTATAACTAAGGTTTCAGCGCCACATCATTAAATATGATGCTCATCAGCATGCTTTTTGTCAAGATGTCTATAACAACCAAAAAAGAAAAAAGAAAAAGTGTGACATCACATGATTGGTTGCTTTTTAGAATAAGCGACACATTTCATTCAATTATGGATAGTGATCATTGCAAAAATAACTTTAAAGTCTCAACTATTGGTACAATGTTGTCAGAAATATTAGATATTAAATTAACCAGTGTGGGTATCCACAACAACCAATACAAAACAAAAAAAAAAGTGTGTGATGCATCACATGATTGTTTTCTTTTTAGAATAAGCTACACATTTCATTCAATTATGAATAGTGATCGTTAGCAAAAATAACTTTAAAGTCTCAACTATTGATACAATGTTGGCATTCACGTAAATTACAGACTGAGAAAAAGACATTAAAGGTCACCTTTTCTTTTTACCCTTATAGAAACAAACAAATATAAATGCACAAAAAAATGCAACACCCAATTCTCCATGTGGGTATGTACCTCCAAGTAATCTAGAATGGTACTAGGTATATGATCTGATGTTCTCCATTGACGGAGTAGGATAATTCATATTGTTATTGCAAAAAAACGAGGATGACATCTCTAAAATGTTCTCATCCACAGCCTCAAATTACAATAAGCAAGCTAGCTTTTTCAGCCATTGCAATTATAGCATGAACAGTAGCTGGTAACCTTCCAACACTATAATTCTGTGCAAAAAGTTATTAAAAAAATAATCTCAAGAACGAGAAAAACAAAAAAATTAAAACTATAAAACCAATGCCTTGTTTTAGCAGATAACGGAATTATTTTTAAATGAAATAAAACACAACAACAAATGATATGGCTTTGTACAGATTCAGAAAACAGAGATTCATGGAAATCACGGCAAGCCCTTATTCCAAAATTCTGTACAAATTGTATCATCCTATTAACAATAACAATGTAAGAAAATGGTAAAATATTAGATAACCCTAAATCTAGAAGTGAATAATATTAACAGTTGAGAGTCTGAGTGATATTCTTGTTACCGTGGTTACAGTCCAAACAAGTTGACATTTTATATTCTTACATGGCGGTCACATAAAATATTGGCGTGAGGAAACTATGCCACGTGGACAACACATTTTCTACGTTGTGAGAAAATATGCCAGATGGACAGCACAGTTCTATCTTAAAATAGAAAAATAGTTAAAATGCATTAAATACTATTAAAGGTGGAAATCTGAAAATAGTTTAAGAGCATTAAAAATGGTTAAAGGTGGAAATGTTGAGAATTTATTCATTTTTTTTGCAAAAACAACAAATATTAATATAGTTATGTCAATTTTTTTTTGGAAAACAACAAATATTAATATAGTTTGGGTTGGCCTAGTAATGAAGAACTTGTAGTCTTGAAATAAAGATCACAAGTTCAAATTCTATTGCAAGATGGAATATATACTCCTCGTTTGTAGTACAGCTAGATGCCTCTTGCGAAGAATATGGGGTAATCTCATATTTGCAATCACCATGTACAAGATAGGGTGTGTACCCCTCGTTTGTAGTACAACTAGATGCCTCTTGGGAAGAATACAAGGTAATCCCTTATTTACAATCACCATATAGAAACCTAAAAACACATGACTAATATAATAGACTACAAAAAGAACCTTTCCTTTCCTTTTTATTATATTATTCAATTGTTCTATTATATCTATGATTTTTTTAAAAGTTCAATTACTCAACATAAAATAATATTTTAAAAAACAATTAACTATGTGCATTATATGTTCTATTATATTCTTCATTTATTGAAATCATTTCATTACAATAATTATATTCTTTTGTAAAGTACAATTAAATATTTGCAATATATGTTATATTATATTCTATTATATTATTTATTCTACTATATTATTTATTTATTTATTCAAACTAGATAAAATAATATTTTAAAATATAATTAACTATTTACATTACATGTTCTATTATACTTTTCATTTATTAGTACTTGCCGTAAGTACTATTGCATCATTTTACAAAAAATTTCAAAGTAAAAAAAACAAAAAAAAAATTGCCCAACACTTTTTTAGCTATATTGCACTATTTAGACTAAGATATATAAAAACTGAAGGAAAATTTGGATATAAATAGTTTAAAATTTTTATATTTTATTTTTGTATGATTTTTTTCATTTTTAAAAAGTAGTTTAAAAAATTTTATTCTAAATTTTGTTTAATATATAATTTAAGTAGTTAAAATATTAATAAGTATTTAATAATTATTTAGTTGATGTATTATACATTTAATTGTTAAAAAAATTAGTTGAGAGATATAATTTTTATTATAAATATATTGATAGATATGTTTATGCAATTAGTTGCTCCTCTTTGTAATAGCAAGATATTGTGTTCAATTTCTAAAATGGGAGCTTAAATAAATTTAATATAAAAAAAAATGTAGTAATTTTATTTTTAAAATTTTTTAATAACATTTAAATAGATTAGTTGGATGGTATTATTTAATCTTTTAAATAAGGATTGATTATTTTTAAAAAGGAAATAAATATTTGTAATAATAAAATAATTTTTATCATTATATTTTTTAATAAAGTACTGAAAACAAAATTTTCCACATTCTAGCTTTGTCTAACTTTGAATGTTGCAATTTTATATAAAATAGGTATAGTTAGAAAAATAATTAGTTCTTAATATTAAAAAAACAAAATTTTCCACATTCTAGCTTTGTCTAACTTTGAATGTTGCAGTTTTATATAAAATAGGTATAATTAGAAAAATAATTAATTCTTAATTATACAATATATCTTATTATTTCTAATACAATTTATTTTTAAAATTTATATAATTCTAATTTCTAATGCAACCTCAGTTTTCAAATTTTAAATTAATTACAATACATATAATTTTAATTACCATATAATTCAAATTACTATTTCTATTTCTAAATTATATAAATAACAATCAACTAACTAATTATTTCATTAATCATATTCTTCTTTTGTAAAAAGATTATTTCATTACAATTTGAATCAACCAAATAAAGTGTAATTAAAGATTATTTCATTACAATTGAATCAACCAAATAAAGTGCAATTAATTTTTTTTAAGTAAAACATTATGCTCCTTATTTAATAATTCCAGTCTTCCAAATTTATGCTAATTTTTTTTAAAAGTACCCCATTTCCAAAGTGGTTGCAAAATGCGTAAAGGAAGCAATGGCTCATACAGAAAACCAGCTTTAATAATTGCATTGTTGTGAGAGCAGAGCAGAGCATCATCCATGGCTTGCACGGTGTACATCGAAGTAAGATCAATTGTTGACACTTACCTATCATTCTCTACAGACAAATGTACGAGACAATAGAATACATAAGAGTTTAAAGATGGCTTGACTTTACAGTTCCCCTAAGCCAATAGTCGAAGAAAGAAGTATACAAGAACATGTTGAAACAGATACAAACTGTATTTTTTATCTCACTAGCATTGCTTCAAACCTACTAGTCTCCTATTATATAAGAACTTTTGATCAATTTAAAACCACTTTTTTCCTGTAATTAAGAGCTTTGGTCCATTTGAAAAAGATTGATTGTTCCTTTTTCTATATATAATTTATAAAGTCTTTCACATCATGTGCCACAAACTAAATCTCCAATCCCCATGCATGGTGGGACATTTGTTGGTGCTTTTCACACCTTGTCTTCACCACCTAGTCCTAGAAGATAAGCATCTAAACATTGTGCTACAATTTTGTGATTCACATTGAATGCCACGTATCAAACAAGTTTTCAATCTGCAGTAACTTTTATATACTGCTCATTATTTGTAATAGCACTAAGATTTGACATTTTGGGTAAGGACAACTTATCCTACTGTAGAAATGACAGAGAAGGGATGGCGAGGACATCTGTATGTTAAAAACCTTCGCCGCAGAAGCTTTTCTACTGGTTCATCTCTGAACTAATCCATATCCATCAAAACCCAATTGCAGATATGCTAAAATTAAGCATACAACATGACAAATATATGTCTCATCTCATCATCTTGGTAATGGGGTGAATTTTGTTATTTTCCCAAAGATTCAATAGTGTACAGAGGGAACAGTGCAGAAATCCTAAAACTACAGAGAATCCAAAGCAACCCAATTCGATATTTTTTAGGCCTTATTTCCATGGGCATAAGATATACAAATCATCAGCTTCAACTCTACTCAGGCTGGCTCTAAAAACATCAGTTTGAACTCTACTCAGGCTGGCTATCTTTCTTTCTCTTATTAACTGAAGAGATGACAATGTGGCTTCGCCATTACACAATGCAATATGCAGAAAAGACAACACTATTACCTAAAACTCAATCTCTGTCCTGCCAGTTCTCCTCCCTCTTCTCTACTCCCTCAACATGTCTATTTTACAAAAAAGAGTTAAACAACTAAGCACTCTTTCATTTTCTGCTTCTTCTTTCCAAAACTGGTATGGGGATCCCAAAATATAGCTTGTTAACTAAGTCAACAACAGTTACCCTTGTAATGTCATCTTGTGTGAGTTGAAAAACTCAAAATCTGGATGGCGTACCCTTAGCTGTTTCAACCAAGAATCAGCAGAGCTTGATAAAGAGATAATTCGCTGCTGGTCAACACAACCAGCAGAAGTCCAGATGCTCCCTTGCAATTTGTAAGTTGAGAGCCCAAATGGTGGAAGAGTAATGTAGTGACCATCCTCAGTTTTAGTTTTGCCCATTTCCATCCTACCATTCTCTTGTCCAATCTCATTCTCTGCAAGGAGATTAAAGCCAGGCCTAGTCAAAGACATAAATAGCTTCTACTGTAGGATTACGGATGTTACTAAACAGAGTCTAAGAAACAAATTCAGAACTGCTCTATATAAAAATTGATCTGAAACATGGTATACAAACCTTGAAAGGATATAGAGAGCGTATGATATGTTAAAAAGCAGGCTGATAGATCCCTAACAGTTCGCCCTGTTGGTATGTGATAAATAGGATACCTGGAATCAAATCTCATACTTTAATAGGATTCAGACTTTTCTTGCTAACAATTTCAAATCAGAAGATGCATAACATGAAAAAAAAGTCTTATAGCTTGTATCATTAGACCTTACATGTATCTAACAACAAAATCTTCAACAGTAGAGCACCTACCATGCAACAGACATCCAGCTTGCTGGAGAAAGATCAGTGCTTTTTAATGACATTAAATCTGGAAATCTCCTGGCCAGCTGATTTACCTGTGCAGGCAGAAAGATCAAGAATGGAACAGATATTTCAAACAATTTGAGAAATGATAAGAAGACGTTACAGACAAAAGTGCTTAAAAATGATGTTAAGAAGAGTATACATTGCAATTACTCGGTACATATCTCAGCAGACTTGGAGCAACGAAGAAAAGGACATGATTAAACCCATATGCTGAAAATCTTTTAGGAATTTGGGACACCGACAATTTTTTAAGAAACAGAACATGTAACACTTAGTAAGGTACCTTCTCCATTAGAGGGACTCTTGCATAAGGTACAGCTTGCTCAAAATATTCAAGACATAGGTATCCAAGTCGCTCATGCATATGCCACATACTATCATGATCAAGAACAGAAGAATCCTCAGAGGCAGCATCCCACAATCCTAATCTTTCACTGGAATTGCATGATTCACTTCTGAAACTTGAGGATCTTTCACTCAAGTTCCCACTTTCAGAATCACTGCACGAATCACTGATTGAATCCCTCATCTCCAAGTCTCCATCACTCTCATCCCTCACATTCCTGTAAAAAGAAACCCATGACAATCAATTTATCCAGAACATATTGTCATCAATATGCAAGGTCAAAAACCAGGCGTTGAAGCTTTAAGTCTAACCTCAAGTTTGCAGATGATCTAATGTCATTCGTAGTATATATTTGAAGCGCAGAGAGGTAAGGCACATAATACTGAATCACAGTTTCTCCAGTGCTCAAAACTATAGGCACTCCTGCTCCATATGCACTCCACTCATCATAAAGGTCCCACATGTCTCCCACATTGAAATACTCTGTGCACTCTTCTTCTGAATGAGGTTGCAACCATTTGTTTGACCCAAATTCCGGAAGCCGAGTCTGCCCATCAAAAAGCCATACACAATTTTACAATCATAAAAACCATCTTCACTATTCATAAACTCTAGTAACCTCAGCTACATTACAATATCAGGCATCATTTTTAAAAAGATGGTTGGGATGGTAAAATTCAGATACTCCTAACCACACTACAATATCGTACATTTCTGGCAATATGGCTTTTCTGGTTGGGAATACACATCCCATACTTCTTGCAACCAGTAGGCATGGCAGTTTTATTGGGAGTATCAACATGCCATAACTTTGCAGCCAGTAGGCATGGCAGACTGAGGGGTACTCATTTGGCCAATTTTGACCCAAATCTAGCCTTATCCCTTATGGTTTGAGACATTTGCACTAGTAAGCTCTCTGTGAACCAAGAATTCACAGTAGTGGATCATCGGCAACTCAACAGAAGAGAATCTATTCTAGAATTTGACCCTATGCCTTACTGGTATAACGACTCTACAATCAAGGAACTCTTTGCGAGCCAAGAGTTCAATTGACCAACAAGGTGATTTTGACAAATCAAAAATCAATAATACTAGCGAACGAATTATGCAGATGAGCCATCTGCCAAAGTATTCTAGCAAAACAGGGCAGTAAAATTGATAAATTAGTTTTCCACCCCCACAACGGATACAAAATCTTCACAAGCAAACAATTCATGACATCAAACCCATCATCAGATTACTACTGGGCATCCAACCATTTTCAACAAGGACAAGTGATGATTAGTTCCAAACAAGTGGGAATCAATCCAGACTGTCTATTCCCATATGCACGAACCAGAAGAGCAAAGGAAAAACCAAAACCCTGAGCTTACAAGCACCGAACGGCCTAAAATGGAAATGGGCATACCTTGGGCAGATGATGTGCAGGCAAACGTGGAGTAATGCAGGCCAAAAAGCATTCCAAATTTGAAGAAGATGAAGCTCTCACACTACCCATTTCGTACATTGTACAGGTTTTCACACTTTCTCCTCGATCGCTCTTATAAATCCCACAAGGAGGTGGATTCAAAACCCTCAACTTCCCCTAAATTTACTCCAAACTCAGAGACACTGTATCATCATCACCCTCGCCATTGACTCGATGGGACACGGGAAAATATCTATACACCAGAAAAACGAAAATCTAGAAAAAAACAGCAACAAATTCTGACTTTTCACATTGATTTCGTAGCGCAATCCCTGGATTAGAGCGATTCAAAGGCTGTGGGAAGTCCTTAAGGTAAAGAGGTCTTTTATAACTTGAAATTGAGGGAAATGAAAAATGGTGGCAAGCGGAGAGCAATTCCACGTAATCGAGGGCGCGTGAGACTAGAGAAAATGGTAAAAGAAGTGCAGACGAATCGATCAAAGCTCACAACTGTGAACACTCCGGCCCGCCCCTTCTCATAATACTTGCCGCTTCCTCGCGCGGCCACCCGAGCATACGGATTCCAAACCCACTTATTTACGCCTTTGTAATCGGACCTCACGTCCGCCCGCTCGTTACACAATTAGTTTGGTGTCGCGCCTCGCCTACTCAAAACGCTCCGTACAAATTTTGTGCCGCTATATTTCAATGTGATGATTAAAAAAAAGTATTTTTAATTTGTTTTTGGGTTATCTTTACAGAATCTTGCTTCCTTTTCTCTAACAAGACCATCACCATCAAATTAATTGGTTTTCCCCAAAAAAATGTTCATAAATTCTTTGTTATGTTTATCTATGCAAATGTGCATATGACTATTAAGTATTCATATATGCCTAATATAATGTAGGGTGAGTTTAGAAAGTTAAAATATTATTTTGAAAGTTAAAATATTATTTCGATGGAAACACTTAAACAAATATAGATGTCACCATCTTTGCTTTTGTATAGTAGATTATAAAGATTTGAGTAAGTATACATCTAAATCACGTAAGTATACATTTAAATCACAAGTCTCTTCCAGCTAAGGCGTACAAGGAATCTAACTTGTCAAAACCACACAACTAACCTATCAAATTTGTGGAGTCAAACCTAGTCCAAACACACCTTTATAGGTTCGAGTTTTGATGGATGGCCTCTATATCATATACCATCATCCTCACCAATTATGTTCAACCAATTCGCTACAATCCTTTTATAAAATACTATCTTCAAATTAAAGTGAGTTATTGTATTCAAAAAGTTAAATTATCATTAGTTTTCAAATAAATGTGAGTCATTATATTGAGTAGTATTGGCAAGAAAGTTGGTGAACGAATGTACTGCTTAAAATTTATATAATTAGTAATTAGTGTTGATGAAAGTTAGTCTTTCTCATTGCAATGTGTTTGGGAATTAGCTCATGTAGCAAGAGTAGAATAAGCATTAATAATAGTTAATATTTATCATTCTAATGCATTCATAAACAAACATTGCACCCATCTACTTGTAACTCAATTTTGCATCATATTTATTGTGGTGTTTTGCCTCATAGCTAAAAGACATAGTAGAATTTTTGTGCCACTACATTTCAATATGATCTTTTTTAATTTTTAATTTATTTTTTATTACCTTTAGAGAATCTTGTGTCATTTCCTCTAATAAAGGCATCACCATCAAATTGTATGGTTTATCCTACAAAATGCACATAAATTCCTAGTTATTCTCTACAAAAATATACCTACGACCATTAAACATGTATGTATGTCTAAGATAATGTATACATTCAGTTTTTAAATTAAAATATCATTTCCAAATAATAGTGAGTCATTATATTGAAAAAATTAAAATATTATTAATTTTCAAGTAAATGTGAACTATTATATAGAAAAAGTTGCAGTATTATTAATTTTCAAATAAATATGAATTGTTATATTCAATAGTACACTTATCTATATAGAAGAGTGTGTGGAAAAATTTACTAATGATGCTCTCACACTTATGTTGATTTTGTTTTATATGCTTTAAAAAAAAAGTTGCATAGGAAGAGTATATAATAATATGTCGATGAAAGTTCATCTTTGTCATTGCAACACATATAAAGATTTATTCATGTAGTAATAGAAGAAATAATAGTGAGTGTTGATAACAGATAGTCTTTGCCATTGCAATGCATTTGAAATTTATTTTATGTAGCAAGAGTAGAGTTAGTAATAAGTGTTTATAATAGTTAATATTTATCATTACAATTCAATTTTAATCGAACTATTGAACACTTCCAAATGCTTAGGGTGACAGGGGTGCAAATCTGATACAAGAGCATCCTTGGGTTTTTGGCAATCTTGCATCACCCACAGAGATTTCCTTTCAATTTTTTTGTTTATTATTTTAGTTGGGCAATTTATGTTGTTTCTAGGTGTGGTCGATCTAGTTGGCACATCATCTTATGCGATTTTTATGATGTGTTCTTGACATCATGAAGATCTTATGTCTATGATCATATATCGATCTAATGTTTCCAAATAAATTTATCTTATGATTGGGTTTGGTCCTATATTAGTTTCGTGTTCTAACGGTCAGGGTAGCAAGATATGGCTTGCAGTGAAGATTCACGGTTTGCGGTTTCTCGTGGTATATTGTTTGATGTTCTTATGTTTATGGTAGACCTTCTTGTACAATCGCATAGCATGATATGCTTATTTGGGATTGTTCTTAGGGATTTAGGTCTTGACCTATATATATTTGTAAACTATTTCTTTATCTTGGAGATTTTGATCGGATAAGTTGACTTGTGGTTGGCAATATTGTATATAAGTTAGGTAGTAGTTCTTATTTTAGGGATACACAAGTGCTAGGGACATAACATAGAGTAGATTTGTGAAGGATCAAAGGGTTCATATAGTCATATTGTAAGGCTGCAACCAGGTAGGCTTTATAATCAGGCATGTATGAAGGCAAATTTCTTGTAGCTTATGATATGAAGTTTGATTCCTTGTAATTTGTTGGTGTTATTGTTGTCTTGTCTTGTCATTTTTGCTTGTAATCTCTAGTTGCAATGTTGGATATCTCCTTTGGGGATTTCTCTTCTCTTGACTACACCAAGTGGTATCAGAGCTAGTGTAATGCCCCTGCCAGGGAACCTAAGAGATATTAACCTAAAATATAATACTAAGTTTGTAGAATAATTTTTTCCTTAAATGTTTACAAACAATGATGAATAAACAAGTGGAAGTAAAACATAAAGTCCATAATAACATAAACATAAATATAATCTCAAAGTAGATTACACATCTCAAGAGTTCCTTAACGTAGAAACTACGAAATACAACTACAACTATAATTACATATTACATTATAATTATAAATGAATGATAAAAATACACATACTCATCAACATCCATTGCACTTGTCGCAGGGTATGTAACAAAATAAACATAAAGTATAATATGATATCTCTAAACTAATTGATACAATGATACAAGATCATAATTTAAGAAAGATAAGAATACACATCCAACAATGGTGAACAAGAAGGTACAACTACTACAAGGATCATCTAGCATTGGTACACGAACGTCATAATCTCAAATGGTAAAAGAATCACTACCACCCAACCTCATGGAACCTAAATGGTCCAGTCCCACCACGCTGAGGAGATAACAGTAGGCCCCACTCAGATATCAAACACCACAAACTAAGAAAGACATCCTGAAAGATTTCTAACTCAAAAGGTACAATAGGATAACAAAGCTAAAAACATACTCAACCAAAGGCAACCAACACATGTAGGAAATCTAAGATGCATATGGGGAAGTGTCATCACATGAGCCAACTCTAGAGTTATCCTGGCAGTCTCTCAAGACCCCGACGCCCTAGTGACCCTATGTGGTATCGGTAACCTCTCATACAAACAAGGAACCAATAATGCTATATCCAAGTCCATGCAGGCCACAAGCATCGTCTCAAAAACTATCCTAGCCTATACTAGCCCTCAAGGCATGGCAGAGGAACACATACATCTTATTAATGTTTCTATCCTAGTAGATTTTATTATGTTGTCACTTTATTAAATCACTTGCAATAAGTTATCCTGGCAGCCACTTGTGGGCCCTGACGCCTATTGCAAGCCAGTCCCCACCTATACACTTAGTTAACCTACCTAGGCTCATAAGTCATAAATAGATCTCACAAATCATATAAAGTATAATAATAAATTTTAGTTCCATAAAAGATAATAGGAACTCACACTGGTCCTCAAACCATAATCCCACAATTACACACTGGTCCTCAAACCATAACATCATAAAAATATACTCTCTCAAAGAGTTCACAAACTAATAAGATTAAAATGAACAAAGCTTGGGTAAAAAGATTGAAACCATTATCATATTACAAATATTGTAAACATCTATGCCATGGTAAAAAGGGTAAAACCCCAAGCCTCTGGTAACAATTCCTAAAAGCCAACTTAATGCTACCCATATCGATAATCAAACACAGAAACCAAAAAATCCAATAAAAAAACACATCAATATAAAATTCTCATCAAATAATATTTAATTATATAGCATTATTATTCTTATTTTTGTTTTTCTAAAAGAATTCTCATGTATGAATTTTATTTATTTATTTACTTCTAAAAAAATAGAATTTCTAAAAAATAGAATACCACTACATGCAAATAAATATATATCTTTCTCAAATAACATGCAAGTGAATATATCTTTCTTAAATAACATGCAAGTAAATATTTCTTCCTTAAATAATATGCAATTGAATATATCTTCTTTAAATAACATACATCTGAAAATATATTTCCTAAATAACATGCAACTTAATATAACATACAACTGAATATATCATTCATTAAATAATGTATGCAACTGAATATATCATTCCTAACTAATATGCAACTGAATATATCTTCCTTAAATGACATGCAACTAAATATATCTTCCTTAAATAACGTGCAAGTGAATATACCATTCCTAACTAACATGCAACTGAAAATATCTCCCTTAAATCACATGCAATTGAATATATCATTCCTAACTAACATGCAACTGAATATATTTTCCTTAAATAACATGCAACTAAATATATCATTTTTAACTAACATGCAACTGAATATATCTTCCTTAAATAACATGCAACTAAATATATCATTTCTAACTAACATGCGACTAAATATATTTTCCTTAAATAACATGCAACTGAATATATCAATTCTAACTAGCATGCAATTGAATATATCTTCCTTAAATAACATGCAACCGAATATAACATACAATTGAATATATCATTCCTTAAATAACATGCAACTAAATATATCATCCCTAACTAACATGCAACTGAATATATCTTCTTTAAATAACATGCAACTTAATATACCATTCCTAACTATCAAATAAACACATATTTTTAACAAACACTAATTATTTACACACAAGATCTAATCAAAGATGAAGAAGACACTGATTTCAATGGAGAACTTTTAAGGATTTCAAAACCTTACCTTAATACACAAAGCTGAATAAAAAATCAATTCCAAATCTTGAAAACCCAAAGCTTTCGAAAACACCAAAACTTTAATCCTACAAAAATTTGCCAAGAAAGAATTCTTCAAAACTTAATTGAATTAAATCTCAAATGGTCTCCTAGCTCTCTTATATAGAAAACTCAGATACTAGAGTTGAAAGAATGCAACTCTAAAATAACAAAATAGAACTCAATTGTTAAAAATAATAAAGTAGTTAACTCCAAATCATAAAAATAAGAACTCAACTCCAACATTGTTTTTATCAACTTTAATTTATTAAAAGAGTTATTTATTTAATTTTCTCAACTTTAAGTCACTTTAATTCAACTTGATTTTAAAAGGTTAAGTTCTAATTTTATAACAAAGTACTTTTTAAGTTACATTATTTAATTTTAATTAATTTAAAATATGCAACTCAACTAATCACCACTTAACTCAAATTGCACATTTAAATTTAATTTTTATTTAATAATTCTTAAATTTTTGAGTTAATCAATTTTAACTTTGTAATTAAATTATTTATTAAATATAGATAATTAATTAATTCTCATTAATTTATTAACCTTATATTTAATATTTTAATGTATCATAAGCTGTAACTTTTTAATATTATTTAATTAATCCTAATTAATTCCTCAATCTATTTTAACACCAAAACCACATCAAACCACATGACATGCAACCATGAAACAAAACCGAATAAACCAAAATACCACAATCAAGCCTAAAGGAAGGAAGGGCTCACGAATTTACATCTTTTTGAAAAATCCAAATAGGTAGAAAATTAGATACTTATCCACTATTTTAGAATAATTAATGGCTTAGATCGGGATTGGACTTGTATGTTATCTCCCCTCTCTTACCATTGAGATATTGTGATAAGGCACGCTTATCCTGGCAATTTAGGGAAGTTGATGTCCGGTACCTGCAAACCTGCATAAAAAATGAGCATGTACATACATGTATAAATATAAACAAGCAATGGCGGAGATCGGTTGATCATGTGGATCTTGCAAGCAAGTAACTACGACTTCGTCCCTCAACCACATCAGGAACGCCAAATAGAAATATAAAACATACACACCAGCCATACACATGCAAGTATGAGGTCAGTAAACCATAAGCATCAATGATATCCTAGCATATAATTCATCATCCTTAAATAACCATAACATATAGAAAATCCGACTATGGGAGGGGTATTATAGCTAGTCGTAGATTTTGACTTGCATAGACCTGAGTTACTGCTCTTGTGTGGCTTCTTCTTTGTTGTTTGTGGGGTGGCAGAACTATGGATCTAACCTACATCAACAGAAGGCTTGCACAAGGTGGTCAGTAATGGTTTTTGTTGTTGACTAACATAGAAGAGCGTAACAACAATTAAGGGATTGGTTAGATCAGGTTTCAATCATTGCAGATCTTGAAATTTCTTGTTGTGGGGTGGTAGTAGCGAGACCTGACCTACACTTGCAGAAGGACCTATGACAAGGGTTGGTGAGTAATTGGAAAGTGATAATTCATATTTCCTAGGTTACTAGTTGACCTAGTTGTTTAAGGCAGATTGTTAGATCTAATTAGGTAATCGACACTTGTGATTAGACTGTTTAACTTGAGGAGATTTAAGATTGACATCTTTGTGAACATGCCACCTAGAAGGATGAAGTACCCTAGAATATTAGAGAAAATGATGGAGGAGTTCATAAATGAAATAAGGACAAAGATCTAAAGTTCTTTGGTTGGCATTAGGAGGAATCCTAAGACTAAGGATGAATATGAGGAGGTTGTTGAAGATCTTGAAACTATAGAAGTTGAGATCCCTACAGAAGAAGAAAGATTATTTAAAGCTATGGCACAAATGGGTAAGATTCATAGAATATATGTTTCTTTTCTCCAGCTCATTGCATCCAGAGGAATTGATAGATTGGATTAATGAACTAGAAGACTACTTTGAACTTGAAAATATTGAGGATCCACAAAGGGTTATGTTAGCAAAAACTAAGTTGAAAGGTCATGTTGCCTTATGGTGGAAAGAATTGTAGAGAGATAGGGAAGATAATGGTGAAGCTAAGATCACTAGATGGAGAATTATGGTTTCTAGACTTAAGGCTAATTTCATATTAGAAGATTACATGAACTAGAATCATCCAAGAAGTTGTATAATCTGAAGTAGAAAGAATTGACTGTGAAGGATTTCTACAAAATGACAATCATATCTAGGCACAAAGAGTCATCCAAGGAAAAGGTGGCCACATATGTCAACGAATTGAGACTTAATATTCAAGATGAGTTAAGTATGTTGAGGATTAGTACAATTAAAGATGCTTGTTAGTATGCCCTGAAAGAAGAAGATAAGTTAAGAAGAAGACAAGTTACCCCTAGGGTTAGGGATAAACCAATCAATGATAAGAGAAAAGATAAATTGATGATTGAAGAAGCACATGATCAGAACATTCATGTTAGGAGTAGAGGCAACAAGGATTTCAAGGAACTTGTTTCAAAATGTGGAAATATTGGACATAGAGCTTTCCAATGTCAGGGTAGTTCTAGCAAGGATGGACAAAACTTAGTGGCACATGAGGAACCAGTTGAAGGAGAAATTGTTGGAAATGAAGTTGCACCTGAGATAGGATAATCTTTGATGTTTAGGAGAGTCATGTTGAACAATAAAGAACTAGAGCCTGCTTGCAGATAAGGAAATTGTTTAAGACAATTTGCAAGTCAGGAGATAAATGTTGCAAAGTGATTATGGACAATAGTAGTATGGAAAACCTTGTTTCAGAGGATATGGTACAAAAGTTGGGTTTGCGGAGACTTAAACACCTTTTTCCTTGTGGGATAAGTGGTTTCAGGATGACCACATAGTGGAGGTGAAAGAGAAATGTTAGGTTAAATTCAATATTGGTCCATATTATGATGATGTATTATGTGATGTGGTGGATATGGGTGCTTGTCATTTCTTTTTGGGTAGACCTTGGGAGTATGATATTGTAACTATTCATGATTGCCAAAGTACTGTTGTGTCTATCATGA
The DNA here is from genome assembly GCA_027943335.1 of Chamaecyparis obtusa. NCBI lineage: Eukaryota > Viridiplantae > Streptophyta > Pinopsida > Cupressales > Cupressaceae > Chamaecyparis > Chamaecyparis obtusa. The sequence continues at coordinate 1,906,044 of BSBK01007476.1, read as the reverse complement.
AGGAGGTAAAATGTTTACTTTAATTCCTTTGAAGGAGGAAGAAAGGAAAGCTTAGAACCTAAGTGTGATGAGAACTCACACCTTAGGAAATCATACTTCTATGCATTAGAAAGTGTTGGATTTGTAGTGGGTGGCTAAGAAGGATATTGAGGTTTCATAGTTGCTTGGACAATTGATGAATGAAATAAAATTGGTGGGAAATAAGGTTGGAGATAGCCATATGTTGAAGCATGTTATCAAGGAGTTGAGTTTAGTTGAGCAACAAGATCTTGTGTGGAGATATGAGATATTACCTTATGTTAGAAGAGGAGTTGAACTACACAAAGGGAAAAAAAAAATTGTTGTTGATTCTAGGAGAATTCGAAGCAAGAGAAAGTGTAAGAGTCATGAGTAGAGTCAGAGAAGTCATTTTCCTTTTGAAGAAGAGAATATGTTGGTCAAGAATGAGGGATTTATGTTCCAAATCCTATTAGATGTTCATAATTCCTTTATGGAATATCTTTTATTCACTTGGGGTGTCTGATGTAGGAGCATCCTTGGTTCATTGGCAATCTTGCATCACCCAAAAATATTTCCTTTTAGTTTGATTGTTTACTATTCCAGTTGGGCAGTTTTTGTTATTTCTAGGTGTGGTCCATCTAGTTGGCACATCATCTTATGTGGTTCATATGATGTATTCTTGACATCATAAATATATTATGTCTTTGAACACATCTTGATCTGATGTTGCCAAATAAAGTTACTTATGATTCGGTCTTGTCCTATATTGGTTTCCTATTCTAATGACCAAGGTAGCGAGATCCTACTTGCGGTGAAGATTCATAGTTTGTAGTTGCTTATGGTAAATTGTTCAATATTCTTATGTTCATGGCCTACCTTCTTGTACAATCGCACATCATAATATACTTATTTAGGATTGTTCTTATGGATTTAAGTCTTGACCTATATATAATTGTAAACTATTTCTTTATATTGGAGACTGTGATCGGATAAGCTAGCTTGTAGCTGGTGATCTTATGTATAAGCTAGGTAGTAGTTCTTGTTTTAGGGAGGCAAAAGTGCTAGGGACAAAGCATAGAGTAGATCTATGAAGGATTGAAGGGTTTACCTAGTCATATTGTAAGGATGTAATTGAGTAGGCCTTATAGCCCAACGTGTATGAAGAAAGATTTCTTGTAGCTTATGATATGTAGTTTGATTCCTTGTAATTTTATGGTGTTATTATTGTTTTGTCTTATCATTTCCCCTGTGTAATCTCTAGCTACAAGGTTGGACATCTCCTTTGGGGATTTATCCTCCCTTGACTGCATCAAAATCAACATGTAATAAAACTTAACCAACTATCAACCATTCATTCCAATTAAATTATGTGCAAAAGTAAATAATTGAAATAGAAAGAGAAACACAAGGACACCAAATATTTTTAGTTGGAAAACTCAATGCAAGAAAAACCACAGTGATAATCACACTCACTATATGAAAATTGATTATAATATTTTAGGCCAAATGCAAAGGAAGCACACTTCTCCTAGTTTAGACTTGCAAGCTAAGGTACACAACCTTAGGTAAAGATACAAGGACTTGTTAATCACTAAAGACCACTTCTTTAGGGAAAGATACAATAGTAATTATCACATTAAATTATTGTTGTTGAATTGAAGAGAAGTGCATTCTAAAAACAATTGAATTACAATTCACTATTTATACATCCATAATTAGCTTCATTACTTCTTCTCTACACATTCACACTTTTGTACTTCACAAAACAAAATACTCTATCACATTCAATCATTCACCAATCTCTAAAGGATATTCACCTTTATCTATCAATTGCAACACAAAATAACATCAATTAGGTCAGTCCAATTAGATATAACATATAACACTTAAAGCGTCGAACCCAAATTCATTCTTCAAAACATGCAAGAGGGAAATAAGATATGTGAGGCATCACACCATGCCATAAAAATATTCCATTAGATCCTAGATCAATTCCATTAACTTCACACACAACTACACAAGCCAAAATAACTTGAAGTGGCCCCAAATGACATCCATGTTAATACACATCAGCCAAACAATAAAAAAACTAGTGTTGACCTATTCAATAGTTGTGGATTATCAAGACAACATCACTTAGCATCAACATGTCAATAACTAAAAATTGAAACAACTAAAGGTGGAGGAATGCAAGACATTTCTGCAAACTATTACATTGTCTCTATCATGTTGAAACTCAAAACATCACAAAATTTGATGCAAACCAAATGAAACCATGCAACCTAAGATATAACAAGCTTTGACATATACCCAAAAGATATTCCAACTAGAAGGTGAAATGAAATAGTGAACCAACATGCAAACCAAAATTTTAAACAGAGTCTGACAAACTATTCATCGAAATAGTCACACTTAACCATTTTCATGTTGTAGACAAATGAAACTTTCTCCAACACTCTAAATAAGAACTGAGACATCCAAATATACCACATACAATCATCTCTATAAATCTATATTCATCAATATTAACACATATGTAGATAAATGATATTGCACCAATTTGGATTACACATGAATACTATTGAGCACAACTTCCACACCATAGTTGACATCAATGACAACAAGTTTGACATCAGTGACAATCTCTCCCTTCCCCCCAACTCTATCAAATCCCCCTTAGGAAATGCACCAAAATGAATGCAATAGACAAAAATTGTACTCCATTTAAGATTTCTACTTAGCTGTGGGTATATGTACAAAACTAAAATTGTCTTACTGCCAAAAACTTGTGTATAGGGTAATCTTTAAGAAACCCCCCCTTCAAAAAAGGTGTAAAAAACTGGCAAAATTTGAAAAACTACAAAGGAAAATATTAATTTTATTGGCGAAAAATTTTAGTTTTGAAAGAAAAAATAATAATCTCAATTGGTGAATCATTCATGCTCCTTAAAACTATGTGAAAAATCTTGGTGAATCGTGTTTTTTTCAAAACTACCAAAATATATATTGGCGAATAAAAAAAATATTTACAATATAACATTAATTTTGTGGGTGAAATATGAGTCAAAAACATAAAAAGACTTAGAAAATAATATTATTTTCAAAAAATAGGCCTTAGACAATAATAATATCTTCCAAGAGGTCAGGCATAGCTTCACAAGGTTAGGCCCATGGTTAAAGAGAAAAGTCATGAAGTTATGCACATTGTTAAGCTAGCGGTTGGTGTGACTTCAACAGTTAAAATTGTGGCTAGGATATGGGGCTTTTGAGGTTATGCTGGCAGTCTACGTAACTTTGCATGAGGGAGGGTATGCTGTAGACCAATGAAGAGCTTAGATTATCCATGTGGTTGTACTAGATAAAATAAATCAAGTTGAACTGTTGAAGTGTGTATGTCAGTACATATTTAGTGAGAATATTGTCGTAGGGATATCGCATAAGTGCTGGATGTGGGATCTACAATTAGGGACATTAATGAGACTTAACGATTTTAAATTATTCATTGGTAAATAATCCAGGCTAAGATTTTGATTGGACATTAAAAAGGATAGTTTGTATGGGATATGACCTGTGATTCATCAACATTCATTATTTTTCTTTTTTGAGGCAAACCACCTTACGTGAAATATTCCTTCAAACTTTATTGTGGCTACCAAGTTGGTGATTAATTTCTTTATATACTTTCGGTAGTGGAATAATAGAACACTGAAGTTCTGAACACAGGGCGCTTTCTAGATTTCTAATTTTGGATGACAGAATGGGTCTTCTAGTAGCTGAGGGATCATCAAATAAAAACCCAGAACCTTTTATCCAACCAAATTTGGATATCAACAAGGAGATTTAGTAGGATGTCCCCAGTTATCTTATGTCTACAACATGAGATCATGCTACCAGTTACGTTGGATACCAAAGAGACATGTTCGAACTCAAAGTAGAACATGACAAGGTGGAAATGCATGCCATTTTTTAGGATCATGGCTTTGACCAGGAAGGGTTCTAGGAGGAGATGATCTAGTTATTTTCTGGTCTTCATATCAACTGACTGCCATGGCCCATAATAAAATGATCTTTTTTTTCTTTCTGGATACTATTACTATTATAGTATAACAAATTAGTAAATTACAATTACTTTTAGGATATGTAGGACTAGGCTTTTCCTCTGAAAGGATTTTTTTTTTACTTGTAATTTGTAAATATGAATATACTTTTGGTTTTGGAAATGGTTGGAAGCATGTCACTTCCCCTTCTAGGGAAACCACAACCGTTCAACATAACAGTCTAGCAGAAAAACTTAAATGTATCATTTTAGAAATTAATACATATGAGAAGACCCTTTTTCAAATAGTGTTATATGCATTATTTTCTTATACTTCAAATTTCAATATAGTAACTGTAACATGTTAGTAACATGGATCATGTTAGTATGATGTAACATGTTACATGAATCGTGTTTCATGAACAATAGTTTTGTAAATTTTAAATGTAAATTGTAATTATTAATGAGTCAAGATTCAAGATTCAAGAAGTATAGTATATGAACTTGAAGTATTTGTGAGACTATGATTCTATATAAAATTATAAAAACCTATTAATTGAATGATAAATCACTTCACTAACTCAATGTAGTCTGGCACTTCTAAATCCCACATGGAAATTTAAACCCAGCTCCAACTAAGGGTTTCAAAAAAATCTAAGTCCTTAAACACTCTTATGTTCTATTTCTTCATTACCTTTTTCTCACTTAAGTCCTCCTTTTTCCCACATGTCTTCAGTTGTTGGGCGGGGCCATGTATCGTTTAAGTCTTTACCTAGTGGGCCCATGTTTAATATTTCCTAAAGTTCCTAAGTCCTGCAGTTTAATTCATTGCATCACCAAAGCTTTTCCCGATCACCTCATCGAAAATCTAAAGTCTTGCAGTTTAATTCATTGCATCAACACCTAACAATCAGAGCCTTGCATGAGAATAAAAAGTAGTCAGATCAATTTAATCCAATGGTTGGCGTGTTGCTTCTATCTAGAGGTGCAAGCCTTTTATTTACCGTGACATTGTGATTGAATGACACTTGTCTTGCATGACATCATCAATCAAAGGATAAAGAAAGAAGTAAATCATGATCAGATCAAGTTTGATATGATGACAGGTGTAATACAACAATGGAAAGAAGTTTGAAGGTTACTCTTCACAACATCATGACAATGCAACACATGTCCTTCATGACATCACAACACAGTTTCAAACAATGATAAAGTAAGGACAAATCTGGTCGATCTAATGGTTGGCATGTTACAGTTATGCGAAGGTTTTCAATATTTATTGATTGTGGAAATGCGACTATGTGACACATGTCTTTTCTGATGTCGTAGTCCTCGTGCTGAAGGTAGTTAAAGGATGGTGCAATCAATGTTGATCATGCGGTGGGCATAATGCTTTGATGAAGAGTTACAGTGTTGTTAGTGCTCATGGGATCATGCCCTACTGCCATGTGTTTGGTCTGATGAGTCAAGTAAAGAGGTTACAAAGTTATGCATGGTTGTTTCATAACTTCTCAATTGTTAAGTTGTTATGATGGTGATGAGTTTTGAGGTCCTGATTAACTGTGTGTGTAACTTCAGAAGGTTTTGATTCTTTGAATTTTGAATTGCTCCAAAGCCCTTATATTTAGACTTTGATAGTCAATAGTGTTACGAAGTTACACCTATCTATTTCATAACTTCTCAATGGTTAATTTGTTATGATGGTGATGGGTTCTGAGGTCTCGACTAACGATGTGCATAACTTCGAATGGTGTTTAAAAGTGAGAGTAAGTTGCATGTCACATGGAAAGTGGTGAATAATTTAATGTGGCCACCCTCAAGTTCAATGGTCAAAATTAATATTTGTCAGGATTAGTTCCGAAGCTACAATATTAATGTTCAAGTAGTTTGCACAGCTTTGGTAGTGTTTCTTGGCCATTTCAGTTTAACAGTCCCGAAAAGGTTTTGTGTCACTTCGTAAGTGTCAAAGTTTTACAATTTCAAATTCAAAGGGTTAGATGAACCGTTAGAACTTAGCATAACTTCAAAGTTCAGAACCAAGCCAATTCAAGTTTTAAATAGTAGGAGCCTTTTATAGCAAGGAAAAAGGACAAGTTGTGGGGTCTTAATGGATAAAATCATAAAAGAATGGCAGGTCAATGATTTTCTCTTAGATCATCACCAAATCTAGCTGGAAGTGATGTTGACACTTTTCTAACAAAGGTAATTTCATGTGTGTGATCTTGATGAGATTTTATTAGAGTAGGTGGTGAGTTTCTTATTAAAGACAGTTCATAGAACGTCCATAATTTTCAAAGTTGAAGAGAAATAGAGAGTTGAAAGCTTTAATTGCATAAAAGGAGCTTAGACTTTAGTATACATAAAGATGGAAGAATAAGGATCTCCTAAGGTTGTTGAAGTACCAACAAAGAGTGTGCATTCAAGAACAAAGAGGCCAAACATATATGCTAAAGAATGGATGAAACTATTTCTTGGAACTTCAAATTTACAATCAGTTAATGCTTATGAATGGAGGGACCCTTATGCATACTGCAGGGATTTTTTTTGCCCAAACACAACTGGGTATGAGCTCTTTATGTATTTCTATAACAATAGATTGAGTGGCCCTCTTGTTTCAAACCCATGGGATAGGAACTTGGGAAAGTTGATAGTACCTGAGGTATTTGTGGATGTAGACCTGATGAAAGCGCTAATTGAAGCATACAATCTAGTGGCATAAGCTTTCCACAAGAAGGACAAGTATATACTCTGCATTTTAGATAGAGCAACTTTTATTCAAGCTTTTGGTTAGGGATTGGCAGATCTAGAACAATATTAAATTAAAACAGTTATATGTAGAAAATAAAAGAAGAAGATAATCTCAAAATAGATTACACACAGATTTAACATGGTTCACCCAAAACTTGGGCTATGTCCACCTACACAGCCATCCAACCTTTCTTGCATTATGCATCTTAGCCGCTTATAACAACATTTTAGGGAAACATCTAAAATTGACCATTTTAGGGTTTTACAATGTCGGTATTCCTTTTTCCTAAAAAAGCACAATAATTTCCTGAAAAAGCATAAAAAAATTCAGTGTTGTGCGCCGACCGGAGGTTCAGAGCTAGCACCCCTCACATGCAATAACTACATGAGAGGTTGTCACAATATCAACACCCACTACATGATCAGTCACCACAATATCAATAATCTCCCACTTGGATATTGATTAGGCTCAACACCAGAACAATCTCCCACTTGGAGGCTGAATCCAGACAACAATGTAGTATGTGCAACTCCCACTAGATAGAAGACTTGGCTGTATATTAACTCCATGATCATCAGTCAAGAATCCCAATAGAAGCTGAGCAAGAAACCAACTTCTCCTTGGGGACTATCTTCATGAACATGTCTACAAGATTGTCACTTGTGTGAATCTTCTCAAGCCATAATTGGCTATCCTCCAAAATAGACCTTATAAAATGGTACCTGAGCTGTATGTGCTTTGTCCTTGAATGAAAAGTAGAATTCTTTGCAAGATGAATGGCAATCTGGCTATCACTATAAAATGAGCGATCTTCCTGCTTCTAACCCAATTCCTCCAGAAAACATTGTAACCAAATCATCTCCTTGCTAGCTTTCGTAACAGCTACATACTCAGCTTCAGTGGTTAAAAGTACATTAACCTTCTACAATCTAGAAATCCAACTAACTATAGTACCCCCTACAGTGAAAACATACCCTATAGTACTCCTTGTATCAATATCTCTTGCCAAATCAAAGTCAACAAAGCCACTCAGAGCAAAACTAGATCCTGCGAAACATAATGCCTTTGTAGTAGTGTATCGTGTTAAAATGGAAGAACTTCCATGATAAGAGCATTTATCCCTCTGATTAAGTGGTCTTGGGTCATGTTAAGAACCTTGATCAGGTCTTTGCATGTATTTGGCTTTTCCCCCTGTTCTGCTTCCCTCTGCACTCATTTTTCACTTCATATCTGCATTTCCTGGCATTCTGGGTTGGGGTCTTGAGGTTTTTGACCTCAAGGTCAAAGTTGACCTTGAGGGTCAAAGTTGACCTTGACCCTGACCTAGGTCAGGGTTGACCTCGACCTTGACCTAGGGCAGAGTCGACCTCATCTCTGATCCCCAGTTCAAATTTCTAGTTTTTTTGATTTTTGGGCATCAGATTTCGAAAATATTCTTTTCCCGCCTCTGGGTCAGCCATTTCAGGTTTCAAAATGGTAAATCCTTAAATTGCATTTAATATGGGTCCATTTCTAAGGGTTAAGGTTAACTGGGATTTAATTCCCCAATGTTGGCCTTCTCTAGAAGTTTGTGCCCTAGTTCACTATAAAAGGAGGCCTTCCTCTCTCATTTTCATCATCAAGTTTTGTGAGAACACATCCACCCTCACCAAGCAATCTCTCAAGCTCTCAAGTGAAATCAATCAAGCAAGAAGGAGAAGGAAAGAAAGCAATCATTCACTCATCTTCAAGCCTAGCATCCATTCAAGCATCCATCAAGGAGATCCATTATTAGCCATTGAAGGATTCAATCTCTTTGGAGCCCCCTTGAAGATCCATCCTTCTACATTCATCCAAGCCTCTTCATATGCAAAGATCTATTCAAGATTCATGTTGAAGATCAAATACCATTGATTTGAGACATCCTACATTCATTCTACATCCATTGGAGCATCCCTACTTGTGGATTTGAGGATTTGAATCCTCTACAAGGACTTCAACATAAGCAAGGTGAATTGTTTCATTTGCTTTGTTTATGCACATTACAATTGAATTCAATTTCAAGGTTAATTCCTAAATTGGGGTTTGACTAAGGCAAACCCCCCATACAAACAACAAAACCCCCTTTTTCTTGCAGGTGCAGGTGTGAAATTTTAGATCTGAGATCGGATTTGGATACCCTTTTCAACAAACTTCTGAGATCTGCGAACAAAGTCAAAATCAACCTTCAAATAAAGAATGTAGCCTTTGACCTTTTATGAGGATCAAAGACTACCTGCTGTTAGAAAGATACAATATTAATGGGTTTTCTTCGTCTCAACTTTTCTAGTCCGAAACAGGTTGCAGAATTGCCCAAAAGTACACACAGACATAAAAAATTGACATTTTCCATATTTTCCCTATTTTGAGGTTAGTATCTGTATTTCAATTATTTCAGATTTCAAGCACAATTCCTTTATAGGGAAATATAGGGTTTTCTTCCTTTTTCATATTCTCCATAGATTGATTTGATTGTGCATTAACCTTTTGGTTGATCAAATTGGATCTTTCCCTTGGGAATTTGGATTTAGAAGTGGATCTCATATTTCCCCCATACATTACATTAAATAGAGGTGATTCCATTTTACCCCTATTCATTTTGGTGAACCCTACTAGCTTACTCTCTTTCTTTTTGGTGTTAGATTTCCCTTTATCTTATTGTGTGTGTTCACCATCACTATTCATTTTGGTGAACCCGACATACTTACTCTCCTTTATTTTGTGGAATTGGATGCCCTATTATGTTTTGTGGTGTTAGATTTCCTTTTATCTTGTTAGTATTAGATTTATCTTTTGTGTTAGATCTTGCATGCTAATTAGATTTCAAAAATAAAAAAATATTCATGCTTTATGTGTTCTTAGTTTAGTTTATTTGCGCTGCATTAGTTTATGAGCTTTACTACTACTAGTCCTACTTATAACATTCCGGTTAGAAGAAGTTATAGACTCATGGGTGCATTTGATCTTGAATCTTCCTCTCATTTCCTTATGGTCCTTGATGACAATTTGATTCTTCATGATTCTAATCTTACTATGGAGCAAAACTCTTCTCACTCATCTCATGATGAGGATGACGCTTTAAGAGTTCCTCTTGAACAAGTCCAAAAACTTTCAACTGAACTTGATAAAATGGGTAATTGGCTTATTCAAGAGAACCATAATCAAGATTCTATTCAAGCTATAGAGGCTCTTAAGAAAGTTCTTTGTGATAGTGATCAAGGTGTTAATCTCTTGCGTGGTATTACTCACCTCGTGCATTCAAATGTTAAACCTTTAGATCAAGAAGCTCAATATTTAGGGTTGATTCCTCCTATCACTAGTGTTGAACCTCTTTCTAATCCTTTACCTAGTATTTTGAGGAGAGCTAGTAGCTGCGGCTTGGGAAACAAGGAGATTTCTTGGTGGGCTTGCGAGCACAAGTTTAGATCTTCCTTGGGGGTTCCTACCAGTGTGTGGATCTGGGCTAGCTATGGTTTGGCTTGGATCTTGCGAGATCTTGTGGAGTTTCTATTGTAATTTCATTGTATTTGGCCATAACCCGGAAGGCCTTATAGCTAGGCATGTTGGATGAAAATATGATAATTCTATTATGATTTTTTGCATTATGTGGATCTAAATCTTTGTATTGTTATTATATTCTATTGTGTGGTTATTTGCTGGGGGCTAGGACATCTCCATTGGGGATTCTCCTGCCTTGCATTGCATCACCTACCTATACTCCTCCTTTGGTGATTGTGATGGTTCCCTCTATTCCTATGAGTGTTCCTCCTATGTCCCTTCCTACATCACAACCTTCATATCATAATGTTCCTTTACTTATTCCAATCCACTTCCAACTGTAGTTCCTAGTGTTATTCCAGTTGTGTCTTCTATTCCTGTAGCTTCTTACACTTTACCTAGTGTGTCTAATGTTTCTATTCCTCCTATTTCCTTTAATGATTCAACAATCATCAGTTTGGCTCAAACTATGTCATCCTTACAATAACAACTTGCTTCCTTAACTCAAAACAAGTTTAGTATTCCTACATGTGACATGGGAAGTCCTTTGTCCTTGAATATTATTCATACTCCTATTCCTCAGCAAGTCGATATGCCTCATCTTGAGAATTATAATCGAAAAGGAGATCCTGTTCATCATGTTAAAACATTCCAAATCCTTTGTAGTGATTATTCTCATGACCATAGGATTTTAGCCAAATTGTTTGCTAGAAATTTTCATGACAAGGCCTTACAATGGTATTGTTCCTTGCCTCCTTATTCTATTGATTCCTTTCCAAAACATGCTAATGCTTTTATTCAACAATTTCAAAACAACATTGGCCCACAAGTGTCTTTGACTGATTTTATGCATTGTAAACAAAGTGCTAAAGAAAAATTAACTGAATTTATTAGTAGATTTAAGCATTTTCATGCTCAGATTTCCTATCTTGTTCCTGATATTGATATTCAACGTATGTTTATTTCAAATTTGCAAAAGAATATTAGAGATAAGATTTTTCTTACTGAATTTACCTCTTTTCAACAACTTTGTGCAACGCTTCATCATTATCAATTACAAGTGAGTCAATTTGAGAGCAACACTCCAATGGCTCCTGTTCCAGTTGATAAGAGTGATGCTGCTCATAATCTAAATAAATTTCAAAAATTCAACAACTATGTCGAGATAAACAAACAAGCAAATGCAGTTGCTGATCAAGTTGCGGTTGCATCTCACAATGCCACTTCTGCATCCAGTGCTTTTCGATTAAATTGTATGTTTACTTCTCTTTCTAAATCTTTACATGCTATTATGAATAGGTTGTTAACTACTAATATGATTACTTTACCTCCTATTCGACCTCTTTTACCTGCTATGATTGCATCTAAATCTTTTGATCAAAATTCTTTTTGTCAATATCATTGTTAGAATGGTCATGATACTGAGAAATGTTATTCTTTAAAACATAAGGTTCAAGACTTAATTGATTCTAATGCCTTATCTATTAATAATCTTGATGGTAGTGGAAACAAATCTATCTCTCCTCCTAATCAAAACCTTCAAATCTATATGAATCCTTTACCTATGCATGATACTAATACCATTTCTCAACCATCTGCTATGGAAATTGTGTATGATTCAAAGATGGATGATCTGAATCATGTTGTTAATCAAGTGGAGCATGTTGGTCAATCTATATCTCCACCTCAACCTTAGATTCAACCTCAAGTTCAATCTCAACCTCGACCAAAACTTAAGCCTAAATTGAAAACTCAACCTAAACCTCGACAACAACCTAAGAATAAAAGACCTCGGGAACTTTTGATTACCTTTGATAACTCTGAGACTATTAAAGCTCTTGATGGTCTCCTTTACATCTATGCTAGGATTTCTCAGAAACCTACTCGTGGTTGTCTTGTTCATCCTACATCCTTAGTCATTGTTATTACTGAAGAATTTTTTTTTATGAAAATCTTACAACATGATTCTTATGATACATCAGATGTGTGGATTCAAACTTGCAATGGTTGAACTCTGTGGAAAAATTGTGAACACTACCTTGGTTGTTGTTCCTACTTCTGATCAATTTCAAGTTAAGCTAGGTTTTCCTTGGTTAAATGTCATGCATGTTGTTGCTTCACCTATCCATAAGTGTCTTAAATTCATTCATGATGAAGAAGTGAAGATGGTTAATCATAGTTTATATCAACCTTCTAGGCCTAGAGATTGTGCTGCTCTTATTTCTTTTGGCCTTCCTTACCTAATTCATGTCCTCCTCGACTTGATAATCTTTTCCATTCATATAAAGCTTATAAAAATTGTAAGATTCTTGAATTAAGCATACCTCCTATGGATCTTAAATGTGGTCTTTTTCCTACACCTTCTATACCTCCTTTAACTATGGCTTCTAGTTCTATTAATCAAGTTCCTTCTATCAATCTTCCTAAAGAACCTGTGAAAGATCCTGTGATTGTTCCTCCTATTGTTGATAATCCTACCGATCTTCCTAAAGAACTTGTGAAGGATCTTGTGCTTGTTCCTCCTAGTTCTCAACCTATTTCAAATAAATCAAAACATAATCGATCTGCCAATGAATGTCATAAAAAGCATCGTGCTCATGCTAAAGCTTGTAATTCTTTTCTTCAAAGATCGCTACCTTCTTTGGATAAATCTATGCATGATGTGTTAGAAGAAGTTGTTAATAATAATGATGTTAAGATGCATGATTATGATGATTCTATTCATATCTTAGATCCTATTTTGATTAATTTGGATGTAGAATATACTCTTGATGATACTGATGATGTTAATGGTGAATATGATACTATTTACATTGACATTGATTTACCTAATATGCTTTCATCACAATTAACTCGTACACCTAGTGTTGAGCATTGTGATTCTCAAGAGGATCCTTGTTTTGAACTGGCTATCATTCCTACTATGTTGGATATAGTCCCTCTTGCAAGTTACCCACCTTCCCTAAATGATATACAACAAGATGGGGAGAGTAGGTGGCATGCTTGATCAGCTTGTCCTTCGTTGTAGCTGTGTTGTGTGTTTTCCTGTTGTACTGTGTTTCTCCCATAATGTGTTTGCTAAATGTTGTTAGATTCTTTTATATGATCCTTATTACTCAGTTGGTCCAAGGTGATAAAGGAATCAGAAGTGTTGTTCAAATTCCTCTATATGTATCTCTACTCTTCTATGCATTGTTCAATGTTATGTTGTAATAGTGCTATTGTTCATAAATGTTTCCTTGTGTAATCTGCTTGGATTCAAGACGTGGTAGCACTAATTCTTTTTGGTCTCCATGTCATGGTCCAAAAAGATTCTCCTTCGTATATCTTATGTGATCTTTCCTCCTTTGTGATCATAGTTCTACTTTCTTTGGGGAATGATGTCAATTCATTTGCAATAATATCATATATATTATCTTATGATCATACTGACCCCACGGTAGGTAGATCCCTTCTGTGTTCTCTATATGTTTCTATGATATTTCCCTTGATTTGTCTTCATCTGGGGGTATCTCAATGTGGAAATATAATCAGTGGAGTTATTTATGTTTCCGTTAAAGCCATTTATCTTGTTAAAGTGTCAACAATGACTTTAACGTGGGGGCATACGCTCTGCTCACCTATTGCACACACACACTTTTTGATACACACATATTTTTCAAGATACCCTTTCTCCCTTTTTGGATTAGTAACTAATCCTTAAAGCATGGATTTATATTTTAGGATCTCTTGTTCCCTCCAATTTCAAATATACATACATTTTGATCCCTTAAGGTCAGAGGTGTCCTTAAGACTGGATCTCTTTTTGGTTTTATTCTTATGGAATAGAATATTCCTAAGGGTGAATCTTTGATGGGTTGACTAGTGAGTAGCCACATTCACTAGGTGGTTCAATTCCATCTTTCCAGTAGTGTCATTTCCTTGTGTGGTTCATAATGGGACATAAGTTATCATTGGGTGAGGTAATCACACCCTCTTTCTATCTCTAGAGATGTCTCTCTTATTGTGATCTGGGAGTTGATGAAGACTTGAGTCCCTGGGGACTTGAGTTTTCTCTTTGTCACTTGGATTATGATAAGATTATTCTTTTCATTCTCATCTCCTTTACCAAGAGTTTGCATCGAGTCCATACTCTTGCTAAAGTGGGGGCTTAATGTATCATCTTAAAATGGAAGCACTTCCATGATAAGAGCATTTATCCCTCTGAGCAAGTGGTCTGGGGTCATGTTAAGAACCTTGATCAGGTCTTTGCATGTATTTGGCTTTTCCCCCTATTCTGCTTCCCTTTGCACTCATTTTTCACTTCATATCTACATTTCCTGGCATTCTGGGCTGGGGTCCTAAGGTTTTTGACCTCAAGGTCAAAGTCAACCTTGAGGGTAAAATTCAACCTTGACCCTAACCTAGGGTAGAGTTGACCTCGTCCCTGACCCCCCGTTCAAATTTCTAGTTTTTCTGATTTTTGAGCATTGGGTTTCGAAAAGATTCTTTTCCTGCCTTCAGGTCAACCATTTTGGGTTTCAAAATGGTAAATCCTTAGATCGCATTTAATATGGTTCCATTTCTAAGTGTTAAGGTTAATTGGGATTTAATTCCTCAATGTCAGCCTTCTCTAGAAGTTTGTGCCCTAGTTCACTATAAAAGGAGGCCTACCTCTCTCATTTTCATCATCAAGTTTTGTGAGAACACATCCACCCTCACCAAGCAATCTCTCAAGCTCTCAAGTGCAATCAAGAAAGCAAGAAGGAGAAGGAAAGCAAGCAAGCATTCATTCATCTTCAAGCCTAGCATCCATTCAAGCATCCATCAAGAAGATCCATTGTTAGCCATTGAAGGATTCAATCTCTTTGGAGCCCCCTTGAAGATCCATCCTTCTACATTCATCCAAGCCTCTTCATATGAAAAGATCTATTCAAGATTCATGTTGAAGATCAAATGCCATTGATTTGAGACATCCTACATTCATTCTACATCCATTGGAGCATCCCTACTTGTGGATTTGAGGATTGGAATCCTCTACAAGGACTTCAACATAAGCAAGGTGAATTGTTTCATTTGCTTTTTTTATGCACATTACAATTGAATTCAATTTCAAGGTTAATTCCTAAATTGGGGTTTGACTAAGGCAAACCCCCCATACAAACAACAAAACCCCCTTTTTCTTGCAGGTGCAGGTGCATAATTTTGGATGTGAGATCGAATTTGGATACCCTTTTCGGTGAACTTCTGAGATTTGTGAACAAAGTCAAAATCGACCTTCAAATAAAGAATGTAGCCTTTGACTTTTTATGAGGGTCAAAGACTACTTATTGTCAGAAAGATAAAAGATTTCTGGGTTTTCTTCATCTTAGCTTTTCCAGTTTGAAATGGATTGCAAAATTACTCGAAAGTACACATAGACATCAGAAATTGACATTTTCCATATTTGCCCTATTTTGAGTTTAGTATTTGTATTTCAATTATTTCAGATTTCAAGCACAATTCCTTTATAGGGAAATATAGGGGTTTCTTCTTTTTTCATATTCTCCATAGATTGATTCGATTGCACATTAACCTTTTGGTTGATCAAATTGGATCTTTCCTTTGGGAATTTGGATTTAGAAGTGGATCTCATATTTCCCCCATACATTACATTAAATAGAGGTGATTCCATTTTACCCCTATTCAAGTAGTACCTCTCAAATATCAAAGAATCCATTTGATAGCATTCCAATGTTCCATACCTGGATTGCTCATATACCTACTGACAACTCCCATTACATGAGCAATATCTAGCCATGTGCGTACCATTGCATACATCAAACTACCAATGGTTGATGAATATGGGATGTTGGACATTTTATCTACCTCTTCCTGTGCCTTTGGGCACATTTCCTTAGTCAATTTGAAATGACTAGCCAAAGGTGTACTGACTACTTTTGCATCCTGTATATTAAATCTTTTCAACACCTTCTTTATATACTCACTTTGGGATAAATTCAAGGTTCTATTTTTCCTATCCCGTGTAATCCTCATACCAAGGATTTTCTTAGCAGCACCCAAATCCTTCATAGAAAATGACCATGCTAATTTATGTTTAAGTTTACTGGTCAAAAAGTCATACGAATCTGCAATAGTATCGCACGCCTTACTAAGAAATATCGCGCGATAGTTCGCGCCCTGCTATTTTATCGCACGCTTTGCTGAGATATATCGCACGATAGTTCACTCCTGCTGGACTATCGCTCGGCTAGCCTGGAGTCTATCGCCCAACCATACTATAGTCTATCACCTGGCTTGGGGCGAAGTATCGCCCAAAACTAAGAAGTATCGCCTTGTCTGCCTGGAAAGTATCGCCCAGAATCTTTTTGCTGTCGTATCATTGCTGCAATTCAGAGTTGCTAAACTTGCACTTTAACTTGGCGTAGAGTGTCTTTTTCTGTTCTTACCTGAAACTGGTCTGTTATGTACATGCTTAGATTTGTTCTAGACTAAAACAAATGAGTTAAAACTATTGGATTTGAGTTTAACGAATGCTACTCTTGATCACTTGTCGCATCACGGTTACCTCTCTAGCTACTTGCTTATTGAGCTTCTTGCTCGTTGCTCGGCTTTAGTCAATTGATTATTGTAAGTGCTTGAGCACTTTTGATGAGCCATCTCTCTATTTGTTCTACTTTGACAAGTGATCTTTATTAGCTTTGCTTATCTCAAATCTAAGAAACTTTGTCTCATTCTATTAGTCAACCAACATCTCTTTTCATGCTGGTTACAACTCGGTCTCAATTTGAGCAGGAGAGTCATCCTCCGTTTAATTATACACAGTTACCTTCTCCAACTAGACGTTCCAAAGCACCCATTAGCAAAGACAGTTCTAGTTCTGACCAATCTGAGAAATCTAAGGCTACACCGTGGTACAAAGGAGGTTTCCTCTTTTCCGTGTTCAAGACTCCCAAAAACACAGACAGTGTCTCACTCACTTTGATTGAACAAGAAAAATTTCAACTCTTGCAAGAACACTTTGAGCGTAAGGATAACCAAGCACGCTTAGAAAAAGAACACAATCAACAAAGGATGGATGCTACTAGGCGCATGGCTTATAGAGGGACATTTCATGAGCAACCTGAGAGTAGTAATCATGAGCATAGACCTCTTTTTAACAATGGCAACAATGACAACAACACGCCACCAAGATCTCCTCCAAGGCCAACTTTTGCTATGCCTTCTTCACCACCTAGACCTCCTCCCTCTCAACATGAGGCAGAGGCTAATGATGAGATTTCTAGTGAGGATCTTATGAGATGTGAACAAGATGTGGATTTCCAATGAATGATGCATAAGCTTTTAGAGTGTAATGGCGATCAATATTTTCAATATATGACTTCTAGAGGATACAAGCTTCCTCCCGGCTATGATGTCAGACAAATTCTCCAACAAAGAGTACCAACTGAATTGGAAGTCCTTCAAGAAGAATTACGTCGGACAAATCAACGCCTTACCCAAATGGCATTAGAAAGAGAGCCTTTAAAGGTCTCTTTTGTAGAATCAATTTGTGCTCTTCCTTTTGACAAAGATCTGTACATGGTCCCGTTTCCTAAGGATATTGAAGTTCCTAAATATGACAAGTATGATGGAAATGGTGACCCTCATGATCATGTGCGTCATTTTTATGCTCTTAGTATGGACTTTCTTCATGAAGACACATATCTCCTACGCTTATTCCCTCGAAGCTTAAGAGGCCAAGCTTTGGAATGGTTTGCAAAATTGACACCACCTCTTAAGACTTTTGATTAGTTGGCTTAGCGATTTACCCAACAGTACTCTTACAACATCCAACAACCTGTCACTGTGATAGATCTTGGTAATCTAAGACAACATCAAGGTGAGCCATTTGCAACTTACTTACAATGTTGGAGGTCATTGTATTCTCGATATCCTCGTCAGCTACCCGAAAGAGAAAAGATTGACATTTTCGTCAACACACTTGTGCCTGAGCTATTTTATGATCTAAGGAAGCAACTGTTCTCCTCCTTCCATGACATGGTTGAAAGTGCATATCAGATTGAGGATGTAGCTATAAGAAAAGGGGATATCGTTATTAATAAAGATGCTAAAGGCAATGGCAAAGACAAGAACAAACCTTGGAATAAGAACAAGTATGTTGTTAATGATGGGGTTGTTGATGCTCCTAAAGTTAAAGAGCCCGCTTTGAATCTCTCCAACGCTATCTATGTAGCGAAACAACAAGAAGCTAGCAACACTCACAATGCTCCTAAACCTCAATATGCAGATAAGCCTAAGAAGTCATTTCGAAAGCGAGTCTATACCAAGTTGGTAGAACCTTATGATGTGATCCTTAAGACTTTGGTTGACAATGGATATCTTACGCTTCTTGATAAACCTGGTAATTGGGATCTGATAAATAAGCCTGATTGGTGGAGGGAGGATCATTACTGCCATTATCACAGAAACAAGGGACATCCAATAGATAATTGTTTTAGGCTTAAGGATGATATTCAGGATCTTATTGAGAATGACACAATCTCCACTGATGGCTTAACTAAAAATTTTGATCACACAGCTTTCAAAGATCCTCTACCTAAGCATGATAAGGGGGGAACCTCTCAAACACATAAGAAGAATCATGATGCTAAGATCAATTACACGTATCCTTCTAATACACCTGTGATCAACATGGTAGAGCCCGTTGAGAGCATTCTAATGATGAGGTCTCAAGATGATAATAACACCAATCATGGTAAGCCAAAGTTAGTCTTGCAAACACGTGGTAGTTCATCTTCCCGAAGTGAGACACTGAATGCTGTTACTAGGGGGCAAGCCAAGATTGTCCTTAAAATTGCGTAAGATCCCAAGCAAGCTTTGCCTTCCAAACAAGTGGCTCCTTCAGCCACCCCTAGCTATGATCTTGTCCAACATTTGCAAAAGACACCAGCACAGATATCTATCCTTGAGTTTCTTCGGTTATCCTCTTCGCATAGAGAGATTCTTGATGAGGCTCTTCATACAACACGTGTTCCCAATGACATTGATCCAGATCAATTTCAGGCTATGGTCAACCACATTTCATCTCCGCTATCTCTCTCCTTTTCTGCAAAAGATGACATATCTATTGCTCACCCACATAATCTAGCTTTACACATTGAAGTTCTAGTCTACAATACCCGAGTCCGCCAAGTCCTGATAGACAATGGTGTAGGGTTAAATATTGTTTCTTTCAATGTCATACAATAGTTGGGTTTGTCAGAATTGGCTGTGGATTCTAAGAAGAAGATTACTATAAAATCTTATGATGAAGTGGAAAGATCTTCCAAAGGTCTTCTCACACTGCCTGTTTGAGTGGGCCCTATCATGAAAGATATTAGCTTCCAAGTATTGGACATCCCACTCACATATAACATTCTTTTGGGTCGTCCTTGGATCCATGACATGCAGGCTATTCCTTCCACTTATCATCAGTGCGTCAAATTTCTGTACAATGGCACTGAGGTTGTGATTCCTGGAGACCATACTATTGCTATCAATGCTCTTGTTGCTACTGAAAAATTTGTTCCTCACAATGAACCTACTATTGATCCTAGTACATCTCTAGTTGCTGCTGAGAAATCACTTAAGATGATGAGCCTTGGTATGGGTGAATATACGCTGAGTTCCTTTGCTTCTATACCTATTTCTCCTAGGTCATATGGGAAACCTTCTGATCCGATGAAGCCTTCCACTTCTGCTATGGTGATCTTTGATACTTTTGTTCCTCCATCCATTCCTTTAGAGGTAGAACAAGAAGAAAAAGCTGTCCAAGAGTGGATCTATAGAGATGATTCAAGAAATACTCCCATGCTCAGTAATTCAGACACAGATACAGATGAGTCACCACTACACACTATGGTTCAAATGGGAGATGATCTTCCCTCTACTTCACTTCTTTGGGGAGAAAAATGTATATCTACTGATGATATGGATGTTGATATGGTTCATTCTTGTAGTAACCATCCCGACGTGGTCGATGGGTCTTGTGTGGGGTCTGATGAGTTTGTTCCTCGTATTGCCTTAGTGGACCACGCTGGTTCTTCTATGACAAGTCTAGATCTAGCTACTTTTTGAGCTTACCCTATAGGCTCAACCTCTCTTGTTACCAGAGATGACACCCCTCGCATAAATGCTATTGAACCAGTCACTTCATTTCATCTTGCATCAACACCTGTTACTTCTTCCACCAGCGAACTAGACCCAAAAAAGATTGAATCAACAATCAAGTATCACAGTCATCATGTCAAAAGAAAAGAGCAATGGTCAGATGGCAAAAACCACATTGTGGCGGTATCCGAACCTAAGAAAAGTAAAAATAAAAATCTGCTCAAAAATATTGATTATCAAATAAAATATGACAAGTTGATTCTCTACAAAAAAATGGTGCTTTACTTCAAGCATGATCTCATATCTGTTACACTTCAGCCCATTCCTAGAGCTAAGAAAAAAGTTGGTAATGCCTTGGTTACTTCAACATCCATCTTACAAATGAAAAAGCATAAATTTCGCTTCAAGTTCCTGGTGGATGAATTACGCTATCATGCTTACAAATCTTACAATCCTACCATCTTTTCATATCTTCCACCTCATATTCCTCTTGCAAATCCACCACGCCATTCCTTCTGCCATCCCTTACACTTTTCCTTTGTCTCTGGTGACTTGTATAGGAAGGGTCTAGATGGAACTCTCCTTAAGTGTCTAGAAATAGAGGAGTCAGAAAAAGTGCTAGCTAAAATCCACTATGGCATATGTGGATCACATTCTAACGATCCTCCGCTAGCTCTGACATTGCTCAGGGCTGGTTATTATTGGTCGAACTGGTTGAGACCTCCTATTGTCATAGTTGTAGCATTTGGGCCTGGGGCCTATCAGTTCTCTACATCAGTGGAAGCAGATTCTTGATGCCCATTTCTGTCTAGGGCATCCTTTGTACATATTTCATGATCCTGAAAAAATACCAAAAAAATTCATATATGATGCTAAAAAAATCCTAAAAAGCATAAAAAGTACTAAAAAATGAGCATCCTAGTGAAAACCTAGTAATAGGCACTTTGATGTCTCACCAAAAAAATTAAAAAAAATTCAAAATCAAAAAAAAAAAAATTGAAAAAGTGCCTTGGTGAAAACTTGGAAACAAGCGCCTTGGTAGCAAAAATACAAAAAAATTATAAAAAGTCCTGAAAAAAATTGCAATAAATCTATCAAGTGGTGAAAACCTAAAAATAGGCGCTACTTGAGACCCTCTGCACCTATGTCTATCAGTCTTGTGTGGCACTCCTTTTCTCCACTTCTCACTTTGTCTCTCCTAGCCTGGAATTGATTCTTGTCTTAGTCTAGGGGGCATACGTTGTTTTCAGCTTATCTTGGGTCTCTTTGTGCGTCTGGGTTTCTTAGGAACCTCACAAATGGTGTTTTTCAACACCACCCCAATTGTGTTTTTGAACACTACCTTAGCATCGAGTGTTTCTTTAACACTTATCAAATATCCTTCCTGCCATCTTGGATGATGCAATATTTCTCACTGGCAAATGCGATACTCAAAGTTTGACTCTATGACCTACACACACGCACTTGACTTGCTGAGATTTGTTTGACTTTATTTCTTTGTGTGCTGTCTATGATGCTTTCTTTGCTAAGTGTTCTCCCCCTATGATCATTTTCGATGATGCATAGCTAGAAGACTGAGGGAATGAGAACATGTTTTATTTCTTTTTCTGCTTGTGGGTATATTTTGTTGGTCCTCACTGTCATGAGCATTTATGCTAGTCTTACTTGACACTATGGACCTACAAGGTATTATCCTTGACTATTTCGCAAGTGCATGCTTATAGTCATCTTGACTTTCTTGTGTCTCGATGCGAGCATAATCTTGCTATATCAAACTTAGGTGATCTCACTGCACTAGTCATCTTGACTTGCATGTCTTTGATGCCTAGGTGGGATTTCCACATTTCTATCTGATATAGATCATATTCAGATCCACATAGTTATGCTAGTGTGTATTTTATGATCTTGCGACGCTACCAATAATGCTCAATGATGAATATAAGATGTCTATTGGCTTTGTAACCTTGCAAGTAAACCACTTTTCATGTAGCTTGCATTCTTAAGTTCATGTTAGTTATTTTTGCATCTTGCATATGGAGAGAGCTCTCCTTTCATCTTTCACAGACTTGTTAATCAACTGCGCTCACCTTTCACTTCTTCCTCATCATGTCTTTCGCTTCTTGTCTTTCATATCACATCATTTTCCTTTCATTTCGGGATCGAAACTGAAATCTGAGTTCACCTTGATCACCCAAATCACCTTTTCCCCCTCTTTCACATAGTTGGCTGACCTTTTGAGGCCTAATCCTTCAATCTTCGCTGGGGAATTCCTCACCTCTTCATCCCTATCTCTTTCAAACTTCTAGTCTTTCATTCACTTTCAAATCCCAAGTTCAAATCCCCCTCCGTGGTGTTTCCGGGTTGAGGGACCAATAGGTTCGTGCCCTGTGTCCCATGTGTGGGGCATATTTTCACTACTTGATGGTTATTCTGTTCTATTTCTTTGATTATGATTTCTAGTGATTTGATCATGCTGCTCTTGCTTCTGCCTTCCCTCCACCTAGATTTCGCTTTCGATCCTAAGGGTGCAAACACATCATATCTTATTGGCTATCTCTTTCCTAAGTGTTCAGTACTGTCGCTACCAGGCTGACCATGCAGGATTTGCTATCTCTCTGCACTTCATTCTTTGGAGTCAAAATGCTATTGCTTGCCTTCTTGGCTATCTGCTTGCCTTCTTGGCTGATCTATTCTTTGACTACATGTGTTTCCAGATCGATCACACATTAGTCAAAGAGGGGCAAATTTATACACCTAAAAATGGTCACCTAGACTATTAGCCCCTTTTGCTAAATCATAAATTGCTTATTCTTGATCAAATCCTAGTTCTATCATTTACTTGATTATTTTCTATGGGCTAACCATCTTATCCTAAGTTTTTATTTATTTAAAAGGAATTCCCTCCCCTTTTAATAAATAAAAAGCCCCCACTTTTCCTCTTATCCTAAGTTGCACAAATAAAGCATTATTCTTATTTTATAAAAAGGGAAAAAGCACTTTTTGTCTCATATGGACACAAAAGTCAACTCTTATTTTCTCATTGGAGGATATTTGTGCACATGGATTGCTCCTCTTTCAAGCTCCACCCTTGATTAAATCTTTTGCCTCTTAATTTCCATGGTCCATTGATTTTTCACCTCCTATAAAAGAAGAGCTCTCTTCCTCATTTGCACACACAAATTTTTATGCTATTGTTATGCTACAGGTTTTCTAGGTCATCTTGGAGCTTTTGGAGATATTCTTGCATCTAGGGTTTGAAGATTTGGAGCATTGTTGGCATTCATCTTGGATCTTCATCAACACTCTATCTTCTTGCCTTCATTCTTGCATCATCATGGCTTTCTTGCTTCATAGTTAGATTTCATTTCTTGCATAGTAGCTTCATTTTCATGGCATTCTTAGCTTAGATTTCCTTTATGCTTTAGATTAATTCATCTAGTTTAACTAGGAGGCTTTGTAATACTTGCATCTTTCATTTCCATAGTTTAGCTTGCATTTCCATTCTTAATCTAGCTTGCATTGCATTTCATTCTTGATTCTTGAGGATATTGGCATTCTTGCCCTTGTCTTCATTGAATCTCCCATTGCATGGTTTACTAGCAAGGTTATAGGCTAAATAGCTCTAGCTGAGAGCATTCTTAAAAACCCTTGCACTCCATGCCTAGGGAGCTATGGATCGATTTGTGAGGGCTCATTTTTGAGTTTTCTTGCATGTAATGATCCATAGAAGTGTGACACATTTATAGCACACAGTAACAAGATAATGTAACTCCCATTATCCAATCTCTTAAAATATACACAGTGATCAGAATGACATCTATGGTAACCTTGTTCAGCCATGAAACTATCAAATTTTAAATACCATTGACGAGGTGCCTATTTTAGGCCATACAAACTCTTCCTTAACCTGCACACCAAATTCTCCTTACCCTTGACCTCATATCCCTCTGGTTGCTACATGCAAATTTCCTCCTCCAAATCTCCATGGAGAAAAGCCATTTTGACATCTAGTTGTTCAAGATGCAAGTTATCTGTAGCCACAATACTTAGTACAGTTCTAATTAAAGTCATTTTTACAACAGGGGAGAATATTTCATCAAAATCTATACCCTTTTCTGTGCAAAACCTTTTACCACAAGTCTAGCCTTATACCTTTTCTTTCCTCCATCTTCCTCCTTTAGCCTATAAACCCATTTGTTAGGCAAGGCTCTTTTTCCTTTAGGTAAAGGGACTAACTCCCAAGTCTTATTTTTCAACAAGGAGTCCATCTCCTCTTTCATGCCCAACTTCCACTGTAGTTTGGCATCCACCTGTATTGCTTCTTCATATTCTTCTAGTTCACCAGAATCAGTCAATAAAATTGAATAAAAAGAAGGAGAAAACGTTTCAGGTCTACTTGACCTTGTAGAACATCTAACACTTACAAGAGTTTTTGGGATAACCTATTGTTGCTGAGAATCAAGTACCAGTGGCATTTCATTTTCAGGAATCTCATCCAACACCACATATTCTTGATTGACATGTTCATGCTTCTTTTCTGCAACTGTTCTTTATACATGAACTTCTCATTGAATATAACATCTCTACTTCTAATTATTTTAAGATTTTGAAAATCCCATAACTGATAATTGTAGTCATCTACTCCATATCCAATGAAGGTACATTTTAGAGATTTAGTATCAAGCTTGGTTCTATTTTCTTTATCAACATGGACAAAGGCTTCACAACCAAAAGTTTTTAGAAATGAATAATTTACCTTTTTACCAATCCATGCTTCCTCTGGAATACCACCATCCAAAGGGGTTGAGGGTCCTTTGTTTATCAAATAGACAGCAGTGTTTATAGCTTATGCCCAGAAATGAAGGGGCAATCCAACATGCAATCTCATGCTCCTTGCATGTTCCATGATTGTCCTATTCATTCTTTTTGACACACCATTTTCTTGTGGGGTTCTTGGAACCATCTTCTATCTTTGAATTCCATTGATGGAACAATAATCTTCAAAGGCTATGCTGCAATACTCACCTCCATTATCAAATCTGAGACACTTCAACTTCTTTCCTGTCTCATTCTCAACCTAAGCTTTCGATTTCTTAAATGTTTCAAAAACATCAGATTTTTGATTCAAGAAATATACCCATGTTTTCATGGTTGAATCATCTATAAAAATAAAATAATAATGAGAGCCACCAAGAGATGACACCTAAGCTGGTCCCCATACATATGAATGCACTAGCTCCAGCTTCTCACTCTTCTTTTCTTTCCCAACTCTCAGAACTTTGACCCTTTTCTATTTACCATAAACACAATTTTCACATAACTCTAAATCAATATTTTTTAGTCCTGACAATAGATTTTTAGAGTGAAGGATTTTCATCCCTTTCTCACTCATGTGCCCAAGCCTATGGTGCCACATTTGTGAATCTGTTCTTGCAACATCTATAGTAGCATTCCCTTCATTAACATTATCAGTAGCAGCTAAGGTAGAATAAGTATTACCAGTACACAGATATAATGTGCCTACCTTCACACCTTTAGCTACTACTAATGAACCTTTAGTGACCTTCCAGTCTTCTAGACATTGTCTGTAAACATGACTGTGCATCCTTCACTACCCAGTTGTCCTACAAAAATTAAATTTCTTTTTAAATTAGGAACATGCCTTACATCCTGCAACATCCAATCATTTCCATTTGGCAACTTAATCTTTATCTTTCCCATTCCAACAATAGGACAGGGTTCATCATCACCCAAATATACCTGTCCAAAATCACCTTGAACATAATCTTGAAAGTACTTTCTATGGGGTGTAGCATGGAATGATGCCCCATAATCTATTACTCAGGAATCATTAACATTATGCAAACATATATTAAAGCATCTTGTAAAGTATTACTTGCAACATTAGCTTCCTTATTTTCATCTTCATTTCTGTCTCCTTGTTTTTTTTTTTGAGCCCAACAGTCTTTCTTCAGGTGACCAGGCTTTCCACAGTACCAACAATCTTTCTTTCCTTTAGATTGAGAGCACCCTTTCTTTGACTTCCATCATGACTTATCATTCGAAGAGCATTTTCCTCTTTCCCTTGCTCTTCCTCTGTTCTCTACATTTAGAGCGGAACCTGATGAGGTTGAAGTTTCACCTATGTTTTTCCGTCACATTTCCTTTCTTAGGATAACACCAACAACATCATCAAATTTCAAAGTATTTGAACTAGAGACATTGTTACTTACAGCCATAACCAAGCTATTCCAGCTTTCTAGCAAAGAGCATAAAATTAAGAGAGCCCTAACCTCGTCATCAAAGGAAATATTTACCGATGATAGTTGACTAGTAACTATATTAAACTCATTTAAATGATTCGATACAGATCCTCCCTCACCCATTTTCATATTAAATAAATGCTTCATAAGAAATACCTTATTCGAAGTTGAGGGTTTCTCATATAACTGAGCCAATGTCTGCATCAGATCTACGATCATTTTTTCCTTTGATATGTTGAATGTTATAGATGATGCAAGCCACAAATGAATAGATCCCAATGCCTTTCTATCCAAAATATCCCAATCTTCCTCTAACTATGCAGCCAGTTTCTTTGTCTTTCCTTCTAATGGCCGCCACAGATCTTTTTGATATAGATAATCCTCCATCTGCATTTTCCATAACTAAAAATTCTAGCCATTGAATTTTTTGACCTTGAATTTGGAATCCTCCATTTCTCCCACTCAAATCTGAAATTCCTACCAATCTATAGTGCAAAACCTTGCTCTGATACCAATTGTTAGGAATTGACAAATCCAGAACAATATAAAATTAATAGTTATATGCAGAAAAAAAAGAAGACAATCTCAAAATAGATAACATAGAGATTTAACGTGGTTCACCCAAAACCTGGGCTACGTCCACCTACACAGCCATCCAACCTTTCTTATTATCCAGCAAAAAAATACACCAACATTACAATGCATTATACATCTCAGCCACTTATAATAGCATTTTAGGGCAACATCTAAAATCGACCATTTTAGGGGTTTACAATGTCGGTATTCCTTTTTCCCGAAAAAGCACAAAAAAAATTCGGCGTTGCATGTCGACCGGAGGTTCAGGGCTAGCGCCCCTCACCTCTGGTAACTACATGAGAGATTGTCACAATTTGAACACCCACTACATGATCAGTCACCACAATATCAACACTTTCAACCTTCAAGGACCAATGAGTATGGATATTGACCTAGCAGAAGTGGAGGCCCTATTTAATAGACAAAAAATGTACTACAATGTAAGGGTTATGAGGAAGCATATTCCTAGAGAAAAGAAAGAGGCATGGTTGTTTTTGAACAAGGTTGCAGATTAATTTGATATTGAGCTTTTCTTTCCCTATTTCCAGTATACCATCTATGGTCTACACAAAGTTATTGGAGTAGATGGAAGTTTGAAAGTGACTCCTATGTTAGGAATGAATGTTGAATATATCCTATGGGGGAGTATTCACAGCCATTCTATAGCAGTTGTATGTTGCATTCATGACTATGGTTGTCATTGATGTCAACACAATGATCTACTGTAGATTAGTAGAGAAGTAGACAATGTTTGAATTAGCGCACATGGAGTATTGAAGATCAAGATATGCGGAGTTGAGGACTTACTCTATATTGTGTACTAAGATTGTGATCAAGAGTGTGTACAAAAATTCAATTATTCGTGACAGTTATGTGTAATTCAATGGAAGCAGTATTCAGGCAATGTTCCTAAGAAGTGGCTTGTGGTAATTGGATGATATCTCCTAATCGGGATAGAATCTAGGCATGCAAAGTTGTACAGTTGATCATGAATACATTATGATAGTGACTTGGATGTGATAACAAGGTCAAAGGTTGCATGAGTGAAGAATTATTTTGTTTGGAAGCCAACAGTTTTATGTAATTGTGAAATATTATGTAACGTGTGGTAGTTTATATTTTATAATTGGTTAAGCCTTGTTGGCCGACTCATTTGTAATTATTTGAGTGTGGTATAAAGGAACCCCCCCCCCCCCCCCCCACTCACCCATTTTAAAATTTACTTGTTTTTTTTATTAAAATTTTCTTTTTATATTTTTTTTCTCTTTATTTATTTATTAGGGAACCCCATCTGACAAGGGTAAGTAAACACTTTATTATATATATATTTTTATAAAGAGGTAAGTTTATTAGTTTTTATATTGTTTTTTTGTGTTTTTTAAAAAAAGGTCTTTTATGGAGCCTTTTGGGGTGGCGACCTAGGTGGGTCCCACCCATTGATTAGGCTCCAAAGGTGGGTTAACATAGGGTTTAATAAATATGCATTTTTTTTAAGGCAAGTGGTCTTATTTTGGATTATTTAATTGACCATGGCATATTGGAAAATGTATGGGGAATTATTTTCTTTCCCCATACATTTTCCAGAGACCTATAGGTCTCTTTTGCCTTCTTTTTGTATTTTTGGTTGTCTTTAGACTTAGTGTATTTTTTTGCTTGTTAAAGACAATGTGCTCAACATTTTTTTTAAAATTTCAAGATAAGACTAATAGCATTCTAAGGAATGAACAAAATGAACTTGCAATTAAAGTTTTCTTTCATGGCTTTAAATTAATTAAGCTAATTAAAACTTCCTATTTCTTTCTTATTTCCAACAAGATTACTACACCTAAATGACTCAAATAAAATGCAATAAATGATTTCTTCAATGGAACTAGAGGAAACATTGCACTACAATAGCAAGACAAGATTACCACATTGTTCCCATTCCCCTTTATTGATTTTCAACATGCATCATTACAAAAATGAAATAACTATTTTGTATCCTTCAACAAATATGGATTACAATAATGAACAAATTTCACTCTTATTTCCTCATGATAAAATTTCACTATTACAAATATACACTTAAACAACGGAGAGATTTTCCATTCCAAAGTTACAACAATGCCACACAAAAATTTATTTCTCAAGACAACACCAAGAAGGCTCTTCCAAGGCTTCCTTCACAAGAACATGACTTCATAACTTGCAAATAAAGAGGGTAACCATGGAGAGCTCACCTCCCATCCAAGGTCTCAAAGAGACCACCCATGAGCTTGGAGAATCAAGGGCTAAACAGTTACATACAATCAACAATGCTCACTAAAGCATACATATAACACAACTATATTAAACTCCCAAAACCATGGATTCAAAAATGGATTACCTATAACCCATTGAAATAGGGTGAAGGTGGGATTTTCCAAGGAGGAGAATGCCATTATAATATACATTTTCCAACAAGATTTTTCCATGCCTTCCAAAGGATCCATTGTCACAACTTTCATACACAAGATTTTATCATTATCATCCCCAAATTGCAAGGATTACAACATGGCTTCATGGAGCCCATAATCCATGAAAATTTCCCTCCTCTCCAAGAGAAGACAGTCTCAACTACAATGGAAATCCCAACTAACCCCTTCACCAAGGCTACTACTTCCCTTCCCAAGGGTGAGTGATGCCTTAAACTCCCATGAACAACATACCCAAAACAAAATACAAAGGACGATTCAAGAATCCAAATACACCCAAACCCAACACAACAATAACAAAATTTACACATGAATAACATACAAAATTTACATGTTCATTCTACACAACAATATCTCAGATTTATAAATGCAAGAGGCATTCCTTCATGGCAAGATCACCAACCTTGGTCCAATGCAATGGTAAGAATGAAGTTGAGAAGAGCCCTTTTTCTTTTTTCTTTGCCTTTCCTTTCCAACTCAAAACCCTAAGTGTTTCTAAAATTAGAGAGTGGGTGAACATCCACTAAGTCTCTCCAAGCCCCCTAAAAATACCTCCAATTTCTACTCATGATCTAGAAATAAATGTGATATAACTAATAGTCCTTGACCTTACCTCTTGTCTCCCTCCTCTTATTGGTGATTTTAGTAAGGAGTGTGGAACAAGTCAAATGCATGTGGCCATCTCCATTTTCGCCACTCTTGAAGAGTAGCCTTTTTGGAGGGCCATAATTATGATCTAGACCTTCCCATAGAAAAAATATAGCCCCTAACTCAAGGCACCCCCATATGGTTAGCTAATTTTGACCAAAAATGCACTCTAGGGTCACTTTTAACCCCTCTAAAGTTCAACCTAAGTTTGAATCCGAATTTCAACTTGATGTGATCCCTACAAGACATCTACATGCAAGTGGGATTAAATAAAATATCCTATTAGGTTGGGTGATTCTTGCCAAACCCTAATTGACATGTCACTATCCACATGGACACTACAAGTGTCAAGTGACACCATAAAATACACTTCACATTGACAAATGACATGTTGAATTAACAACATGAATTTAATCTAGTAACATACATACAAATTACGTTTACAAGTAAAATCACATTACTACGAGGTTTCAATCTCTTCATTAGATTAAACCTTGGTTTACTCATTTGCACATATGTTTAGCCCCAATTCTCTAAATCTGCACACTAAACTCGAGCATCAGTAGTCCAAGGTAATAAAATCACATGTAAATATATACAATTCAAATTTGCAACATTAGTCAATATGTAGAATTCAATTTCTAATTACAATTTTCATTAAAGTAATGCTCAAACATAGTACTTACATAATTCAATCATCATGACATATTATCCCTTTTATTTCTTAAAATTTAAAGTATAATCCATGAGATAATCAAATCTAACCATGATTAATTCTTTCTCATCAAATCACATATCTAAGCATGTATAACCAAAATCAACAATATGTTCAAGGTTCTAATCCACATCATAAATATAACCCACATAATATAATCATCACCATAAAACATGATAACATGAGTCATTGTCAAATCAATCAGATAATGTATCAAATATCAGTTCATAAGGTATCAAACTGTGACTGTGTCAATAGTGCTATGATGGGTCGAGGTGAGGCCTCACAATTGCCATCAATTCCAAAGAGGAAGATTATTACTATAACTGATGGTGATGATGAAGACTGACTAAGATCAGAGGTATATAAGATATTAGAAAGATTAGATCATTTATTATCTTGTCATTAATGTCAAGCAATTGATTTATGATTTATATTGAGTTTCCATATCATTCAGAATATGACATAAGTTAAGTGAGTCAAGAAGAAGAAGTAGAATGTTGTGAAGTTGAAGAACCTAACTGGGTAGCTTATATAGATTAGAAAATGTTAAGGTTATGTTGATATAATTATTTTCTACCAAACATTTAATTATATCAAGCCAATAAAGAAGATTAGTCAAGTCGGTAAGCAAAATAGTTCTAGCTACCGAGCAAAAAAATTCATTCGGTAAGGGAAAAGTAAGTTTCAGTAAAGAGAAAGGAAGTGAAGACACTAAGAAGAAGGTTTCAGTTACCGAGCAAGATAAACTGAAATTCACTTGAAGAAAAGAAGTTAGTCACCGAGCAAGGAACAAAAATTAAATACAAGGAGTAGAACAACATTTAATGATGAGCTATGATGAGCTAGAAGATTCTAATGATGAGGAAGAGTTAGTTGAAGAGATCTACAATCAAGAAAAATTAGAGTAATGATCTATGATAAGATCTAAGCGGCAAAATGAGAACGTATAAGTTCCAAGAAAGTTCAAGTCCTAAGGTGTTGATAAATTTTTTTACCAAGCTCTAACTTCATTGAATTAGTATATGAGGATGATCAGATGGCTGAGATTAATCAAAGGAAAATGTGATGAAGGAGATTAAATGGAAAAATAAGGTCTATATAAAGGATGAATTGGTATGGAAAAATGATTGGCATATTGAAGGGTTATTAAGTCACCGATTGATGTAGTGAAGAAAGAAAAGGTTGAATTCCAAGTCAAAGAATTGAGTTTGATGAAGTGTTGATGCCAGTAGAAAGTGAAGGATTTAAGTGAAGAAGAAGAGTGCACAAAGGATCTGATTATGAAAAGGATAGTTGAAAATTTATAGGTCAATTTTTTTACCATTTCTTATTAGCATTTGTAACAAGAAAATCTCTTAATCGAGTAAACTTAACAGTCTTATAGTAAATCCTTGCAAGAGGTAACATTCTAGAAAGAGTGTTTGAAGACCTTTAACTAGGCCACTTCTAAAAAAGTGAAGATCCTAACAGATCTGAGGTAGATGCCTTAACCGTCACATTTACCAATGTGTATTGTAATCTTCAATCATATTGGATTTTAACTGAGCATACTTCAGAAGAGTATTTTTTTAGTGGGTGACAATTCCCATAGTGGTTTTTCCCATAGATGGGTTTCCATGTTAAATGTTGGTTTTATATGTCTTGAATGATTATTGTGATAGCTATTTCTGATTGATGAATTTTATTTACTATTGTTGGTTAATGTTGAATTGTGTCTGATTGAGTTGACACTGAATTAATCAGAGATATGTTTTTAAGGTATAGAGAATCAAGGATTACTAAATCACTACCCCTCTCCATAATCCAACAATCCACATAAACAACTATGATCTATGCAATTCAACTATAAAGTTGAGATTAATATCCTTTCTCTTGTATCAATACCCAAGAAATATGTTTTTATCTGCTCTGGTATCAAATTTTCCAAGATTTTCTTCATCACTCCTAATGTAACATTTTCTTCCAAATATTATGAAGAATTCTAGAGGAGTTCTTCCATACCATGCCTCATATGATGTCTTTCTAATATTATTCATAATTTGAACTTTTTTACTATATATATTGTACTAAATATTGCCTCTTTAAAGTAGATTTCTAGTATATTTTCTTCCTCGATAATGGTTCTTGATGCTTCTCATATTTTTCTATTCATTCTCTCAACCACACCATATAGTTGTGGTATTCTAGGAGTAGAAAAATGTATCATAATCCCATGATTCTCACAAAAAAATATTAAACTCAACTGAAATAAATTCTGCTCCTCTATCAAATCTCACACATTTGATTCTTCTATCTGCCTCATTCTCAACCATCACCTTAAATAACTTAAACTTTTCTAATGCTTCTATTTTTTCTCTTAAGAAAGTAACCCATGTCATCCTAGATTAATCATAAATTAACAACATAAAATACCTTTCACCTTGTAGATGTCTTATTTTGGTAGGTCCACATAGATTAGTGTGCACTAACTCTAATAATTCGGTAGTGAATTTTTCTTTAGCCTTGAAAGACCTCCTTTTTTTCTAGTTTGACATTCTTCACAAATACTATTTGTAGGTATTGTAAGCTTTGGAAAATATCTCACTTCTTGTATCGAACTAATCCTGATCATGTTGTCAAAATTGTTATGACACATTCTCTGGTGCCATAGCCAACTCTAATTAATATGAGACATCAAACAATATCTATTACTAGTCTTCAAATGATACATTTTTCCTTCAATATTCTTTCTAGTAGAAATTATAGTTCTCAATTTCTTTATTATCTCACAACCATTTTCCTAAAATACAATGGTATATCCATTCTCACACATATATCAACAACTCAAGAGATTATGATTCAAATCCTACACATAGTAAACATTTCTAGTGTTATGTTTCCTATCAAAACTAATAGAACCAATTCCAACTATTTTACCTCTTGATTACCTCCAAATGTAATAAATAATCCATCAAATTTTTAAGTTTCATAAATTTACTTTTATCATCAATCATATGGTTAGAGCACCTACTATCAATAAGCCATTCATCTATATTTCTCCTTACATGTAAAGCAAGATTCATAGTGTATGTACCTTTTGTGTTTACCTTTGAAGCCTTAATAGGGTTGGTAGGATGAGGATCTTCTTTAGTTGTTAAAAATAGAAATTGTTCATTTTGTTCAGAATCAGATTCATCATCATTTTTATTGATATATTCTCTAACATAGTAAGCTTTCCTAATGAACTTTATTTTACTTTCCTTGTTATTTTTTTCTACAATTCTATTAGGACACCTAGAAGCATAATGACCAATTTTTCCTCTTCCTTTACAAGTTTGGTAGCCTTGAATTTTTTTTGTTCTTGTGCTAGTAGTACCAAATTCTGCCATCTCGAAAGAAATAAATTCACCATACATCTATTTGTTGGCAATTTGGTTGAGTTAGATATCTAGATGTTGTCATTATGGCAACATATGATCTATGTGAAGAACACAGATGACAAAGAGAAAGTATGATAGAGCGTAGAGAAAAATTGTCTAAGTAGTATTTTCCTAGTGTACCCAGAAGATAGTTTTGATTGGCAACATCGATTGAAGTAAGTTCAGTGCTTGCGCACTTGAACATGGATACTATGATGCATATTGAAGACTCACTTGAGAGTTCAAGTCTATATGACATGTACGGAAGAAGTTATTGCAGTATCACAGGAACAGTGTTAAAGCCAACAAGACAGTATAGAAGATAGAAATGGTAAAGAGTTAAGGGATTATTTTGTTTATCAAAATAATGTCTTAATTATATAAAGGGATGACATCCTAGATGTTAACCCTTGGGAAGCACATTGTAAAATATATTTTGTAAGGTGCTTTATGTTTAGTAAAGTCGACTATAAAAGTTATTATCCCTAATAACTTGTATAAATGTAAGGTATATGGAATGTGAAGAAAAGAATGTGAATGAGATAGATGATATAGCGAACATATATGCAAAAGGTATTGATGCGAAGTTGTGAAAGACAAGCAAGTAGTATAAGGTTATGTACCTTGCCCTATTTTGTAATTAGTGTATGCACCCAAAAATGGTCGCCTAGACTTTGGGCCATATTTATTCAATTTATCAATCCTGAATCAATTTTATCAATAATCAATATTTTCAACAATATCAATCTCTTGATCAAGTCTTAATTTTGACCATATATTGGATTTTTATCTTATGGGCTAATCCTTTATCCTAAGTCTTCATTTGATTAAAAGGAATATTTCCTCCCATTTTGATTAAATAAAAAGCCCCACCTTTTCCTCTTATCCTAAGTTGCACAAATAAAGCATTATTCCTATTTTGCAAAAGGAAAAATAGCACTTTTTGTCTCACATGAGGCTCAAAAGTCAACACTTCACTCTCATTGGAGGATACTTGTGCACATGGATTGCTCCTCTTTCAAGCTCCACCGCTGATTAAGACTTTTGCCTCTTAATCTCCATGGTCCATTTCACCTCATTTCTTATAAAAGGAGAGCTCTCTCCTTCATTTGGATACCATGTTTTTATGATAATGTTATGCTGCAGGTTTTAGGTGCATTTGGAGCTTTTGAAGATATTGAAGACTTGCTTCATTTCATTACATCATTTAGTTGCATATTTCCTTTGCTTAGTTTACATGATCATGGCATATTAGCTTAGTTTCCTTTTATGCAATAGAATAAGCTCACAGAGTCTAAATAGGAGGCTTTGTAATACTTGTTCTTTCCTTTCATAGCATAGTTTGTACTTTCACTTCATAGATTAGATTGCATTTCCATTTCTAGTTGCATATTCATTTTAATATAGCTTGCATTGCATTTCATATTTGATTCTTGGAGATATTGGCATTGTTTCCCTTATCTTCATTGTGAATCTCTCATTGTGTGGTTGACTAGCAAGGTCATGAGTTCATAGCTCTAGCTGAGAGCAATTTTCAATCTTGCAACTCCATACATAAAGAGCTATGAGCCGCTTTGTGAGGCCTCATTCTTGAGCAACCTTGCATGTAATGGTTCATAGAAGTGCACCATTTTAGTGTGTACATTTTTGGCACCCACCGCGGGGCCGAGTAGATAGGCTTTATCCTTTGTTTCATTGCATTTTCATCATTTTTTGGATTATTTTTCAAAAATTTTGCAGTTCTAGTTTTTTGTCTCAAAGTATCGTGTGATACTTCTTAGGAATATCGTGCGATATACCTTTATATAGCGGTGCGACACTTCGCGTAAGAGAAGAATCGCCTGCCAGTACTGAGGTATATCGCCTGGCATTGTATGAAGTATTGCCCGCCCATAGTGCAGAGTATCACCCAGACTGAGGTATATCGCCCAGCTATAGGAAACTGTGTCGCGCGATATTGGTGAAGTCTGAGGTATATCACCTGATTTGACAAAGACTTGCATTTCTAGTTTTATCATCTGAATTTGATCATTTTAGTTTGCTGGTTTATTTTACTGTATTTAGATAAGTCTAACCTACATCTTTTAGCTTGGATCTATCAGTTTATTGCATATTTACATTTGGATTTTGATTTTACTAACCTTGTTGGTCTAACAAGTTGTGTTTGTAGGTGCTCTCATTACTTGAAATTTGCTAAAAATGCATGTCAAAGAGGGCTACTAACAGTTTTTGCAGGGCTGCCCAAGCATAAAAACAAAAAAAAATCTTGCTTGTTTATTTTCTTTCCTTTCAAGTGTGGCATTCACTAATTGTATTAGGAATCTTTAAAACCTTGTGAAAGATATTTTGAGGTGGTAGGAGAAGTATTCTCTTCACCTTTAGGTGAATCAAAAAATCTTGACCCATCTTAAGGTTTTGGAAGCAAGGGAGTAATTGAATCTCTTTGCTTGGTGTGTTTGAGAGATGTTTTTGAGATAGGGGAGTATGCTCTTCACCCTTGAGGTGAACCAAAAACCTTGAACCTCATAAATTATCCATTTTTGTTTAGTTTAGGAATCCTTTAGCAGGCCTACTCTTGAGCAATCAAGAGGAATGACTCAAGTGGGGACAACCTTGTCATCATTTTCCTTGGTGGCAAGTGATTCCAACTCACTATAATCTCAAGGCTATCAAGGACACCAAAAACCTTGGTAGACATAACACTTATCTTTGTTTGATGTGAGTAGCTCATGGGATTGCGACCATGGGGAAAACATTAAACAAGAATGCCTAAGGTACTCTTGAGGCCGCAAGGTCCTAGTCCTTTATGAGGAGCAAGGGGGTGTTGTGAACGGAAATCCTTATTAAGAACCGTTAGATAGAAGCCACCTTGTTTAGCCACTTATCTTCTTAGTGCAAGGATTGATCCAAGTGGTTTACCTGGATCACCTTAAGATACTCACCATATGTGTCCTTTTGGTTGTGTCATTTGACACTTCCACGACAAAGCCAACATCTCTTGTGGGTAACCACTTGGTGTGAGGCAAGGGGGCATCAAGCTGTGGGCTAAGTTGGTAAGTATTGAGCCTTGACTTTTTAGGATAGACTTGCTTGAATTGTCTTCGGTTGTGTCATGCCAGTGTAAACATTCTCACATACAAATGATCGGTAGCATTCATAGGGTGCTTTTTTTCAATCCCGATATCACAAGTGTTTGTCTTGGCAAGGTTGCTTTTGCCCTTGTTTCAAGTGTTTGAGACATGTTTGATCCCTCACTGTTTGCAAACCTGCCAAAATTCTGCTGATATTGTGACTGAAATCGAAAACATCAATCCTCAGACTGAAAATTTTGACCAAGCAGACCCAAAAATGCAAATTTTACACAATTCTGGTCAAGAGTTGAACAATTCTGCAACAGTATCGCACTCTGTAAAGTGAAATATCGTGCGATACTTTGCGCTTGCTAAAAATATCACCTACTTTGAAGAGAAATATCGCGCGATAGTTTGCCCTTGACAGACTATGGCCCGACCTGCCTGGAGTATATCGCCCACCTATTATAAGGTATATTGCCTGGCCTAAGGTGAAGTATCATGCGGTTATAGGTATATCACCCTAGTAGCCTAGAGTATATCGCCTGGGTAATTTCTACCGTGCTTGCAATTTGGTCAGTTTCAGTTGCTGTTAATCAGGTTAGGTCTTAGAGTAGGCTTCTTGCTCTGATGTTTGAGACCTGTCTTGACTCTAAATTTCTAGTTTTAGTCCTCCGGGATAACATCATTTGATTTATGAAATCACTTTAGAATAATTGTCAAATTAGAAGGTCATTCTTGGTGCCAAGGTTCATCTCTAAGATTGTTAGCTACATTCTTGAAAAATTTTAGTGCTCTTATTGTCCAAATCGCTTTCATTTAAATCTCAATTTCAATCATATTTTGGCCTAGTCCAACCTCCTGGTTCAAAAGTGCAAGGGTAGTCACCCTTTGATTTGAAGCACCTCTTTGACAGTGTTGGTAAAGCCCCTTTTCTATCTTCTCATTTCTCTTTGGACAATAGAGGACTTTGATTATCCTAGTTTTCCACTGACACTTTGAGAGGTCACCTTATCATTGAGAGTATCTCTCTTTCATGTCAGTTACGACAAGGTACCAAGTCAATCAAGGGAAGCGACCCCCTATTGCCTTTAGCCAGTTGCCACCAGTTAAGACTCATCGACAGCAGAAGGGAAAAGGACCCCTTTTTGATCAATCACCTAAGAGTGAATCTGAGGTTTGTTTTAATCTGGGAGCTAATCCTAGTGAAGTGAGAACCTCTTTTGTACCACTTTCATCAAGTATGGACATGAGTTACACTTTCACCTGACAACAAAGAGAAGCCATGAATCAAACTCTTGAGGATATCTTCCAATGACATAGAAGAGAGTATAGTGGTTCTTCTCATGCTAGTCCACTCGGGTCACCTCCCAACAATGCGAGGTATTTTGATGCTCACCAACGAGTTGAGAGACATCATAAGCAAGCTCACTCAGATTCAGGGTCACAACATGAGGACCAGAACAATGAATCTAGTGATCACCACATAAATGCAGCCAACGCAATAAGGCATTCGAGACCATCCTCCCCACTTAAAGACACCTCTAGATATGCAAATACAAGATTGAGAAGCATTGAGAGGGAAAAGCAAGCCTATTTGGATGAACAAGCTGCTAAAAAGGAAAAATTCAGACAACTAGAAGAAGAGGAATGAGCGTTGTTGGATATAAAGAAAAGAGTCACCCAAGAAGAAGAAGATAGACTCTATGCACAATAACTCCAAAGCCGATTCAATGGGAGGGGAACCAATAGTGGGACCAACTCACCCCCATCTACCCCTTCGCCAAGTCCTAGAAGAATATCAAGGACACCCTCATGATCCCCAAGTCCTAGAGGAAGAAGGGTTTCAAGATATGATCATCATAGGAGATGATCACCTCATAGACATTCAAAGCAACCCTCCCAATGAGCACATCATGGCTCACAACATGGAGGAAGTTATGCCAAATTTGATCATATGGATTTTATGACTATGCAACAAGAACCATCCTTTCAAGCATATGTAGAATGATATGTGGAACAAAACAAGGATCAGTTCCTAGAAAGCCTTATCAACAAAGGTGCTAAAGTTCTATATGATTTTGACGTCCACCAAAAGATCAAGAAATAGAATCCTTCAACCAATGAGGTGATCATGCAAGTGCAGAAGGACATAGAAAGGATGAGGGCTCCTAAGAGCACATTTAATTTGGACTCCATATGTCCCAACCTGATTGACAAAAGTGTGGTGTTGGTTGAGTTCCCTAAGAAAGTTGAGTTTCCAACCTATGACAAATATGATGGTGTTGGTGACCCTCATGACCATGTTCGACAGTTCTACATAATGAGCTTTTCTTTTCATCATGAAGACTCCTACTTGATGAGATTATTTCCAAGGAGCCTCAAAGGCCAAGCCATGGAGTGGTTCACCAACCTTACTCCTCCAGTAAAGTCATTTAAAGAACTCATCCAATGATTTGTTCAGCATTTTGCTTATAATCTATCAAGGTCAGTCACAATGCTTGATTTGTGCAAGCTTAAACAAAATCAAGGAGAATCTTTTGTCACTTTCCTACAAAGATGGAGACATTTGTGCTCAAAATATCCTAGGACAATTCCTGAGGAGGAAAGAATAGACATCATTGTGAGTAACTTAGTGCCAAAATTAAGATATGAGGTAAGAAAGATACCATTTAATTCTTTCGATACCATGGTCGAAGTGGCATGTCGCATAGAGGATGTCCTAAAAGAACAAGGAATTTTGGCTAAATCAACTAATAACAACAATGGCCAAAACAACAACAATCATGGTTATAAGGACAAAAAGAACTCCTATTGGAATAAGAATAAACAGATGGTCAATGACAAAGTTGTTGACTCACCACAACCTAAGAATGAAGGAGTTCTTAATCTCTCCAATGCGATATAGGCCATAAAGCTACAAGCGTCCTCAGGACAACAAGAGAATAAATCCAAGTATCAAGGGAAACCCAAGAAGGAAAAGAGGTAATTCACCAAACTTGGGGACTCCTATGTCGACATTTTCAAAACACTAATTGCTCACAATTTGGCGCAACCTCAGGATCCTGCCAAGCACCACATACCCGATCCTAAACCTCATTGGTGGGATGAAAAAGCCTTTTGTGTCTTCCACAATGGAATTGGACATGATATCAAAAAAAATTTTAGGCTTAAACATCTTGTCCAAGACCTCATTGAAAGTGGGTGATTACAAGTTGATGGTTTAACCACTAATGCGGATCATAAGGCTTTTAAGGAACCCTTGCCCAAATATGAAAAAGGGAAAAATTCTAACAACAAGCATGGTAAGGCTGCTATCAATTATACATACACAAATGCTGAAAATGTGATTAACATGCTTGAAGTGGTTGATGATAACATCAACATGGTGAGAGGGAAAGATCCTTATGGACATGATGTGGACTCAACTCCTATGACTAATGAAAGACCCACTATGGTGATAAGAGGTCCTCACTCACGAAGACTGCCCCAGTCCCTCAATGCTGTCACTAGGGGTCAGGCCCAAGCTCCCATTATTATCAGAGGTCCTAGCACTAGCAAGTCTAAGCAGCCCTTGTCCAAGGGCGTTCCTCCTAAATCTACCGTTGGTCCTGATTCCAATTATAATCTTATTGACCAATTACAATGAACACCAGTGCAGATATCCATTTTTGAGCTTTTAGAATTTTCCCCTAAGCACAAGCGTGTCCTTGAGGATGCTTTGCGAGTAGCTAGTGTCCCTAACAACTTAGATATTGATCAATTCTAGAATATGGTCAACCATTTGGCTAGCCCTCATTACCTCACCTTCTCAGAAGAAGATGACAAATCCATCAGTCACCCACATAACTTGGCCTTACACATCAAAGTCATGATTCATAAAACCCGTGTCAGGCATGTACTGATAGATGGGGGTGCGGGGCTTAATATTTGTACCATGAGTTTGTTGCTGGCTCTAGGATATTCTGAGAACGTCATTGACACAAGGAAAAAGATCACAATCAAGGCATATGATGAAGCAGAAAGAAGTTCTAAGGGATTGGCCATTTTGCCTATTTGCATTGGTCCAGTAGAAAAGGATATCTTATTTCAAATTGTTGATATTGGACCTTTAGCTTACAACATTTTGCTAGGTAGGCCATGGATTCACGAAATGCAAGCAGTCCCATCAACGTATCACCAGTGTGTTAAGTTTCCCCATAATGGTGTAGAAATTTACATATCTGGAGATAATGCTTTGTCAGTTAATAACATTTCTATTGGATCACATGTACCTTTGAATAGGGAAGCTGACAGTCCTAGTAGTTCACTTGAACAATGCAAGCAGAAGTTTAAGACCATCGATCTTGGGATGGGAGATTATAAAATTGATTCTTTTAAAAACATGCCAATCTCTCCTAGGTCTTATGGGAGACCATCACCAAATATGAAACCTTCGTCATCAGCAATGACATTATTTGGAAAATTTGTTGAGTCTTTGGTTCCTATTCAGGAAGAGAAAGAGGAAGTTGTCATAAGGGACTGGATCTATCATGAGGAAAAATACAAACACAATGAGAACTTTGCTCCTTCACCTAAAGCTTATGGGAGAGGGTATACACTGGTTAAAAATATGGGTTATCTAGGATATGGTCCCCTTAGCCATAGGCTGGATGCTAAAGCTGAGCCTCTTGATCATGCTCTTTTTGGATGAAATAATAAGTCCATGGTTGGCTTAGGTTTTGAAAATAAGAAGAAGAAAGGTATCCCTGTCTCAGCTACGATGGACAGTGACAGTGATTCAGATGACACACCTAATCTCTCTAATCAACACAATATGTTTGATGATTGGGTGCCTTCAACAAATCTCCTTTGGGGAGATTCAAAAGATTTGATACTTGATAGTCCTACTATCCCAGCTGTGACAGATAGTGACTATATGGCTGCTAGATCGATAAAGGAAAGTGTTGCTATCCTAGCTACGACGGATAGTACCAATGCTAGCACTAGAGAAGGGGAAACCCTTCCTAACCTTGAGGCTTCTACATCACGAGGCCCAAATAATGATTCAGACACAAACTCCCATGAGTACGAATGGGACTCACTTTCAGATGCAACAGTTGATTTGGACATAGATGTTGTCTATACTTATAGTACCCAACCCGATGCGGCTAACGAGCTTAGTCTAGGACTAGAGGATTGTACTCCTCAAATTGCCTTAGTGGACGATGCTTCATTTGGTAGGATGAGTCCTAACTTGGGTATCTTAGGAGAGGACTTGATGAATCCCGATTGTATGGTCACCAGAGATAGCACCTTTCACATAAATAACATTGAACCAGTCATTGACCTACCCCTTGTTCACTATGACCTAATTGACTGGTCTCAGCGCCATCAAGAGCCTATATTCCTCACTTTTTAGAATGATTACGAAATTGCCTTCTATCTAAATGCTCTCGAACCCATGGCTTCTTCCACCAGTGAACCAACAACCAGTATGATAGAGCCTGATATTAAGTACCTCAGTCTAAAAATAAAAGAGAAAGAAAAAAAGAAAAA
Organism: Chamaecyparis obtusa; assembly: GCA_027943335.1. Lineage (NCBI taxonomy): Eukaryota > Viridiplantae > Streptophyta > Pinopsida > Cupressales > Cupressaceae > Chamaecyparis > Chamaecyparis obtusa. Next base: position 1,862,947 of record BSBK01007476.1, on the reverse strand, counting down.
TAAGTCTGATGGCGAAAACCACTTTGTGGCGGTATCAGAACCAAAAATAGTAAAAAGAAATGACGTATTTGAGGGTGAAAACCTCTTTGAGGTTCCTAAGGATGGGGTACTTAATAACTTGCCGAGTTATTTCCAGGATAGATCATTAGTATTGATTGAGCCAAAAAAACTAGTCAATTTGAACACAGAAGAAACTCCTCAAATAGTTCATCTTGTTCAGTCTTTATCAGAAGAAGAGAGCAAGGCATATATACAATTCTTACAAAAGAAGAAAATTAATTTTGCATGGACCTATTCAGACATGCCAGGGCTTGACACAAATCTTATAATGCATCACTTATCCATAGCTCTAGGAGTCAAACCAGTGAAACAGAGACTCAGCAAAATGCATCCACATGTAGCTCTCCTTGTCAAAGCAGAATTAGAAAAACTTTTGAGAGCTGGATTCATCAGAGCCATCGATTATGCAGAATGGATCTCAAACATAGTACCAGTTTCCAAACATGATGGGTCCATTCATGTATGCATAGATTTTTGAGATTTAAACAAAGCATGCCCAAAAGATGATTTTCCACTTCCAAACATTGACATGATAGTGGACATGATAGCAGGCTATGAAATATACTCTCTAATGGATGGTTTCTCAGGATATAATCAAATTAAAATAGCTCCCGAAGACCAAGAGAAAATAGCATTCACATGTGCATGGGGAACCTATTGCTGGAATGTCATGCCATTTGGATTAAAAAATGCAGAAGCAACCTACCAAAGAGCTATGACCTCTATCTTTCATGATATGATGCACAAAAACATGGAAGATTATGTGGATGATACCCTGGCAAAATCAAGAAAATGGGACACACACCTCGATGATCTGGAAGTAATTCTAGATCGCATGGAACAGTTTCAACTCAGATTGAATCCAAAGAAGTGTGCATTTGGTGTCACCTCAGGCAAACTTTTAGGATTTATAATATCAGAAAAAGGTATCAAGGTTGATCCCGAAAAGGTCCAAGCAATTCTAGATATGCCACCTCCTCAAAATATCAGCCAAATGAGAAGTCTTCAAGGACGTCTTCAATCGATTAGGAGGTTTATTTCTTAGCTTGTAGATAGAGCGCAACCCTTTAATAAGACATTGCATAAGGGTGCTTCTTGTGTTTGGAACAAGGATTGTCAAAAGAGCCTAGATCAGATCAAACAATACTTGGCTAATCCTCCGATCCTAATGCCTCCTATTTCAGGGAAACCATTGATCCTATATATTTCAGCTACAGACACTTCCCTGGGAGCACTGTTGGCTCAATTAGATGATACTAAGAAAGAACAGGCCATATACTATATCAATCGTACTCTAGTCTCCTATGAGATCAATTACAATAACATTGAGAAGTCTTGTCTTGCAGTGGTGTTTGCCTCTCAAAAATTGTGACACTATATGCTTGCTCATACCATACATTTGGTTGCAAAAATTGATCCTCTTAAGTACTTTCTTAGTAAGGCTACCCTCACAGGTAGACTTGCTAAATGGATGATGGTCCTAACTGAATTTGACATAGAGTACGTTGAAATGAATGCCATAAAAGGGCAAGCTATTGCTGACCAATTAGCTGATTTTCCAATTCAGGATAGTATGCCTGTTCAAGTAGAATTCCCAGATGAACATATCTTGTATATGACTACTCACACTTGGAAAATGTTCTTTGATGGTTCCCACATGAAAAATGGATCAGGTGCTGGAGTATTATTTGTTTCTCCACATGGGTACAATATTCTAAAGTCTTACAAACTTTTATTCCCATGTACGAATAATATTGTAGAATATGAAGCTTTAACCAATGGCTTGAGAATGGCTATAGAATGGAACATCATAGAGTTACATGTCTTTGGGGATTCCCAGTTAATCATCAACCAAGTCAATGAAGAGTATCAAACCAAAGATTACAAGTTAATACCCTATAAGAAGATGGTTGATTCTTTGAGATGCTATTTCACTTTTGTGACATTTCAGCAAATCCCTAGGATAGACAACAAGGCTGCAGATGCTATGGCCACATTAGCTTCACTTCTTCAGTTAGAGACACATGAATCAAGATTTGAATTCCTGGTGGAAGAGCTACACCATCCCATCTATGACTCATCTGAAAGCCATGTCATTTGTACCATTGTCACACACGAGTCTTCCTGATATGGTGCTATCTATTCATATCTTCGTGATGGCATCATCCCCAACACATTCAACCACTCTGAATGCTGAAACCTCATCTATAATGCCTCTCACCACACCCTTATCTCTGGTGATTTATATAGGAGGGGTTTAGATGGGACGCTCCTTAGGTGCTTGGAAAAGGAGGAATCCAACCAAGCGTTAGTTGACATCCACGAGGGCATTTGTGGTGGACATTCTAATGGTCTTTCCATGGCCCGAAGGTTGCCTAGGGTGGGATATTATTGGCCCACAATGCAGATAGACGTAGTAGCCTTTGCTAAGTCATGTGAAAAATGTCAAAAACATGGGAACTTGATTCATGCTCCAGGTAGGGAGCTGATCCCTTCTGTTTCTCATTGGCCATTTCAGCGCTGGGCCTTTGATCTGGTTGGGTAGATTCATCCCAACTCATCAGGTGGACATAAGTTTATTATTACTGCCACTGACTACTTCACAAAATGGGTGGAAGCTGTGCCACTTTCTATTGCTTCAGGGAAGACTATCTCTTTGTTCATCTTGAATCATATTATTTGCCGATTTGGAGTGCCTTCTGAGATTATCACTGATAACAGAGGTCAATTCAAGAATAAGGACCTAAAGCATTTATGCAAAAAGTTTAAAATCAAGCAACATTGGTCCTCCATCTATTTTCCATAGGGAAACGGACAGGTAGAAGCCTCTAATAAAACCATTCTTAAAATTCTTCATAGGACAGTGCACAAGAATGGTAGGGATTGGCACTTGCAAATCAATCCAGCACTATGGGCTTACAGAACAAGCATTCGTACACCTACAGGAGCCACTCCTTTTTCTCTCACCTATGGCGCTGAAGCAGTATTACCTTTAGAAGTCGAGATACAATCACTTAGAGTCTCACTCAAAGGTTTGATTACAGATGAGGATTACCGCGCCATGAGGTTACAGGAACTAGAACTTCTAGATGAGAAGCGTAAGGCTTCCTTTGATCATATGAGAGTGTATCAGAAGTGTATGTCCAAAGCATTCAACAAGAAGGTTCGCCCTAGAGAATTTCAAATAGGTGATCTTCTTTTGCGAGAGAACCCTAAGAACCAACAGAACAAAGAACAAAAGGGCAAGTTTGAACCTAACTGGCTTGGACCATATGTTATCATAGCTGCTTTTGGTACCGGTGCATATTTACTGTCAGATCCTGATGGAGAATAGCTCCTTGATCCCATTAACATTGTGCACCTCAAGAAGTTCTATCCTTAATGCCCGTTTCTGTCTAGGGGCATCCTTTGTACATATTTTATGATCTTGAAAAAAATACCCAAAAAAAATTGATATATGATGCTGAAAAAATCCTAAAAAGCATATACAGTCTTGAAAAAATACAAAAAAAAATATTCAAAAAATTCAAAAAAATAGAAAAAAGTGCCTTGGTGAAAACCTGGAAACAGGCGCCTTGGTAGCAAAAAATCTAAAAAAATGAAAAAAGATTCCAAGTGGTGAAAACTTGGAAACACGCACTACTTGAGGCCTTTGCACCCCTATTTGTTAGCATGTTTCCTCGACACTGAGCCTTTCCCTCATGCCTTGACCTTATTTGGCTTAGTCTGGAATTGGTCTTTGTCTTTGTCTAGGGGGCATAACTATTAGCATTGGTCTTTTAGGTGCGTTTGTCTCTTGGGGCATTTCACAATAGGTGTTTTTCAACACCACCCCAAACAGTGCTTTTCAACACTACCCTTGTGTCGAGTGTTTCTTAACACTTATCAGGTGTCTTACCCAATAGTCTTGTATGATGCGATATCTCTCACTCAGCAGGTGGGATACTCAAAGTTTGACTCTATGACCTACACACACTTAAACAATCAACTCGCTTGAGATATATTGGCTTTATTTTTCTTTGTGTGCTATCTATGAGGATTTCTTTGTTGAGTGGTCTCTCCCTGAGAAATTTTCGATGATGCATAGCTAGAAGACTGAGGGCATGAGACCATGTTTTATTTCTTTATCTGCTTGTGGGTATAGTTTGTCGATCCTAACTGTCATGAGCATTTATGCTGGTCCTACTTGACACTATGGATTGACAAGGTATTATCCTTGACTAGTTTATGCGAGTGCATGCTTCTAGTTATCCTGACTTTCATGTGTCTTGATACAAGCATAATCTCGCCATATCAAACTTAGGTGATCTCACTGCATTAGTCATCTGGACCTACATGTCTTTGATACCTAGGTGAGATTTCCACATTTCTATCTGATAAAGATCATATTCATATCCACATAGTTATGCTACTGTGCATTGTATGATCTTACGACGCTACCAATAATGCTCGATGATGATAATTAGATGTCTATAAGCGTTGTGACTTTGCAAGTCAACCACTTTCATAGTAGCTTGCATTTTTAGGGTCATGATAGTCTAGTTTTTCATTTCTTGCATATGGAAAGAGCTCTCCTTTTCATCTTACATGGACCTGTCAGTCGACTGCACTCACCTTCCTTCTTCTTGATCATGTCTTTCACTCCTTGTCTCTTTTATCTTGAACTTGTTCCTATTCATCACAAGGGGTTAATCATATCATCATATCTATATCAAAACTGTCATTTTCAAGAAACATGAGTCTATATCATACACATGAGAATTAAACATGCATCTATGAGAGAGAACATACATAAGCATGTACATAAGCATTTTTTAGCAAAATGACAAGACAATATACATAAACTGATACATCCATCACAAGAGAGACATGAACACATGATACAATCAAACATCTAGTAATCTCATATATACATCAATGTCATGATACAATATACAATATGGGATCCCATAATCTGGATCAATGTCTCAAGATCTATCTAAACATCTATCAACCTAAGACCTAACCCTAGGACTTGCTACCACCCTCGTGAGGAGCTCATGGTGGTGGAGGAGGCATGGTTCTCCTATCAAGTACCGCATCTGATACCCCTGCCCTCTGAGAATGTGATGGTGCTCTCTCACCCTCTAGAACAGCCTACAAGTAGAGTCCGTGATAATATGTTGCTCTCGCTGACTCCCGTCGGATCTCTAGCGCATCAGCCTATGCCATCACCTCACGGCGTGCTATCTCTGCCCTGAGATCAGCTATCTACTGATCTCACTCCACTCTTAGATCTAGTAGTTGCTGGTCTCTCACTGCTATGGTGATCTAGAGCTGCTGCATCTCAGCCTTGAGAGCTTGTATCCTCGCTCTCAGCTCATCTCCACCCCCAGGCTGGTCCTACTGTACCTCTACCTACCGACGAGTTGGTCTCACCTCATCCTTAGGCATCGCTGATCTCTGTCCCCGTGACTATTTCCAGCCACTTGATCCCTCTCCTCTCTCCATCCTCCTCCCTCTCCCCCTCCTGCCATCTCCTCTATCCCCTTTGTCCCCTCCGTCTCCTCCATCCTCCCCACCATCTCCTCCGTCTCCCCCCTATGCTGGTACCTATGCATCTGGTATCATAAATCAAGGGAATGGCACCCTCTGCCGCTCTGCCCTATATGCTACATCGGCCCCCGCATCTGCCACATCTGGGAAATACTCCTAGGGCTCACTCCTAATACTCACTGTCTCTGCGACAGCCTGCTGATAGTCCAACATGGGTAGCCACCCATGACCCTCCTCATCCCTAGCCCTGGCATATGTAGTAGTCTCTGTCGAGACTCACTGCTACCTCCCAAACTGCCACCACACCTGAGTGATACAAAATCTCTCCACTATCTCAACATATCGATCTATTAGTGGCCGAGTGCCCTGATATATGGGAATCTCAACAAATACTGGAATCCCATGGCCTTGATATCGGCATTGCCCAGATCATCCAAATCTCGGACACACCGCAACCCAGTCACCTTCGATGCTTTGATGATCAACGCTGGAAAGACCTCCTGCAAGCCAAAAACCAAGCCAGTTGTTAGCACATATCATGATGGATGTCTAAAAATCAGTATAAAATATCTCTAAAACGTAACATTGTCTGGACCCATGTCATTTTTTACTCAAAAATGCATCAAATATCAAATTTCTACCTTGGGCGATATTATTTTTTGGAGAAGTATCGCGCGATACTTCTCCCTATAGTGGGGCGATATACCTTAGGCCACGTGATACTTCACCCGGTATCATGCGATCTTTCACCTAGTATCATGTGATACTGGTGCCTATGGTCGCGTGATACTTTGGGGACCCGTGAAGTATTGTGTGACACTTCTCTCCAAAGGGCGCGATACTTCTAAAGTATCGCACGATATATCGCCTAACTAAAAAATTTGAAATTTTAAAAAATTTGAAAAATGTGCTAAAAAATTATTAAATGCGAAAAATGACTCAAAAAGCTCAAGTTTTTCGAAAACATACCGGGGCAAGATAGTGTGGTGGCCGGTTGTGCAACCAGGCACGCTCAAATCGATGCTTGTGGATGGGAACTCCTGCTTGCTGGGCCATTTTCTCTCTCTAAAGCTCTCAAGATTCTCAAATCACTAAAAGTCAAATGATTTTGAAAATGACATTTTAACCCCTTTTATAGCATTTTGACTTTTTGACCTCATTTTCAAAACACCTCAGAATTGCACAAAAATTGCACCCCTAGCTAATTTCGACGTCCTGGATCCATTTTCGGACTCAAAATCAAAATTCAAGGTCATCTTGATAGTCAAAATCACATTTTAAAATTTTCCCCTTCTTCTACGCAGTTGGCTAAATCTCTTGAGGCCTAATCCTTCGATCTTTGTTGGGGCATCGTCATTTCTTCATTTCCATGTCTTCCAAACTTCTAGTCTTTCATTCATCTTCATTCCATTCCCTCCTTTCTCACATTTGACTGCATCTTTCTCAGTCAGGCTGGGGCATGTTTTAATGGTTAACCTATTGACCTTTATATTCGATTATGATTTCATGCAGATTTGATCAACTCTTTATCAGTTTGATGTTCTCCTCTATTTGATTTTGATTTTGATTCTGAGGGGGCAGTATCTATGGAATTCTCATCCCTGATTCATCTTGATGTTCTTGATTTAGACATCTTTTGTGAGCTTTTACTCAAATTTGAGATTCTTATCTCCTACTTTGAATGTGATCCAAAATCGACCTCATGTTCAAAGGCCTTTGTTCATGCTTTGTCCAGATATGATCCCAAATCAACCTCATATTTGAGTTGTTTTGTGATCCTAGATCGATCTCACATTTCAATTTTTCTTTGACTGCATGTGTTCCCAAATTGATCACACATTAGTCAAAGAGGGGCAAATGTATGCACCCAAAAATGGTTGCCTAGACTTTGGGCCCCATTTATTTAATTTATCAATCCTGAATCAATTTTATCAATAATCAATATTTTCAACAATATCAATCTCTTGATCAAGTCTTAATTTGGATCATATATTGGATTTTTATCTTATGGGCTAATCATTTATCCTAAGTCTTTATTTGATTAAAAAGAATATTTCCTCCCTTTTTGATTAAATAAAAAGCCCCACCTTTTCCTCTTATCCTAAGTTGCACAAATAAAGCATTATTCCTATTTTGCAAAAGGAAAAAAAGCACTTTTTGTCTCACATGAGGCTCAAAAGTCAACACTTCACTCTCATTGGAGGATACTTGTACACATGGATTGCTCCTCTTTCAAGCTCCACCACTGATTAAGACTTTTGCCTCTTAATCTCCATGGTCCATTTCACCTCATTTCTTATAAAAGGAGAGCTCTCTCCTTCATTTGGATACCATATTTTTATGATAATGTTATGTTGCAGGTTTTAGGTGCATTTGGAGCTTTTGAAGATATTGAAGACTTGCTTCATTTCATTACATCATTTAGTTGCATATTTCCTTTGCTTAGTTTACATGATCATGGCATATTAGCTTAGTTTCCTTTTATGCAATAGAATAAGCTCACATAGTCTAAATAAGAGGCTTTGTAATACTTGTTCTTTCCTTTCATAGCATAGTTTGTACTTTCACTTCATAGATTAGATTGCATTTCCATTTCTAGTTGCATATTCATTTTAATATAGCTTGCATTGCATTGCATATTTGATTCTTGGAGATATTGGCATTGTTGCCCTTATCTTCATTGTGAATCTCTCATTGTGTGGTTGACTAGCAAGGTCATGAGTTCATAGCTCTAGCTGAGAGCAATTTTCAATCTTGCAACTCCATACATAGAGAGCTATGAGCTACTTTGTGAGGCCTCATTCTTGAGCAACCTTGCATGTAATGGTTCATAGAAGTGCACCATTTTAGTGTGTACAATTAGTAATTAGTGTACATTACTTGTTTGGACAGTGGGCTCATCTTGTCATCATTTGTAATCAATACTACCAACTCTTAGCAGGGTTGAGGCTTCTAACAAGGCCTAGAGTCCCTTAATCAGGACCGAGACACTATACATATGTAATAGGCTTCGAACAGGGTCAACATCCTTAACAAGATACTTTTGATTAGTGGATCTTTGTGGGTATCTGTAGACACCTAAAAATCCTTTAGAAAATAAATTATTTTTATTTTCTGAAAATCCTTGATGACATCATCATTTATTAATTAATTAATTTATTTTTATGTCATTAAATCCCTTTATCTTAATTAAAAATATTTAATTAAGAAATCCCTCCCAAAAATGTTTAAATCTTATTTAAACATTAATCCCCTATTTATTAATTATTTTAATTAATAAATTGACCAAAAATCCCCCAAAAAATAATTAATTTATTTTTTGACCAAAACTTGGCCAATTTCCTTTAGACCACTAACCTCTTCCAAAATCTTCTAATCCCTCCTTAATTTTGATTAAAAGGCTAATCCCATCTTTTCTAACCCTAATCCCAACTCAAAATATTTAATTAAGATTAAATATTTATTTTCATATTTATTAAATATATTTTAATAAATATTCCCAAAACCAAAAGCCTTTGGAATGAATAAACATTTATTCATTCTTCCTAAACCTAAGAAAACTCTAGACTCTTCTAGAAACTTCTCAGCCCAACCTCTTCACCCATCCTAATCCTAAAATCCCCTAATCCTTATCCTAATCCTCCCCCTAACCTTGTCACATTCCCTAAACAAGGTTAGCCAACTCCTAAGCTTGACCCAAAGTCAACAAACTTCTATAGGCTTCTCTTACATGCATTGAAGGCATTTAAGGCCTCCTTATCCCTCTTACATGCATTTATGGTGTATTTAAGAAGCCCCTCACCCCTTTCTTACACCCTTTGACCTTAGGCACATTTCCCAAATTGTGCACATTCCTCCCATCTTTCAACCCAATCCCCACTTGTCACAAGGAGATAACCCTTCCCCTAATGAGCCTCAAACTCATTAAAGCTTTTGAGATAAATAAATTTTTTTTTATCTCCTAAATTCCATATTTATCCTTAGAAAGCCTAGACTCTTCTAGAAAGTCTTCATCCTTATCCCCTTGACTCAACCCCTAACCTTACCCCAAACTCTAACCTATCCTCCTAACCCAAGCCCTTAGGAAATCTTATAAATACTCCTCCTTCCAAGAGCAAATTATGAGCTTAGTTTTTATCATTTATGCATTGTTATCATGAGCATTTTTAGCTAGATCATCTTAGCATACATCTTAATTGTTAGATTTCTTCATGTTTTTCATGCTTTCTAACACATCTTAGAATAGCTTAATGGATTAATCTTAGTTCATATTTCAAGCTTTTCTCATCATTTATGCATCACCATAAATCCCTCTCCATGCATTTGAGAGCACACCCACATCCCTCTAATTGAAGCGAATCAAACATTTTCTCTATAGCACTTGTTTTTAGCAACAATCTTGAGGTGGCTTTGGTTTTGTTTTTATGTCTTATGCTATTTTTTAGTTCATGAACATGTTAGATTAGTCTAATGTTTGAATGTTTCAGCCTTTCAAGACAGGTAACAGGTTCAAAATCATAATCTACAGTATCATACCCACTGGGGTTTTCCCTTGGCCAGGGTTTCCTCGAGAACAAATAATGTGTTATGAGTTCATTTGATTTATTGTTATGCATGTTCTTTAGTTTACTCTATTATGCAAGCATAAAGATAATTTTTTATATCCATAATTGGGCAAAAGTAAAAGTTTGTAGAATATTGATTCACCCCCCCTCTCAGTATTCCCTATTTCTAACAATTGGTATTAGAGCTTAGTTACTTAGAAAAAAATCATTTAGAAAAAGCCTAGCAGCTTGAGTAAGATCTCTATGGATATGGATCAGCTACAGAAGAATCTTGAAGAAGCTCTTGAACAAATTGATATACTTACTGAAGAAAGAGATACTCTGAAAGGAAAACATGATGATGCAAAGAACCTCATTGAGAAGCTGAAAAAGAAGTTGGAAGAACTTAAATCAGAAAAAGAATCTACAATTCAAATTGAAGATTGTGATAATAATCTGGAAAAAGAAAATGAGATCCTTAAACATGAATTAAAGATAGTAAATCTAAAATTGAGTTTGAAAGATGGAAACAACAAGAATGAATCAAATCTAAAATCTGAGAATGAAAATCTGAAATCTAAGAAAGAAGATTTGAAATCTAAACTTTGTAAAGTGACATCTGAACTTGAGAAAACCAAATTGTAGTATGCTGAACTTGAAAAGTACAATGCAATTGTGAAAGGTGAATTGACTCAGTCTAAGCAACAACTTGAGAGACTATATTCCACTAGTGAGAAGATTGATGAACAAATGTCTTATCAAAAGCCATTCTATGATAAAATTGATCTTGGATTTACCTCATTTAAGGTAAATGAAGAAAGAAAGGAACCAAATTTGAAAGTTTCTAAAAACATAAAAGAAAAGAAATTTGATGAAGTTGACAAATCTGAAGAAACACCTAAAGAAGAAGAACCACCTAAACAAGAAGAATCACCTAAAGGTATGTAGAGAATTTAAAGGTAGATATTTTACATGTAATGCTTTTGGTCATATGAAGAAATATTATACAAGTAAGCAATTTAAACCTCTTAATGGTTATTGTTATAATTGTCATGGTTTTGGACATAGAGCTATTGAATGTAGGAAGCCTAAATTTAATGAGAATAATAGTAGTAGAATGTTTAGAGATACTAACCATGCAGATAAGAAACCTACTAAAGACATGAACAAAAGAAATGGAGTAGTCTATTATAGATGCAACAAGGTTGGACACATTGCCAAGAATTGCAGATCACAAATCAACCAGACTGGACCGAGATATGGAAAAAATGGAGTAGTTTGTCAGATATGCAAAAAATTTGGTCATACAAAAAGGTTTTTCAGAATGAACAACATGAGAAACCCTAATCCTAGAAGTCATGCAAGGAGACATGAGAATGCAAGCAACAGTCAAGGAGGTTGCTATAGTAATTCAGAAGAAGTGATGTTTATTAAAGCCACAGATCAAGGAGACACATTCAACATTGAAGGTAATCAGAAAGGTGAAGTATCAAATGGTAAGAGTGAGTCTCTTCCTAACCCATCTCTAAGTACTTAATTCATGAAGAATGCATTAGAATAGGAACTTAGGATAGTGTAGAAGTTAGTATAGGATGAATTGAATCTTGCGTAGTTAATGCAAGGTATTTTATGATCTAATGATCCTATGGTTAAGAGTGCATTAGCTAATATGAAGTTATGCGAGTTCGCAAGAAGTTTTAAGTTTTGCAGGAAAGCAGGAACAACTTTTTGGAATGAAGCGGAAAAAGAATTGAATGCGATGTCAGAATATTGTGAGATTGAAAGGTTAAAAGATTATGATCGGTATTTTTGATCATTAAGGTGATTACAAGTGTTAAGAAGATCAAGCAGTAGTGATTGAGAGAAGTTTGCAAGGATTTGGTGAAAGAACTTCATGCCGGATCTATGCAAAGCCCTAAATCATGGAATTAAGGCATTTTACTAAGCAAATCTATCAGTCAATTAGAGAATTTGCAGAAGATATGGATGTTTCATTGGTTCATAGTATAAGAGATAAGATTAGACCTAAGATTAAAAGGCAACCAATAGAACCCTTGGAAGAAGACCCTAAATTAGCATTATCATCCGTACCAAACAGAGTTTTACATTTAGAGAATGTTAGAAGCTATTTGGGATGTAAGCTTGAAACCCTTAGTGAGAATGATTTTACTAAAGAGTATGAGAAGCTTTACAATCAAGATATGTCATTGAAAGTAGGGTTTGAACATTTGAAAGAAAACAAAATCATAAAGTATGCACTACAATATGAATTTGATAATGAAGAATGCACCAAGATAATTTTGAGCAAAATTCGTAATGGAAAGTTTTGGTTAGATGACAGAGTGATAGATATAATAGTAGACCTAATTCATGATGTAACTAGTTTGTCTAAATCTAGAGTTATACCATTGAATGAGAAGAACATGAGGAAAAAAGTACTAGATAATACTAAGTCATCCTACAATGGTAGAGGAATAGTGATTAGTAAGATTCAACAAGATGGTGTTAGATACTTATGCAAGATCTTAACATGGCAGCTGGTATGATTCATGTAGCTTATTTGATGTGTGTTGATAAAGTGCAAGTAGATATGTGTGAAATCTTGAGAATTCAATTATTTGAGAACCTAGAAAAGATTAAGAAAACTAAGAATTCCTAGTTTAGATTCTCATCCCGGATCACATATCTATTTTTCCATTTGTTGAGAAAATTCCCTTACACTATTAGTGAATATTGGAATGATTTCAAGACCTCAATGGAAAGAATCAACAAAGTATATAGGAGACACCCTATAGACAAGGTCAATGAAAGTGCAACTTTGGTAATCAAAATATTTTAGAACTTGATGAAGAAAAAATTAAGAATTCCACAGGCTATAGTTGAGAAATATAAGAATGAAGTATGCTTTATGGTTGACACTGACTTTACATTCATTGAAGCAGTTGAACCTGGAGTAGAATTCATAGACCCTCTTGGTTATGAAATTTTTGAAGTTGAAGAAGAAGAATATGTAAATAGATTTTTGAAATGTAAGTTGGATGTACATAGCAACAGATTTGGGACTTATGAGGAGAAATTCAACTCCGCAAAGTCTATTCAAGAAGAAAAACAATCCAAGAAGAGAGTAGAAAGTACTATAAAGAAAATTATGAAGGACACATGTATGACAGAACAAGAATTTGTAATTGCAAAGAATACAGTAGCAACACTTAGAGATATTGGACAAAAGGAAGTTTTGTCTGTTCCACCCCTATCAACAGTTGCAGTTGAGACTAGAAATTTGCAGCATATAGTAAAAGTGGAGAAAGTTGAGAAGGAACAATAAATTAGGAAGTCTACAAGATCCTCCTCCACTCCACCAGGGAAAAGAGTAAAAGAAATAGCTACTAGACCAGGTAAGAGACAAAAGACAATAGTTTCCCCAGTTAAGAGGAAAATAGAAAAGATAAAAGATGATGAGGACACAGAAGTGAAGAAGAAGAAATGGAAGCCTAAGATTGAGAAAGTAAATGATCAAATCATTAATCATGGAGATTTTTCAAAGATGAACAAATATTATGATCTCTATAACTATTCTAAGAGATTAAACTTGGAAAATGTAGTTGTGAGGCATATGATCCTATCTGACAAGAAGTTTGATACAATTCAAGGAAAGATCCCTGATGATCTATTTGAGAAGCTGGTAAACAAAGAAGAGAGCAGCTGAAGAAGATAAAAAAATCTGAGATAATTTTGTAAGGAAGCTCTATGACATCAGAAATGAAGACCACCTTAAAGAAATCATGAAAGAACTTGGTACACTTCTAAGAACAAAAAGGAGAACAATTATAATAATGGGAGGTAATTATGAGGAAATAAATAAGGAAATTGAGCAGGCAGTTGTAAAAGTAATGACATCAAGTGTTGGAAAGCAATCTAGTGCAGTAGAACAAGCTATGGAAGCTGAGCATCAGAAGATTCCCTCTCCACCACCTTCAATTAACATGTAGATGAATCAATGAATATGGAAGGCATAAATATTACACTGAACACTGATGACAACCCTTTTAGCCACCTAGAGAACATAGTTGACAATTCAGATTTTGAAGAGAAGGACAAGTCAATTGAAGAGGAAAGGAAAGAAATAAGGAAAGAAGAAGAGACACAAGTAGAAATTCAAGTAAACACAGTGAGTCAAGGATAGAAAGAAACACCTAGCAAAGTGGAAATCATTCCTACCCCTGAGATTGTAGCTAAGAAGCGATAGATTGAATCACTATTTTCTGATATTGGAAAAGAAGTTGATGATGATGATCAAATGGAGTTGATCTCATCTCTGAACAAGATTATTGGAAAGAACAAGAAGGTGAAAATCCTTGAAGGATTACTGCAAGAAGTAACAAGAAAGTTGCAGAGTGTTGTAACTAATCAGGTAACAGAAGTAGATCCATAGACTAAAGCCAGAGAAGTTATGAAGACTTTTGATAATGAATGTACTAATTTTTCAGACGTTGCTATAGTGAAGGCTCAGGCAGCCTATGAGGCCAAAATGTTTCTTGATATAAGTCAAAATATCATGAATGATATCAATAATTTGGATGTGTGCATAAAATATTTGATAAGGAATTTGGATAGAGGAAAGCTGTGTATATACAGTGTACAAATTTAGATAGTAATGTATCTGAAGTGACTGAGAAGATTAAAGCAAAGATGACTGAAATTCAAATAGAAGTGAATCTGTTAGCTAGTCCTAATGTAAAGATACTAGATGTAGAGAAAATAATCTGTAAGATAAATGATGAAATAAGGATTCTTAATGATGAGAAAGATAAGAAATTGAAAAGATTCGCTCTTCTAAGATAGAACATTTCAATCAAGATAAGCATTATTGAAGGACAGTTGCAAGAATGTCTTGCATCTAAGACATCTTATGAGAAGTTTAACTTTGCAAATATTCGAGCATGTGAGATCACGTCTTATGGTTTGTGTGCACTACTTAGTGTTGTAGACACCATTAAGAAGGCATGGGAGAAAGAATTCAAGAGCATAAAAGTGAACTTTGCAGATTGTGTTGCAACCCTATTGGCTCTGCAAATTTGAATCAAGGTAAACAGTTTTGTGAACACATTTTTGGCACCCATTTTTGTCATTATTGTCAAAGGGGGAGTGATAGAAGAAAATTGATATATATGATAAGGAATTATATTCCTAGGGGGAGCATAGATAAAATATATGGATTCATAAGGATTATGAAGATATAATTTTTGTTATGGCCATAATTTTTGAGTTTTTGAGTTTTGAGACTTTGCCAATTTTGTCATATGTTGCCACCAATGACAAAGAGGGAGATTGTTGGAAATTTGGCTGAGTTAGATATCTAGATATTGTCATTATGGAAATAGATGATCTATGTGAAGAACACATATGATAGAGAGCAAGTATGACAGAGCGCAAAATTGTCTAAGTATAAGTAGTATTTTCCTAGTGTACCCACATTTTTTTTTGGCGATGTCGATTGAAGTAAGTTCAATTCTTGCGCACTTGAACATGGATACTATGATGCATATTGAAGACTCACCTAAGAGTGCATGTCTGTACGACATGTATGTAAGAAGTTATTGCAATATTACAAGAATAGTGTTAGAGCCGACAAGACACTATAGAAGACAAAATTGGTAAAGAGTTAAGGGATTATTTTTTTTATCAAAATAATGTCTTAATCATATAAAGGGATGATATCCTAGATGTTAACCCTTGGGCAGCGTATTATAAAATATAGTTTGTAAAGTGCTTTATGTTTAGTAAAGCCGACTGTAAAATTTATTATCCCTAATAACTTGTATAAATGTAAGGCATATGGAATGTGAAGAAAAGAATGTGAATGAGATAGATGATATAGTGAACATATATGTGAAAGGTATTGATGCAAAGTTGTGAAAGACAAGCAAGCAGTATAAGGTTATGTACCTTGCTCTATTTTGTAATCAGTAATCATTGTACATTACTTGTTTGGGTAGTGGGATCATCTTGTAATAATTTGTAATCAGTACTACCAACTCTTAGCAGGGTTGAGGCTTCTAACAAGGCCTAGAGTCCCTTAATCAGGACTGAGACACTATACATATGTAACAGGCTCCTAACAGGGTCAACATCCTTAACATGATACTTTTGATTAGTGGATCTTTGTGGGTATCATCCCCACTGGGGTTTTCCCTTGGCCAGGGTTTCCTCGAGAACAAATAATGTGTTATGAGTTCATTTTCTTTATTGTTATGCATGTTCTTTAGTTTACTCTATTATGCAAGCATAAAGATAATCTGTTATATCCATGATTGGGCAAAAGTAAAAGTTTGTAGAATACTAATTCACCCCCCCTCTTAGTATTCCCTATTTCTAACACTATTCTTCAAAGTACTGATTAAAAATACGAGTTTCTTCAATGGTAGAAACTCTAGATCTATAATCTTTAGTAAGGGTTTCAAGTTTTTTTTTGTAACACATCATTTTCTTCTAGTGTGACACCAAGAATTTTGATCTCACTTACCACATTACCAATCTTCTACATGTATATTGTTATGGTTTATTATTCTTCCATCTATAAACCTTCATACTTAGCCTTTGTATTCTACATCTTATCTTGTTTGACCATATCATTTCCTTCATAGGTTCCTTTTATTTTTTTCCAAACATCATGAGCAGTTTTGAAATTTATAAATTTTGTCAATTCAATTTTAGTCAGAGCACTGAAAATTGCATACCTCACCATTTAATTATTTTGATATGCTTCATTCTTATCCAAATAATTTATTCAAATGCAGGTTTGACATATTGAGTTTCCAGAACCTTCCACATCTTTTAATTAAGAGAGATTAAATATCCTTGCATCTGTACTTTCCAATATGCATAGTCAAATCCATCAAAAGTATGGAGTGTTTGTTTGTGTTCCATGAGGATATCCTTCAAAAAATAATATCTTCTCCAAGAAACCACAAATATGATACCAATTGTTGCATATGCAAAACAACTAAGAGGAGGGGGTTGAATCAGTTATCCACAAACTTGTAAACATCGATACAACTTTAATCAATTCCACCAAACATAATTTAATTTTTATTTTTAGAAAGATGAAAAAATGAAAGCACAAAAATCATGAAAAAAGTGAAACACCATATTTATGTGGAAAAACCTACTAAGGGAAAATTGACAAAGAAGATTATTCTTAAAAATATAAAAATCTGTGTTAGGATAACACTAGTTAACATGATTTTTACAAATAAAGGCTCACTATCAGAGGCTCAACATCAAAGGGCTCATTTCCAAGAAGAAGGATAAAAGAGAATAGATCCACCATTGGTACACAACATGAAGTAAATTGTATGATCTTTATACACCTTTGGATCACTTATTTTGGTATCTAACACATGAATATCCACATTGTCCTCAAAAACTCTTCATATCTTTTCAAACATACATGGAGAAAAATCCTCTATCATACATCCTCTTCGCATAGGTACACACTTGCATAGAAATTTCACAAGTATACATGAGTGCCAAAAATACATCATAATGATTTATCCTTTATTTATATCAATCCATATTTACGAATCCCCCCATAGTTCGCTAGGGAAGTAGCCAAATATAATTTGAAATAGGTCAGCACTATAGATTCCCACAGTGGGGAGGAATGAGAAGAGGACCACAAGACATCATAGTTCGGATGAAAAAATATCACCGTACATGTTATATTCCACCTTTCATATATTTAGATAAATACTTTAAGTGTAAACACCTAAAGTCAACCAAACCTAGAGTAGAAACACCATTGAACTTTGAAATCAAGTCTCCAAAGACAAAAATCTCATGCGATCTAAAATGAATGAAGCTAAGGACATTAATAAATTATTTCCAAAAGAACATTGTTAGAAACTATCATGTAGAGAAATGGGAAGCATGAATTTCATGCAAAGGCTACTATCAGTTACATTCATAAATAGACAACTGTCTAATCCACTATACCTCATTGTGCGCCATCAAAGCTTGAAATAAACTTCTTCAAATAGTCTTCATCATCATATCAAAATATTAGCAATAGATTCTTAGTATACTAAATATGTGGAGGATTATAATAAACATTGATTATAGAATGAGGTCACTAATGACAACAATAAAAAGTTGACATTAATGACAACCATACAGACCCAAGCATATTGATTCCTTAACTACTCAAATAACTCATTCTTCTCAATTCTCCTGCATGAGCCTATTTCAATTTTGACAAAGCCTCATAGAACTCAAAAAATATATTTTTAATGCTATGAAACACTAAGGGGGGGGGGGGGGGGTGAATCAATGTAACCACAGATCTATATAAACGTTTACCTAAGTTTTAGATTATCTAACATTAAAAGCTAAATATCACATAGAAACACAACACATAAAACATCCACACAATCATCAACACAATAACACCAATCTTTTATGTGGAAACCCTTGTCAAAGGGAAAAAACCACAATGAGCATTATCACCCACGAATATCACTAGTGCACCAAATAAGATCTACCTTGTTAGGAAAAATTACAACACCCTACTAAGGGTATACTTGATTAAGAGTATCTATAGCCTGGTTAAAATCTATTACAAAGTCTTGTAAGGAAATACCCTATTAGGGAATTATATAACTCCTTTTTAGATTCACCTGGTTAGAGGAATTAGACTCCAGACCTATTAGGATCTTGCATACCTTGTTAAGAGTAACATAGTTAAAGGATTTTAACTGCAAGCCTATTAAACTTTCCTTGAGAATAAACTCAATAAAAATGATCTAATTATAGAACTCTTTTCTTGATAGATCCAATTCTTCTCTACTCAAATCACTTTTCTGATCATACACACTTTTCCTTCAATTATCATAATCATTGCAATATATAGCCATCATTATTTTCCTTCAATTTCATCTCTTATATACACTTTTAGGTCGATGGAATAACCCTAAATGTGTTACTGATGTCAACCTCCAAAATCCATAAAAAATCATAAGTGATCACATAAACATAGGAAATTGTGATCTAAAATGTTGGATCTTGATAATACAATACAAATATAAATTTTAATTCAAATGTCACCTTTATTTTATTACCTTGACAAACCAGTTGACTATTGTATCCAATATAATTGGTGTTTCCTCCAAATCTTCAATTGTACTTCAAATCATCTTACACAATCATAGAAGTAGGCTAATATGACTATTTATATTCTACCTATCCAATCACACCACCAAATCTATCCATATCATCACCACACACTACATTCACTATGACTGACTATGTTATCAACAAACAGTTTGTATACTTAGAGAAATCCTTGGGCAATCATCTTCACCACCGGTATGATAGATTCATTCATTCTAAAAGACTTTGTTTCTAGAAATGACAACACTCTAATATACATACCATGAAAATAATCTCTCCAACACCTTCATAAAATTCCAACAATCTCTCCCTTTAGCATTGATGGCAACACATAGAGAAAAAATTGCTAAGTGTCAAACCATGAACAAATGTAATCAATATTTAAAGCATTAAAAATTGAGAGCATAAATCATAAAAAAATATAACTCTTTTTGTCATAGCTATTGTTGCCATATTTTTGCACATTTTGGGAAACCTAATTACTAGATGAGCTATATCCCCTAATTTGCATTATTATGTGGTATTGATTAAGATTTGTGTTCATTTCATTGCAAGTACATGAAAAGGAAAGATAAATAACTGCATCCGAGATTACATGTCATATCCTGAATATGTTGTACAGAAAAGGAAAGAACTGAAAAGAAAACATTCATATGAGCTCACACATGCCATGAGCATAGAAAATGTAGGAGTTGCATAAATAAGTACAAATATACATGAATATAAGGAGCTAGATGCAGAGGTACCAGACATTGCCTGGTAGTGAGTTGATTCTTCTATGTGCCCGGCATGCTCCTGTGATCCAGAACTTGCAGAGAGAGAAGAAAAGGGGTTAGATCCAATGGATCTAAGCAATGAATGGTGCCACAACATCTATGAAAATGCATACATACACTCAGTCATGCACCTCTGGCATGGGCTGTGCTCAGGACATGTGCATCAAGGAGCCTCTGGAAATAAATGAAATACCATTGTTTTACTAATATGTTTGTTCCATGTGCAGATGAATGATGATGCCCTGTAATGTGGGCTCTCTTGGGAAAATCTCAATTTCCTGGAGAGAGACCACATCATAGGCCAAAAGCACCCATGATCAGTATTGAGTCTCCTAGTACCCTACACTAAACCGGTGAGGGTTATCAGAAGCTCTATTCCCACAGAGTTTCTGGCAACTCTAAGCATCTCAATGAGAGGCACTGACTCATGTAAGGAAGCTTTCAGTAAGTGAAACACTCAATAACCATGGATACATATCGAGTGAAGCATAATCAAAACACTAGCATCAAGAACAGAACAAAGCTAATGGCAGAGTACAAATCTATGGATCAGAGAGGGCACGGATAAAAGATAGAGTTAGCACAATAGGTTCTAGGGTATGGCATTGATTTGTACACCTAAGGGTTACAGGAGGTATGCAAAATAGAAGGATGATGTTTTCAGAATAGAGTAATCAGTTGGTTGCTTGTGGCAATAGCAGAATAGTGAATCCAATATGGTATGGCATATAATCATCATGTTTGTATTTTCAGAAACAAGATTCAATACATATTTCAAAATCTAATGCATGCAACAATTACATAGTCTAGTGAGCATAATGGTCAAGCATGGGATGGTTTTACTGATTCTATTTTCCCTTAATGAATGCCTTGCATTCTCAGGTGTCTTCCACACTAAACCATACATAAGAACAGAACAATATGTGCTAACAATTGCATGCCCTCAATAAGCCTATGTGCTCTCAGGCTTTCCAAATGAGAAATGAAATACTCTAATAACATCCAAGGGTTCTCAGGCTTGGTATCATCAGTGGCATCAGTATGCATGGGCCTCGAACACACTAAGGTAAATTCAAACAATACAAGCAATGCAAAAAATAGAGCACGATATCTTTATCGATTTTTTCCATTGAGTGCCATAAAAAGTTAATTCTCATGAATGCCCTGGTCTGGTTATCAAGTTTTTATTCAATAGGCATGTGTTTGAAATAGTAATTATGCTATGCCCTAGCATTTCAATGCTACCAATGCTATGCATTAACAATGCCAATATAATAGTGCCCTAGCCTTGCATCATTGGGCATATCAAACACAATAACAAGAAATTCAAGTTCAGAACCGTGCCCTAGCTCAAAAGTATGAGCTTCATACAGTTCACGGGCCAGGAGTGAAGTATAGGTATCAAAGAAAAAAGGGGTCTAGGCCCTCAAAACATTAACAATGCTATCGAAACATACCACAGCAAGCATCGAGGGGCAATAATAATGAAACAGAGCTATAGAACTGTATGGAGTTAATAGCGAACATCAATGCCTAATACCTCGCAGGATAACAACAATGCCCGTGTGTTGAAAAACCAGTCAAAGGAAGAGCCCTTGTACCCTAGCCCGTGCAGCCTAGGTATCAAAATGGTGGATTAACATCAAAAAATGGATCAAAAATGAAGAGAATTAGGTGAATTCAAACATACAAGCAATGCCACGAGGTCATGCCTTCGCTAGATGAGTTTCCAAAGGAATCAGTAGCCATGAATAATGATAGAACACTGGCAGCGAGCAGTGATTCACAAACATGGATGCCCTAGGGCCACACCCAACATGAAATCAGTGAATATGTTTCCATCTGTAATGTGCCCTCATTCAGAGGAAGTAAATACAAATACAGAGAAAACATGTAACATTCAATACAGTCATGTGCCCTAGTTGTGCCACGATGCTAAGCAGAGTACAGAGAGCAAGTAATAGAGACATTAATACTCAAAATGCAGAGTTAAAGACACAGAGCAATGAAGTAAAATGAAGATAACAGAGATGTCAATTTCACAGCAAATACTTCAAATGCAATAGTGCTATCAAGATATAGAAATGCCAATACATAATAAGCAAAGAAAATACAGAGATCTACAATAGACAACAAGTAGTAATGCCATCATCGACAATGAAATAAAAACCAGTGCCTACCTCATCATATTCCGGATCGTGATGCTATTTCCTAATCTAGAATAGAAGTTGCCAATAGAACTACCAGAGAGTTTAGAATGTTGCCAGGTGCCGAATCGGGACTGCAATTGACAGAGGATGCTCATTTTCAAATGAGGGTTTCAATAGTAACATGTTTTTCTTGTCTCCCCTTTTAGGGTTGAGGATTATTCACTCTCCTTTGATAAATGTTTCATGGGCATAGGTTATGTTTATGTAATTATATTAATATAATTATCTCTTTTAGAGGTAATTGTATTAATTATTTTGATGCCTAGGTTCTTACCATGGTAGTTAATTTTTGACTTAAGAGAGGAATATTATAATCATGCATGGGGGGGGGGGCTATCTTTTTAGGAGTATTTATGTGTCAAGTGGATGTATAAAAATTGTAAGCATTTCAAATGTGTTTTTCCCTTTCATTTAGGGTTGAAAACTATTTGCTAATGTTTTTAGGATCCATCTTATTTGACAAAGTAGGGGAATATTTTTATTGTAAAAGTCATTGCAAAGTCTTATTGTAGATATTGACAAGTGGCATTTTATGAGCCCTTGTCAGATATCATTTACAAAGCATGACTTAGTGGGTAACGGTCTTCCTTTTGACCACCCATTTTTAGGGTCCCTACTTTTTCATCCCCTTATATTCTTGGGAATATGGCATCCAAAATTTAGAGTGATGGTCCTAATGGCTGGCTTTTCTATTTTTGGCGAGGAGTGGTCTTCCATGCAGATTCTGCAGATTTTCTTTATATGCCTCTCACCTTTGGTGATTGAAGGGAGTTCTTGATTCCCTCATTCTCAGGAGGTGAATTTTGTAGCTCCTGTGAAGCAATCTGATATTTTGACTCCTTTGATTCCAGTTAATAGCAAATTGCCCCTCTTTTCTACAGCTTTGTGAGTTGATTTGGTGAATTATATGTCATTTACTGTGATTGAAGCTTGATCCTTTACTTGGAATTTTGTTCATTTTGATGTTTGCAAGCATTGATCTTTTCCTAAGGTTTCAAATCTATGTGCGTCTATATGTGTTTGAGTTGTGGAATCTATCTTTCCTTCTCATTTACAATTAGCACCTAATTATTCTCTAAGGGGAAAAATCAGATTCAGAAGAGTTGTGGTGTTTATGTTAAATGCTAGATTACATTGTGAGTTTGTTTTCAGTTTGTGGATCTATCTAGTTTGGTGAATCACCTAAGTTAGATTTAGTTCTCTCAATTTTATGCAATACCTCTATCCCTTTCCTTTCAAAGTTTGTGTAGTTCAGGTGATACAAATGGGGAAGCTTGCCCTTAACCCAGAGGTCTATCCTCAAGAAGCAGTCCCACATCTTGAGAGTATTCCCATGTTTCACGGGATTGCTAAGTTTTATACTTAACCACCATGGGTGCAATCCCTAGTGACAATAGCTATAATACTCCCCTTTCAAATACTTAGCCAATTTTCATCATCCTATCCTATACTACTCCCCCTTTAATAATAATGACAAAGGTAAACAAATGATATGCAAAAATTAAAATTTTATTGAGCATGGAGTAGCATATACATGTTACAATTGTTGGAAACTGAATTGAAAGAAGTGTTGTATTGTAATTGATGTCAAACCTTAATTGCTAATATTGTTGCTACTTAGGAAATTACTATATCTATTTGAGTGTTGCTAAGAGGGCTAAGAAAGGTTGGTAACAATAGCACCTAAGGAAAGGTTGAGTTATCTTGATACTAAATAGTGTACTTGACTATGTTGCACTATGATGAGATACTGTAGTGTTTATCTTAGTAAGACTAAAGACTAAATTGGTAGGCTTAACCGAGCAAAGAATGGAAAAATCATGTTTAAGCTGAGTGATGTTAGTGTCGATCAAGTTAGTATATGTGGAGCAAAATTATAGTGTCGACCAAGCATCAGTAAATTGCTGAGGAAGACAGTGCAAGCCGAGGAGACAATTTCAGTATTGACCGAGTGTTCTACATGGAGACTGAGTGAACAATCACAGTATTGACCGAGCATCAACAATTTTATATTTGAAGAGAATTTAATTTTGGAGCCGACATTGTTGAATTCTTGGATTATGTAAAATGTGTTGACTTTATTTATTGATTGTTTGGAAGCATTAAATGCTTTGAAAAATGTTTTATTGTAAATCTTTGAGAGATTTGAGATGATTCTATAAAAGGAGCCGAAGAACATAAAGCGGGTAGATTCAATGAATCTGACCTAACCCTAAGATCTACAAATGAGATTGAGCAAAAAAAGATGAGTTAACCTAATTGAGGAAAATATAAGGGAACCTAAACATTGTGATATGTATGCACATGGTGAATAGAGAATGCTGGAAGAGGAATGTTTTATTGACTGAACAAGTAGAAAAGGCTGAAGGAGAATGGTGGTGATTGCTTGAAGAAAAGTTCCGAGCAGATTAGAGATGGAAATGGAAAAGTTTCAAAGTTAGTAAATCAGCATTAGTGTACGGAATCAGATCTGACATTTACAAAGTGAGTTGTATATTTTTCAAATAATACTGTTGCTACTTTCTAACCATTGTAATAGTCAAAATCCTTTTAACAGAGGTTGACCTAATAGTCATATGTTAAATCCTTTGAACAAGGTTGCATTCTAATGGAGTGTATGTAAGTCCTATGACTAGGCTCACTTTTAACAGGGTGATTGAAATCCTTTAACTGGGTCACATTTGACAGTGTGTATTGTAACCTTTGATAGGGTTGGATTTTTACCGAGCTCACTTCAGAAGAGTGAAAATAATAGTAGCATGTTACAAAGTGGTTTTTCCCAAATTGGGTTTCCACTATAAAACCTGGTGTTTATACTTGTGTGAATGTTTAGATCTAAACATTGCTATGTTTTACAAGTTAAGTTACAGCTAGGTAGTGGACTGCATTGTTAGATGTTTCTATTACTGAATTAGTGATGACTGAGTTTGTTTTGGTTTTGGATCTGATTTAAGGATAATTTTATGAGATTGTTTTATACATCAGGACCTGAGAACAAATGATTCACCCCCCCCTCTCTGTTGTTCTAAATCATATTAACAATTGGTATCAGAGCTCAGTTGCTTATTATTAGTGTGGACAGATATCAAGTTTAAAGGGGCTTGAAGCAAATGATCAGGATGTATAAGAAGGAGGTACCGAAGGTGAACAAAGAAAATTTCCCTACATGGAAAAGCTTGATGAAGCTACATCTGGCTAGTATTGGTGACTCTGCAAAGTACTACATTGAGAACAGCTATGTCTCACCTATTGCACCTCTGACTGCCGAAGAAATGAGAGCTAAGCAAGAACATAATCAGGCAATGCTAGAAATTGCATCTACTTTAAGCTATCCTAAATTTGAGGACATTAAAGATTGCACAACTACAAAGGATGTGTGGGATAATCTTACAAAAATTTATGGAGGTGACTTGAATGTGTTGAAAGCAAAGGCCAAGAGTCTTAGAGGTAAGTTTGATGAAATGAGAATGCAAGAAGGTGAAAACATTACACAATATTGTAGTAGAATAAAAGAAGTTGTGAATGCTATTAGAGGAGCTAATGGGACTATTGATGATGAAACTATAATTGAGAAAGTATTAAGAGCCCTGCATCCTATATATGCTATTAAGATCTCAGCTATTTAGGAATCTAGATGTAACTCTACTAATGTGCTTACTTTCGAAAGTTTGGTTGGCAAGTTGACTACTTTTGAACTCTCTAATTATGATAATTTCATTGTTGGAAGTATTGGAAATGTTGAATCTTCTTTTAAGTCACAGCTAGTTTTTAACAAGCCAAAGAAAGAAAAAGAAAGATGCATCAGTGAAAGTGAAACTGAAAGTGATAGTGACACTTCTGATGAAGACCTAGAAGATCTAGAAGCTCTTATGGCTAGAAGACTGAGAAGGGGAAAAGGAAAGTATAAAGGTAAACTCCCTATTATATGTTTTGCATGTAATAAAGTTGGTCATATAGTTGCTAGATGTCTTGATAGGAAGGATAAAGATGATGAAAGGAAAACCAAACACAAAGATAGAAAAGATGACAGAAGCTACCAATGGAACAGAGACTACAAGGGAAAAGGTAAGAAATCTTGTTACATTGCTGAAAAAGAGACTGACACTGATAGTGATGATTGTTAAATTGAGGTAGTTTATGTGGCAATGAAAGATGAATCTGATGAGGATGAGAAAACTGCATTGATATCCTATGTGAACAAGAATGATAGATGGATTATTGATAGTGGCTATTCACATCACATGACTGGTGACAAAAATAAGTTTGAGACTTTACATCATTACAGAAGTAAAAGTGTAAAATTTGGTAATGATACACCATGTCCTATTAGAGGAAAAGGTTTGATTAAACTAACTAATAAGATATCTTGTGAAAATGCATATTAGGTTGAAGGTCTTAATTACAATTTTCTAAGTGTTGCTCAGCTTAACAAAACTGGTTACTGAGTGGAATTTCATCACAAGCAAGCTAAAATATTTAATGCTGCTGGAGAACTGATTGGGAGTGGAGATCAGACTAGAGGTAATTTGTTCTATCTTGACCTATCTGAAGAAACATGTTTGATTGCACAACTTGATGATATTTGGTTATGGTATAAAAGGCTGTGTCATGTTAACTTTCACAATCTGGTAGAGATAAGTAAGAAGAAAAAGGTAAGAGGTCTACCTAGATTGAAGAAACCTGAGAATGTGATGTGTAGGGAATGCCAGTTAGGAAAAATGAAAAAGTCAAGTTTCAAGAGAAAATCCTTTACTTCTGAAAACATTTTAGATTTGGTTCATACTAACCTTTGTGGACCTATGGGTGTGAAAAGTTACTATGGTGCTAGATAATTTATCTTATTTGTTGATGATCATACTAGGATGATGCATGTGATGTTTTTAAAAGAAAAATGTGAAGCTTTTCAATATTTTAAGTGGTATTTGGCTAAGGTTGAAAAGGAGATAGGTAGGAACCTAAAATGTCTTAGATTTGACTGAGGAGGAGAATTTACATCAAATGAATTTAATTTATTTTGCAATGATAGAGGAATTAAAAGATAGCTGTCTGCACCTAGAACACCTCCACAGAATGGTATAGAAAAAAGGAGAAACAGATCTATCTTGGATTGTGTAAGGACATTGATGATTGAAAAGAATGTGGCATATAAATATTGGAAAGAAGCTATAAGCACTGCTGTCTACACTCTTAACCGAGTACAGATCAAGAAAGGTACAAATCTGACACCTTATGAATTATGGCATGGACATGCACTAAGTGTTAAATACTTTAGAATCTTTGGAAGTAAGTGCTATATATTAAAAGACACTAGGAATGGAAAGTTTGATGCTAAGAGTGATGAAGGCATATTCCTAGGGCACTCCACAAAAAGTAAAGCTTATAAGTGTTTGAACTCTAACACTAAAAAAATTGTGGAAAGTGTGAATGTAAAAATTGATGAGTATGCAGAAAGAAATGAAGTTGATATTAAAAGAGAACCAGAAGATTATAGATCTTTTGTGTACATTAAAGAAGAAGAAGAGGCAAGTAACTGAATTGCACCTGATGCTGAGTCTCGGGTAAGCAATGTTGAGCAACAGATAGAAGCTGTCGAGCGTCAGGCAAACAGTGCAAAGAGAGAACAAAAATATGCCAAGCTACAATAAAATGTTGTTGAGTATTAAGAAGAGGTTGCCGAGCAGTCTGAAGTTGAATATGACAATCTTATTGAGGAACATGATGAAATAGAGGAGAGAATAGCTGAACTTGTTTTGGAAAAATATGTGAGAAGACATCATAAGCCTGAACAGATAATTAGAGACAAAGATACTAGAATCCAGACCAGAAGTAAGAATAAGGATCTAACATGTCTACTATGTGAATTTGAACCAAAGACAACTAGAGGAGCATTGGAAAATGAAGACTGGATACAAGAAATGAATGAAGAAATTGACTAGATTGAGAAGAATGATACTTGGACTCTGGTACCGAGACCTGAAAATAAGAATTTTATAGGAACAAAGTGAGTATTTTAGAATAAGATGAATGAAAATGGTGAAATCACTAGGAACAAAGCTAGGCTGGTATGCAAAGGCTACATACAAGAAGAAGGAATAGATTATGGGGAGACATTTGCCCCTGTAGCTAGATTGGAAGGAGTAAGTGTTGGAAACTGCAATTGAAGCAATTGTTGTATTGTCATTGATGTCAAACCTTAACTAGTAAGACTGTTGCTACTTAGGAAAGTACTATATCTATTGTGAGAAGGGAAAGAAAGGATGGTAACAATAGCACCTAGGGAAAGGTTGAGTTATCTTGATACTGCAAAGTGTACTTGACTATGTTGTACAATGATGGCACAATGTATTGTTTATCTTAGTAAGACTGAGGACTAAAAGGCTTAACCGAGAAAAAATGAAGAAAATCATGTTTAAGCCGAGTTATGTTAGTGTTGACCAAGTTAGTGTATGCTGAGCAAAAATCTAGTGTCGACCGAGTATCAGTTAATTGTTGAGGAAGATAGAATATGCTGAGGAAACAATTTTAGTAGTGACCGAGCATTTTACATGAAGACCGAGTGGATGATCAAAGTATTGACTAAGCATCAACATTTTTATATTTGAAGAGAATTCAGATTTGGAGCCAACATTATTGAATTCTTGGATTATGTAAAACGTGTTGACTTTATTTATTGATTGTTTGGAAGCATTTAATGCTTTGTAAAATGTTTTATTGTAAATCCTTATGAGATTTGAGATGATTTTAGAAGAGGAGATGAAGAACATGAAGTGGGTAGATTCAATGAATCTGACCTAACCCTAAGATCTATGAAGGAGATTAAGCAGCAAAAGATAAGTTAACCTAATATAGAAAAGTATTAAGGGAACCAAAACATTAGGTATGAGAATGCATGGATGGAGGAGATGCTGGAAGAATAGTAAGTTTTATTGACTGTATAAGCAAAGAGGCTGAGGAGAAGTATGGTGATTTCTTGAAGAAAAGTTTCGATAAGATCAGAGATGGAAATGGAAAAGTTTCAAAGTCAGTAAACCAACATTTGTGTATGGATTTGGATTTGATATTTGCAAAGTAAGTTGTATCTTTTTCAGATCAATATTACTGCTACATTCTAACCATTGTAACAGTCAAAATCCTTTTAATAGAGGTTGACCTAACAGTCATATGTTAAATCCTTTGAACAAGGTTGCATTCTAATGGAGTGTATGTAAGTCCTGTAACAAGGCTCACTTTTAACAGGGTGATTGAAATCCTTTAACTGGGTCACACCTAACAGTGTGTATTGTAACCTTTGATAGGGTTGGCTTTCAACCAAGCTCACTTCAAAAGAGTGAAAATAATAGTAGCATGTTACAAAGTGGTTTTTCCCATATTGGGTTTCCACTATAAATCCTGGTGTCAATACTTGTGTGAATGTTTTGGTTTGAACATTTCTTTGTTTTACAAGTTAGTTACAGTTGGGTAGTGGACTGCAGTGTTATATGTTTCTATTATTGAATCAATGATGACTGAGTTTGTTTTGGTTACTTGATCTGATTTAAGGAAAAAATTTTGAAGTTATTTTATACATTAGGACCTAAGAACAACTGATTCACCCCCCCTCTTTCTTGTTCTAAATCATATTAACAATTGGTATCAGAGTTGTGTTTCTTATTGGTGTCTACAGAAAACAAGTTTAAAGGGACTTGAAGCAAATGATCAAGATGTATAAGAAGGAGGTACCAAAGCTGAAC
This sequence comes from Chamaecyparis obtusa, assembly GCA_027943335.1. Lineage (NCBI taxonomy): Eukaryota > Viridiplantae > Streptophyta > Pinopsida > Cupressales > Cupressaceae > Chamaecyparis > Chamaecyparis obtusa. Next base: position 1,832,924 of record BSBK01007476.1, on the reverse strand, counting down.
AAGGAAAACTTCCCTACATGGCAAAGCTTGATGAAGCTACATCTGGCTGGTATTGGTGATTCTACAAATACTACATTGAGCATGACTATGTCACACCTGTTGCACCTTTGACTATCGAGGAAATGAGAGCTAAGAAAGAACATAATCAAGCAATGCTGGAAATTGCATCTGCCCTAAGCTATCTAGAATTTGAAGATATTAAGGACTGCACAACTGCTAAAGATATGTGGGACACTCTTGCAAAGATCTATGGTGGTGATCTATATGTGCTGAAAGCTAAAGCCGAGAGTCTCAGAGGTAAGTTTGATGAAATGAGAATGAATGAAGATGAAAACATTGCACAATATTGTGGTAGAATAAAAGAAGTTGTGAATGCTATTAGAGGAGCAAATGGAACTATTGATGATGAGACCATAATTGGAAAAGTGCTAAGAACTCTACATCCTGTACACACTAAAATATGCACTTCTATGAAACATTACATACAAGGTTGCTCAAGAGTGAGGCCTCACAAAGCGGCTCATAGCTCTCTATGCATGGAGTTGCAAGGGACTATGAGTTTTGCTCTTAGCTAGAGCTACAAGAAAGTGACCTTGCTAGTCAACCACACAATGAGAGATTCACAATGAAGACAAGGGCAACAATGCCAATATCTCCAAGAATCCAATATGTGATGCAATGCAATGCAACTAAAATGAAGATGTAAATGTGCAAGCTATGCTATGAAAATGGAAGTACAAACTAAGCTATAAAAGGAAATAGCAATGGATTTCAATGCCTCCTATTTAAACTATGTGAGCTTATTCTATTGCATAAAAGGAAACTAAGCTAAGAATGCCATTATCATGCAACTATGAAAGCAAATATGCAACTACAATGAAATGCAACAAGTCTTCAATGTCTTCAAACTCCAAATGCACCTAAAACCTGTAGCATAACATTAGCATAAAACATGAGATATATCTATATGCAAATGAAGAAGAGAGTTCTCCTTTTATAGGAAATGAAAAGGAATGGACCATGGAGATTAAGAGGCAAAAGACTTAATCAGCGGTGGAGCTTGAAAGAGGAGCAATCCATGTGCACAAGTATCCTCCAATAGAAAAATAGGAGTTGACTTTATGTCTATATGAGACAAAAAGTACTTTTCTCCTTTTTATAAAATAGGAATAATATTTTATTTGTGCAACTTAGGATAAGAGGAAAGTGGGGCTTTTTTATTTAATTAAAAGGGGAGGAAATATTCCTTTTAAATAAATAAAGACTTAGGATAAATGGTTAGCCCAAGGATAAAAATCCAATATATGATCGAAATTAAGACTTGATCAAGAGATTGATAATGTTCAAAATATTGATTATTGATCAAAATGATTCAGGATTGATAAATTGAATAAATGGGGCCCAAAGTCTAGGCGACCATTTTAGGGTGCATACATTTGCCCCTCTTTGACTAATGTGTGATCGATTTGGGGACACATGTAGTCAAAGAATGAAGTTGCAATGTGAGATCGATTTGGGATCACAAAACAACTCAGATGTGAGGTCGATTCGGGATCACATCTGGACAAACATAAACAAAAGCTTAGACCAACACCGTCACTGCTAGGTGCAAATCAAGCTTTAGACAAAACTATCACCGTCGCTGCTAGGAAATAATCAATGTCTAAAAATGGGAGATAAGAATCTCAAATTTTGAGAAAAAGCTCACAAAAGATGTCTGAATCAAGAGAATCAAGGAAATCAGGGATGAGAATCCCACAAATACTGCCCCCTCGGAATCGAAATCGAAATCAAGTAGAGGAGAGACAGAAAATTGATAAGGTTGATCAAATCATAATAAAATCACAATTGAAGGTAAGGGTCAAATAGGTTAACCATTAGGCAATAGAACATGCCCCAGTGAGGAAGTAGAAGAATAGAAATAGAAGACTAGAAATAGAGTGGATGAAAGACTAGAAAATTTGAGAGACATGGAAGGAAGAAATTCCACCGAAAATCAAATTATGCCTCAAAAGATCAGTCAACTGCGTAGAAGAATGAAAATTTTTTTGGAAACGCGACTCAGATTTCGATTTCGAGTCCGAAAATGGATAGAAAATGATGTGATATGAAAGACCAGAAATGAAAGATATGATCAAGAAGAATCAGAAAATGAGCACAGTTGACCAACTAGTCCATAAATGCTAAAAAGGAGAGCTCTCTCCATATGCAAGATGCAAAAACTAAACTATGATGAACCTAAGAATGCAAGCTACTATGAAAGTGGTTGACTTGCAAGGTCACAACGCTTATAGACATCTAATTATCATCATCGAGCGTTATTGGTAGCGTCCTAAGATCATACAATGCACACTAGCATAACTATGTGGATATGAATATGATCTTTATCAGATAGAGATGTGGGAATCTCACCTAGGCATCAAAGACATATAGGTCAAGATGACTAATGTAGTGAGATCACCTAAGTTTGATATAGCGAGATTATGCTTGTATCAAGACACATGAAAGTCAGGATAGCTAAAAGCATGCACTCGCAAAATAGTCAAGGATAATACCTTGTCAATCCATAGTGTCAAGTAGGACCAGCATAAATGCTCATGACAGTTAGGATAAACAAAATATACCCACAAGCAGATAAAGAAAAAAAACATGTTCTCATTCCCTCAGTCTTCTAGCTATGCATCATCGAAAACTTCTCAGGGAGAGATCACTCATCAAAGAAATCCTCATAAACAGCACACAAAGAAAAAATAAAGTCATCATATCGTCAGCGAGTTGATGGTTTAAGTGTGTGTGTGTTGGTCATAGAGTCAGACTCTGAGTATCGCATCTGCACATGAGCACTATCGCATTATACTTAGACTATAGGCAAGACATCTAATAAGTGTTAAGAAACACTCGACGCAAGGGTAGTGTTGAAAAACACTATTTGGGGTGGTGTTGAAAAACACCTGTTGTAAAATGTCCCCAGAGACAAGCGCACCAAAAGGACCTATGCGAACAGTTATGCCCCCTAGGCAAAGACAAAGACCAATTCCAGACTAGGCCAAATAAGGTCAAGGCATGATGGAAAGTGGTTAAGTGTCGAGGACGCATGCTAACAAATAGGGGTGCAAAGGCCTCAAGTAGCGCCTGTTTCCAGGTTTTCACCACTTGGATTCTTTTTTCATTTTTTCAATTTTTTTGGATTTTTGCTACCAAGGCGCCTATTGCTAGGTTTTCACCAAGGCACTTTTTTCTATTTTTTTTGAATTTTTAAATTTTTTGAATTTTTTTGTATTTTTTCAGGTCTTTTTATGCTTTTTAGAATTTTTTCAGCATCATATATAAATTTTTTTGGAATTTTTTCAGGATCAATAAAATATGTACAAAGAATGCCCCCAGACAGAATGGGCATCAAACTCTTTAAGCAAGATCACATTGTGTATTCCCAATATCTAGCAATGTGGAGGACAAGATGGATAAGCAAGCTGGTGGAAGAGATGGAGGACATGAGAATGAAGGAGAGTGAAGGGAAGAAATCCTCAAGGTCAAACTCCTCAAGAGTACCCAAGCTAGGGAAAAAATTGTCATGCAAAGCACATTTGGATAAGCAATGAAAGGATAGCATAGGATAAGTCACAAAAGTGCACTGCAAAAGAAGGAAGGATGCAGTCCAAAGGAGTAGACATGTCAAGAGGCTTCATATCATCGTGTTTTACTCTTTTTTTTTTATTCGATCAAGACCAAAGGGGAAGAGGATAGTGACAAGCTAGAATGAATGAAGGAAAATAAATATGAAGGCTAAGAATGAATGGAATGAAAGCAAGATCATCGTAAGATAGCTCACAAAATAGCCAAATGTTCGTGTATAGATCAACATTGTCAAGATCAAAGAGAGAAGATGGAATGGATGAAATATGTAGAAGAACTACGCATGACGCCTGATTGCCAGGTTTTCATCATGGTACTTATCCAAGGCACCACAAGGGAGTGGTTTTCACCATAGGATGAATTTATTTCTCTTTACTTTTGCTACCAAGGTGCCTGTTTCCAGGTTTTCACCATGGCACATTTTCAATTTATTATTTTTATTTTTTTTTGCTATTTTTTTTTAATTTTTCTATTTTTTTGATTTTTTTGGAAGAAGGCAAGATTTTTAGATAATGCTCCTTGAAAGGATAAACCATTGATATACCAAGGATCCAAAATGATATGCTCAAAGATGCTGAAGGGGAAAGGAAGAGGCATGAGGAATAGGCAAATGAGGAAAAATGATAGAAGGTAGAAGGATAATGAATGGAAGGAATGTGAAAAGGTAGATGGAAAGAAAGGTAAGATCAATGTCAATACACACCTTGAAGGGTGATGGGAAAAATGGAGGAACCGTAAACCACATTCTAGTCCAAATGCGAACCATATTCTAGTTCATTATTGCTATCTGACTCTTCAAAGAGTGGATTGGTGTACTTGTTATAATTCTCAAATGTGAATGGAGAAATACGAGAAGGAATATGGCAAATGTTTAGCAGAGGTTGCGGTTCAGGCGCATGGAATGAAAGAATGTTTTTGGAAGAAGATGAAGTGGAAGTCTTTAGAAGCTTGAATGTCAATTTCACTTTTTGTTCAACATGAGACTCTTTCAAGAGAGATTTTGGAATCCATATAGCCTTAGGCTTTTCATTTCCTTTTGATAATTTAGAGAGAATATCTTCAATGATGGGTTTTGGAACCCATACTTGTCTTGTAGTTTTTTTCTTAGATATCTCTTTTGACTTTATATATCCATGTCGATTAGAGGGGACATGGTGATCTTCTTTTTTTGATGGATTCTTGTATTGCTTCTTTTTCTTGTATTGAACATTCAAGTTACTTCCAAAAGACTTGGGACTTGTGGAAGAAGAAGGAAAATATGATTGGTATAGATGGGTGGATGGATGAAAAGGATTCAAAGGTATGCATCTATGTTGATCTTGAGGAAAGATAGGAGATGGAGGGACGTAAGGACCCAAAATGGATGATGAATTAGAAGAATTAGGAGGGGAAAGTGAAGGGACATAAGGGCCCAATATGGAAGGAAGACGTGAAGCCCTTAGTATTGGTGGAGGAGGTCCAAGGATGGACGTGGAAGATGCAAAAGGATAATCAATAAGTTCATCAGCATCTATATCACAACCAAGGATATCAGCATCTTTAGAATGAGCATTAGGATTTTCAACAGGATCATGCACATCTTGAATAGGAGCAGTTTCTTTGATAGGATCATTCAAAGCTTGCAAAGACTTAGGAAGAGTAGAAAGCGGAAGTGAACATGGAGCGGTAGAACAAGAAGGTGGAAGACTTTGATCTTGACAAGGATCTTTGGATAGCATAAGTGCATCATTTTTTTCTTGATTTTCAATAGGCTTAACATTGGAAGTAACAACACCATTTTTAATAACCTTAATGGAAGTATCATCTTTAGAAAGCGCAAGTGTAGTAAGGTTATTTTGATTATCAATAAGCTCAATGGTGTAAGTAGTAGCTTGATCTTGCTTAGAGGAAGAATTGAGACATGGTGGAATGAATGGGGAAGGGTGTAAAGGATCAAAAGAACCATGAAACGGATAAGAGACATCATGAAAAGAATTGGATGACATGGAGGGTTCTTGATCTTGATCTTTATTTATATTCTTTTCTTTTTCATTTTTAGAGTCCTTTTGACATGGAGCCACTTCTAAGGACAAGGAAGCATGTTGGGATTGTATGGAAGACTTTGGAAGAGATGGTGAAGGACTAGCTGAAGTAGGCATTATAGCGCATAAAGGCTTAGGCTCTTTAGGTTTAGCATTATTGAAAGTATTTGCAGCCAAGTGAAGGTTATCTTGAGTATCTTTAAGAGGTGGCCCTTGAGGATAACTATAGGGAACCGCATGGAAAGCATTAGGATCTTTGTTGGATGAAGGATTTGTGAAAGATTTGGATGACTCATAAGCTTTAGGAAGTGTGTGGGTATTGGAGGAAGTGGCGGATGGAAGGGGACCATCACAAGACAAAGGTTCAACATTAACATGATCTTGTTGGAGAGTGTAATCTTTATTTTCAGCATGAGAATTTTTAGACAAGACATGCTCATAGTATCTTCGTTTATAATCAGCACGGAAAGCTTTCTCTTCCTTAATAGAAGTAGATGTATCATATTGTTCACAACAAATATCATAATTTCTCTCAAAATCAGAATCATATGGATCCCCATCACAATCTACCCAATAGGATGACCCTTTAGTAAGCCTAAGCACACGACGAGGAGGACTCTTAGGAATAGAGGTGCCATAAGTATTGCTACATTGTCCATCATCATAGTCATCATAGTCATCATAGTCATCAAAGGTAGGTGTGTCACTCTTTGTGGAAGAGACATCACAAGGACTATCACGTTGCTCTTTATGGTATGTCTTCTGAAGAGAAGTAAGACTCTTAGGAGAAGTAGAAGAAGAATGAGATCGTGAAGAAGGGGAAGGTGAAGACCTAGTGGAAGAAGAATACTTGGATGATGAGGAATTTGAATGATGTTTAGAAGAGTCATGATAAGATTTGGAAGATGAAGAATGTGAATAGTGTTTAGAAGAATCATGATAAGATTTAGAAGATGAAGAATGAGAATGATGTCTGGAAGAGTCATGATAAGACTTGGAAGGTGAAGAAGAATGAGAAGGTTTAGATGATGAAGAATGTTTGGAAGAAGAAGATCGTGATATGATCATGTTTATGATTCTAGCAAAGGCATCTGATTTAATCATCTTTTCTTTTATTTTTGTTATAAATTCATCACTCATGAGAATTTTGGAGGAACAACACTTTTCGAATATGTCAATGAGCTCAAGATCATCTATTCTTAATAAAGGTTCCAAAGCTAGATAGTCAAGATTCATGGTTGTAGAAGAGAAGTAATCAAGCATGGAAGAAATGAATAGAAGAGATGAATAGAAGAGTGTAGACTAGATAATAAGAGGAAAAGAATCAAGAAGAAGAAGAAGAATTTCCCATGGGAGTGGAAGACTTTAGAAGATCATGGGAAATGGAGAAGAAAGAAGAAGACTAAGAGCCATCTTGTGCAATTGATACCATAACGTTCATTGAGATGTTGAGCAACATGACAACACCTAGGATCTAAGATCTGGACTGACCAAGGAAGACTGGTAGTAGGATGACCTCACAAAATGTCAACACCAAACTAGGATAATCAAAGTTTTCTATTGTCCAAAGAGAAATGAAAAGATAGAAGAAGGGGCTTTACCAACACTGTCAAAGAGGTGCTTCAAATCAAAGGGTGACTACCCTTGCACTTTTGAACCAGGAGGTTGGGCTAGGCCAAAATATAATTGAAATTGAGATTAAATGAAAATTATTTGGACAATAAGAGTACGATAATTTCCCAAGAATGTAGCTCACAATTCTAGAGATAAACTTTCTCACCAAGAACAACCTTCTAATGCGATATTTCTCTTTGGCTAATGTGATACTGATGTTGATTTTGACCAATTTGTGCAAATTTTGAATCTAAGGGTGAAAATGTCTGATTACAATCACAATTTTAATAGTATTTGGACAGGTTTGCAAACAGTAGGGGATCAAACATGTCTCCAAACACTTGAAACAAGGGCAAAAGCAACCTTGCCAAGACAAGCACTTGTGATATCAAAATTGAAAAAGCACCCTATGAATGCTACCGATTGTTTGTATGTCAAGAACATTTACACTGGTATCACACAATCGAAGACACTTCAAGCAATATCTACCTACAAGAAAAGGCTCATTACTCATCAACTTAGCCCACAACTTGATGCCCCCTTGCCTCACACCAAGTGGTTGCCCACAAGAGATATTGGCTTTGTCATGGAAGTGTCAAACAACACAACCAAAGGGACACATATGGTGAGTATCTTGGGGTGATCCGGGTTATTCCACTTGGATCAATCCTTGCACTAAGAAGATAAGCGGCTAAAAAGGTGGTTTCTAATCTATGGTTCTTAATAAGGGTTTCCGTTCACAACACCCCTCTTGCTCCTCGTAAAGGACTAGGACCTCGCGGCCTCAAGAGTACCTTAAGCATTCTTGCTCAATGTTTTCCTCATGGTCACAATCCCACAAGTACTTACATCAAGCGAAGACAAGTGTTATGTCTACCAAGGTTTTGTGTCCTCGATAGCCTTGAGATTATAGTGAGTTGGAATCACTCGCCACCAAGGAAAATGATGACAAGGTTGTCCCCACTTGGGTCGTTCCTCTTGATTGCTCAAGAGCAGGCCCGCTAAAGGATTCCTAAACTAAACAAAAATGGATCAAATCTTGAGGTTCAAGGTTTTTGATTCACCACAAGGGTGAAGAGCATACTCCCCTATCTCAAGAATCTCTCCCAAACACACCAAGCAAAGAGTTCAATTACCCCCTTGCTTCCAAAACCTTAAGATGGGTCAAGATTTTCTGATTCACCTAAAGGTGAAGAGCATACTTCTCCTACCACCTCAAGATCCCTTTCACAAGGTATTAAGATGCCTAATACAATTAGTGAATGCCACACTTGAAAGGAAAACAAATAAACAAGCAAGAATTTTTTTTTTTTGTTTTTATGCTTGGGCAGCCCTACAAAAACCATTAGTAGCCCTCTTTGACATGCGTTCTTTTGACAAATTTCAAGTAATGAGAGCACCTACAACCACAACTTGTTAGACCAACAAGAGTTAGGAGAATCAAAATCCAAAATCTACCAATGATTAGTACATGAAAAATTAGATAATTTGCAAAAATAACTGATCAAATGATAAAATCTGAAAATGAAACCATCATGGTTGGATTAGGCTTGGAAAGACCTTTCCAACGATATATCACACTTAAACTTTTGATACCATTTGCAAAATTTCAAAAAAAAAAATGGGCACGATGCCAGGCGATACTTCGCCCGATGCCAGGCGATAGACTTCAATATAGGTGTGCGATACTTTTTCCGCGCGAACTATCACACCAAGACAGGAAGTATATCGCGCGATATTTTGGAGAAGTGTCGCGCGATAATCTGAGACAGAAAACCAGAGACGCAGATTTTTCCGAAAATTAATCCGAAAATGACGAAAAATGCAAAATTAAAGGGACAAAGCTAATCTACTCTGCCCCACGGTGGGCGCCAGAAATGTACACACTAAAATATGCACTTCTATGAACCATTACATACAAGGTTGCTCAAGAGTGAGGCCTCACAAAGCGGCTCATAGCTCTCTATGCATGGAGTTGCAAGGGACTATGAGTTTTGCTCTCAGCTAGAGCTACAAGAAAGTGACCTTGCTAGTCAACCACACAATGAAAGATTCACAATGAAGACAAGGGCAACAATGCCAATATCTCCAAGAATCCAATATGTGATGCAATGCAATGCAACTAAAATGAAGATGTAAATGTGCAAGCTATGCTATGAAAATGGAAGTACAAACTAAGCTATAAAAGGAAATAGCAATGGATTTCAATGCCTCCTATTTAAACTATGTGAGCTTATTCTATTGCATAAAAGGAAACTAAGCTAAGAATGCCATTATCATGCAACTATGAAAGCAAATATGCAACTACAATGAAATGCAACAAGTCTTCAATGTCTTCAAACTCCAAATGCACCTAAAACCTGTAGCATAACATTAGCATAAAACATGAGATATATCTATATGCAAATGAAGAAGAGAGCTCTCCTTTTATAGGAAATGAAAAGGAATGGACCATGGAGATTAAGAGGCAAAAGACTTAATCAGCGGTGGAGCTTGAAAGAGGAGCAATCCATGTGCACAAGTATCCTCCAATAGAAAAATAGGAGTTGACTTTATGTCTATATGAGACAAAAAGTACTTTTCTCCTTTTTATAAAATAGGAATAATATTTTATTTGTGCAACTTAGGATAAGAGGAAAGTGGGGCTTTTTTATTTAATTAAAAGGGGAGGAAATATTCCTTTTAAATAAATAAAGACTTAGGATAAATGGTTAGCCCAAGGATAAAAATCCAATATATGATCGAAATTAAGACTTGATCAAGAGATTGATAATGTTCAAAATATTGATTATTGATCAAAATGATTCAGGATTGATAAATTGAATAAATGGGGCCCAAAGTCTAGGCGACCATTTTAGGGTGCATACACATCCTATATATGCTATTAAGATCTCAGTTATTTAGGAATCTAGATGTAACGCTGGAAATGTGCTTACCTTGGAAGGTTTGATTGGCAAATTGACTGCTTTTGAACTGTCTAATTATGATAATTTCACCATTGGTAGTATTGGAAATGTTGAATCTACTTTTAAGTCATAGTTGGTTCTAAACAAGCCTAAGAAAGAAAAAGAAAGATGCACCAGTGAAAGTGAAAGTGACAGTGACACTTTTGATGAAGATCTTGAAGATCTAGAAGCTCTTATGGCTAGAAGACTGAGAAGAGGAAAAGGAAAATATAAAGGTAAACTCCCTATTATATGTTTTGCATGCAATAAAGTCAGTCATATAGTTGCTAGATGTCTTGATAGGAAGGATAAAGATGAAGAAAGAAACATCAGACACAAAGACAAAAGAGATGACAAAGGCTGCTGAAGGTACAAAGACTATAAAGGAAAAGGTAAGAAATCTTGTTACATTGCTAAAGAAGAGACTGACACTGATAGTAATGATTTTGAAATTGAGGTAGTCTATGTTGCAATGAAAGATGAATTTGATGAGGATGAGAAAACTACATTCATTTCCTATGTGAACAAGAATGACAAATGGATTATAGACAGTGGTTGTTCACATCACATGACTGGTGAAAAAAGTAAGTTTGAGACCTTACATCATTATAAAGGTAAAAGTGTAACATTTGGTATGATGCACCATGTCCTGTTAGAGGAAAAGGATTGATTAAATTGATTGATAAAATCTCTTGTGAAAATGCTTATTGGGTTGAAGGATTGAATTATAATTTGCTAAGTGTTGCTCAGCTCAATAGAACTGGTTACTGAGTGGAATTTCATCACAAGAAAGCTAAGATATTTGATGCTACTAATGAACTAATTGGAAGTGGTGAGCAGACTAGAGGTAATTTGTTCTATCTTGACCTATCTAAAGAAATATGTATGATTGCACAGCTTGATGACATTTGGTTATGGCATAAGAGGCTATGTCATGTTAACTTTAACAATCTAGTAGAGATAAGCAAGAAGAAGAAAGTAAGAGGCCTACCTAGATTGAAGAAACCTGAGAATGTGATGTGCAAAGAATGCCAGTTAGGAAAAATGACTAATTCAAGTTTCAAGAGCAAAACCTTTTTTTCTGAACACATTTTAGATTTGGTTCATACTGACCTTTGTGGACCTATGGGTATACAAAGTTACTGTGGAGCTAGATATTTTATCTTGTTTTTTGATGATCATACCAGGATGATGCATGTAATGTTTCTAAAAGAAAAATCTAATGCTTTTCAAATTTTTAAGTGGTATTTGGCTAAGGTTGAGAAGGAGATGGGTAGGAACCTGAAATGTCTTAGATCTGACCAAGGTGGAGAATTTACATCAAATGAATTCAATCTATTTTGCAATGATAGAGGAATCAAAAGATAGATGTCTGCACCTAGGACACCTCCACAAAATGGTATAGCAGAAAGAAGGAACATATCTATTTTGGACTAGGCAAGGACATTATTGATTGAAAAGAATGTGGCACAAAAATACTAGAAAGAAGCTATAAGTACAGCTGTTTACACTCTTAACTGGGTACAGATCAAGAAAGGTACAAATCTGATACCCTATGAATTATGGTATGGGCATGCACCAATTGTTAAATACTTTAGAATCTTTGGAAGCAAGTGTTACTTATTGAAAGATAATAGAAATGGAAAGTTTGATGCCAAAAGTGATGAAGGCATATTCCTAGGCTACTCCACAAAAATTAAAGCTTATAAGTGTTTGAACTCTAACACTAACAAAATTGTGGAAAGTGTGAATGTAAAAATTGATGAGTATGCAGAAAGAAGTGAAGCCAACAGCAAAAGAGAACCAGAAGATTATAGATCTTTTGTGTACATTAAGGAAATAGAAGAGGTAGGTAACAGACTTGCACCTGATGCCGAGTCTTAGGCAAGAAATGCCGAGCAATAGGAAATGATTGCCAAGCATTAGGAAAATAGTGCCAAGAGAGAACAAGAACATGTCATGCTACTAGACAATGTTGTTGAGTATCAGGAAGAGGTTGCCAAGCATTCAAAAGTTGAATCTAACAATCTTGTTGGGGAACCTGATGAAAGGAGGAGAAAAATGTTGAACCTATTTTGGAAAAATATGTAAGAAGACATCACAAGCTTGAACAGATAATTGGAGATAAAGACACCATAATTTAGACCACAAGCAAAACCAAGGATCCAACATGCTTACTATGTGTGTTTGAACCTAAGACAACTAAAGAGGCATTAGAAAATGAAGACTGGATACAAGCAATGAATGAAGAGATTGACTAGATTGAGAAGAATGAAACCTAGACTCTGGTGCCAAGACCTGTAGATAAGAATGTTATAGGAACAAAGTGGGTGTTTCGAAACAAGTTGAATGAAAAAGGTGAAATCACTAGGAACAAAGCTAGGCTAGTATGAAAAGGCTATGCACAAGAAGACAGAATAGATTATGGGGAGACATTTGCCCCTGTAGCTAGATTGGAAGGAGTAAGAAATCTTCTTGCATATGTTGCTTATAAAGATTTCAAGGTATATCAAATGGATGTCAAGTCTACATTTTTAAATGGTGTACTGGAAGAAGAAGTTTACATAGAACAGCCAGAAGGTTTTATTGATCCAAATAGAAGACACATGGTATGCAAACTAAACAAAGCATTGTATGGATTGAAACAAGCTCCCAGAGCATGGTATGAGAGGTTGCATAACTATCTGATGCAGATTGGATTTTCAAGAACAAATGACACAAGAAATTTGTAATTGAAGGATGAAGAAGGTAAAGGTATTCTATTGGCCAAAATTTTTGTTAATGACATTATTTTTGGTGGACAAGATGCATTGTGTAAAATTTTTTCAAAAGAAATGCAAACTGAATTTGAAATGAATATATTTGGTGAGATCAAATTTTTTGTTGGTTTACAAGTATATCAGATGAAGAAAGGAATTTTCATTACACAGTCTAAGTATGCTAATGAAATACTAATTTTTTTTGGAATGGAAGATGCTAGACCAATGCGAACTCCTATGGTTACTGGAAAAAAGTTATCTAAGAATGATGATTCTGCAGAAGTTAACCAAACTTTGTACAGATCCATGATTGGAAAATTATAGTATGCTGTACATAGTAGACCTGATATTGCACTAGCTGTTGGGATTGTGGCAAGATTCTCTACCAATCCTAAGGAAACACACATGATGGAAGTGAAAAGAATCATGAGATACTTGAAAGGAACTACTGACTATGGGTTATACTACAAGAAGAATGACAAATTTGAACTTAGAGTATACACTGATGCTGATTAGGCAGGAAATGTAGATGATAGAAAGAGCACTAGTGGTGGAGCTTTCTTTCTTGGATAGAGGTTAGTCTCCTGGACAAGCAAGAAACAAAATTGCATTTCCCAATCTACTGCTAAAGTTGAGTATGTTGCTGCTGCAGTAAACTCTTCAAATTTAATATGGATAAAATAGTTGTTGATAGGCATGAAAGAAGAAATCACCGAACCTATTGTTATTTTCTATGACAACACAAGTGCCATCAATATTTCTAAGAATCTAGTGATGCACACTAAGACCAAGCATATAGCAATCAAGTATCACTATTTGAGGGAATTGGTTCAAGACAAGGAAGTCTGAATGGAATATGGGAATACAAAAGAACAATTGGCAGACATATTCACTAAAGCTTTGCCTAAAGAAGCTCATGAGTATTTGAGAAGTCAATTAGGGGTCCTTCCCCTAACTGAGGCTGCCTAGTCAAGCTAGGAGCACTGCATCAAATATGCTACAGTAGAATAATTGACAAATTGATGCAGAAGATTGTCACACTTTAGGATTGTCCTAGAGCTATGAAGAAGAAGCAAAGACAAAAAATCAGTCATAAGAAAGATGATAGAGGGAGAAACACTGAGCTGCACAGATATATCTACATCTGTTGGATGTAAGTTTTAGTTGCTGCTTTGGCATTTTTGTCAAAGAGGGAGATTGAATTGAAATGATACTATAACACATGAATTGAAGAGTAGGGATGATGAACAGAAATGAAAGATTAGGATAGAGGGAGATCCAGATACTTTTGATGGTCACAGAAGTGAGATTTACAAATTTTGAATCAAAATGAAGCTAAGGATATTATAAATTTTCTTTGATGGATAGATAATTTTTTTGGATTGGTTGGTAATCCATGTGTTATTCAGGTGATATCATATGGTGTTGCCATCAATGCCAAAGAGGGAGATTGTTGGAAACTTTAATTGAAGCAATTTTTTTATTGTCATTGATGTCAAACCTTAACTGGTAAGACTGTTACTACTTAGGAAAGTACTATATCTATTGTGAGAAGGGAAAGAAAGGATGGTAACAATAGCACCTAGGGAAAGGTTGAGTTATCTTGATACTGCAAAGTGTACTTGACTATGTTGTACAATGATGGGACAATGTATTGTTTATCTTAGTAAGATTGAGGACTAAAAGGCTTAACCAAGAAAAAATGAAGAAAATCATGTTTAAGCCGAGTTATGTTAGTGTCGACCGAGTTAGTGTATGCTAAGCAAAAATCTAGTGTCGACCGAGTATCAGTTAATTGCTGAGGAAGACAGTATATGCTGAGGAAATAGTTTTAGTAGTGACCGAGTGTTTTACATGAAGACCGAGTGGATGATCATAGTATTAACTGAGCATCAACATTTTTATATTTGAAGAGAATTCAGATTTGGAGCCGACATTGTTGAATTCTTGGATTATGTAAAATGTGTTGACTTTATTTATTGATTGTATGGAAGCATTTAATGCTTTGTAAAACATTTTATTGTGAATCTTTATGAGATTTGAGATTATTCTAGAAGAGGAGATGAAGAACATGAAGCGGGTAGATTCAATGAATCTGACCTAACCCTAAGATCTATGAAGGAGATTAAGTAGCAAAAGATAAGTTAACCTAATAGAGAAAAGTATTAAGGGAACCAAAATATTAGGTATGAGAATGCATGGATGGAGGAGATGCTAGAAGAACAGTAAGTTTTATTAACTGTATAAGCGAAGAGGCTGAAGGAGAAGTATGGTGATTGCTTGAAGAAAATTTTTGAGTAGATCAAAGATGGAAATGGAAAAGTTTCAAAGTCAGTAAACCAGCATTTGTGTATGGAATTGGATCTGATATTTGCAAAGTGAGTTGTATGTTTTTCATATCAATACGACTGCTACTTTCTAACCATTGTAACAATCAAAATCCTTTTAACAGAGGTTGACCTAATATTCATATGTTAAATCATTTGAACAAGGTTGCATTCTAATGGAATGTATGTAAGTCTTGTAACAAGGCTCACTTTTAACAGGGTGATTAAAATCCTTTAACCGGGTCACACCTAATAGTGTGTATTGTAACCTTTGATAGGGTTGGCTTTTAACCGAGCTCACTTCAGAAGAGTGAAAATAATAGTAGCATGTTACAAAGTGGTTTTTCCCATATTGGGTTTCCACTATAAATCCTGGTGTCAATACTTGTGTTAATGTTTTGGTTTGAACATTTCTGTGTTTTACAAGTTAGTTATAGCTAGGTAGTGGACTGCAGTGTTATATGTTTCTATTATTGAATCAGTGATGACCGAGTTTGTTTTGGTTGCTTGATCTGATTTTTTTTTAAAAAATTGAAGTTATTTTATACATCAAGACTGAGAACAACTGATTCACCCCCCCCTCTTTGTTGTTCTAAATCATATTAACAGTAAGAACTCTGCTTGCATATGCTTCTTATAAAGATTTCAAGGTATATCAAATGGATGTCAAGTCTACATTTTTTAATGGTATACTAGAAGAAGAAGTTTACATAGAACAACTAGAAGGTTTTATTGATCCAAACAAAAGACATATGATGTGCAAACTAAACAACACATTATATGGATTGAAGCAAGCACCTAGAGCATGGTATGAAAGGTTGCATAACTACTTGATACAGATTGGATTTTCAAGAACAAATGATACAAGCAATCTGTACATGAAGGATGAAGAAGGTAAAGGTATCTTGTTGGCAAAAATTTTTGTTGATGACATTATTTTTGGTGGGCAAGATGCATTATGCAAAAGTTTCTCAAACAAAATGCAAACTGAATTTGAAATGAGTATGTTTGGTGAGATCAAATTCTTTGTTGGTTTACAAGTATATCAGAGGAAGAATGGAATTTTCATTACACAGTCTAAGTATGTTAATGAAATACTAAAAAATTTTGGGACGGAAGATGCTAAACCAGTAGGAACTCCTATGGTTACTGGACAAAAGTTATCTAAGAATGATGATGCTGCAGAAGTGAATCAAACTCTATACAGATCTATGATTGGAGAATTGTAGTATGTTGTACACAACAGACCAGATATTACATTAGCTATTGGGATTGTGGAAAGATTCTCTGCTAATCCTAAGGAAACACATATGATGGCCATGAAAAGAATTATGAGATACTTGAAAGGAACTACTGACTATGGTCTATATTATAAGAAGGATGACAAATTTGAACTATGAGTTTATACAGATGTTGATTGGGCAGGAAATGTAGATGACAGAAAGAGTACAAGTAGTGGAGCTTTCTTTCTTGGATAGAGATTAGTCTCTTGGTCAAGCAAGAAATAAAATTGCATTTCCCAATCTACTGTCGAGCCTGAGTATGTTGCTACTACAGTGAACTATTCAAACTTGCTATGGATAAAAAAATTGTTGATAGGCATGAAAGAAGAAATCACTGAACCTATTGTTATTTTCTGTGACAACACAAGTGCTATCAATATTTCTAAGAATCTAGTGATGCACACTAAGACCAAACACATTGCAATCAAGTATCACTATTTGAGAGAATTAGTACAAGACAAAGAAGTCTGAATGGAATATGTGAACACAAAAGAACAACCAGCAGAAATATTCACTAAAGCTTTATCTAGAGAAGCTCATGAGTATTTGAGAAGTCAATTAGGGGTTTTTCCCCTAACTAAGGCTGCCTAGACAAGCTAGGAGCATTGCATCAAGTGTGCTACAGTAGAACATTTGACAAATTGATGCAAAATATTGTCACACTTTAGGGCTGGCCTAGAGTTGTGAAGAGAAGCAAAGACAAGAAATTAGTCATAAGCAAGATGACAAAGGGAGAAACATGGAGATGCACAGATATTATCTACATCTAATGGATGTAAGTTTTAGTTGTTACTTTGGCATTTTTGTCAAAGAGGGAGAATGTACTGATATGATAACACATGAGATATTGAGATATGATAACACATGATACTGAAAAATAAGAGTTGATGAGCTTATGGAACTAAAATAAAAGAGGATGATGAATTGAAATGTAGAATCGGGATAGAGGGAGATCTGTATACTTCTAATGGTCACAGGAGTGAGGCTTACAAGATTTTGAATCAGAATGAAGCTAAGGATATTATAAATAAGTTTCTGATGGATAGATAAGTTTTTTGGATTGGTTGGTAATCCATGTGTTATTCAGGTGATATCATATGGTGTTGCCATCAATGCCAAAGAGGGAGATTGTTGAAAACTGAATTGAAACAAGTGTTGTATTGTCATTGATGTCAAACCTTAATTGCTAAGGCTGTTGCTACTTAGGAAAGTACTATATCTATTTGAGTGTTGCTAAGAGGGCTAAGCAAGGTTGGTAACAATAGCACCTAAGGAAAGGTTGAGTTATCTTGATACTACAAAGTGTACTTGACTATGTTGCACTATGATGAGATAATGTATTGTTTATCTTAGTAAGACTGAAGACTAAACTGGTAGGCTTAATTGAGAAAAGAATGGAAAAATCATGTTTAAGCCAAGTGATGTTAGTGTCGACCAAGTTAGTATATGCCA
Source organism: Chamaecyparis obtusa (assembly GCA_027943335.1). NCBI lineage: Eukaryota > Viridiplantae > Streptophyta > Pinopsida > Cupressales > Cupressaceae > Chamaecyparis > Chamaecyparis obtusa. Next base: position 1,814,890 of record BSBK01007476.1, on the reverse strand, counting down.
AGAAAAATTATAGTGTCGAATGAGCATCAGTAAATTGTTGAGGAAGACAATGCAAGCCAAGGAGACAGTTTTAGTATTGACCGAGCATTCTACATGGAGACCGAGTGAACAATCACAGTATTGACCGAGCATCAACAATTTTATATTTGAAGAGAATTTAATTTTGAAGCTGAAATTGTTGAATTCTTGGATTATGTAAAATGTGTTGACTTTATTTATTGATTTTTTGGAAGCATTAAATGCTTTGTAAAATGTTTTATTGTAAATCTCTGAGAGATTTGAGATGATTCTACAAAAGGAGCTGAAGAACATAAAGTAGGTAGATTCAATGAATCTAACCTAACCCTAAGATCTATGAATGAGATTGAGTAGAAAGAGATGAGTTAACCTAATTGAGGAAAATATAAGGGAACTTGAACATTGTGATATGTATGCACATGGTGAACAAAGAATTCTAGAAGAGGAAAGTTTTATTAATTGAATAAGTAGAAAAGGCTAAAGGAGAATGGTGGTGATTGCTTGAAGAAAAGTTTTGAGAAGATCAAAGATGGAAATGGAAAAGTTTCAAAGTCAGTAAACCAGCATTAGTGTATGGAATCATATCTGATATTTGCAAAGTGAATTGTATATTTTTCAGATAATACTGCTGCTACTTTCTAACCATTGTAACAGTCAAAATCCTTTTAATAGAGGTTGACCTAAAAGTCATATGTTAAATCCTTTCAACAAGGTTGCATTCTAATGGAGTGTATGTAAGTCCTATGACTAGGCTCACTTTTAACAGGGTGATTGAAATCCTTTAACCGGGTCACATTTGATAGTGTGTATTGTAACCTTTGATTTGGTTAGCTTTTTACTAAGCTCACTTCAGAAGAGTGAAAATAATAGTAGCATGTTACAAAGTGGTTTTCCCAAATTGGGTTTCCACTATAAAACCTGGTGTTTATACTTGTGTGAATGTTTAGATCTAAACATTGTTATGTTTTACAAGTTAAGTTACAACTAGGTAGTGGACTGCGTTGTTAGATGTTTCTATTATTGAATTAGTGATGACCGAGTTTGTTTTGGTTTTGGATCTGATTTAAGGATAATTTTATGAGATTGTTTTATACATTAGGACCTGAGAACAACTGATTCACCCCCCCCCCCTCTGTTGTTCTAAATCATATTAACAATAATCTATTGAATATATCAATGAAGTTTGTCTTCAAAACCTATAGATCATTTGCCCAAATTTTATGTAAGTTGTTCATGATCAAGATGTGTCCATGTAGTTGATGAGCAGTCTCTTCCTATCCATCTATAGTGCACATACTAGGGTAGCCAAAACCCATTCTTCCTCTTTCACTCTTTGTTGTTAAATATCCACAATATGAATCAATAAATTTTGTATTTAAAACAAGTTAGCTATTTTCTTGTCCTATTCATCTCTATAAAACTTAATTTTATGGCTTATTAGACTAAATTGTACTCCAAAAATGGTTATTGAACTATTGATAGGATCAAAATTTGAAATTAATAACCTTATCTCCTATTGAGATTCACATCTCTTCCTATCAACATCATTCAAAAATTGTGAAAAATATTATGTAGAGGTGAGAATTTTACCTCCTTTAGTCAAAGCTTCTTTCACTTTATTTATTGTAGTTGTCAAGTTTACCTTTTCATAGGCAATGGATTGAACTATTTTCTCAATCCTCTTTTTCTCATAATCATTCTCTATTTTCAAATTAGTTGCATCCTCTAAAATTTTCATTTTCTCTCTAACCCAATTTTTCAATTAGTGCAGCCTTCTCATAAAAATCTATATCAGGCACTAAGTCAGACAAAATGTCACTGGCATTTAGTATTAGTTGCCACTCTTGTTTCAATTTTTCCTTCTTAGCTATGGACTTAATTTTATTTACAATATCCATTAGTTATTTTGGGCTGATTGTACTTATATCAATTTTCTCTTTAATAGAAGGAATATCTTCATCTATTTCAATGAGATTTGAAGACATAGACCAAATAATGGTTACCTTTCTAGTCTCCATGTTTTCACTCTTCTCCATGTCTACATTTTTTTCTTCTTCATTTCTACCTATTGTCTCCATTGTTACTAGTTCAGGTTGCTACTCAACTCATTATCTTAACCAAGTCCACTATCCTCTGTCTCTTTCTCTATTTTCTCTAGTGTATCCTTTTGAACTTCTAGTGGTTCCTCTTTTGTGTCCTTTAGTTCCTCATGAATCTCCTTGACCAGGACATCACCTATAGTATCCATTGTTTCGTGGGGCTAATCTAAAATATCATTATCAAGTGTGACCTTAACACCATTTATGGTCCACCCGTCATTTGTAAGAGAAAACACTTCTTCTTCCTCACTCTCTTCTCCTTTCTCTACTTCATCCTTCTTCTCCTCTATAAGTCCAAAATGTTTCTTCAAAATATTTTTGTTTCATCCTGTACTGATTGAGAGTCACCAATCAATAGTCTCATAACTCTTGTTTTAGTCTTGAAAGCTGATCTAAATTTATCAAATATGTATTTAATATCTTATTCATTTAGCTCAAGATTTAAGTGCATCAAGACATATTTAATCAGTTCTTTGTCTTACTTCAAATATCCCTTCCATCTAGCATTAACTATGTTGTATAGGGAAGTAGGAATTTGTCCTTGTAATTGCATAAGAACTTGACCAAACTTATTCATACTTTCTACAATAGCATCTTCAACTTTCCTTTGATTTTCTTCATTAAACTAATTGTAATAATTTTTAACACCACCAAGTATAACCCACTTCTTGACTTCATTAATAATTTTATCAATAGGGATATACTTCCTAATATTAGAATTAATAGTTTTAGTGGTGGGAGCACCAACCACTTTGGATTTCTTACCTTGTGCCTTAATATCTCTCTGAAAATCCTTAAAGTATCCCCATACTTTCTCTGAAAACTAATTTCCAAGCATCCTAGAACAATTCTCCATTTGAACTACCACCGTTGTACCTTCTACCCAATTAATCGGTCCAATGCTAGGAAAGAAATTCTAAAAATAGAAAAAAAAACCTACAAGTAATTGACTGTACCTAAACACTTGTCTTTTTTCTTTCTTTATCTTCTCCATGTTTAGAAAGAATTGGTATCTCATCGTGCTACACAAATCATACGTTTCATTCTCTTTTACCATCTTGTATGGACTATGAATTGTTGTGGTAATCGCATTATTCATTTTTCTTGAATAGAATACTTTGTATCCAACTACCTAGATGTAAACCTCACCACTTCATTTGTGATACCATTAAATGTCATCACTCGCTTGTCCCATTTGGATTTTTTTAGTTATGTGACCACATCTTGTGGAATAGATATAAGTTGTAGTATCTCTATGGTAGCACATAATCCTATCACAGAATGCATAGATTCTTTTTTAATATTATATGGTTGATCCAACCATACAAACTTATCATGCACCCTTCTCAGCACATATCTAATATGTTCTTCTTCAAAGTATGTAGGAAAGTGAACTACAATCTCAAAACCTTTATCTATGATCACTTTTTTCTCATCCTTCAGTACCGAACCCTTGCATAAACCTCTGTAAAGTGATTATATGTGGGTTTCTCCTAGGTCTTCAAACTTACAATGAATATAGGATCTAACTGTTAGGATTAAGTAATACTAAGAAGGGGGGGTGAATCAGTATTATAGCACTTCGATTCAAAACTAAACCAATTGCAAATAAATCATATGAATTTTGAAATGAAAAGAACATAAACACATAACACATAAATCATAACTCCATTTTTTTTTGAGGAAACCCTGGCCAAGGGAAAACCCCGATGGAGATGGTACCCACAACTATGCACTAAAATATAGAATCCTTGGTAGGAGATCTAGCCCTGTTAGGAGTTGAGCATTACAAAGTACATTTTCTTGTTAGAGGAATGGAAACCCTTGTAGGGGTAAAAAAAAACCCTGTTAAAGGTATACTGAGCTTACAACTCTTACAATCAATAATTCAGTAGTAAAAGTGTTCTCCAAGAGTGAACAATACAAGCATCTGCTATGCTTTGATAGTTCTAGTTATAGCTCTGTTAATCTTTGATCTCACATCTACTATCAGTCATCACTAATATCCCAAATTTTCATCCATCATACATACATGTTTGTCACATAGTTTCACACTTATCACTTCCACAAAATACTCTATACTTATATTAATTCTAACGTCTAGTCGGCTCTCAAATACACCACAAAACATTATAATTACTTATAAAAATAATAAATATCGAGTCGATGATCTTATATTACCAAAGTGTCAGCAATATACAATCTTCATTTGACTTAGCACATTACCATTCCATCTTGCCTTCCATTAATCATTGTGATTGTTTATATGCCATGTTTCACTGTTCCTTTGTCTTCGCATACCTTCATGACATTGTAAATTACTGATATCAACATAAAAACATATGTGATCTTAACTAAAGATCATACAAATCACAAAATGTGTTCCTCTAAGTTCACAAGCCATAACATATCATATATCACCTTATTTGACCAAAACAGTACTACAGTATACTGTAACTCTGATTCAATACTTAGTCATTTTCATGACTGTGTCTTCAATACTTATACTCACTTCATGTGATCACTACAACATAATTTTTACCATAAATGAAAACCCTTAAGTGATCCATAGTTCTCTCAAAACATCACTTGCCAACAATCTCTCCCTTTGGCATTGATGGAAACACTTAGCAAAAAATGACTAAGTGTCAAAATACTAACTTCCTTCTACTGCTATATATACATATTCTCTCTCTTTTTTTATTTACAATTTATTTTTCTCTCTCTCTTTTTCTTCTCATTTTTATCTTCTCTTCTTTTATTTAATACTTTTTCCTCTTCTCATTTTTCTCTTCTCTTCCTCTCCCTTTGACATCAATGGCAAAGGTGCTTACAAAATTTACAAATCTTAAGCATATGAGACTTTAGTGCTTGCTCACTAGATTTAGAATGTCTTGGAAGGAATCTTCCAAGGTCTTTACTTCGTCAGTCCATGACTTAATCACTGATTAGGATCGGTCCATTCAGTGCATAAGATGTAATCTATGTTGCCTTCAGCTCATTGGGTACAGAGTTCACCATTGATCCCTCAATCTTGTCCATCTCTATGAAATGAGCTTCAAGAATTAATAGCTTGGGAGTGATTAAACTCTTTAGAAAACTAAATGTTTCCACTACTCTCCCTTTCTTTGTATTCAAAACACTTATCCAAAATTTTGGATGAATGCTTGTCCATTTCTGATATAGATTGTGAGGAGGTTTCACAACTGTCCATCATGCTATCTAATGTAGCCCTTTCCTTGGCTAAGATATCTTCTATATTCTTAACATGTCTAATAGGATTTATGCAATAGCTATATACCTTTCTTCCTTGTGCCACACAGCTTTTGGATTTTATTGTAGTTTCTTTTAGAATGCCTAAGTCCCATGAGATAGATTGGTAGACTTCTTTCAACTTCTTTTTAAGGTATATTTTCTCAGCTTTATCCTCTGTAGTCTTCAACAATGACTCAAAATGGCTGTCAAAGTTGTTCAATTCTATATTCAAGTTCTCAACATCATCCTTTCCTTGAAATGTGAGAGGTGTAGGGAGTATTTTACTCATAGTCTCTACTAACCTAGAAATCACCTTGACCTTCTTATCCCCCTTTTGTTTTGACCTTTCCTTTGCCTTAGCAAATGCCATGAAAGATAATCTCGCTAGCTCATCTTCATCCATGCTTTCCACATCAATGCTCACTGGTTTGGCCATACTTTCCAAAAATAAGGTGAAGGGGGTATCCGGTTCTTGTTTAAGCTTAACTCTTACCTCTTCCTCTTTTTCTGCTCCTATCTCTTCTTCCCAATTTTCCTCTTTCTATTTCTCCTTCTCTTTTTCTTTTTCTTCCTATTTTTCTTCTATATGTTCTTTCTCTTTATGTCCTTCCTCTTCTACTATCATCGCACTGTCCAGATTTCCTTGAAATGGATCATTTACATCAAGTGAGGTGTCAAGTGATATAGGCACACCAGAAATGAATAATTCTAGTTGCTTATCATCTTCACTTGATTTCACACTCTCTTCAATTATCTTAGAGTTTTCTCCCATTCCTAAAGGTGTAGGCTTGGTAACTTTGGGAGGTGAAGTCTTATCAGGCATGTCGCTCATAAGAATTTGCTCCAATGCCTTTTGTGTGTCTTCTATTACATCATCATACTTTCTTGTCATTATCTTCACAAGTCTGGCCTTGGTTCTCAATAGAGGTTTGAGTTACTTGATGATTCTTTCCCTTTCCTATATTGAGACTACATGCAACATGTCTTCAATAGCCTTATTTCTTATAGTCTCATCCTCTGAATGTGCGAATTCTTTTCTTATTTCCAACTTTCTATACAAGTCTTTAGGAATACTAGCCTCAATTTCTAATAGATTTTTCTTATAAATTAGCAGGTGCTCAATCACTATATCTTCAATCACTGCTTGATTATCAGGGTCATATCTCTGATAGTACCTATTTAGTATTATCAAGTTTCCATCTCTGATTATCCTCTTCTACAACATCTTAATATCTGGTTTCCACAAATCTTGTGGTTTCTTCTTTTCTTCTTTTTCCTCTTTCTTATCAGTCACCTTGTCCTCTTTCTTCTTTATTTCTACTACTACCTTTTGTTTCTTAGGGATGCTTGGTTTGTTAGATCTTGTAGATCTCCTTGGTTTTTGATTATCAAATGGTGAGGAAATGATATGCTTCAGGGTCTTTTATCCATCACTAGTTGAGTAAGTGCATTAATCACAGTTAGCTCAACTTTGCATGTTGTCTAGTCAACATAAATCTCATGAACATAGGATATGAATCTCCAAGTGTTGCAATCACAAAAATAATCTCCATAGTGTTTGTACACACCATATCTAAGCTTGCATGAGCTTGTTCCACATAATCAGGGGCTGGATATAATCTGTTATTTGCATCCAATGCTCCCCCCTAAGGCCATGTGGTCTTCTAGGTTGATGTAGCAATGTTAACATCATGCAAAGACATAGTAGTATCTACTATCCCTCCCTAAACCAATGCCTTACTAAAATATTTGACATTCCATATCTTCTCATCATCTTCATTTTCTAGTTTCTTGAAATGATTCTTGAACTCATCCATGTACTCATTAAGACTTTTACCACTATCACCAATATTATTCTTTATGACCACAGGTGGTGGTCCTCTTCTATTGTTCATTCCATTATACCTGCAAAAATTTTCTATGTGTCCTAAGTTGTTTCATTTTAAACATGTAGGTGGTATTCTATCCTAATTAACTTGCAACTTACAATATCTTGTAGTATGCCCAAAGTTATTGCATTTGTAGCATGTGATCTTCATTGTTGATTATTCTTTGAAGTAATCTTGTTTATTTCTATACTGATCAGGTTTCCTATATTCTACCTTTTTCTATCCATATGCATAATATTTATAACAATAACCAGTAAAGGGTTTGAAAAAATGGTTACCTCTACAATCTCTTTTCACGTGTCCAATTTTTTTGCATCCAAAGTATCTACCTCTGAAAGGTTTGATATGATCTCTAGGTCTCTCACGAGTAGGTCTTTCTTCAGTCTTTTCTTCATGTATTTATTCATGAGTTTTAGAACATTCTCCTTCATTGTATCCAACTCAAGTCATGTCTCCTTTAGGTTTCTGTCTTTCTCTCTGTTCATCAATCTTATCACTACTCATATGTAATTTCTCAATGTGTAACTTGGATTTAGTGATTTCACCTTTAATGATCTTATTTTATTTCTCCAATTCCAAGCATTTGTCCTTCTAGTGATTAAGTTATGTTTTCATCTCTTTATATGTATATTTGTTTCTTTTAGAGTCTCTTCAACTTTGTATCTTGCATCATTTTCATGTTGAATCTCTTTAATCATTAGAAGATTAATTTGTTCTTTTTATTGCTCTAGCTTCTTTACTTGGTCTAATGTATCATTGTCTGAATCCTCCTTGATCTTATCCATAAGGTCTTGTCTCTGACTTCTTGAAATTTCAAGTTGTTCCTTTAGTTTCTTAATGAAACCTTATGCTATTCTTAATTTTAATTTTAATTTACCATTCTTAGCCTTTTCTTTGTCTAGGTCATCAAGTGCTTCTTCAAAGTTCTCTTACAAAATTTCTAAATCCATTCTGATCTCCCTTAAGCTATTAGGTTTCTCTCCAAGGGCCAATAACTCTGATACCGATTGTTAGGATTAAGTAATACTGAGAGAGAGGGTGAATCGGTATTACAACACTTCAATTCAAACTTAAACCAATTGTAAATAAACCATATGAATGCTGAAATGAAAAGAACATAAACACATAACACATAACTCATAGCACCATTATTTTTTTTTGATGAAACCCTGGCCAAGGGAGAACCCCGATGGAGATGGTACCCACAACTATGCACTAAAATATAGAATCCCTATTAGGAGATCTAGCCCTGTTAGGAGCTGAGTATTACATAGTACATTTCCTTGTTAGAGGAATGGAAACCATGTTAGGGGTAAATAGAAACCCTGTTAAAGGTATACTGAGCTTACAACTCTTATAATCAATAATTCAATAACAAAAGTGTTCTCCAAGAGTGAACAATACAAGCATCTTCTATGCTTTGATATTTCCAATTATAGCTCTGTCAATCTCTGATCTCGCATCTACTATAAGTCATCACTGATATCCAAAATTTTCATCCATCATACATGCATGTCTATCACATAGTTTCACAATTATCACTTCCACAAAATAATCTATACTTATATTAATTCTGCCATCCAGTCAACTCTCAAATACACCATAAAACATTATAATTACTTATACAAATAATAAATACTGAGTTGGCCATCTTATATTACCAAAGTTTTGGAAATATACAATATTCATCTGACTTAGTACATTACCATTCCATCTCGCCTTCCCTTAATCATCACGAATGTTCATATGCCCTGTTTCACTATACCTTTGCCTTTGCATACCTTCATAACACTAAAACTTACTGATATCAACACCGAAACATATTCCATCTTAATTGAAGATCATACATATCAAAAAATGTGTTCCTCTAAGTTCACAAGACATAACATATCATAGATCACCTTCGCTGACCAAATCAGTACTGTAGTATACTGTAACTCTGATTCAGTACTTAGTAATTTTCATGACTATGTCTACAATACTTATACTCAATTCATGTGATCACTAAAACATAAGTGTTTCCATAAATGACAACCCTTAAGAGATCCATAGTTCTCTCAAAACATCACTTTTCAACACTAAGATCCTCCATATGTATTACACCATAGGGCACGCTAGTTAGGACACCCTTTGGATCAATTTCCATTGATTTATCACGATGTCTCTTGAACACTGGCCTAGGTTTCTCTATGATTTTGACAATAATGGGAGTATCCATTTTGAAAATAATGAATTTAAGATTGGGGATCCAATAAAAATATATTAAGTTACTACACAATAACTTATGCAAACCCTCACAATTTTCTTGACCTAAATCACTTCAACACTTTTTGCAGTCACTTCAATTGCTGACAATCTAGTCTCACATTTCTTCTTTCACTCCTAACTTAAGCTCTTGAATGTGTGAGTGTAAAATAAGACTTAAAATCACCTTTGATCTTTTACCACACTCAAACATTAAATGCATCATGGGTTGACAACAAAATAACATATGTCTCCACAAATCTTTTTAGCGGTCAACCAAAACTTCATTAATTCTACCAAAACTTTATGCAACACTTCAAGACAACCAAATGCATCTAAATATGCAAATAGAACTTACCGCACATACATCTAGGGGTCTTCAATGGATTCAACAATTTTTTCTCCCACTAAGTCAAAGATGACTTATTTTTATGATGAATTTGATCACTGTTTTTCATCCAGATTTGATTCATCTTCCTTCTGGTCTCTTCAAAATTTAGAGTCTACTTTCCTTTTTTCCTATCAAACTGATTAACCAGTTGATTCATCTTATTATTCTTTGATCTTCAAAACCTAGCAATGTGTCCTATCTTATGATAGTGATAACATGTCATATCAGTCGATCTCCAAGGACCCACATTACCTCTATTGGTCCTCAATTTGTAATTCATCACCATGTAACCATAGTTATGAAAAATTGATCATGTAGCATCCCACATGTTCTCATTCTGATAGGGACTCTTTTGGTTGACTAGTGACCATTGGTTGTTCACTTGTGTCCTACACTCATTATCGCTATGACCATATTTGTTGTAATTATAATAATAACCATAAACCATTCTTGGTCTAGCATTAGATCTAAAGATTTGAATACAATCTGATGTTCTTGCACACATTAGCAATATGTCAAACCTTATGAGAATTGAAATAAATTGGTTTATGGGGTTTCTTACCAAATTTCCTTTGGTTCACCTTAGGTGCAAATTTTTCATCTTGTATGGCCTTCTTGGTACTTGAAGATTCACCAACCTCTTAACTAGTGTAGCCTAATCCAAAATTCTCTCCATGCATACTTTGATTCTTGTGTTGTTCATCAAGTATTTCAGTACACTTGTTGAATTTATTGAGAAAATCACTTGTATTCTTCAAATATCCTTTCAATTTATCATTTTCATATCTCAAATTTTCATTCTCCATTAGGACTTTTTGATTCTCTTCATTTGTGTCATGTAGTTGTGCATGCAATGTTACAAGCCCTTATTTAAATTTTAATATTTCATCCACCTTGGCTTTAAGGGATTTATCTTTAGCTTGTATAAATTCCTCTGCCATTTTACTTGCTACTTCTGCAGTCTTCCTTGCTTCCATTTCTTCACCCATGCTAATTGACAAAGCTTCTAACTCTTTTTTTAATGTTTAGTCGATGTCACTAGTGTTTCCTCTAAATCTTCAATTGTACTTTAAATCATCTTACAGGATCATAGAAGTAGGATAATATGAGTACTCTTTAGATTTTACCTATCCAATCGCACCACTAGACCAGTTCATATCATCACCACACACCACATTCACCACGACTGACTATGTTATCCACAAAAACTTTGTATACTTAGAGAAATCCTTGTACGATCATCTTCACCACCGATATGCTATATTCATTCATCCTAAAATACTTTTTTTCCAGCAATGACAACACTCCAACATGCATCCCATGAAAACAATCTCTCCAACACCTTCATCAAATGCCAACAATATCTCCATCTTATATGTATATCCATTTGAATAAGAATGGTGAAAATTACATAAGAGTAGAAAAGCATGTGAAAGTTTCAAGAAAAAATGGATGAGAGGGTGTCTTTTCAAGATGCTAATGAAAAGACATTAGAGACTTTGAAAAATGTGGCAAATTTCCTTCTACTATTTAAGAATCAAGTTTATTATATGCATGCTAAAGTTGTAGAAATAGAATAAAAGCTAACCAAGTGCAAAATAAGGCTCATTATAATGAGAGGCCCTAATCCTAAATTACTGGTGCTAGTTATCACTAAATACAAGGCATATAGAGTGAAGGTATTGTAATTACTAAAAAATGGTCTAGTAAACTTTAAGCCCCTTTCTAAACATTAAAATATAAATACTAGACTAAATCTTGTGCTTAATTAATTTTGCATATTTATTTAATCTCTTATTTCTTGATCAAATCATCAATTTATCATTTATTTGATTATATCTTAAAGATTGACCACTTTATCCTAAGCTTTATTTAATTAAGAGAACATGCCCCCTTTTAATTAACCAAAAATCCCTTTTAAATAAATAAAAAATCTTTTAAATAATGGAAACCACTTTGCTAAAAATAATAAATAAATAATATAAAGAAAAGTGCACTTTCCAATGAGATGGAATCTTTTGACTTTGGAAAAAGGCTTTGCCTCTTTATCTCAACCACTCATTATTTTGCCTCTTAATCATGCCCATTGATTTTGCCTCTTGAGAATCTTGAGCACATGGATCAACCAGGATTTAATCTCCACCCTTGATAATTCCTTTTTGCCTTTTAATCTTGACCGTCTATTTATTTCTAAATCCTTTAAAAGGAGACTCTCTCCTCATTCTTGACATCTCATCTCTGGCATTATCATCATCTCTTGCATTATCATCCTCATAGCATTCTTAGCTTCTTGAGATCTTGAAATTTTATTGTAGGTTCTTGGAGTCTTGGCATCTTAGCATCTTGCAATCTTGCAATCTCTAAGTCTTGCAATCTTGGTATCTTGGAGCTATCACATTCTTATATCTTTCAAATTGAAGCATTGCATCATCATTATCATTTTCTTTCTTGCATCTAGCTTAATCCATCTAACTTAGATCTACTTTTCTTGCATTCTTGCATATCATTTTAGCTTAGATCTTGCATTTCATCTTAGATCTAATTTTCAGTAGCATTTGAATCTTCTATTTCATGGTGCATGCAAGAGTCTTTCTTTAAGGTTCATTTGAGAGCCATCATTCATAATATCTACATGGTTCTTGCATGTCATGGATAGGAAGCTATAAGCCGCTTCTTGAGATCTCCTTCTTCATGGATTCCCTCAAGTGTAATGGTTTATATAAGTGACCTCACTTTTTAGCTAACATTTTTGGCACCCATCATGGGGCAAACCCATGAATTTTTGGATATTCACTTAGGTTTTTAATGCTAACCCTTGTGCATGTTGAGTTGAAGGCAAAAACCCTAGGATTTTCAAATATTTGATCATATCTCACAAACAGCTTGGATTTTTGGTCTAAAATTGTTTTTGCAAGTTTTTAATAGATAAAAGGTGTCTCAGCCCGAAAATCAGATTTTGCTGATCATTTTTCCATTATTTATAAATTTTTATTGATTTTTCATGAAATTTCATTTCTGGTCACAAATTATCATATTTTTTTGAAAATTTTACATTTTCAGAAATTTCTTAGAATTATAAAGGGGGTTACTTTTTTGTGTTTTTAATTTAGGTGCTATGATATAGCTCAAATGGTCAATTTACAAAAACTAGTCTGTTTTGGTAAAATGGGTCTCTAGGGCACAAATTAAAAGATATTTCTAAAATTTTTACATTTTTGGAAAGCTCTCAGATTTTTAATCAAGGTCTTTTCTTTGCATTTCTATTTTTGGGCCTGAAATTATAGAGAACAAATTAGATCTTGTCGACTGTGTCAAAAGAAAAAAAAATTGTGATGAGCTTGCACTTTATTTGCACATAGTTCAATGCATGATTGAGATTTCTTACAAGTATTTGATATTTCCTATTTTCTAACAAGTGTTTTTTTAGGGTTATTTCTTTTATTTGTATATTTTTGTGCCCTAACTTGTGGTTTTGTAGGATTTGCTTTCCAAAAAAATTGTATTGCTAAGACAAATAACAATTGAGATTTTGTAAAATTGCGTTGAAGGTATGTAACTAGATCTTGGCTCTTTTATTATTAGATATTGTGTGTCTTCTCTATCATTATATCATTTTTTATAGGAAAATAGCTTAATTAGGTTTGTTTTGGTAAATGAGCATGTCCCTTATGTGCTTGGGAGACACTATGGAGTAGGAGACTATGCTCTTTTCCTTTTGGAAAATCAGAAATCTAGACCTCCATTAGCTATCCTTTTACTTTCTTGCATTTACCTTTAGAGGGCCTACCAAGAGAGAAATCTTTTGGGAACAACCCAAGTGGGTAACAAGCGAACTTGGCTACTCCATCCCACTATAATCAAAAGCTTCCTTCAATCCAAAGAGAGGGGAGACTTGGCTATTTTCTATTCCTAATGCTTCTTCATGTGTAGGGCCTAGTTGCCTCAATCTTGCTAATCAAGACTACACTTGATTGGGTGCTTGTAGGGCCATCTTGGTCTCAATCTTGTTTACAAGACTACAAGGGGAGTATGTTCATCTTGTATAGGGCCGAGAGGTCTAAATCTTGCTTGCAAGACTATACTTTTTGGATGCTTGTAGGGCTATAGGCCTTAATTTCTTTTGTGAAATTATAGGGGATAGTCATGAATGAAGTGTACTAAAAAACTTAAGTTAGAGGCTACCCTTTTGACCAAAATTATCATAATCTTTGTGCAAGGACCGATCCAAGTGGTTTCCCAGATCACCTCAAGATTAATCACCATCTGTATTCCTTTGGGATACCAAGTTGTGGGCAACATTTTTTATACTAACCTTAACCTTAGGTAGTTCTTGCTTGATGTGTGTTTGATTTGTGCTAGACCTGTGGAAATCTTTGTGAACATACACTTGATGTTATTGGAATATTGCAACCTATCTTTAGACTTCACAATTTCTTGTATCATGCAAGGTTGCTTTGCCCCTTGCTTTATTATTTGAAGACTACTCTATGCATCACATTTGCTTTAAAAACTGGATCTTGAAATTCAAACTTGTTTTCAAAAATTCAAAATTGGAAATCATTATCTTGATATCACCTGTAGTAGTGAGAAATATCATATGACAGTCTAGAATATCATCGCTCCTAAAATAAATATCATCTTATCTCAGTTGGCTTGCTCTAAATTTTCTCTTAGTTGTCTTAGGAAGCTTATACTTGACTACTTCTGGTATCTTGGTCCAAAACTAGCACATTAGGAATTGCATTTAGCTAATGAAGATCACTTGTATCTCTTTACTACACTCTTGGTTAGTGAATGGTTCACTAGTCCAATCTTTTCATAACATTTCTTTTGGATGCTTTCATCTTAACTTTGCTTTCTCACAAGTGTCGCACATAGGGAAATATACCCGTAGCTTGGGCATCTTGTAGTAAGTTATCTTTACTATCACTTTTACACTTTGGACAAGTGGACACTTTTCTTACCTAGCTTGAAAATCAAGTCATTCTAAGTCATCCTTATTATCTCTTGGCAATCTTCTTTCACGCTGGTTAGGAATCATGAATCCAAAAATGTACACTCAAGAAGAAGAGAGAGCTATATCTAAGAAATTTCAGTCTTTGAAAGCTAACTTCGATAGATTAAAGACAAAACATAAATATTCAAGGTTCAAAAGGTACACTAAGGAAGAAGAGAGAGAAATGGAAGCCTTATTTAAACAACTCCAATCTTTGCAATCTAGACTCCAACACTTGAAGAAAGAAAAAGATACATCCTCTAGCCAACATTCTTAGAAATTAATCTATCCTTTATCTGAATCTTGTTCAAAAAAGGACATGTCACACTCTCACAACAACTCTATCTTTGAGAAACATCAAATTCCTAACAAAAAAATCTTGGATCGAGAATATCTTTATGACTAACCTATCTTTGCTAAAGAGAATGAACAAGCAAAGTGAATCTTTACTTCTTTGGGAGAATCTTATGAATCAGCATTGGAAAAAATCCTTGAAGGAATTCTCATCACATTACCTCCAACTACTTCAAGAGGAATTTCATTCATGCATACTTATTGTGAGTATCATCGAAATAATGAACATAAAATCTCAGATTGCATGGAGTTGAAACACAAAATCTAATATTTCATTGATGATGCCATAATTGGTGTTGACAATCATAATGACTTACCTAATGAAGATACTACTCTCAAGCCTGATCAAAATCATGAACCCATGTCTATTAATGGTTCTCATGCTGCATCTACCTCTTCCATCATGCCTTCATCTCCAAAAGAAGAAAATCCCTCCAAAATTCCTCTATTAGACAAAGAAATTAATGCTTTTCATGCTACCTATGCATATCCTCAAGGGCTACCTCTAAAAGAGATTGAAGCTAATATAGATTTTTCTACAAGTCCCTTCCATGCTTCAAAGGTCATATATCCCAAGATTCCTTATACTTCAACACCTAACATACCTATCCTAAATGTCCCTTCATCAATCCTTCATCAATCCCTCACACATATCCAAACTCCTACCCTGTCCCTAGAAGTGGTTCCATGTCAAGAGGACAATCTTAAGTGTGAAGAAATGAATATCACTAAAGATCAAGATCAAGATATCCTCCATCCTTATCCAATGGTTTACCAAATTCGCATATCCCCCAAGTCTCATGATGATCCACTCATATCCATTCACCTCTTCCAAGAAGATATCCTTTCACCTCCTATATCATATCCATCTCTCAAGAATGATCAATAAACTCCTTCCACCATATCTAAAGAGCTTAATGAAAATTAAGAGAAAATTACTATTCCTATATTATCCAAAGATCCTTTTCAAGATCAAAATACCACAACAAATCCTTGTCATAATCCTTCATCTCTATCTCAAAAATCTCCCATCTTTCCTACTCCTCTGCATAAGAATAAATCCTCCCAATCTTTTATTGCTCCTATCAAAGCTACTCATGAGCCTATTGGTCTAAATATGAATCTTACAGATCAAAGCCTTGGCCATACTACTCACTCTATGGATGCTTATATCCCTATCCACTATCTATTTTCATCTTCCAAATCCATCCTTGGTCCTTATAACCCAAAGATGAAACCTTCACACCTTCCATCCATATTAGGACCTTATGTTCCTCCATCAACTATACCTCATGTTCCTATATTACCTCAAGATCAACAAAGACATGCATACTTGAGAAATTTCCATCCATCTATCCCTCTAAACCCATCATATCAACCTCTTTCATCCACAATTCCCAAGTGTTTTGGAAGAAAGTTGGATGTGCAACATAAAAATCAGAAATACAAGAAACCACTTACATATGAAGATCACCATGTCCTATCTAATCGACATGTGACTACAAAGAAAAATGAAATATCTAAAAGACCACAAGGGTCTTCAAAGAAAAGAGAAAAATAAAAGAAAAATATGGGTTCTTAAATTCATCATGGAAGAATTGTAATCAAAAGTATCTAAAAGTAAAGAAAATTCAAAAGCTATGTGGATTCCCAAGTCTCTCTTAAAGGGCTTGGACATAAAAGAAAAATCAAAGTTGACATTCAAGCTTCCAAAGACTTCCACTCCAATTCCTTCCAAATGTATTGTATCCTCTCCTTTATCCATCTTGGGTCTTTGTATCCCAAGATCCACATCAATTCCTATATCAAAACCTCAATCTAGCCAACTTATTCTCCCTCTAGTTCTTCACTACCCTTCAAGGTGTGTGTGTCAATTTTGATCTTGCCTTCATCTCTGCATACTCCTTCACAAACCTCTCAATTCCCTATCTACTATCCTGCACCTACTTACTATCCTTCCATCTCCTATCCTTACATTCCCCTTATCTCATCTTGTGCATAAATCCTTAGCTATCATTTACCTTATCCTGCATACCTTTTCCTATCATTACCTTATCAAAATCCTTGAGCATACCTCTCAGTGGCCTTGGCCTATCATAGCACATCTTTTCAAAGGAGCATTATCCAAAGAGGATCAGGCTTTACTTCCTCCCAAAAAATGAAAAATGAAAAAATGAAAAATAGAAAGAAAAAAAAATAGAAAAAGTGCCTTGGTGAAAACCTAGAAACAGGCACATTGGTAGCAAAAGTAAAGATAAATAAATTTTTCCTATGGTGAAAACCACTACATTTGGTGCCTTGGACAAGTACCATGATGAAAATTTGGCAAACAGGTGTGATGTGTGGTTCCTCTATCTTGCACTCTACACTTGGGGCAAGATGCATCCACACTAGCTATTTCATATGCACCCATACTTCCTCTTTCACCTTTGATTTTGATAAGGTTGAACTATCCACGAGCATCATATATCCTTCTATTTTCTATCCTTTCCATTAGCTTACTCACTTGCTTCCATCCATGCTACCCTATCATGATCTCACTTATCCATAATTTTCCATCATTATTCCTAAGCAATATTTCCCTAATCCAAAACCATTTAGTTATAATATCTATCATCCTTTATCCTGATTTTTCTATCCTATCACTATCATATCCAATTTACCCATTGGTCTTGATCAAAATGAAGAATATATATATATGAGTCTCTTGACATGTCCACTCTTTGGACCACATGCTTTCATGACACCAGGTCATTATCCTATATTCTACCCAACACCACTTCATGAGCTTACATTGCTATATTTTGTCTTTCCCTAGCTTGGGTATTCTTGACGAGACTATCCTTGATGGTTGCATTATCATTTTGCTCCCTCATTATCTTTTCACTTCATCCATCAACTTGCTAATCCATCCATCTTATCCTATACTGTGCTAGACATTGGAGGCAAACCAATGTGATCTTGCTTGAGAACTGGTAATCTCTAAAAATTAGAAATTGAAAAATGTTCCTAAAAAAAATTCTAAAAATCATATAAATCTCTAAAAAATCCTAAAAATCATATAATATCCTAAAAAAATCATTATCCTGGTAAAACCTGGAAATAAATGCTACTTGTAACATATGGGCTTATATCTATCAGCTTGTCGCTTTGCACTCTGAACCCTTTTGACTTACATCTCCAATCTCCTTGGTTTGGAGTTGATCTTTGTCTAGGGCTAGGGGGCATGAACTGTATTCTTCTTTATTGTGTGATGGTGTTTTCTTAGTAACTCACACCAGTGTTTCTCAACACTACCCCAAATAGTGTTTCTCAACACTTCCTTTGACATCAAGTGTTTCTCAACACTTATTGGATATGATACCTTGAGTTGATGCTTTGTCTGCAAGGCATGAGTCCTAGAGAGTCAATAATTATCTTTATCTTTTTTATGTGCTTAAATTAAAATGACTGAGTTGTGATTAATGATATTTTATTTGTATGTTGTCTATGATTGAAGATTTGCATTGATGTTCCCTCTTTAGTTTCTCCATGATGTTATGACTAGAGGACTAGGGGCATGGGGCATATTTTCTTTGATTTCTTCTTGTGGTGTGATTCCAATGATCTTAAGTTGTCTAATAAACTAGGTGTCTATGATAAGAGCCTCCATCATGATTGGAACGCCACACATACCTTGACCTTCTTTATTCAGACACTTAGGTGAGGTTGGAATTATCTCCTTGACTGTTACATTATGTTTTCTTACGCAAATACCATTTAGGTCATCCTGGACTCTTATGCCTTGATGCTTATGGTTACTTGCAATATTAATTTGGAAACCATGTTCAGGTCATCTTGGCCTTTATACCTCGGTGCTTACATATGTTTCCTACATTATATCTTATATAGATCATATTCACATCTTCATAGCTACACTTGCACTAGTGATGGTTGTATGATCTTGTGATGTCCCTTAATAAGGCTCAATGATAAAAACAAGGACCTATTTATTGACTTTGCAATTTGCACTTTACATTTTCATGGTAGTTTTCATTTTTAGGGTTCATTCTAGTTTGCATATGAGTTAGGAGAGGGTCTCCTTCATCATTATTGGACAACTTTGGTCATCATTTTTCAGCATCTTCGATTCATTTTCAGGATCGAAACTAAAATCCACTTTCATTTTTTATTCTTTTGAGGTTTATCTTTTCATCCTTTGAGGCAAACATTGATCATATTTTTTCCATAATCACTTTCTTTGACCTGATGCTAATGATATACCTTCCTTGTCAACCTTATTCAAACTGGGGAAAAATTTTCATCACTTGGTGGTCTATCTTGGTCTTATGTGCTTATCAATCATCTTGAACCTTATCTTATCTTGATTTGATCAAATCTATATCATTTCTGCATCTCCTCCACCTCATTTCAATTTCAATCCCGAGGGGGAAGGAATAACCTATCTTTCAAAATTTCAAATTGATTATGATATCTTATTGTCTTGAATTTCAATCTCTATTTTAGTGTTCAATTTCTCTTCAACTGTACATTGGTATCTTTTTATCTTTTCTAGTTCTCATTTGATCAAGTTTGGGATTAGTTTCCTCTCTGTGCTTCATTCGATCAAGTTCGGAGTCAGATCTTTATCAGGTATCTTTGCTAGTTCTTGTTTGATCAAGTTTGGGATTAGTACTCTCTCGATGCTTCATTCGATCAAGTTCAGAGATAGATCTCTATTAGTTACCTTGACATCATCATTCTTTGACTCAATGTGCTCCTAGATCACTCACACATTAGTCAAAGAGGGGAAAATGTAATCACACAAAAATGGTCTAGTAAACTTTGAGCCCCTTTCTAAACATAAAATTTAAATACTAGACTAAATGTTGTACTTAATCAATTTTGCATATTTATTTAATCTCTTATTTCTTGATCAAATCATCATTTTATCATTTATTTTATTATATCTTAAAGTTTTACCACTTGATCCTAAGATTTATTTAATTAAGAGAACATGCCCCTTTCAATTAACTAAAATTCCCTTTTAAATAAATAAAAAATCTTTTAAATAATGGAAACCACTTTGCTAAAACTAATAAATAAATAATAAAAAGAAAAGTGCACTATCCAATGAGATGGAATCTTTTGACTTTTGAAAAAGACTTTTGCCTCTTTATCTCAACCACTCATTATTCTTCCTCTTAATCATGCCCATTGATTTTTCCACTTGAGAATCTTGAGCACATGGATCAATGAGGATTTAATCTCCACCCTTGATAATTCATTTTTGCCTCTTAATCTTGACCATTCGTTCATTTCTAAATCCTTTAAAAGGAAGCTCTATCCTCATTCTTGACATCCCATCTCTGGCGTTATCATCATCTCTTGCATTATCATCCTCATAGCATTCTTAGCTTCTTGAGATCTTGAAATTTTATTGCAGGTTCTTTGAGTCTTGGCATCTTAGCATCTTGGAGTTTTGCAGTCTTGGTATCTTGGAGCTATCACATTCTTATATCTTTCATATTGAAGCATTGCATCATCATTGTCATTTTCTTTCTTTCATCTAGCTTAATCCATCTAGCTTAGATCTACTTTTCTTGCATTCTTGCATATCATTTTAGCTTATATCTTGCATTTCATCTTAGATCTACTTTGCATTAGCATTTGAATCTTCCATTTCATGGTGCACCTTGCAAGAGTCTTTCTTTAAGGTTCATCTGAGATCCATCATTCATAATATCTACATGGTTCTTGCACGTCAAGGATAGGAAGCTATAAGCCACTTCTTTATATCTCCTTATTCATGGATTCCCTCAAGTGTAATGGTTTATATAAGTGACCTCACTTTTTGGTACATAGGTACAAGCTTAGGAAATAGAGGCAAATGATGTAGTAGAGTAGGCACAATAAGAACAATGAGAAGTTGAATATGTAAGAGCAGTCATTATTATTTAAGATTTGTTTTATTATTTTTATTTCATGTGTTTAAATGCATTGTTTCTATGGTTGGTATCTCTATAACTATTGGCTTTGGAGGGCCCTTCATCTTAGTTTTTATAATCACTTTTAAATTTTATTTGGAAATAGTCATTTTAAAGATGTCATTATTTTGACACACCTCCACCATACAACACCTTCATGTACCCGATAACATAACTCCACTATATGAAACCCACTAATCTCTCAAAAAAAAATGACTTCTACCTCTTTTATGGCTAAATCTCCTCAACCCTCCACTCATATAGTCAAACACATGACTGTCACATAGTCAAACCCATGAATTCCACTAACACTTTCACTCACACTTGTACATTGTAGTACATATAGATTCCCACTCTTTTATTTCACTCAGTCCTCCTTGTGTAGCACTACACTGATGCAGGGGCATTCTAGGGTACTCAGTGGATCTGCATGGAGGTGTGTTGTTTGGCCGGTATTACTTGGTTGTAGCCTTGACCGATGGTCTCAGTCATTGAAGGAAGATCAATTGCTAAAGGAACTCAGTAATCTCTGGCACTTGGTGAAAGTGTTACTCAATGATGTCTATGGTGCTCGATCGACACTAGTGCTCGAAAATGCTTGGCATGCTTGGTTATTTCACTGGTGCTCGGTAGTTCTGGTTTACCAACTAGAGTTCTATGTGATTTTTTGGGTAGACTTGGTACATTTATTGTTGGTAGCTATTGTTACAAGCTGACATGTTGAATTTAATTATTGTAAGGCTATTTGAGAACCAACTTGTATTGCATTTAATATTTGTTAGGAGGAGTTAATGCTTTCATCCAGCCAACTTGTGGCTGATGATTAGTATTTAGGGAATGTTTGGGTAGTTTTTTTAGGGAGTCAAAGTAGATGACTTAGAGGACTAAGCATATCTAGATGATTAGATAGGAGATTATGATAGCAGATTTGAGTGGCGAAGTTGTGGAAAATATCTTGCATGATCTTGCAGATTAGATTGATTTCTGATAGTTGTTGTAGCAGAGCTAGTGGTTGAGGCTTGGAAACAAGGAGATTGCTTTGAGGCCTTGCGAGCTCAATTTTAGATCTACCTTAGGGTTTTCATTAGTTGCTGATAGTTTTCAGGGCTGAACTAGCTGAGATTGTATTGGATCTATGTAGATCTTGAAGAACTAGTTTTTTATTGTAATTGGCCCCAACCCAAAAGGCCTTATAGTAGGGCATGTTAATGAAAATTGAGTTCAAATATCTTATTGTGTTGAGTTTTCCATTGTGTTGTTTTGAAGCTACAAGGTTGGACTATCCTTAATTGGATCCTCCCTACCTTGGTCTACGTCAAGTGATATCAAAGAAAAGGTTTGATCTTGTTGGAGCGAAGGTTAACCTAGCACGGCTGATCTTGCAAAGTTGATCTTATTGGTGAAGAGATTGTATGATCTTGTTACTGATCCCTGGCATTGAACTTGTGGATCTTGCCTAGTTGTTTGTGCAAGGTGGCAGGTTGAGATCTAACTTGCATACAACTTGGAGATTTCCACAAGGTAGTCAGTGTAGGGTTTGTTGCAGAGGGTTTCTCTTATCTTTAAGGATGTCTCTAAGAAGATTGGACCCTAGAGTGATTGTAGATCTCTGTGATACTGTGGAATTTAGGATTACAGAGAAGCTAAAATTAGATTTCATATCTGAGATGGAGTTGATGAAGAATGACATGGTCACCGAGATCATGAGAGTTGTTTCTGGTGTAACTAAGAATGTTGGTACTCAAGATGGTTATGAAGAAGCTGTTGAAGACTTTGAACCTACTGGTGATGAACTACAAATGATTTAGAACACTGAATGAAGAATCTATGATTTAAGATCACTAAGGAGTTGCTGATTAGATATGCAAGATGATTAAATCAGTATTATGTTGTCAGTGATGTCAACTAGTTTGACAGTACTTATCTTGTAAGTTACTATACCGATACATCTAAAGAAAGGAGAAAGATATGAAGAACAAAAATATCTATATGAGGAAGATGCATATGTCAGATGAGGATAAGGAATACACTAAGTAACTTGTTGATGAGTCTATGACTTGATGATATCGACTTTATTATGTTGCATTCATCTATGATGAAGAATAGAGCAGAAAGACACAAAGTAGTGTTTTCGATAAATGAAACATTCCAGTATACACTGATGAAGTGTAGTGTATACTAAGCACAGTGTTAACTGAGCTTGTGTTCACTAACACATTTCTTTGTTAATCAAGAAAAATAGAAAGGAATTAAATGATTAGTTTAGCCAATAAAGTGATGAGCTGTAAAGTGTATGAAATTGAGGTAATAGATAAGGTTTGTTATGAAGATCGATGGCTAACATAATTCAAGGAAGATCTAATGGAGTAGATTGAAACATGTTACTGACGTATCAGCTGAAGAAGGTTAGAGCAACAAAATCAATGAATAAGATTAAGCGGCAAAATCTGATGGACAAAAAGAAAATGATTTACTCATCTATATAAGAGACATTGGTTTCATTGTTGAATGATGCTGGAAGAAGAAGATACTACAGAATTATCACGTGAAGGAGTTTTCATGCATTTTGATCATACTGGTTAGTGAGAACTAAACTACAAAACAATTACCGAGCTACAAAGAGTAATTACCGATGCACAGTAATTTGATATAGTATTGAAATTAAAGTCATATATTGATCAAAAAGATTTGAATGAGTTGAACATTGATCTGTAAACTACAATTAAAGTTGTTTCAAGGAAGATCATCTACTGTTACATATTTAACCATTGTACATAGTCAAATATCTTAACCGAGTGGACTAAGAAAGTCTTTTAATGTTTCATTCATAGAGTGAACATTATTATCCTGTCAACCCCAGAGTGACTGCTAGTTGGATGATAACTTCTAGTCTAAAATCCTCTAAAAAGGTCACACCTAACAGTGTATTTGTGAACCTTTAACAGGGTTGGGTCTTCACCGACCTCACTTTAGAAGAGTGAGTATTTTTGGGTTACCGGTCCCAGGTGGTTTTTCCCTTCACAGGGTTTCCACATTAAATCTCTTGTGTTATGTGTTGATTGTGATATTTGTTTGTTATCATAGTTTTCATATTACATGTTAGATTTGATTGGTAACTACTATAAGGTTTAAACTGATAATCGGTAAAAACAAAGACAGTGAAAGTATTTTATGTTTACCAAGTAGCAGAAGTTGAAGAATTTGTTTTGGATTATACATTTTGTTTTGGGACACTAGATAATTGATTCACCCCCCTCTCAATTATTCTAACAATTGGTATCAGAGCTGTGGTTGCTTAGAACAAAATTTTGAGGACTCCAGCAAAAAGGTCTCAAGATGTATAAGAGGGAAGTGCCAAGGCTGAACAAAGAGAACTTCACAGTATGGCAGAGCCAGATGAAGTTGCACATATCTGGAATTGGGAATTCTGCACTAGAACTGATGCAAAATGGCTACATTGAACTGACACCAGGTCCCCTGACACTTGATCAACTAAAGGATAGGCATGAACATAATATTACTATGATGGAACTTGTTGTTTCCTATACCAATGTTGAATTTGAAGACATTAAGGGATGCACAACTACCAAAGGCATGTGGGATAAACTGACTCTAATATACAATGGAGATTTGGATGTTAAGAGAGCCAAAGCATAAAGCCTAAGAGGTCGATTTGATGATATGAAGATGAAAGAAGGTGAGAACACTGTGCAATACACAAATAGACTAAAAGAGGTAGTACATGATATTAGAGCATTTGATGGAGTTATTGAGGATGAAACAGTGATAAGCAAGATTCTAATAACTTTACTACTAGTTTATGCAATCAGGATCTTTGCAATTCATGAAACAAGAGCTACATCCAACCTTACTCTTGACACACTGATCGGTAAGCTACAACCTTTGAATTGAATAACTTTGACAATAGTGTTGTACCTTCTATTGAATCCGCTTTCATGTATTCTTTGAAGATTGGTAAATCTAGTAGTAGGAATAGTAAGAATAATGATAGTGATAGTGATAGTGGTACCGATGATGAACTTGATGAGCTTGAAGCTCTTATGGCTAGAAGATTACCCAAAGGTAAAGGAAGATATAAGGGTAAGCTACCTTTGGCATGCTTTAATTGTAAAGAAGTTGGCCACATCATTGCTAGATGTCTGAATAAGAAAGATGATGATAG
The DNA here is from genome assembly GCA_027943335.1 of Chamaecyparis obtusa. Taxonomy (NCBI): domain Eukaryota; kingdom Viridiplantae; phylum Streptophyta; class Pinopsida; order Cupressales; family Cupressaceae; genus Chamaecyparis; species Chamaecyparis obtusa. Next base: position 1,789,495 of record BSBK01007476.1, on the reverse strand, counting down.
ATCCAAAGATTGATCTGAAGGAAGCTATGGGAGAAGAGTCAACAGAGGCTACCGACACAATAATAGAGACAACCAAGATAGCTATGACAAAGGGAAAAAGGTATGTTACATAGCCGAAGAATTTGAATCTGAATTTGATACTGATGATGATGTAGAAGTAGTATTTGTTGCTATGAAGGATGATTTAGAGGGAGAAGAGAAACATGAAGAAACAACACTAATCTCTAAAGTAAGAAGAAATGATACATGGATTATAGACAGTGGTTGTACACATTATATGACTGGTGATATAGAGAAATTTGATCTACTTGATGAATATGATGGAGGATCTATAAGGATGGGAAATGATGCACCTTGTATGGCAAGAGATAAAGGTTCACTGATAATTAATGATAGAATAAAATGTGAAAATGCATATTGGGTAGATGGACTGAACTATAATTTGTTAAGTGTGGCACAGCTGAATAACTCAAGCCACCAACTTGCTTTTGAGATCAGAAAGGTAAAAATATATGATCACGGAGGAAGACTTGTTGGAATCGGTACATAATCCAAAGGTAATCTATTTTATCTTGATATTGATCAGTCTTCTTGTTTATTAATGAAGGATGAAGATGCACGGTTGTGGCATAAATAGTTATGCCATGTGAATTTTGATAACATGATCAAGATTAGTAAGAGGAAAAGAGTTAGAGGGTTGCCTAACTTATCAAAACTAGATCATGCTATGTGTCATGAATGTCAGAAAGGTAAGATGACTAAGTCTAGTTTTAAAAGAAAAGACTACTCAACAAAGAAGATACTTGAGTTGGTTCATACCGACCTATGTGGTCCTATGAGAACTCAGAGTTATTATGGTGATAGATACTTTATTCTTTTTGTCGATGACTATACTAGACTGATGATAGTTATGTTCTTAAAAGAAAAATCTAAAGCATTTAAGATGTTTAAGTTGTATAAGGAAAAGGTAGAAAAAGAGACTGGAAAAGAATTAAAATGCTTAAGATCTGATAGAGGAGGTGAATTTATCTCTGATGAATTTACTAATTTCTGTAATGAGCGTGGTATCAAAAGACAGGTCTCTCCACCGAGAACACCTCAGCAAAATGGGATTGTTGAAAGAAGGAATAGGTCAATCATAGACTGTGCAAGAACACTAATGCTGCAAAAGAATATTTCTTAGACATACTAGAGGGAATCTTTTAGTACAGTTGTATATGTGCTTAACCGAGTACAACTGAAGAAGGACACAAACTAGACACCCTATGAGTTATGGTTTGGACACAAACCTACTGTAAGTTATTTTAGGATTTTTGGAAGCAAATATTTTATTTTGAAAGATGAGAGAAATGGGAAATTTGATTCTAAAGGTGATGAAGGAATATTCTCAGGATATTCTACTAAGAGTAAAGCATACAAACGTCTGAATAAGGTTACAAATAAGATAATTGAAAGTACTAATGTCCGTGTTGATGAGTTTGATGACAAGAACATAGAGGAAGCTAGAAAGGAACTAGAAGACTATGGTAGATTAACTTACATTGAACATCCTGATTATCTACCAAAGTCGCAACTTGTGATAACTAGTTAGCAGAAAAATAACCATGAGGAATAGGAAAGGGAAACCAATGAACAAGATGGAGCTACTAAGAAAACACATGAACCTAAATAGGATGAACAAGAAAGGAGAAACTAAGTACTGGCTAGTTTTGTTAGAAGACATCATCCTAAGATAAATTATTGGAGATAGATAAGATGACATGCAAACAAGAAGCAAAGCAAGACAATGTACATGTCTAGTTTGTGAATTTGAACGAAAAAATGTGAAAGTTGCATTAGAGAATGAAGAATGGGTTAATGCAATGAAAGAGGAAATAGAAAAAATAGAGAAGAATAAAACTTGGTTCTTAGTACCCCGACCTAAAGATCAAAATGTTATCGGTACTAAGTGGATATTCAAGAACAAACTTAATGAAAATGGTGAAGTGACAAGAAATAAAGCTAGATTGGTATGCAAGGGATATGCATAGGAAGAAGGCATTGACTATGGTGAGATATTTGCACATGTTGCTAGATTGGAAGGAGTTAGAATGCTACTTGCATATGTTGTACACAAAAAATTTAGGGTTTATCAAATGGATGTGAAGTCAACATTTCTGAATGGTATACTTGAAGAAGAGGTCTACATAGAACAACCTGAAGGATTCATTGATCCAAACAATAGAGACATAGTATGTAGATTACACAAAGCTTTATATGGTTTGAAGCAAGCATCGAGAGCTTGGTATGAAAGGTTGCATACTTACTTGTTAAGTATTGGATTTGTAAGAACTAGTGAAAACAACAATTTGTACATGAAAGGTGATACTGATGACACTATTCTTACTGCTGAAATTTTTGTTGATGATATTATTTTTGGAGGTCAAGATCATGTATGTAAATCTTTTGTTGATGACATGAAGAACAAGTTTGAAATGTCTATGTTCAGAGAGATTAAATTCTTTCTAGGACTACAAGTGATTCAGCAGAGTGATGGGATATTCATCACACAGTCCAAGTACATAAAGGAAGTCTTGAAGACATTTGGCATGGAAGATTCTAAACTTGTGGGAATACCAATGACTACTAGATGTAAACTGACAAAGGAAGATGAAACTACAGAGGTAAACCAAACACTTTACCAATCCATGATTGGTAAGCTAATGTATGCAGTTCACAGTAGACCAGATATAGCACATGTTGTGGGAATTGTTGCTAGATTTTTTGCTAATCCTAGAGAATCACACATGATTGCTACTAAAAGGATCTTACGATGACAGAAAAAGCACCACTGGAGGAGTATTCCTCTTTGGTGAAAGACTTGTAACCTGGACAAGTAAAAAGCAGGCTTGTATTTCTCAGTCTACAGCTGAAGCAGAGTATGTTGTTGCTGCTACTAATTACTCAAACATTGCATATATCAAGCAAGTGTTTGAAGGAATGAATGAGGTAATCACAGACCCGATGATTATATATTGTGACAACACAAGTGCTATCAATATTTCAAAGAATCCAGTGATGCACTCTAAGACAAAGCATATATCAATTAAGTATCACTGCTTAAGAGAACAAGTGCAAGAGAAGAAAGTGAAGTTAGAATTTGTTACATCTAAAGAACAACTTGCAAATATCTTTACAAATCCTCTACTGAAGGACACATTTGAATATTTAAGGACTAGACTTGGGGTCCGCCCCCTGTCTACCGGTCACTAATGTGATCTGGATGTTGCATCAGCTTAGACTTATCAAAAGATCACACATGTTGATGCAGCATAGTTCACACTTTGGATAATGTTCAAGGTTGTGATTAAGTTTGAAGAACTGAAATAGATTGGGATATTAGTATACAGAGATATAGAGAATGTATTGAACAATAGAGAGTTACTTAGCTACTACAGAGCTGATTATTTATTTGTTTCTTTGGCATTTTTGTCAAAGGGAGAGATAAATAATATGAAACAATATGCACTGATGAGAACTATCTAAGGGAGACATGATTTGAAAGAAACAAAGCACTGAAGATTAGTTACAGAGAACGGAAGAAGGAATTTAAGAGCTGAAAAGATCATATTTGCAGAATGTCAAAGCTACATTGATAATGATGTTTAGTAATGTAGTGATTAAACATATTAAGCTAGGGAGAGCTTGTACAACATTTGTTCACAGAGCTATAGAATACATGTTTGGTATGTGTATGGTACACTTCATATTACTTGAGTTGCCATCAATGCCAAAAGGAGAGATTAATGAACTACAACTAATTTAGAACATTGAATGAAGAATCTATGATTAAAGATCACTGAGAAGTTGTTGATTAGATATGCAAGATGATTAAATCAGTATTATGTTGTCATTGATGTCAACTAGTTTGACAGTACTTATCTTGTAAGTTACTATACCTATACATCTAAAGAAAGGTGAAAGAGATGAAGAAAATAAATATCTATATGAGGAAGATGCATATGTCAAATGAGGATAAGGAATACACTAAGTAACTTGTTGATGAGTCTATGACTTGATGATACTGACTTTATTATGTTGCATTCATCTATGATGAAGAATAGATCAAAAAGACACAAAGTAGTGTTGTCAGTAAATTAAGCATTCCAATATACACCAATGGAGTGTAGTGTATACCAAGCGTAGTGTTAACTGAGCTTGTGTTCATCGATGCATTTTTTTGTTAACTAAGAAAAACAAATTGGAATTAAATGATTAGTTTAGCTGATAAAGTGATGAGCTGTAAAGTGTATGAAATTGAGGTAATAGATAAGGTTTTTTGTGAAGATCAATGACTAACATAATTCAAGGAAGATCTAATGGAGTAGATTGAAACATGTTACTGACACATCAACCGAAGAATTTTAGAGTGGCAAAATCAATGAATAAGATTAAGTGGCAAAATCTTATGAACAAAATGAAAATGATTTACTCATTTATATAAGAGACATTGGTTTCATTGTTGAATGATGCCAGAAGAAGAAGATACTACAAAATTATCACGTAAAGGAGTTTTCATGCATTCTAATCATACTGGTTAGTGAGAATCGAACTGCAGAACAATTACCGAGCTACAAAGAGAAATTACCGATGGATAGTAAGTTGATATAGTATTGAAACTAAAGTGATATATTGATCAAAAAGATTTGAATGAGATGAACATTGATCTGTAAACTACAATTGAAGTTGTTTCAAGGCAGATCATGTACTGTTACATATTTAACCATTGTACATAGTCAAATCTCTTAACCAAGTGGACTAAGAAAGTCTTTTGATGTTTCATTCATAGAGTGAACATTCTTATCCTATCAACCCCAGAGTGACTGTTGGTTGGATGATAACTTCTAGTCTAAAATCCTCTAACAAGGTCACACTTAACAGTGTGTTTGTAAACCTTTAACAGGGTTGGGTCTTCACCGACCTCACTTTAGAAGAGTGAATATTTTTGGGTTACCGGTCCCAAGTGGTTTTTCCCTTCACAGGGTTTCCACATTAAATCTCTTGTGTTATGTGTTGATTGTGATATTTGTTTGTTATTATAGTTTGCATATTACATGTTAGATTTGATCGGTAACTACTATAAGGTTTAAACTGATAATCGGTAAAAACACAGACAATGAAAGTATTTTATGTTTATGGAGTAGCAGAATTTGAAGAATTTGTTTTGAATTATACATTTTATTTTGGGACACTGGATAACTGATTCACCCCCCTCTTGGTTATTCTAATAGCTAGATCTAGTGGTGATGACCAGAGGGATAGATCTGGTAAAAACAAAACTCTTCGACTGCCTAGATTTGGAGCTTGGTTGAGTAATAGTTACCAAATGGAAGTTTCTACTTTCTTTGGTAATTTGAAGCCCAAGAACTTGATTGATTGGATTGGTGAACTTGAAGATTTCTTTGAGCTAGAATAAATTGAAGATCCTCTCTGGGTTAGATTGGCACAGACTAAGTTGAAAGGACATGTTTCTCTTTGGTGGAAAGAACTACAAAGAGATAGAGAAGATGAAGGTGAAATAAAGATCAATTGGTGTCGGTTGATGGTGACAAAATTGAAAGCTAAGTTCATACCGGTGGACTATGAGCTTGACTTGTTTAAGAAGTTGCAAAATCTAAAACAAAAGGATTTGTCTGTTGAAGATTATACCGAGGAGTTCTAAAAGCTTACTATTCGGTCTGGACATTGAGAGCTTGGTAAGGAAAAGGTAGCTCGGTATGTGAACGGTTTGAGATTCAATGTTCAGGATGAGCTTGGTATGTTGAAGATTGATTCTGTTGAAGATGCTTATTAGTATGCTTTGAAGGAAAAAGATAAGTTGAAGAGGAAACAACATAGCAACTCCTGAGGGAAGGAAAAGATTGATCACTTGGTGAAGGATAAACTGACTAATGCAGAAGATGAATAGAAACCTGTAGAACCAAAGAAGAAGATAGGTAGAGTTATCTTTAAGGGTACTTGCTATAACTGTGGAGAAGAAGGACACCATTCTTTTTAGTGTACACAAAAGAAGCTTGGTGATCGACGAGCTGCTATGATGAATGAGAATGAACCTAAATCTAAGAACTTGCTACTTTGATGAACATTGCTCGATACAAAGGAGGAACCTTATCAGAGGAGTAGCTTGTTCAAGTCTAGAGGTAAACTCTATGATTTTATTATTGATAGTTGTAGTACTGATAACCTTATTGTTGAGGACATGGTTCAAAAACTTGGGTTGAATAGAATGAAGCATCATTGTCCTTATAGGATTGGCTAGTTGCAAGATGTTCATGCTCTAGAAGTAAGAGAACAGTGCTTTATTGATGTTTAGATTGGCCAGTATAAGGATCTTGTGTTATGTGATATTGTGAAGATGAATAGTTATGATATATTGCTTGGTAGACCTTGGCAATATGATTGCAAAGCTATGTATGATTGTGTGAAGAATTTGTTTACTATTTAGAAGGATGACATGAAGTTTTCCTTGATGCCTTTGCTAGATACAATGCTCGGTAGGAGAAGCCTAATTATTGGTATCTGAGTTGAGTTAGTGGATCCTGAAGGTATGGTTGATCAGTGTGAAGGATAGACATGTGTGTTGTCGAGGAAAGACTTGAAGAGGCAGAGAAAGATGAAGTGGAAAAGTATGCAAAGTGAAAAGGTGGAGGACTTGTATGTGAAGAACTAGTTTGGGGTTTATGTGCTAAATCCCATAAGATTTTCTTCTCACATATGAACATCTTTTCAAACTTGGGGTGGCTAATGTAGGGTCATTCTAGGGTACTTAGTGGATCTACATGGAGGTGTGTTGTTTGGCTGGTATTACTCAGTTGTTGCCTTGACCAATGATCTCGGTCATTGAAGGAAGCTCGATCGCTGAAGGAACTTGGTAATCTCTAGCACTTGGTGAAAGTGTTACTCGGTGATTCTTGTGGTGCTCAATCGACAATGGTGCTTGGTGATGCTTGGTATGCTCAGTTATTTCACTGGTGCTTGATAGTTCTGGTTTACCGACTGAAGTTCTGTGTGATTTGTTTGGCTGACTTGGTGCATTTATTGTTGGTAGTTGTTGTTACAGGCCAACATGTTGAATTTAATTATTGTAAGGCTATTTGAGAGTTGACTTGTATTGCATTTAATATTTTTTAGGAGTTAATGGTTTCATCCAGCCAACTTGTGGCTGATGATTAGTATTTAAGGGATGTTTGGGTAGTTGTTTTAGGGAGTCAAAGTAGATGACTTAGAGGACTTAGTAGATCTAGATGATCAGATAGGATATTTTGATAGTAGATTTGAGTGGTGAAGTTGTGGAAAATATCTTGCATGATCTTGTAGATCAGATTGATTTTTGATAGTTGTTGTAGTAGAGCTAGTGGTTGAGGCTTGGAAACAAGGAGATTGCTTGGAGGCTTGCAAGCTCAAGTTTAGATCTGGCTTAGGGTTTTCATCAGTTGTTGATAGTTTTCAGAGCTGAACTAGCTAAGATTGTATTAGATCTATGTGGATCTTGAAGAAGTTGTTTCTGATTGTAATTGGTCCTAACCCGGAAGGCCTTACAGTCAGGCATGTTAATGAAAATTGAGTTCAAACATCTTATTTTGTTGAGTTTTTCGCTATGTTGTTTTGAAGCTACAAGGTTGGACTGTCCTTAATTGGATCCTCCCTGCCTTGGTCTGTGTCATACACCCTGTATGTGTGTGTGTGTGTGTGTGTGTGTGTGTGTGTATATGTATATATATATGTATGTATATGTATGTATGTATGTATGTTACATGCATGTTAGTGAATGGAACTTCTTAGTTAGTGGGACATTTGATATGTATATTACATGGATGTTAGTGAAAGGAACTGTTTGATGCTTTTATGAATTTTGACAGATAATTGAAGACATGTAAATGAAATTTTTCTTTCATTGACTTTGTGTCATGATTTATGAATGGTGATTCCTTGTTATTTTAATTAAAGAAAGATTTAAAATATTAGTTACATACAATACTATGAATGAGTTATCTTTGAGAAAATATTGCAGTATTGTTTATTTTAAAAATGACAAAAATATTTTATGTAAGAATTTGTGATTACAATTCTATCATAATTGTGTGCATTATGTAATGATGTGAATTGTAAATATCACTTTTCATCAATACAAGTCCATTATTAATTATTATGGTTAAAAAATATTAATGTTCTTTGTTATTGATTTACACCAAAAAATTGTCTTTATTATGTATTTCTCATGTTTTAGTTTTAAAAAAATTCTCTATATGATGACACTTTTTTTTTTCTTTCACCTTACAACTACTAGTAGGTTAAGAATGATGACATTCATATAAGCATCCATATCAAAAATAATATATATGTTTACCTTATCTCAAAAAAAGTTTCAAACGAAACCATTAATATCAAAATTGAACATACAAGAATGCTTGTAAAACTCAATAACTGATATTTCATTCAAGTTTTAGGATTCATATGCTAAAACCAAAATCGGGTCTCACTTTTCTTTCAAAAATCAAAGGAGATTTTCAAATTTTTCTACTAATTTTTTCATTTCAAAAGTCTTTCCAAGCAAAAAAGAATAACATGTGTCAATTATAAATAATTAAAATAATCATAAAAATCCATAGTGCCTTTTTAGTTTCCCTATCTCACATGATGTTTGTTGAGTTACTTGGTATTTCTTGTACATATGCAAAGATTGGGTGATGGCTACTAGTTTATCACGATCTATAATATTAACATTTTTTCTTAATAGGGCCCAAAATATATTCCCTCTTTTGATTTATTTGGCTTTTACAATGAAATTTTGATCATGATTCATACACCACATCAAGAATGTATCTATCTAATCCAATTGATTATACTTATCCTTGTTAAATATTTCAGGGTTGGCTATGGTGTCAATATTATTTTATACTCTCCTTTAAGTTCATTGGAAGAGGCAATTTTTGAATTATTCTTCCTTTTTAGTTCACAACCTATATATTTAAACTCTTGTATTTCTTCATTGATCATGTCCTTTTCCTCTCCAAGTAGCTTACTTTGTTTAATCTTTTTTTTTTCTATAGAGACTCACATTTCCATTCAATACAATAGATTCATGTTTTACAAGGAATTTATTTAGATGATGTTATTCCTTTAGTCACTACTACATCAAGTCTCATATTAACAATATTGTGTAGCAACTTGATAGTCTATTTGTGCACCACTTCTTCCATCTTTGCATTAAAATTTATGACAACACATTTCTAGCTACCACCAATTCAGTGTAATATCTACTCATATTATCAATAAAAGAAAACCTTTACCTTTCAAATCCTTAACCCATTTTTGGACAATTTTCCCAAAATAATTATCAATTTGGAATGGACAATCAATTTTTTGCTCGTATTTGTCTTTAGATCTAAGTTAGTGTGTTATCCTAAATTGTAAGCACTTATAATTAGATGCTTGGTAAGGCCCCACTTTCCATCTACATTATGCTTGATCCAAACTTGATTCCACTTTTTATTCCAACATCTACTCTACAATCCCAACCCCTATACCAAATTTTGAGACATTTTTGGGGGGAATAGGTCAACCAAGTCAGCTTATTCCCTGAGGTTTTCCCCAAAATTTAAATTAGGGGCCCATCTCAATGAAGAAATCTAAAATCCCATCAGCCTCCAAGTTTTTAACTTCAAAATGCTTATGAGAGATATATAATCAGCTTACCTCCCATTTAGAGATCATGTAATTGGAATTCAATCTCTCTCCTACAAAATCACATCTCAAGTATTTTTAAATATATTTCAATCATCAATGCATCATTTGAAGGAAACCTTCTCCATTTTAGTAATTTTATCTCCCTCATGAAGGCCAAGTAAATACCTCAATTAAGCAATAATATTATGTTTCCATCTACATCAATTAAGTTTGTATCAAGGCAAGAGTCAATCGAGCATAACAACATTAGAGATTTGACGAGTATTTGTAGATCTATGCATTTGTGAAGGAAATCCTTGATTCTTCTCTACATTTCAAGATCTAAAACCTACATATAACTACATTCAAGAAAATTATAAGTATCTTTATAGGCATTTCAACATCAAGTTTTTTTTTGAAGGTATAATATTTTTTACTTAAAATCTACCCTTTGATTTGCATTAGCAAGATTTCCTTTCATGTATATTTCACAATTTTAAGGTCGATTCCTCAAAAGGGGTTTACTGAGGCAAACCACTTCCTACACAACATTACCTCTCTTTTCTATGTGTAGGAGTAGGTAGTGCTCACATCGAGATTACATCTCAGAAGTTCAAGACCTCATTGACATTGTACAATTGAAATAGTCATAAGTACATGGAACAAGTCAACCAAATTGACCTAGTCCAAGGGACATTTTGAACAAGTTTCTATAGTCCCTCCAGATCCTCTTCAAATTGAATTTATAGGTCATTTGTACTTTTTGGGCTCTATTTCTGGTTAGAAAATTGATCTATCCACTTTTTGTCAGTTTGTGCATCCTAAACCTCAATACTCCTTCCCTTCTAGCCTTCAATCTTTCATTGTCCAATTACATTTACCTAATCAACCCTAAATTATATTTAAGGGTCATTGATCTCACTTAATGCTTAAGTCCTCTTGAGCCTAGTGGGTCATATTCCTTCCAATATAACCAAGGTTGGTTAGATATCATATTAGGGAACCACACTAGAACCCCTTATTATCGCATCCTAACCAAATATTTTATGTTACATTTTGGTAAACTTGGTACATTACATTTCCATTCTCATTTTGTGTCTATATCTTATTTGTATGCATTGCATTTCATTTTATTATATTTTATGTGCAATTATGTTTCCTAAATATCTTAATTTTATTCATGTTACATAAATTTGATGAATAGTTGCATCTTTATTTTAGATTTGCTACTTATTTTAATTATTTTACATTTCTCTCATTCAATACCTTATGCATGAGTGCCATAATTTTATGTCCTCCATATAGAATTCTGGTAAGAAGTAGACTTATGGGTTTCTTTGATCCCAAGTCCTCTATGTTCCCTAGGATTGTTGATGATACAAACATGCCTTCTAATGACATTCTAACTATTGTTGAGAATAACTCTTCTCACTCTTGTCATGATGAAGATGAAATCTTAAGATTTTTCCGTACCCAAATGAAAAAATGTTTCCATGATTTTGAAAATTTTGAGCAATGTTAGGTCAATATCATTCTAATAGGGAAGTCATCTCCTTAGTAGAAATAATGAGGAATTTGATTCATAATGATGAGAAAGGTGTTGATTTGTTGTGTGATATTTCCCATCTTATCAATAAAAATGTTAAACATTAAAGATAATGCTCAAAATATTGGTCTCTATCAACCTAACACTAGTGTTGAGACTTCTATTCTCATTCCTACTTAATTACCTAGTAAACCTACATATACTCCACCTCTCATGACTACATTCCTTTCAAACATTAATCCTACACATGTTAGTCTTGGAAGTATTCCCATTTATATAATTTATCCTCCTACAAGTGTTCCATATATTTTCCAACCATCATCCATACCTACTTACAATAAGGTGTCATTTTCATATTCCAATACTCCTTTCATTTCTCATAATTCTCCAAACCTTTTACACATGTCTTATACCAATATCTCCACTGAATCTACTATCATAAGTTTTTCCCAAATTGTGTCATCCTTGTAAAAAAAATTGCATCCATGACTCAATCCAAATTTAACATTATTACTTGTGACATTGACAGTTCTTTTTCCTTATACATCATTCATGTTGTTATCCCTTAATACATGGAAATATCTCATTTAGAGACTTAAACTAGAAAAGGTGATCCCTTGACTAAAAAACATTCCAAACATTATGTAATGACTTCACTCATGATAATAAACTCATGGATAAATTATTTACTAGAATATTTAGAGATAATTCCTTGCAATGGTATTGTTCTTTGCCTCCTCACTCTATTGAAACATTTCAAAAAAAATCTACTACTTTCATTCACCAATTTCAAACTAACATTGGTCCTAAGATGTCTTTAACTGATTTGATGCATTGTCAACAAGGTTTTAAATAAAAAGTGACTAATTTCATTGGTAGATTTAAATATTTGCATGCTTGGATATCTTATCTTGTGCCTGATATTGATGTTAACCATAATTTCATTTCAAATTTGTAAAAATAAATTAGGGATAAGATATTGCTCTTATAAATTTACTTCCTTTACCCAATTGTGTGGAATACTTTATCAGCCTTAGTTGAGCCAATTCAAGTCCTCCAATCCAATATTTTTTGTTGATAAGAGTGGCATTGCCTCCTAGCCATTCTAAAAGTTTTGAAAAACTAAAGGCTTCATCAAGACCAAAAATTCATGAAACAACATTGATGCACAAGTGGAAACAACATCTAAAGATGTGGCTCCTTTGTCATATATTTTCAAACCATCTCATAATTTTATACCTCTTTCTAAATATTTGCATAATGTGATGTCGAAATTGATTAATGATAATGTTTTAACACTTCCTCTCATTAAACAAATTTATCTATCCAATAAAACATCTCAATCCTTTGATCCCAAAGCCTTTTGTCAATATTATCAACTTGGCCATGATACTCAGAAGCATTTTCAATTGAAATCCATCATCCAAGACCTTTTTTATTATAATGCTATAATTATTAAGGGTGTTAATGATCAAAGAAATGATTCTTTTTCCCTTCCCAATCAAAACTTTCAAATCTATACAAACCCTTTACCTTTCCATTTTACCAATACAATTAATTATACCCATTCTTTACCTTCCTTTTCAACTAATGTTGTTTAGTCTCCCAAATCCATGACTATCAACTCTTACCATATGTATACTGAGGCAAAAAATATTTGTCAACCTTATTGATCAATCCAGACCCAATCGCAAGCCAAAACTTGAACCTTACATTACATTTGATCCTAAGGAGACTATTAGGACACCTAATGATCCCCTTTACATTATTGTGAAGATTAATTGTAGTTCCTCTCTTGGAGTCCTTATCAATCCTACTTTCATGGTGAATCTTATAATTCAAGAAAACATTTCCAAAATATACTTTCATAAATAATCCTATGACAAATCAAATGTGATGAATAAAACTTTCAATGGTTTTTCTTATCCTACCCATGGCTCCATTAACTTCCTAGTAAAAAAACCTTAGATTCCACCTTTGTTGTCATCCCAACTTCTAACCAATTTAAAGTTAGACTTGGACTTCCTTGTCTCACTTCCATTAAAGATATTGTCTCTCCTATCCATAAGTATTTGAAATTTCCCCATCATGGAGAAATAATCATGATTAACCATAGTCTATATCAACCTTTAGCGAGTTTTTGAAACTTTGATCTTGACTTCTTTTGGCCTAGTATGCCTAAACCAATTCTGTTAACATTATCTAGAACAAAAGAGAGGGGGGGGGGTGAATCAGTTGTTCTTAGGTCCAGAAGTACCAATTTAAATTTTAAACACTTCAACAAACTTAGATCTAATCACCAAATCAACTTGGTCTTCAAAGAATGTATATTAGAAAAAATATAACATGTAGTCCATTGTCCTATAGTAATTAACTTGCAGAATATCAAAAAATCCACATCTAAACATTCACACAAGTATAACACCAGGATTTATAGTGGAAACCCAACTTGGGAAAAATCACTTTGTAACAAGTTACTGATATTTTCACTCTTCTAAAGTGAGCTCTGTGAAAAGACAACCTTGTTAAAGGCATACAAACACACTGTTAGGTGTGACCCTGTTAAAGGAATTCAATCAGCATGTAAGGAGTGGCCTAGTCAAAGGACTTAAGTACATTCCATTAGAATGCCACCTTGATTAAAGGATTTAAATAATGATTGTTAGGTCAATTGAACAGTCTCACAATAGGTAATAATAATAATGCCATTGTCTCTCTTAGGAATACTATATTCATACTAAGGATTACTTTTCTCATCATGAAATGCATTTAGATTGTCAACCCAAGGACGTAGACTTGAAATGGGACAACACAGTTTGTGCACTAAGTTCCTCAAAGAGTCATACTACCTATGTTGTAGGAAGATAAAATGCATGAAATAAACCTATGCCATTGCTGCAGGCAAGTAAGAACACTTAACTACTTAAGGAAATTACTGTAGAAAGCTTGTAAACTTATCCTAAGCCTGTTTAACAACTCAAAGCATTCACTATGTCTATCTCTGCAAGTGCTACAGAAACATTCACAATAGTAATGCTACAAGAGTAAAATAGTAACTTCTACTTGAAAGTACGAAAAATAAATAAAGAAATTATACTCTATCCTAATCTATTCCACCTCCCAAGTGGACCCCCTTGGTTGGCTTCTACTAACTACTAACACAGAAGATACTTCAAAATCATTCTTTCATTATATTCTCATAAACTGATTACATAGTAATTGAATAATATATGAAGAACAGGAAAGAGTAACTCTATTACACTAAACACAACATTTGAATATATTTTCTTATTACTTAACTAAAAAAATAAAATCCCTTTATATAGAGGGTTGACGCTTATTGAAAGCATGAAAGTAAAGTCTAACTAAATCTCACCATAGAAGGAGGAAATATAACCATGACATATTACAATAAAGTGCAGATAATAGAATAACAACACTGAGGAAATATAGAAAAGTTGTTTCCTATATTCTCTGGAATAATGGCTCCTTTTTAGTAGTGGCATGATCCTCAAAATTGTGTTGGCTTTCTCTATCATGGATGGAACTTCAGTGCTCCTTTTTTAATGCATTCAATCCACTCTCAAGATGCTCCTTATTTTCCTAGCAAGTTAGTAGCATTCAGTATGTATACAAGTCAACATTTCAATTCCTACCCAAATATTAGAACACAGATTAAAGTAGCTATATGAAATACTACAATTTATATATAATATTCAACAAAACACGTCATTCTAACTACCCATAATCTGTGGTTCTAACTGTACTTATCACAAGCTCACATAGGTATAGGTTCATAAATGTATTGGAAATGTTTCATCAGAGCATAAAGAGTTTCAATAGAGTATAAAGATTATAACAAAATAGAGACAATAAATTGTCTCATCATCTTCCCCCTACTAAACATAATGCTTGTCTTCAAGCATTACATTTTCTGGCTGTAAATCTAAAATCACTAACAGTTGTCTTTCCCTTCTTCCCACTCTTAAAAGTGTAATAGAATCCTCTTGTTCTCGACAAGTAATCTGTCTGATGCTCCACCTATAGATGGTCTAATTTGGTGGCATTGATATCATATAGCAGCCATAAGAGTGTAGGTGGTTGGAAAGACAAGGGAATCCACAATTATCTTCTAGTTTGACGCCCCAACTATATATATTTAGTTGCTATATTTGCAGCTGCTTCAAAGTTGATTGGGTTGTGTGGATCTATTTTCTTGAAGGCCTCTGGTAACCTATTCCACTGGCTCCTTACCCCTGCAAGAGCTCTTTGAAATGAAAATTAGGGAAACCGTTGATATTTTCTATAAACTCTGTCTCTCAGTGCAAAGAACTTTTCCCTAATTTCAGGTTTCTTCTTTCCATAGGTTAGGTTGAGCCAATCTCGTAAGAGGACATTAGGTTTATGTGATTCAGCCCTTAAGGGTAAGGGTTCAGACTTCTCTAGGTCTCTGTAATTATTCAACTACCTATCCTAATTTCCCTCATTGTGCATCCATGATATTAGAGCTCTCAAATGGATATCACCTATGTAGAGCAAAGGGTTCCATTCTATTTTATGTGAATGAAAAAGTTATGTAGATAGAGCTCACATAGTAAATTTTGTTGCCATGGAGGGAGAGTCTGGTATAATCCATAGAATTCCTAGGTTGATTTAAATTCACAATATATACCCTTCATAGTCATCATGAGCTGAAACAAGAGGAATTGTTCTTTCAAACAAATGGCATACACTCTAGGAGGTGGTCTACAGGCTATGACCTGATCAGCTAATTTAAGATCTTGGTCCATTTGTTGCTTCTATTTCTTTACCTATTCCTTAATAACTTCAATTTACTCTTGCTTTTCATCTATCTCTTTTTGTGTTCTATTTCTTTCTTGTTTCCACCAATTTTTCTAGAAAACAAACTGATTATATAAATTAAAGAGTATAAATTGTATTGTTGGTGGGCCAAATTCTTGTAGCTAGGCTTTCTTTCTTTTTTCTTTGGAAACTTACTAAAAATACATAGTAAACCATGTTGATTTGTAGGGCACAATAGACATATTGGAATAAATCAGGTACTTTGGCAGAGTCATCTGGACATCCTCAGCAATGCTTTCTTGTTCCATAGTAGGGCTTTTCTCAGATACACCCAAATCATCATGTGGTATGTTACCACAAGGTTCTTGCAAATTTTGGGATTCTTGCATATTTTTGGGAGATGAAGACACTTCTGTGTACTTGGGGCAATGATCAAGAATGTACTCAATAGAAGACTCTAGAGTAGGTTTTCAGATTGGAACATTTGGGTTTCCAGGGAAAATTGGAGACACTTGTCCTCACATTCAAGGACTTCTTCACACTATTGTTTCCACAACCACTACAGTTTTCTTTTGGTGAGTTTTTTTTGGTCTTTCTGCTGTATGCACCCTAAAATGGTCGCCTAGACTTTGGGCCCCATTTCTCAATTTATCAAATCCCTGAATCAATATTTTCAAATGTCAACATTTTCAATTATATCAATTTTCTTGATTAAATCATAATCAATTCAATATTTCCTAAGGTTTGAGCCTTATTTAATTTAAAAAAGAAAAAAATAAAAATCTTATTTAATTAAGAGAACATGCTCCCTTTTAATTAATAAAAATCTCTTTTAATTAAATAATAAAATCACTTTATCCTAAGTCTTTATTTAATTAAAAAGAATATTTCCTCCCCTTTTATTTAAATAAAAAATCCTCACTTTTCCCCTTATTCTAAGTTGCACAAATAAAGCATTATTCTTATTTTATAAAAAAAGAAAAAGCACTTTTTGTCTTATATGGACACAAAAGTCAACTCTTATTTTCTCATTGGAGGATATTTGTGCACAAGGATCAAGCTTCTATTTTTCTCCATTGTTGATTAAGTCTTTTGCCTCTTAATCTCGATCATCCATTGATTCTCATTCTCTATAAAAGAAGAGCTCTTTTCTTCATTTTGCATACACTTAAATTTTATGTTATTGTTATGCTACAAGTTTTCTAAGTCATCTTGAAGCTTTTGGAGACATTCTTACATCAAGTTTTGAAGATTTAGAGCATCATTGGCATTCATCTTCCATCTACATCACATCCTAGCTTGCATCATAGTTGCATCATCATGGTATCATTTATTTTCATGTTTTAGATTAATCTCATATAGTTTAATTAGAGGGTTTGTAACTCTTTCATTTCCATTTTCATAGCCTAATTTGCATACTTGCATGCTCATCTTAGATTAATTTTGCATTGCATTGCATTCATTTGGATTTCATTGGAGATATTGGCATTGTTTTCCTTGTCTTTGATTTGGAATCTCTCATTGTGTGGTTGACTAGCAAGGTCATGAGTTTATAGCTCTAGCTGAGAGCAATTTTACAAATCTTGCAACATCATGCATAGAGAGCTATGGATCAATTTGTGAGGGTTCATTCTTGATTTTTCTT
Organism: Chamaecyparis obtusa; assembly: GCA_027943335.1. Classification (NCBI taxonomy): domain Eukaryota; kingdom Viridiplantae; phylum Streptophyta; class Pinopsida; order Cupressales; family Cupressaceae; genus Chamaecyparis; species Chamaecyparis obtusa. The sequence goes on along the minus strand of BSBK01007476.1, from coordinate 1,771,796 downwards.
GCATGTAAGGATTCATAGAAGTGTGGTCACATTTTCACCATACATTTTTGGCACCCATCGTGGGGCAACCCACCTCTTGCATGCTGGTTTTGATTATTTTTGGAGCTAACCCTTGTGCAGATTTGTTTGGAGATGAAAAACCTTAGATTTGAAAGATTTGATCATATCTCCCAAACAGCTTGGTGTTTTGGTCTAATTTTTTTTTTGCAAGTTGGCAACATATCAAAGAAGCTCTAAAAATATTTTCATAATTTTTAGAGGTAATTTGTATTTTTTATGATTTTTTCTTTTTTTTTTCATAAAAAATCAATTTTTGACGCAAATCAGCATATTTTTCAAAAATTTTACATTTCAGAAAAGGTCTTAAAATTCTATAGGGGGTCTATTCATTGTGTTTTTAATTTAGAGGTCATATCATAGCTCATTTGGTCAATTTATAAAAATTGGTCTATTTTAGAAAAATGGCTCTCTAGGGCACAAATGAAAAGATCTTGTTAAAATTTTGATATTTTTGAAAAGCTTTCTATTTTTTGATAGAGGTCTCTTTTCTACATTTTTGGTTTAGGGTCTGAATTCATATGGTATAAGTCCAATCTTGTTGACAAGGTCAAAAATCAAAATTAAAAAAAGGGTATTTGATGATTAGTATGCATTTATTTTTCACATGGTTCAATGCATAATGTGAGTTGTCATTTAGATTATTTTCTAGTTATTATTACTCCTAACAATTGATTTTCAGATATAACCACCTTAGAGTTTGCATAAGTTGAATATACATTGCATATCTTGTTTGCTTGTCTTGTTCATTTGAAGGTGCATGGCTTGCTTTCATGGAAAATGCTTAAAACAAACAAAAAAAGGTGAAATCTACTAAGCGTGTTGCATTGGACTTGAGGTATTTTGTTGCATCTCTACAACATTTGGATCTTGGGATTAAAATTGAACCTCTCATGTGTTTGGCTTGAGTGTTTACATGCTTTCATAAGAACACATTTCAATCGATGCTCTTAATGGGAAATGAAAGAACATAGATTTATTTTTTACAAGTTTATGTAAGTGAATGCTTGTGTTTAAACCTTAAGTAATTCTTGGTTCCAATATCAAATATGCCATTGAGTGATTGAGGGCATAGATTCATTCCTTGTTTACATGGGGAGTTAAATGCACCACTTTGTGGACTCACTCTATGTTTTCTTGGAAAGTTAAATATTTCATTGATTCAACCTTTTTTCATTCATGAGTAGTATTGATAAGCAACTTTAGAGTACTTTTGATTGATCTTGTTGGCTAAATTAGGTTGTTGGACTTGCTTATTTCTAATCACCCCTCATTTCCACCCTTTGGATGCAATATCAGCATTCATACATAGGGGAGGGGTCTACTTGAAAAGAGCATTAAGTGTTCCACAAATTTTCCTCCTTTTTATGCTTTCTTGATTTCATTAGTTTTCTAAGGTGTGGACTCACTTTGAGTTTGTGTGAAGAGTTAAATGTTCCACTTTTGGACTCACTTTGATTTTGTGTGAGTTAAATGTTCCACTTTTGGAGTCACTTTGAGTTTGTGTGAGGAGTTAAATGTTCCACCTTGTGGACTCACTTCACATTCACTTGAAGGGTTAAATGTTCCACTTTTGGACTCACTTCACATTCACTTGAAGAGTTAAATGTTCCACTTTTGGACTCACTTCACTTTTACTTGAAGAGTTAAGTGTTCCACCTTTAGTGCTTTAAATACTTTTGATAGTGAATTACTTACTTTTTATTTCTAAAAGGCTTCTTGGGGACACACCACCTCAAGGGACAACCTTAACTCCTATGTTCTGATGGAGTATAAATAGTGGGAGGTGAATCGAAAGACACCTCTCTTGGAAATTGAGTTTGATATCACTTTTGGCTAAGCCTCAAAGAACTTTATACCGTTGAGAAGTGAAGGAGGAGATTTGGGTTACTGTCTCCCCATGGCTTTGTGATTTCAAATTCTTCTCATCTATGGATTTGGGCCTCATGTACCTTGCATATATCGAGGACTCCTTAGAAAATCCATGTATATCCTTGTAGATAGCTTGATAAGGTGTTGTTGTGTTCTAAGTGCCTGTTGAAACATCTTCAAGAACATACACAAGTAGAACCTTTAAGGAGTAGGAATACTAAGTCACTATCTCTGTTCATGCACAAGGTTACTTTGTCCCTTGCCCATTGTTTGAAGACTATTTTCTTGAACTCCTTGATTGATGTCTTATGTGCCTATTCAATGATGAAAATCTATTGATGTACTTACTTGATCTTTTAAAACAAACTGAGTTCCTGAGTTGAAACACCAACTTTTCACAACTTGCTTGATTTCCTACCTTGTCATTAGAGACTTGTCTTTACTACAAATTTTTTATTTTAGCCTTCTAGGGATCATCTTAATTGATTTATAAGGTTACCTTGAAAATAATTTGTCAGGTTAGAGAGTTATTCCTAGTGAAAAGTTTGTCTTTAGAATTGTTGATTACACTCTTGGAAAATTTTGATCTTACTATTGTCCAAATCATTTTTCATATATCTCAATTTCAATTTGAATTTTGGCTAAGTGCAACCTCCTGATTCAAAAGTGCAAGGGTATTCACCGTTTGATTTGAAGCACTGCTTTGACAATGTTGGTAATGCCTTTTATTTTCTATCTTTTCATTTTCTCTTTGGACAATAGAGAATCTTAATTATCCTAGGTTGGCATTGGCACTTTGAGAGATTGACCTATCACCTAGATTTTCTTTCTTTCATGTTAGTTACAACAAGATACCAAGTTAGTCAAAGGAAACAACCTCCAGTTGTCAGATCCTAGGTGCTATCATGTTGCTCAACATCTCAATGAATGTTATGGTATCAATTGCATAAGATGAATCTTAGTCTTCTTCTTTCTTCTCCATTTCCCATGTTCTTCTAAAATCTTCTATTCCCATGGGAAATTCTTCTTCTTCTTGATTATTTTCCTCTTATTTTCTAGTCTATCTTCTTCTATTCATCTATTCATTCTTCTACGCTTGATTCCTCCTCTTCTAAAACCATGAATTTCAACTATCTTGTTAAGGAACCTCTCTTGAGAATAGATGATCTTGAACTCATTGCTCAATTTGAAGAGTATCTTTATTCCTCCAATAGTCCTTCCAAATATCTCATGGGTGATAAACTTATGGAAAAAATAAAGGAAAAGATGATTAAATCAGATGCCTTTTCTAGGATCATAGACATGATCATATCACAACCTCTTTCTTCTAAATGTTCTTCATCATCTAAGTTTTCTCATTCTTCCTCATCTTCCAAATCTTACCATGACTCTTCTAAACATTATTCACATTCTTCATTATCCAAGTCTTCTTCTTCCACTAAGTCTTCAATTTCCTCTTCTTCATGATCTCATTCTTCTTCTACTTCTCCCAAGAGTCTTACTTCTCTTCAGAAGACATACCATAAAGAGCAACGTGATATTCCTTGTGATGTCTCTTCCACAAAGAGTGATACACCCACCTATGATGACTATGATGATGGACAATGTAGTGATTCCCATGAAACTTCTATTCCTAAGCATCATCTTCGTGGTACACTTGTGATTTCTAAGGGGGAGTCGTATTGGGTAGACTGTGATGGTGATCCATATGACTCTAAATTTGAAGAATTATTTGATGATTTTTGTGAACAATATAATATTCCTACTGAGGAAGAGAAAATCTACCGCGCTGATTTCAAATGTCAAAAGAATCTCTCCTCTAAAATTTCTCATGATGAAAATAAAGGTTGTGCTCTCAAGCAAGATCATATTAATGTTGAACCTTTGTCTTGTGATGGTTCCCTTCCATCTTCTACTTCCTCCAATACCCACACACTTCCTAAAGCTTCTGAGTCTTCCAAATCTTTCATAAATCCTTCATCCAACAAAGATCCTAAGGCTTTCCATGTGGTTCCCTATAGTTATTCTCAAGGGCTACCTCTTAAAGATACTCAAGCTAACCTTCACTTGGCTACAAATATTTTCAATAATGCTAAACCTAAAGAGCCTAAGCCTTTAAATTCTATAATGCCTATTTCATCTAGTCTTTCAGCATCTCCTCCAAAGTCTTCCATACAATTCCAACATGCTTCCTTGTCTGTAGAAGTGGCTCCATGTCAAGAGGACTCTAAAAATGATAAAGAAAAAAATATAAATAAAGATCAAGATCAGGAACCCTCCATATCATCCAATTCTCTTCATGATGTATCTCCTCCATTTCATGGTTCTTTTGATCCTCTACGCTCTTCCACATTCATTCCACCATCTCCTAAGCAAGATCAACCTACTGCTTACACCATTGAGCTTATTGATAATCAAAATAACCTTACCACACTTGCACTTTCCAAAGATGATACTTCCATTAAGGTTATTAAAAATGGTGTTGTTACTTTTGATGTAAAGCCTATTGAAAATTGAAAGAAAGTTGATATGCTTATGCTACCCAATGATCCTTGTCAAGATCAAAGTCTTCCATCTTCTTGTTCTACCACTCCATGTTCACTTCCACTTTCTACTCTTCCTAAGTCTTTGCAAGCTTTGAATGATCCTATCAAAGAAGGTGCTCCTATTCAAGATGTGCATGATCTTGTTGAAAACTCTAATGCTCATCACTCTAAAGATGCTGATGTCCTTGGTTGTCATATAGATGCTGATGAACTTATTGATTATCCTTTTGCATCTTCCACGTCCATCCTTGGACCTCCTCCACCAATACTAAGGGCTTCATGTCTTCCTTCCATCTTGGGCCCTTATGTCCCTTCACTTTCCCCTCCTAATTCTCCTAATTCATCATCTATTTTGGGTCCTTACATCCCTCCATCTCCTATCTTCCCTCAAGATCAACATAGATGCATACCCTTGAATTATTTTCATCCATCCACCCATCTAAACCAGTTGTATTTTCCTTCTTCTTCCACAAGTCCCAAGTCTTTTGGAAATAGCTTGAATGTTCAATATAAGAAAAAGAAACAATACAATAATGCATCAAAAAAAGAAGATCACCATGTCTCCTCTAATTGACATGGGGGCATAAAGTCAAAAGAGATATCTAAGAAGAAAACTACAAGACAAGTATGGGTTCCAAAATCTATCATTGAAGACATTCTCTCTAACACATCAAAAGAAAATAAAAAGCTTAAAGCTATATGGATTCCAAAGTTTCTTTGAAAGAGTCTTATGTTGAGAAAAAAGTGAAGTTGACATTCAAGCTTTCAAAGGCTTCCACTTCATCTTTTTCCAAAAATATTATTTAATTCCATGTGCCTGAACCACAACCTCTGCTAAACATTCACCATATTCCTTCTCGTATTCCTTCGTTCACATTTCCTCTATCCTCTTGCCACCTTTTAAGGTGTGTGTTGATGTTGATCTTGCCTTCCTTTCCATTTTCCCTTTCACAATCTTTCCATTCACTATCCTTCTACCTTCTATCCTTTTTCCTCATTTGCCTATTCCTCCTATCTTCCAACCTCGCTCGCTTTATATAGAACCTTATCCTCCATTTTTCTTCTATCTTCCTTTCCCTATCAGCATCTTTGAGCATATCATTTTGAATCCTTGGCATATCATGGTTTATCCTTTCAAGGAGCACTATCTATAAAGCTTGCCTTCTAAAAATTTCAAAAAATAGAAAAATGAAAAAATGAAAAAATGAAAAAAAGAAAATTAAAAAAAATGAAAAAATTGAAAATGTGCCTTGGTGAAAACCTAGAGACAGGCACCTTGGTAGAAAAAATAAAGAGAAATAAATTCATCCTATGGTGAAAGCCACTCCCTTGTGGCACCTTGGATAAGTACCATGATGAAAACCTGGCAATCAAGCATCATGCGTAGTTCTTCTACATGTTTCATCCATTTCATCTTCCATCTTTGATCTTGACAAGGTTGAACTATATGAGAACAATTGGCTATCTTGTGAGCTATCTTATGATGGTCTTGCTTTCATTCCATTCATTTTTAGCCTTTATATCTATTTTTCTCCCTTCATTCTAGTCTTCCACTATCTTTTTCCCCTTTGGTCTCGATCTAATAAAAAGAGTAAAACACAATGTTATGAAGTCTCTTGACATGTCTATCCTTTGGACTGCATCCTTTCCTTCTTTTTCATTACACTTTTGAGGCTTATCCTATGCTATCCTTTCATTGTTTGTCCAAATGTGCTTTACATGACAATTTTTTCCCTAGCTTGGGTACTCTTAAGGAGTTTGACCTTGAGGATTTCTTCCCTTCATTCTCCTTCATTCTCTTGTCTTTCATTTCTTCCACCAGCTTGATAATTCATCTTGTCCTCCACCTTCCTAGACATTGGGACTACATGATGTGATCTTGCTTGGAAGTTTAATGCCCATTCTGTCTGGGGGCATCCTTTGTACATATTTATTGATCCTAAAAAAATACCAAAAAAATTGATATATGATGTTGAAAAATCTTTAAAAGTATAAAAAGTCCTGAAAAAATATAAAAAAATCAAAAAATGCAAAAAGTTCAAAAAAATAGAAAAAGTGCCTTGGTGAAAACCTAGAAACAAGCGCCTTGGTAGCAAAAATTAAAAAAAAAGAAAAAAAGAAAAAAATTGCAATAAATCCAAGTGGTGAAAACCTAGAAACGGGCGCTACTTGAGGCCTTTGCACTCCTATTTGTTAAGCATACGTCCTCGACACTGAACCTTTCTCCATCATGCCTTGACCTTATTTGGCATAGTTTGGAATTGGTCTTTATCTTTGTCTAGGGGGCATAACTGTTAGCATTGGTCTTTTAGGTGTGTGTGTGTCTCTTGGGGCATTTCACAACAGGTGTTTTTCAACACCAACCCAAACAGTTTTTTTCAACACTACCCTTGCATCGAGTGTTTCTTAACACTTATCAGATGTCTTACCCAATAGTCCAAGTGTAATGTGATATTTCTCACTAAGCAGATGTGATACCCAGAGTTTGACTCTATGACCAACACACACGCACTTAAACAATCAACTTGTTGAGATATGTTGACTTTATTTTTTTTTGTGTGTTGTCTATGAAGATTTCTTTAATGAGTGGTCTCTCCCTGAGAATTTTTTGATGATGCATAGCTAGAAGACTGAGGGTATGAGAATATGTTTTATTTCTTTATCTGCTTGTGGGTATATTTTTTTGATCCTAAATATAATGAGCATTTTATGCTGGTCTTACTTGACACTAGGGATTGACAAGATATTGTCCTTGACTGTTTTGCGAGTGCATGCTTCTAGTTATCCTGAATTTCATATGTCTTGATACAATCATAATCTCTCCATCTCAAAATTTATGTGATCTCACTGCATTAGTCATTTGGACTTACATGTCTTTGATGCCTAGGTGAGATTCCCACACTTCTATCTGATAAAGATCATATTCATCTCCACATAGTTATGCTAGTGTGCATTGTATGATCTTACGGTGCTACCTAACACTCGATGATGATAATTAGATGTCTATAGGTATTGTGACCTTGCAAGTCAACCACTTTCATAGTAGCTTGCATTCTTAGGTTCATCATAGTTTAGTTTTTGCATTTTGCATATGGCAAGAGCTCTTCTTTTTATCATCTACAGACTAGTTGGTCAACTGTGCTCATTTTCTGATTCTTCTTGATCATATCTTTCATTTATGGTCTTTCATATCACGTCATTTTCTATTCATTTTGGAATCAAAACCAAAATCCGCATTCACCTTGATCATCAAAATCACATTTCATTCTCTTCTGTACAGTTGACTAACCTTTTGAGGCATAATTTTTTGATCTTTGATGGAATTTCTTCCTTTTTCATGTCTTTCAAACTTCTAGTCTTTTATTCACCCCACTTCTTTTCTTCTAATTCATCACTAGGGCATGTTTTCACTGCCTAATGGTTATCCTATTATCATTTATTCTTGATTGTGATTTATTGTGACTTGATCAATTTTATCAATTTGTTGTTCTCCTCTATCTGATTTTGATTTTGATTTCGAGGGGGCAATATCTATTGGATTTTAATCCTTGATTCCTTGATTTTCTTGATTCATCTATCCTTCTGTGAGTTTTTCACTCAAGCTTGAGATTCTTATCTCTTATTCTGGATATGATCCCGAATCGACCTCATGTCCAAAATCCTTTGTTTATGTTTTTCCAGGTGTGATCCCAAATCGACCTCACATCTAAGTTGTTTTGTGATCCCAAATCGATCTCACATTGCAACTTCATTCTTTGACTACATGTGTTCCCAAATCGATCACACATTAGTCAAAGAGGGGCAAATGTATGCACCCTAAAATGGTCACCTAGACTTTGGGCCCCATTTCTCAATTTATCAAATCCCTGAATCAATATTTTCAAATATCAACATTTTCAATTATATCAATTTCCTTGATTAAATCATAATCAATTCAATATTTCCTAAGGTTTGAGCCTTATTTAATTTAAAAAATAAAAAAATAAAAATCTTATTTAATTAAGAGAACATTCTCCCTTTTAATTAATAAAAATCTCTTTTAATTAAATAATAAAATCACTTTATCCTAAGTCTTTATTTAATTAAAAAGAATATTTCCTCCCCTTTTATTTAAATAAAAAATCCCTACTTTTCCCCTTATCCTAAGTTGCACAAATAAAGCATAATTCTTATTTTATAAAAAAAGAAAAAGCACTTTTTGTCTTATATGGACACAAAAGTCAATTCTTATTTTCTCATTGGAGGATATTTGTGCACAAGGATCAAGCTTCTATTTTTCTCCATCATTGATTAAGTCTTTTGCCTTTTAATCTTGATCGTCCATTGATTCTCATTCTCTATAAAAGAAGAGCTCTCTTCTTCATTTTGCATACACTTGAATTTTATGTTATTGTTATGCTACAGGTTTTCTAAGTCATCTTGAAGCTTTTGGAGACATTCTTGCATCAAGTTTTGAAGATTTGGAGCATCATTGGCATTCATCTTGCATCTACATCACATCCTAGCTTGCATCATAGTTGCATCATCATGGTATCATTTATTTTCATGTTTTAGATTAATCTCATATAGTTTAATTAGAGGGTTTGTAACTCTTTCATTTCCATTTTCATAGCTTAATTTGCATACTTGCATGCTCATCTTAGATTAATTTTGCATTGCATTGCATTCATTTGGATTTCATTGGAGGTATTGGCATTGTTTCCCTTGTCTTTGATTTGGAATCTCTCATTGCGTGGTTGACTAGCAAGGTCATGAGTTTATAGCTCTAGCTGAGAGCAATTTTACAAATCTTGCAACTCCATGCATAGAGAGCTATGGATCGATTTGTGAGGGCTCATTCTTGAGTTTTCTTGCATGTAAGGATTCATAGAAGTGTGGTCACATTTTCACCATACATCTGCTACAGGAGTAGATGTTGTAGGAACAGATGCTATAGGATTTGACCTTTTTCTTTTATTTCTTTGAATTGCAGGGTTTTGAATTTCACTTTCAAGGTTAGGGGTTTATTCTCCAATTTTTTCATTTTCCATCCCTTGTGCAAGAAGTAGGAACATTTCTTTCTGGAGTGGGCTTAGAAGACCTATTTTCTTGGAATAACTATAGCTCTTTTCCTTTTGTAGTTGTTTCTATAGCAGGCTTAGAAGATTCTGCATCATTTCCTAGGGGTTTCTCAATAGGGTTAACCTGGGGTTGCAGTATTTTATGCTAAACAAATTATGTCCATGCTAGGGGCGAGACATCCCTAAGGGATTTTTTGACTAGAAATTTTATTAGGGCATGGTGGGTAACAAAATTTGCATTCCCCTTTTGAGTCTCCTAGCACTAATTCTCAGCATATTGTACAAGAAATTAGGGGCATTAACTTGGAGATTATGTCTTATGCAACTAAGTAGTTTAAAATGATGGGCATGCAAATTTGAAAACATCCCTTCGCATGTTAAGTACCTGATAATATGCATTGCCAATTCATTGAATGGTGGAGGAAGAGATAGTCTTTTGCATCCTTTCTTGGTAGTTTCCAGAGGAGGATTAGTTGGATGGGAGAACTGAGCTTGAGATGACCTAGTGTCATGTTCATTGGGGTAATGCTCCCCAATGACTAGCAACCCAGTGACCTCTACTACTCTTTCTTCGGTGGTGACAACTGTTAAAACCCATATGGTTTCGTAGCCCTCCTCAAAGGTACTCATAAATTTAGTTGCTACTTCTCCATTAAAATTTGATAATTGAAGAAAATACCCCAACCAACCAAATGTATTAAATCTTTGAACTTCTTCGACATTTGCAAGTAAAATGCCATGGTGCACTGGCTCATGCCTCTACAATTGTCCACCCATTTGTTTTCAATATTTAGCCTCCAATTTTCTTACCAATTTCTCTATTAATCTTTTAGTCTCTTGTGCTCTGCAAATACCTTCTTTTCTTCTTGAAATTCAAATGCACTTCTTGAAAACACTGACTTTCCCTTTTAATTCCTCTGTTATTTTAGCATGAAAAATAATAATGACGTTTTAACAGAGGACATTATAACCTTAACTGTGAGTTAACTTACAATTTAATTATAATCTTTTTTAGTCATATCAACTTTAGAAAATTAGAATTTGTAGTACGACAAATGTGTGGGAATAAAAGAAATTAATAAAACAAGTCCCAAGTACAACTTTGAAGTGACAAGGAAGTGACAAGGATGGCTTAGTAATGACATTTGGAACTTATTACACTTACCCTGCCCCTTACGAAACATTTACAAGTGTCCTCACTTGGCACATTCAACATGGGATGGGGAACTGGCGTAATGCCTAAATTATATATTTATTGTAGTACTATATATAATTACCGAGATCTATGTGCTAAAAGTGAGTAAATATTGAAGAAGTTGTACCTATGCATTGATTATTGTATGTGCGAAGAAAATATGGTGAGAGTGAAATGATTATGGTGGCCACATGTGTCAGCTGGCATGGCTTTTATTGAAAACATTAAAAATAGAAAAAGTGGATGGCGTGGATTGTGAGTGGATGGAAGAGAGAGAAATGAAATGGGTTGGAGAGAAGAATAAATAAAAATGAATGGAGAAATTAACTTCATATAAAATGAATTTTTATCATGGTCGATCTTTGAAGGCATGTTATTTTGAAGCTGCAGGGAGAAGGTTTTCACCTTCTGCTGTAGGAAGTGTTACTTGTGGCATTGTTGAAGTGTTTGTGTTGAACTGTTGCAAGAATTCCTCCTTTGTTTGGGGCTTGTGATACAAGCGCAACTGATGTCTATTGACGAGAATTTTAAATTTTGCTAGATCTAGTGTGGTCAACTGGATTGATCTGTTGTCAAAGACATATTCAATTTCATAAGGTCCCAGCAATATGGTCTATAACTTTCCTAGAATCTCCTTAAATCTGGAATCATACAATAATGCCCAATCACCCACTTGAAACTGCTTGCTCTTAATATGGGAATCATACCACCTCTTCCATTGGTTCTAGATTAGCTCTGTGCACTCCAATGTAGATTTGCACATTTCATCTAAGGAATTGAGGTGGAGAAGGCATTATGTTTGTGCTGTAGGAATATTGATATTTAATTCTAGAGTTGTACACAATGTCTTGTGCTGGAATTCTATTGGTAACATTGCCACCTTCCCATTTACTAATTCAAATGGGTGAATCTTTTGGTTGTCTTCCAAGTTGTGTGATAGGCCCAGACTACTTCAGTGAGTCGGCTGCTCCAATCTCATCGGTGCAAATGAACTATTTTTGTTAAGATAGCCTCAATTTCTTTGTTTGTGACCTTTTCCTATCCATTTGCCTACGGATGGTAAGGGTTGGACTTCTGATGCCTGATATTGTATTCTTGCATTAGTTCATTGATCAAATTTGAAGTAAATTATGCTCCTTGGTTAGTTCCAAGTTCTCTTGGCACTCCATAACAGGTGAAAATATCCTCATACAAAAACTTTTCTACCTTTTGGTCTTTGGCATGCTGCATGGCTTTCATTTCCACCCATTTGGTTAGATAATACGTGCATACCAGGATGTAAGATTTCCCATTTGAAGGAGGATCTATTGGACCTATGAAGTCCATGCCCCATTTATCAAATGGCGTTACCACCACTTGTGGGTTGAGGGGCATTTCATCTAATTTTGTTGGGTGACCCATCCTCTGGCATTTATCACATTTTCTTGTATAGCTGGCTACATCTTTGTGAAGTGTTGGCCACTAGTAACCTGTTGTTAAGATCTTTAGAGCTATTCTCTTTGCTACAAAGTGGCCTCCACATGGCTCATCATGACAAGTGTGGAGTATATCATATGTTTTATCCTCTCACACACACCTTCTCATGATTTGGTTTGGACCAGTATAAAATAAGTTGTTATCAATCCATGAGAATTGGAAACTTTTCTCTACAAGCATTCTTTTGTCCTTTGGAGAGAAATGTGGGGGCATTTTACTGGCTCCAAGGTAATTAGCTATGTCATCATACCATGGATTTTTTACTACAATATGAAATAGGTATTCATTAGGAAATGTATCTCCAACCAAAGTAGTGTCTACATCAGCATTCTAAAGTTTGGACAAATAGTCAGCCACTATGTTTATGTTCATTGGCTTGTCAATAATGGTTATATCAAATTCATACAAATGAAGAAGCCATCTTGCTAACCTTCCTATGATAGAAGGTTTTTCCATTAGATATTTGATTGGTGAGTGATTAGTGTGAACAAAGATGGGATAACCTATTACATAATGGTTGAATTTGTTCAATGCATAAACTACAGCCAGTAATTATTTTTCAGTTACAGTGTAATTTAATTCCAGTCCATGTAGGCTCTTACTGATATAGTAAATAGCATTCTCAAGGTTACTAGGCTTTTGTCCTACCACAACACCTATTTCATAGTGTGATGCATCTATATGTATGTAAAATGGGATAGACCAATTAGGTCCTTTGAGGACTGGTCCAATTGTTAGAAGTGACTTGAGCTATAGGAAGGACTCATCACAAGCCAATGTCCATATAAATTTAGCCTCTTTGGTAAGTAGTGTGTATAGAGGACTAGCTATTTGAAATTTTTTTTGAATAAAGTGCCTGTAGTATCTAGCATGTCCTAAAAAAGATCTTACATCTTTTTCCTTGGTACATGTGGGTAATGTGAGAATTACCTCAATTTTGGCCCGATCTACTTGGATTCCTGCTACTGAAATGAAATGTCCAAGTACAACACCTTCCTGCATCAACATAAAGCATTTCTCACTATTGAGGGAGAGATTGTGTTCCTTACATCTGATCAACACCTTTTCAAGATTCTACAGAGCTTCTTCAAAGGTCACCCCAAATGCTATAAAATCATCCATGTATATCTCCATGCAATCATGTGAAATGTTAGCAAAAATACTAATTATAGCTCTCTGGAATGTTGGTGGAGCATTACACAACCCAAATGGTAGGAAAAAATATGCATAAGTCCCCCATGGACATGTGAATTTAGTCTTTTCTTGGTCCTCTGGAGCAATACTAATCTGATTGTATCCACTATATCCATCAAGAAATGAAAAATACTTTTTACCAGCTAAAGTATCAAGTACTTTATCAATGAAAGGTAATGGTAAATGATCTTTCTTGGTGGTTGTGTTTAATTCCCTATAATCTACATAGTTTCTCCATTTACCCCCCTTTTTGGGCACTATGACCAGAGGTGATACCCATTTACTATCAAATATAGGATATATAAACCCAACATCTAGCAACTTTTGTAACTTTGTTTTGACTATCTCTCTTAATGTTGGGTTAATCCTCCTCTGAGGTTGATGGAGTGGTAGACTTCCTTCATTGATATAAATCCTATGAGTATAGAGTGTGGGGCTTAGTCCCTTCATATCCCTATAGTCACATGCAAAGGATTTTTCATGTATTTTTAGGAGCTTAGTTAATTGCTCCAACTGTTGTGAAGGAAGCTTATTATTTATATGGAGGTTGTGACCCTTGGAAAGCTCAATAATAGTTGTAAGGTCAAGCATGGATACTTTAGAGATAGGACTTGTAACTACTTCACAAGGTAGTAATTGATGGATAATATTAGTTTCTGAAGGAAAAACATAGTGCTCAACATGGTTCTCATATGTAGTTAACTCCAACATAGAGCTCTCAGATATGTCTTTGATCACAACATAGTCATTATTAAGAATGCTTTGAATTACTACATCTCCCTCTTGCAACTTTAGAAAGCTCCCTATGTAACATCATGAGTTGAACCACAAAGTTCAACTCTTCTTCCCCATCTCCTAAATTTGGCCATATAGGGGTGCTTAAATCTGGCTAGGGTTGAGGTGGAGGATATAATGCTAGTTTCTTAGTTTCTTTCCCATCTAAAATTGTCATGTTCCCTGATCTACAACTAATGTTTGCATATGTGGTTGCTAACCATGGACATCCTAGAATAATAGGGTAACCAAGATTGACCTTTGGTGATAGAATCATGAAATCAATAGGATATTCTTAGGAATCTAGGGTGACTATTATGTCTTCTATCATTCCATCAGGGGTGATAGTAGAACTATCTACTAGTTGCAAGATTGTTGGAGTAGCTCGTAATCCTTCAATGTTTAGTTTATTCATAGTATCCTTAGTCATTACATGAATGGAAGCACCTAAGTCTATTAAAGCATTTTTGACAGACTGACCATTAATGATGATATTAACAACTAGACTCCCTAGATTAGAATATTTTGTAATTACAAGTTTTCCCAACATGATATCAGCTAGTTGTCCTATAACATGAACTATTTTGGGATCTATTTTCTTTCATCCAAGATTTTTGAGACAAGCTTCCTTGATTTATTTTCCATATATATGAACATCTTTAATGGCTTGAAATAGAGGAATCTAGACATGCATGTTCTTTAGTTGGTCAAGGATATAAAATGGTTGATCCTCTTTTGGTATAGGTTTTTCCAGGCTGAGCCTTTGAGGAAAAGGAGGTTTAACTGATGTCTGAACATTATTTGAATTGGATACATTAGCTGGGGAAAATGTATTTGGAAAAGCATTCTCTAGAAGTGGTACTGATGTTGTAGGAAGGTTTGGCACTTCAGCAATAAGAGGTGGTTCAGGTATAGGCAAGGTAGTACCCGATCTTAGGTGTATATCATCTATGTTGAGTGCATAGGCAGGGTACTGCTAAGCATTACTAGCATACATTTTCTATTGTTTTTGTTGACTATTGGGACTTGGTTGTGGCTAAGTAGGTAACTATGTTCTTTTTTTAGGACCTATATTTGTAGGTGGTGGCATAATCATAGGTGTGTTCATTGGAGGTGGCAAAGATGGATATCCAAGATTCGGATTAGGGCATTGTTGAGGTCCTCTCCACTGGTTAGTGGGCTTCCACTTTCCTTGTGGTGATTTCCATTGGTTTGGAGGTTGTTTTCATTAGGTTTGTTTTGGATTAAACCATTGATTCTATTGATTATTGGGCCAAGCATTATTCTAAGTAGGTTGAGTATACTGAGCAGGGCTTTGAACATTCTGGTTTTGCCACTGAATATTATAAGGATTTTAAATTTGTAGTGGATCTTGAGGCATACCTTGTCTTGTGGCCCATGGCCAACGTTGAGCAAAAAAGAACACTTTCTCATCCTCTCCTATCTTTAAGTACTCAGTTGGAAGGTGTTGATTCTCTAAGTTCGTGACTAGCTTGCAATGACAATCCTTCTTTTTCTTGCGGCAATGGGGACAGTATTCAGTGAGTTGTGCCTCCACATCTACATACTTCTTCTTGGAAATCATCATGTCCAGGTGTGTAGCAACATCATTAATTATGTCTTTCTTGAAGTCTAATAGCAGGTTTGAGATTTCTATCTTGGAAACATTGAAGCCACTTCCTTTTGTAAGTGTTGGATGGAATCCTCTGCCCTTTTTTACTACTACTCTGGAATAATTCAAACAAATCTTCTTGAGATCATCTCAAGAAGACTAAGATATATCTCCTCTAGCCATAAGGTCCAATGCTTCCAGACAGTTATCATTCACTCCTCTTAGAAAGATTAGGTTTTGTGAATCCTCTTGCAATGCATGTTGAGGATTCTTTTGTAGATTGTATAAGGAGCGTGATATGTAGTCCTCCAAGGTCTCATCTTCCTTATGTGACATTCAAAATATGTCATCTCCTTTTAAATCACCTCCTTTACAATATTCCATATACTTCTGTAGAAATAAATCTCTCATTCTAGCCAAATTAGTTACTGCATTTTCTCCTAAGCCCATGAACCATCTGAGAGCTGACTCCTTCAATGTTGCTGGAAACAACTTAAGTTTATGACTATCAAATTTATAGTTAAAACTTTGGCACAAAATTTCAAACTTGAACAAAAAGGTTTTAGGGTCCTTTGTAATAAGGCCATAGAACTTTGGAAGGGCTGAAGCAGGTATGTTATTGAGATTAGGATTTGTTATAAGACTTGGGATAGGAAAGGGAAAGGTAGGAGCTACCATTATTGTAGGTGCTAGATAATGAAACTATGGCTAGAAAGTATTATTAACCAAAAGGTTCTTGTCAATAGGTTGTCCTAGATTAGAATTATTGAGGAAACTAGCTAATATCTCTGCAAAAGGGAGAAGGTCAAATGGATCAAGAGGATCTCCTTATGTTGAAGATGATGCAGCCCACTCGGGACTTGCATCAAGAAATGGTAACTCAAGTTCTTCAAATGCTTCTTTCAATTTAATAGGTTCCTTTGGGAGAAATATGCCATGAAAATCTCACCTTCTTTGATGCATACAAGTCAGTTGATGAACTTGTGAAGAAAGCTCACAACTACTCTCTATTGACTAAGAACAAGAAAATAATCTTAAAAATAAATGACTCATTAAGGTTCTCGGTTTGACACCATCCCTGGTAACAACGCCAAAAATAAACAGTCTCACAATAGGTAATGATAATCATGCCATTGTATCTCTTAGGAACAATGTATTCATACTAAGGATTACTTTTCCCATCATGAAACACATTTATATTTTCAACCTAGGGATGTAGACTTGAAATGGAACAACACAGTTTGTGCACTAAGTTCCTCAAAGAGTCATACTACCTATGCTGCAGGAAGATAAAATGTATGAAAGAAACCTGTGCTATTGCTGTAGGAAAGTAAGCACACTTAACTACTTAATGAACTTACTGCAGAAATCTTGTAAACTTATCCCAAGTCTGTTTAACAACTCAAAGCATTCACTATGTCTAGCTCTACAAGTGTTCCAAGAACATTCACAGTAGTAATGTTGCAGGAGTAAAATAGTAACTTCTACTTGAAAGCACAAAAACTATAGAAATCAATTATACTCTATCCTAATCTACTCCACTCCCAAGTGGGCCCCCTTGGTTGGCTTCTGCTAACTACTAACACATAAGATACTTCAAAATCACTCTTTTATTATATTCTCATAAACTAATTACATGGTAATTGAACAATACATGAAGAACAGGAAAGAGTAACTCTGTTACGCTGAACACAACATTTGAATATATTTTCTCATTATTTAACTAAACCAATCAAATCCCTTTATATAGAGGGTTGACACTTATTGAAAGCATGAAATTAAAGTTTGACTAAATCTCACCATAGAAGGAGGAAATATAACAACCATGACATATTACAATAAAGTGCGGATAACAGAATAACAAAACTAAGGAAATATAGCAGAGTTGTTTCCTATATTCTCTAGAATATTGGCTCCTTTTTAGTAGTGGCATGATCCTCGAAAGGAATCCTGTTGGATTTCTCCATCATGGCTGGAACTCCAGTGCTCCTTTAATGTGGTCGATCCACTCTCAAGTTGCTCCGTGTTTTCCTGGCAATTTAGTAGCATTCGGTATGTATACAAGTCAATATTTCAATTCCTACCCAAATATTAGAACACAGATTAAAGTATCTATATGAAGTACTACAATTTATATATAATATTTAGAAAAACATGTCATTCTAACTACCCATAATATTTTTGGTTCTAACTATACTTATCACAAGTTCACATAGGTATAGTTTCATAAATGTATTGGAAATGTTTCATCAGAGCATAAAGAGTTTCAATAGAGTATAAAGATTATAACAAAATAGAGACAATAGATTGTCTCATCATCAACCTTGATTAAAGGATTTAGACCATTACAATGGTTAGAAAGTAGCAGTAGTTTCTGATCTATAAAATATACAACTCACATTGCAAATATCAGATCCAATTCACACATATATGTTGATTTACTGACTGAGTTCCATTTCCATCTCCATCACTGATCTTCTCAAAATTCACTTCAAGTAATCACAACTCTAATCTTCACTATTAGCCTTCTTAGACTTATCAGCCAATAACATCAACATCACTAGCATACTTTGTAACCTCACAATTAGGTTTCTTGTATACCTCTCTAGATAGGTAGATCCTTCTTTTTCTACTTTATCTCCATCATAGATCTTAGGTTAGGTCAGTTCCATCAGATCTTTCCATCATTTAATTTCTTCATCCAACCTTCTAGAAATATCTTCAATCTCCTCATTGAATCCATAGTAAAATGATTTACCATGCATTAAATTCTCCATACAATCAATTAATAAAGTCAAAACAATTTACATAACCCAAGAATTCAATTGTGTTAGCTAGAAATCAGAATTCTTCTTCCAAATGTAAATTATTGACACTCGATCAATATTGTGTTCATCTCCTCGGTCATCACTACATAACACGGTCATCTCTACAAATTGTCTTCCTCGGCTAACACTGTCTTGCTCGGTAATTTCCTAACACTCGGCATACACTGATGTCCGATCAACACTAGATTTACTTGACATATATTGTCACTCAATCGACACTAACATCACTTGAATTAAACTAGATTTCTTCACTTTTTCTCATTTAAGCCTACTTCTTCAATCTTTCTTCTTACTTAGATAAACAATACATTATCTTATCATAGTGCCAAATAATCAAGTACTCATTGAAGTATCAAATAACTCAACCTTTCCTTAGGTGTTATTTTTATCTCCCTTGCCCTAATCCTTTGCATCAACCAATAGATATAGTACTTTCTTAGATAGCAACCATCTTACCTATTAAGGTTTGACATCAATGATAATACAACAATTGTTTCAATTGCAGTTTCCAACAATCTCCCTCTTTGGCATTAATGGAAACACCACATGAAGAACACATGATTTACCAAAGAATCCAGAAAAAATTTTAATATCCTTAGCTTCATTCTGAAATAACTTATCCTTGCTTGACCATTTACACAATAACTCCCTCTAAATATTTTTTGAATCTCTTCCTCTTGATGTGTTTTCATATGAAATCTCTCCCTCTTTGAAAAAAATGCCAAAGCAATAGAGCTTAGATCTTTTACATGTAAATATCATCTTGTTAGTTTAGTATTAGTATTTCTCCCTCTGTCATCTTGCTTATGACTAATTATCAACATTTTTTATCATTTCACAACTCTAGTCAGCTCCTAAAGTGTGACCTTTCTTGCATCAATTTGTTAGATACTTTGTGCAGCACATTTGATGCAGTGCTCCTAGCTTGACTAGGCAGCCTTATTTAGGGGAAGAACCCCTAGTTTACCTCTTAGATATTCATAAGCATCCTTAGGTAAATCTTTTGTGAATATGTCTACTAGTTGTTCCTTTGTGTTCACATATTCCATTCTCACTTCTTTTTCCTTTACCAATTCCCTCAAGTAATGATATTTAATGGCAATGTGTTTGGTCTTTGTGTGCATTACTGAGTTATTTAATATATTGATAGCACTTGTGTTATCACAAAATATAACAACCGGTTCAGTAATCTCCTCTTTCATACCTTTCAACAATTACTTGATCCATATCAAATTTGAACAATTCACTATAGCTGCTACATATTCAGCTTCTATTGTAGATTGGGAAATGCAATTTTGTTTCATGCTTGTCCAAGAGACTAATCTTTGTCCAAGAAAGAAAGCTCTTCCACTTGTACTTTTCCTGTCATCAACATTTCCTTCCCAATCAGCATCATTGTAGACTCCCAGTTTGAATTTTCCATTCTTCTTGTAGTATAATACATACTCTTTTGTCCCTTTCAAATATCTCAGTGTTCTCTTCACAGCCATCGTATGAGTTTCCTTAGGATTGGTAGAGAATCTTGCCAATTTCCCAACTACTAGAGCTATATCTGATCTACTGTGAAAAATATATTGTAGCTTTCCAATCATGGATCTATACAGAGTTTGATTCACTTCAACAATATCATCAGTGTTTCATAATTTATGTCCAATAGCGGTAGGAGTACTTACTGGCCTTGAATCCTCCATTCCAAAAGTTTTCAATATCTCTTTGACATATTTAGATTGTGTGATAAAGATACCTTTCTCCATCTCATAGATTTGTAAACCAACAAAGAATTTTATCTCACCAAACATAGACATCTCAAACTTAGTTTGCATCTCACTTGAAAATCTCTGACATAGGACATCTTGTCCACAAAATATAATATCATCTACAAAAATTTCTGGTAACAAAATCTCTTTACCTTCTTCACCTTTCATGTACAAATTGTTATTGTCATTTTTCCTTGTAAATCCAATCTTTATCAAGTAATTGTGCAACCTCTCATACCATGCTCTAGGGGCTTTTTTTAATCCATACAATGCCTTATTCATTTTGCAAACTATGTTTTTCTTGTCTAAATCAACAAATACTTCAAGTTGTTCACTATATACTTCTTCTAATATACCATTTAAAATGAAGACTTGACATCCATTTGGTATACCTTTAAATCTCTATAAGTGGCATATGCAAGTAGAGTTCTTACTCCTAATATTTCTATAGGGGAAAATGTTTCTCCATAGTCTATTACTTCTTCTTGTGCATAACCTTTGCATAATAGTCTTGCCTTATTCCTTTTGACTTGTCCATGTTCATTGAGCTTGTTTCTAAATACCTATTTTGTTCCAATAAAATTCTTTTTTTTGTTGAAAATTTGGCTATACTGATGTATATGACTTAATATAGTGTTTTCATTATGGAAACAAATTCATATAGTAGTTTCGAGTCAGTGCACTTGATGAGAAGATCATAAATCAGTTAAGTGTTGAAGACTAGACAGTGTACAGAGTTCCTGCAGCTCAGAGCATCAGCGCACATGCATATGACTGAGTTATGGTGTGCACCCTCAAATTTAAGTTAGTTAGACTATATTCATGCTTAGTCTATGAGTGCATGATCAAATATGCAAGTATGAGAAAGATACAAGCAGTTGAAGTTGCACAACCAGTGTGTGCCAGTGAAGAACAGAGTAAGAAGCTGACTGTTAGCATTTTGATTTGTGGTTATAATCTAATGATGTAAAGGCTATGTGCCTATTGTAATTAGGTTTCCAACATATGTATATGTTTTTTTATAAACATGCTTGAGCCAATTTATTTGGAAGCGTTGTATGTTATAGGTCTAAGGGCTGACCTAGTTGTTTATTTTGTATGTGCATATAAATATGAGATGCGCCCATTGTAATTTGTATGGAAGTTGATATAGAGTTGTGATAAGTAGAGAAGAAGTGTATGAAGTGTCTATAAGATTTATTAGAGCTTTGCAAGAGGTCAAAGCATCAGTGCATCAAAGGAACTCATTTGACAAGCAGTATCACGGTGACAGTTAATCTAGCAGATATAGAGTGTATCTGAGATCAGAAGGTTGTAGCCTTCACCACTTGAACAGTGAGCTCTAGGATAGTGCATCCACTCCCCTAACAAGGACTATTGTAAAAGACTCCTAACAGGGTCTGACCCTTGACAAGGTCTACTATACTTAATACATTGTAAAGAAACTCCTAATAGGGTTAAGGATCTTCTAACAAGGATCACTAAACACTAGTACAAAATATTAGTGGGTTTCAATTCCCACCGGGGTTTTTACCTATTTGGGTTTCCCCATAACCATATTGATGTTATGTGTTGATTTCATGTTTCATGTTTATGTGGATGTTCATTTTAGTACTTAAGCATTTAATTTTAGTTTAAAGATTAAGTAAAAAGATAAATATAGAGTGAACACTAATTCACCCCCCCCCCCCTCAGTGTTCCCATTCCTAACAATTGGTATCAGAGCTCTAGTCCTAAACAAAGAATTTTAACCATTTGAGGAGATCATGGACAAAGCAGAAATGAAACACCTAAAAAGAAATCTGGAAGCTACTCTTGAAGACCTGGACAAGTCTGAAATAGAAACTGAAGAACTAAGGGAAAAACTCAGTGATGCTTAATTAGTCATCAAAAGGCTAAGGAAAGATTTGAAAGAATGCTCTACTATTGATCTAGGGACAATGGTCAAGAAGCTGAATGAAGAAAATAAATCCTTAAAACAACAACTTGAAGATTTTGATGATAAGTTGACTAACAATCGGGAAGTCTGTGATAAACAAGTCAAAGAGAACCTTCAACTGAATGGAGAATTGAGGCAAGCAAACATGAAAATATTAGAAGTAAGAAACAATAAGGAAAGCTTGGAATCTAAATTGAAAGAGGCTAAGAATCACATTGATAAATTACACACTAGTTCCAATTTAATAAAATCTCATTTATATGCAAGAAGAGCCAAAGGAGATACTAGCTGCATTGGATACAATGAAGCATAGAATCAGATTGATAACATGCGAGAAAGAATGAAAGCACTAGAAGGAACCTCAGATGCTAAAGAGACTAGAAGTCAGACCAAGGATCATATTGAACCATCTAAGAATGAGTGCAAGCCTATTGATCACACTTGTTATGCATGTAACAAGCATGGACACATAGCAAGGAACTGTACAGAGGTAAGACCTTTCAATGGTTACTATTATTCATGCAATAAATTTGGTCATAGAGCTATGAATTGCAATACAAGCCAAAAGAACAGGACTCATAATCAAAGAAATCAGAATCAATCAAATATCAGAAGTTCTCAGAAAGTTACATGTCAGATATGTAACTATAATGGTCACTCAGCTAAATAATGTAAGATGGTGATTCATGTCAATGCACCGAGGAATATAAGGCCTCCAATCATTTGTCACTCTTGTAAAAAGGTTGGACATATCTCAAAGTTCTGTAGATCAAGGATGCAAGGTCAGGAAAGCCCTAAAAGGCCCAAAGAACTAGTTTTGGATTCTGAAGGAGAAGTCAATTTTGTGAAAGCTTCAAAGAATGTGAGCTTGATTTGGTTAGAAACAAAGAAGGAGAAGGTTGATAAATATATATTAGATGCATCCATAGTGGATGCACCCTCTACATCTGGATGAATGGCCCTCAGGATCATAGGGGGAGCTAATTTAGCTCTAGACCCCTGTGTGGTTGGTATACTCACTCTTAGAGTATGCACCTTTGGACTTAAGCTTTTGGAAACTAGAGTAACCTTTGTGCAAGAGTGAACTAGCTAATTCTTTACAGAATAGAAGATAGAAATTTCTAAGTGACAGCCTAGTTTACATGACAAGCATTAATGGTGGAATTTTCACTTTACGTACACAAAAATATTTTTGATTACTCATTGCATTCAAACTCAGAGTGATTGGAGAGTAGAAAGAGTTTTATAAGTTATTGTGAAGACTTGCAGATTGATCTATCGGTGATTAGCAATTCATTTGATTGGTTGCAAAAACCCTAGTGCATCGCACTGATTCAGAAGTCTTCAGATTATCTCAGAGAACATTTGGAAAGTGATAAATGAAGTAAGTGATGGTTAGTCCCATAGTATTTGATGTTGCAGAAAAGAAAATATATGTGTTTAAGAAGCATCCATTTAAGTCTACCATAGATGACTTAGATGGAGCATTCTTCCGCGTGCCTATGAGCATTATGCATATCGATGACATTAGGGCATACATTTACTGTAAGAAGGAACTAGTAGGATTGGACAGATTAAGGGTGCACATGGAGACCATGTAAAAACTAGAAAAAACCTTTTTGGATGAATATGCAAAGTGGAATGATCATCCTATAGTGGAGTGTGCTACATCATATGAGTTCTATGAGATAGAATGGATTAAAATACTTTTGAGAAGAATTCATGATGACCTATTTTGGATAGACGATGTGCCAGTAAGAATCACTAGTGACCTAATATATGAAATGATAGGCCTATCAAAGTCTAGCACCATCCTTCTTGCAGGCAAGGATGTCAAAAAAATTGTTGAGAAAACATGTAAGTCAAGGAGTGATAGACGGGGGATGAAAATTGAGCCTATTGAGCAAGCTGACATCAAATTGATGTCCATGATACTTGGATACAAGTTTCAACACACCAACAGGGTGAATAGTGTGTCTACGACCACAATTCTAGCAGCCATTAGACTTGTGAAGGAAGATGGAGAGTTCAATCTATGTGAGATCTTGCACGCACAATTGATTGATAACATCAATGCAATTAAGCATGATAAGACCAAGATATTCAGGTTTGGGTCTTTGATCATTTACATGTACCTTCATATAGTTGGGAAAGTATCAGATTCATATTTGGACAAGTCCATTCCAACCATGACACAGATATCTTACAAGGCATCCACTGAAAGTACATTGAGAGATTACATAACATTGGAGTTGAAGACCTTCAGGGTCAAGATGCAAATGAGGTACAGAATTCCATAAAACATTGTTGAGAAATACAAGAAAAGTATTTGTTTTATGGTTGAAACAGATACAACTTGCATGGAGGTAGTTGTACCTAGAACAAAGTGGATCCATCCACTTGGATATGAAGTAGAGGAACAAGTTTTAGAACTATATGCTCAAGTATTTCTTTCAGCTCCTACTAACCCTAATGAGCCAAGGTGGGGAACTTGTGAGGAAAAGACAAGAGAGATTGATGCTAAACTAAACAATGTAGCAACAAAAAGAAACATTGCCAAAGTCACATCAGATATCTTGATAATACATGGAGTATCTCAAGAAGATCTAGACAAAGAAAAATAACAAAAGATTGCTTTGGAACTAGAGAGCGTAGATGCAGCAAAGGCAAAATTACATGATCCCAAGTTGAAGAAGGTAAGGATAGAGAAATCTAATGTACAAAAGGATAAAATTGATGATACTCCCTCTGTACCCAAGGAAACCATTGACCCTACTGCTCCTACAGAGTATAAGGAAATACCAAAGAGGAAGAAAGAGATAAGCACTAGTTATCCATCCTCAAGAGTCACAAGAAATAGAAGGAACTCACAAGCACCTCCTGAAGTAAGTTTCAAACCTAGTCTCAGTGTGCTAAGTGCAAGAATAATTGATGAGGGAAGAATTGATCAAGTAAGGAAGTTTTATGAAAAATATAGTGAAATAGACAAATCTAAGACACATATTATAATAATCAAACACATGTTGAAGTTCAAGAAAATAGTCTTGGAACTTAAGACTATGATCCCTGATAAGGTATGGAACATTCTAGAATTCCTAAAGAGATGGGCAATTGAAGAAGATCTACAGATAAGAGAGAAGATCTTAGATGAAACTCCTCCTGTATGCGAGCTAGAAGAGAAGAAGTTACTGTTAGATCTAGTGAAGCCTCACCTCAGGACTAAGACAAGAACATTAAATATAATGGATAAAAACTATGAATAAGTTTCCAAAGAAATAGAGAAAGCCTTTGAGAAGGTCTTTATGAATAGGCACATGTATCCACCTACTGTGCCCAAAGCACAAGTACCCACAAAGGAGGTCAAGGTGGTAGAGCCCACTAATGCATCAGTAACAGGTCCTTAGGATTCAGTGCCAATAGTGGAATCAAAAATAGAGGCAGATAAGTCTCTGTCCACTACAGAGTCACAAAAAGATAGCACAATTATCATTGATAATGTGGAAATAGCCATGGTGGCCACTAACACTAAGTTGGATAAGTTTGAAGAAGCTTTTGTGAGCACACAAGAAGCTAAAATCTTATGCAGCAACTCACCTCCCACTCATCAAGAAGAAGTATTGATTGATGATGAGAAAGAAGGAGAAAAGATGGAAGAAAAGAAAGAAAAAGAAATAGAAAAAGAAGAAAAAAAGAAAGAAATAGAAAAAGAAGAAGAAAAGAAAGAAATAGAAAAAGAAGAAGAGCATAATGAACCATCAGTTGAACT
The DNA here is from genome assembly GCA_027943335.1 of Chamaecyparis obtusa. Taxonomy (NCBI): domain Eukaryota; kingdom Viridiplantae; phylum Streptophyta; class Pinopsida; order Cupressales; family Cupressaceae; genus Chamaecyparis; species Chamaecyparis obtusa. The sequence continues at coordinate 1,745,720 of BSBK01007476.1, read as the reverse complement.
AGTCAAGGAAAAACAAGAATTGATGGATAGCACTCCCATCACTCCCTCAGTAGCATTATTGTCAAGTTTGACACCTGACACATCCAGTTTAGACTCATGGAGAGAAGAAGATCTGATAAAATTCAGCGTCCTAGCCATGTAAAAGGCCAAAGAAAAACAAGTGATGAGGAATCCCCTCCTGGTAGAATCAGTAAACATTCTGAACAATTTGTTGCTAGAGGACAAGAAAGTGTCAAAGATACACTCCATTGAAGATGTGAGTACAGTCATCTCACCTTTCAAAAGTAATTTCTCAAGCCTTGAAGAATCTGCATCCCTAGTTGTAGAATAAAAGTACCTAAAGAAGAGGTTCAGTGAATTAATGAGAAACTTTGCACTTGATCTAAGCTCACTTAAGATTGGTCAAGCATCCTTAAAAGAATTTTCAGATCAAGGAAGAAGAATCATTGCAGAATGCATGGATTAGGATAAGCTTACTAATGCTGATTTCAAGAAAATAAAAGAGGCAGAAGCTATGATTGAGAAATTCAAGAGTTCAATGAAAGACACATCCAAATATGTAAACATGTGTAATAATGTATACCAAGGACAAATAGATAAGATTGAGAAGGCAAAAAAAAATGTCAAAGACCAGGGCAAGGCAAACACAGCTCAGGAATGCTCTTGTGCCCTCATTAGATATACTTAATCAAGACATCAAGGACACAGATGCCACAATAGTAACATATGATCATGGTCCTAGCATTGACTTGGAGAAGATGGAGAAGCTACAATATGCACTATGCGCCCATCTCCAAATAGTAAACTCTTTGATCACATTTTGAAAGAAGGAGATCCAAAACCTCAAGATAGCATATCCAGATGTTTTCCCTCATTGAGTATATGTAGATACAGTTTTTGAAACACCTTTATCATTAATATCAAAGGGGGAGTTGTGTATAGAATATGGGTCATAATATATATAGGGAGATATAAGTGTGTGTATAGAAGACAAAAAGTTTTTTGTATTAAGGATAGTTAGCAACTTGGCCATATTCCTTTGTTTCCATCAATGACAAAGGGGGAGATTGTTAGAAAGTTTTCTATACTAATGTATATGACTTAATCTAGTGTTTTCATTATGGAAACAAATTCATATAGTAGTTTGGAGTCAATGCACTTGATGAGAAGATTAGAAATTGATTAAGTGTTGAAGACTGGATAGTGTACAGAGTTCCTCAAGCTCAGAGCATCAGTGCATGTGCGTACAACCAAGTTATGGTGTGCACCCTGGAAGTTAAGTTAGTTAGACTATATTCATGCTTAGTCTATGAGCGCATGATTAGATATGCAAGTATGAGAAAGATACAAGTAGTTGAAGTTGCACAGCCAGTGTGTGCCAACGAAGAACAGAGTAAGCAACCGACTGTTAGCATTTTGAGTTGCGGTTATAATTGTAGTACCCCAAAAATGGGCTATAAGTTCATTAACCTCCTACATCGACAAATTGAACAAAATTGACATCGAAGTCCTAACCTAAGGCACATCTGAACATCATCAAATCTAATTGATTATCTTAAATTCTGCATCAGGGAATATTCCTAGCAATATTCCTAATCATCATAATTATCTTTAATTTTATAATTATTTGGCAATAAATCACATTTATCCTAAAGTTTGATTAATTGAATATTTTCATATTTAATTAATTAGATTTAATATTTGCCACTTAATTGTGTAATTAAATTTAATTATATCTATTATTAATTGTATTATTTAATTTTGACAATAAATCTAATATCATATGAATAATTGATTAAATTCTTATTTAATTAATTAAAGCAAGTTGTCATTATTTAATAATATAGTTTTTAATAAAAGTTTGATTAAATAATTGATTAACCCATAAATCAATTGTTTTATTTTTAAAAGCAGTTAAGTTGGAAATAAATCACTTTATTATTAAATTAATTCATAAATAAAACATGCACAATCATAAAAATAGACAACTATCAATTATCAATTAAAGCTAAACTCTATTTTGAGTTAAAGCTTAGCTTTTCCATGTTTTTGTGAGTTAATTATCCTTTATTTATAAAATAACTCAAAAATCAACTTGAGTTATTTGAGTGATTTATGGCTTTTTCTCATGCACCTCCAAAGCCTTGGATTTTTATAAAACAAGGCTTTAGCTCATCTCTCAATCACCTCTCAATCATCTCGAAAATTGCAAACTTACTCTACAGGAATCATAGCATATCAGATTTGGAGAATTTGCACAATTGGAGCTTGAAAGAATCAACTTGAGAATTCAAAGCTTTGTGAGATCAATTTCAATTGCATATTTTTCATATCATAGCATAGAATTTCATAGCTTTGCATACCATTGTTAGATAGATCAATTCATAGCATATCAATTTCATCTAGCATAGATTCATATCGATTTTTATCATTCTTATTACATAGAAAATCCAAAAAAATAGATTAATTGCATTCAATTTCATATCCATCTTTTGCATTCAAATCCTTCATTTAGGTGTCGTCTAGGTCACTGATCTCGATTACAATCTGAGAACATCAATCTCCCACCTATTAGAAGGCAGTAAATCGCTTGGTTACATAGTTTACAATTTTGCACGATTTTGATTATAGCTAACCTCTAATGTTTTACTAAGTGTTGTGTCTACAGATCAGGTACAATTTTCCCACACACATTTCTGGCACCCACCATGGGGCAACCCACCTTTGCATGCTGATTTTGATTCTTGGAGCTAAAACCCTAAGGTTTCAAAGATTTAATTTTATCTCCCAAACGGATTGGAGTTTTGGTCTAAATTTTTTTTTTCAGATTGGAGACATATCAGGGAAGCTTCAAAAAAAAATTCAGAATTTTCAAAATTATTTTGTATTTTTAATAATTTTTTTCAATTTTTCATAAAAAATTAATATCTGACGCAAATCAGAATATTTTTCTAAAATTTTTACATTTTTGGAAAGCTCTTCAAATTCTACAGGGGATCTATTATTTGTGTTTTAAATTTGGATGCAATTTAATAGCTCAAATAGTTAATTTGCAAAAACTGGTCTATTTTGATAAAATGGGTCTCTAGGGCACAAATGAAGAGATTTTTCTAAAATTTTTGCATTTTTGGAAAGCTCTCTATTTTTTAGTAGGGGTTGTTTGCATTAAGCAGAATTGCCACTAGTGACAACACTTATTTGCATTCTGGGTGCAAACCGAGCAGACAGTGCAAACCGAGCAGACAGTGCAAACCGAGCAAGTTAGTACAAACCGAACAGGACAGTGTAAACTGAGTAACATCATGTCTACCGAGTCACTAGTATTTACCGAGTTCAAAACCTACCGAGTGATCAGTATGAACCGTGCCTTCACTTCTACCGAGTGCATGACGATGCCGAGTAATGCAGTGGACGCCGAGTATCAGAAAGTCACCGAATCAGTTTGCAGGAACTGTGTAACCATACTTGGGCCGACTTAGTAGCACTTATGTTTATTTGTCAAGCCGACTTTGTAATTGTAATTGTAATTAATTGTTTAAGACTTGTATATAAACAATGTTGTAAAAATGTCAAGAACAATGAAAGAAGAATATATGTGAAAAAGAAAGAAAGGCAGAGATAAGTGAATTACAAAGGGCTTCAGCAGTATAAGGAATAGAAAAGATAAATTCATCACAGAAGGTGAACAATACATCAGCGAATCTCAATCAGCAATCCAGTTGCAAAGCAAGAGATCTACTGTTTCATCCTAACAGGTGAATCAGTACTAAATCCTTTAACCGGGTAGACTTAACAGTCTTTTGTAAAATATCTTTACCGAGTGCATACTTCATTGTATGTTTTGTAAATCCTTTAACAAGGTGGATTTAGCAATCCTTATTGCTCCTAACAGGGCAGATCATCAGAAGTGATCAAATTGTAAGCCTTAACCGACCAACTTTATTCTGCAGTATTAAAGCTTTGTGGGTTTCATCCCCACCCCAATTTTACTTTCTTTTGGAAGGTTTCTGGGTAACCAAATCTATGTGTCATTATTGTGAATGCTTTTAAGTTTCATGCTTTCTATATGCAAAGGTTAAAGTAAATTACATGTTAATACATCTGTAATTGAAAGAAAATTTGGAGTTACTGATTCACCCCTCCCCTCTCAGTAACTCGGTTAATTCCTGAATATTTCCAACAATTGGTATCAGAGCGGCATTGGTTCTCAAGACAAAGCTTAACTAGCTTAAGCAAAGATCCAGGACAATGGAGGTATTCAAACTAAACAAGGTGATTGAAAATGAAAAGCTAGATCTAGAAATGGCCATAGCTAAACTCAAAGAAGCAAAAGAACATCTTTCCCAATCCCTAAGAAGAAGGAAGGAACTTGCAAATCAGATGAATGATCAGAATTACATTGAAGAAAATATTGAAGATCTTTTTCCCTCAAATAACTCAGATGAAGCAAACAATGCTGTCAAAGAACTCCTAGAAAAGAATGGATCTCTGCAGGAAGAAGTGAGAAAATTAAAAAGAGAACAAGAGCTACACTCTACAAGATTCTGTGAGATCTTGGAACAAAGAAACAAGTTGAAAGATGAATTAGATGGAAGGAACATTGAAGTCCAAAATAAAACCCTTCAGCTAGAACACTTAATTGATCAGATCTCTCATACAAATGAGGAAATTCTGAATCTAAGATCAGAAATAGAAAGCACAAGAGAAGAACTAAGATCTGAAAAGGAAATCAATCTAAGATTGGTGGATGACCTAAACGCTGAAAAACAAATCAATGAAGGTATGCTGAAAAGTCAAGAAGACTTGAATCAGTTGTATGAGAAAAATCTTCATAGGCAAAAAGGAAAAGCAGGACTTGGATACAAAGGAGAAGGCGAATCCTCTAAGCAAGGTACTCAAAGAAATCAAAAACCTACTTGTAATCATTGTGGTAAAATAGGACATAATTCAGATAAATGTTGGAATAATGAAAAAGCAGAATTCAATGGAAAATGTTACAACTGCAATCAACCTGGTCACAAAGCAAATGAATGCAGGGAAAAACCAAGATTCAGAGGTAATTGTCACAAGTGCAACAAACAAGGTCACAAGGCATCCGAGTGCAGATCCAAGACATTTAATCCAGCAGAACAAATTATGAATGCAATGTTTGGATGGGACTACAACACCTGGTGTAGATGTCATTACTGTGGAGAATATGGACACATTGGCATGAATTGCATAAAACATCATCTAAGGAAAAGAGATACTACCATAAGATGCTTCAAATGCACTAAACTCGGTCACATAGCCAGAAACTGCATGAATGCTAGTGAAGTTGAAGATGGAAAGAAGAATGAAGCAACTAAGGTCAGGAAACAGGTGAGACAAAAATGGATTCCTAAATCTACCAAGCAATCCAGTCCAAGTAATGGAATGGATGGCTCTACCGACTCAAACTAAATTTCCAAGAAAGCATTGGAACTGTATTCTCATAGACTAATCTTAAGCAGTTCCAGAACTGAATTAAAAGAAAGATCTAAATCAGCATGCAAGATGTAGTAAGATCACAGGGAGGTCGGTATCAGTCTTCACCGAGCAAGGTTGGTACCCGTCTTTACCGAGCGAGGTCGGAGCAATATGAATTCTTGAGTTCACCGAGTTGCGAAGTCTTTACCGAGCAATTAATTCTTAGTGGGTGACAGTCTGTCAGAATTCATACCCTAATTTGTACTGAGCATTAATGACAGAGTTGTAAACAAAAAGCAAGTAATCGAACTCATTCTTCACTACAAACCTTTAGCACTTTGAGAGCAGAAAATTTCAAGAGCAACCCAGCGATTCAATACTTTTGTGAAAGGAATTTTCTGTGAGCTACCATGGCATCATCCAGCACTTCAGCGAAGAAAGGATCTGATATGTTAGTCCAAGGGGAATGGAAAGCACCAGATTTCAAGATCGTGCCCGCAATTGCAGTAGCCCTAGATCCGAACGGAGCTCAATCTCAGATTCCTCCTAAGGTACTACTTATTAATGATATCCACAATCATTTCAACTGTTCAATTCATGAAATGGGGAACCTAGAACTAGATATTGTGCGTGAGGAACTATGTGTGGATGGTATTCTGAAACCCGAGCACAAACATCTGGAAGATAAAGGTTTAGTTCACATTGCACATCTACCTCGAAACTTTTGAGATAAATGGGTTAGATACATTCTCAGCCGTGTACATGATGGCAAGATTTGGCTTGAGCAACCTATAGAGATCACAAAGAAGATGATTCATCAAATCACCGGTCTTCCCATGTTGAACAAAGAAAAAACTATGAAAACCCTAGGTCAGACGGAACTAGAGAAGAAAACCCTAGCCGAGTGGGACGGTAGAGGCATGAAAGTTAGCAGCATTACCGATGCTGAACTGAAGTTTGGTACACACATTATTGCCCATAAGATTTACAGTTCTAGTCGACAGAATAGTGTCTCCTATGAAGCTATTGACCTAGCATACAAAGTGGTCAAGAATAACTTAACGTTTGACCTAGCAGACTTATTGTTAAAGCAGTTTAACAAAAATAGGGAAAGCATTAAAACTTCCAAAAACAATCCATGTAAGTTTGGATCCTTATTGGTCTGTTTATTCTTCTATGTTCAGAAATTCTTCCCTTCTAAAGGAAAAGTTGTATGGAGAAAAGATGTGCCAGTCCTCTATGAAATAAATGAATACATCTCAGAAATGGGTGAAAATTTTGAAAGCATCATGGATAATTATTTTGAGTCTTTCAAAGAGAAAATGAATGACAAATTCTGGATTCCATAGAAGTTGGTGGAAGATTACAAAGATGACATTTGTTTTATGGTCGATTGTGATAATGTATATATTCAAGCAGTTAAACCGAGGACTGTATATGTAAAACCTCTTCCTTATGAGGTAAATATTGATGAAACCAAGAATATCATTGAAGCTCTTCTTAATCAGCCTCTCAATCCCAAAGCTCCATATTTTGGAACATATGATGAAGCTAAGGTGAGAATTGAACTAAGCATAAAGCTTCCACAGGCGGTAAACAAAGGAAAGAAGAGGATAGCCAAAATGCAAATGATAACCGAGGACAAAGAAGAAAAAGATGAAGAAGAAGAGGAAAAGGATGAGAAAACAAAGGAACCAGAACCTGCAAAGAAGAAAGGAAAGGTATTCATCACTAAGGCACCTAAGCCTCCTACTGTTGTATTTACAAGGAGAAATGCAAGAGGCAAGGCAGACAAGGCAGACAAGGCAGATAAAGACATAGTATTCAAAAGGCCTCCTCTAAACCTTCAAGAAAAGCTCAAACTCTTTAGAGACGGATCGGGATCTGGAGTAAGTAACATAAAATCCCTAAAATATGAAACCAGATCGGAAACAAAACAGAAGGAAATAGAAGATGCTGTTATTGAAAAGATGGGACAGTGGAAATATTCTCCTGAAGAAATAGCCCCACAGGTTCCAGCAGTTCTATTAAATCCAATAAAAATGAGATGGAGTAATGCAAAGCAAACTGTGATAGACATATTTGATCAAACCCTGAGACAGTTGATGCCGAGCTTGAAAAATGATGAAGTAAAGAAGGCATTAAAAGAAAATAAAAGTAAGATGACATTAAAGTTCAATACTTGTTTGATTTTGATCAACAATATTGAATCGGTTGTGAAGGCTGCAAATGCTACATGGAAGAACATATACCACCTTCACCAACCGAGTATTGAAATAGTCATAATAAAAGATATTGAAGATGACAGTGATGAACAAGAAGAAGACACTGAGGTAGATGATACTGTGAGGATAGCAGCAGAAGTCATTGCATCCCTTCCTACCTCTCCAGTAAAAGTTTCTACATCCAGCCCGGAGACACCTTCAAGCATGGTTGTGACAACTTCCACATTTGTCCAATCATCTATAGCAACAACAGAAGCAGCTACTATTTCTTCTACCGAGCTGCAGTCTCCCGCATCATCAAGTTTTCTAGCAGTAAGTTTTCCAGTTTTTGAATCTTCAAGTGTAAATATTTTAAGTTCTCCAGTAGAAAGTATACCAGTCTCTATAGCTAGCCCTACTTTATCTACTGTCACTACTACCAAAGCATTAAGTACAGATAAGCCTAAGGCTCTACCGAGTATAAAATTTTTGGGTAAGAATGTAGTAGAGGATATAGACCTAGATGAAGAGATAGAAATTCCTACATTAGATTTTGCAAATCTATCAGCGAACCAAATGCAAAATATAGGTGAGATCCTCCAAAGGAAAGCAAAACAAAAGAAGCTTAAAGAGGAGAGAGACAAGGAATATCAAATCATCAAGGATGCTAAGGACATTTTGTCTGATGCATTAGGCATTAAAGTAGACTCCTCCCAACATGTTTTGTTACAATTAGCAGAAGCAGTTGATAAATACAATGAGGATTCATCTGGGATAGAAAATTTAGTTGAAAGAGCCGAGAAGAGATTCAACAATAAAGTGCTTGAGCACATTGCTCAGCACATAGCTATTAACCAAGTAGAATTGTCTTCAGTTTTGTCAAACATTGAATCTATCTATTCGAATGCTACCTCTCTTTTGGCCAGATTGTGCAATATTGCCGAGTTCACAAAGGATGTTAAGGATAAAATGAATAAAATGGATGAGGATATGAAGATTAGCATACAAAAGCTGCAACTTGAACCAAGTTCAAGCTCTGGTCATCACATGAAAATCTCACACCTATCAAATATGCAGTCTGATCTACTAAAAGAAGACACAAGGATCCGGTCCACACTGCTAGACATCCAACACATGATCCTTCCCATCATGAATACAATGTATAAGCACATTGAACATTCCAAAACATTGATTCATGACAATCAGTTCTCTATAGCAGATCACATGATTGAACTCTCTGCAGAAGTCCAAATTGCAATCCAAACATGCAAGATTCTGCAAGAAAGTTGGGACAGAACCCTGGCACTAATAATGAAGGTACATTCTAATTTTCTATCAAATTTTGGATTCTCTCTGTAAATAACTTGTATATGCACCTTTGGCATTATCGTCAAAAAGGGGGAGATATGTATAGAAGGAGAGATATGCATAGAAGAAAATTTGTATAAGAAACAGTTAGCACATTGAAAGGGGGAGACAATGTATAAAGCCCTATAACAAAGACAAATTTTGAAAATCAAAATAAAACTCAGCATGATTCGTGTATATAAGTTTTGGCCAATAAGTGTTTTTGTCACTAATGCCAAAGGGGGAGATTGTTGGCATTAAGCAGAATTGCCACTAGTGACAACACTTATTTGCATTCTGGGTGCAAACCGAGCAGACAGTGCAAACTGAGCAGACAGTGCAAACCGAGCAGACAGTGCAAACCGAGCAAGTTAGTACAAACCGAACAAGACAGTGTAAACCGAGTAACATCATGTCTACCGAGTCACTAGTATTTACCGAGTTCAAAACCTACCGAGTGATCAGTATGAACCGTGCCTTCACTTCTACCGAGTGCATGACGATGCCGAGTAATGCAGTGGATGCCGAGTATCAGAAAGTCACCGAGTCAATTTGCAGGAACCGTGTAACCATACTTGGGCCGACTTAGTAGCACTTATGTTTATTTGTCAAGCCGACTTTGTAATTGTAATTGTAATTAATTGTTTAAGACTTGTATATAAACAATGTTGTAAAAATGTCAAGAACAATGAAAGAAGAATATATGTGAAAAAGAAAGAAAGGCATAGATAAGAGAATTACAAAGGGCTTCAGCAGTATAAGGAATAGCAAAGACAAATTCATCACAAAAGGTGAATAGTACATCAGCAAATCTCAATCAGCAATCCAGTTGCAAAGCAAGAGATCTACTGTTTCATCCTAATAGGTGAATCAGTACTAAATCCTTTAATCGGGTAGACTTAACAGTCTTTTGTAAAATCTCTTTACCAAGTGCATACTTCATTATATGTTTTGTAAATCCTTTAACAAGGTAGATTTAGCAATCCTTATTGCTCCTAACAGGGTAGATCATCAGAAGTGATCAAATTGTAAGCCTTAACCGGCCAACTTTATTCTGCAGTATTAAAGCTTTGTGGGTTTCATCCCCACCCCAGTTTTACTTTCTTTTGGAAGGTTTCTGGGTAACCAAATCTATGTGTCATTATTGTGAATGCTTTTAAGTTTCATGCTTTCTGTATGCAAAGGTTAAAGTAAATTACAAGTTAATACATCTGTAATTGAAAGAAAATTTGGAGTTACTGATTCACCCCTCCCCTCTCAGTAACTCGGTTAATTCCTGAATATTTCCAACAGGGGTCTCTATTCTGAATTTCTATTTTTGTGGCCAAAATCATATCAAAAAAATTAGATCTTGTTGACTAGGTCAAATGTAGTGCAAAAAAATTAAAATTTTATGATGGGTATGCACTTATTTTTCATATGATTCAATGCATGATATGAGTTGTCATTTGGATTAATTTATGGTTATTATTGCTCCTAACAATTGATTTTTAGATCTAACCCTAGGGTTTTCATAAGTTGAATATACCTTGCATATCTTGTTGGCTTGTTGGAGAGTTCGTAGCTTGCTTGCATAGTAAAGCTCAACAAAAATTACTAAAAATTAGGTAGAATCTACTAAGCGCGTTGTGAGGATCATGAGGTATTCTCCTTGTTCTGAAAACATTTCGATTTGGACTTAAAATAAATCTCTTATGTGTTTGGCTTGTGTGCATCTTTTCATGCTTTTGATCTATTTCTACACACTTGCATAATTTGATACTAGGTTGTGATCCCTTAAGGATTCATTAAGTAGTCTTAGAATACTTGTGATTGATCTTGATTGCTATCTTGGGTTATTAGACTTGCTAATCCACTGGCCCCTCATTTCTGCCCCGTGGTTGCAATCTTAGTGCCATAAAGGGGAGGGGTCAACAGGACAGAAGCGTTAAGTGTTCCACTTGGCAACCCTTTTTTGCTTTTAGGAACTCACTTGTTTTCTAAGTTGGGGACTCATTTTCAGCTTGTGTGAGGTGTTAAGTGTTCCACCTTGTGGACTCATCTCATATTTGCTTTAAGCGTTAAGTGTTCCTCTTTCTACTTTTTGGATGCTTTTGGTAGATTTGCTTTCGGGAATATATCTATGCTCACATAGTAATTAGGCCCTATGAACACTATTCATGATTCTTGAGAGATTGGATTCCTAGCAAAATCTTTCCTTGATCACAGAATCCTTGTAGGTAGGGAGGATACTTAGTGCATTTCACATTCAACTTGGTTAGTGAGTCTTCTCTTATTGATCGACACATTCTCTCTCCGGAGAGGTTGATAGATCACGTAGGGTTGATATCACGAGCTTTGGTGAATCAAAATTGGTTAGTGCATCTTCTCTTATTGATTGATACATTCTCTCCCTGGAGAGGTTGATAGTTCACATGGAGTTGATATCACAGACCTTGGTGGAACAAAACTTTGTCTTAGCGTGTCGGATTAATCTGCTTGCTTTGTTTGGGTTAAAAGTGAAGAGGTGTCAAAACCTTGAATCTAGAGCCAAGTCCCCTTGTGGTATAAATCTGTGAGTCACCTTTAGAGAGGGTTAACCGTAGCAGACAATCCCTTCACAGGGCAAACTGCGTTGATGGAACCTCAAGCGGTAATAGTCATTTTCGCCATGGCAGTGACAGCCGCTATATAAATGTCCTTGTGGAAGAAATCTCCATGGGTATGGTTCATTGTTGGGTTGTCAGATCTCCCTAGCAGCTCTTGAAGATTAAGTTCTTGGACTATGTCAAAACCTTGGTGCACTAGGATTGGAGTTCACCCCTTTGAATCATAAAAGTTGCAGAGTCAAACCATTACTAAAAACCCTAGAGAGGCCAATTTTTCACTTTCAAGTATATGTGTGTTATTGCAAAACTTTTCAGAACATACACAATTAGTACTCTCAAGGATTAGCACAATTTGGTCACTTGATTGTTCATGCGCAAGGTTTCTTTTTCCCTTATTCATTATTTTCAGACGTGCTTGGAATCACTTGCTTGCTATTCTGTGTGCTTGTTTATCTACTTGCCTATTAAAAATGATCAAATCTGGTATAACCTTCAAAATTTGGATAGTACAAATTTGCAAACAATTCAAATCTGAAAACTCAAAATTTGCAAAATCTGAAGTAAAATTCTTTTCTGGAGTCAAAAGTCATCTCAAGAGGTCAGAAAGTCATACGAGTTTTGTCAACTATCATTTCATTGCTACCCAACTGTTGTATGAGTTTAGCAACTATCATTTCATAGACTACCCAGTGTCGTACGAGTCTGCAGAGTGTCATTTGGAAAAATTTGAGAGAGTTGTCAAAAATTGTCAAATTGCAAGATATCCAATGTTTCCAGCCTAGTTCTAGAATCTGTCAAAAATATCATTGTGTCAAGAACAAATCAGTAGCTATTAAAAATTAGTACACATGTCTCAAAGAATCAGTACATATGAGGAAGAAATTTTGATCGCTACTATGATGAAGCAGCTGCAAGCTATGCAAGTTGAACTTAACAATCTTAAGAAAGAAAAGGAACCTAAAGAGTTCTCCATGGAACCTCTATACTCTTTTCCATTTGATAAAGACTTGTACATGTCACCATGCCCCCGAAAAAAATTTGAGCAATATGATACCTCTTCCACGGAGAGTGACACATCTAGCTTTGGAGACTATGATGACTATGACGACAAATAATGTAATGATGCCTATGACACCTTTGTTCCTAAGAGTCCTCCTCATCGTTCATTCCTACTTACTACAAATGGGCCGTCACATTGGATAGATCGTGATGGTGATCCATATGATTTTGATTTTGAAAGAGACTTTGATGGCTTTTGTGGACAATACCTTGATGATGATCCATCTACTACTGCTGAGGACTATAAAATACATTGTGCTAGCTCGAAATGTCAATACTATAAGGATCTCTCCTCTAAGAACTCTCCAGCTGAAAATAAAGATTACACTCTCAAGAAAGATCATGTTAATGTTGAACCTTTGTCTGGTGATGGTTCCCTTCCATCCCCTACTTCCTCCAATACCTGTACATTTCTTAAAGCTTCTGAGTCTTTCAAATCTTTCACAGAACCTTCATCCGACACAAGCCTTGATACTTTTCATGTGGTTCCCTATAGTTATCCTCCAGGGCTACCTCTTAAAGAAACTCAAGCTAACCTTCACTTGGCTGCAAATACTTTCAATGATGCTAAACCTAAAGAGCTTAAGCCTTCATATGCTATAATTCCTACTTTAGCTAGTCCTCCACCATCTCTTCCAAAGTCATCCATACAATCCCAACATGCTTCCTTGTCTTTAGAAGTGGCTCCATGTCAAGAGGACTCTAAAAATGATGAAGAAAAGAACATAAAGAAAGATCAAGATCAAGAACCCTCCATGTCATCCAATTCCTTTCCCGATGTCTCTTATCTGCTTCATGGTTCTTTTGATCCTGTACACCCTTTTTATGCATTCCACCATGTCTTAAGTCTTCTCCTAAGCAAGATCAAGCTACTACTTACACTGTTAAGCTTATTGACAATCAAAATAACCTTACTATGCTTGCACTTTCCAAAGATGATACTTCCATTAAGGTTGGTAAAAATGGTGTTCCTTCCAATGTTAAGCCTATTGAAAATCAAAAGAAAAATTATGCACTTGTGCTATCCAAAGATCCTTGTCAAGATCAAAGTCTTCCATCTTCTTGTTCTACCACTCCATGTTCACTTCCACTTTCTACTCTTCCTACATCTTTGCAAGCTTTGAACAATCCTATCAAAGAAGGTGCTCATATTCAAGATGTCCACGTTCTATTGAAAATTCTAATGCTCACTCTAAAGATGTTGATATCCTTGGTTGTCATATAGATGCTGATGAACTTATTGATTATCCTTTTGCATCTTCCACTTCCATCCTTGGACCTCTTCCACCACTACTAAGGGCTTCATGCCTTCCTTCCATCTTGGGTCCTTATGTCCCTTCACTTTCCCCTCCTCACTCTCCTAATTTTCCATCCATCTTGGGTCCTTACATACCTCCATCTCCCATCTTTCCTCAAGATCAACATAGATGCATACCCTTGAATCCTTTTCATCCACCCACCCATCTAAACCAGTTATATCCTCCCTCTTCCACAAATCCCAAGTCTTTTGAAAGTAACTTGAATGTTCAATACAAGAAAAAGAAGCAATGCAAGAATCCATCAAAAAAAGAAGATCACCATGTCTCCTTTAATAGACATGGCAACATAAAGTCAAAAGAGATATCTAAGAAAAAAACTACAAGACAAGTATGGGTTCCAAAATCTATCATTGAAGATATTCTCTCTAGATCATCAAAAGGAAATAAAAAGCCTACGGCTATATGGATTCCAAAGTCTCTCTTGAAAGAGTCTAGTGTTGAGCAAAAAGTGAAATTGACATTCAAGCTTCCAAAGGCTTCCACTTCATCTCCTTCCAAAAACATTCTTCCATTCCATGCACCTAAACCGCAACCTCTGCTATCTATTCACCATATTCCTTTATGTATTCCTTCATTCATGACTCCCCAATTCTCTCACCACCCTTAAGGTATGTGTTGACATTGATCTTGCCTTCCTTTCCATCTACCCTTTCACAATCCTTCCATTCATTATCCTTCTACCTTCTATCCTTTTTCCTCATTTGCCTATTCCTCCTATCTTCCAACCTCACTCGCTTTACATAAAACCTTATCCTCCATTTTCCTCTTCCATCTTCCTTTTTCTATCAACATCTTTGAGCATATCATTTTGAATCCTTAGAATATCATGGTTTATCCTTTCAAGGAGCACTATCTAAAAAGCTTGCCTTCTTCCAAAAAAGAAATGAAAAATAAAATAAATTGAAAATGTGCCTTGGTGAAAACCTGGAAACAGGCGCCTTGGTAGCAAAAGTAAAGAGAAATAAATTCATCCTATGGTGAAAACCACTCCCTTGTGGTGCCTTGGATAAGTACCATGATGAAAATCAGGCAATCAGGCATTATGCGTAGTTATTCTACATATTTCATCCATTCTGTCTTCTCTCTTTGATCTTGCCAATGTTGATCTATACAGGAATATTTAGCTATTTTCTGAGCTATCTTACGGTGATCTTGCTTTCATTCCTTCCATGTTTAGCCTTCATATCCATCTTCCTCCATTCATTTTCGCCTATCTCTATCCTTTTCCCCTTTGGTCTTGATCTAATAAAAAAAAGAAAGAAAGAGTAAAACACAGTGCTATGAAGCCTCTTGACATGTCTACTCTTTTGGACTGCATCCTTTCCTGCTCTTGCATCACGCTTTTGTGACTTATCCTATGCTAGCCTTTCATTACTTGTCTAAATGCGCTTTACATGACAATTTTTCCCTAGCTTGGGTATTCTTGAGGAGTTTTCCCTTGAGGATTTCTTTCCTTCATTCTCCTTCATTCTCTTGTCTTCCATCTCTTCCACCAACTTGCCAATCCCTCTTGTTCTCCACCTTGCTAGACATTGGGACTGCATGATATAATCTTGCTTGGGAGTTTGCAATGGAAAAAGATGCTATCAAGTATACCAAGTATCAGAACTAGTATCAGAACAAGTATCAGAACCAAGTATCAGAACTAGTATCAGAACAAGTATCAGAACCAATATCAGAACCAATATCAGAACAAATATCAGAATAAGTATCAAAACAAGTGTCAGAACAAGTATCAGAACACCTACTGGGGCTACACCTTTTTCTTTAGTTTATGGGTCAAAAGCGGTACTACCTATTGAGGTTGAAATCTCATCACTTAGAATCAAAATGCATGGACTTGTCACTGATGAAGACTACAGAGTGTCTAGGTTACAAGAACTTGAATTACTAGATGAGCGCAGGCAAGCAGCGTATGATCATCTCAAAGTGTATCAGAAAAGAATGTCTAGAGGCTACAACAAGAAAGTCAGACATAGAGAATTTCAAGTTGGCGATCTAGTGTTGAGAGAAAATCCTAAAAATCCATCACATCGAGAATGCAAGGGGAAGTTCGAACCCAATTGGCTAGGTCCATTTGTTATCACTGCTACTTTTGGCTCTAGTGCCTATCAACTCTCAACGACTGAAGGAGAACAGCTCCGAGAACCAATCAACATTCTCCATCTGAAGAAATTCTATGCCTAAGGCATTCAGTCTATGGTTAAATATCTTGAAAAAATCCTTAAAATATGAAAAAGTCCTAAAAAAATGAACATCTTGGTGAAAACCTAGCAATAGGTGCCTTGATGATTCACAAAAAAAATCAGAAAATATCAACAGTACAAAAAAATTGGAAAATATAAAAAATTTAAAAAAAATTTAAAAAAAAATCAAAAGTACAAAAAAAATTGAAAAAATGAAAAATACAAAAAAAAATGAAAAAAGAAAAAGTGCCTTGGTGAAAACCTGGAAACAGGCGCCTTGGTAGCAAAAATAGAATCTCTACCAAGATGGTGAAAACTTGGAAAACAAGCGCCACTTGTTCCAAATGCTCCATCTATCAGCACAATCTTGGTCTTTCCCAGCTTTCAATCTTGCTTTAGTTTGTACATATCTCCCAGTTTGTTTCTGCATTTCTAGTTTTCAATAAGTCGGTTTGTACACCAAATCTGCTCAAACGTTTGTATCCTATCAATGTTTAACACTTGGGGGCAATCAATGTCATATCCTATGGTCTCCCATGTATCTTAGATAGATCATATCTAGTCAGAGTCCTTTGAAGCTTCATGTGAGTCAGTCAGTCAGTCTTATCTCCAGAAAGGATTTTGCATCTACAACAACGCAATCAAACATCAAACATCAAAACTCAACTGAAAACAATTTATGCTTTTTACATGCTTTTATCTCTTTGTATGCTTACTGATTCGCATTGAGATTTTTGCATATTGTGTCCCTTCGAGCTCTTCGATGATGTCCTTTATAGGATTTAGAGAGTGATGACTGGGGGCATAATCTTTTCTTTGTTTTCTTCTTGTAAGTGAAAATCTAACAACTTTGGAAATTTTGGATTGAAATGGTGTCTGACTATAAGAGCCTCTATCTCGAATTGGATGGCCATGCGTACCTCGACCATTGATACCCAGAAAATTCAAGGAAGTTTGATCTAACTATTGTCTTTTTGAGTAAGTTCTTTCTCCTACTGTGGAACGCGATCTTGCCTAAGGATGTGAATGATAAAGGGTCACTACGGGTAATTCACATTGGATTTAGAATGATCTCTTGACTGTTTGATGTGTTTGCAATGCAAGGCGTATTCAGGTCATCATGACGTTTATGTTTTGATGCTTATACAAATTGCTATATCAAAATGGACATGATATTCAGGTCATCTTGGTGTTTGTGCCTTGGTGCTTATATCTACTCCGACATTTCGAAAATAAAATCAATATTCATATGTCCATGGTTGTATAACCAGTGGGTGTTGTATTGATTCTTGCGCATACAAATCGATATTCATATGTCTATGGTTTCATGGCTAGTGGGCATTGTATTGATTTATCCGGTTACCTAAAAGTTCAATGATGATAACAAATCGACATATGATCAGTGACTAGGTCCTAGGTCTTAGGTTGCATTTCATTTTGCATGTCTCATTTCATTTTGCATGTCTCATTGCATTTTGCATGTTTGCATGATCTCACAATGATTAAATAAACTTCGAAGCTTAAATGATTCTCCACTTGCATCTTTCAAGTCTAACAAGAGTTGAATCTCACACGAAGGTTCCTCCAATGAAATAGCAAGTAGAATCCTTTTTCGGGATCAAAATTCAAATCTGAGATCATTCATATTATTAATTACTTGCATAATCAACCTTCAATCATCACAGAAATCCAGTATTCAACTTAACTAATTATCTAAACATCAAACTATCAAAATTTCAACTTGGTCAACCATGGTCAACTCATGGTCAAGCCTAGTCAAACTTAGTCTCCAGGACCTCTAAACGATGTAGAATGTATTCTCGAATGTGTTTAACCACTTCTCAAATCAATTAACATGCTTCTGAGCTCTCAACGCTGACTTTTCTTGTCAGATTTCAATTTTAATCCCGAAGGGGGCATGGTATTGCACATCAATTCAAAGTCTGTAAATCAAAATTCTATCGATCAAGTCTATCAATATCTTTCATCAGTGATCAAGACAATAATCATGTCTAGTCATTGATTCATCAAAAGTCCTCATCGCTCGGGCAAATCTATCATCACTTGGGGCATATCAGATTCATCGATCCATATCAATCTGGTATTCTCTTAATCTTGTAATCTGTATCAGTTTTTACAACCATCAGATCATAGTGTTCTTTCCTTGGTTCTTTGGCAACTGAAGGGTTTGGATGTGATACTTGCTAGTTCTGCTAAGACAATTGAGTCTAGAATGGGTCACTCACTTCTTTGCAATCCTAAGGTTTGGAATCAGGCGTTTTGGACACTTTTTTGCAATCATAGGTTCATTTGCTATTATAGTGAACATTATCTTTGGTCACTCAGGACTTATTATCTCCATATCAAATTAATATCAATCAACTCCTATCTCAATATCTTTCAATCGGTTTCTATCTTGAGATCGGTTTATCTTTTGAATCAGTTTCATATCTTTATCAAACACATACTATCTTTGAACCACTGTGCTTCGCACAGTAATTCAAAGAGGGGCAAAATGTAATACCCCAAAAATGGGCTATAAGTTCATTAACCTCCTACATCGACAAATCGAACAAAATCGACATCGAAGTCCCAACCTAAGGCACATCTGAACATCATCAAATCTAATTGATTATCTTAAATTCTGCATTAGGGAATATTCCTAGCAATATTCCTAATCATCATAATTATCTTTAATTTTATAATTATTTGGCAATAAATCACATTTATCCTAAAGTTTGATTAATTGAATATTTTCATATTTAATTAATTAGATTTAATATTTGCCACTTAATTGTGTAATTAAATTTAATTATATCTATTATTAATTGTATTATTTAATTTTGATAATAAATCTAATATCATATGAATAATTGATTAAATTCTTATTTAATTAATTAAAGCAAGTTGTCATTATTTAATAATATAGTTTTTAATAAAAGTTTGATTAAATAATTGATTAACCCATAAATCAATTGTTTTATTTTTAAAAGCAGTTAAGTTGGAAATAAATCACTTTATTATTAAATTAATTCATAAATAAAACATGCACAATCATAAAAACAGACAACTATCAATTATCAATTAAAGCTAAACTCTATTTTGAGTTAAAGCTTAGCTTTTGCATGTTTTTGTGAGTTAATTATCCTTTATTTATAAAATAACTCAAAAATCAACTTGAGTTATTTGAGTGATTTATGGCTTTTTCTCATGCACCTCCAAAGCCTTGGATTTCTATAAAACAAGGCTTTAGCTCATCTCTCAATCATCTCTCAATCATCTCGAAAATTGCAAACTTACTCTACAGGAATCATAGCATATCAGATTTGGAGAATTTGCACAATTGGAGCTTGAAAGAATCAACTTGCGAATTCAAAACTTTGTGAGATCAATTTCAATTGCATATTTTTCATATCATAGCATAGAATTTCATAGCTTTTCATACCATTGTTAGATAGATCAATTCATAGCATACCAATTTCATCTAGCATAGATTCATATCGGTTTTTATCATTCTTATTGCATAGAAAATCCAAAAAAATAGATTAATTGCATTCAATTTCATATCCATCTTTTGCATTCAAATCCTTCATTTAGGTGTCATCTAGGTCACTGATCTCGATTACAATCTGAGAACATCAATCTCGCACCTATTAAAAGGCAATAAATCGCTTGGTTACATAGTTTTCAATTTTGCACGATTTCAATTATAGCTAACCTCTAATATTTTACTGAGTGTTGTGTCTACAGATCAGGTACAATTTTCACACACACAATAATCTAATGATGTAAAGGCTATGCACCTATTGTAATTAAGTTTCTGACATATGTATATATTTTTTTGTAAACATTCTTGAGCCAATTTATTTGTAAGCGTTGTATGTAATAGGTCTAAGGGCCGACCTAGTTGTTTATTTTGTATGTGCATATAAATATGAGATACACCCATTGTAATTTGTATGGAAGTTGATATAGAGTTGTGATAAGAAGAGAAGAAGTGTACAAAGTGTCTATAAGATGTATTAGAGCCTTGCAAGATTTCAAAGCATCAACGCATCAAAGGAACTCATCTGACAAGTAGTGTCACAGTGACAGTTAATCCAGGAGATATAGTGTGTATTTGAGATCAGAAGGTTGTAGCCTTCACCACTTGAGTAGTGAGCTCTAGGATAGTGCGTCCACTCCCCTAACAGGGACTATTGTAAAAGACTTCTAACAGGGTCTGACCCTTGACAAGGTCTACTATACTTAATACATTGTAAAGAAACTCTTAACAGGGTTAAGGATCTTCTAGCAAGGATCACTAAACACTAGTATAGAATATTAGTGGGTGTCAATTCCCACCAAGGTTTTTACCTATTTGGGTTTCCCCGTAACCATATTGGTGTTATATGTTGATTTCATGTTTCATGTTTATGTGGATGTTCATTTCAGTACTTAAGCATTTAAGTTTAGTTTAAAGATTAAGTAAAAAGATAAATATACAATGAACACATATTCACCCCCCCCCTCTCAGTGTTCCCATTCCTGATAGTTTTTTGGTCTTAGCACTAGAGCCTAGGTATCATTCTTTTCAATTTTATCTATTTCTTCATTCATATCTTGAATCCAGTCTTCATTCTCTAAAGCATCTTTTGTTGTCTTAGGCTCAAACTCACATAATAAACATGTAGGGTCTTTCAACTTACATCTGGTCAAGACTCCAGATTCCTTATCTCTGACAATTTTTTCAGGCTTATAATCTCTTCTCACATACTATGCCAATGTAGGTTTAGATTTCTCTTCTCCTTGGTCTTCAAGTTCATCATGAAAATTATCAGATTTTTCTTTTGATTGCTTGGCAGCATCGTCCTGATGCTTAACAGTTCTTATCCAGGACTCTACATTAGGTGCAGGTGTGTTACTTGCCTCTCTTTCTTCTATATGGACAAAAGATCTATAATCTTTAGGCTCTCTCTTTCCTTCTTGTTCATTTTTCTCTACATATTCATCAACTCTCACATTTGCACTTTCCACAATTTTGTTAGTGTTAGAATTCAAACACTTATAAGCTTTACTCTTAGTGGAATAGTGTAGGAATATACCTTCATCACTTTTTGTATCAAAATTTCCATTTATATTATCCTTTAGTATATATCATTTACTCCCAAATATTCTAAAATATTTCACATTAGGTGCATATCCATGCCATAATTCATAAGGTGTAACATTTGTACCTTTCTTGATTTGTACTCAGTTTAAGGTATAAATAGTTGTACTTATGGCTTCTTTCTAGTATTTCTGTGCAACATTCTTCTCAATCATTAATGTCCTTGCACAATCCAAAATAGATCTATTTCTCCTCTCAGTTATACCGATCTATGGAGGGGTTCTATTAATATGATTTAGAATAACTGAGAGGGGGGTTGAATCAGTTGTTATCAGGTCTAGATTTATCAATTGAAATTTTAAGAACTTAAACAATCTCAAATTTAATCATCAACACTACTCGGTCACTAAAGAATGTATTCAAAAAATATATAACATGCATTCCACTATCCAATAGTATTTAACTTGAAAAATATAGAAACATTCACACCAAAACATTCACACAAGTATGACACCAAGATTTATAATGGAAACCCAATTTGGGAAAAACCACTTTATAACATGTTACTGATATTTTCACTCTTTTGAAGTGAGCTCTATGAAAAGCCAACCCTGTTAAAGGTTTACAAACACACTGCTAGGTGTGACCCTGTTAAAGGATTTCAATCACTTTTTTAGGAGTGAGCCTTGTTAGAGGACTTAAGTACATTCCATAAGAATGCAACCTTGATTAAAGAATTTAAATAATTTCTATCAGGTCAACCTTGATTAAAGAATTTAGACTGATACAATGGTTAGAAAGTAGCAGTAGTATCTGATCTACAAAACATAGAACTCACTTTGCAAATAATAGATCCAATTCACACATATATGTTGGCTTACTGACTGAGATTCCATTTTCATCTCCATCACTAATCTACTCGGAATTCACTTTAATTAATCACAACTATGATCAACTTCTTCACCTTTAGCCTTCTGCTTAGACTTATAACTCAATAACATCAACAACAGCATCATACTCATTAACCTCATACTTAGGTTTTCCTTTATACCTCTTCAATAGGTAGATCTATCTTTTGTCACTTAATCTCTTTCGTAGATCTTAAGTTTAGGTCAGATTCATCAAATCCTTCCAAAATTCAAGTTCTTCATCCAACCTTCTAGAAACATCTTCAATCTCCTCATTGAATCCATAATAAAATGGTTTACCATGCATTAAATTCTCCATACACTCAATTAATAAAGTCAGCACGATTTACATAATCCAAGAATTCAACTAAGTCAGCTAGGAATCCAAATTCTTCCTTCAAATGTAAATTAATGACACTCCGTCAATACTGTGTTCAACTCCTTAGTCATCATTATGTAGCTCGATCATCTCTTCAAACTATCTCTTTCGGCTAATGTTGTCACTCGGTAATAAACTGATGTTCGATCAACACTGAATTTACTCAGCATATACTGGCGCTCGGTCGACAATAACATCACTTGGCTTAAACTATATTTCTTCATTTTTTCTCAGTTAAGCCTACTTGTTCATTCTTGTTTCTTAATTAGATAAAAAATACATTATCTTATCATTGTGCCACATAATCAAGTACTCATTGAAGTATCAAATAACTCAACCTTTCTCTAGGTTCTATTTTTATCACCCTTCCCCTAATCCTTCTCATCAATCAATAGATATAGTACTTTATTAGATAGCAACTATCTTACCAATTAAGGTTTGACATTAATGAAAATACAACAATTGCTTCAATTGTAGTTTCCAACAACCTCCCTCTTTGGCATTGATGGAAACACCATATGAATAACACATGATTCACCAACCAATCCAAAACTTTGTCATTGCATCAAAAACATTTGTAATATACTTAGCTTCATTTTGATTCTGAATCACTTAGCCTAGCTTGCTTGACCATCCACATAGTTACTCCCTCTGAATCTTTTATGTCTCTCTTTTCCTCTGATTCTCTAAATTACTTCCTCTTTTATGTGTTTTCATCTTAATCTCTCCCTCTTTGACAATAATACCAAAGTAGTATCTAGAACTTGCATCTTTCAGATGTAGATGTCATCTTGTCAGTTCAGTAACAATATTTCTCCCTCTATCATCTTTCTTATTATTGATTATCATCTTTTCTATACTTTTCACAACTCTAGGCCACTCCTAAAGTGTGACCTTTTCTACTTCAATTTGTCAGATACTCTATGCAAGACATTTGATGTAGTTCTCCTAGCTTGACTAGGAAACCTTAGTTAGGGGAAGCACCCCTAATTTACCTCTAAGATATTTATGAGCATCCTTAGGTAAATATTTTTTGAATGTGTCTTATAGTTGTTCCTTTGTATTCACATATTGTATTCTCACCTTTTTATCTTGTACCAATTCCTTCAAGTAATGATACTTGATAGCAATATGTTTGGTCTTTATGTGCATCACTCGATTCTTTGATATGTTGATAGCACTTGTGTTGTCATAGTATATGACAACTATTTTAGTGATTTCCTCTTTCATGCCTTTCAACAATTGCTTAATCCATACCATATTTGAATAGCTCACTACAGCTGCTACATACTCGGCTTCAGCTATAGATTGGGAAATGCAATTTTGTTTCTTGCTTGTCTAGGAAACTAATCTCTATCCAAGAAAGAAAACTCCACCACTAGTACTTTTTCTGTCATCAACATTTCCTTCCCAATTTGTATTAGTGAAGACTCTCAGTTCAAATTTATCATGCTTCTTGTAATATAGTACATAGTCTTTTGTCCCTTTTAGTTATCTCAATATTCTCTTCACAACTATCATATGAATTTCCTTAGGATTAGCAGAGAATCTTGCCACAATCCCAATTGCTAGGGCTATGTCTGGTCTACTATGAACAACATATTGTAGCTTTCTAATCATGGATCTATATAGGGTTTGGTTTACTTTAGCAGTATCATCATTTTTAGACAATTTCTGTCTAGTAGCCATGGGAGTACTTACTAGCCTTGAATCCTCCATACCAAAGGTTTTTAGTATCTCTTTGACATATTTAGATTATGTGATAAAAATATTTTTTTCCATATGATAGACTTGAAAACCAACAAAGAATTTTATCTCACCAAACATAGACATCTCAA
The DNA here is from genome assembly GCA_027943335.1 of Chamaecyparis obtusa. Lineage (NCBI taxonomy): Eukaryota > Viridiplantae > Streptophyta > Pinopsida > Cupressales > Cupressaceae > Chamaecyparis > Chamaecyparis obtusa. Next base: position 1,721,355 of record BSBK01007476.1, on the reverse strand, counting down.
ACTCAATTTGCATCTCATTTGAAAATTTCTTACACAGGGCATCTTGTCCTCCAAATATGATATCATCTACAAAAATTTTAGCTAAGAAAATCCCTTTACCTTCTCCATCTATCATGTACAAATTGTTGTCATTTTTCTTTGAAAATCCAATCTGTATCAAGTAATTGTGCAACCAATCATACCATGCTCTAGGGGCTTGCTTCAATCCATGCAGCACCTTGTTCAGCTTGCAAACCATATTTCTCTTGTTTGGATCAACAAATCCTTCAGGTTTCTCAATGTACACTTCTTCTAATATGCCATTTAAAAATGTAGACTTGACATCCATTTGGTATACCTTGAAATATTTGTAAGCAGCATATGCAAGTAGAGTTCTCACTCCTTCTAATCTTGCTACAGGGGAAAATGTCTCCCCGTAGTCTATTCCTTCTTCTTGTGCATAAACCTTGCATACCAGTCTTGCTTTGTTCCTTATGATTTTTCCATGTTCATTAAGCTTGTTTCTAAATACCCATTTCATTCCAATGACATTTTTTTTTTGGTCTTGGCACCAGAGTCCAAGTATCATTCTTTTCTATTTGGTCTATTTCCTCATTCATAGCTTGAATACAGTCTTCATTTTTTAATGCCTCCCTTGTTGTCTTAGGCTCAAACTCACACAATAAACATGTAGGATCTTTCAACTTATTTCTAGTTAGAACTCCAGTTTCTTTATCTCCAATGATTTGCTCAGGCTTGTGATGTCTTCTTACATACTATGCTAGTGTAGGTCCAGATTTCTTTTCTCCTTGCTCTTCAGGTTCATCAGTAAGATTATCAGATTCAGCTTTTGATTTCTTGGAAGCCTCTTCCTGATGTTCGATAGCATCCTCTTGATGCTTGGCAACATCCTCTTGATGCTCGGCATTATTTTCCTGATGCTTGGCATTTCTTACCTGTGACTTTGCATCAGGTGTAAGTGTGTTACTCACATCTCCTTCTTCTATATAGACAAAAGATCTATAATCTTCAGATTCTCTTTTTCTTTCCTATTCATTTTTCTCTTTTTGATTTTTACTTAGTTTAAGGTATAAATAGTTGTACTTAAAGCTTCTTTCTAGTACTTTTGTGCAACATTTTTCTCAATCATTAGTGTCCTTGCACAATCCATGATAGATCTATTTTTTCTCTTAGCTATACCATTCTGTGGAGGTGTTCTAGGTGCAGAAATATGTCTCTTGATTCCTCTATCATTGCATAACAGATTGAACTCATTTGATATAAACTCTCCACCTCAGTCAGATCTCAAACATTTCAAGTTTCTACCTATTTATTTTTCAACCTTAGCTAAATACCACTTAAACAGTTGAAATGCATCATATTTTTCTTTTAAAAACATTACAGCCTGAATAGATGTAAATTGGATTCACCACTATTAATTGACATATTGTGTATTGAGTATGGATAGGGGATAAAATATATGTGATGGAAAATTTTATGGACATATAAACTAGATAAAATAGAAATACTTATCTTGAAAGAAGGCTGGAGAAGAAATCATTGTTTTATAATGTCTATGCACACTTTCAGGAAATTCTACAACTTGCTCCAGACTGGAAATGTCGAGACAGAGAAAACCTAGAAAACTTTTATCCTTCTGAGTTTAGGTTGACTTTGACCTAGATAGCAATGAAAGGTCTTACCCTTGGGTAGAATCCTAACCCCCATTGAAGGTCATCCCTAACCTAAAATAGCTCTGACAGAAATTATGTTTGCAAATCCTTGAAGTTCGTTGAAAAGGGTATCTAGATTTGTACTTTAATTCACTGTCATGTACCTGTACCTACAAGAAAAATGGTTTTTGTTTTTTGGATGAGGGGTTTGCCTCCATGATTTCATGCTTGGAATCCACCTTGAAGAAATAATGAATGGATCTTGAAGATGAACAAAGGATCTTGAAGGAAGATCACACCACCATGATGGCTAGATCTAGGGTTTTGAATGATGAATCTTGAATGCTTGAATCTTTGATCTTCAATGGAGAACTTGAATGGAGAAGAGGACTTAAATGCTTCCTTGAAAATGTTTGATGAAATGCTTCTTGATCTTTCTTTAGAGCTCTTGATGATTGATGGATGTAATTGCTTGATTGCACTTAAGGGATCATGAGATGAGATTCTTGATAATGGATGATCTCACAAAACTTGATGATCAAAATGAGAGAGGAAGGCTTCCTTTTATAGTGATCTAGGGCACAAACTTCTAGAGAGGCCGACATTGGAGAATTAAATCCCAATTAATCTTAACCCCTAGAAATAGACCTAGATTAAATGAAATTTAAGGTTTTACCATTCCAAAATCTGAAATAGCCAACTCAGAAGTGGGAAAATAAAACTTTATGAAACCCGACATCCTGAAACTTCTTGAAACTAAAATTTGAACTTGGAGTCATGGATGAGGTAGTCTCTTCCCTAGGTCAGGGTTCAGGTCATCCTTGACCTAGGTCAGGGACTAGGTCATCCTTGACCCTTCAAGTCACCCTTGACCTAAAAAGTCAAAGTCTTTAGATTCTCAAAGAAAGTCTGTTAAAAAGAGGCTAGAAATAGGGAGAGAGAAGTAGAACAGGGGGGAAGAGCTAGATCCATGCAAAGACCCAATCAAGGTGCTTGACATGACCCCAAACCACTTACTTAGAGGGCTAAATGCTCTTAACATGGAAGTGCTTCCATTTTAAGATGATACATTAAGCCCCCACTTTAGCAAGAGTATGGACTCGATGCAAACTCTTCGTAAAGGAGAAAGAAAAGATATAAGTGGATTCACAATGAGAAAAAATAACACTTAGCTAAGGACAAAAGCTCCCAGGCTAAGGATTCTAACTCAACATACATGCACAAGGGTGTGAAAAGAAAACCAAAAACAACACAAAAGAGGGGTTAGTACAAATAAACCCAAATCAATTAGCATAAGAAAACTTGCTAAGAAATATTTCTCATACTAATATCATATTTGGAAAGCTATCATAAAAGCATAAATGATTACATAAGAAAGACAAGAGAAACACCATAAATAACATAGCTTCATGATCCAGTCCTACTAGCATGAAAGTGAAAAGAGAGAAAAGAGAAAGTGATTACCTTGCCCAGTAAGATGCCCACCTTACCATGAATCACCCTAGAGGGAGAGCCAAATAGGTGGAAAAACCTAATAGTTCACCCATAAATTGTTCTTTCAATTGTAATGTGTCTTCTAACGACTTCTGGAATACCCATAGATCCACCTTCTTGTATCACTATGAATATGAAATGCGTGTCTCCTCAACATTTAGCAACTTATGTGCATTACCTTAGGAAGATTTAGCATATTTGAAATGTGTGTCTCTTCAGGATTTAGCAACTTATGTGTGTTAATTTCCAATATTTATCATATAAAATAAATAAAAACCATATTACAAGGGAGACCCTATATATGCCCCCCTCCTTATCATGGTAGTCTTCTAGATAGGAAGAGGAAGAGGAAGAGGATACCTACTTCACAATACAAGGAGATATCTCGTTTACAACAATGTACACCATATTCTTAAAGAGGGATATTGACCCCTACATCCAAGATTATAGATAATTTTGAAAAGGATATGTCACTCATGGAAAAGGATCCTCAATGAAAAAGAGAGCTTATCAACAAGACCCCCACCATAGAGGAGTGTTTTTAGATAGAATATCATCTTTCAAAGGTGGGAAAAAAGATTCAATCATCAAGCCTCCTAAAAAGAACCTATTTGAGAATTTTATATGATTTTGAGAACCTAATTTGGAACCTTCTCCTATGATCACATAAAGATTGGATGGACTATTTTAAAGTTACAATTATTTTCCTTGCCATCGGAATAGTATTTTCCTGCATTTTTGGAGCTGATTGCGGGATGTGGCGATGTTGATCCTTAATGAATAATCCTTTGCACTCTCAAGGACTTAAAGAGGACCTAAATTAATATCATTTCCCAAGGGTGCATCTCCTAATTAATTATGAGTAAAAAGTTATGACCATTTTTCTCGGGGACCTATTTCTGCCAGTGTTCCCATCGGAGCCGTGCCTGCAGTTTTGGTGCTGATTGTTCATAGTAATGATCTTGATCCATAAGGAATCAGAATTTTTTCTCTTAATAATTTTAAGAGGACCTAAATTAATATCTTTTCCAAAAGTCGCATCTCCTAATTCATTATGAGTCAAAATTTATGGCCATTTTGGCCCGGGACCTATTTTCTGCCAGTTTTCGAATGAAACATGTAGTGTTTCTTCTTGCAATGTTTCATGTGATCAAATGGGGCCTTGCACCCTTAAAGGAATGTTATTGGGTCATATGAGGACCTAAATCCAAAGGTGCATCAATTTATATTCATTCTAGCATTAGTTTTGGTTTAAATCTTCCAGACTAGACCTATAATGTAATTAAAGCCTGACCGGTTGACTTGTGGCTTAGATGGCTATATATTGAGGGCTTGGGTAGATGTTTGGTAGCAAGTTGGATGGTAGATTGGTTTAATACCCCAAAAATAGGCTATAGGTTCATTTACCTCCTACATCATCAAATTGAATGAAATCGACATCGAAGTCCTAACCTAAGGCACATCTAAACATCATCGAATCCTAATTGATTATCATAAATTCTGCATTGGGGAATATTCCTAGTAATATTCCTAATTATCTTAATTATCTTTAATTTAATGATTATTTGGTGATAAATCCAATTTATCCTAAAGTTTGATTAATTGAATATTCTCAATATTTAATTAATTAGATTTAATTCTGCCACTTAATCGTTTAATTGAAGTTAATTCTATTTATTCCTAAATTGTATTATTTAATTTTGACAATAAATCCAAAATCCTATGAATAATTGATAAAATTCTTATTTAATTAATTAAAGCAAGTTGTCAATTTTTAATAATATTGTTTTTGAATAAAAGTTTGAATAATAATTGATCAACCCATAAATCAATTATTTTATTTTTCAAAATCAGTTAAGTTGGAAATAAATCACTTTATTATTAAATTAATTCATAAATAAAACATGCACAATCACAAAAGTAGACAACTATCAATTATCAATTAAATCTAAACTCTATTTTGAGTTAATCTCTGCTTTTGCATGTTTTTGTGAGTTAATTATCCTTTATTGAAAAATAACTCAAAAATCAACCTTAGTTATTTGAGTGATTTATGGCTTTCTTTCATGCACCTCCAAAGCCCTAGATTTCTATAAATTAAGGCTATAGCTCCTCATTTATAATCCATCCATGAATTGCACACTCACACTGTCGAATTGGAGATTGAAGAATAGATCTTGAGAATTCGAGTTGTTGTGAGATTTTTATTGTTTTTGCATAGTATCCATATCATTTAGAATATTATTGTTAGATCATTTTAGCATATCAATTGTCATATTAGCATAGATTCATATCAAGTTTTCATTATCATAATTGCACAGAAAAACCAAAAAAATAGATTAATTGCATCATTCTATATCTAGATTTTGCATTCAAATCTTTCATTTAGGTGTCGTCAAGGTCACTGATCTCGGTATAATCTAAGAATACATACTCGCATCTACTAGAAGGCAGTAAATCGCCTGGTTAGTTTAGTTTTCATTTATTGCACAATTTTAATTTTAGCTAACCTCTAATGTTTTACTAAAGTGTTGTGTCTACAGATCAGGTACAAAATTCACACACACATTTCTAGCGCCCACTGTGGGGCCCTAAAATGGGTTTCCCTTCAAATTTTATCAATTTCTATTATTTTCTTGTATTTTTTTGTTCCCAACTATGATTTTTTATTCTTTGTTCATACAATTTTTGTATGATTTTTGTCAAAAACTCATACTAGGAGATACCCACTGTCGTACAATAGTTGATTTGATCGAGGATCGCACAAGCAGAAATCTACTATCGTCTAGAAGCTTGATTGTCATATGATCTGATACCCATTATCGTACGAGTTTCTAGATTGTCGTCTAGAAGGTAACCCACTATTGTACGAGTTTCAGTGCCAGGGTTCAATTGTCATTTCACTTTTTTAAGCAGTTTGTCAGATTTGGTTTTCAAATTTTGACTAACAGCTAACCCTAACAATCAAAGTTCTCTATTTTGGATTGATTTTCACTGGTTTTTTTATTGAAAGAAGTGCAAGAATTGTTAAAAATAGGTAAGAATCTGCTAAGCACATTGCGAGGAATTAAGGTAACCTTCTCAGCTAATAAAATTTTGATTTGGATTAAAATGAACATCTTGCATGTCTAGCTTGAGTGCCTTTCTTTTCCATATCACACATTTCATTTGGGCTCTAAAAATGAACATAGATTTGCTTTCAGCATCTTTGTTACACATAGTAAATAGGCCCTACGAACACTATTTGTGGCTCTTGAGAGAGTGAGTTTTCATTGAAACTCTTCTAAACTAAGGAACCCTTGTAGGTAGGGAGGCTACTGAGGGAATCTCACGTTCTACTAGATCCATGTGTCTTCAACTTTTGATCGATGCATTCTCTCTCTGAAGAGGTTGATAGATCATAAGGGGTTGATGTCATAGATCTTTGTGAGATAATCTTGGTCTTAGCATGTCAAATTTATTTGTCTGCTTTGTTTTGGTGAAGTGAAGAGGCTAGGAGATTATGCTCTACTTCCTTTTTGGATAGTACCAGAAACCCAGATCCTTGAATCTGATCTAGTCCCCATGTGGTATATCTTGTGAGTCACCTATAGAGAGGGTTAACCATAGTGGACATTCCCTTAATTGGGTCAACCACGTTGATGAAACCTCAAGCGGTAATAGCCATTTTTACTGTGGTAGTGATAGCTGCTATATAAATGTCCTTGTGGAAGAAATCTTCACAAGTGTGGTTCATTGTTGGGTTGTCAGATCTCCCTAGCAGCTCTTGATTGATTAAATTCTTAGACTGTGTCAAAACCTTGGCACACCAGGATTGGAGTTCACCCCTTTGGATCATAAAAGTTGTAGAGTCAAACCATTACTAAAAACCCTAGTGAGGCCAAATTTTCATTTTCTAGGAATATGTGCATTATTGCAAAACTTTTTGGAACATACATAATTAGCACTTCTAAGGATTAGCACAAATAAGTCACTTGATTGTTCATGTGCAAGGTTGTTTTTTCCCTTGTTCATTGTTTTTAGACATGCTTGAAATCACTTGCTTGCTATTTTGCGTGCTTTCTTATCTATCTGGTTACTAAAAATGAACAAATCTATTACAATCCTCAAATCTAGACATTGAAATTTGCAAACAATCTGAAATTGAAAACCCAAAAATTTGCAAAAATTGAAGTGAAATTCCTTTCTGGGGTCAAAAATCATACGAGTTTTGGTCAAGATTCATTTCATACCCCCCTGATTGTCGTATGGTAACTGGTATATTGTCATATGAGTGTTGTTACTAGTCATTTTCAAAAGTCAATTTTCCTATTGTCAACTATCGTACGAGCTTGTCAATTGTTGTTTCAGGCTATACCCACTATCGTACGAGCCTGCAGAGAGTCATTTGAGAAATTTTGAAAAGTTGTCAAAATTGTCATAGACCTAGCGTTTCTAGCCTATTTCTAGAATCTGTCAAACAAATCACTATGTTAGGAATAGAGTAGCAATTACTGAGAATCCAATCATTTTCCTAAAGTGGCCTTTTGAATCCAATTTAGCCTTTTGTTTAATCGATTTGAGTCTTTATCATCTTGTGTCAAAAGCTTGTCATAACTATCAATCTTCAATCAATCATCAAAATGACTAAGTGTTAAGATATCTTGTTTGATATCTTTTGGGCATCTACCCATACATCCAGGGCATAGTATCCCTCATCTAAGTCAAATCCAAGCTTCAATCAATCAAAACCTTGACAAGGTTGCGTCATCTAGTCATCTTGATTCAATTCATTCTTTAGTTGTCTTCATCTTATTCTTTTGTTTCACCCAAGGTTAATGGTGGAAACTAGAGCTTCCTCTCACAAGAAATCTAGGGAAATAACTCATAGTTTACCTTTGACTCACATAGGCCCAACTTTTGAGAAACTCTACAATTCTAGTCTTTATGAAGATGATGGTGCTGGCAACCTTTGATTAAAAACTGGTTATATTCCTCTTTCATCAACTCACGGGGGTACTAAAAAAACTCCACATCAATCTATCCTAGGTAAAACTCCTACCATGTCTCAAGCAAGGAAAAAATTTGGCTCTCAAAGAGCTCAATCTCAACATGGTGTGGATCAAGAACCCACACCTGAAGAAATTGCTCAATATCAAAATGATGATAACTTCAAACGAATGATGAAGCATTTCTTGAAAGAAGATAGAGAAGCATACTTTTTACAATTGGCTCATCAAGGAGCTAAACTTCCTCCCAACTTTAATGTTGAATATATCATTACGCATGAGGAAGAAACTCCACTCACAACTATGATGAAATAGATGCATACCATGCAAGTTAAACTTAATAACCTTGAGAAAGAAAAGGAACCCAAGGAGTTCTCCATGGAGGCCCTATGTCCTTTGCCATTTGACAAAGACTTGTACATGCCACCATTCCCAAAAAGAGTGGAGATGCCTAAGTATGATAAGTATGATGGACACTCAAATCCTCAAGATCATGCAAGAGAATTTTGTACACAATCTATGGAGTTCATGCATGAACCAACCTATCTGATGCATCTCTTTCCTCGATCTCTAGGAGGAGCAGCCATTCATTGGTTCTCTCAATTTCCTTCTACCATTAAAACTTTTGAGGAGTTGATCAAATTTTTCTATCAAAAATACTCCTACAATATTCAACATCCAGTCACCATGATTGATATCTGTAATCTCAAGCAATATCTAGGCAAACCATTCTTGACATTTCTCAAAAGATGGAGGAATAAATTCTCTCTATATGCTAGGCCTATTCCAGAAATTGAGAAACTAGAAATCTTCATCAATAATCTTATCCCAAAGATCAACTATCCTTTACAAATGCAAGATCATACATCTTTTGATAAGATGGTAGACAATGCTATCAAAATTGAAAAAGTCATTGTGAAAAAAGGAGAAATCACACTTCAAAAGGACAAGTATGAATCAAGATCCAGTTCTAAAGACAAGAACAAAAAATGGAACAAGAATAAAGGCATTTTCATAGATGGTGTTGTTGATACTATTCATGCCCCATCAAAGGCACCAGCTTTCAATCTAACTATTGGTACCCAAGCCATAAAAGCTTTAAAACAAAAGGTACCTGAATCATCTCAAAAGAAGCCAGAGTATAAAAAGTGGTCCGCTGATAATAAATGAATGTTCACTCCTCTTGGAGAATCTTTAGAATCAGCTATGAGAACTCTATTGGTGAATAACATCATCTCTTTGCCTGAGATCCAACCATCTGATTCTGAACCTAAGTAAAAATGGTGGAGAGAGAATGAATTCTATGATTTTCATCGGGGTAAAGGTCACAAAACTAATAACTGCTTACACTTGAAACATACTATTCAAGATCTAATTGATAAGGGAGATATCACCATTGACAATCATAAGAGCAATAACGATGATACAGCATTCACAGAACCATTTCTGAAACATGGTCAATAATTTTCATCTTCTCAGCCTAATATGGGGGCGAAGGTCAATTATGCTTACCTTGGAAATAATGTTGTTATCAATATGGTTGAACCTTGTCTCTCTGAGCATTGCAATGTCATCATAATTGTGTGAAGAGATAGAGATCATACTTCAGCTAATGCAGTGACTCGATCACAAGCTCAAGCACATCTGAATGGACAAATCCTAGATTCATCAAATGTCCCTAAGATGCCCTTCAATCTTTCTTCTGCTTCCAAACAGAAGGCTACTTCTAAATCTTCCAATCCTAAAGACACAAGGCCAACATCTTATAGCATTGTTCAACAACTCCAACACACTAATGTGAAAATATCCATGTTTGAGTTGCTTCGAATATCTCCAGCTCATAGATCCATTCTAGACAAAGCTTTGCTCAGATCCAATGTTCCAGATGACCTTGATTTAGATAGGTTCCAGACTATGGTTGGACATCTTACATCTCTGTAATATATCTCCTTTTCAAAGGAATATGAAAACTCCTTGAGTCACCCACATCATCAGCCCTTGCACATAAAAGTCTTGATCCAGAACTGTCAAGTCAAACGTGTGTTGATAGATGGAGGGAGGCGCTGGCCTAAACATTTGTTCTTACAGCTTGGTCACATAGTTGGGATTTTCTGAATTGGCTATTGATCCTAGAAAGAAAATAACTATAAAGGCCTATGATGAACAAGAAAGATCTTCTAAAGGCACCATTGTCTTACCTATTAGAGCAGGTCCAGTTATCAGAGATACTATATGTCAAGTTCTTGATCTACCTTTGGCTTACAATATCCTTCTAGGGAGACCATGGATACATGAGATGAAGGCTATTCCTTCTACATTCCACCAATGCTTGAAATTTCCTTATGAAGGAGTAGAGGTCACTATTCCAGTGGATATATCCACCACTTGCAATACATTGAAGGAAAGTGCAGATAAACTTGTGCCTAATAACGGAGAATCTTCCATTGAGCCAACTAAAGAAGCATCCACCTCTAACATGGAAGATCTTGCAAAAGAGGTTAATGTCAAAGAAAATAGTATGGGAGAATATACTATGGAGCCAGTCTTATCTTTGACATCTCTCCCTATCTCACCTAAGTCTTATGGCCAATCTTTGAAACTATCCAAACTAGATTCTAAAGAACCTCTTGAGGCATATAAAAAGACTTTTGTAGTAGAACAAGTCTCCAAGAAAGAATTTGAAGAGGATGAAGATATTTTTGCAAGGCTATACAAAGATGAATCTGAATCCCATGATGTTCAAACTAGTAACTCAGTAGTACCAAAAGATCCTTCTAATTCATATGACCTAGGAGACAAATTGATAGCTAAGATGGGATATCCAAGTAAAGGACCTCTAGGAGTCAGAGGACAAGATCTTGAGGTACCTATCCCACATAATAGTAGAGAAAATAAAGACAAAGTTGGCTTAGGCTTTAAAAAGAAACCCTTCCACCTCAAAGGTAATTGTTCTCATGTCATAGAGTAGATCTCACCAAGAGAATCTCTTCTTAAGAAAGAAGAAATAGAACCATCAGATAGTGATTCAGACAACTCAAAACTCATCCCCTATGAAAAATTACCTAAAGAGATCAAAGACCTTCTTGATGATAAAGATGATCCAATCAAAAGAATTAATGTAGTAGAAACATAAGAACCTACTATCAATCAAGAGATAGTTGTCACATAAGAACCAGATAATCTTGAAAACAATCAAGATGAGGAAGGTGGTAGTGATTCTGAGACAGATTCCCATGAGTATGAATTCAAATCAGAATCTGAGGGTAACCCTTCTTGGGGTATTCATCTTGACTTTACTCATGTTCTTAGATTTCCTAGAGGCATAGATGAAGAATCTAATGACTATGAATTGGGAGCCATTCTAGAACCAGATGAAGATGAGCTTATTACAAAGAAACATGTTGATGTTATTCACCAATATGCACCTCAACCCAACGTAAGTCTAGAGAAAAATGATGAACCTATTGAGTCTGATCCACCTATGGCTGAATTGGACTTCCACAATGACATTGAGCCTATTCATGAATTGAATTTCTTAAGTTGTAATATCACCTTTGAACTTGAGCATCGAGTTAGGACCAATGATGACAAATCCATATCTGTAAACACTATCTCCCAATCTTTCCCCACTTTGACTATCCAATATCCAGAACTTATTGATCAAACCTCCACAAATTTGAGCCATGGTATTTATACCTTCCCGAATGACTATGCCCTTACTTTCTACCTTAATGTAGTTGAGCCTATGAGTACTTCCATCAGTGAACTAAGCATTAGCATGATGGAGTCGGACATCAAGTATCTTAGTCAGAAAAATAAGAATAAAAAGAAAAATAAAAGGAGTTCTGAGGGTGAAAACCACTTTGTGGTAGTCTCAGAACCTACAAAAGTAAAAATAAAAGATGTATCTGAAGGTGAAAACCTGTTTGAGGCACCTAAGGATGAGATATTTGATGTCCTTCCAAGTCATTTATAAGATAGATCTCTAGTTCTAATTGAGCCCACTCAATCTATCAATTTGGGAACAACAGAAGAACCATAGTTGATTCATGTAGCACAATCTTTATCAGAAGAAGAGAAAAAAAAATTCACAACTTTCCTAACAGAGAAGAAGATCAACTTTGCATGAAAATATTCAGATATGCTAGGATTGGATCCTAATCTTATAATGCATCATTTATCTATAGCTCCAAATGTCAAACCTGTCAAGCAAAAATTAAGAAAGATGCATCCCCATGTTGCATTCTTGGTAAAAGCTGAATTAGAGAAACTCCTAAAAGTCAGATTCATCCGAGTTATTGACTATGCAAAGTGGATCTCTAATATTGTACCTATTTTAAAACTAGATAAATCAATCAAAGTGTGCACAAACTTTAGAGATGTAAACAGAGCATGCCCTCAGGATGATTTTCCACTACCTAACATTGATATGATAGTGGACATGACTACAAGCTTTGATATGTATTCCTTAATGGATGGTTTTTTTGGACATAATCAAATAAAAATTTCTTCAGAGGATCAAGAGAAAACTACTTTTACATGTGCATGGGGCACCTTCTGTTGGAATGTCATGCCATTTGGGCTTTAAAATGTTGGTGCTACATATCAAAGAGACATGACATCTATTTTTCATGACATGATGCATAGGACTATGGAAGATTATGTTGATGATAGTTTAGCAAAATCTATGATTAGAGCTGAACATCTAAATGACTTGAGCAAGATACTAGATAGAATGGAAAAATTTAGTCTTAGACTAAATCCTAAGAAGTGTGCTTTTGGTGTCACTTCTAGAAAGCTCTTAGGATACATAGTCTCAAAGAAGGGCATTGAAGTTGATCTAGCTAAAGTAAAGGCTATCATGGAAATGCAACCTCCAAAAAATATTAGTCAAATGAGGACATTGCAAGGAAGAGTTCAATCTATCAGAAGATTCATATCATAGCTAGCAGACATATCACAACCTTTTACAAAAACATTACATAAAGGTGTAACCTTTGCATGGAATGAAGAATGTGAAAACAACTTTAACCATATCAAGAAGTATCTATCAAATCCTCCTATCTTGATGCCTCCCATTCTAGGGAAGCCTTTGATCTTATATGTCTCTACTACATATACATCAGTGGGGGCATTGCTAGCACAACATGATGAGAATAAAAAGGAAAGAGCTATATACTATACCAGTAGAACATTGGTTGCATATGAGAAGAACTATTGAATGATTGAGAAAGCTTGTCTAGCCATGATCTTTATATCATAGAAACTGAGACATTACATGTTATCTCATACCACACATTTGGTAGCTAAGATTGATCCACTCAAGTACCTTCTAAGCAAAGCTTCCCTCATAGGTAGGTTAGCTAAATGGGTCATGCTCTTAAGTGAATTTGACATTGAATATGTGGAAATAAAAGCTATCAAAGGATAGGTAATGGCTAATCAATTAGCAAAAGCACCTATGATTGATGATACACCAATGTAAATGGAATTTCCAGATTCCTCCATCATGACTCTTTCTTCTAGAGAATGGCAGTTATTCTTTGATGGCTCCTATACATAGAATGGATATGGAACAGGCATATTGTTCATAACTCCTCAAGGATACTTGATCCCAAAAGCATTCAGATTAAAGTTTCCTTGCACAAACCATATTGCAAAATATGAAGCCCTTTTGAATAGTATGAAAATAGCAATTGAATGGAGAGTGACAGAGTTACACATTCATGGAGACTCTCAACTTGTTATCCATCAAGTCAATGATGTGTGCCAAACTAAAGATGAAAAGCTCATTCCTTACAAAAGAATGGTAGATGATCTAAAGAAGTATTTCCTGTCTATTACATTTGAGAAAATACCTAGATTAGAGAACAAGGCTGCTGATGCAATGGCAACATTATCTACTTTATTATAGTAGCCTGAACATGAGCTACGCTACGAGTTCCTAGTGGAAGCACTATCTTATCCTGCATATGATTCCCCTAAAACCTGCATGATCTGCACTATTGTTGGTCATGATTCATCCAGATACAAAAACCTATTTTCCTATCTCCAAGACCAAATCATTCTTGATACCTTCAACCATCATGAAAAAAGATACCTTATCCGTAATGCCTCATGATATGTCATCATTGGTCACGATCTATACAAACAAGGTCTAGATGTGTAGACACCTAAAAATTCTTTAGAAAATAAAGTATCTTTATTTTTTGAAAAATCTCTGATGACATCATCATTTATTAATTATTTATTTATTTAATTAAATTTTTTATTTTTATGTCATTAAATCCCTTTATCTTAATTTAAAATATTTAATTAAGAAATCTCTCCCAAAAATGTTCAAATCTTATTTAAACATTATCTCCTTATTTATTAATTATTTAATTAATAAATTGACCAAAAATCTCAAAATAAATAATTAATTTATTTTTTGCCCAAAACTTGGCCATCTTCCTTAAGACCACTAACCTCTTCCAGAATCTTCTAATCCTTCTTTAATTTCGATTAAAGACTAATCCCATCATTTCCTAACCCTAATCCCAACTCAAAATATTTAATTAAGATTAAATATTTAATCCTCATATTTGATAAATTCATTTTTAATAAATATTCTCAAAACCTAAAACCATGGAAATAAATAAATCTTTATTTATTTCCTAAAATCCATGTTTATCCTAAGGAAATTCTAGACTCTTCTAGAAAGTCCTAACCCTAATCCTAATCCTAATCCCTCCCCTAATCCTGTCACATTCCCTAACCAAGGTTAGCCAACTCCTAAGCTTAACCCAAAGTCAACAAACTTCTAGAGACTTCTCTTACATGCATTAAGTGCATTTAAGGCCTCCTTATCCCTCTTACATGCATTTATCATGCATTTAAGGAGCCCCTCACCCCTTTCTTACACCCTTTGACCTTAGGCACATTTTTCAAATTGTGCACATTCCTCCCATCTTTCAACCCAATGCCCTTGTGACACTTGTCACAAGGAGGTGGCCCTAAACTAGCACAATCCATGTGCTCCCCTTTGAATGAATCTTGGCCTCTCTTAAGGATTTTGATCCTGGCCACTCATTCCTCCTTCCCAAATCTTATAAATGCTCCTCCTTTCAAGAGCAAAATTATTAGCTTAGCTTTTATTCTCATGCATTGTTATCATGCCCATTTAGCTCTAGACTTAGCATAATCATCTTAATCTAGCTTATTTTTAAGCATTTTAGCTCATCTTAATTTAGTAATAATGGATTAACATAGTTTATTTCATTGTTTTGCATAATCATAGCATCATATCACATCTCTATTTGGTTAAAATCAATCTTAGCATAAACATCATGTAGCTTAATCTTCATTTCAGCATCATTTGATCCTTGAGGCCTTAGGGGCAAATCAGGTGTCCTATACCTATTTTGTGTCATTTATGAGGTTTTCATGGATCTCAATCCATCCTAAAATGCATAAGGAACATGCTCCAAGTGATTAGAGAGCACACCCACATCCCCTTAAGCAAGAGCAAATCAAACAGTGCTCGGGTGCACTTATTTAAGCTCAATCTAAGGTGGCTTAGTTTAGAGTTTTATTTGTTTTGGATTGATCTCATGCTTAGACTAACATCTAATCTTTTTTTGGCTTTTTCCAAACCATGTACCCTCAAAAGCCTAGCTCACATTCTGGCACGCCCGGTGGGACCCAAACCCACAATCACTTGATTATATCATGCTTTGTATTCTCATATTTGCAAGAAACAGATGAAATGTCCCCTACATAAAGTTTAGTCACACCTAAGCAAAGTTTAGTCACGCCTACAAATAGTTTGATCATGCCTATAACCTCTGTATCGACGCCCATTTCCTAAAGAATCTCGTGCTCGATAACTTCTATTCTGTCTTAACTTCTTTTCTGTCGCCTTGAATGGAAATAATCACGCTTGTAAAATAAACATTCACGCCTTCGTGTACTAAATTCTCACTTGTAATCATTTCATTATTGCATATATCCATTCCATTATTGCCTATCAACATTCTGTTATCGCCTGTAACCATTTCATTCTCACCTACACCTGTTTAAATGTCCCCTGGGTACATTTCACTATCGCCTACGTATGTTTTCCTCCCATGCATTCAAATTTTGATGTCTGCCTCTTGACCATTTCATTGTCGCCTGTGCATGTTTGACTCTCACGTATGAACATTTGACTATCACCTGTGTGTAATTAAATGTCGCCTATGCATATTCAAGTGTTTCCTGTGCATGTTTGTGTGTCGCCTGTGCACATTAGAGTGTCGCTTAGTTGCCTTTTTACTATCGCCTGTAAGCAATTTTTTCTATCATGTACGCATTTTTAAGTGTCTCCTGAGCCTGATTAAGTGTCGCTTCGGCTGGTTTAAAGTGTTGCCTATGCTCATTTGGCTGTCGTTTGGGCATTTTCCATTATCACCTATGAGTTGACCTTTTGTCACTCCGAAAACATTTCTCTGTTGCCTGGAATCATTTCTGTATCACATGGATATTTTTGTCCATCACGTGTAAGCATTTAAATGTTACCTGAGAGCTTTTTGGTGTCGCATGTGCATTTTCCAATGTCGCGTATTAGCTAGACAATGTCACCATCGACTGCGTTTTTGCCTTAAATTTGTTCTCAAGTTCATTTTTCTTAAGCAGAAGTCAAAAACAAATCTTGAATGAAATAAGGGAAATGAACTTAGGTCCTAAGAGTCATTATCATTTTCAAAATCAAACACAATCTTGAATGACCTAAATTGGAAAGAACAAGCATCTCGATTCCCTCCTTTTCAAATTCAAGCAAAACGCAAACTCAATCTTGAATGATCTAAGGATAAAACAAAGCTCTTTTCAAAGTTCTAAATCAACATGCACATCTCAATCTTGAATGCTCAAAGGAAAGAACTTGCAAGCGCTCAAATCGTTTACCTTTTGGAGAAAGAACAAATCAAACCTTAAGCACTTGTGTCTTCAATTTCAAAGTTCAATCAAACTTAATCAATTTGGGAAAAAGAACAACTTGCTTGATGTGCATTTAGGAGTTTTTCAAATTCTTGCAAAATCCTTGTTAAAGTAAGCAACATGGAACATTTGGACTCAGACAAGTTCACTTGTTCTACTTTTAGCGAGGCCTGTCCAAGGAGAAAAGCACTTCCTCCTCGGAGAATGACCTCAAACTGGTATCCCCCCCGGCCAGTATATAAATAAAGTGAAGGCAAAAAGTACTCACTTATATCTCCTAATCCATGGGTGTTTTGTGCCAAATGCAAATGCCTAAGGACAGGTAAATATTCCTCCTCCAACATTGTTGGCTAGGCTCTTAAGTGAGTCACAAGCGGTCAGCATAATCGGGTATGGAGACTCCATGAAACTATTAAAAACTTGATAAAATAGAGGCTACCCTATCTACATCTGAAAGTATCAAAATCCTTGTGCAAGGACTGATCCAAGGGGTTTACCGGATCACCTCAAGATTACTCACCATTTGTATCCCCTTTTAGGGGGTACCAAGCTGTGGGCAAGTGATTTTGATACTCACCTTCCTTAGGTAGACCTGCTTGAAGTGCTTAATAGTCAATACTCCGTGAAAACATTTTTGGAACATACACTTTCAAAGCTTTATCAGAGTCAGTTATCTTGTTTGTATCCCACAGGGTTGCTTTGTCCCTTGTGGAGATTTCTTTTCCAAAAATCTTTGTTGAAATCTATCCTTTGCCATTGGAAAAACATCAAACTGATCTACAACTTGGTTCATGATACTTAGAACAGCCATGTCAGTCCAAGTCCTCCCAAAATATAGAAAATGTCCAAAACTTAGAGAATCTCAAATAATGGTCTTCCAGTCATACTCAATCCAGTCTTGTCATCCTTTCCTCCTATCTTAGGTTAGCAGAGTCATCTTGGTCATCCCCCATCCTCTTGTCTGTCTTCCTCTAGAGTCGGTCTTCTTCCAATCCCAGTCTGATTCTGTCAGTCATCCCAATGTAAGTCTTAGTCTTCCAATCCATCTTCACCCTTCATCCTTATCCAACTCATCCACAAGTCAGCATGTCTCAAAACTATTATGATGAGGTTGGTTATTATGTCTCTCCTCTCAATCCATCCCATCCCAATGATAATGAAAGTCTTGTAGATCACGATGCATATTTTGAAAATCTTAGTAGGTTTGCTCCAAACATCCTCTAGCATCCAATCATTCCTCCAAAATATCCTATCATGCCTTCACGCTTATCCACTAGCACTCCCTTTCATGTCCTCAGCAAGGCAAATCCATTATCTTATCCATCCACAACTTAACCCTATCTTAAACCTACACATCCTCCATATGCATCCTTCATGCTTCCATCTCATATCCCAATCACCATCATCCCATAGAAACACTTCATGCTACTTCCCTTATCTAAATAATCCATCCACTCCTCCTCCAAATCATTCTCAAAACCAAAAACCAAGTCTTCCAATCCTTTTCCCCAATCCTCCATCCTATCTCAATCCACCATCTTCTATTCCAAACCACATTTCCAAAAATCCCCTCCCACAAGCAGAGTGCATCCTTCAAACCACTTCATATCCTATACCTCGATCCATCACCTCTACTTCTTCAGCACCATCATCCCTTTAAGTAGGTTCCCCTTCATCCACACCATCTTCATATGAGAATTATCCTAGCTCTCCATCTCCTCCACATTCCAATCCCTCTTCACCACAAAAGTCTCCAAGGAGTTTCACAAGGAAGCCAATAACAAATCCCACTCCTAAAAATGAAGAGCCAAGCCATTTCAATCCTTCATGTGAATCCATCATTGATGAGGCCCATCCATTGCTCCCATCTATTATCTATCTTCCATACATCCCACTCATTGATCTTCTTCCGTCTCCTAGCATCATTGAGTCCCTTCCATTTGAAGTCTCCATCCAATCCTCACCAACATCACCTCCTCCTAGTATTATCCAAAGCATATCTAATGAGCCTGATGAGTTCACCCTTCTTCATGCCATCATAGCTAAAAAATATTCCATCCTTTCATCCATACCATCTAAAGAGTTCTTCCTTCTTCCAGACATCATAGCTATAGAATCTCCCATCCTTCCATCCACCCCATCTGAAGAGTCCATCCATACATCGCCCGTCACTCTCCACACAAAATCTACCATGTCAAGATCTTTCCCAAAAGCATGTTGAAATACTCATAGAAGAAAATCAAGATCCAATACCTTCACTTCCCCCATCACATGTTCTATTGCTTCCATCACCCCCAATCCAAAATCCTACAATCCCAATTCCTCCAATCCAAGATCCTATCATCCTAGTTTCTCCATCTAAAGATTCATTACTATCCCCCAATCCCAGTCAAAATCCCACCATCCTATCCTCTCCTCTTGAGGCTCTTCCAAACCAATCTCTCCCACTGCCATCACTCTATCCTCTTGGATCACTTACATTTGTCAAAGGCAGACCACTTGAAGTAGAAGACATCAGTTTCATATCTTCCATCAGGGAACCAGAAATTGGATGTTTATCATATTCCCCAAGTCAAAAATATCCTTGTTTGGATAAAATGCTCAAGAAATGGAATTATCAAGGCAAAGGCCTAGGTTCTCATGAACAAGGAAATATAGAGCCCATTCAAGACAAGAAACATCCAAAATCATGTGGAATTGGTCACACACCAGGCGAAGGCACTTCCTCCAGAAATGTTAGTATAGTTAAAGTTAACTTCAAGCATCCTTTCAAACCCACCATCACATCTCCCAAAGCATATAATTATATTCCTCCTCCTCCATCATTAGAACTGAGGAAAACCTATCACATTCCTCCTTCATCCTCCAAATCCATTTTGGGTCCCTATGTCCCGAAATCTTCCAGCACATATCCTCTACATACCCAATCCATTTTGGGACCCTACATCCCAAAATATCATCCCCCATCTTATCCTACTCAATATTTCATCCAAAATCCAGGCATCCCTATTGCGTTTAGGAGTTTTTCAAATTCTTGCAAAATCCTTGTTAGGATGCTTGGATTTTGGCTGAAAGACTGAGTAGGATAAGAAGGGGGATGTTGGTGGGGATTGGATGGAGACTTCAAATGGAAGGGACTCAATGATGCTAGGAGATGAAAGAAGATCAATGAGTGGGATGTATGGAAGATAGATAATAGATGGGAGTGATGGATGGGCCTCATCAATGATGGCTTCACATGAAGGATTGAAATGGCTTGGCTCTTCATTTTTAGGAGTGGGATTTGTTATTGGCTTCCTTGTGAAATTCCTTGGAGACTGTCGTGGTGAAGAGGGATTGGAATGTGGAGGAGATGGAGAGCTAGGATAATTCTCATATGAAGATGGGGTAGATGAAGGGGAACCTACTTGAAGGGATGATGGTGCTGAAGAAGTAGAGGTGATGGATCAAGGTATAGGCTATGAAGTGGTTTGAAGGATGCACTCTGCTTATGGGAGGAGATTTTTGGAAATGTGGTTTGGAATAGAAGATGGTGGATTGAGATAGGATGGAGGATTGTGGAAAAGGATTGGAAGACTTGGTTTTTGGTTTTGAGAATGATTTGGAGGAGGAGTAGATGGATTCTTTAGATAAGGGAAGTAGCGTGAAGTGTTTCTATGAGATGATGGTAATTGGGATATGACCATAGCAGGAGATGGAAGCATGAAGGATGCATATGGAGGATGTGTAGGTTTAAGATAGGGATAAGTTGTGGATGGATAAGATAATTGATTTGCCTTGCCGAGGACATGAAAGGGAGTGCTAGTGGATAAGCGTGAAGGCATGATAGGATATTTTGGAGGAATGATTGGATGCT
Organism: Chamaecyparis obtusa; assembly: GCA_027943335.1. Taxonomy (NCBI): domain Eukaryota; kingdom Viridiplantae; phylum Streptophyta; class Pinopsida; order Cupressales; family Cupressaceae; genus Chamaecyparis; species Chamaecyparis obtusa. The sequence goes on along the minus strand of BSBK01007476.1, from coordinate 1,700,407 downwards.
GGGGGATGTTTGGAGCAAACCTGCTAAGATTTTCAAAATATGCATCGTGATCTACAAGACTTTCATCATCATTGGGATGGGATGGATTGAGAGGAGAGACATAATAACCAACCTCATCATAATAGTTTTGAGACATGCTGACTTGTGGATGAGTTGGATAAGGATGAAGGATGAAGATGGATTGGAAGACTAAGACTCAGATTGGGATGACTGACAGGATCAGACTGGGATTGGAAGAAGACTGACTCTAGAGGAAGATAGACAAGAGGATGGGGGATGACCAAGATGACTCTGCTAACCTAAGATAGGAGGAAAGGATGACAAGACTGGATTGAGTATGACTGGAAGACCATGATTTGAGATTCTGAAAGTTTTGGACATTTTCTAGATTTTGGGAGGACTTGGACTGACATGGTTGTTCTAAGTATCGTGAGCCAAGTTGTAGATCAATTTGATGTTTTTCCAATGGCAAAGGATAGATTTCAACAAAGATTTTTGGAAAAGCAATCTCCACAAGGGACAAAGCAACCCTGTGGGATACAAACAAGATAATTGACTCTGATAAAGCTTTGAAAGTGTATGTTCCAACAATGTTTTCATGGAGTATTGACTTTCAAGCACTTCAAGCAGGTCTACCTAAGGAAGGTGAGTATCAAAATCACTTGCCCACAGCTTGGTACCCCCTAAAAGGGGATACAAATGGTGAGTAATCTTGAGGTGATCCGGTAAACCCCTTGGATCAGTCCTTGCACAAGGATTTTGATACTTTCAGATGTAGATAGGGTAGCCTCTATTTTATCAAGTTTTTAATAGTTCCGTGGAGTCTCCATACCCGGTTATGCTGACCACCTGTGACTCACTTAAGAGCCTAGCCAACAATGCTGGAGGAAGAATATTTACCTATCCCCAGGCATTTGCATTTGGCACAAAACGCTCGTGGATTAGGAGATATAAGTGAGTACTTTTTGCCTTCACTTTATTTATATACTGGCCAGGGGGGATACCGGTTTGAGGTCCTTCTTCGAGGAGGAAGCACTTTTCTCCCTAGACAGGCCTTGCTAAAAGTAGAACAAGTGAACTTGGCTGAGTCCAAATGTTCCACGTTGCTTACTTTAACAAGGATTTTGCAAGAATTTGAAAAACTCCTAAATGCACATCAAGCAAGTTGTTCTTTTTCCCAAATTGATTAAGTTTGATTAAACTTTGAAATTGAAGACACAAGTGCTTAAGGTTTGATTTGTTCTTTCTCCAAAAGGTAAATGATTTGAGCGCTTGCAGGTTCTTTCCTTTGAGCATTCAAGATTGAGATGTGCGTGTTGATTTAGAACTTTGAAAAGAGCTTTGTTTTATCCTTAGATCATTCAAGATTGAGTTTGCATTTTTCTTGAATTTGAAAGGGAGGGAATAGAGATGCTTGTTCTTTCCAATTTAGGTCATTCAAGATTGTGTTTGATTTTCAAAATGATAATGACTCTTAGGACCTAAGTTCATTTCCCTTATTTCATTCAAGATTTGTTTTTGACTTCTGCTTAAGAAAAATGAATCTAAGAACAAATTTAAGGCAAAAACACAGTCGACGGCAACATTGTCCAGCTAATATGTGACGCTGGAAAATGCACACGCGACACCAAAAAGCTCTTAGGTGACAATTAAATGCTTACACGCAACAGACAAAAATATCCACGCAATAGAGAAATGATTCCAGGAGATAGAGAAATGTTTTCGAAGTGACAAAAGGACAACTCATAGGCGATAATGGAAAATGCTCAAGTGACAGCCAAATGAGCATAGCCAACACTTTAAACCAGCCGAAGCGACACTTAATCAAGCTCAGGAGACACTTAAAAAGGTGTACGCAACAGAAAAATTGCTTACAAGGGACAGTAAAAAGGCAACTAAGCGACACTCGAATGTGCACAGGCGACACACAAACATGTACAGGTGACACTTGAATATGCATAGGTGACATTTAATTACACACAAGTGATAGTCAAATGTTCATATGCAAGAGTCAAACGTGCACAGGCGATAATGAAATGGTCAAGACGCAGACAACAAAATTTGAATGTGTGGCAGGAAAACATATGTAGGCGATAGTGAAATGTACCCAGGTGACATTTAAACAGGCGTAGGCGAGAATGAAATGTTTACAGGCGATAACGGAATGCTGATAGGTGATAATGGAATGGATATAGGTGATAATGAAATGATTACTGGTGAGAATTCAATACACGAAGGCGTGAATGTTTATTTTATAGGTGTGATTATTTTCGTTCAAGGCGACAGAAAAGAAGTTAAGACAGAATAGAAGTTATCAAGCACCGGATTCTTCAGGAAATGGGCGTCGATACAGAGGTTATAGGCATGATCAAAATATTTGTAGGCGTGACTAAACTTTGCTTAGGCCTGATTGAACTTTATGTAGGTGACATTTCATCTGTTTCCTGCAAATACGAGAATACAAAGCATGATATAATCAAGTGATTGTGGGTTTGGGTCCCACCGGGCGTGCCAGAATGTGAGCTAGGTTTTTGAGGGTACCTGGTTTGGAAAACTTCAAGCCAAACAAAGATTAGATGCTAGTCTAAGCATGAGATCAATCCAAAATAAATAAAACTCTAAACTAAGCCACCTCAGATTGAGCTTAAACAGGTGCACCAGAGCACTATTTGATTTGCTCTTGCTTAAGGGGATGTGGGTGTGCTCTCTAATCACTTGGAGCATGTTCCTTATGCATTTTAGGATAGATTGAGATCCATGAAAACCTCATAAATGGCACAAAATAGGTATAGGACACCTGATTTTCCCCTAAGGCCTCAAGGATCAAATGATGTTGAAATGAAGATTAAGCTGCATGATGTTTATACTAAGATTGATTTTAACCAAATAGAGATGCTATATGATGCTATGCTTATGCAAAACAATGAAATAAACTATGTTAATCCATTATTACTAAATTAAGATGAGCTAAAATGCTTGAAAATAAGCTAGATTAAGATGATTATGCTAAGTCTAGAGCTAAATGGGCATGATAACAATGCATGAGAATAAAAGGTAAGCTAATAATTTTGCTCTTGAAAGGAGGAGCATTTATAGGATTTGGGAAGGAGGAATGAGTGACCAGGATCAAAATCCTTAAGAGAGGCCAAGATTCATTCAAAGGGGAGCACATGGATTGTGCTAGTTTAGGGCCACCTCCTTGTGACAAGTGTCACAAGGGCATTGGGTTGAAAGATGGGAGGAATGTGCACAATTTGGGAAATGTGCCTAAGGTCAAAGGGTGTAAGAAAGGGGTGAGGGGCTCCTTAAATGCATGATAAATGCATTTAAGAGGGATAAGGAGGCCTTAAATGCACTTAATGCATGTAAGAGAAATCTCTAGAAGTTTGTTGACTTTGCGTTAAGCTTAGGAGTTGGCTAACCTTGGTTAGAGAATGTGACAGGATTAGGGGAGGGATTAGGATTAGGATTAGGGTTAGGACTTTCTAGAAGAGTCTAGAATTTCCTTAGGATAAACATGGATTTTAGGAAATAAATAAAGATTTATTTATTTCCATGGTTTTAGGTTTTGAGAATATTTATTAAAAATGAATTTAACAAATATGAGGATTAAATATTTAATCTTAATTAAATATTTTGAGTTTGGATTAGGGTTAGGAAATGATGGGATTAGTCTTTAATCAAAATTAAAGAAGGATTAGAAGATTCTGGAAGAGGTTAGTGGTCTTAAGGAAAATGGCCAAGTTTTGGGCAAAAAATAAATTAATTATTTATTTTGGGATTTTTGGTCAATTTATTAATTAAATAATAAATAAATAAGGAGATAATGTTTAAAAAAAATTTGAACATTTTTGGGAGAGATTTCTTAATTAAATATTTTAAATTAAGATAAAGGGATTTAATGACATAAAAATAAATTAATTAATTAATAAATGATGATGTCATCAAGGATTTTTCAAAAAATAAAGATACTTTATTTTTTAAAGGATTTTTAGGTGTCTACATTTTGCCCCTCTTTGATGTGATGCTGCAAGTGGCATGGTGTCAAAGCTAAGAAAATAAGATGCTCAAGGCTAGAATTTAGAGGAATGAGGGGTTGTGCCCCCTCGAGAAAATAATGCAAGGAGTAAACGTTGTGAAATTTTCTCGAAAGGAAACAGAGAAAGAAGGACCTAGGAAGAAGGGGAGATAAATAACCAAACTTCCAAGAGCAAAGGTGGCTGAATGCAAGATGAGATGGAACGCAAAATGTAGGATGTAGCTACATGAGAGATGCAAGATGCAAGATTAATCTATATGATGCAGGATGCAGGGGATTGGGGGAAGCTCCAAGTGCAAATGTGGAGAGCACAACCTAGTTTAATATAGCAATGCTAGAGACCTGCCAAGGATACTGGGATCACGAGGCCTTGTCACCAATGTTGCAGAGGACTGACGCTAAAAAGACATGCAAGGTTTTCCTAGCATCACACATGAATCCTAGAGAAGGCATGGTGGAAACGATGCTGAAGAAACCACAAACACACGACTGACTCACAGGCAGAAGTAAAAGATCAAAACACCTTGCCCTAGAGTGTCCTCATTCGCTACACACCATGATATAAAGGATCATGGTGACCTTGAGTAGAGAACAACGAGAAGCCGTAAAAGATTAACAAGACCCAAAGGAAAAAAATCCAAGTCAAAATGATAACTCCAAAAGACAACCTTTGCCAAGGAGAGAGATTTGATTTGATTGATGGGATTGATGGTGGAAAGATTGGTCTGAATGTGTGGAAGGATGCATCAACACGGACCTAGTGTGCTTGGTGGAAGATTAGGTCAGACAGGAAGGATACAACTGAGGGGACCCATGATTAGGCTTAGGTCAGACAAAATAGAAGCATACATCTGTGTGGACCCTATGCTGATGGGGAGAATGTTGTGTTGCTGATTGGCAAATGATGTGGTTCAAAGATAGTCACGATGATCAAGGATAGTCGATAATTGATATTGCTGAAGTACAAGGCTGGGTAGGACAAGATTTCTTATCAAATGCTACTACAAGACTGACAAGGATATGTACAACAAGACATGAGGATATTTACAATGGCTATGTATAGAAGCTAAGGATTAGGATGTACAAAGAACTTGGGGGTGAAGCTAAAAACTCCAAAGATATGCAAGATGATGCCCCAGTTGGGTTGGAAAGCCAAGATGGACTGGTGATGGATGATGTGTCCTGAAATGACATGGATTTGGGAAGGAACAAGACTAAGGATTTTGATTAGATGGATTGGCTTGATCTTGGATGTTGGATAGCTAGAGAATGTGGAGAGGATTGGAGGATGTTGGAAGATTGCTAGTAATGTTTGGATAGGAATGAATGGCATTGGATTGTAATGAGGTTAGCCTATAGCTAGATACCAATAACAAGGGAAGATATCAGGTGATGGAAAGATGGAGGAAATGCTTAGGATGAGGATGATGGAACTACTAGGAGATTTGGATGGAGGAAGATTTGGATTTGGATGGAAGAACGCTTGAGGATTGGATAGTGGAAGATTTGGGGAGATTGGATGATAGATTTTCCTGAGGATTTGGAAAGAGGAATGCTTGGGGAGATTGGATGGTAGATTTTCTTAAGGATTTGGGAGATGGAAGATTTTGGATGAAAGATAGTCTCCAAGGAATATGTCACCAAGGAATATGTCACCAAGGAATAAGATGCCCCCTGCTTAGGATAGTTCATGTATTTCAGAGAGATTAGGATGGGGTATGATTGGATAGTAGATATGCTGACAAGAGGATGAGGAAGGTAGATGGAAGCTAGGATGAATGGACTAGATGTAAGATATGTAACTGAAAGGTGTGATGGATGCCAAGAAAGTGCCCAAAAAGCATGTATACCTGGTAGTCTCTGTTTTGTCATCAAGATCAAAAAGGAGGATGAAGGAAGCGAGAGACAAATGAGATGGAGAAGATGTTGGATAAGAGGTGATAGAAGGGAATGGCCCCCAACTGCAGAAAGGAATTGGGGGGAGCCTATGCATGATGCTTGTTTGCCAGGTTTTCACCATGGTACTTGTCCAAGGCACTTGAATTGCCAATTTTTCACCATTGGACGAATGTTTTTCTCTTTTTCTTTTCTTTTTTTTTTTTGATACTTTTCTCTTGATTTTTTCCAATTTTAATAGATTTTCTAATTTTTCGCTGATTTTGTGCTGATCTTCTGATATTTTAGATATGTTGCTATCTTTCTTCACTGATCTTTCTGATGTGCTCAGATGTTGGTACAGCTTTATTGGGATGGAGGGATTATGCAAAGGCACGGATAAGCTGGGGTAGATAAAAGATATGGTGGTAGAAATTGTTTGGATGGAAAGATGGAAAGTGATCATGATAGGGGGATGTTGTCAAGACCAAAATTGGCACATGTTGCGAGGAAGATGGATGAAGTGGATAGGACATGGAAGATAGAGGTGGATGTGATGGAGGATTTATGCTAGGAGATTTCAAATCTTTGGGACCCAAAATAGATTGAGGAGATGGAGAAGAAGACTAAGTAGCTAGGGGATTAGCAACTTTGGATGCCATTGTGGATGTTTCTTGTAGATGCATTACATCTTTTTGCTTTGGGATCCACATCATTTTTGTTTTAGCTTTGGTGGGCCTTTGTAGCTATTTGTATGCATCGGGTTTTTCTTTTGCTTTGCTGGGCCTTAGTGGCCATGTAGTAGATTTTTCTTGTGCTTTGCTGGGCCTCTGTGGCCATAGGAATGCATTAGATTGCTTGATTGGATTTTACTTTGCTTGAGCATGTCATTTAGACTGGACATGGCAATCTTTAGATCTTTGTGGATATTTCCCTTTACTCATATTGGATATGGCATCCAAATTGTGGGGAGCATTGGTGTGAATATGAGGAGATGTGTGGGATGGAGGAAATATGGATGAAGATTGGTAGATAGGATATGTGGACATGTGCCTTTGTTGATCCTGACTAGGGATGCTTGGATTTTGGATGAAAGACTGAGTAGGATAAGATGGGGGATTATATTTTGGGATGTAGGGTCCCAAAATGGATTAGATATGTAGAGGATATGTGTTGGAAGATTTCGGGACATAGGGACCCAAAATGGATTTGGAGGATGAAGGATGAATTTGATAGGTTGTCCTCAGTTGTAATGATGGAGGAGGAGGAATAGCGTTGTATACTTTGGGAGATGTGATGGTGGATTTGAAAGGATGCTTGAATTTAACTTTAGCTGTACCAACATTTCTGGAGGAAGTGCCTTCGCCTAGTGTGTGACCAATTCCACATGATTTTGGATGTTTCTTATCTTGAATGGGCTCTAGATTTCCTTGTTCATGAGAGCCTAGGCCTTTGCCTTGATAATTCCATTTCTTGAGCATTTTATCCAAACAAGGATATTTCTGACTTGGGGAATATGATAAACATCCAATTTCTGGTTCCCTGATGGAAGATATGAAACTGATTTCTTCTACTTCAAGCGGTCTACCTTTGACAAATGTAAGTGATCCAAGAGGATAGAGTGATGGTAGTGGGATAGTTTGGTTTGGAAGATCCTCAAGAGGAGAGGATAGGATGGTGGGATTTTGATTGGGATTGGGGGACAGTAATGAATCTTCAGATGGAGAAACTAGGATGATAGGATCTTGGATTGGAAGAATTGGGATTGTAGGATTTTGGATTGGGGGTGATGGAAGCAATAGAACATGTGATGGGGGAAGTGAAGGTATTGGATCTTGATTTTCTTCTATGATTATTTCAACATGCTTTTGGGAAAGATATAGACATGGTAGATTTTGTGTGGATAGAGTGACGGGGGATGTATGGATGGACTCTTCAGATAGGGTGGATGGAAGGATGGGAGATTCTATAGCTGTGATGTCTGGAAGAATGAAGAACTCTTCAGATGGTATGGATGAAAGGATGGATGATTTTGTAGCTGTGATGGTAGGAAGAAGGGTGAACTCATGAGGCTCATTAGATATGCTTTGGATAATACTAGGAGGAGGTGATGTTGGTGGGGATTGGATGGAGACTTCAAATGGAAGGGACTCAATGATGCTAGGAGATGAAAGAAGATCAATGAGTGGGATGTATGGAAGATAGATAATAGATGGGAGTGATGGATGGGCCTCATCAATGATGGCTTCACATGAAGGATTGAAATGGCTTGGCTCTTCATTTTTAGGAGTGGGATTTGTTATTGGCTTCCTTGTGAAACTCCTTGGAGACTTTCGTGGTGAAGAGGGATTGGAATGTGGAGGAGATGGAGAGCTAGGATAATTCTCATATGAAGATGGGGTGGATGAAGGGGAACCTACTTGAAGGGATGATGGTGCTGAAGAAGTAGAGGTGATGGATCAAGGTATAGGATATGAAGTGGTTTGAAGGATGCACTCTGCTTGTGGGAGGAGATTTTTGGAAATGTGGTTTGGAATAGAAGATGGCGGATTGAGATAGGATGGAGGATTGGGGAAAAGGATTGGAAGACTTGGTTTTTGGTTTTGAGAATGATTTGGAGGAGGAGTGGATGGATTCTTTAGATAAGGGAAGTAGTGTGAAGTGTTTCCATGGGATGATGGTGATTGAGATATGACCATAGCAGGAGATGCAGGCATGAAGGATGCATATGGAGGATGTGTATGTTTAAGATAGGGATAAGTTATGGATGGATAAGATAATGGATTTGCCTTGCTGAGGACATGAAAGGGAGTGCTAGTGGATAAGCGTGAAGGCATGATAGGATATTTTGGAGGAATGATTGGATGTTGGGGGATGTTTGGAACAAACCTGCTAAGATTTTCAAAATATGCATCGTGATCTACAAGACTTTCATCATCATTGGGATGGGATGGATTGAGAGGAGAGACATAATAACCAACCTCATCATAATAATTTGAGACATGCTGACTTGTGGATGAGTTGGATAAGGATGAAGGACGAAGATGGATTGGAAGACTAAGACTCGGATTGGGATGACTAACAGGATCAAACTGGGATTGGAAGAAGATTGACTCTAGAGGAAGATAGACAAGAGGATGGGGGATGACCAAGATTACTCTACTAACCTAAGATAGGAATGACAAGACTGGATTGAGTATGACTGGAAGACCATGATTTGAGATTCTGAAAGTTTTGGAAATTTTTTGGATTTTGGGAGGACTTGGACTAACATGGCTGTTCTAAGTATCATGAACCAAGTTGTAAATCAGTTTGATGTTTTTCCAATGGCAAAGGATAGATTTCAACAAAGATTTTTTGAAAAGCAATCTCCACAAGGGACAAAGAAACCCTGTGGGATACAAACAAGATAACTGACTCTGATAAAGCTTTGAAAGTGTATGTTCCAACAATGTTTTCACGGAGTATTGACTGTCAAGCACTTCAAGGAGGTCTACCTAAGGAAGGTGAGTATCAAAATCACTTGCCCATAGCTTGGTACCCCCTAAAAGGGGATACAAATGGTGAGTAATCTTGAGGTGATCCGGTAAACCCCTTGGATCAGTCCTTGCACAAGGATTTTGATACTTTCGGATGTAGATAGGGTAGCCTCTATTTTATTAGGTTTTTAATAGTTCCGTGGAGTCTCCATACCCAGTTATGCTGACCGCCTGTGACTCACTTAAGAGCCTAGCCAACAACATTGGAGGAGGAATATTTACCTGTCCCCAGGCATTTACGTTTGGCACAAAATGCCCGTGGATTAGGAGATATAAGTGAGTACTTTTTGCCTTCACTTTATTTATATACCCATCAGGGGCGATACCGATTTGAGGTCGTTCTCTGAGGAGGAAGTTATTTTCTCCCTGGATAGGCCTCGCTAAAAGTAGAACAAGTGAACTTGTCTGAGTCCAAATGTTCCACGTTGCTTACTTTAACAAGGATTTTGCAAGAATTTGAAAAACTCCTAAACGCACATTAAGCAAGTTGTTCTTTTTCCCAAATTGATTAAGTTTGATTGAACTTTGAAATTGAAGACACAAGTGCTTAAGGTTTGATTTGTTCTTTCTCCAAAAGGTAAACAATTTGAGCACTTGCAAGTTCTTTCCTTTGAGCATTCAAGATTGAGATGTGCGTGTTGATTTAGAACTTTGAAAAGAGCTTTGTGTTATCCTTAGATCATTCAAGATTGAGTTTGCATTTTTCTTGAATTTGAAAAGGAGGGAATAGAGATGCTTGTTCTTTCCAATTTAGGTCATTCAAGATTGTGTTTGATTTTCAAAATGATAATGACTTTTAGGACCTAAGTTCATTTCCCTTATTTCATTCAAGATTTGTTTTTGACTTCTGCTTAAGAAAAATGAATCTGAGAACAAATTTAAGGCAAAAACATAGTCGACAGTGACATTGTCCCGCTAATACACGATGCTGGAAAATGCACACATGACACAAAAAAGCTCTCAGGTGACATTTAAATGCTTACACATGACAGACAAAAATATCCACGCGATAGAGAAATGATTCCAGGTGATAAAGAAACATTTTTAGAGTGACAAAAGGACAACTCACAGGTGATAATGGAAAATGCCCAAGCGATAGCCAAATGAGCACAGGTGACACTTTAAACCAGTCGAAGCGACACTTAATCAGGCTCAGGGGACACTTAAAAAGGTGTACGCAACAGAAAAATTGCTTACAGGTGATAGTAAAAAGGCAACTAAGCGACACTCGAATGTGCATAAGCGACACACAAACATGCACATGAGACACTTGAATATGCATAGGTGACATTTAATTACATAGGCGATAGTCAAATGGTCATATGTGAGAGTCAAATGTGCACAAGCAACAATGAAATGCTCAAGAGGCAGACAACAAAATTTGAATGCATGGCAGGAAAACATACGTAGGTGATAGTGAAATGTACTCAGGTGACATTTAAACAGGCGTAGGCGAGAATAAAATGTTTATAGGCGATAACGGAATGCTGATAAGCAATAATGGAATGGATATAGGTGATAATGAAATGATTACAGGTGAGAATTCAGTACACGAAGGCGTGAATGTTTATTTTGCAGGCATGATTATTTCCATTCAAGGCGACAGAATAGAAGTTATCGAGCACGGGATTCTTCAGGAAATGGGCATCGATACAAAGGTTATAGGCATGATCAAACTATTTGTAGGTGTGACTAAACTTTGCTTAGGCATGACTAAACTTTATGTAGGCAACATTTCATCTGTTTCATGCAAATACGAGAATACAAAGCATGATATAATCAAGTGATTGTGGGTTTGGGTCCCATCGGGTGTGCCAGAATGTGAGCTAGGCTTTTGAGGGTACCTGGTTTGGAAAACTTCAAGCCAAACAAAGATTAGATGTTAGTCTAAGCATGAGATCAATCCAAAACAAATAAAACTCTAAACTAAGCCACCTCAGATTGAGCTTAAACAGGTGCACCCGAGCACTGTTTGATTTTCTCTTGCTTAAGGGGATGTGGGTGTGCTCTCTAATCACTTGGAGAATGTTCCTTATGAATTTTAGGATGAATTGAGATCCATGAAAACCTCATAAATGGCACAAAATAGGTATAAGACACCTGATTTTCCCCTAAGGCCTCAAGGATCAAATGATCCTGAAATGAAGATTAAGCTACATGATGTTTATGCTAAGATTGATTTTAACCAAAAAGAGATGTGATATGATGCTATGCTTATGCAAAAAAATGAAATAAACTATGTTAATCCATTATTACTAAATTAAGATGAGCTAAAATGCTTGAAAATAAGCTAGATTAAGATGATTATGCTAAGTCTAGAGCTAAATGGGCATGATAACAATGCATGAGAATAAAAGCTAAGCTAATAATTTTGCTCTTGAAAGGAGGAGCATTTATAGGATTTGGGAAGGAGGAATGAGTGGCCAGGATCAAAATCTTTAAGAGGGGCCAAGATTCATTCAAAGGGGAGCACATGGATTGTGCTAGTTTAGGGCCACCTCCTTGTGATAAGTATCACAAGGGAATTGGGTTGAAAGATTGGAGGAATGTGCACAATTTGGGAAATGTGCCTAAGGTCAAAGGGTGTAAGAAAGGGGTGAGGGGCTCCTTAAATGCATGATAAATGCATTTAAGAGGGATAAGAAGGCCTTAAATGCACTTAATGCATGTAAGAGAAGTCTCTAGAAGTTTGTTGACTTTGGGTTAAGCTTAGGAGTTGGCTAACCTTGGTTAGGGAATGCGACAGGATTAGGGGAGGGATTAGGATTAGGATTAGGGTTAGGACTTTCTAGAAGAGTCTAGAATTTCCTTAGGATAAACATAGATTTTAGGAAATAAATAAATATTTTTTTATTTCCATGGTTTTAGGTTTTGAGAATATTTATTAAAAATGAATTTAACAAATATGAGGATTAAATATTTAATCTTAATTAAATATTTTAAGTTGGGATTAGGGTTAGGAAATGATGGGATTAGTCTTTAATCGAAATTAAAGAAGGATTAGAAGATTCTAGAAGAGGTTAGTGGTCTTAAAGAAAATGGCCAAGTTTTGGGCAAAAAATAAATTAATTATTTATTTTGGGATTTTTGGTCAATTTATTAATTAAATAATAAATAAATAAGGAGATAATGTTTAAATAAGATTTGAACATTTTTGGGAGAGATTTCTTAATTAAATATTTTTAATTGAGATAAAGGGATTTAATGACATAAAAATAAATTAATTAATTAAATAAATAATTAATAAATAAATGATGATGTCATCAGGGATTTTTTAGAAAATAAAGATACTTTATTTTCTAAAGGATTTTTAGGTGTCTACAAGATGGTACACTACTTAGATGTTTAGAACGGGAAGAGTCTCAACGTGCATTAGAGGAAGTCCATGATGGTATTTGTGGGTCACACTTGAACGATTTAACACTAGCTCAAAAACTTATTAGGGCTAGGTACTATTGGCCTGAAATGGAGAAAGAGGCTATCAAATTTGCTAAGAATTGTCAAAAGTGTCAAGTGCATGGCAACTTAATTCATGCTCTAGGGAGAGATCTAATTCCCTTTACTACACAATGGCCTTTTAATCAATGGGCATTTGATCTTATAGGGGCTATACATCCTCATTCTTCTAATGGACATACCCATATAATCACAGCTATAAATTATTTTACAAAATGGGTAGAAGCAGTCCCTTTGACACAAGCAACTTGAAAGAAAATATCTATGTTCATATTGAACTATATCATATGTAGATATGGGATCCCACATTCTATAATCATAGATAATGGGGGACAATTCAAAAATAAAGACCTCAATGATCTATGTGTCAAATTCAAGATCACACAACATTGGTCTTCTATCTACTATCCTCAAGGGAATGGACAAGCAAAGGCTTCTAATAAGAATTTGTTGAAAATCTTGCACCGAACAATTAATAAAATAGGAAGAGACTAGCATCTCATGATCAATCCAACTCTCTGGGCCTACAGAACAAGTATTAGAACACCTACTGGGGCTACACCTTTCACTTTAGTTTATGGGTCTAAAGCGGTACTACCTATTGAGGTTGAAATCCCATCACTAAGAATCAGAATGCATGGTCTAGTAACTGATGATGACTATAGAGTGTCTAGGTTGCAAGAAATTGCATTGCTAGATGAGCACAGACAAGCAGTGTATGATCATCTCAGAGTATATCAGAAGAGAATGTCTAGAGGTTACAAGAAGAAAGTTAGACACAAAGAATTTTAGGTTAGTGATCTAGTCTTGAGAAAGAATCCTAAAAATCAATCACATTGAGAACACAAGGGGAAGTTTGAACCCAACTGGCTGGGTCCCTTTGTAATTATTGCTACTTTTGGCTCTGGTGCCTATCAACTCTCAATGACTAAAGGAGAATAGCTCTGAAAACCAATCAACGTTCTCCATCTGAACAAATTCTATGCCTAAGGCATTTAGTGTATGGTAAAATGTCCTAAAAAAAATCTTAAAAATCTAAAAAGTCTTGAAAAAATGAACATCTTGGTGAAAACCTAGCAATAGGCACCTTGATGATTCACAAAAAAAGTAAAAAATATCAAAAGTACAAAAAAAATTGAAAAAAATTAAAAATGAGAAAAAATGAGAAAAAGAAAAAGTGCCTTGGTGAAAACCTAGAAATAGGCGCCTTGGTAGCAAAAATAGAATCTCTGCCAAGATGGTGAAAACCCAGCAAATGGGCGCCACTTGTTTCAAAATGCTCCATCTATCAGTGCAAGCTTGGTCTTTCCCAGCTTTTAGTCTTGCTTTAGTTTGTACATATCTCCTAGTTTATTTCTGCATTTCCTATTTTCAATAAGTCAGTTTGTACACCAATCAACTCAAGCGGCTGTATCCTATCAATGTTCAAACTTGGGGTCAATCAAAGTCATATCTTATGGCCTCCAATGTATCTTAGACGTATCATATCTAGTCAGAGTCCTTTGAAGCTTCATCTGAGTCAGTCAGTTTGTCTTGTCTCCAGAAAGGATTTTGCATCTACAACAACGCAATCAAACATCAAACATGAACTGAAAACAATCTATGCTTTTACATGCTTTCATCTCCTTGTATGCTTACTGATTCACATTGAGATTTTTGCATATTATGTCCTTTCAAGCTCTTCGATGATGTCCTTTACAGGAGTTAGAGAGTGATGACTGGGGGCATAATCTTTTCTTTGTCTTCTGCTTGTATGTGAAAATCTAACAACTTTGGAAATTCTGGATTGAAATGGTGTCCAACTGTAAGAGCCTCTAACTCAAATTGGATGGCCATGCATATCTCGGCCATTGATACCCAAAAAATTCAAGGAAGTTTCATCTAACTATTTTCTTTTTGAGTGAGTTCATTCTCCTACTATGAAATGCGATCTTACCTAAGGATGTGAATGATAAAGGGTCACTATGGGTAATTCACATTGGATTTCGAATGATCTCTTGACTGCTTGATGTGTTTGTACCGCAAGGTGTATTCAGGTCATCATGACGTTTATGTTTTGATGCTTATACAAATTGCTATATCAAAATGGACATGATATTCAGGTCATCTTGGCATTTGTGCCTTAGTGCTTATATCTAATCCGACATTCCAAAAAACAAAATCAATATTCATATATCCATGGTTTCATAATCAGTGGGTGTTGTATTGATTCCTGTGCATACAAATCAATATTTATATGTCTATGGTTTCATAACTAGTGGGCGTTGTATTGATTTATTCAGTTACCTAAAAATTCAGTGATGAGAATGACTGACACATGATCAATGACTAGGTCCTAGGTCTTAGGTTGCATTTCATTATGCATGTTTCTTTGCATTTTGCATGTTGCATGATCTCACAATGGTTAAACAACCTTCAATGCTTAAACAATTCTTCAAATGCCTCTTCAAATCTAACAAGAGTTGAATCTTACATGAAGGTCCATCCAACGAACCAACAAGTAGAATCCTTTTTCGGGATCAAAATCAAAATCTGAGATCATTCATATTATTAACTACTTGCATAATCGACCTTTAATCATCATAGAAATCTAGTATTCAACTTAACTGATTATCTTACATCAAACTATCAAAATTTCAACTTGGTCACCCATGGTCAACTCATGGTCAAACCTAGTCAACCTTGGTCTTTTGGACCTCCAAACGATGTAGAATGTGTTCTCAAACATGTTTAACCACTTCTCAAATCAATTAACATGCTTCTGAACTATTCAACACTGACTTTTCTTGTCAGATTTCAATTTTAATCCTAAAGGGGGCATGGTATTACACATCATTCAAAGTCTGTAATCTAAATCTGAAATCATATCTTTCCTCAGTAATCAAGACAACAACCACATCTAGTTGCTAATTCATCAAAAAGACCTCATCGTTCGAGGCAAATCAATCATCACTTGGGGCATATCAGATTCATCGAGATCCATATCAATCTAATATTCTCCTAATGTTATAAATTAAATCAATTTTTGCAACTATCAGTTCAATTGTGTTATTTCCTTGGTTCTTCAGAAACTGAAGGGTTCAGATGTGATACCAATGTGATTCAATATAAGGACAATCGGGTCTGGAATCGGTCACTCACTTATTTGCAATTATAAGGTTCAGAATCAGGCATTTTGACACTTTTTTGCAATCATCGGTTCATTTACTATTATAGTTAACATTATCTTTGGTCATTCAGGACCTAGCATCTTCATATCAATTCAATTAGTTTCTGTCTCATATCAATATCAATTTCAAACATCAGTTCAATATCATACATAGATTGTCTTTGAACCACTGTGCTTCACACAGCAATTCAAAGAGGGGCAAAATGTAATACCCCAAAAATGGGCTATAGGTTCATTAACCTCCTACATCATCAAATCAAACGAAATCGACATCGAAGTCCTAACCTAAGGCACATCTAAACATCATCAAATCCTAATTGAATATCATAAATTCTACATTGGGGAATATTCCTAGTAATATTCCTAATTATCTTATTTATCTTTAATTTAATGATTATTTGGCAATAAATCCAATTTATCCTAAAGTTTGATTAATTGAATATTCTCAATATTTAATTAATTAGATTTTATTCTGCCACTTAATTGTTTAATTGAAGTTAATTCTATTTATTCCTAAATTATATTATTTAATTTTGACAATAAATCCAAAATCCTATGAATAATTGATTACATTCTTATTTAATTAATTAAAGCAAGTTGTCAATTTTTAATAATATTATTTTTTAATAAAAGTTTGAAAAATAATTGATTAACCCATAAATCAATTGTTTTATTTTTCAAAATCAGTTAAGTTGGAAATAAATCACTTTATTATTAAATTAATTCATAAATAAAACATGCACAATCACAAAAGCAGACAACTATCAATTATCAATTAAATCTAAACTCTATTTTGAGTTAATCTCTGCTTTTGCATATTTTTGTGAGTTAATTATCCTTTATTTAAAAATAACTCAAAAACCAACCTGAGTTGTTTGAGTGATTTATGGCTTTCTTTCATGCACCTCCAAAGCCCTAGATTTTTATAAATTAAGGCTTCAACTCCTCATTTATAATCCATCCACGAATTGCACACTCACGCTGTCGAATTGGAGACTAAAGAATCGATCTTGAGAATTCAAGGAGTTGTGAGATTTTCATTATTTTTGCATAGTATCCATATCATTTAGAATATTATTGTTAGATCATTTTAGCATATCAATTGTCATATTAGCATAGATTCATATCAAGTTTTCATTATCATAATTGCACAGAAAAACCAAAAAAATAGATTAATTGCATCATTCCATATCTAGATTTTGCATTCAAATCCTTCATTTAGGTGTCGTCAAGGTCACTGATCTTGGTATAATCTGAGAATACATACTCGCATCTACTAGAAGGCAGAAAATCACCTAGTTAGTTTAGTTTTTATTTATTGCATGATTTTGATTTTAGCTAACCTCTAATGTTTTACTGAAGTGTTGTGTCTATAGATCAAGTACAAAATTCATGCACACAATTGGTAGTAGGAGATTAGAATCATAATTGGATCTTGGGAGATCTTGAAGATCAGATTGTTATCTGATAGTTGTAATAGCAGAGCTAGTGGTTTGCATGCTTGGAGACAAGGATATTGCTTGGAGGTTTGCGAGCTCAAGTTCAGATCTACCTTAATGTTTCCATTAGTTGCTTATTTGTTTTAGAATTGAACTAGCTAAGGGATAGAAGAAATACTTTTGATTGTATTTGGCCCTATCTCGGAAGGCCTTACAGCTGGGTATGTTGAATGAAATTTAGTTTTGAATCATTATCTTGTTGTATTCCATTGTACATATTGTTGTTATAATCAGCAGTTGTAGGTTTGGACTATCCATTATTGGATCCTCCTTACCTGACCTGCGTCAAGTGGTATCAGAGCTTGAAGATCTTGAGTGTGTGAACTAGTTGAGGTAGTTTACACCAGGACCTTGTTGGTGACTTGTTGTTTTGGATTTGAATCTTTGAGGATGCCTCCAAGAAGATTGGATCCTAGAGCAATTGTAGATCTTTGTGATGTTGTGGAATCAAAGATTACAGAGAAGGTGAAATCAGATTTCAGATCTGAGATGGAATTAATGAAGAATGACATGATTTCTGAGATTGTGAGGACTATTGCTGTTATGCCAAGGAATCTTGGTACTGAGGATGGTTATGAGGAATCTTCTGAACACTTTGAAGCTACTGGATCTAGTGGTGATGACCGGAGGGATAGATCTGGTGAAGATAGAGCTGGTTGGTTACATAGATCTGGAGCTCGGTTAAGTAATCACTACCGAATGGAAGTTTCTAAATTTTTTGGTACTTTGAAACCTGAGACTCTGACTGGCCTGACTGGTGAGTTAGAAGACTTCATTGAGCTTGAAGAAATTGAAGATCCTCTTAGAGTGAGGCTGGCACAAACTAAGTTGAAAGGCCATGTTGCTCTTTGGTGGAAAGAATTACAAAGAGATAGAGAAGATGAAGGTGAAATGAAGATAAATCGGTGGAGGTTGATGGTGACTAAGTTGAAGGCTATGTTCATACCTACTGACTATGAGCTTGACTTGTTTAAGAAGCTACAAAATCTGAAGCAAAAATATTTGACTGTTGAAGACTATACCGAGGAGTTCTACAAACTTACTATTAGGTCTAGGCATAGAGAACTTGGTAAGGAAAAGGTAGCTCGGTATGTAAATGGTCTGAGATTCAATATTCAAGATGAGATTGGTATGATGAAGATTGATTTAGTCAAGGATGCTTATCAATATGCTCTAAAGGTAGAAGATAAGTTGAAAAGGAGACAACATGGTAATCCCCGAG
This sequence comes from Chamaecyparis obtusa, assembly GCA_027943335.1. Lineage (NCBI taxonomy): Eukaryota > Viridiplantae > Streptophyta > Pinopsida > Cupressales > Cupressaceae > Chamaecyparis > Chamaecyparis obtusa. The sequence goes on along the minus strand of BSBK01007476.1, from coordinate 1,681,608 downwards.
GGAAGGAGAAGATTGATCACTCAGTGAAGGATAGACTGACTGCAGAGGATGAACATAAACCTATGGAATTGAAGAAGAAGACAAGTAGGATTATCTTTAAGGGTACTTGTTATAATTGTGGTGGAGAAGGACATAGAGCTTTTGAGTGTACACAAAAGAAGTTTGGTGATCATAGGAATCCTATAGTGGATGAAAGCATATTAAATGAGCCTGAGTCAAGATCTAAGAACTTGTTGGTTCGAAGAACATTAATTGGTACTAAGGTGGAACCTTGTCAAAGGAGTAACTTTTTTAGGACTCGGTGCAAGTTAGGAGGTAAACTTTGTGATGTTATTGTGGATAGTGGTAGTACTGATAACCTTGTAGCTGAGGACATCATTCAGAAACTTGGTTTGAAGAGAATGAAGCATCCTTATCCCTATAGGATTGGCTGGTTGCAAGATGTTCATGCTCTAGAAGTAAGGGAGCAATGTCTTGTTGATTTTTAGATTGGCCAGTATAAGGATCAAGTGTTGTGTGATATTGTGAACATGAGTAGTTGTCATATATTGCTCAAAAGACCTTGGCAGTATGATTGTAAGGCTATGCATGACTGTGTCAAGAATGTGTTTACTATTGAGAAGGATGATAGAAAGTTTTCCCTGATGCCTTTATTGGATACAACACTCAGTAGGAGAAACCTCAGTTTTGGTAGCTGATTTGGATTGTCAAATCTAGAAAGGATTGGAGATTAGTATGGAGAACAAGCCTGTGTGTTGTCTAGGAAAGACTTGAAGAGGCAAAGGAAGCAAAAGTGGAAGAATTTACAAAGTGAAGACTTGGAGGACATGTATGTGAAGAACTAGTTTGGGGTTTATGTGCTGAATCCTAGAAGATTTCCTTCCAGCTATTAAGAACATCTTTTGTAACCTGGGGTGTCTGATGCAGGAGCATCTCAGGCTTTGAGCAATCTTGCATCAACCAAAAATGTTTCCTAATTTCTATACCTATTTTCTATTGTTTGCATTATAATCTTTGAATTTGTTGGTTTCATGTTGTGATAATTTTACATGATGTTGAAAACCTATTTGGGAACCTTCTCCTATGATCACATAAAAATTGGATGGACTATTTTAAAGTTACAGTTATTTTCCTTGCCATTGGAACAGTATTTTCCTACATTTTTAGAGCTGATTGTGGGATGTGGCGATGTTGATCCTTAATGAAAAATCCTTTTCACTCTTAAATACTTAAAGAGGACCTAAATTAATATCATTTCCCAATGGATCATCTTCTAATTCATCATGACTAAAAATTTATGACCATTTTTCTCGGGGACCTATTTTTACCAGTGTTCCCGTCGAAGCCATGCCTGCAGTTTTGGTGCTGATTGTTCATAGTGGAGATCTTGATCCATAAGGAATCATAATTTTCTCTCTTAAGGGGTTTAATAGTACCTAAATTAATATCTTTTCCCAAAGGTTCATCTTCTAATTCATTATGAGTCAAAAGTTATGGCCGTTTTGGCCCGGGACCTATTTTCTGCCAGTTTTCAGATGAAACATGTAGTGTTTCTTCGTGCAATGTTTTGTGTGATCAAATGGGGCCATGCACCCTTAAAGGAATGTTATTGGATAATGTGAGGACCTCAATCCAAAGTTTCATTAGTTTATATTCATTCTAGCATTAGTTTTGGTTTAAATCTTCCAAACTGGACCTATAATGTAATTAAAGCCTGACTAGCCAACTTGTGGCTTAGCTGGATATATATTGAGGGCTTGTGTAGATGTTTGGTAGAAATTTTGATGGTAGATTGGTAGTAGTATATTATAAGCATAATTGGATCTTGGGAGATCTTGAAGATCAGATTGTTATCTGATAGTTGTAACAGCAAAGCTAGTGGTTTGCATGCTTGGAGACAAGGAGATTGCTTGGAGGCTTGCGAGCTCAAGTTCAGATTTGCCTTAGTGTTTCCATTAGTTGTTGATGTGTTTCAGAACTGAACTAGCTAAGGGATAGAAGAAATACTTTTGATTTTATTTGGCCCTAACCCGGAAGGCCTTACAGTTGGGCATGTTGAATGAAATTCAGTTTTGAATCATTATCTTGTTGTACTCCACTATGAATATTGTTGTTATAATTAGTAGTTGTAGGTTTGGACTATCCATTATTGGATCCTCCTTACCTGACCTGCGTCAAGCAAAACTAGGGTAAGTGTTTATAAAGAACATAATTTGCAACATAGAGAAGAGGTGATGACCTAGGACAACAACCTCTCATATAATAAGGTTATCCATAGTCAGAACATCTATCAATATGATGAAATAATATTGCAATATAAATAGATACCACTAAGCTAAAGAAAGGAGTGCCCTAGACAAAGAGAAAGAAGGAAGAACCTTGCCCCCCAGGGATGAAGGAAAGGGATGTATTTTCAAAACAAATTCTTAGAAAAGATATCTTGAATAGATTTTATGGATGATTATAAACATAATACAAAACCATAGAGAGATAGGAGAGAGAGAATACCAATTAGGCCCAATAAAAAGCCTAATGGATCCTAGGAGACTGGATGGAAATACACCTCTTGCCCCCCAGTCCATAGACAAGAGGAGATGAAATCTATATTATATCAGAATGAGGGGAATCCCCTAGATCAAAATTATGAATGAATTGTAAAACTACACGAGAATGAGATATAATTCCTAAATCAGCTCTTTCTCTAACATATAACTTGAAATGTTTACAATCAGCAATTAAATGTGTATTACTATAATGAAAAGGAAATTTGTACTTGGATAAAGCATTTTTTGGTATAGGTTTAAAGATTTCTTTTTTGGAATTCATTAATTGAATATACACCTTCTTAGCTACATCTTGATGAGTATCAGGATTATCTATTTTAGGTGTATGGAGAATAATATGAAGAGGAGGACAATGATCAACATCACCTACCTTGACTTGAGATTGTGAACAATCAACACCATGCAAATCCTTTTTAGGGGGTATATGAACTAGATATTTGATACCATGCTCATTAACTCCAAGCCCTAAACCTCTATAACCTTGTTTAGTTATCATATTATATCCTATAGTGTACATATCATGTAAAGCTACTACAGGAGGTGATTGTTTATCATGTTCATGAGTAAAGGTTGTATAAGGTGGAATAATAGGTTTTGAAGAAGTTTATATTCCCTTTCCTTTAATATCATCATGAATCAGAGGAGAAGGTAAATCAAAGAAATCTTGCACATCTGCATCCTAAACTATAGCTTGAATCCCATCATAAGTATGGGAAGAACTAGGGATAGCAGATGGAGAACTAGGCATCGGATTAGGAATAGGAAGATTATGAATCAAATTAGGAATGATAGGATTAGGATTAGGAAGATTAGGAGATGGTGTATCATCTACCAAATTCTTCACATAATCCAAGAGGATAATAAGTCTATCACATGAATCTTTAATGAAAGTTTTGAATGCAGGAAGACTACATTCAAAAGCATAGGCAAGTGCAAAATGAAGGATCATCAACATAATAAAGTGAATGATACTCTCATAAAAATCATAGGTATGGTAAAGAGATGCTAAAAGATGGGTAATAAAGAACATGACCACACACCAAAGCATTTTAAGAATCTTCATAGTAAATGAAATGCAAGCAATGTTTTTGAATTTTATTGAATATATAGATTTTTTTTATTTTTTAAGTTTAAAATGCAAGAGCATAAAAGAAATCTAATATTAATTCAAGAAGAGATCTAACACAATAGAGCATCTAAATTCATAAAAGAAAGGAGGGTAAGCATGTCGGGTTCACCATAATAAATAGAAGTAAATTGGATTCACCTCTATTAATTGAGATATTGTGTATTGAGTATGGATAGGGGATAAAATATATGTGATGGAAAATGTTATGGACATATAAACTAGATAAAATAGAAATACTTATCTTGAAAGAAGGCTGAAGAAGAAATCACTATTTTCTGATGTCTGTGCACACTTTCAAGAAATTCTGCATTTTGCTTTAGACTGGAAATGCCAAGACAGAGAGAACCTAAAAAAAATTTATCCTTCTGAGGTCAAGTCGACTTTGACCCAGATAGCAGGCCAAGGTCTTACCCCAGGGAAGAATCCTACCCCCCACTAAAGTTCGTCCCTGACCTGAAGTAATTTTGATGGAAATTATGTTCGTAAATCCCAAAAATTCACCGAAAAGGGTATCTAGATCTATACTTTAATTTGTTGTCATGTACCTGTACCTACAAGAAAAATGGTTTTTGTTGTTTGGGTGAGGGGTTTGCCTCCATGATTGCATGATTGGAATCCACCTTGAAAAAAGAATTAATGGATCTTGAAGATGAACAAAGGATCTTGAAGGAAGATCACACCACCATGATGGCTAGATCTAGGGTTTTGAATGATGAATCTTGAATGCTTGAACCAAATCCCTTCAAAGGCTTGAATGCTTGAATCCTTGATCTTCAATGGAGAACTTGAATGGAGAGGAGGACTTGAATACTTCCTTGAAAATGCTTGATGAAATGCTTCTTTGATCTTTCTTGAGAGCACTTGATGATTGATGGATGTTTTTTGCTTGATTGCACTTAAGGGATCATGAGATGAGATGCTTGATAATGGATGATCTCACAAAAATTGATGATCAAAATGAGAGAGGAAGGCTTCCTTTTATAGTGATATAGGGTAGAAACTTCTATAGAGGTTGATATTGGAGAATTAAATCCCAATTAATCTTAACCCCTAGAAATGGACCTAGATTAAATGCAATTTAAGGGTTTAACATTCTAAAGTTAGAAACAGCCAACCTGAAAGTGGGAAAATAAAACTTTCTGAAACCTAACATCCCAAAACTTCTAGAAACTAAAATTTGAACCTAGGGTCAAGGACAAGGTAGTCTCTACCCTAGGTTAGGGTCAAGGTCTTCCTTGACCTAGGTTAGGGACTAGGTTGTCCTTGACACTTCAGGTCATCCTTGACCCAAAAAGTCAAAGTCTTCAGATTCTCAGAGAAAGTTTGTCAAAAAGAGGCTAGAAATAGGGAGAGAGAAGCAGAACAGGAGGAACAACCAAATCCATGCAAAGACCCAATCAAGGTGCTTGACATGACCCCATACCACTTACTCGGAGGGCTAAACGCTCTTAACATGGAAGTGCTTCCATTTTAAGACAATACACAGTCATCATCCTAGTGTAATCATCAACAAATAGAATAAAGTATTTAGCACCAAAATAGCTTTGTACACCCATAGGTCCACAAAGGCCAGTATGAACCAGATCCAAAATACTTTCAGAAGTAAGTGTCTTTCTCTTGAAACTAGAATTTGTCATTTTACCCAACTGGAATTGTTTGCACATCACATCATCAAATTTCTTCAATCTTGGCAAATCTCTAACTTTCTTCTTTTTAGTAATATTTACCAAATTGTCAAAGTTAACATGACATAGCCTCTTATGCCATAACCATACATCATCAAATTGTGCAAACAAGCATGTCTCTTCAGATAGATCTAGATAGAAAAAATTACCTCTATTATGTTCTGTGCTTCCAATTAGTTCACCAATGGCATCAAACATTTTAGCCTTTCTATGATGAAACTCCACTCAGTAACTAGTGCTATTAAGCTATGCAACACTTAGAAAATTATAGTTAAGACCTTCAACCCAATAATCATTTTGACAAGTGATCTTATTAGTTAGCTTAATTAATCCTTTAACCTTTATAGGACATGGTGCATCATTACCAAACTTAACACTTCTACCTTTGTAATGATTTAGGGTTTCAAATTTACTTTTGTCACCAATAATGTGATGTGAGAAACCACTATCAATAATCTATTTATCACCAATAAGTGCAGTTTTCTCATCTTCATCAGAATCATCTTTCATAGCAACATAAACTACTTCAATTTCAAAATCATCATTATCATTGTCAGCTTCTTCTTCAGCAATATAATAGGATTTCTTACCTTTATCCTTGTAGTCCTTGTACCTTTGGTAACCTCTATTTTCTCTCTTATCCTTTTACTTTCTTTCTCTTTCCTCATCCTTGTCATTCCTATCGAGACATCTTGTAGCTATATGGCCAAATTTGTTACATGAAAAACACATGATAGGAAGTTTACCTTTATATTTTCCTTTTTCTCTTTTCAATCTTCTGCCATAAGAACTTCAAGATCCTCTAGTTCCTCATCAGAAGTGTCACTATCACTTTCACTATCACTTATACATTTTTATTTTTCTTTCTTAGACTTATGCAAAACCATTTGTGACTTGAATGTAGATTCAACATTAGTAATAGTGTAGTTATCATAGTTAGAAATCTCAAAAGTAGTAAGCTTACCAACAAGACTTTCCATAGTTAGGACATTACCAAGGTTACATCTAGATTCTTGAATTGCTGAAATTCTGATGGCATATATAGGAAGAAAAGTTCTCAATACCTTTCCAATAACAGTCTCATCATCAATAGTTCCATTAGCTCCTCTAATAGAATTTACTACCTCCTTGATTCTACCACAATATTGAATGATATTTTCACCTTCTTGTATTTTCATTTCATCAAACTTACCTCTTAGGCTTCCAACTTACATTTGTATCACCACCATAGATAGTTGCAAGAGTGTCCCACATTTTCTTTGCATTTGTGCAATCTTTAATGTCTTAAAATTCAGGATAGCTTAAGGCAGATGCAATCTCCAACATTGCTTGGCTGTGTTCCTATTTTTTTCTCATCTCCTCGGTAGTCAAAGGTTTAATAGGTACAACATAGTCATGTTCAACATAATATTTTGCTGAGTCACCAATACCAGCTAGATGCAGTTTCATCAGACTCTACCATGCAGGGAAGTTCTCCTTTTTCAACTTCGATACCTTCTTTTTATACATCTTGATCATTTGCTTCAAGTAACTTTAAAATTATTCTCTGTAAGCACCAAAAGCTCTGATACCAATTGTTAATATGATTTAGAACAACAGAGAGGGGGGTGAATCAGTTTTTCTTAGGTCCAGATGTATCAATTGAACTTTTAAGCACTTCAACAATCTCAAATTTAATTATCAACACTACTTGGACACTAAAGAATGTATGCTAGAAACATATAACATGTAGTCCACTATCCAATAGTATTTAACTTGCAAAATATAGAAACATTCACACCAAAATATTCACACAAGTATGACACTAGGATTTATAGTGGAAACCCAATTTGGGAAAAACCACTTTGTAACATGTTACTGATATTTTCACTCTTCTAAAGTGAGCTCTATGAAAATCCAACCCTGTTAAAAGTTTAAAAACACACTGATAGGTATGACATTGTTAAAGGATTTCAATCACCCTGTTAGGAGTGAGCCTTGTTAGAGGACTTAAGTAGATTCCATAAGAATGTAACCTTGATTAAAGGATTTAAATAATGACTATTAGGTCAACCTTGATTAAAGGATTTAGACTAATACAATGGTTAGAAAGTAGCAGTAGTATCTAATCTGAAAAACATACAACTCACTTTGCAAATAACAGATCCAATTCACACATATATGATGGCTTACTGACTAAGTTCAATTTCCATCCCCATCACTGATCTGCTCAGAATTCACTTCAAGCAATCACAACTCTGATCAACTCCTCACCTTCAGCCTTTTGCTTAGACTTATAAGTCAATAACATCAACAACATCAGCATACTCATTAACCTCATACTTAGGTTTTTCTTTATACGTCTTCAATAGGTAGATACATCTTTTGCCTCTTAATCTCCTCCGTAGATCTTAGGTTTAGGTTAGATTCATCAAATCCTTCTAACATTCAAGTTCTTCATCCAACCTTCTAGAAACATCTTCAATCTCCTCATTGAATCCATAATAAAATGGTTTACCGTGCATTAAATTCTCCATACACTCAATTAATAAAGTCAACATCATTCACATAATCCAAGAATTCAACTAAGTTGGATAGGAATCTGAATTCTTCCTTCAAATGTAAATTACTGACGCTCGGTCAATACTGTGTTCAACTCCTCAGTCATCACTGCGTAGCTCAGTCATCTCTTCAAACTATCTCCCTTGGCTAATGTTGTCACTCGGCAATAAATTGATGTTTGGTCAACATTGAATTTACTCAGCATATACTAGCACTTGGTCGACACTAACATCACTAGGCTTAAACTATATTTCTTCACTTTTTCTCAGTTAAGCCTACTTGTTTAGTCTTGCTTCGTACTCAGATAAATAATACATTATCTTATCATTGTGCCACATAATCAAGTACTCATTGAAGTATCAAATAACTCAACCTTTCTCTAGGTTCTATTGTTATCACCCTTTCCCTAATCCTTCTCATCAATCAATAGATATAATACTTTCTTAGATAGCAACTGTCTTACTAGTTAAGGTTTGACATCAATGATAACACATTAATTGCTTCAATTGTAGTTTCCAATAGGTTCTAGGTGTAGACATCTGTCTCTTGATTCCTCTATCATTGCAGAATAGATTGAACTCATTTGATATAAACTCTCCACCTTGGTCAGATCTCAAACATTTTAGGATCCTACCTATTTATTTTTCAACTTTTTCCAAATGCCACTTAAACAACTGAAATGCATCAGATTTTTCTTTCAAAAACATTACAGTCATCATCCTAGTGTAATCATCAATAAATAGAATAAAATAGTTATCACCACAATAACTTTGTATACCCATAGGTCCAAAAAGGTTAGTATGAACCAAATCCAAAACATTCTCAGAAGTAAATGTCTTTCTCTTGAAACTATACTTTGTCAATTTTCCCAACTGACATTGTTTACACATCACATTATCCAGTTTCTTCAATCTCGACAAACCTCTAACTTTCTTCTTTTTGCTAATACTTACAAGATTGTCAAAGTTAACATGACATAGCCTCTTGTGGCATAACCTACCATACATCATCAAATTGTGAAAACAAGCATGTTTCTTCAGACAGATCTAGATAGAACAAGTTACCTCTAGTATGTTATCCACTTCCAATCAGTTCACCAGTAGTATCAAATATTTTAGCCTTTCTGTGATGAAATTCCACTTGGTAACCAGTGTTGTTAAGTTGTGAAACACTCAGAAAATTATAGTTAAGACCTTCAACCCAATAGGCATTTTCACAAGTGATCTTATCAGTTAGCTTAATCAATCATTTACCTTTCACAAGACATAGTGCATCATTACCAAACTTAACACTTCTACCTTTGTAATGATCTAGGGTTTCAAACTTAATTTTATCACCAGTCATGTGATATGAGAAACCACTATCAATGATCCATTTATCACCTTTACTCACATAAGTGCATTTTTCTCATCCTCATCAGAATCATCTTTCATAGCAACATAAATTACTTCAATATCAAAATCATCATTGTCACTATCAGTTTCCTCTTCTACAATATAACAGGATTTCTTACCTTTATCCTTGTAATATTTGCACCTTTGGTGATCTCTGTTATCTCTCTTATCCTTGTACTTTATTTCTCTTTCCTCATCCTTGTCATTCCTATCAAGAAACCTTGCAGCAATATGGCCAACTTTTTTACATGAGAAATAGATTATAGGAAGTTTACCTTTATATTTTCCTTTTCCTCTCTTCAATCTTCTAGCCATGAGTGCTTCAAGATCATCCAGTTCCTCATCAGAAGTTTCATTGTCACTTCCACTATCACTTTCACTTTTCACACATTTATCTTTGTCTCTCTTAGATTTATGCAAAACTATTTGTGACTTGAATGCAGATTCAACAATAGGAACAGTGTAGTTATTGTAGACTATGATTTTGAACCTGTTACCTGTCTTGAAAGGCTGAAACATTCAAACATTAGACTAATCTAACATATTCATGAACTAAAAAAATAGCATAAGACATGAAAACAAAACCAAAGCCACCTCAAGATTGTTGCTAAAAAAACAAGTGCTATAGAGCAAATGTTTGATTCGCTTCAATTAGAGGGATGTGGGTGTGCTCTCTAAGCACTTGGAGCATATTCTAATGCATACTAAGATTGATTTTAGACCAAATATAGGTGTGATATGATGCTATATGCTATGCAAAACAATAAAAGAAACTATGTTAATCCATTATTGCTAAGCTATGATGTTCTTTAAGAAAGCTTGAAGATGATAAAAAGAAACTAACAATTAGTGTTGCTTATGCTAAGTCTAGAGCTAAATGGACATGATAACAATGCATAAAATGAAAGGTGAATGGATATTTTGCTCTTGGAAATGAGGACTATTTATAGACTTTTGGGAGGATGAATGAGTGGCTAGGATCAAAATCCTTAAGAGAGGCCAAGATTCATTCAAAGGGGAGCACATGGATTGTGCTAGTTCAAGGCCACCTCCTTGTGACAAGTGTCACAAGGGCATTGGGTTGAAAGATGGGAGGAATGTGCACAATTTGGGAAATGTGCCTAAGGTCAAAGGGTGTAAGAAAGGGGTGAGGGGCTTCTTAAATGCATCATAAATGCATGTAAGAGGGATAAGGAGGCTTTAAATGCACTTAATGCATGTAAGAGAAGCCTCTAGAAGTTTGTTGACTTTGGGTCAAGCTTAGGAGTTGGCTAACCTTGTTTAGGGAATGTGACAAGGTTAGGGGGAGGATTAGGATTAGGATTAGGGGATTTTAGGATTAGGATGGGTGAAGAGGTTGGGTTGAGAAGATTCTAGAAGAGTCTAGAATTCTCCTTGGTTTTATGGAATAAAAGTTTATTCATTCCAAAAGCTTAAGTTTTAGGAATATTTATTAAAGTATTTTCAATAAATATGGAAATTAAATATTTAACCTTAATTAAATATTTAACCTTGGGATTAGGGTTAGGAAAGATGGGATTAGCCTTTTAATCGAAATTAAGAAGGGATTAGAAGATTTTGGAAGAGGTTAGTGGTCTAGAGGAAATTGGCCAAGTTTGGGATAAAAAATAAATTAAAAATAAATTAATTTATTTTTGAGGTTTTTGGTCAATTTATTAATTAAATAATTAATAAATTAGGGATAAAGTCCAAATGACATTTTTAAGCTAGATTCCTTAATTAAAGATTTTTAATTAAGAGAGAGGGATTTAATGCCATAAAAATAAATTAATTAATTAAATAATTAATTAATTAATAAATGATGATGTCATCAAGGATTTTCAGAAAACAAAAATAATTTATTTTCTGAAGGATTTTTCGGTGTCTACATTTTGCCCCTCTTTGATGCGATGCCGCAAGTGGCATGGCGTCAAAGACAAGAAAACAAGATGCCGAGGCTTAGAATCAGAAGAAGAGGGTATGACGCCCGGGTGGACTAGAAGAAAGGGGATACATGCCCCGGTGAGACAAAATCATGGAAGATGTGCCCAGTGGGACAAGGAAAAAGAGGGACTACGCCCTGGGACAGAGTGTGCCCGGCGGGACGAGGAAAGAAAGGCCTATGAAGAAAGGGGAGATAAATAACCTCACTTCTAAGAACAAATATGGATGAGATGGAAATGCAAGATGTAAGATGCAACTATATGCAAAGATGCAAGATTAATCTATATGATAAATGCAAGGGACCAGATAGCTCCAAGTGCAAATGGGAATGCACAACCTAAATTTAATATAGCAATGCTAGAGACCTGCCAAGGATACTGGGATCACGAGGCCTTGTCACCAGTGTTGCAGAGGACTGACGAGGACTGACGCTAAACAAACAAACAGGGTTGCCCCAACATCACACATGAAGCGCAGAAGCGACATGGCGAAACCGATGCTGAAGGAACCACAAACACACAACTGACTCACAGGCAGAAGCGAAAGATCAAAAGACCTTGCCCCAGATTACCCGCACACGCAGCACACCGTGATATAATGAATCGTGGTGACCCTGGTGGGATAATGAGAAGCCAAAAAAGATTAACAAGACCCAAAGGACAAAAATCCAAGATCAAAATGATAACTCCAAAAAGACATCCTTTGCCAAGGAGAGAGATTAGGTTTGATTGATGGTGGGAAGATTGGTCGGATATGAGGAACGATATATCCTCAAGGACCAGGATGGAAGATTAGGTCAGACAGGAGGAATGATATATCCTCAAGGACCCATGGGTTGGTGAGAGAATAAGTGTAGTTGTTCGCTGGCAAAAGCTGAAGTTCAAAGAATAATCAGGATGAGCAAGGATAAGTCGACAATTGATGTTGCTGAAGCACAAGGCCCGAGTGGGACTACAAATTTTCTGAGGCTGGGGATGGGACAAGATATTCCTGATCAAATGCTGCTGCAGGACGGACAAGGACTAAGACAAAGGATGGGACCTAAAGACACAAATGTACAAATGAGCTTAGGTGGAGACACGACTGACGCTATGGTACAAGACTCAAGAATAGGATGTACAAAGAACCTGGGGATGAAGCTGACAACTTCAAAGATATGCAAGATGGTGCCCCAGTTGGGTTGGAAGGCCAAGACGGACTAGCGATGGATGATGTGTCCTAAAATGACACGGATTTGGGAAAGACATATCCCAATGATGATGATTGAATTGAGATCAAGGCCTGCTACAAGACGAAGGATGCGATTTCATCGGTTGGCTTGATCTTGGATGTTGGATAGCTAGAAGAGATGGATAGGTTGGGAAGATTGCTAGCAAGGTGTGGATAGGGATGAATGGCATTGGATTGCAATGAGGTTAGCCTATAGCTAGATACCAATGACAAGAGAAGGTGCTAGGAAATGCTTAGGATGGGGATGATGGAACTGCTAGAAGATTTTGAAGATGGAAAAGCTGCTTGGAGGATGAAAAGCTGGTGGAAGATGGAAAGCTGGTGGAAGATTACCAAGTGTCAACAAAATGAGCTGCTATTTTCCCAATGGAGGATCAGTGATAGGATTGCGTCAACCTAGGATAGACTGATGATCTTCGGTCAACTGGATTCTTGTCAATACAAGCCAATCTCTTGCTCGAGATGATAAGGCTATGCAAGGACAAGGTTTTGATTTCTTTATGACAACACGTTGTGCCAAAAAGAGGATGATTTTTGATTTAGGATAAGGGATGGAAACAACTCAAAGGGCTGGAACACGATAATGCTTGTGGATTTGGAGCTCTGGATTTTGGTGCAAAAGATGGTGAATCTGTTTTCTGCTGTGGATGGTGGATGTTGGATTCTGATAAAGGATATGGGACGCTGAGTTGGTTTGTTGGTGGATCAAGATAGAGGATGCTGGAAGGATTGGATGGTGGATGGTTTGGATTTGGATAGAGAAATTGCTGAGGATTTTGGGAGATGGAAGATTCGGATTTGGATAGCCTCCAAGGAATACGTCACCAAGGAAGAGGATGCCCCCTGTTTAAGATAGTTCATGTGTTTTAAAGGCATGGTGTATGCTTGGACGGAAGATATGCCAACAAGAGGATGAGGAAGGATGGAAGCTAGGATGAAAGGATTGGATAGAGGATATGTAGCTGAAAGGTGCAATGGATGCCAAGGAGGTGCCCAAAAGCATGTACATCTGATAGTCTCTATTTTTGTGATCAAGATCCAATGGAAAATGAAGGAAGTGAGAGACAAAAGGGGATGGAGGACATGTTGGATAAGAGGTGATAGAAAGGAAGCCCCTAACTGTAGAAAGGAATTAGGGGGGGAACTACGCATGGTGCCTGTTTACCAGGTTTTCACCATGGTACTTGTCCAAGGCGCTTGAATTGCCAAGTTTTCACCAGAGGACGAATGTTTTTCTCTTGATTTTTGCTTTGTTGATAATTTGCTCCTTTGATTTATCCAATTTTTTATGGATTTTTGTGTTTTTTCCTTGACTTTGTGCTGATCTTGCTGATTTGTCACTGAGCTTGTGCTGATATTCCACTGATTTTCTGATTTGTTGCTGATTTTGTGCTGATATGCATTGATACTTCTGATTTTGTTTGGATGTGTTGCTGATTCGGTGCTGATATGCACTGACATTTTGATTTGTTGCTGAAGCTCTGATTTAAGGCTTTCGTGCTTGCTGATCAGCTGATTTTGCCATTTTGGCGCTTCCTCCTGATTAGATGGTGACCTTTTGATTTGTCACTGATATTCTGATGGTGTTGCTGATTCTTTGATTGGATGTTCCCTTATGATTTGATGATGGCCCTGCTATTTTTGATTTTGCACAGATATTGTGACATTATTGCTAACTCTCTGATGTGGCGCTGAGTTTTATGCTGATTTTGGTGCTATCATGCGATTTGATGTTGATCTTCTGAGAGATTCTTCACTCATTTTCTGATGTGGATTACTGATTTTCTGATGTTGCCGGCTTGTCATGGGGATCCATTGCTAGATGATGGACGACAAGCTTAAGATCACACCTAAGCATGTGCATATGACCATGCACAGTTGATAATTAACTCCTCGGAGCAAGGCACTTAAGGTCATGATTTACTTTTTGTCAGGTTAACCTCCATGTAGATGAGCCACAAACATCCTTCTGCACCCAAGTTGATTTAGCTTGGTTTCTGCAATGTTGATAGGGAACTATCATGTGTTGTTATCCCAGATAGGAGGAAGAGGCAAAGCTCCATCTTCTAGTGCTTGAATTGCCAAGTTTTCACTAGAAGATACGCCCTTTATTTTTACTGTTTTGGAATCAGAATGTGCCCCAGAAGGGTTTTCACATAAAGACTCATGATTTTGCCTTTGCTTTTTTTTACTTTTGCGACTAAAGCTTACCTCCTCTCCAAAATATGCTTCTGTTTTAAGCTGATAGGCATATGTTGATACTAAAGCCTGATTGCCTGTTGACTTTGCTGATTTCTCTGATTTGTCACTGATTTCCCTTTGCTGTTTTAGATGTGCTGACTGATTTTTGCTGACTTTCCTCACTGATTTCTTCTGATTGTGTGCCTGGATGTTGGTACAATTGTAGCAAGACGGGGGGGATCATGCAAAGTCATGGATTAGATGGGGGAGATGGGAAAGATGATGGTAGAAAGTGTTTGGATGGAAGGATGGAAAGTGATCAAGATAGGGGGATGTTGTCAGGATCAACATTGGCACATGTTGCGAGGAAGATGGATGATTGGATGTGGAAGATAGAGATAGATGTGATGGAGGATTTATGCTAGAGGATGGAGGAGATGGAGGGGAAGATTGAGGAGCTGGGAGATGGGCAACGTTGGATGCCATTGTGGATGTTTTTGTTAGATGGATTACATCTTTTTGCTTTGGGATCCACATCATTTTTGTTTTAGCTTTGATATGCCTTTGCGGCCATTGGTGGGCATCAGATTGTGCTTTTTCTTTGCTAGGCCTTTGTGGCCATGTGATAGATTTTTCTTGGATTTTGCTAGGTTTTCGGAGCCATTGGGGTGCTTTAGCATGCCTGATTGGCTCTTTGCTAGGCCTTTGCGGTGCATTTGGTTGCCTGATTGGAGCTTGCATTGATTGACCATGTCGATTAGACTGGACATGGTAATCATCATTGGGCCTTTGCAGCCATTGGGATGCATTAGATTTGGCATTTGCTTTGATGGGCCTTTGTGGCCAGTGGTTTGCTTTGGCTTGCTTGATCGGATTTTGCTTTGATTGTGCATGTCGATTAGACTGGACATAACAATCCTGGAATTTTTGTGGATTTTTCCCTTTATTCATGCGCGATATGGCATCCAAGTTGCAAGGAGCATTAGGAGGAATATGAGGAGTTGTCTGGGATGAAGGAAATTTGGATGGAGAGATGGAAGGAGATTGGTAGATAGGATATGTGGACATGTGCCGTTGTTGATCTTGACTAGGGATGCTTGGATGTTGGATGAAAGGTTGAGTAGGATAAGATGGAGGATGATATTTTGGGATATAAGGTCCCAAAATGGATTTGCTGGGTAACGGAGATGCGCTGAAAGACTTTGGGACATAGGGACCCAAAATGGATGGGGAGGATGAAGGAGGAATATGATAGGTTTTCCTCGGTTGTAACGATGGAGGGGGAGGAATTGCGTTGTGGTCTCTGAAAGATGTTTTGTTGGTTTTGAATGGATGTTTGAACTTTGCCTTAGCTGTACCAACATTTCTGGATGAAGTACCTTTCACTGATGTGGAGGGAGTGTCCTCTTCTGGTGTGCAACCGATTCCACAGCCTTTCGGATGTTTCTTGCCTTGAATGGGCTGTATATTTCCCTGTTCGTGAGTGCCAAGGCCTTTGCCTTGATAGTTCCATCTTTTCAGCATTTTATCCAGACAAGGATATTTTTGACTTGGGGTGAATGACAAACAGCCATTTTCTAGTTCCCTGATGGAAGATAAGAAGCTGATGTCTTCTTTTTCAAGTGGTTTACCTTTGACAAATGTTAGTGACCCAAGAGGATAGAGTGACGGCAGCTGGACAGTTTGGTTAGGAGGATCCTCAAGAGGAGAGGATAGGATGTTGGGATTTTGACTAGGATTGGGGGATGGTATTGGATCTTTAGTTGGAGAAACTGGGATGATAGGATCTTGGATTGGAGGAATTGGGATTGTAGGATTTTGGATTGAAGGTGATGGAGGCAATAGAACATGCGATGGGGGAAGTAAAGGGGTTGGATCTTGATGTTCTTCTATAGATATTTCAACATGCTTTTGGTCCAGATCTTGGCATGATAGGATTTGTGTAGATAGAGGATTGGGGGATGTATGGATGGACTCTTCAGAGGGAGTGGATAGAAGGATTGGAAGAAGGAAGAACTCTTCAGATGGTATGGATAAAAGGATGGAAGATTTTGCAGCTACAATGACAGGAAGAGGGATGAACTCAGGAAGCTCATTAGGTATGCTTTGGATAATGCTAGGAGGAGATGATTCTGGGGATTGGATAGATACTTCAGACAAAAGGAACTCAACGATGATAGGAGATGGAAGAGGATCAACGGTTGGGATGTATGGAAGATAGATAATAGATGGGAGAGCTGGATGGGCCTCATCAATGATGGCTTCACATGAAGGATTGCTTGACTTTTCAATTCCAGGCGTGGGTTTTGCTATTGGCTCTTCCTTGGGTTCTGTTATTGGTTTCCTTGGAGACTTTTGTGGTGAAGAAGGTTTGGAAGGTGGAGGAGATGGGGAGCTTGGATGGTCTTCGCATGAAAGTGGGGTTTGTGCTTGGGTAGATGTTTGCGAAGGGGGAGAGAAAGAAGGGAACACCCATGAAAAAGATGATTTTGAAAAGGGAGCTTTGGATTTTGCTTGAGGGGATGATGGTGCTGAAGAGGCAGGGCTAATGGCTTGAGGTACAGGTTTTGGAGTGGGTTGAGGGATGGACTCTGCTGGTGGGGAAAGATTTTTGGTAATGTGGTTCGGAAGAGAGGATGGTGGTTTGGGACAGGATGGAGGATTGGGGTTTGGAGCAGAAGATGGTGGTTTGAGACAGGATGGAGGATTGGGGTTTGGAATAGAAGATGGTGGTTTGGGAAAGGATAGAGGTTTGGTGAAAAGGATGGGAGGACTAGAATCTTGGATTTCAGAATGTTTTGGAGGATGGGCAGATGGAGGCCTTAGATAGGGGAAGTAGCGTGAAGCGTTTCTAAGGGATGATGGTGATGGAGAAATGACCATAGCAGAAAGTGGAGGCCTGAAAGGAGCATATGGAAGAGGTGTAGGTTGAAGACAAGGATAAGTTGGGTATGGATAAGATACTGGGGTTGCTTTGCCAAGGACATGAAAAGGAGTGCTAGCCTTGCCGAGGACATGAAAGGGAGTGCTAGGAGATAAGCGCGAAGGCATGGTTGGCTGGATTGGAGGAATGATGGAGCGCTGGGGGTTGCTTGGAGCAAACTGGTTGAAATAGGCATCATGGTCTACAAGACCTTCATCATCATTAGGATCGATTGGTGGGAGAGGAGAGATATCATAACCAAACTCATTATAGATTTGAGACATGCTGACTTGCAGATGAGTTTGGATAAGGATAAGGACGAAGATGGTTTGGAAGATTAAGACTCAGATTGGGATGACTGACGGATGCAGACGATTTTCTAGAAGAAGACAGACAAAGGGATGGGAGATGACCAAGTTTTGGGATAGCTACTCTGATTGTCCTTCGAACCAAGTTATAGATCTGCTTGATGTTTTTCCATTGGCAAAGGATTTGATAAAAGCAATCTTCACAAAGGACAAAGCAACTTTGTGAGATACAAACAAGATAAAAGACTCTGATAAAGCTTTGAAAGTGTATGTTTGACAAATGTTTTCACGGGTTCTTTGACTATCAAGCACTTCAAACAGATCTACCTAAGGAAGGTGAGTATCAAAACCACTTGCCCACAGCTTGGTATCCCCCAGAAGGGAGTACAAATGGTGAGTAATCTTGAGGCGACCCGGTAAACCCCTTGGAATCGGTCCTTGCACAAGGATTTTGATACTTTCAGATGTAGATAGGGTAGCCTCTAGTTTATCAGGTTGCTAATGATTCCGTGGAGTCTCCATACCCGGTTATGCTGATCATCCGTGACTCACTTAAGAGCCTTGCCAATTATGCTGGGGGAGAGGAATGTTTACCATCCCCAGACACGTGTTTGGCACGAACGCCCGGTGATTAGGAGATGTAAGTGATTCTTTTGGTATTCACTTATTTGTATACCGGCCGGGGGGGATACTGGTTTGAGGTCGTTCTCCGAGGAGGAAGCGCTTCTCCTTGGATAGGCCTCGCTAAAAGTAGAACAAGTGAACTTGTCCAAGTTCAAGTGTTCCACGTTGCTTACTCTAACAAGGTTTATGCAAGAATTGAAAAACTCCTACATGCACATCAAGCAGATTTTGTTCATTTTCCCAAATTTGATTAATTATTTGATTAAAAATGTAATTTGGACATTATCCCTAATTTATTAATTATTTAATTAATAAATTGACCAAAAACCTCAAAAATAAATTAATTTATTTTTGAGGTTTTTGGTCAATTTATTAATTAAATAATTAATAAATTAGGGATAATGTCCAAATGACATTTTTAAGCTAGATTCCTTAATTAAAGATTTTTAATTAAGAGAGAGGGATTTAATGCCATAAAAATAAATTAATTAATTAAATAATTAATTAATTAATAAATGATGATGTCATCAAGGATTTTCAGAAAACAAAAATAATTTATTTTCTGAAGGATTTTTCGGTGTCTACAGTTATCATAGTTAGAAAGTCCAAAAGTAGTGAGCTTACGAACAAGGATTTCTAGAGTTAGAGCATTACCAGGATTACATCTTGATTCTTGAATTGCTAAAATTTTGATATCATATATAGGAAGAAAAAGTTCTCAATACCTTTCCAATGATAGTCTCATCATTAATTAATCCATTAGCTCCTCTAATAGCATTCACTATCTTCTTGATTCTTCCACAATACTGAGCAATATTCTCACCTTTTTGCATTTTCATATCATCAAACTCACCTCTCAAGCTTTCAAAGTTTTCCCTTAGTACATTTGTATCACCACCATAGATGGTTGCAAGAGTATCCAACATTTTCTTTGCATTAGTGAAGTCCTTGATGTCTTCAAATTTAGGATAACTTAAGGAAGATGCAATCTCCAACATTGCTTGATTGTGTTCCTATTTCTCTTTCATCTACTTGGTAGTCAAAGGTGCAATAGGTGTGACATAGTCATGTTCAACATAGTATTTTGTTGAATCACCAATACCAACTAGATGCAGTCTCATCAGACTTTGCCATGCAGGAAAGTTCTCCTTGTTCAACTTCAGTACCTCCTTCTTATACATCTTGATCATATTGCTTAAAGTACCTTTAAAAAATTTCTTTGTAAGCACCAAGAGCTCTGATACCAATTGTTAATATTATTTAGAACAATAGAGAGGGGGGTGAATTAGTTTTTCTTAGGTCCAGAAGTACCAATTTAACTTTTAAACACTTCAACAAACTCAAATCTAATCACCAACTTAACTTGGTCTTCAAAGAACATATATAAGAAAACATATAACAAGTAGTCCATTGTCGTACAATAATTAACTTGCAGAATATTAAAACATTCACACAAGTATAACACTAGGATTTATAGTTGAAACCCAACTTGGGAGAAATCACTTTGTAACATGTTACTGATATTTTCACTCTTCTGATGTGAGCTCAGTGAAAAGCCAACCTTGTTAAAGGCATACAAACACACTATTAGGTGTGACCCTGTTAAAGGATTTCAATCACCCTGTTAGGAGTGGCCTGGTCAGAGGACTTAAGTACATTCCATTAGAATGCCACCTTGATTAAAGGATTTAAATAATCACTGTTAGGTCAACCTTGATTAAAGGATTTAGACTATTACAATGGTTAGAAAGTAGCAGTAGTTTCTGATCTATAAAACATACAACTAACTTTGCAAATATCAGATCTAATTCACACATATATGCTGATTTAATGACTGAGTTCCATTTCCATCTCTATCACTGATCTTCTCAGAATTCACTTCAAGCAATCACAACTCTAATATTCACCTTTATCCTTCTACACCTTAGTGATGCAGGGTAGGGGTGGAGGATCCAATAATGGATAGTCCACACCTACACCAGTAACTATAACAACAACAAGCACAACGGAATACAACAATATAATGCTTTAAAGCAAAATTTCATTCAACATGCCCAGTTGTGAGGCCTTCCAGGTTTTGGCCTTATACAATGAAATTAAAAAGTATCTTAGCAATCTCCTAGCTATTCCAGCTCTGAATACATCAGCAACTAATAGAAACACTAAGGCAGATCTAAACTTGAGCTCGCGAGCCTCCAAGAAATCTTCTTGTCTCCAAGCATGCAACCACTAGCTCTATTATTACAATATCAGATAAACCATCTAATCTTCAAGATCTTGTAGGATCCAAATATGATTCTACTCTACTCCAATTCCCTATTACTCCTCTAATAATTCTCCTCTACCCCTCTACATCAACCAAGGCTCTCAATATATAACCAGCTAAGCCACAATTCGACTAGTCAGGTAATAATTACATTATAGGTCTAGCCTAAGGAGAGATACCAAAACTAAAGATAGAAATAAAAAAACATGATACAAAGATAGATTTAGGTCCACACAAGATCCAAGAACATATCCCCAACTATGCAAGCTCCAATTTTCCCGCACAGAACTGTGCAAGATGAAATACCATACGTTTCATGAGAGAAACTAGTGGAAAATCGATGCCCAAGGAAAATGAAGATAACTCCTAGATCCATCCACTATACTGCATTAACTTTGCAAAGTAAGAAACTAATAGCAGCAATGGCTACAAAACAAACACCAAATAGGTATAGAATAGAAAATGTTTTTGGTGATGCAAGATTGCTCTAGACCCAAGATGATCCTACATCCACTAGTAGATTTGGCACCTATTTTCGATAGATAATTTTTTGAATTTTATACCAACATTGGTCGATTATTCGACCAATCATTTGGTCACTATTTTTTTAGTTGAATTTTTGACATATGGTTGTTAACGTATAAAGTTCTATGTAAATCTTGGTTTAACTTCACATCTGCTATTAGGAATTCATTAGGTCAAAATTTTGACCAAAGCAGGTCGAGAACTGTAGACCTTTCGACCTTCCTTGGTCAAAATCTTTAGACCATTTGACCAGGATGCCAAACCCATGATGAAAAATTTTGACACAAATTGGTCGATATTTAGACCAATCTTTGTGAGGGTTTTGACCAAAGGTCATCAAAATTTTGACTAATAATGGAATGTTAAAAAAAACAACTGAAGATAAATATCTAGAGTAATCACCAACAACATCCTACTCGGTGATTAGTCTAGATATTTATCTTCAGGTGTTACTTTACATTAATATATAATAAATCTAATTTAATTTTTCTATGGACTGAGACCTTAAATTATTGAGCTTCTCTTTGTTTTGAATATATTTTAACATTCTCTACTTAACAGGGCCAACCACGTGAAGGTGTAATCTCATATGGCCCCTCCTAGGAGCGTCTTATGACCCTTTACAACATTTTAAGACCTCTAAGATGTATTCTTAGGGATCATAAAGGGTCATAAGGGGTCCTGGGACACAATAGCTAACAAACATAAATGTAGGCATGATGGTCACAATTATTTGGAGACAACATAATTGAGTTGTATACCCAGACAATGCAAAGAAACTACTACTCCTCTGGTTCCAAGTTGACACTACAAAATCCAAAAACCATAGATAAGGAATAAATTTAGAGAGTGGAGGAGGGCCATAATGACCAAAATAATATAGGACAAACCTCAATTTAAATGAGGCAACTACAAACATTTTAATAGATTTTCATTATTAAATAATGAAATTTGCATATACTAGTGTTCTAAGCCCCCTCATTACATGATTTATTATTGTAAGCCCGCTCTGACTTACGCATCTAGAAAATGAAACTACAACCTATTGAGATTGAGACAAACCTTATAAAACAACAACATCTAAGAAGGATTGCTTGCCAACATCTGTTGAATACATCTGTTGGAGGACCTTGTATTCATGAGCAAATGTTGGCAAGCGATCTTTCTTAGCTGCTTTTGTTTTATAAGATTTGTCTCAATCCCAATAGGTTGTAGTTTCATTTTCTAGATGTGTAAGCCAGAGGGGGCTTACAATAATAAATCATGTAATGAGGGGGCTTAGAACACTAGTATATGCAAATTTCATTATTTATAATAAAAATATATTCAAATATTTGCAGTTACCTCATTTAACTTGAGGTTTGTCATGTATTATTTTGGTCATTATGGCCCTCTTCTACTCTCTAAATTTATTCCTTGTCTATGGTTTTTGGATCCCACAGTGTCAACTTGGAATCGAAGGAGTAGAAGTTGCTTTGCATCATCTAGGTATACAACTCAATTATGTTGTCTCCAAAAAATTGTGACCATGATGCCTACATTTATGTTTCTCAGCTATTGTGATATCTACATTTATGTTTCTCAGCTATCATGTTTATAATGTGTATGTTTTTTATGTGTTTGAGAAGACATATTTCTAGCCTGGGCCTGGATCCTTCAGCAATTAGCTTCATAATAATGAAGTAGATGATAGATGAGAAATTAGCTTCCTAAGAAAAATCTCATAAATGAACTATGTGTACCCCAATTCCTGTGCCCTCTGTGCATACCCAAATGATATATTTGAAACAATAAGGGTAAGGCTAAATTTACCCTTGTTGTTTCAAATATATCATTAGGGACGCATAAAGGGCATAGGAATTGGGGTACACACAGTTCATTTATGAGATTTTTCTTGGAAAGCTAATTGCTCAGCTCTCATCTGCTTCATTTATTATCAAGCTAATTGTTGAAGGATCCAAGCCTAGGCTAGAAAGATGTCTTCCCATTTTGTTTAAGCCATATTCCTTGTTCTTGTCAAACTTCCTTGGTACAGTAGACCTTCTCTCTATAGTACTCTTCTTCAATTTATGTTCGACGATAAGCATCTTCTTCTTCTTACTAATTGCAGCCAGAGCTTCCTTTTCATCATCCCCCCCTCCTAATTCCCAAAGAACCCACCCATAGTTTTCCTAGCCTCAGATCTCATCTCTACAACCAATTTTGCATCCTCCTCCGATAGTGTCTCTAGTGGTTGCAAATCAATCTTATTACAAAATACAATAAGAGGCTTACTGGAAAAAAAAAATTATGCTATGAAATAGAGCTATCTGTTGCACAATACTATAACCACTGGACCCTGAAACATCAAGGAAAAATAAAACAAAAACCTTCAAATGAGCCAAGGCAATAATAATGAGTGTTCCTATCCTCCAAGGGGTGGTCCAAAATACCAGGGGTATCAATAACCTAATACCTCAAGTACTTATAATGAGCATGCCCAACAAATAGAGACTTAGTAGTAAAATCATAAGGTTGCACATCCACATCCACCCTAGTAATCTTATTAATAAAATAACTCTTGCCAACATTAGGGTACCCACAGATCAAAATAGTCCTGGTATTTGGGTCAATAGATGGCAACCTTTCCATATGTTGCCTCACCTATTTTAGGTAAGCTAAACTCGGTCCAATTATCTTAACAATGGTACAAATATGTCCAAGTGCAGCAACCTTCAAAGATTTGTAGCGATAAAGAGAATCCCCATATTTTATTAGCCTAACATAGTCTTTGGCCACTTTGGCAATGATATTGTGAGCATGCTTACAAAACTGAACCAATGGCATGTTTACAACAAAAAACAAATTACAAAACTGAACCAATGGCATGTTAATGCAAAAAAAAATTACAAAACTAAACCAATGGCATGTTTACAACAAAAAAATAGAATGATAATAATATGTTGAAAATTATATTTAAATGCATTTAAATGGAACCTTGCTCTGTTTATTTTTCTTTCATTGTTAATTCATGGGATTATAAGCAAAAACTTGTCAGAAATGACAATTAAAATTTATGTTTTTCTCCTCATTCATGCCTTGTTTGCTATAGTCCTACACCTGGGTGGAAATGAATGAGTGGTTGGGATAAAAATCCCAAGAAAAGGGAAGATTCTACCCCTTCGGAATTTACCTTTACTGAATCATCCCAGATTTAATTGTTTTCATGCCTTTAGAATCCCTCCCTTTTAAACTTGGACTTAGATTCAAGGACTTGACTGATTTTGATCTCACACTTGCTTCCTTGACTTCACCGAAATTCTTAATTTTAACTTTGGTTTTGTTAAAGGAACTATGTTGACTTTATTTTGTAGTTGTTTAACATGAGAGTTTATAATTCATGTACCTCACGCTAGTGTTCTTGGATTAGACTAGACATTATCCAACCGCTTGTGAGGATTGTCACTATTATTAATTAGTGTAAAAGGACTACCACATGTGTGTTATAGCACTTTATATAAATACTCACTATTTGGATAATGTCTAGTTTTGGATAATTTAGCAATTCTAGACTTGGGCCTTTGATCTTCGAGCACTTTATATAATTTTGGCATTTTGGACTTGGGTCTTTGATCTTCGAGCACTTTATATAAATAATCACTATTTGGATAATGTCTAGTCTAATGCAAAATAGTGTATACAAGGTATCCAAGCACACTAGCATGAGGTACATGAGTTATGTTCATCTCACTAGATATAGATGAGCATTAATGCTCAATTGAATAATGTGTTGCCATAAAAATGTGAACTCCTATTAATCTACAAACTCTCATGTTAAACAACTACAAAATAAAGTCAACATAGTTCCTTTAACACAACCAATGTTAAAATTAAATTATCTATATCCCTAAGATAAACTAAGTAGCCTTCATATATTTTATGTCAAATCTTCCTTCATGCTAGCAATTGGTGCAGGAGCATCAAGGTCAAATGCAAGATTCATGAAGAGCACCAGGGTCACTGATGGATCCTTAGGTGTAGTTGAAACCAAATGGCCTTCAAAGGTCATTGAATCATGTAAGAAGAATATTCATGGTCATATGATATTTATGGTCATATGATATTGTTTTGATCATATCTTGATCTTATTGTAATCAAATTTTGAATGTAAACCTTAATGGCAATGATAAGCCTAAAAGGTGCCTAGGTGTCACTAGGAATAGATTATGGATTGTTCCTAGGTTAGGGAATTGGGAAAATGACCAATAATGGTTTTAAAAGATGTAATAAGGCTATTAAAACCTCTAAATGTTGTCAAGAGCACTTGAAGTGCAAAACATTGTAATGTGCCTATACTGGCAATATGAGCCTAAAAAGGCTTAGTTGGGGGTTAGTAGTAAGGTTTATAGGATCAGTTGGTTTAAAGGTTGTCATTAAACCTTTTAGAAGTCTTTAGATGGGCTTTGGATGATGTGTTGTCGAGTTGACAACTTTTGTTGTCAACTTGACAACAAATTTCTTGTTTAGATTATTAATACAGTCAATTCGGTAACTAGTATCAAACAGTTAGAAGTTAGTTAGTAGTTATAGTCAGTTTATTAGAGTTAGGAGTCTATTTCAAACACATCCACATGAAGTGGAGTGGGTTTGGTCGAATTGATGTATCAAGGAACAAATGGAATAACCAAGAAAACACTATATGTTAAATCATGTGATTGATAACAGATTGGGGCTCACCTCAGCCATAAACATGAAGAATTATTGTAAAAAAATATGTAAACCATATATATGCGCACTTGAGGCAAAGAGAAGTTACGCCATATTCATATTAAAATATTAGTTACAATATGAAAATACTAAACTGACTAATTCTTGAGCTCATCTCCGCATATGGTCACAACAAAGATATGCGATTACAATACAGAGAAGGCATCGTAAAAATATAATTTCAGCATTTTCCCTAGCCTGACATGTTTTGCACTCAAATCCTTCATCACAGATAACTGGAGATGGGCAAATAAATGCAGATGGGTTGTCATCGACCCAACTAAAGTATTTGCAACCATTATTTCCCTGTGATGCCCAATCTACATTAGTTCTTAAAATATAATGAATAGTATTTACATTAGAAACTTTAAATATATACATATTAGCAACCTTTTTTCTATTTGGGCAACACCAAAATTTTTGCCCAGGGTTTCTCTGTGTCTATGAAGTCTTCAACACACACTGCCCACTGCCACATTGACAAGAGCCATCGAGCCTATATCAATAATGCACTACACCATTGTTACTACATTTATTACATAAATATAATAACATATAATTATATGATTATAATAATCATACATTCACCACTATTTTTCTATTGTAGATTCAAGTACTTAAAAAATGTTTGCAATCAATGGTTTGAACAAAGATGTCATTCTAGGGCAACAAGGACAATTTAACTATACCTGAGCTAGAATTAGTCAACTTCAAGGCCTTCATAAAGAGGGTTTCCAATGAACAAGTGTCCAACTTAAGGTCTCTTCAAAGGATACAAAACAAAGAAAAGCATACTCCAAAAAATAAGAATTATGTCTAGTTCACTAGCTATTGATATATGTAGTTTCCATCCATGAGTAAATAGGATCTCAATTGTCAATAACCAGTGGTTCCATATAGCATTAATAAGTTTGCAAATCAACCTAATATATTCTTACTTAGTGCTCATAGGATATAGAAACATCATTGACTCTCAATACATCATTCAAAATCCAACATCATGTGACTAGCAAGCAACTAGATACAACAACAAAATAGGGTCTTTATGTTGAAGATTGTAGCTACGATAAAGATCTTTATCTCTGATTTTGCTATATGTTGAAATTGGGACAATACCTTTGTATTGCATCAACAGCTAGAGAAGATATTTATGATGATATTTCCATTATTTTAAGTGAGCACAATGTGGCATTCAATGTGTGCTAGGTGTCACACTCTAAATATTTGATATTTTATTATATGAAGAGACATGGGACATGCGAAGAGTCATGCATTTGGAAATATGAAGAGATTTGTTTATGGAAATTGAAGAGACCTTCGGTTGTGATATGAAGAGTCTCTCAATTCTATACATATATGTGATTGCATCAAGTTGAAAAAGTGTTGTACTTGAACTTCTATCATTAATAAAAGAGATATTTTTCTGGTGTGGCTGGGTTTTTCCAAGATAAAGTCATTGTCTTTTGTATCTATTTTGTTCTACTTTCTATTTACTGTTGTTTATCTTTATTTTTTGGGCATAACTTTAACACGGTATTAGAATGAGTTAGATAAGAGCATATAAGGGAGTTTCTCTTGTTTTAGTTGTTCTATTGTGGATTGTATTGAGCATCTTTGTATTGTATGTAGGAGTGTTAATGTTTAAGACACATGTTCTATCTTGTTGGTAGCGTGTCACATTGTGCCTCTCCTACTTGGCATATCTTGTGTTGTTGATGATGATTTCATCCTAGCTATTCATTATTGTGTTGTTGGTTTAATTCTAGAATGTTCATTCCTCTGCTCACATCGTCATGGTTCTCATATTATTAATTAACGACACTTATTATGTGTGTCAATGGTGTGAGGATTCAAGAGCTTAAACACCCATTCTTGGGTCTGGTGCACAAAGAGAGAACCAATGTTATTGGGAGTGGATTAGGTCCTTGGTCTTGGATAGGACTAGTTTTGAAACCACCTGGCAGAATGGAGTATTTAAGGATGACTAGATCAATTTAAACAACCAAACAGGCTGCAGTCAGTTAGTAGTTCTTGGCTCAAAGTTTCAGGGAGTCCATCTTTTATAAAATGAGCACTAAGACAACCTAATTCCCATTTGGGTGCCCTTTGACTGAGAAATGAAGACACCAGGATTAAGAGGTCTAGATTGTTCTACAGACCTATAGTCCTAAGGTTTACTCGAGCCAATTAGGCCTATCCTCGGTCCCTTAGTGTGAAAGTCTTCACCAGTCAGGCCTTCCCTCCCTGCCAGCACTACTATTGATCACCTAATGGCCTCTAAACACCAAATCCATAATTGATTGGTGGGTTTCCACTCCCAAAGCCCCATAGTTCACTCAAAATCTCATTTCTGGTACCAAGCACATGAAAATGCTTGGTCTAGGGCTCGCTGGTAAGTTCATTAGCACAAGTCTTCCTAGCACCCACTAGTGGAATGTATGAATACATTACCAAAACTCACATCCCTCCCAATTCAAGCTTAATCCATTGGAGGTAACCCGAGTTAGGGCCGAAAGAACTTCCTATCCTCATGGCTCCCTAATTTTGGGTAGTCCAGAGGAAACTTTGACTGCCTCTGCAGGGAACCAATTCAAACCTTTTGACTTGGCATATTAGGAATGGATTCACTATCCCAAAAACATCAAATCTTCGATTAGTAGCCAACACTATTACACCAGTGACCCGATCCAAAATAAACTTAGAAAAACTCTTTAAAAAATTCTTAAGAATTATGTGTGTTCATTCATTATCCGAAACCCTATGGCTGCTACAGGATCATGCAAAAAAGTATCATATATAATTAAGATCAATATAAATCAGGCTACCAAAGCATTGCAAAGAAATAATACCTAAGTCGCATCATCATGCCATGAAGGTGAGTAGCAATCATAGCCAAGGAAATGATAACAGTTTGCACTAATTCAACATATGGCTTGTGGCCTCAATGAACATGTAAACATTATGCCTGAGCTTAATGGATGGAATGTATAAATGGATGCCCTAGCTCATGGGTAGTCAATGATACTCCAAGAAAGTAATAATTGTGGTAATATGAAGAGCATGATCCAAGGGCATATGCCATGTAAAACAATGGTGGACACTAGTTAGCATAGCTGAGAAGGAAATGTGTCACGAATGATGCCATGAGGATCACAGGTTCTAAAAGAAGTAAGCAATATAACTAGAGAATCCAATGAACACACATTAATATGATGCCCTAGTTCACTAACACAACAAGTGTGATAAAATCAAAGATGCAGATCAGGCTCACAGGATGTAGTAACAGAAAATAAATATTACATGATACCCTAGCTCATAATAAAATAGTGAGAATCTAGATCTAAATGTCATAATCAAATCATCTAAAGAAATGAACTCAATGCCATGGACACAACAAAGCATGGAGTAATGATCACAATGTGCCCTCAAAATACATGAGGGTATTCAATCAAGTGATCAAATGCAATGTATTCTATCAAAATGCAGAGGAGATTGTATGCACCCTAAAATGGTCACCTAGACTTTGGGCCCCATTTATTAAATTTATCAAATATCATTTTCTGAATCAATGCTTTACAATATATTCAAATCAATTTCCTTGATCAAATCATAACTATTTCAATCATTTCAATAATCTCCTAAGGTTTAACATGTCATCAATAATTTTATTTAATTAAAAGAAATAATCCCTTTTAAATAAATAAAATAACTTTATTTAATTGAAAGTAATATCTCTTAAGTAAAATAAATTTATTTAATTAAAACCCTTTTTAATTAAATTATTTTATTTTATTTAATTAATATTCATCTTTTAATTAAATAACCTTATTTTATTTAATTAAAAGAGAATTATTCTTTTAAAATAAATAAAATCCTCTCAAAAGATCTTTTGTGATGGAAAAGGAAATAAATCAAATAAAAATAAAACAAAAATCCTTTTCCTGATTCTTTCAATAAATTTTATTTAATTAAAAGAAATATTCTCTCTTAAATAAATAAAATAACCTTATTTAATTGAAAGAAATATCTTTTAAAATGAAATAAATTTATTTAATTAAAATCTTTTTATCTTCCATTCGCTTTCACCCCACTTCTTTTCTTCTAATTCAACCTTGGGACATAATCTTTCTTGTTGATCTACCTTGGTTCTGTGATTCTTATATTTTTCATCTTACATCAAGAACCTTATCTTTAGTTCGATTTGATCAAATTTATCAATTTACTATTCCTCCTTTATCTCATTTCGATTTCGATCATGAGGGGGCAGTACCTATCAAACTTCAATCTTTGATTCAGCTTTATCAAACCTATCAATCAAACCTTGCTTGAGATTCTTATCTCTTATTTGAGACTTGACAATTACCTATTCACAAGTGTTGGCCTTGTCTTTTTCAGTCTTCTTATCTATGTCCTGATGTGTTCCCATCTGTCAAACACACATCTAGGTTGTTTTGTGATCCCAAATCGATCTCACACTTCAATTCCATTCTTTGACTACATGTGATCCCAAGTTGACCTCACATTAGTCAAAGAGGGGCAAATGTATGCACCCTAAAATGGTCGCCTAGACTTTGGGCCCTATTTATTAAATTTATCAAATATCATTTTCTAAATCAATGCTTTACAATATATTCAAAATCAATTTCCTTGATCAAATCATAACTATTTCAATCATTTCAATAATCTCCTAAGGTTTAATCATGTCATCAATAATTTTATTTAATTAAAAGAAATAATCCCTTTTAAATAAATAAAATAACTTTATTTAATTGAAAGTAATATCTCTTACGTAAAATAAATTTATTTAATTAAAACCCTTTTTAATTAAATTATTTTATTTTATTTAATTAATATTCATCTTTTAATTAAATAACCTTATTTTATTTAATTAAAAGAGAATTATTCTTTTAAAATAAATAAAATCCTCTCAAAAGATCTTTTGTGATGGAAAAGGAAATAAATCAAATAAAAATAAAACAAAAATCCTTTTCCTGATTCTTTCAATAAATTTTATTTAATTAAAAGAAATATTCTCTCTTAAATAAATAAAATAACCTTATTTAATTGAAAGAAATATCTTTTAAAATGAAATAAATTTATTTAATTAAAATCTTTTTTAATTAAATGATTTTATCTTATTTAGAATAATATCTCTCTTTTAATTAAATAATGTTATCTTATTTAATTAATAGAGAATCATTCTTTTAAATAAATAAAAAATCCTCTTAAAGCTCTTTGTGATGAAAAAAGGGAAACAAATAATTAAAAATAAATAAAATTTCTTTTCTCTCCACACTTTCTAAAAAATGAGCTTTCTTTCCTCTTTTTGAATTTATCCCACATTGATCTTGGAGATGCATTCTTGTCATTAGTTTCTTATATAAGGAGCCCTCTCCTTCTCAATTAAGGATCTAGAATTTTCATGCCATTGTTATGCTGCAGGTTTGGAGAGCAATTTTGGAAGAAGCTTTTGAGTACATTTGGAGCTTGGATATTTGAGACTTCTTTCTTCTTGTCTTCTTCTCTCATGCCTTATGACAATCCATAGTTTAGATTAATATTCCATTCACATAATAGTTTAAATTCATGTTTCCTTTCATAGATTAACATTGTATAAGCATTCATTTCAATAGAATAGTTTATTTCTTGCATTGTTATCATCTAGACTAATTTCATTTGCATGCAAGAACTTGATGATTCAATGGAGATTAGCATTCTTGCTTCTCATCCTTGAATCTCTCATTCTGTGGTGTACTTGCATGGGTTCAACTCAGTCAATCTAAGGGCCTCATATACAAACCCCTGCACTCCATGAATAGAGAGCTGTGAATCACTATTCGAGACCTCACTGTTGAGTGTTCTTGGATGTAATGATTCACAGAAGTGTGACTACTTTCTAGCACATAGAGATAACGACACAATCCCTACCTCAATGATCTTCCATTTGATAAGGAGAGGAAAAGCCAAGTTTCCAAAATCAAGCTTGAAGATCAAAAGCCCAAGTCCAGATAAAAATTGTAACCCCTATACATAGTTTCAAATCCACCCTAGCCGATGAGGTTTCACACAATGCAACCCTTGAAAAAATTTGTTGTGGTAAAAATGAAATGAGAAATGAAATCTTTTTTTTTAAAGTTATGCCTATGTTTTTTGAAATTTCAACGTACACAGTATTGGTCAAATGTTTGACAAACATGGGCATGGATTAAAAAAAATGAAAATTTTCCTTCTATAATCTGACCAACCAAAAACTTTTTATTTCATGGTCGAAAATTTTGGTAGAAAAACTAGGTCAAATGTACTAGTGATCAGACACCCAAGGTAAATAAAAATAATATTCTTGTGAACATCTTAAGGGAATTAGGATAGGTATACCATATATGTTCTTAACCGAAATCGCATCTTGTCATTCATTCCTTGTTGTCTTTACTTTATCCACTGTCTCACTCAGCAAATTGTCTTTTCCTATACTTTTCTCATCTTTCCTTTCTGCTACTGACAAAAAATAACTCTAAAAATATTTTTCGTTGTCGATTACACCACCACTGCGGTGAATCACATCTTATCTAGACTGACTAGCCAATTTGACACCATCTACATCTCTCTGTGTCACTAGTGTCATCATTTGTTGCACTATCTTTGTCAGAAAGACCATCTGCCTCTTAATCTCTATAAATTCCTTAGCTAAGTCATGCTTGTTTTCTTTCAAACTCAGCATCCTTTCATCCATAGGAATAGGTTCATCAACTCTCTACTCCTGATGTTTGTCACTATCATAAGAACAACACCTAATAACTCCACATCCACTAGCCCCAACTTCCTACAAAGGTAACAACTTATGCCTGGATCCACCATGCATTACCACATATGTATTTGCACAACCATCAAACATAACATGTCTATCAAATTGCCAAGGTCTCCCAAGAAATAGATGACAAGCATCCATAGGCAATACATCACATAATATTTCATCATGATAAGATCCAATCTAAAAATTAACCAAGCATTACTCTTCAACCCTAACCTTAGACACATCTTGTATCCAACTAATATGATAAGGGTTAGGGTTTTTCTTCCTTTCCAAATTCAATTTATGAACCATTTCTTTTGAAACAAATTTTTCAGAACTTCCACCATCAACTATAACATTACATACCTTATTCTTATACTTATATCTGGTCCTGAAGAAATTTCTTCTTTGCACTGATTCCTTAGCACAGGTAGCCAAACTCCTAGTGATCAGAAATTCACCTTTCTCTGCAACATTCTCAATGTCTTCTTAGGAAGTTAGTGCAACTCTTTTTCTAGGACATTGAAAACTTCTATGACCATCTTCACCATATTGAAAACAAGTACCAGTGAACTCATTTTTCCATCTCCCTCTCTGTCCATTATTGTAGTTCTTAGTGACTTGACCACTGCCAGATCCTTCATCACTCTTCTTAGGATTCTCTATCACATTACCTCCAATAATTGTTTCACCAGTCTTACCACCTCGGTTCCTATTATTTTGTCTTCCTTCAAACCTCTTGTTTAGCTTCTCCTCAATCTGTAATGCCATCTGATAAGCATCTCCTATAGTTGTCATCCGAATAGTAATTAACTCTTCTTGAAAACTAGGCCTCAAGCCATAAACATACCTAGCAACCTTCTCTTTATTAGCTTTAGAATGACTAGTCCTAATCAGGATTCTGTAAAACTCCTCAGTATACTCCTATACTAGTTTGTTTGTTTTCTTCAAGGCTTGCATCTTCTTAAACATCTCTAACTCATAATTCGATGAAATGAATTGCTTTTTTAACTTGTCAACCATTCAGTTCCATCTAGTGATCTTTTTTGGCAAGTTGACTACACTAAAGTATATGACTATATCTAGTGTTTTCATTATGGAAACAAAGTCATGTGAAGTTTTGGAGTCAGCACATATTGAAGAAGATCAAAAAAATGGCTAAGTATGGAAGACTGGATAGTTAGCAGAGCACCAGGTGAACAGAGAATCAGCACACATGCGTATGACATAATTATGACATGTTCCCTTGAAGATAAGATTCTAAGTATGTATTCATGTTAAGTCTAAGAGATCATGATGATATGAGTCGGTATGAGGAAGTTACAGTCAGATGAAGTGGCACATACAGTAAGCGGTAGAACAGGACAGAACATGGAGCCGACTATTTGCATTTTGATTAGTGCTTATAATTTTGTTTTGTAAAGGCTATGCACCTATTGTATTTAGGTCATAGATATGTTAATTTAATTGTATGAAAACACACTTGATCCAATTCATTTGGAAGTGTTGTATGTAATAGGTTAAAGGGCTGACGTAGTAAATAATTTTGTATGCGCATATAAATAAGACATGCACCTTTGTAATTTGGTATGGAATGAAATAGAGAGTTCGCATAAGCAGAGAAGAAGTATGTGAAGAGAAAATAGAATGTGTTAGAGCTTTACAAGAGGCTAAAGCATCAGTGCACCAAAGGAACTTATCAGACAAGCAGTGTCACTACACCAATTCACCTTGCAGATATAGTGTGTATCTTATATCCAGAAGGTTGTACCCTTCACCACTTAAGCAGTGAGCTCTAGGAAAGTGTGTCCCCACCCCTAATAGGGTTAATTGTAAAATAATCCTAATAGGGTCTAACCCTTAACTAGGTCACTGTACTTATTGCATTATAAAGATCAACTCCTAACAGGGTTGCAAGATCTTCTAACAAGGATCACAAAACACTAATGCAGTTCTTAGTGGGTGTCAATTCCCATTGAGGTTTTTACCTATTTGGGTTTCCCCGTAATCATATTTGGTGTCATGTGTTATGAATGCTTATCTTATTTACATTGATATTCATTTTAGTATCTAAGCAATCAAGTTAAGTTTCGAAGTATCAAAAAAAGTAATTAAGTACAGAACGTTGATTCACCCCCCCCCCCCTCTCAGTGTTCCCAATCCTAACAATTGGTATCAGAGCTCTGGTCCTTCAAAGATAAGTTTAACCACTTGAGGAGATCATGGATAAGGGAGAAATGAAACATCTAAAAAAGAATCTTGAAGCGGCTCTTGAAGACCTTGACAAATCTAAAAAAGAAATTGAAGAACTAAAAGAAAAGGTTATTGATTCTCATGCAGTCATTAAAAAACTAAGAAAAGATTTGAAAGACTATTCCACAAGTGATTTGGGAAGAATGGCCAAAAATCTAAATGAGGAAAACACATCTCTAAAAGATCATATTGAAGAGTTGGATGAAAAATTACTCAATAATCAAGAAGCCTATTAAGAATAGGTCAAAGAGAACAAGCAGTTAGATGAAGAACTAAGAAAAGAAAACATGAAAATCTTAGAGTTAGAGAACATCAAGAAACAAATGGAATCTGAATTAACTGAGGCAAAGATCCATATTGAAAAATTGCACACAAGCAAACATCTTATAGAGTCACAATTGTATGCACAGAAGATTAAAGGAGACACCAGCAATATTGGGTTCAATGAAGCACAAAATTAGATCTTGCAAGCAAGAAAGAAAGCATCAGAAGAATCTATAGAAGCTAAGAAGATAGGAAGTCATACAGAAGCAGAAGTTGAACCACCCAAGGATGAGTGCAAACTAGTAAACAAGACTTGTTATGCTTGTGACAAACATGGGCACATTGCAAGAAATTGTTAAAAGACCTTTCAATGGTTAATGTTATTCATGCAATAAGTTTGGTCATAGAGCTATGAATTGTATATCAAATCAAAGAAATTAGAATCAACAAAATCAAAGAAGTCATCCTCAGCAAAATCTAAGAAACTCTTAGAACATTACATGTTAGATACGTAATTATGTTGGTCACACAGCCAGAAAGTGTAGTATGGCAACCCACATGAATGCACTGAGGAATATCAGGCCTCCAGTCATTTGTCACTCATGTAAAAAGGCTAGACACATCTCTAGGTTCTGCAAAACAAGAGTGCAAAGATAGGAAAGCCCTAAAAATTCAGAAACCTCAATATTAGAAGAAGTACAAGAAGTCAAGTTTGTACAAGCTTCAGATGATGCAAGCTTGATTTGGAAGGAAGAAAAGAAGGATAATGTTGATGAAACAGTAGAGGATGCATCCACAATGGACGCACCTCCTATTTATGGTTAAATGCCCTTTAGGGTCATAGGGGGAGCTAGATTAGCTCTAGACCCCTATGTGGTTGGTATACTCACCCTCAAAGTATGCACCTTGGATTACAACTAGTTGGAGACTATATGATGCAATATGCAAGAGCGCATTGCCAAATTGTTAGCGGAGAAGAAGAACAAAATTCATAATTGAACTTTATGTTTACGCGGCAAGCATTAATGGTAGAAAAAGTTACTTTATAGCCATCAGAGCTTCATTATTCACATATTGCATTCTAAGTTGAGCATTTAGAGAGCACTAAAGATCTAGCAGTTGAAGTTGTGAAGCATTGCAGTGAATCTATCAGCAAAGAAAAAAGTTTGATTGTTGGAATCCCTAGATCAACGCGACGTCTCAGAAACCCTTGAAACCTTTTAGAAGCATCTAAACAAGTAAGTCATGGCCACTTTAGTTGTATTTGATGTCACTAAAAGAAAGAGATATGTGTTTAAGAGACATCCATTCAAATCCACCTTAGATGACTTAGAAGGTGCATTTTCAAGAACCCCTATAGGCATCATGCATGTAGAAGATATATGCATCTATATATATTGCAAAAAGGAACCAGTTGGCTTAGACAGAATTAGGTCAAACCTATATTCCATGATGAATCTAAACAAAACATTCACTAAAGAGTTTGTGCACCTAGAGAATCACCCCATTATTGAATATGCTACTGTGCATGAGTTCTATGAGTTAGATTGGATTAAGATTTTGTTAAGCAGGATCCATGATGACCTATTTTAGATAGGTGAAGTGCCAGTCAGAATCACAAAAGATCTCATTCATGAGATGAAAATTTTATCTAGGACAAGCACCATTCTTCTAGTTGGTAAGGATGTTAGGAAATTGGATGAACAAGCCAGCAAATCCTGCAGTGACAAGTGCGGGATGACTATTGAGCCAATTGAAGAGAAGAACATCAAATTGATGTCTATGATTCTTGGTTATAGATTTCAGCATGCCAACAGGGTCAACAATGTGTCTGCAGACACTATTCTCGTAGCCATAAGGATAGTAAGTGAAAATGGTGAATTCAACTTGTGTGAAATCTTGCATGCACAGTTGATGGATAACATAAGGGCAATCAAGCATGATAAGACCAAAAATTTTAGGTTTGCGTCTTTGATAATCTATATGTTCTTTCATATAGTTGGGAAGGTATCAGACTTATACTTAGATAAAATTCTACCTACAATGCCTCAAATATCTCTTAAGGCATCAGTAGAGAACACACTGAGAGACTACATGGAGTTAGAGTTGAAAACCTTAAGAATAAAGATGCACATGAGGTATAGGATACCTGAAAGAATTGTTGAAAAATACAAGGATAGTATTCATTTTATGGTAGAGATTGGTAGTACTTGTATAGAGGTTGTTGAGCCTAGAACTAAGTGGATTCATCCACTTGGCTATGAAGTGGAGGAACAAGTCTTGGAAGCTTATGCACAAGTTTTACTATCATCTCCCAAGGACCCTAATGAACCTAGATGGGGAACTTATGAGTAAAAGACCAGGGAAGTGGATGCAATCCTAAGCAGTGCAGCAACCAAGAGAAAAGCCACTAAAATCACCTCTGAGATTTTGAAGATCCATGGTATGACCCAAGAAGACCTGGACAAGGCTAGAGAGGCTAAGATAGATATGTAGATTGAGAGCGCATCCTCTATGGAAGTGAATATAGAGAAGACAGATGATCCAAAGAAAAATAAAATAAAAGTTGAGAAAAATGATGATATCAATCATGCGCCCACTGATACAGTTGATGTGGAGTCCACTAAAGCATCTCCTAAGATTCCTAAGAGGAAGAAGAAAATTTCCACAAGCCACCCTTCAACAAGAGCCACAAGAAGCAGAGGCAAGAATGTACAACCACCTCCGGAGGTAGGATTCCTACCAAGTCTTCAAGTGTTAAGGACTAGAGTGGTAGAGGAAGGAAGGCTAGATCAGATAGCTAAGTTCTATGACAAATATCATGAAATTGAAAATTCTAAGATCCATGAGATGTTAATCTAACATATGATCAAGCTCAAGAAGACAGTTTTAGAACTGAAGACAGTCATCCTAGGTAAAGTTTGGGAGATATTGGATACCTTAAAAAGACAAGCCAGTGAAGAAGACTTTAGAATCAGGGAAAAGACAATGGATGACAATCTTCCAGTATACTTAGTTGATGAAAAGACCTTGTTGTTGAATTTGGTGAAGCCACACCTGAGGAAAAAAATGAGAACTCTACACATAATGAACAAGGACTATGAGCTCATAACAAAGGAGATAAAACAAGCCTTTGAGAAGGTTTTTCTAGAATAGCACATGCAACCTTCATATGTTCCCATCACTCAAGCACCTGTTGAGTGAGATAAAGAAGTTAAGGTCACAAATATACATATGAAAGGTCCCTGGGACTCAGCACCCTTAGTAGCAGTGCCCATAGTTGAAATAAAGTATGCACCCATAACCACAACTCAAAAGGATGACACAATAATGATTGACAATGTAGAGATATCAATGGCGGCCACTGATAATGACTTGGATGGATTTGAGGAAGCCTTTGTGAGTACACATGAGGTTGAAATACTATGTGGTGATAACTCACCTAAGAAGCAATAAAAATTTCTAATTGAGGATATAATAGGAAGAGAAGAGGAGAAATAAGAAGAGGAAAAAGAAGATGAAGAGAAGAAAGAAAAAGAACCTACTATTGAAATAAGGACAAAGATAGAAATGATGGACATCACACCTATCACTCCTATGCCATCAGCATCATTTTTGTCAAGTTTGACCCCTAATACTACAAGCTTGGATTCATGGGGAGAAGAAGACCTCATCAAGATTAGTGTCTTAGCAATGGAAAAGGCCAAAGAAAAACAAGTAATGAGAAATCCTCTATTTGTTGAGTCAATAGACATTTTGAATAATCTACTGCCAGTAGAGAGCAAGGTACAAAAAGTGCATTCAATGGAGGATGTTAGTAACATCCTAACAAGCTTTAAGGAAAACTTCTCATACCTAGAAAAATCAGCAGCTAAGGTAGCAGAACAGAAGTATCTTAAGAATAGATTGGATGAGCTAACTACAA
This sequence comes from Chamaecyparis obtusa, assembly GCA_027943335.1. Lineage (NCBI taxonomy): Eukaryota > Viridiplantae > Streptophyta > Pinopsida > Cupressales > Cupressaceae > Chamaecyparis > Chamaecyparis obtusa. The sequence continues at coordinate 1,642,316 of BSBK01007476.1, read as the reverse complement.
ACTTTGCACTTGACCTCAACTCCTTAAAGATTGGTCAAGCTTCACTAAAAGAATTTGCAGCCAAAGGAAGAAAACTCATAGTAGACTACATGAACCAAGACAAGCTGACTACAGATATTTATAAGAAAATTTAGGAGGCAGAGGCTATGATAGATCAAGTCAGGAAATCAGTAGAAGATCCCACTACAGATATTAACATGTGTAACAATGTCTACTAGGGACAAGTGGATAAAATAGAAAAGATAGAAAAAGAAATTGAAATTTCCCCTTTCTGATTTTTATATAATATTTAAGTCCTCTAATCAGATTATTAAATCAAACAATCAACACTTTGAAAGATTATGCAATTTCTTAATAAAACCCAAATTGGGTATGCCCGAAATAGTGCCAAAAACTTCACAGCTTCACATATTATTGATAAATATGAAAGTAAAAAATTTTACAAAAATTTTGCTAGCATAACGGCCTACAAAATGATATTTTCATATCTGTATAGAGTTTACACAACAACTCCCAAACGGAGGACAAAAAACAATGCTCATCGGGCTCCCAAAAACAACACAAAATAGTCTAGAAACACCATAAAATAGTAATAATATATCATAGAAGTATAACCATGACCCAAGACATATATTAAGCTCTATTTTAACATCAAAATGTTTGCAATATAGTAGCAAACCAAACTGATATGAAATACTCAACCGGAAACACCAAACTCTTACAAGAAACACACTCGAAAACTCACAAATTTTCACTGTTCAATACAAGGGAAAACTCTGCATAGGAATGGCCTCAATCTCCCATCCTTAGCCTTCCTATAAACCTAAAAACTCCCATCTTTGGGTCTCCTTCTCCACAAGTTTGGCAGCCTCTAAAGAACAACAAGGCAATGAGCAAAAATCAAGTTCTAGCATGAGCCCGAAATGCCTTCAAACCCCTTTAAAAGATGGCATAACCCTAACTCATGACCAAGAGGGGTCAATAATACATATTTTAATAATTATTATCATTTATTAATCCATTGGTTTCCAAAGATTAGCCCCTTTTCCTAAAACTTCACTTTTTGAGCCTGCCAACCTTAGCAAAAGTTATTATTTTTAATTATTTGAAAAGGGGACATGACAAGTCCTCCCTTCCAAATATTTCTTGTCCTTAAGAAATGAAGGTTGGGATGCTCAAGAATATGTTCTCCTTCCCAATTTTCATCCTCCAATGGTAATCCTTTCCATTTGACCAAATGCTCTGTGATGCTCCTATTTCACAATCTTTTCTCTCTTGTATCCAAAACCTCTTCTGGTATTAAGACTAATTTACCTTCATCATCAAGAGGTGGTAATTCTATAGATACTATGGTTTTCTAGCCTAGAACCTTCTTCAGGTAAGAGACATGGAAAACATTATGTATTTTGTTTTTTGGTGGGAGCTCCAATTCATAAGCTACCTCTCCTACCCTCCTGATGATCTTATAAGGCCCATACAACCTTGGCTTGAGCTTCTCTGCCCCACTCCTCTTCAAGGTGCTTTGCTTATATGGCTACAACCTAAAAAATACCAAATATCCCACCTCAAAAGATCTTTCAGTCCTTTTCCTATCAGCATACAACTTATGTTGGTTCTGTGCATGTTGTAGATTATCCTTGAGGGACCTTATTATATCTTGGCTTTGCTTAACGAAATCACTTGATGCAGGTACTCTGCTATCTAAAAGTACTAGATCAACAAAGGAAAGGGAATCATAACCATAAAGATCACAAAAAGGAGGCATACCAATAGACATGTGATGAGATGTATTGTAACAATACTCCCCTAGGTGCAACCATTTCACCCAAGCATGTTGTTGATTTGAAACATAGTTCTTCAAATATCCCTCTATCCATTTATTAACTATCTATGTTTTTCCATCTATTTGAGGGTGATAGCTAGTACTGGGAGTGATTTTAGTTCCTACCAAATGAAAGAGCTCCTTCCAAAAAGAGCTGAGGAATCTACTATCCCAGTCACTGACAATGTTTCTAGGCAAGCCATGTAACCTGAAAATTTCCTTGAAGAACAATTCTGCCACTTGTGATGCCTTGAAATCAGATGTGATGGGAAAGAAATGTGCATACTCAATTAGTATATCTACCACCACATATATGCAATCCTTACCTTGAACCTTGGGCAGCCCAGTGATGAAGTCCATGGAAATACTTTCCCATTTTTGTTTAGGAATAGGAAGTGGCTGCAACAACCCTGCAGGAAAAATTTGCTCACTCTTGTTTTGTTGGCATACCATACATTCCTTAATGTGTTTAAGGACATCCTCCTTCATACCCTTCCATGAAAACCACTCTTGAAGTTGCCTATATGTCTTGAAGTATCCTTGATGACTAGCCAAAGGTATGTCACAAAAGGCCCTCAATATCCTCTCCTTAATTTTTTATCCTGGCACTAAGAAGATCCTGTTCTTGTAATAAATCAATTCATCAACAACCTTGTACCTGTTATCATCCACTAACTTATCCAAAATCTTGGTGGAAAAGGAATCTTTAGCATACTCTAAAATTATGGAGACTTTCCAATCAGTAGAGATAGATGTTAAGGAACACAAAGTGGGCTTTTTTGAGAGAGCATCAACAACCACATTATTCTTTCCTTTCACGTATTAAATATCAAAAGCATAAGCTTGCAATTTGCTTACCCATTTTTGTTTATGATCATTCAAATCCCTTTGGTTCAAGAAGAACTTGAGGCTATTATGATCTGTCTTTACAATGAATCTCCCACATACCAAATATTGTCTAAACTTATGAAGCGCATGCATGATTGCCAACATTTCCTTATCATAGATGGAGTAACCTTTCTCTGATTGATTTAATTTTCTACTCTCAAATGCTATGGGATATCCCCTTTGAGCTAGGACAGCCCCTAGACCTTCTCCAGAAGCATCACATTCAACAATAAAAGGTAAAGAAAAATCTAGAATTGCAAGCACATGGCATGAACTCATTACCTCCTTAAGCTTATCAAATGTTTTTTGTGTCTCTTCTGTCCAAATAAAAGCTCCTTTCTTTGTCAAATCAGTCAAGGTGGAAGCAAGCTGAGAAAATCCCTTGACAAATCTCCTATAGTAGCTACACAACCTGAAGAAACCTCTCAACTGTGTAAGATTAGTGGGTGGAGGCCAATCCAAAATTGCCTGAATTTTTTGTTGATCAACCTATACTTCTTTAGAACTTATAATATGTCCCAAATATAGGATCTCTGTCAAACCAAACTCACATTTAGATAGCTTAGCATAGAATAATTTCTGCTCCAAGATTCCCAAAATAGTATCTATGTGCTTTAGATGCTCTTTCCATGTTTTACTGTAAATCAAGATATCATCAAAAAATACCAAAACAAATTTTCAAAGATGCTTGTTGAATACCATATTCATACAAGATTGGAACGTTGCTGGTGCATTAGTGAGGCCAAATGGCATAACAAGAAATTCAAAGTGCCCATAGTGACATTTGAAAGCATTATTTTCCACATCTTCCCTCATGCGGATTTGATGGTACCTTGATCTTAAGTCAATTTTTGAGAAGTATACAACACCATGTAACTCATCAATGAGTTCATCTATGTGTGGTATGAGATACCTATTTTTTATGGTCTTCTTGTTTAGAGCCCTGTAGTCTATACACATTCTCATTGTACCATCCTTTTTCTTGACAAGTACCACATATGATGCAAATGGACTAGAGCTAGGCCTTATGAATCCCATGTCCAGGAGTTCCTTAATAATTTTTTCTATTTCTTCCTTATAACCTCTTGGATGGTGGTATGGAGTTGTTATAACTAGTTTGGCACCCTATTCTAGCTCTATAACATGCTCAAAACCCCTATCTGGTGGTAATCCCAGAGGCAAATCATTAAAAACTATACTATGCTTATCAAGAATATTTTGAATTTCAAAATGGAAATTACCTTGATTCTTTGGAGAGCTTGTTGGATGGATTATGACTTCTGCTTCCCATGCTACTTGTCCTCTTTGAAAATTCCTCTTCATCCTCTTTGTAGTGACCACCTTAGGTGCTCCATTTGATAAGCCTCTCAATAAAATTTCTTTCCCATTGGAATGAAATTTAAACTCCATAGTTTGATGGTTCATGTAATAGCCTCCAATAGAGTGCAACCATTGAACACCCAATACAAGATCTATCTCCCCAATGCCAACAACATAGAAGTCATCACATAACTCATAATCTCCTAAGGTCATCCTGAGTTTTTTCACCACCCGTGTGCAAGGCATAGTGAATCCATCAAATACAGTAACATTGAATCCCTCAAAATCTTTTGCTTTAAGCCCTCTTTTCATGACCAATCCCTCATCAATAAAATTGTGAGTTTCCCCACTATCAAGAAGAACTGTCAACCTTTTCCTTGCTAGTACCCCTTGAATTTGAAAAGGATGGTATCTTGGGACTCCTAATAATGCTACTAAAGTGCCATCCTTGCTGATTTCTTTTTCTTTCTCTTCTTCTTCCTCCTCCTTAGTGTCATGAAATTCCTCATGCTCATCTAAATCAAATTCTAAAGCAACTTCAATATAGTTCACTTGACCTTTCCCCAAACATCTGTGTCCTAGAACCCATGGTTCTCTACAAGTGAAACAAAGCTTTTTCCTTCATAATTCACTCCTAGTCTCTTCATGTACCTTCTTTTTTGCTACATTTATCACATTCTTTGGTGGTGCTGTTGGAAAAGTCTTTTTCTAAAAATTCCCCTTATGTTGCCAAAGATTTGGGGGTTTTTTATTAGTGACTGGTTTCATAGGCACACAAGTTTCAAGTTGCAAGCTTCTTTTGATAGCTTCTTGTAAGGTTGAGGGTGAGAAAGCCTTAACCAAACCCTTAACAGAATCTTCCAAACCATCAAGAAAAAGATAAACAATCCTCTTTTCACTCATATCAAGTACCATAATAGCCACTTTTTGAAACTCTTCTACATACTCATTAACTAATTTGGTTTGCCTCAACTTTGACAATTCTTTAAAATACTCTTCATCATCCTTGAGATCAAATCTATCTATCACTCTTTGACTGAAATCATCAAATGTAGTTACCTGATCATGACCTTGAGTAGTCATTCCATGATACCACCAATCATAGGCTGCATCTTCCAAGTGTAGACTTGTGAATTGAATGACATCACTCTCCTTCATGGGGTTAAGTGTGAAGAAGGTCTGTAATTTTTGTAGCCATGCTCTAACTGAAATTTTATTTGTTCCATCAAAAGCAAGTGTTGTAAACTTGCTTATTTTATTTTTGAGCTCTCTTCCACGTATGTCCTACTCCCTCCTGTACTCTTTCTTGGGCATCAAAGTGTTCATCATATCCACATATTCTCTAAAAGGAACTGAACTATGAAAGTCATCATCTAAGTCATTGTAAGTAGCTCTTAATGCAATCAAGTTACCTGTAACCTTTTCCATAGGACTAAGGGCTGGATTTGGTACTACTGGCTCATCTGTAGGCAAGAAAATAGTTTTTGTTGATTTAGAGGGTGTGGGTTTCAGATTTCTTGGCTCCTCTGAAGTGCTCCCTTTCTCATTAGTAGATACAACTCCTTGGAGTTTTTTTTCAATAACCGCAAAGCCTCTCTAATTTCTACCATATTATCCACTATTTGCTTTTGAGTGTTCTGGATGTCCTGGAAGAAATTTTTTTCCATCTCATCTGGGTCAGCCATACTTTTCCCTTCCTTGGATTTTGTACTTTTATTTTCAACTGGAGGTTTGATCAGAATTTCTTTATTCTTTTCTCACTGCAAATATCTCTTTTCTCTTTCACTTAGTTGCATACAAACTTCTACAAACCCTCAGGCTGGCAAGATCATAGCTCTAATACCACTAAAATTCCCCCTTTCTAATTTTTATATCATATTTAAGTCCTATAATCAGATTATTAAATCAAACAATCAACACTTTGAAAGATTATGCAATTTCTCAATAAAACCCAAATCGAGTATGCCCGAAATAGTGCCAAAAACTTCACAGCTTCACATATTATTGATAAATCTGAAAGTAGACATTTTTACAAAAATTTCTCCAGCATAATGGCCTATAAAATGACATTTCAGATCTGTATAGATTTTATACAACAGCTCTCAAATGGAGGACAAAAAATAATGCTCATCGGGCTCCCGAAAATAACACAAAATAGCCTAGAAACACCATAAAACAATAATAATCTATCACAGAAGTAGAACCACAACCCAAGACATATATTCAGCTCTATTTTAACATCAAAATGTCTTCAATACAGCAGCAAACCAAACTGATATGAAATATTCAACTGGAAATACCAAACTCTTACAAGAAACACACCCGAAAACTCACAAATTTGCACTGTTCAGCACAAGGGAAAACTCTGCATGAGCTTGCACATGGAATGGCCTCAAACTCCCATTCTTATCCTTCCTATAAACTTGCAAAATCCCATATTTGGGTCTCCTTCTCCATAGGTTTGGCAGCCTCTAATCAACAACAAAGCAATGAGCAAAAATCAAGTTCTAGTATGAGCCCGAAATGCCTTCAAACCCCTTTAAAAGAGGGAATAACCCTAAATCATGACCAATAGGGGTCAATAATACATATTTTAATAATTATTATCATTTATTAATCCATTGGTTTCCAAAGATTAGCCCCTTTTCTCAAAATTTCACTTTTTGAGCTTGCCAGCCTTAGCAAAAGTTATTATTTTTAATTATTTGAAAAGGGGACATGACAAAAATGTCCAAAATAAGGGCAATAAAAACACAACTGAGAAATACTCTTGCGCCTTCACTAGATGTCTTGAATCAGAACATTAAGGAGATCGATGCCACTATGGTGACATATGATCAAGGTCCATGTACAGAACTAGAGAAGATGGAAAATTTAACATATGCTTTGTGCACCCATCTTTAGACCATAGACATGCTAAAGAAATTTTGCTAGAATGAGATTGCTAATCTAAAGTTAGCATATCCAGATGTCTTCATTTTGTAAGTACTTGTGAATATATTTTTTGAGCACCTTTGTCATTAATGTCAAAGGGGTAGTATATTTTGTAGAAGGAATAATATGGAGCCTTATAAATGATGTAAAGAAAAGTATAGTACATAAGGGGAGATATAAGTTAGAGTATGTACAAGAAAATTTTGTATAAGGATACAGTTAGTAACTTTGCCATATTCATTTGTTGCCATTAATGAAAAAGGGGGAGATTGTTGGCAAGTTGACTATAGTGAAGTATATGACTATATCTAGTGTTTTCATCATGGCAACAAAGTCATATGAAGTTTTGGAGTCAGCGCATATTGAAGAAGATCAAAAAAATGGCTAAGTATGGAAGACTGGACAGTTAGTAGAGATTCGTATGATAGAATTATGACATGTGACCTTGAAGATAAGCTTCTAAGTATGTATTCATGCTAAGTCTAAGAGTGCATGATTATATGAGTTAGTATGAGGAAGTTACATTCAGATGAAGTGGCACAGATAGTAAGTGGTAGAACGGGACAAAACATGGAGCTGACTGTTTACATTTTGATTAGCGCTTATAATTTTGTTTTGTAAAGGCTATGTGCCTATTGTATTTAGGTCATAGACATGTCAATTTAATTGTATAAAACATGCTTGAGCCAATTCATTTGGAAGCATTGTATGTAATAGGTTAAAGGGTCGACCTAGTAAATAATTTTGTATGTGCATATAAATAAGACATGCGCCTTTGTAATTCGGTATGGAATGAAATAGAGAGTTCGCATAAGTAGAGAAGAAGTATGTGAAGAGCAGAAAGAATGTGTTAGTGCTTTATAATATGCTAAAGCATCAATGCACCAAAGGAATTGATCAGACAAGCAATGTCACTACACCAGTTCACCTTGCAGATATAGTGTGTATCTGATATCCAGAAGGTTGTAGCCTTCACCACTTGAGCAGTGAGCTCTTAGACAGTGTGTCCCCACCCCTAATAGGGTTGATTGTAAAAGACTCCTAACAGGGTCCTACCCTTGATCGGGTCACTGTACTTATTGCATTGTAAAGATCAACTCCTAACAGGGTTGCAAGATCTTCTAATAAGGATCACAAAACACTAGTGCGGTTCTTAGTGGGTGTCAATTCCCACCAGGGTTTTTACCTATTTGGGTTTCCCCGTAATCATATTTGGTGTCATGTGTTATGAATGCTTATCTTCTTTACATTGATGTTCATTTTAGTATCTAAGCAATCAAGTTAAGTTTCAAAGTATCAAAAAAATTAATTAAGTATAGAACACTGATTCAACCTCGCTCTTAGTGTTCCCAATCCTAACAATCTTTTCTTTTCCTCTCCTACTTATTTCAAATTCAACTTCTCTCCACCAAATATTTGCATGACCCTTCAACTTAGTCTTTTCAAATCAAACTCTATTAGGATCTTCTATTTCTTCATACTAAAAGTACTCATCTATCTCATTAATCCAATCAATCAACTCTTTTGGCCTAAGGCTTCTAGAAAATGTACAAACTTTGATCTTAGGTCTTTTCCCAATTTTAGACATAGCCTTTAGGATTCTATTCTCATCTGGATCCCTGGCTTCTTCTATAGCTTCTTCAAAATGATCTTCTTCCTCAGACTCGTCATCACTATCTTTTTTTGATGTATTCTTCTTCTCAATGCCTCTTGTAGATCTTGCGCTTATTTCTAAAAGGCCCTAAAATCATCAAGACTAAATTCTCCAGTAGGTTCTTCTTTTGAGATCTCACGAGCTCTCCTTAGAGGTATCTTCAATCTAAGGTCCTGGTGCAAACTACCTCACCTTCAGCACTTTGTCCACACAGTTAGAATCTTCAAGCTCTAATACCACTTGATGTAGGGTAGGGGTGGAGGATCCAAAAATGGATAGTCCACACCTACACCAACAACTATAACAACAACAAGCACAATGAAATACAACAATATAATGCTTCAAAACATAATTTCATTCAACATGCCCGGTTGTGAGGCCTTGTGGGTTTCAGCCTTATACAATGAAATTACAAAGTATCTCAGCAATCTCCTAGCTATTCTAGCTTTGAACACATCAACAACTAATGGAAACATTAAGGCATATCTAAACTTGAGCTCGCAAGCCTCCAAGAAATCTTCTTGTCTCCAAGCATGCAACCACTAGCTCTGTTATTAAAATATCAGATAAACCATCTAATCTTCAATATCTCGCAGGATCCAAATATGATTCTACTCTAATCCAATTCCATATTACTCCTCTAATAATATTCCACTACCCCTCTACATCAACCAAGGCTCTCAATATATAACTAGCTAAGCCACAAGTTGGTCAGTCAGGTATTAATTACATTATAGGTCCATCCTAAAGAGAGATACCAAAACTAAAGATAGAAATAACAAAACATGATGCAAAGATAGATTTAGGTTGACACAAGATCCAAGAACATATCCCCAACCGTACAAGCTCCAATTTCCCTGTACAAAATCACGCAAGATGAAATACCACATGTTTCATGACAGAAACTGGTAGAAAATTGATGCCTGAGGAAAATGAAGATAACTCCCAAATCCAAATGCATTAGGACATGTGCCCTTAGGAGAATGCCCAAAATTAGGTCCACTATATTTCATTAACTTTGTAAAGTAAGAAACCATCAGTAGCAACGGCTACAAAACAAACACCAGATAGGTACATAAATAGAAATTGTTTTTGGCGATGCAAGATTTCTCAAGACCCAAGACGCTCCTGCATCACTTAGACTTATCAGTCAATAACATCAACAATACTAGCATACTCTATAACCTCACAATTAGGTTTCCTTTATACCTCTCCAGATAGGTATATCCTTCTTTTGTCTCTTTATCTCCATCGTAGATCTTAGGTTAGGTTAGATCCATTGGATCTTTCCATCATTTAAGTTCTTCATCCAACCTTCTAGAAATATCTTCAATCTCCTCATTGAATCCATAGTAAAATGATTTACCATGCATTAAATTCTTCATACAATCAATTAATAAAGTCAACACAATTTACATAATCCAAGAATTCAATTGTGTCGGCTGGAAATCTGAATTTTTCCTCTAAATGTAAATTACTGACACTCGGTCAATACTGTGTTCATCTCCTCGGTCATCACTAGGTAACTCGGTCATCTCTACAAATTTTCTTCCTCTGCTAACACTGTCTTGCTTGGTAATTTCCTAACACTCGGCACATACTAATGTTCGGTCAACACTAGATTTACTCAGCATATACTATCACTCGGTTGACACTAACATCACTCAGCTTAAACTAGATTTCTTCACTTTTTCTTAGTTAAGCCTACTTCTTCAGTCTTTCTTCTTACTTAAATAAATAATACATTATCTTATCATAGTTCCAAATAATCAAGTACTCATTGAAGTATCAAATAACTCAACCTTTCCTTAGGTGCTATTGTTATCTCCCTTTCCCTAATCCTATGCATCAACCAATAGATATAGTACTTTCTTAGATAGCAACTATCTTACCAGTTAACGTTTGACATAAATGACAATACAACAATTGTTTTAATTGCAGTTTCCAACAAAATCAACCTCACCAAGATCATATCTTCTTATCATATCAACAAATCAAAGCTCAAAATATTTATGAACTTATCAACCCTAAGGATGTCTCATCTCCCTATCTTGGAGTTGGAATCCTTCCATTCCTCCTATTTATGCTTTAGTCTCACCTTCTATATCATAAAAATTCCTTACATCTCTTATCTCCCAATCTATTTTGATTTCTTCAATTTTCCTCCCTAAAGAAGAAAAGGAATCAATGTTGATTGATCCTAAACCACCCCAAATTTCAATAAAAATAAAACACAATATTTGTGCTCATGACCTATTAGAAATAGGAAATACTGAGAGGGGGGGGTGAATCAGTATTTCACAAACTTTTTCTTTTGTCCAATTATGGATATAACAAATTAAATTGGAGCTTGCATAAGAAACTAAACTAAGTAAACTGGATAATAAGCATAGCAATAAACTAAATGAACTCATAACACCATGTTTTTTTTAATGAAACCCTGGCCAAGGGAAAACCCCGGTGGGGATGATACCCACAACTGATCCACTAATAAAAAGTATCTGGTTAAGGATGTTGACCCTATTAGAAGTCTATTACATACATATAGTGTCTCTATCCTAGTTAAAGGACTGTAGCCCTTGTTAGAAGCCTCAAGCCTATTAGGAGTTTCTATTACAAAAAAAAATGCTTGCAAGATGAGCTCACTGCCTAAACATGCAATATACAATAATAGTTTCTGATACAAAGGTAAAATACAAAACCTTTTACTGCTTCCAAATAGCTTTCCTATTCTGATTTAGCCTTATAGGCTTTTCGCTTTCACTTATAGATATTTCTTTCTTCTTTCTTACAATTTATAGCTTCACATCATATGTCAACTTATTACAATTTCTATATGTATCATGTGTACATTTCGCATTACATAATTCTTACATATATATAAGTTATTACAATTAATAACTTCCAGTGAGCTTACAATACATAAACTCTTCTCAAAATGTAAAGTCAATTCATGTTGCCTTAGGTTTAACATCTAGGATGTCATCCCTACATGGTTAAGTCATTATATTGATAAACAAAATAATCCCTTAACTTATTGTGATCATATTATGTCTTCTACTCTGTTCAGGTTGGATCAACATTGTCTCTAGAAATCATTAATATCTTCTTCCGTACATGTTGTACACACTTGTGCTCTCATATGTGGCTTTGATATACATATAATGATCCATGTTCAATTGTGCATGCACTGAACCATCTTCTATGAACATCGCTAATCAAAACTATCTCCGATTAGACTCGTAAATACTATTGTACTTAGACAATTTTCTAGTGCGCTCATATAAGACTACTTCCATCTATTATGCTATCTTTATGCTGAGTATATTTTTCCATAATGACAACATTCTAATATCCTACTTAGCCAAATTTCCAACAATCTCCCCCTTTGTCATTGGTGGCAACATATGGGAAAATTGGCTAAGTCCCAAAAACTTTGCATTGCAAAATTGTGGCCATAAAAAAATGTGGATCCTACATAACTCCTCATTTCTCCTACTTATACTCAAAATACTTATATCTCCAAAATACTTATACTCCCCCTAAGAGAATATGTCATATAATATCTATATATTCAATTTTCAACTCATACTACTCCCCCTTTGACAACAATGAAAAAGGTGTCAAAAATATGTAACCAAAATTATTTTACCTTGGTTTTCAATATTGCAAGGCCAAAAGGCTTGCAACACAATCTACAAAATTGATTTTTAGGCTCTCTATCTCCTTGTCCCATGACTTCTTCACTGCATCAGATACACTTAGCAATTCGCATAGGCCAAAAGATGCAATCTCAACTGCCTGAAGATTTGCAGAGGCAAATTTTCCATAAAATGTCTTCAAAGATTGACATTCTTCCAACTAATTTTCTATAATGATGATTTTCAGTGATACATGCTCTCTGAGTAGAGAGGATCTTTTCAATTCCTTTTCCTTCTCATCATTCAGAAGTCTCATATCATCAAAAATCTTACTTGTTTTCCTCTCAATTTTAGAGATCTTCGCATTAGGGCTTTGCAAAAAGTTTTATATCACTTGTAGTTCTCCTTCTTTTTTCTTCATCTTTTCTAATATCTCAGATGTGTGGCTTTGTGATTGTGTACATTGAATGTACAATTCTTTCCCTCTTTCCATGCATCTTCTCAACTCTTTTATACATATATACAAGTTGTTTAGATCATTTCTAATATTTTGACATACAACTTGAAATACTTGAGCATCATGGGCTACTTGTGCTTTGACTGTATAAATCTCAAATAGGTTAGTTAACTCCATGTCAAAGGCTTTCAGAACCTCTTTTTCTTTTCCTTGGGGATCAACCTCACTAACTTGACTTGATATTATACTTTTTAGTTTACCTGTTATGTCAAGTAGTGCTCCTTCCAAGCTTTTCACCTTGTTTTTCTTTCCAATGATCTTTTATAGAGATGACATCAAATCTATTTGATCATCATCATCAACTTCCTATCCTATGCTTTTGAACACTAATTCAAATTGTGGTTTTTGTGCTGTTTCTACTTTTTCCTTAGGCTTAGAAATGATTACTGATTATTCCTATAGAACTGCATGTTCTTCTTTTTTTGTATCAGTCTTTGTTTCCTCTTTTTATCCTTCCTTTCTTGATTCAATCTCTTCTTCTTTGTTCTCTATTGTGTCCTATTTCTCATCAATCAAATTTCCAACATCGACTTCTTGGTCATTGAAGGAATTTTCCTCATTTTCTAAGGTGATATTTGTTCCTTCAACATTCATAGATTCATCTTCAATGTTGATGGAGGGTGGCGGTGATGGTGCTAGATTAGTCTGATCTTCTACTTCAACCCCTTGATCAGATTCACTGATTTTCTCACCTGGTCCAAATTTCATAACCTTTACAACTGCTTCCTCTATTTCTCTATTAATCTCCTCTTAATTGCCTCCCATTATCAGTATAGTTCTCATTTTCTTCCTCAGATGGGTACTTAGACTTTTCATTATTTTCTTGAAGTGTTCTTCATCTTTTATTATACATAAATTTCTTACAAATCTCTCTCTTATTCCATTATCTTCTTCTGTTGCTCTCTTCTTTCTGTTAACTAATTTCTCAAAAAGATTGTCATGGATCTTTCCTTTTATGTCATAAAATTTCTTATCTACAAGGATCATGTGTCTAACAACTTCATCCTCTAAATTCAACTTCTCAAATTTTTCATATATCTCATAGTATTTATTAAACTTATTGAAATCACCTTCATTAATGATTAAAGGGTTCACTTTATCAATTTTCAGCTTCTATTTCTTCTTGCTTCTTCTTGCCTCTTCATTTTCCTTCACTGTTGATGTTTTCCTTTGCACTAGGGTAAATATAGTTTTTTGTATTTTACCTGGTCCACTTGCCATTTCTTTGACTCTCTTGGTGGGTGTGGTGGATGAGGACCTTTTGGTTTTCCTTACTTTCATACTTCCACTTCTTCAACTTCTTCATCTAAGTCCTATAATTCTTCAGTAGGGGTTGCAAAGGATGTCAAAGGTGGAATTGATAGTATCTCTTTCTATCCAATATCCCTAATTGTTGTTGTTTGCTTTGCAATGACAAATTCATGTTCTTTCATACCAGTATCTTTCAGTATTTTCTTGATGGTACTGTCAACTCTTTTCTTTGCCAATTTTTGTTCTTGTGATGATTGTGTAGAGTTGAAGTTCTCCTCATGAGTCTTGAATCTAGGGATCTTAGCATCCAAATTACTCTTAAGTAATCTGCTCACATATCCTTCAATCTCAGCTTCTACAACTTCATAGTCAAGAGGGTCTACAAATTATACTCTTGGCTCAACTACTTCAACATAAGTAAAGTCTGTATCAACCAAAAAACATATCTCATCTTTGTACTTCTCCACAATAGATGGTGGAATCCTTGATCTTTTCTTCATTTCATTCTCAAAGGTTTTAATCACTAAAGTAGCACTTTCATTCACTTTGTCTATAGGGTGTCTCAGGTACACTTTTTTTATTCTTTCCATAGAATTTATGTTGTCATTCTAGTCAACTCCTATAGTGTATGGGAATCTTCTCAGCAAATGAAAAAACATGTATGTGATCAGAGATGAAAATCTAAATTGTGAGTTCTTGGTCTTTCTGATCTTCTCAAGGTTCTTTGTCAACTGAATCCTCAGAATTTCACACATATCTACCTGTACATTTTCTACACACATAAGATAAGTTGCATGTACCATGTCAATTTCCATATCATCTTCTCTAGAACTTAAACAAAACTTTGAAGTCAAAATTTTTCTTACATTTCTAACATCATCTTGTTCAATCTTACTAATAACAATTCCTCTTCCATTGTATGACGATTTGGTGTTGTCTAACACTAATTTCTTGACATTCTTCTCATTCAATGGAATTACTCCTAATTTAGATAAACTAGATACCTCATGAATAAGGTCTGTGGTGATTTATATGACTCTGTCATCTAACCAAAACTTTCCATTATGAATTCTTCTCAAAATTATCTTGGTCCATTCATCATTTTGAAATTCATAGTGAAGCGTATACTTGATCAAATCAATTTCATTCAAATGTTCAAACCCTTCTTTGTATGACATATCCTATTTATAGATCTTTTCATGCTCCATGATTAGGTTACCATCTCCTATGGTCTCAAATTTACATTTTAGATAAACTCTTACATCTTCTAAATGAAAAAATTCATCTGGAACAGATGACAAGGCTAAACTAGGGTCTTCTTCCAAAGGCTCTATAGGTTCCTTCTTCATTCTAGGTGTGACTGAATCTTTGATGTGGTGAACAAGAGATGCATCCATGATTCTATAAAAACACAACTGCTTGATAGTGATTACTTAGCAAAATACCTCAGAATCATGATTTAGGGCTTTGTGTAGATCTTGCAAGAAATCTGTCTCCAAATCCTACAAACTTCTCTTAATCTCCACTGACTAGCTATCTTTATCACTTTTAATCACTTGAATGATCAACTAATACTAATCATATGCTTGTATCCTTCAAATCTTTCATGATTCTGACATTGCATTAAATTTATTTACTGTTTCATGCCAAAAAGTTGTTCCTGGTTACCTGTAAAACTTCATTCTTTTCATGTACTCACATACATATTCATAAATTCATGCGCTCTTAACCATAGCTTTATTACATCATATACTAGCTCATATTAACTTCACAAGACTCAATTCAATCTATTCTAACTTCTACACTATCTAACACTTTACTCTAATACATAATTCATGAAATAAATGTTTAAGTTCTTTGAGATGAATTAGGAAGTGACTCACACTTACTCTCAGGTACTTCACCTGTCTGATTTCCTGGTATACTGAATGTGCTCTCTTAATCTGTGGCTTTAACAAATTCAACTTCTTCCAAGTTACTATTGCATCATTTCTAAGTGTTGTTAGTGCTCACATTTCTCCTTGTATAGTTTCTACCATTAGGGTTTCTCATGTTGTTCATTCTACAAAATCTTGTTGTGTGACTAAAATTGTTGCATATCTGACAAACTACTCCATTATTTCCATATCTCAATTATGTTTGACTGATTTATGATCCACTATTTCTGGCAATATGTCTAATCTTGTTGCATCTATAACACACAACTCCATTCCTTTTGTTCATGTCTCCAATAGGTCTTTTATTTGCAAGGTTAGTATCTCTAAACATTCTACTACCATTGTTATCATTAGATCAAGGTTTCTTACAATCAATAGCTCTATGTCCAAAACCATGACAATTATAATAATAACTAGAGATAGGTTTAAATTGCTTACCTGTACAATCTCTTTTCATGTGCCCAAAAGAATTACATAAAAAATATCTACCTTTGAATTCTCTTCACATATCTTTAGGTGGTTCATCTTCTTTAGGTGGATTAGGTATATCTTCAGATTTGTTAGCTTCATCAGACTTTTTTTCATCTTTATTCTCAGAATAGTCTGGATCTGGTTCTTTGCATTCCTCAATCTTCTTAGGGAATTTTTCTTCAAGATATCCAAGACCAGTTTATCATAAGATGGTTTCTGATAAGACATTTGTTCATCAATATTTTCACTACTGGAATATAGTTTCTCAAGATGTTGTTTAGACTGAGTTAGTTCTCCTTTCACAATTGTATTATACTTCTCAAGTTCATCATACTGTAATTTTGTTTTCTCAAGTTCAGATGTCACTTTTGTAAGTTCAGATTTCAGATTAGCATTCTTAGATTTTAGATTAGATTCATCTTTACTATTCTCATCTTTCAAGCTTAACTTCAGATCTACAATCTTCAACTCATGTTTAAGGATCTCATTTTATTTCTTCATTTTGGAAACTTCATCACAAACCTTTACTTGAATTGTAGGTTCTTTCTTTGATTTCAAATCTTCCATATTTTCTTTTAATTTCTCAATGTAGTTTTTGGCATCATCATATTTCTCTTTCAGAGTGTCTCTTTCTTCAATAAGAATATCAATCTGTTCAAGAGGTTCTTCAAGATTCTTCTGTAATTGATCCATATCCATAGAGATCTTACTCAAGTTGTTAGGCTTTCTCTAAATAACTTTTTTCTATGTAACTATGCTCTGATACCAATTGTTAGAAATAGGAAATACTAAGAGGGGGGGTGAATTAGTATTTCACAAACTTTTCCTTTTGCCTAATTGTGGATATAATAAATTAACTTGCAACTTGCATAAGAAACTAAACTAAATAACAAGCATAGCAATAAACCAAATGGCCAAGGGAAAACCCCGATGGGGATGATACCCACAATTGATCCACTAATCAAAAGTATCTGGTTAAGGATGTTGACCCTATTAGGAGTCTATTACATACATATAGTGTATATGTCCTAGTTAAAGGACTCTAGGCCTTGTTAGAAGCCTCAACCCTATTAGGATTTTCTATTACAAAATAAATGCTTGCAAGATGAGCTCACTGCCCAAACATGCAATATACAATAATAGCTTCTGATACAAAGGTAAAATACAAAACCTTTTACTACTTTTGAATAGCTTTCCTATTCTAATTTAGCTTTATAGGCTCTTTGCTTTCACTTATAGATCTTTCTTTCTTCTTTCTTACAATTTACAGCTTTGCATCATATGTCAAATTATTACAATTGCTATATATATCATATGTACATTTCACATTACATAATTCTTACATTTATACAAGTTATTACAATTAATAACTTCTAGTCAGCTTACAATACATATACTCTTCTCAAAATGTAAATTCAATTCATGATGCCTTAGGGTTAACATATAGGATGTCATCCCTACATGGTTAAGTCATTATTTTGATAAACAAAACTATCCCTTAATTTATTATGATCATATTCTATCTTCTGCTCTGTTTAGATCGACTCAACACTATCTCTGTAAATCATTAATATCTTCTTTCATACATGTCGTACAGACTTGCGCTCTCATATATGGCTTTGATATACATAGAATGATCCATGTTCAAGTGTGCATGCACTGAACCTTCTTTTGTGAACATTGCTAATCAAAACTTTCTCTGATTAGACTAGTAAATATTGTTGTACTTAAATAGTTTTCTAGTGTGCTCATATAAGACTGCTTCTAACTATTATGTTATCTTTATGCTGAGTATATGTTGCCATAATGACAACATTCTGATATCCTACTTAGCCAAATTTCCAACATGACCTTCGTCATAGAATGGGATCTTCACTTAGTGAACCTGGGTTATAGCACATGTGTCCATGGCATACTAAATAATCCCCATATTTTTAAAAAAACATTCCCTATAATCCTTTCTTGTCACCCCATCCCAATGCACAACCCAAATTAAAAACCCCCTATTTTTTGCTAGATATTATATATATATATATATATATATATATATATATATATATATATATATCAATTTCTTCTTTACCATTTTTCATACCTCTTTATAATTCTATATATATTCAAATTATTGTTATCCATTCAAAGCATTGTAACCTATTGGAGCCTTTTAAATTTTGAGAAAACTTTAAATTTGAAGTATCTTGAGTAGTCATTCTCTATGTCACCCCTCACATGTCATCCCTGCACTTTTTTATTTGATTAGGTAGGGAGATAGTTGTGGTTCCACAACCATGCTCTCCTTGTTTGGGCCACTTGGCCAAAGGGGGGCCCCTTCTTTTAGCTTTTTGTTTTTGAGTTATGCTTGTCAGTCTGGTTTCTATCCCCCTGCTACTCTAGTTTTGTCTAGTTTTTCCCTTTCACACTTTTGGTATCCCTTAGGTGCGAAAGGGCCAAAAGACCAAAAGAGTTAGTTGTCAACCACAAGTATCCCTTGGCACATTCTCATGATTTTAGACTTTCGGATGTCTAAAACACTGAAAGTTTGATTCCCCTTGGGAATTGGCCTTTCGACATTTCGGCCTTTTGAAGGTCCTAGACCTCGAAAGTACAAAAGGTCAACTAATGGGGTAGCTAACATCATCACCACCAAAGGCCTATAAAAGGCGTAGAGCTGACCATTTCAGTCACTTAACATTTTTTTCCATCAGTTGATTTTCAGAGCTTTCTTTGCGCGATCTGCTTCCAGTATTTTAGTCTCTTTGGCCAACATGTTTACTTTGTTTTCATTGCCCTCTTTTGCATGTTCAAGGTAGGTTTCTTTTCCTTCCTCTTTATTTGTTGTGTTAGGGTTTAGTTTTTAAGTTTTTTGGTTTTATCTCGCTAGGTTTTAGGGTTTGGTCTTTATCTTGTCTTGCTTCGGGGTCACAGGGTTGTCCCCTTGGATCCCTTAGCCTTGATTTCATGGTCGAACTCAATTTGAGCTCTAACCCCTGTTATTTTTTCTTTTGGTCATTCAGCCCTAGAAGTTTTAAACTTTTACAGTCTGAAATTCTGAAGGAGGGTTCAGTCCATTTTTTTTGCTAAGTCCCAAATTTCAGCATTTCGCACACCCAAACATGCATCTCTCTGAAATGCCAAAATTTGAAAGGTCGGCCGAAACCAACTCACATTTTTGCATTTTTGGCAATTCTCACACCGAAGTCTTTGGAATATTTTGCCACCCGAAATGCCAAAGTCTGGCCTATATGATATATTTTTTGGTGTCTTAGATGTCTGAGACCTCTGAAGGTCTAAAAGGCCAAAATTGTGTTTCTTGAATGTCTAGACTTGGTTTTTCATGGGGTTTCTTGATTGTTTCTTTTATGATTTTCTTTAGTAATCCTCCCTAAGTATCATATGTTGGTTACTGATTCATGTCTCACTTGTTTTTTTGTAGAATGACGGAGAAAGTGAACTCCCCAGCTATGAAGTACCAATTCAAGGGCTACCATGCACCTTCCAAGGTGGGGAACTTACATTCAAAGATCACAAATATAGACATCAAGAATGTTAGCTAGAATGATTACTCGGTGCAATGTGCCCAACTAGCAGGAAGATCAAAGGACTACACTTCACTAGTGTATTATTTTCTGGTGAATGCAGCGGCACACCCTGTGTCCATCCTCTCTTCTGACTTGATAACCACACTAGCAAGTCATTACATACCAAATGAGAGGCTAGTGAAGAACAACATGGGAGAAGTGGTTATGGACCTTTGACTGGACAATATTGAACACGTCTTCCATCTACCAAAGGGGATAGACAAATTATATGGTTTCTTAATTGGAAAAGGAATGACTTTCTATAAGAAAGACATCCAATTGTCCCACGAGATTGTAAACAGGGATTACCTCATGCAACCTCTACCAAAGAATAAACTGGATAAAATAGACATCAGGAGAGGTTATATGAAAGAAGAAATTCAAGCAGCCATCACCATGATTAGTCGAGTGTATGGACTACGAAAATATATACAATGAAAGCTTTGATGATCCTTCTCATTGAGAGGATAAAGTAGAGGCATGAAAGGTTCGACTAGGCAACCATCCTCAATGACAACTTGGATTAATAATTGATCTTAGTGAAGAATGACCTACACTTTTACATGACATCTTATGTTGTGTATCTACTGGCAGCAAGGGTAGTATACCCAGGGTTAGTTAAAGTTGGTGCCATGGGTGACCCAAATGCATGGCCATTTATAGTATATCCAAAACTGGTCTGGAAATAATACTTCACTCAAGACAACCTGAAGTATCGCATCATCAATGATTCTTTTTTTTTTTCCATCATCCACTCCATAGAAGGAGATTACACCAAAAGAATGTATGAAGAAGCAACAGCTAAAGTAAAGGCCCTTGGGGCATTCTATATCAAATTCAAAACCTTCATGTACATCTGGGTGGTAGGAAACACCCTTACTCCAAAGAAGCTTCCAAGGTATCCATCAAATAGGATAATCTTGTAAGAAATGGCCAGACAATTGTCTAATGCCCATGAGCATATCGGGCACAAAAAGAAGCATTGTTGGGATTTCCCAATCTCAATAGGTCCCCATTGCCTGCACGACATGAAGATATGCAAATCACTAGCCTTTGAATGGGATGAGTATCATTGCAGAACTTCAATCTCATTAGGACCAGGTTTGATCCTATTAGCACCTACAACCATATAATGGGAAGGCACTATGTACATGAGCCTCACATTGAAGACCACTGGATTAATTACATGGATGACTATGAGGTTGGGGCCTATGACTACTACCAAATGAATCTATAATTAGCACAGACTACTCTACTACTTTGAATACCATGAAAGGTAAAGGAGGTTGATTCTGAGGATGTCTTGGACCCCATCTATAACCAAGATAAGATATACACCAGGCTAATCCTTAATGCAGAGGTGGATAGGGACAAGAATGATGACATAAACTTCAAAGCTAGATATGTCATCAAAGTGATTAGGGAATGGATCACCCATCCATTTCCAATGGACTCTATGCCAATGAAGCAACAGCTGACTCAACATTCTAAATAAAAGAAGAAGAAAGGAGAAAAGGTGTTGATGCCACAATTTAAAGAGGCTGCACTACTAAGGAGGAGATAGTATACAGACATGAACACCCTATAGCATATGGGTTGGCTACTTGTTCTAAAAATCAAAATACCAAAATTAATTGAAGTATAGCACCCCTAAATGCTCCCTCTTCTAGAAGTCTATAATCTCCATGTGCACCGAAGAAGGCACCAAAAGTTAAGATAATCGGATCTAGGCCAACCGGAGTGATTAAGGGACATATATACAAGAGAAAGAGATCCTCAACACCTACCCACATGGACACCCTTTTGGAGGAGGATGAAGAAGGTGAGGAAGATGAGGAGGACCAAATACCCCTTAATAGGAGAACCTGGTCAACAAGATTCCTGAAGAGAAGAAAGCTGCAAGAAGATTATGTGTTGGAAGAGGTGGACCTAGGAGAGCCAAAAAGAAAGGGAATTAAAACTCTGGCTATGCTAGGATTGAAGCATGCATTAGGCTTCATGGATAAGGATGAGAAGAAGATAAAATATTTAAAGGAGCAAAATGCGGCTATGAAAAAATTTATTCTGAAAATAGCGGGTCCCATTGACCCTAGTAACTCTAAGGCCTCATTACAGGCTATTTTGGAAAAGAGGGGTGCTTCAAAACTGTCGACAGATGTCCCACATTCTTTCATTCATGTGTGTACACATTGGAAATTAGATTTTGAAGGGTTTACTAGGACTACTCTTAGAAATATTTTGAGGCCCTTCAGGGGTATTCTTTAGGGGATCACCTATTTGGTCGACCTTATGAGTGGGGAAGATGGCCTTGAGGAGAGAATTCTAAAAAGGCAAAAGGCCCTTGAAGATCTCACAATAATAAGGAAGAAACGCTTCCAAGTTTTGGTCAAGATATATGAGGGGTCAAAGTTAGATAATTTTGAGGAATGGATCAGGGACATCACTGGCACTTTGAGTATTTATGAGAAAACCCTAAGAAAAGTAGATAAGAAGAGGAATGAGGGATTACTCTGGGTTGGAGAGATGCTTAAGTTTTTGGAAGGGTTGGACTTAGACTTGTATGATGAAGATGATGAGAAAATGATGCATCTCATTCAGGATATCATAAATTGATACCTTAATATCTTTAATGGAGTTAGAACAAAATAAGATCTTCAACAGATGTTTTATCAGGAAGAGATGTAGAAAATGTTGTCTCAAGAAGAGGAAATAAAAGGTTTTTCTAATGAGCTGATCACCTTCTAAAAGAAGTAATAGGAATGCCTCGAAGGTGTCAAAATGGCAAACTCTGAAGAAGTACAAGAGATCTTGGACAGGCTCCATAAGGCTCACCCAGAAATCCTCCCAAGTCACTAAGTGTCTAGGTTTGACTTAGCTGATTTTGTATGAAGGAAGAACATTTTTTGTGCACTTAGCCAATTTTGAGGACCAATATTTTTAGCATTTATGCCTTATAGGATTTTTGGCCTCCAAAAGTCTAAAAATTATAGAAGATTTTCTTCAACACTATTACCCTATTTTTTTATCATGCAAATTAATAGACAAATAGGAAAAGGGTGCATTAGGTACTTTCATTTAACAGTGCTTTTTAGGTGATGTCAATCAGCATTTTTTTATTGAATTCATATCAGTTTTTCATTGTACTCTAAGTATTGATCATATTTTTAAAAAAATTCCAAATTTGTAATTGATCATTACATTGTGCATTCATACTGAATGTAATTTACAAATGTTCCTTTCATACTTCATATTTCATATCAATAAATAGAGTACAATAGACAAAATAGAAAGAAGAGATAGAGGTATGAGTGGGTCCTTTGCATTTCCTTGAGGAGTCTACATCTCAAGAGTTGGTTGTCATGTTTGGTCCAAGACTTTAGTCTTCATCATGAGTTTGCATCTATCTGGTTCTAAGTCTTTGGGGGTTGTCCTGTATCATGGTTAAGAGTTTGTTAGATCCAACAAGATCTAAGCAATGCAAAAAGAATGAGAACATCATACAATATCAAATCCTTTCATAGCTGCATATATTTCTGATATTCAATGCAATAACAAAATGAGCATGGACGTAAAGTGAAAAACATGGTTAAAAGATAGCAGTACAACATTATTGTTAGTGAGCACACCAGTGGTCTGATGGATGCCCAAAATTGACCACTAGGTCATGTTCACTAACCTAATGTGTTATTTTTTATGTTTTTAACCTGAACAAAGAGATGCATTGTTTAAACAAACTATGTGTTACAGTAAAAAATCAAAAGAGATGCAGTATACCTTTCATCATGGTGCTCACAAAATCAGTGTGTTGTTCAGATATTGTTCATTTTCTGAAAAGATGTTAAAAATCAAGTACAAGAATACATGAATCTATTTGTGGGTGTCACGAGCCCATGCTCGAACCCCATAAATAGATTGCATTGCTGAAAGTGAAAATTTGTGTTACAAGTCTTGATATATTTGATTCATGGATCTACTACAGCAGATTATCAAATGGTATGAAATCACGGATTATGATTCTCACTATCAAAGAATGCTAAAATGATACAAGGAGTACTACAAGAGAGATATGATCAAAACAGTAGTGTTGAAGGCTAAAATGATTGTTTATTCATCTTGATGAATATATGCTATAGGAAATATATTTTAAACTTTTACTTTTGTTGTTTTGCATTGTCAAAGAGACCACAAATGTCAACAATAACAAAGAAACAAAGTTTCACTAAACTTCAATATAAAGATCCTTCATGTTATGTCTTTAGCATCAAATCCAATGAGTGGTCGATAACACTGTAGTCTTACAAATGAGCTCAACATTTTTAGTATTGAGTGCTAGCTACAGCTATGAATACAAAGTCATAGAGTCAAAGACCAAGCTCCAAGATCATTGCAAGCTATTAGAGCTCAATATAGACTTGGCTTTTACATATTTAATATTTTAATGATGCAAACACAAGATGGAATGTATTATTTTCAGTTGGTAAAGGAGCTTAACATTCTTTAATGTGTTCAAAGTTAACAGCAAGAAAACAAAGCCTTATAATCTACGCAAAGAAGAGATGGAGTTTTATACAGCGTAATTCATGTTCATGTTTTAACAAAGGAGATGAGTTATCTTAAATTTAAATAGCATGATTCATGTTAAAAGAACACAATAAATATGAAATACTTATCTCAGACAAGGTTGAGATTCATGCAAGGAATAGCATTAGCTTCAATGTCGAGCACAAGTGCCAGCTACAACCCGAGTTATATACTGGTTACAAGAGCTTCAACAATCAGTCAACTCCAATCCAAAGCTCATTTAATGCAATAAGGTGAAGCTCGTGATAGTCTTCCAATATACAACCCATGTATCTGCCAATCATGTTTCAATTCTGAGAAAACCCAAAGATCATGAGCCACAGTCAAGTCGAGCTCTTGGGTATGAGGCTTGTGTCAGTTAAAGCTTGTGTGCCTAGAAAATCACAGCCAGAGAAGGATAAGGATACAAAGAACAGTAAGTTGGAGCTCATGATCAGTCAAAGAAAATAGTTACAAAGCCCATGTTTAGTCATCGATTCTAGTCAAGCTCAAAATTTAGCAGCTCGTGTTTGTTGTTATGAGGAAGGCCGAGTTCTTAAAGCCGTGAGCTAGCCCATGAATATACAAGTTAAATAGGACATGATCTTCCACCGGTCAAGAGCTCACTGATGGAACTCGAACCATGCATAAAATTCCAAGGCTGAGCTTCAAAGAAAAAAAAACTTGAGTTCTTAGCCCAAGTACTAGTAAAGCTCATTCTTTAAGGGGTGAGTAAAGCCTAATTTAGGCTTGCACAGGTGCTAATACAACATTTAACAAAATACAAAGAGCATCGAACATGGAGATTCATGCTTGCAGCCAGATATAAGGAAAAACAGAGAGAAGAAGTAATCGATACAGCTAGAGTTCATTTTCAAAAAGCTTCAATAATAGATTTTTAGTCTTCCGTAATTTTCAAAAGCATCTCAAATCCATTCAGCCATGAGTCAAGGATGAATACAAGTTAAACAAGCCATAAAACTTATAGTCTATACAGAGCCCAAGCTCTCAAAGAAAATTGATCACTCCAGTTCAAAGGAAAGAACTTAAGATCTGCCAGGCTAGATCAAGTTCCCAGCTACAAACCTTAGTCAAACCAAAGTGCAGGAGATATAGATTCAAACATTTACTAGTGATTTACCAAATAAATATTTAGACACATAGACAAATCAAACACAGAGGGAGATTTTCAAATGGCGGCCACGAACTAGGGTTTAACCCTTAGTTTTTCCCCCAAAACATAATGCATATCGAGAACCAAGAACAAAACCAAGACAAATGAAATTTGAAGTCTGCTGCCAAAGGAAATAAATGTCATTAACTGCAATGTACGTGGATAGCCAACTCGAGAATTGCAAAGTTCCAACATGCATGTGCTTCAAAATATTTTTCAATTTTAAGTTGTGGATGGCATTGGATAGTCATGTCTTGGCTTCATGATTTAAACTTGGGTCTATTTAGGCTTAGGTTTGTTTTTGTTTTTTTGGGGCTGGGTGTTAATATTGATTTTATTTCAATAAAATTTTGTAATAATATTGGTAATATCTTTTAAAAGATATATTAAAAATTACCAATATTAAAGGGGATTAGTGAAATGGTGATAGTTTAGGAATTTGGCATGATTTTTGGCTATTTTGGAGGAGCTCTTTTTAGCAAAATTGAGCTTTTCTAGGAGTTGTTTTAGGGGTGATTGGATTTTCAGATTAGGGCTTGGAGGGCTATTTAGTTGAGGCTTATAGTCAGTTTTAGGGGTTCGGAGTTGTGGAAAAGGAGGGTTGAATGAGCATGTTCGTTCCTCAGTGCCTTTTATGTAGTTTGTAACCATTTTTACAGGTTTTGAAGGATAATAAAGCAGGCTTTTCTGATTGCATCATTTATGAGTATCAAATCCATTCCTATTTTTCTTTTATGCATTAAGTGTTGTATATTTTATGAGACTTGGTAAAGTGAATTTTTTCTTATTCCTTTCCTATGTTATCAAAAAATCAGGCCTTTTGTAGAATATGTAAGTTTGTTGTCATTTTTTACTATTTGTGGTATGAACCCTAATAGTGAATTATAGTCAACCTTTCTGTTGAGTAGAGAATGATAAATGTAGCTTAGTGATTTTGTAGTTGGGGATGTTGGTTTGAAAATCCTGATAGATCTGGAGTAAGTTTTTGTTGTATCACCTCATTTCCCATTCAGTTTTAAATCTTTCTCCCTTTTCCCAATCAAGTTTTTAAATAGGAGGTGATATTCTGAATCAAATAGGAATTGGCCTAAAATCTGGAGATTCCTCCTTAATCAAAGTCCACCTACAGCTTGAGGAGGTTTCCATTGTTAGGATGGAATTTTTGTGTAGCCTTAATGCCTGAGTTAGGGTGACAATTCTAAGCCTGAACAAACACTTAACCAATTTTTGAACTCTATTATTTTGGGGTAATGGTTGAGGTCCTAAATTTTTGGGCCATCACCGCCGGTAACTTCACTCTTCTCTAGTTGCTTTTTCAGTCAGATTGATCACTTCCATGGGGTCATTTTTGCATGATTTGAGGGCATCTTCCAGTTGAGTCCACAAAGAAGAGCTGCAATAATGAATAAAGGGCAGAACTACCAGTTTTAAAAAGAAAATGCACGAGTTCTAGACTTTTATTTTGAGTTGTTTTAGTGCATTATCTGCTCCCAAATTGTAATGCACGAGGTTTAATTTCATGCTAGATTAGTTTAAACGTGTTTTAGGGATAGTTTCTTTCATGTAAACTCTAGTTTAGATTTATTTTCAAGTTTTTGTGCAGCCAAAACCCTAGCTACAAAATTGAGAGCACAACTCTATAAATTGTATGAAATCAATGTAATTAAGGTCGGTTATTATTGCAATACAATATATACAATTGGTGCTTCAATCATGGTGTGATTTTTCTGCTATCTTTACAAAATTCATGAATGTGTGTGTGCTCATTCGTTTGTTTCAAAGAGCCAATTGATTGTATGGTGATTTTGATCTATGATTCTTTTAGTTTGGTATTTATCTTTGCTGCATTGATTTGTTGTGAAAAATTATTGGGAAGATCTCTCTTTGGTGCTATAAGATAAATTTGTCTCACGTGTGCGTACATCTGTGGTGGCTTCATGATCTAATGAATTTTGACATATCATACATTAGTGTTTATTTGGACATTGATTATTGCATCTGCTAAGTTGGGATTGTGATTTATTCAGGTCTTTGTTTTGTGGGTTTTCCTCATCTTCTTGGTACTTTAAGTTGCAAGGCAACATAACATCGGTTTATGTCCATTAGTTTACTTTTCAACAAATTTCTTTCAAATTCTTGTTACCTTTCTCCTTACTTTATTTGGAAATCAGTCACAGTAGTTAAATAGATTAAGATTGCTTTCATCTAAAGATTCAAAAAATCCAAAAAAAAGAGAAATATTGTCATGTTTTGAGATTTGTTTTGCAATCCCTTGAAGATCAAACCGAAAAAGGCCTCCTCATGAATATATTCATATTTATCTTTAGTTGAGCTATCTAAGCAGTTGAGACCCAACCCAAAAGGAACCTTGAGATAGATTTGCATCATTCTTCCAAGAGGGGAATTTGCTCATGTAAATTCCTAGCCATTGTCCCATGTAAAAATGATGCTCAACAGAGATCTTTACAAAGGTTGAATCTACATAATTTTTCTTGCAAATTTCAACCCACGAGTGGTCAAAACTTATATCAAAACTTTTTCCATTGGTCATCATGAGATTTATATGACTTGATCCTCAAAGATTTGTTGGAAATTGCAAATTTTGAAAAAAAAATAAGTGTTTTTTTCTAAAGTAGCCATTCCCTTCATCACCCTTCATAGGTCATCACCAATCTTTTGTATTTACTCTTCACAATGGATGAAGCTACCAAAGTTTTCTTGAGGAATTTCAACTAACATAAAGTTAAATATCATACCAAAATGTTCAATATAAGTTGGTAAGAAATTTCCATGAATAAGTCCCAAGGAATGATGTTATTGAAGTTTTTCTAAACTTAAAATGTCATAACACCTTAACGCATGTGCATTCACTATTTTGCAAAATTTGAAAAAGAGAGACCGCAAAATAGTGAACCCATCGCTATTTCGCAAGGCTTAAACTAATGAGTTGCAAAATGGTGAACCCATTGGTATTTTTCAAAAGACAATATTAACACTTGAAAAATGGAGGGAATGACACCATTTCACAAAGATAAAAAAGAACACTTGCAATTTGGAGAAGTAATTAAGGTGAGTTGACCGCCGCTTCATTGGGCTGATAGAACACACATGTGGGAATGCAAAGCAAACTAAATACTAATGAGCTATTAATTACAAAATAAGGTACATAGATTTAATTAACACAAATACTTTTGAGCTTTCGAAGATCTTTTGAGGTGAAAGTGGAGCTCGTGTAGAGCTTGGAAGGAGTTTTCCAATAGTTGCAGAAAGCTTGAAGCTTACGAAACAAAATTGATCTGTAAGTTAAAATTTTCTCCCATCTTGAATTACATTTCAAAATGCCTAAAAGTAAAGTGAAAGAATATGTAGGATAGGATGAATCACCTAAGGTTCCTTTGAATAAATCCCTTTTATATGCATTGCCTAGATCTAGTGATACCAAGACTAAAATGATGTTTTCTGACGTGTGGTGGGAAGGTAGAGATGCTAATATACCACATACAGGTAGGTCTCTTTTCTATTATTTTTATAATAATAAGGATAAAAGGGTTCCTCGGTCTAACCAATAGAAGATCAAATTAGCTAAGGTTATAGTGCCTAATTTATTTGTCAATGTCAAGCTTATTGAAGTACTAGTCCAACATTTTAGACAAGAAACTAGAATGACTAGAGGGATAAATGGGGAGCCTATTATGGTTGTTTAAAAGTCATGCATTGTATAATATTTTGGCTTGAATAAGAAATACCTTACCAAAATTGATAGGGAACAATACCCAGTTTATTATGAAAGAATGGTAAGGAGCTTTGGGTTGAGAGAAGTGATCTATTTTAGAATGAGGTGAAAATATAATAGGACCATGATGATAAATAAGATTGCACTATTCTCTACAATAGGATTTATGAATTTATTTTAGAATACATATCATTCCTGGTACCAATTGTATGGTAATGATCATAGAAGAAGAAAGCAAGTTTATTTAATGTTTATGTCCATGAGAGTTCAGAACCTTAACATTACTCTAGAGTTTGATATTGCTAGTGAAATTGAAAGAATTTTGTATAACCAATTGGTCTACTAGGAAAAGATAATTTCTTTCAAAAATTACTCTTTGTTATGTCATCTGATATTGTTCCATAACAACAATACCTTTAGAAATAGTATGAATCTAACCACTATTTATAATCAAGGAAGTTGGCTCCCCATTCAATTGTGGTGTTGTGTGTGAGACAAGAATAGTTGAGATTGTAACTACAGAGTTTTTCATGATTTATTTTTTGTATGGATATTTAGAGTGCTTGGGCTTTAATTTTAGAGGTTACATCTCAAGATAAGAAGGGCCTTAATACCATTGGAATATGGCCCTAAGAAGGGTCACACCCACAACTTTCCTAACTGTATTTTTCAAAGGAGATCACACCTTAATAGAGTATATGGATGTAAATAAGATCCCCATAAACTACATATTTTTGTCTTGGAGAGGATTGCATTCCTAGAGTTCATTTGGAAATTATTGTGGTTTGAGAAGGAATCAATGGTACCAAGAAAGAAGGGGACCTTTATGCCCCACATAGTTAGATATGCCAAAATAATTATTAGTTTTGGTTCTATTGAATAGGTTCAAATTTATTTAAGGGAGGGGTATCATTTAGAAGATGGAAATGAGAGGGTCTATGACCCTAAAGATTATATTAATTATTTTATCAAAGAACTTAGACATTAGGTTGATATAAGTGAGGACATTGTCTAGAACTATATGAATTCTAAAGAAGTTGTGTAGAGATGGAAGAAATGGAACATATTGAGGAAACTAGAAGAAGACAAAAAGTAAAAGGGGTGGCCTCATTTCCATAGTGATCAAACTCACAAAGTAGTAAGGATGTAATTATGGTTAAGAGATTTTGAGAAATTGAATGGGAAAGCCATTAGTGATGAACCTTTAGAGGTAAATTATTCTCCCCAAAAAGGCATTGGAAATTAATCATTTGTGATTCATCAGATTTAGAAAATTCACCCAATCCCCCTACATCCAATAAAAAAAAGGAAGGTGAAGTGGTATCTATTGTACCTTATGATGATTTAGGAGGAGGAGATATTGAAGAAGCCACCAATGTACTTATGACACTTGGGAATGATGAGAAGGTGGATAGGCCTAATTCTCCTTTAGTATTTCAAGAGGAAGTATATGGATATAAGGCCCAACTTCAAGAAGAGGATAAAATCATTGATTTCATGGATGAAAGAGAGGCCATATTGGCCAGGTTCATTGAAGATAAAAATTTTATTGAGACTTGGGAATTTAAGTATTTATATATTCAAATGAATATGAAGGACTTTGAAGAAAATAAATAGCTCAACTTTATGGGAGATGATGAATCCATACATGAGGATATTGTTAACCAAACTCTTAAAGAGTTGAATCTTGATGAAATAAATTATACTCTGGATGAGACCAAAGACATGGTTTAGAAGAGAAACATGTTAATTCTTTCAATTTTATCCCTAAAACATTTGTTCCTACTTGACTAGGTTAAAAAACAAAAGGACCCCACATTTGTGGCTGAATTTGACACTGATAAGAAAATAATTAAATCTGGATATAACCCTAAGACTAAGGTTTTGGCCACATGGATTAGTTTCAAGGTCCCTCACAAGTCCAAATTACTTGATATGGTGAAAGGACATAATGGGATGGTTGTTATGCAAACCATGGAGAACACCTATCCCTTATTATCAACAACTAAATTGATGTACTCAATAATGTTCAATAGGACTAGGTTAAATATCTACATGAACATATAGAACAGGCTCAGATAAGGGAGGCAGAGCAGAAAAAAGTTATAATGAGTTGTATATTGAAAGGGCTAGTTTATAAAAGGAGTTGGGGGAATTTAAAAACAATTACTAGAGAAAATCTCTTGTGTTGCATAAGAATTCCCCTTCCAAACCAATTGGTATGACAAAGGATGACAAGGATTGGAAAGAAAAAATGAGTAAATATGAAAATGAAATTAAAGAATTGAGAAATGCAAATGAAAATCTTACACATGAGCTTCCTAGGCAAGTATTCATTACTTTGGAATAGATATTAACTCATAGAGTTGATTTGGTGATAATAAAATGCGTTGTGGTTTATGATGTATCTGAAACTTTGTTAGATATATTATAGATATTTCATATGTATGCACCCAAAAATGGACGCCTAGACTTTGGGCTCCATTTATTTGATTTATCAATCCTGAATCATTTTTATCAATAATCAATATTTTCAACATTATCAATCTCTTGATCAAGTCTTAATTTCGATCAAATATTGGATTTTTATCCTTGGGCTAACCATTTATTCTAAATATTTATTTAATTAAAAGGAATATTTCCTCCCCTTTTGATTAAATAAAAAGCCCACCTTTTCCTCTTATCCTAAGTTGCACAAATAAAGCATTATTCATATTTTATAAAAAGGAGAAAAGCACTTTTTGTCTCATATGGACATAAAGTCAACTCTTATTTTCCTATTGGAGGATACTTGTGCACATGGATTGCTCCTCTTTCAAGCTCCACTGCTGATTAAGACTTTTTGCCTCTTAATCTTCATGGTCCATTCCTTTGCATTTCTTATAAAAGGAGAGCTCTCTCCTTCATTTGCATATACCATGTTTTTATGCTAATGTTATGCTGTAGGTTTTAGGTGCATTTGGAGCTTTTGAGGATATTGAAGACTTGTTGCTTTCATCATTTAGTTGCATATTTGCTTTCTTAGTTGCATGATAATGGCATTCTTAGTATAGATTTCTTTTTATGCAATAGATTAATCTCACATAGTCTAAATAGGAGGTATTGTAATCCATTGCTATTTCCTTTCATAGATTAGTTGCATTGTACTTTCCTTTCATAGCTTAGATTGCATTCTCATTTAGATTTGCATTGCATTGCATATTTGATTCTTGGAGATATTGGCATTGTTGCCCTTGTCTTCACTTGAATCTCTCATTGTGTGGTTGACTAGCAAGGTCACAAGCTTGTAGCTCTAGCTGAGAGCAAACACATCATAGTCCCTTGCAACTCCATGCATAGAGAGCTATGAGCCACTTTGTGAGGTCTCATTCTTGAGCAACCTTGCATGTAATGGTTCATAGAAGTGCACCATTTTAGTGTGTATATTTTTGGCACCCACCGTGGGGTAGAGTAGATAGACTTTGTCCTTTTTTTTGTATTTTCGTCATTTTTCGTCAATTTTTCGGCAAATTTTTAGCGTAATTTTCATTCTTTGGTTTTCTGTCTCAGAATATCGCGCGATACTTCTCAGTATATCGCACAATATACCTCTGTATGTGCATGCGATACTTCGCCTGTTGAAAGTATCGCTCGACTATAGTAGAGAATATCGCCTGGTCTTGGGCGAAGTATCGCCTGGCAAAGGGCAAAGTATCGCACTAACTGAAGAGTATCGCCTGGTATAGTGCGAAGTATCGCGTGATACTGGTGTCTAGACTGTGTTTGTACCTGACAGCGAGCTATTTTTGAGCTATTTTATCTATCTTGCAAGTTTCAGGTTGTTAGCTATCTTTTTGAAATTTTCTAAAATTTCCAGCATTTTCAAATCCGTGCCTCTAGAAAATGGGTGCCCCTTTTTTTTTAAATTTTGCAAATGGTATCAAAATTTTAAGTGTGATATATCATTGGAAAGGTCTTTCCGAGCCTAATCCAACCATGATGGTTTCATTTTCAGATTTTATCATTTCATTAGTTATTTTTGCAGATTATCTAATTTTTTATGTACTAATAATTGGTAGACTTTGGATTTTGATTCTCCTAACTCTTGTTGGTCTAACAAGTTGTGGTTGTAGGTGCTCTCATTACTTGAAATTTGTCAAAAGAACGCATGTCAAAGAGGGCTACTAATGGTTTTTGTAGGGCTGCCCAAGCATAAAAACAAAAAAAAAAATCTTGCTTGTTCATTCGCTTTCCTTTTAAGTGTGGCAAAAACTAGTTGTTTCATTTATTAGGCACTTAAGATCTTGTTGTAGGAATTCTTAGGTGGTAGGAGAAGTATGCTCTTCACCATTTTGGTGAACCAGAAAATCTTGACCCCTCTTTGAATTTTGAAAACAAGAGGGTAAATGAACTTTGTTTGGTGTGTTTGGGAGAGATTTTTGAGATAGGGGAGTATGCTCTTCACCCTTGTGGTGAACCAAAAATCTTGAACCTCAAGAATTGATCCACTTTTTGTTTAGATTTAGAATCTTTTAGCGGGCCTGCTCTTGAGCAATCAAGAGGAATGACCCAAGTGGGGACAAGCTAATACCAAGCTATTCCAACCCACTATAATCTCAAGGCTATCAAGGACACAAAACCTTGGTAGACATAACACTTGTCTTCGCTTGATGTGAGTAGCTCATGGGATTGCGACCATGGGGAAAATATTGAGCAAGAATGCTTAAGGTACTCTTGAGGCCGCGAGATCCTAGTCCTTTATGAGGAGCAAGAGGGGTGTTATGAATGGAAGCCCTTACTAAGAACCATAGGTTAGAGGCCACCTTATTTAGCCGCTTATCTTCTTAGTGCAAGGATTGATCCAAGTGGACTAACTTGGATCACCCCAAGATACTCACCATATGTGTCCTTTTGGTTGTGTTGTTTGACATTTCCATGACAAAGCCAATATCTCTTGTGGGCAACCACTTGGTGTGAGGCAAGGGGGCATCAAGTTGTGGGCTAAGTTGGTAAGTATTGAGCCTTGTCTTGTAGGTAGATATTGCTTGAAGTGTCTTCGATTGTGTGATACCAATGTAAACATTCTCAACATACAAACAATCGGTAGCATTCATAGGGTGCAATTTTATTTTTGATATCATATGTGTTTGTCTTGGCAAGGTTGTTTTTGCCCTTGTTTCAAGTGTTTGAAGACATGTTTGATCCTCTACTATTTGCAAACCTATCCAAATGCTGTTGAATTTGTGATTGAAATCAGACATTTTCACCCTCACATTCGGAAACTTGAAATTAGACCTTAAAAACTCAAAATTTTGCACAAATTGGTCAAGATCAACATCAGTATCACATTAGCCAAAGAGAAATATCACATTAGAAGGTTGTTCTTGATGAGAAAGTTTATCTCTAAAATTGTGAGCTACATTCTTGGGAAATTCTCGTACTCTTATTGTCCAAATAATTTTCATTTAATCTCAATTTCAATTATATTTCGGCCTAGTCCAACCTCCTGGTTCAAAAGTCCAAGGGTAGTCACCCTTTGATTTGAAGCACCTCTTTGACAGTGTTGGTAAAGCCCCTTCTTCTATCTTTTCATTTCTCTTTGGACAATAGAGAACTTTGATTATCCTAGTTTGGTGTTGACATTTTGTGAGGTCATCCTATTACCAAGGGTCTTCTATTTTCAGTCTTCCTTGGTCAGTCTAGATCTTAGATCCTAGGTGTTGTCATGTTGCTCAACATCTCAATGAATGTTATGGTATCAATTGCACAAGATGGCTCTTAGTCTTCTTCTTTCTTCTCCATTTCTCATGTTCTTCTAAAGTCTTCTATTCCCATGGGAAATTCTTTTTCTTCTTCTTCTTCTTGATTCTTTTCCTCTTATTATCTAGTCTACACTCTTCTATTCATCTATTCTATTCATTTCTTCCATGTTTGATTCCTTATCTTCTACAACCATGAATTTCAACTATCTTTTTAAAGAACCTCACTTGAGAATAGATGATCTTGAACTCATTGCTCAATTTGAAGAGTATCTTTATTCCTCCAATAGTCCTTCCAAATATCTCATGGGTGATAAACTTATGACAAAAATAAAAGAAAAGATGATTAAATCAGATGCCTTTGCTAGGATCATAGACATGATCATATCACAACCTCCTTCTTCTAAACGTTCTTCATCATCTAAATCTTCTCATTCTTCTTCACCTTCCAAGTCTTATCATGACTCTTCCAGACATCATTCTCATTCTTCATCTTCTAAGTCTTATCATGATTCTTCTAAACACTATTCACATTCCTCATCTTCTAAATCTTATCATGATTCTTCTAAACACTATTCACATTCTTCATCTTCCAAATCTTATCATGACTCTTCTAAACATCATTCGAATTCCTCATTATCCAAGTATTCTTCTTCCACTAGTTCTTCAATTTCCTCTTCTTCACGATCTCATTCCTCTTCTACTTCTCCCAAGAGTCTTACTCATATCAAAACATATCATAATGAGAAACATGATGATACCTATGACACCTATGTTCCTAAGAGTCTTCCTCGTCGTGTGCTTAGGCTTACTAAAGGGTCATCCTATTGGGTAGATTGTGATGGGGATCCATATGATTCTGATTTTGAGAGAAATTATGATATTTGTTGTGAACAATATGATACATCTACTTCTATTGAGGAAGAGAAAGCTTTCCGTGCTGATTATAAATGAAGATACTATGAGCATGTCTTGTCTAAAAACTCTCATGCTGAAAATAAAGATTGCACTCTCAAGCAAAATCATGTTAATTTTGAACCTTTGTCTTGTGATGGTTCCCTTCCATCCTCTAATTCCTCCAATACCCACACACTTCCTAAAGCTTCTGAGTCTTCCAAATCTTTCATAAATCCTTCATCCAATGAAAGTCCTAATGCTTTTCATGTGGTTCCCTATAGTTATCCTCAAGGGCTACCTCTTAAAGAAACTCAAGCTAACCTTCACTTGGCTGCAAATACTTTCAATAATGCTAAACCTAAAGAGCCTAAGCCTTTAAATGCTATAATGCCTACTTCAGCTAGTCCTTCACTATCTCCTCCAAAATCTTCCATGCAATTCCAACATGCTTCCTTGTCCTTAAAAGTGGCTCCATGTCAAGAGGACTCTAAAAATGATAAAGAAAAAAATATAAATAAAGATCAAGATTAGAAACCCTCCATATCATCCAATTCTCTTCATGATGTATCTCCTCCCTTTCATGGTTCTTTTGATCCTCTACGCTCTTTTGCATTCATTCCACCACCTCCTAAGCAAGATCAAGCTACTACTTACACCGTTGAGCTTATTGATAATCAAAATAACCTTACCACACTTGCGCTTTCCAAAGATGATACTTCCATTAAAGTTATTAAAAATGATGTTGTTACTTCTGATGTAAAGCCTATTGAAAATCAAAATAAAGTTGATACGCTTATGCTACCCAACAATCCTTGTCAAGATCAAAGTAGTCCATCTTCTTGTTCTACCACTCCATGTTCACTTCTACTTTCTTCTCTTCCTAAATCTTTGCAAGCTTTGAATGATCCTATCAAAGAAGATGCTCCTATTCAAGATGTCCAGGATCCTATTGAAAATCCTAATGCTCACTCTAAAGATGCTGATGTCCTTGGTTGTCATATAGATGTTGATGAACTTATTGATTATCCTTTTGCATCTTCCACTTCCATCCTTGGACCTCCTCCACCACTACCAAGAGCTTCACGTTTGCCTTCCATCTTGGGTCCTTATGTCCCTTCACTTTCCCCTCCTAATTCTCCTAATTCGTCATCCATTTTGGGTCCTTACATCCCTCCATCTCCTATTTTTTCTCAAGGTCAACATAGATGCATACCCTTGAATCCTTTTCATCCATCCACCCATCTAAACCAGTCGTATTTTTCTTCTTCTTCCACAAGTCCCAAGTCTTTTGGAAGTAACTTGAATGTTCAATACAAGAAAAAGAACCAATACAAGAATCCATCAAAAAAAGAAGATCACCATGTCTCCTCTAATCGACATGGGGGCATAAAGTCAAAATAGATATCTAAGAAGAAAATTACAAGACAAGTATGGGTCCCAAAATCTATCCTTGAAGATATTATTTCTAACACATCAACAAAAAATAAAAAGCTTAAAGCTATATGGATTCCAAAGTCTCTCTTGAAAAAGTCTCATGTTGAACAAAAAGTGAAGTTGACATTCAAGCTTCCAAAGGCTTCCACTTCATCTTTTTCCAAAAACATTCTTCCATTCCATGCGCCTAAACCACAACATCTGCTAAACATTTTCCATATTCCTTCTTGTATTCCTCCATTCACATTTGAGAATTATAACAAGCACACCAATCCTCTCTTTGAGGAGTCAGATAGCAATAATGAACCAGAATATGATTTGCATTTGGACTAGAATATGGTTTACATTTCCTCCATTTTTTTCCGTCACCCTTAAGGGTGTGTATTGACATTGATCTTACCTTTCTTTCCATCTACCTTTTCACATTCCTTCCATTCATTATCCTTCTACCTTCTATCATTTTTTCCTCATTTGCCTATTCCTCATGCGTCTTCCTTTCCCCTTCAGCATCTTTGAGCATGTCATTTTGAATCCTTGGCATATCATGGTTTATCCTTTCAAGAAGCATTATCTAAAAATCTTGCCTTCTTCCAAAAAAATAAAAAAAATAGAAAAATTAAAAAAATAGCAAAAAATTGAAAAAATTTGAAAATGTGCCATGGTGAAAACTTGGAAACAGGCGCCTTGGTAGCAAAAGTAAAGAGAAATAAATTCATCCTATGGTGAAAACCACTCCCTTGTGGCACCTTGGATAAGTACCATGATGAAAACCTGGCAATCAGGTGTCATGCGTAGTTCTTCTACATATTTCATCCATTCCATCTTCTCTCTTTGATCTTGGCAATGTTGATCTATACATGAACATTTGGCTATCTTTTGAGCTATCTTCTGATGATCTTGCTTTCATTCCATTCATGTTTAGCCTTCATATTTATTTTCCTTCATTCATTCTAGCCTTTCATTGTCCTTTTTCTCTTTGGTTTTGATCTAAAAAAAAAAAAGAGTAAAACACGATGATATGAAGCCTCTTGACATGTCTACTCCTTTGGACTGCATCCTTCCTTCTTTTGCAATGTGCTTTTGTGACTTATCCTATGCTAGCCTCTCATTGCTTGTCCAAATGCACTTTACATGACAACAATTTTTCCCTAGCTTGGGTACTCTTGAGGATTTTGACCTTGAAGATTTCTTCCCTTCATTCTCCTTCATTTTCATGTCTTCCATTTCTTCCACCAGCTTGTTCATCCCTCTTGTTTTCCACCTTGCTAGATATTGGGACTACACAATGTGATCTTGCTTGGAAGTTTGATGTCCATTCTATCTGGGGGCATCCTTTGTACATATTTATTGATTCTAAAAAAATATCAAAAAAATTCATATATGATGCTGAAAAAATTCTAAAAAGCATATACAGTCCTGGAAAAATACAAAAAAAATAAAAAAATTCAAAAATTCAAAAAAGAAGAAAAAGTGCCTTGGTGAAAACTTGGAAACAGGCACCTTGGTAGCAAAAATACAAAAAAAAATGAAAAAAAAGAAAAATTGCAATAAAATCCAAGTGGTGAAAACCTGGAAACAGGCGCTACTTGAGGCCTTTGCACTCTTATTTGTTAGCATGCGTCCTCGACACTGAGTCTTTCCCTCATGCCTTGACCTTATTTGGCTTAGTCTGGAATTGGTCTTTGTCTTTTTCTAGGGGGCATAACTGTTAGCATTGGTCTTTTAGGTGCATTTGTCTCTTGGGGCATTTCAAAACAGGTGTTTTTCAACACCACCCCAAACAGTGTTTTTCAACACTACCCTTGCGTCGAGTGTTTCTT
Organism: Chamaecyparis obtusa; assembly: GCA_027943335.1. Taxonomy (NCBI): domain Eukaryota; kingdom Viridiplantae; phylum Streptophyta; class Pinopsida; order Cupressales; family Cupressaceae; genus Chamaecyparis; species Chamaecyparis obtusa. The sequence goes on along the minus strand of BSBK01007476.1, from coordinate 1,602,947 downwards.
AACACTTATCAGATGTCTTTCCCAATAGTCTAAGTATGATGCGATATTTCTCATTAGCAGATGTGATAACCAGAGTCTGACTCTATGACCAACACACACGCACTTAAACAATCAACTTGTTGAGATATGTTGACTTTATTTTTCTTTGTGTGCTATCTATGGGATTTCTTTGATGAGTGGTCTCTCCCTGAGAAGTTTTCGATGATGCATAGCTAGAAGACTAAGGGTATGAGAACATGTTTTCTTTCTTTATCTGGTTATGGGTATATTTTGTTGATCCTAACTGTCATGAGCATTTATGCTGGTCTCACTTGACACTATGGATTGACAGGGTATTATCCTTGACTGTTTTGCGAGTGCATGCTTCTAGTTATCCTGACTTTCATGTGTCTTGATACAAGCATAATCTCACCATATCAAAACTTAGGTGATCTCACTGCATTAGTCATCTTGACCTCCATGTATTTGATGCCTAGGTGAGATTTTCACATTTTCTTCTGATAAAGATCATATTCATATCCACATAGTTATGCTAGTGTGCATTGTATGATCTTACGACGTTACCTAACGCTCGATGATGATTATTAGATGTCTATAGGTGTTGTGACCTTGCAAGTCAACCACTTTCATAGTAGCTTACATTCTTAGGTTCATGTTAGTTTAGTTTTTGCATCTTGCATATGGAGAGAGCTCTGCTTTTAATCATCTACGGACTAGTTGGTCAACTGTGCTCATTTTTTTATTCTTCTTGATCATATCTTTCATTTTTGGTCTTTCATATCACATCATTTTCTATCCATTTTCAGACTTGAAATCAAAATCTGAGTCGTGTTTCCAAATTTTCTCATTCTTCTACATAGTTGACTGACCTTTTGAGGCATAATTCTTCAATCTTTGGTGGAATTTCTTCCTTCTATGTCTCTCATATTTTCTAGTCTTTCATTCACTCTATTTCTAGTCTTCTATTTCTATTCTTCTACTTCCTCACTGGGGCATGTTTCACTGCCTAATGGTTAACCTATTGACCCTTACCTTCGATTATGATTTTAATATGATTTGATCAACCTTATCGATTTGCTATTCTCCTCTCTACCTGATTTCGATTTTGATTCTGAGGGGGCAGTACCTATGGGATTCTCATCCCTGATTTCCTTGATTTTCCTGATTCAGACATCTTCTGTGAGCTTTCGCTCAAGCTTGAGATTCTTATCTCTTATTTTGGATATGATCTCTAATCGACCTCATGTCCAGAATCATTTGTCTATGTTTTGTTCTGATATGATCCCGAATCGACCTCATATCTGAGTTGTTTTGTGATCCTAGATCGATCTCACATTTCAACTTCATTCTTTGACTGCATGTGTTCCCAAATTGATCACACATTAGTCAAAGAGGGGCAAATGTATGCACCCAAAAATGGTCGCCTAGACTTTGGGCCCCATTTATTTGATTTATCAATCCTGAATCATTTTTATCAATAATCAATATTTTCAACATTATCAATCTCTTGATCAAGTCTTAATTTTGATCAGATATTGGATTTTTATCCTTGGGCTAACCATTTATTCTAAGTCTTTATTTAATTAAAAGGAATATTTCCTCCCCTTTTGATTAAATAAAAAGCCCACCTTTTCCTCTTATCCTAAGTTGCACAAATAAAGCATTATTCATATTTTATAAAAAGGAGAAAAGCACTTTTTGTCTCAGATGGACATAAAGTCAACTCTTATTTTCCTATTGGAGGATACTTGTGCACATGGATTGCTCCTCTTTCAAGCTCCACCGCTGATTAAGACTTTTTGCCTCTTAATCTCCATGGTCCATTCCTTTGCATTTCTTATAAAAGGAGAGCTCTCTCCTTCATTTGCATATACCATGTTTTTATGCTAATGTTATGCTACAGGTTTTAGGTGCATTTGGAGCTTTTGAGGATATTGAAGACTTGTTGCTTTCATCATTTAGTTGCATATTTGCTTTCTTAGTTGCATGATAATGGCATTCTTAGTATAGATTTCTTTTTATGCAATAGATTAATCTCACATAGTCTAAATAGGAGGTATTGTAATCCATTTCTATTTCCTTTCATAGATTAGTCGCATTGTACTTTCCTTTCATAGCTTAGATTGCATTCTCATTTAGATTTGCATTGCATTGCATATTTGATTTTTGGAGATATTGGCATTGTTGCCCTTGTCTTCACTTGAATCTCTCATTGTGTGGTTGACTAGCAAGGTCACAAGCTTGTAGCTCTAGCTGAGAGCAAACACATCATAGTCCCTTGCAACTCCATGCATAGAGAGCTATGAGCCACTTTGTGAGGCCTCATTCTTGAGCAACCTTGCATGTAATGGTTCATAGAAGTGCACCATTTTAGTGTGTACATCATAAACATAAGTAGAAGTTGGAGGATCTTGTCACAAGGTGAAAATCCTCCCATTATGATCTTAATAGATTATGTGAAATTAATCAAAGAGATCCAAATGCACCTAGTGAAATAAAAGACACTAAGGAAATTATATGTACAATTATTGAAGAAATAAAGTGCATTGAATAGGAAGAGAAAAGAATAAATAAAAATATTTCTTCCTTCAATATAATAAAACATTGGTCAATTCCTAAATTTGTGGAAAAATAAGGTTGTACCAAGAGCCTCAAGGAATGAAAGATTAAGTACAAGGAAATGGTACCAAGAATTATTTCTCTTTTGAAGGAAGATCAAGAATTTTAGTGTCAATATTTTCAATATGTCACTTGATAGGGTAATTATTCTTGACAATAGATTCACCAAACTTGTAATTGAAGTTAGGGCAATAACTGGTCACTAGTAAATTTGACCCACTTTTTAGACCAACATTTCTGACCAAGCTATCAAATGATTTTCCATGGTCGGTTTATAGAAGAAGATTTTCATTTTTTTTACTTCTATTCCCGTGTTGGTCGGAATTACGACCCTAAAGAGTGGTCGTAATTCTGACCAACACGGGAATAGAAGTTAAAAAAAAGTCAAATTTTATACATATATCCCGCCTACCGGCACATTTCATTTTATTTCATTTTGACATAGTCCGTGAGCAAAGGAGTGCTGAAGGAGGTGGTATAAGGTGTGAAGTTGCACTACATTGACACCGCGCGTGTATATGCAAGTAAGTTTGAACCAGTGCTTGAAGGTGGGAAGCTACACTACATCGACACCGCACATGTATATGCAAGTAAGTTCAAACCAGTGGTTGAATATCACAAAAGTGCAGACTGGTGAGCAATAAAAATTTTATTTTCTACTATTTCATTGCTTGGTTTGGTGTGTTAAGGAGTTAGTAGGTTTTACTTGTGTTTATTCTTTGAAAATCTACTTTGCTTTGAAGATCTGTATGCCTAGTGTTAATTCTTGTGTTTATCCAGCTGTAACTGTATTACATTTTTGTTAATATATGGAAATACCATGAACTCTAAGGGCCCAATTCATCCAACAACTTGATCCCACGTGGTTTTTATATATTGATGTAGTCAAGTTTCAACTTGTTTGGTTGAATACATATGAAATATTCAACCTAGGGCATCATTGTTCAAAAAGAAAACTAACCTTCCCAACTTTGAGCTTTTGAACTCTTATAAAGCATTTTCTTAACTCACCTTTCACACAGTGGCATTGAATCCCAATGGTGAAAATGTGAGTTAGAGCCACATCTTCCAACAAAGATTGTTTGCACACCAAGCACTGTACAGGAACAGTCAATAAAAGTACTGAAATTCTTTGATTTTAAGACTTTAAAACAATATAATCAGTACATGGAATGATCAAAACTTATAATACCAATCAATGAATGCTTTTCCTATCAATGTTGCATTGAATATAGAGTTTAATAATATAAACACCAGATTGTGTCTTCACGAGCAGAAAAGTGACTGTTTGTAAAGAATTAAAATTTTATTGCTTGGTAGTTCATTACATTGTCTTCTTCAACCATACACACCTCCACACAAGAAGGACTAAAACCAAACCATAGGATGGTCTAGTCATTTAGAAGACATCCTTTATTACAAAGAAAAACAAAATATATAACTCAAGTCCCAAAGCAAAACTGAATGGCCTAGGTGCCCTACACCAATACCCCCCCATGTAAGTCAATATTCTAAAGTCCTTGAATCCAAGAAAATGTAAGTCAATAACACCAAATATATCACTTCGAAGTCTTGGTGAGTTTAAGCCTTTTGAAGCACTTTAGAAATATTTAATACATCATTTCTTGCCAGCTATTCGACAGAGCCTAGGAAATCATTAGTTCTTCAAGATAAAGATTGTTTGCATGCCAAGCACTATACAGGAACAGTCAATAAAAGGACTAAAATTCTTTGATTTTAAGACTTCAAAAAAATATAATCAGTATATGGAATGATCAAAACTTATAATACCAATCAATGAATTATTTTCCTATCAATGTTGCATTGAATAGAGAGTTTAATAATATAAACACCAAATTGTGTCTTCACGAGTAGAAAAGTGAATGTTTGTAAAGAATTAAAAGTTTATTGCTTGGTAGTTCATTACATTGTCTTCTTTGACCATACACACCTCCACACAAGAAGGACTAAAAAAAAACCATAGGATGGTCTAGGAATTTAGAATACATCCTTTATTACAAAGTTAAAAAAAATATAGAACTCAAGTCACAAAGAAAAACTGAATGGCCTAGGTGCCCTGCACCAATACACCCCCCATGTAAGTCAATATTCTAAAGTCCTTAAATCTAAGAAAATGTAAGTCAATAACACAAAATATATCACTTAGAAGTCTTGTGAAGAGTCTTGGTGAGTTTAAGCCTTTTAAAGCACTTTAGAAATATTGAATACATCATTGCTTGCCAACTATTTGATAGAGCCTAGGAAATCATTGGTTCTTCAAGACAAAGATTGTTTGCACGCCAAGCACTGTACATGAAAAGTCAATAAAAGGACTGAAATTATTTGATTTTAAGACTTCAAAACAATATAATCAGTACATGGAATGATCAAAACTTATAATACCAATCAATGAATTCTTTTCCTATCAATGTTGCATTGAATAAAGAGTTTAATAATATAAACACCAGACTATGTCTTCACGAGCAGATCACATTGACCAATACACCCCTCATTCCACCATCTACACCCATCCACTCATGTTAAGATCTTGTCCAAAATCATGTTGAAATATCCATTGACCTAAATCAAGATCCTTCCCTCTCACTTCCTTCATTACATAATCACTTTTGGATTATATTCCAAAGTCCTTGAATCCAAGCAAATATAAGTCAATAACACCAAATATATCACTTAGAAGTCTTTTGAAGAGTCTTGGTGAGTTTAAGTGATATATTTGGTGTTATTGACTTACATTTTATTGGATTCAAGGACTTTAGAATATACTCCAAAAATGATTACGTAACGAAGGAAGTGAGAGGGGAGGATCTTGATTTAGGTCAATGGATATTTCAACATGATTTTGGACAAGATCTTGACATGAGTGGATGGGTGTGGATGGTGGGTGTATTGGTGAAGAGTCTTGGTGAGTTTAAGCCTTTTGAAGCACTTTATAAATATTGAATACATCATTTCTTGCCAACTATTTGACAAAGCAATGATGTATTGTGAAGAATTAAAAGTTTATTGCTTGGTACTGATTGTTTGTAAAGAATTAAAAGTTTATTGCTTGGTAGTTCATTACATTGTCTTCTTCAGCCATACACACCTCCCCACAACTTCTAAGACTCCTCTCCCATAAAACTCACATACAAAACTGACCAAAATCCCCTAACAAACTAATTTTCAACTTCTTCTTAACCTGAACAGTTACTTATTCATTTGCATTGTTGTCTAGTTGACAACTAGTTGTCAACTTCGACCACTTTAATCTTTCTTGCATCATCTTTAACCTTTAAAAAGGTTTTAGGTTCCTATCCTAATCCCCTAAACTCCCTAAACCTCTACTAAACCCGCATTTAGCCCTTTAGGCCATAATTGCATAAAAATGCAATTTTACATCTTTTTGACATCTTTGCACTTTGAAGTGCAATTACATGATAATAATGGCATCAATGGCCATATAAAAAACTTAGATATACCTATAGGTCCTTGACCCTTACATAAATCCTTGGATCACTCAAGTGACCCCATAAATCTATACCGTGTCATGAATCTCCCATTTTGACATAGGATAAGAGCATAGTGATAGAAGATAGATCCATTTTGTGCATAACCTGAAGTCATCATATTCCATGAGAGTGCATCTTTTGAGAATTTTTTTGAACATTTCAAGGGACTAGTAGTTCTACAATTAAATCATCATAACTTTCCCATTACTTAACCATCACACATGGCACAAACTATCTTCAAACTGACAATACGTTGCATGTGTAGTACAAAACTATTACTAATTGGCAGATTAAATGTAGATAATTACTAATAGATTAAGCATATTATTGTTATGCTTAATGTTCCATTTAAATGCTAGTATATAAAGAAGACAATCAGAAGACAGTGAAGATTTGTCTGACCAATAGTCTACAGAATTATACCTTTATTTTAAATGCATTTAACACAAAAAAAAATTACAAAACTGAACCAATGGCATGTTTACAACAAAGAAATAGAATGATAATAATATGCTAAAAATTCTATTCTGTTTAATACACGCCAAAGGACCAGTCCCAAAAATTCTTAAACATACTTTATCTGATATGATGAATTCTTTAATAATTGTTTAAGAATTCATCATATCAGATAAAGTATGTTTAAGAATTGTTGGGAGTTCTATTAGACCTTTGTTGTAAACATGCCATTGGTTCAATTTTGTAATTTTGTTTTTTGTGTTAAATGCATTTAAATGGAACATTAAGCATAGTAATAATATGTTTAATCTATTAGTTAAGATTTAAAATGAAGATTGTATTGCTCACCGGTCTGCACTTCCGTGATATTCAACCATTGGTTCAAACTTACTTGCATATAGGAGCGCAGTGTCGACCTAGTGTAGATTCCCACCTTATATTGCCTTCTTCAGCACTCCTTTACTCGTGGACTATGCCAAAATGAAATAAAATGAAATGTGCCAGTAGGCGGGATATATGTATAAAATTTGACCCTTTTTTTTTACTTCTATTCCTGTGTTGGTCAGAATTACTTTATTTGATATGATGAATTCTTAATAAAGGTCTAATTCTATAGACTACTAGCATGAAGGAAGATTTGACCTAGCGAAATCTTCCTTGTACCACACAAAAAACTATGTGATAACTATGTCTACTCCAACCTTAATTGTTTAAGAATTCATCATATCAGATAAAGTATGTTTAAGAATTGTTGGGAGTTCTATTAGACCAAGACTATTTTACAAAGCAATTATGTATTCAATATTTCTAAAGTGCTTCAAAAGGGTGCTTAAACTCACTAAGACTCTTCACAAGGCTTCTAATGTTTGTAAGCTATACTTGAAAAAAATTACAAGTTTGTTGTAATATCTTGGTAGTGATGTTGTAGTTACTATTTTCCCTTGTTAACACCAAATTACAAACTTTGAATGAAGGTTTCATATTCAACAACATTAGTAGTGCAATAGAAATGTAATTTAAAAGTTGGAAGACAGTCACTATTCCTTGCCTCCTTTCACCTTCCCTGCATAAACACTTATAGGCCCAGGTAATAAAAGGCAAGGCTTCTCCCACAAGTCACATTAAACATGGAAAGTGGGAGAGCCTAGGAAATCATTGGTTCTTCAAGACAAAGGTTGTTTGCACACCAAACACTGTACAGGAACAGTCAATAAAAGTATTGAAATTCTTTGATTTTAAGACTTCAAAATAATATAATCAGTACATGGAATGATAAAAAATTATAATACCAATCAATGAATGCTTTTCCTATCAATGTTGCATTGAATAGAGAGTTTAATAATATAAACACCAGACTATTTCTTCACGAGCAGAGAAGTGATTGTTTGTAAAGAATTAAAAGTTTATTGCTTGGTAGTTCATTACATTGTCTTCTTTGACCATACACACCTCCCCACAACTTCTAAGACTCCTCTCCCATAAACTTATGTACAAAACTAACCAAAATCCCCTTACAAATTGATTTTCAACTTCTTAACATGCACTGTCAGTTATATGATTGTTACAGTTAGTTATTCATTTGTATTGTTGTCTAGTTGACAACTAGTTGTCAACTTTGACCACTTTAATCTTTCTTGCATCATCTTTAACCTTTAAAAAGGTTTTAGGTTCCTATCCTAATTCCCTAAACTCCTTAAACCTCTACTAAACCCTCATTTAGCCCTTTAGGCCATAATTGAATAAAAATGCAATTTTACATCTTTTTGGCATCTTTGCACTTTGAAGTGCAATTGATAATAATAGCATCAATGGCCATATAACAAACTTAGATATACCTATAGGTCCTTGACCCTTACATAAATTCTTGGTCAAATTTGCATGTTTGTCAAATGTAAATGGAATACTTTGTGCCTGACATACTTAAATGGAATACACCAAGTACCAAATGATGAATGATCAATTGTTGTAATGGCAAAGCATCAGAACCGTCCATTTCTAGAACTTGATTTTTCTAGTCTTAATGATTTTTCTTATTTTTTGTCTTTTGTCCCTTTTATATTTCCTATGTCTGTGCTTGGTGATAGGATTTTGAACATTGTTGACATACTTAAATGGAATACACAATACCAAATGATGAATGCTCAATTGTTGTAATGGTAAAGCATCAAAACCGTCCATTTCTAAAATTTGATTTTCTATAGTCTTAATTATTTTTCTATAGTCCTAATGATTTTGAACATTGTTGAAAAAGAGTGTTTCTTTTTGTGATTATAGTCTTAATGATTTTTCTATAGTCTTAATGATTTTTCTATAGTCGTAATGATTTTTCTTATTTCTTATCTTTTTTCCCTTTTTTATTTTCTATGTCTATGCTTCGTGACAGGATTTTTTCACCTTCTTTTGATGGTATATTTCATTCACTCTATGTGGAATACTATTTTGTTCACTATTTTATTTCAGCTTGATATTTCTTTCATTTTTCATATACACAGAGACTACACATGCTGATAAAAAATGAGCTATTTGATTTAGGTTTACTTTTCATGATTGCAAATGGTTAATATTTATGATGGTACTCCTTGGTGTATTCCATATAAAAATAATCAGGTTTCTATGGTATGATAGATGTCCCTTTGCATTGAGAAAATTAGAGTTGAGAAAATGGTTGTTTAGTGACGATTTGTATCTACAAGTTGCAAACAAATCATCCTTCTTCCACCAACAAGTCATTCCATTCAAGAAAGACCATGTATGATGATATCAACCCACAAAAAAATAGGGAGACAATTGCTAGATTGTGATCTAAATTTAAAAGAAAAGGTGATGGAAAATGTTATTGTCCTTGCAAAATTTGTAAGGGCTTAAAGACTTGAAGATATCTAATCAAAATAGCTGAGGAACATTGTAGGCAGCATGGTCACATTGAAGGGGGAAACAAATTTCATCCATTGGTATGTATTTTAATAATTTATAAAATACATAAGACATGATTTGATGATGATAGCATGGTCATGGTTAATTTAAGGTCATCATTTTGATAAAGGTCAACCACCCTTGGTTTCATGTTATGGACCATGAAAATCCAGAGAATGTGGATTTCCAAATGAGGGAACATGGAGGTGTGAATATAGAAGTAGAAGGTAATGATCCCATGGAAGAAGATCACGATGATCACGATGATCACAATGATCAAGATGATGATGATGATGATGATTTTGATGCACATGACCTTGATGTACGTATACTTGAGAAGACATATGAGCCTAGGAAATCATTGGTTCTTCAAGACAAAGATTATTTTCACACCAAGCATTGTACAAGAACAATCAATAAAAGGACTAAAATTATTTGATTTTAAGACTTCAAAACAATATAATCAGTACATGGAATGATCATTTCTTATAATACCAATCAATGAATTCTTTTCCTATAAATGTTGCATTGAATAGAGAGTTTAATAATATAAACACCAGACTGTATCTTCACGAGCAGAGAAGTGACTGTTTGTAAAGAATTAAAAGTTTATTGCTTGGTAGTTCATTACATTGTCTTCTTTGACCATACACACCTCCCCAAAAATTCTAAGACTCCTCTCCCATAAAAATCACACACAAAACCAACCAATTTCCCCTTACAAACTGATTTTCAATTTCTTCTTAACCCGCACAGTTAGTTATATGACTATTACAGTTAGTTATTCATTTGCATTGTTGTCTAGTTGACAACTAGTTGTCAACTTTGACCACTTTAATATTTCTTGCATCATCTTTAACCTTTCAAAAGGTTTTAGGTTCCTATCCTAATCCCCTAAACTTCCTAAACCTCTACTAAACCCTCATTTAGCCCTTTAGGCCATAAGCATAAAAATGCAATCTTACATCTTTTTGGCATCTTTGCACTTTGAAGTGCAATTACATGATAATGATGGCATCAATGGCCATATAACAAACTTAGATATACCTATAGGTCCTTGACCCTTACATAAATCCTTGGATCACTCAAGTGACCCCATAAATCTATATCGTGTCATAAATCTCCCATTTTGACATAGGATAAGAGCATAGTGATAGAAGATAGATCCATTTTGTGCATAACTTGAAGTCATCGTATTCCATGAGAGTGTATCTTTTGAGAATTTGTTTTGAACATTTCAAGGGACCAGTAGTTCTACAATTAAATCATCATAACTTTCCCATTACTTAACCATCACACATGGCACAGACTTTCTTCAAACTGACAATACATTGCATGTGTAGTACAAAACTATTACTAATTGGCAGATTAAATGCAGATAATTACTAATAGATTAAGAATATTATTACTAATAGATTAAGCATATTATTGCTATGCTTAATTTGATAATATATTTTATTTTTTAAAAAATAAAATTTGTTGTCACTTTTTTTACGGTCAAAAGAATATACTTATTGACGAGCATGCTATATACTCGATGACTATTCTGACCACCCCTCGTCGTAATTTTGACCAGCATTATTTTTTCATTTTGACAAGAATTCTATACACTCGATGACTATTCCAACCATAAGTCCTCACAATTTCATCCAACATTGGTTGCATAGATGAAAGGAATGGCTGATAATTCTTCAAGGTTGAAGTGATTATTTCAACAGTGGGTTCGTCAATAATTCAACTGCTATAGACATCACAATTTTGACGATGGTATTATGTGTCGAATAATCGATGAAAAAACTTTGACAACAGTTATGGTCGTTTGGTTGACCAATTGGCATCTAAAAATTGACTAATCCTCATCGAAAAAATGGCTAAAATTTACTAGTGGGTAAAAGATAGAATAATAATCTTCTTATCATGCAAAATGTTTTACATTTCAATTGGCCCATGCACGTTTAGATTTCAAAATGGGTAAAAGAATATTTATGGCCTCTCAAGAAGAAAACTTGGAAATAGGAGCATGGGCTTGAAGAGAAAAAGATCAACAAGGATTTGCATGATGTTATGTTCTCTCATTTCATTTGTATTATTTATTTTAAACTTATTCCCTATAATATTAATCAAGTAATAATTATAATGTTAGTTATAGTTATAAAAAGATATGATGTAAAAAGCCTAAAGCTTGTTTGCTTCTCCTCATTTTGTATAAAGGGGAAACCAAGACAATAGTTTGGAAAGAGGGAAAATAGTTATAAGTAATATAGACAAATAAATATAGATACTCTGAATATATGTGCCCAATTTTGCAAAGCTAATACAAAGACTCAATTCTATTTTTTACTTTGTGTTGTGGAAGATTCTTTTATTCAGGATTAGTTCTCTATGGTTTCATTTCAAGCAAGTGAAGGTTGTCTTAAATCTTCTTATGAAATAATTATTTATTGTCATAGAAATTTGATAAACATGATTCATTTGAGACTTCCTTAACCTTATGATTCTTGTCTAATTGGTCTTTTCAAGTAAGAGTTAAATTCAATTAGAGTAATTATTGTGACAAGAAAATAGTTAAACAATTGAAGGTTATATTGGCTAGCATATTCATCCCAATAGTGGATTTAAAAATTATCTCATAGATTTATACTTAGGATCTCGAAGGGGTTGGTAATGATTTTCTTAAAGAGTGACCAAATGGTTAGATGTTCTCTTATTTTACTATGATGATTATCGAAGATCTATATTATTGTTCTATTGTTCCATATGTTTCTCATATTTTAAGTTAAGAAATTATTATGATGGTAATTATAGTTATGAAGGGGTGCAATGTAAATGGTCTGAAGCTTTTTGCTTCTCCTCATTTTGTATAAAGGAGAAACAAAGATCGTAGTAAATTGGCATTAGGAGATATAGATCAAAATATTGGAGATATAAACATCAAATATGTGTACTCATTTATGTGAAGATAATATAAAGGTTTAGTTTCTTTCTTTGCATTAATTATGGTGTTGATAAATTTCTTTCGAATCAGTTCTTTCTGATTTTCAATTGAAGGGATTGAAAGTTATTTTAAGTTTTTGTGCAAATGATTGTTTAGTATGACATAAATTTGAACAATCAAGAATCATTTGATAAGTGTTGTCCTTGTGGTTCTTATATGATTGGATTACTCAAGGAGAAGTTAAAATCAACCAGACTAATTGGTGTGATACATATCTAATTACCTCGCATTGAGAATTGAATAGTTGACAGATTTATTTAATGGGTAAATTTAAAAATTCTCCCACAAATTTATACATAAAGATTTGGAGGGAAGTGACTTTGTGCATAATAAGGATAAGGGGCTAGTCTTATATACAAATTAAAAAAATTTCAAAATAATAACAAATATCATAGTTCAGTAAGAGAAGATAAATTAGGACTCTCTAATTACACCCTTTTTCCCCCAAATGTTCTAGCCTCTATTGATCTGCCTTGAAATATCTTTTATAATGCAAGATATTCTACAAGCTACAGGTCAACATCTTACATAAAACATGCAGAGCCACCACAAATCAATTGTAGAGAATCATTTGTAAGATAGAAGGATATTTCTTCCATTTTGTCTTCTTGTATGTTTGTCTTCCATTTTTCCCCAAGACCAGAGTACTCCAGCAAGCTTGCCAAAATTTTAAGCCTCACTGGTATCAAATGAAGATGGTCAGTGTGATAGAGGAGTAGGGGATGCAAGATACCCAACTCCCCCTCTCTCGGGAGAAGATTTTGAAAGTGATCCTCAAGGGGTACAGGATTCCATCTTGGCATCATCTCTTGGTCTTTTATTTGGATCATGTTCTAAACCCTCCCACTCATAGAGAATCAAAGTGAGATTTGTGGAGATTGGAATAATTTGCAAGAAGAAGACAAAGCTGACACAGGGGCAAGGTAGATACAAGCAGAATCAAGTAGAATTGAGTCCACTTGAACCCACAAACAAGCCCTACTCAGAGTTACACAATGGAAGCAATATAATATCACATGAAATCAATAAAATCACAATGCATATGAGACAATCAATTGGTAGCAACAACAGAGAATTATATTATTTCTTTCAACATGCCCGGTTGTGAGGCCTTCCGGGTTTTGGCCTTATACAATGAGAATTATGAAATCAGAATCACAGCTTGCATCCTATCTTTGTCTCCAATGATATATCTTGATAATCCTTCCTAGATCTCTCTCATTATCATCTCTTGATTCCCTACTACATCAATCTAGACTCTTTATATAGCCAGCTAAGCCATAGGTTGGCCAGTCAAGCATTTAATTACATTATAGGTCCAGTCTGGAAGATTTAAACTAAAACTAATGCTAGAATTAATATAAATTGATGCACCTTTGGATTTAGGTCCTCACATGACCTAAAAACATTCCTTTAACTACACAAGGCCCCATTTGATCACACGTAAGTGCGCAAGAAGAAACACTACACGTTACACCTGAAAACTAGCAAAAAATAGGTCTCGGGGCAAAATGGGCATAAATTTTTACTCGTAATGAATTAGGGCTTGCACTCTTGGGAAATGATATTAATTTAGGTCCTCTTAAAGAAATTAAGAGAGAAAATGCTTATTTCTTATGGATCAATATCGCCACTATGAACAATCAGCACCAAAACTGCAGGAAAACACGGTTCTAATAGCAAGGAAAATAGTTGTAACTTTGAAACAGTCCATCCAAACTTTATGTGCTCATAGGAGAAGGTTCCCAAATAGGTCCTTAGAATAATTTAATATTTTCACACCATGAAACCAACAAATACAACAATTATAAAGAAAACAACAGCAAATAGGTACAGAAATCAGGAAATGTTTTTGGTTGATGCAAGATTTCTCAAAGACCCAAGATACTCCTACATCAGACACCTAGGGTAAATAAAGAACTAATTTCCACATCAATCATTGCTCATATTTTGACCTAAATCATAAATATCCAACTCATCTTGTGTAATCCATGAACTGTCTTTAACTGGCTTGTCTTTCCACTAAACTAGATATTCCATGTAGTCTTTTCCTCTTGTACTCTTGCTCACTCTTTTATTCAAGATCTTCTCAATGATGTCTCTATTCTTCTTAGGATAGTCTATATCATCTTCAATCTCATCATTTGATTCAAATTACTCAAATATATCAACAATATTGAATATAGGTGATATATCCATGTCCTCTGGTAATTCCACTTCATAAGAATTTCCACTATCAAACTTCTTCAGAATCTTACAAGGTCCAAACTTCTTCATTTTCAGCTTGTTATAGGTACCAACTGGAAATCTATTCTTCTTCAAATGAATCATAACCTCATCTCCAACTTCAAAAGATTTATGTATCCTTCTCTTGTCTGCTCTCTGTTTATATTTTAGATTAATGTCCTCCAAATTCTTTTTAACTTCATCATGTAGAGTTCTCATGTATTCTACAAAATTATCAGCTTCAACACTTCTTCTGGTTTCAGTAGGTAAATCTCTTAGCTCTATGGTTCCCTTAGGATGAAATCCAGTAACAATCTCAAATGGTGTCCTCTTAGTACTTCTATTCATAGAATTATTATAAGAAAACTCTCCTTGTGCCAAAACTAAATCCCAATTAGCAGGTTTCGCTCCAACTAAACATCTCAACAAGTTTCCCAAACTCCTATTCACAACTTCAGTCTGTCCATCTGTCTGAGGGTGAAATGTAGAACTAAACTTCAAATTAGTATTCATCTTCTTCCAAAGTGTTCTCCAAAAGTAACCAGTAAACTTAGTATCTCTATCTGAAACAATAGACTTAGGCAAACCATGCAATCTTACCACTTCCTTGAAGAATAATTCAGCTACATGTAATGCATCAGATATCTTCTTACAAGGTATGAAATGAGCCATCTTAGAAAATATATCAACCACTACCAAAATAGAATCATTACCTCTTTGAGTTCTAGGCAATCCAAGAACAAAGTCCATACTCACATCTTCCCAAGGTCTATCAAGTACAGGAAAAGGTGTATACAATCTCAAATTTTGACTAGTTCCTTTTGTTGTTTGGAAAATTATACAACCTCTAACCATTCTCTGTACATCTCTATAAATCTGTGGCTAAAAGTATCTCTCTAAAATCAAATTCACAGTCTTATCAATCCCAAAATGTCCAGCAAGTCCACCACTATGTTTCTGCTTCATTATGTTATCTCACATAGATCCTCTAGGTATGCACAATTGAACTCCTTTAAACAACATGTCTTCTTGAATGAAATAATCAGTCCACTTATCACTCATTGTGTGTTCCTTACAAGCTTTCCAAGGTTCTACAAAATCAATGTTAGTCTCATACAAATACTTCAAATCATCAAAACCAAGTACCTCAACTCTCATCTCTGTCAGCAAACTTCTTCTTTGGCTCAAGGCATCAGCAACCTTATTTGACTTTCCACTCTTATGCTTCAATGAAATGGAAAAATTCTCCAAGAACTCAACCCACTTCATATGTCTCTAATTCAACTTATTCTGACTTCCCAAATACTGCAAAGCTTTATGGTCAGTATACAACACAAAATCTTTAGGCATCAAATAATGTCTCCACTTCTTCAAAGCTTGAACAATAGCATAGAATTCCTGGTCATAAACTAAATATTTTCTTTTAGCATCATTCAACTTCTCACTAAAGAAAGCTATAGGTTTTCCTTCTTGACTCAAAACAACTCCAATTGCACTACCACTAGCATCACATTCAACTTGAAAAACTTTACTAAAATCAGGCAAAGCAAGTGTAGGCAGCTCTGCAATTCTTTGTTTCAATGTTTCAAAACTCTTTTGTGCTCCATGTTTCCATTTGAAATCCTTTTTATCTCCTCTCATAGTTTCAATCATAGCATTACAAATAAAACTCAAATTTCTAATAAACTTCCTATAAAAACTAGCCAATCCATGAAATGATCTTACCTCTCCAACATTCTCTGGTGTAGGCTAATCAAGTATAGCTCTTACTTTCTAAGGATCCATCTTCAATCCATCAACTAAAATTACAAAACCAAGGTACACAATCTCTTCTTTCATAAATGAACATTTCTTCAAATTAATCAGCAACTTTTCTTCATTCAATCTCTGCAATACTTGTTTGATATGTTCTAAATGTTCTTCTTTACTCTTACTGAATATCAAAATGTCATCAAGATATGCAATCACAAACTTACACAAGAATCTTTTCAGAACTTCATTCATCAGCCTCATGAAAGTACTAGGTGCATTAGTCAAACCAAAAGGCATAACCAACCATTCATACAAACCTTCATTAGTCTTAAAAGCAGTTTTCCATTCATTTCCTTCTCTGATCCTAATCTGATGATACCCACTTTTCAAATCAATCTTTTTGAAATACTTTGCTCCACTCAAACTATCCATTATGTCATCCATCCTAGGCAAAGGAAATCTATACTTTACTGTTATCTTGTTTATAGCTCTAGAATCAGTGCACATTCTCCATTCTCCATTCTTTTTAGGTGCTAATACATCAGATACTACACAAGGACTCATACTTTCCCTAATCAAACCTATTTCAAGCAATTCTTGCACTTGTCTATTCAATTTAGTCTTTTCATCAAGTGTCAACCTATGTGGTGCTTTATTAGGCAAACTAGCTCTAGGTATCAAATCCATATAGTGACTTATACTACTCATAGGCGGTAAACCATCAGGTACATTATCCAAAATGATGTCATGAAATTCACTCAACAAAGGCTTAACCTCATATGCATGTTCTAACTCATCTTGTTTCGCAGTCTTTCTTGGAATTAAAGAAAAGAAAACATTTTGTTCTTTCATTTCTCTTGCAAACTTTTTACCATCAACCAAACATACTCTGACTATGGTACAGTGACTTTCATCAAACTTCTCTATCAAAGGAAACAATACTTGTTTCTTTCCATCCATCCAAATAGTATATTGATTCAATCTACCATCATGCAAAGCTTTCCTATCATACTACCAAGGTCTACCCAAAAGAATATGACAACAATCCATAGGCATAATATCACACAAGACTTCATCATGGTAATTCCTAATTTTGAACTTAACAAGGAATTGTTCACTTACAAGTAGTTTATGCTCCTTCTAGATCCAAGCAATATGGTAAGGCTTAGGATGTTTCAATCTCTACAACTACAATTTGTTAACAAGCTCTTTGGATGCCAAATTATCAGAACTTTCACTATCAATGATTACCTTGCAACATTTATCAGCGATCTTACATCTGGTTTGGAACAAAATTTTCCTCAAAATAGGTTCCTCATCAGCTTCTTCATTCGACAAGATCCTTCTTAGCATCAAGTTCTCACCATGTTTAGGTTCATTAGACATTTCCTCAACTTCTTCACAAGCCAAATTATTTCTACCATTACCTCCAGTCTTCTTTCTAGAGTTAGTACATTCAAAAGCTCTATGTCCTTCTTCACCACATTTGTAACAAGTACCTTTAAACCAAGATTTATCTTCTTTTTTGCCATTATTATTATTCCTAGAGTAGCCAATATAGCTACCTCTAGAGTAATTACCTCTTTTATCAGTAGGGTCATCTTTCCATCCTTTATCTTGTACTATTTTTTCAAATCTACTACTTTCTCCATCAAATCTTCCTCTACTTCTCTGAAATCTTCCACCTCTTCCTCTTTGTCTTTGTTCATGTCTCTTTGTCAATCTCTCCTCAGCCTTCAAATAAAATTGGTATTCTTATTCCACACTTTCTATCTTCACATAACTGATCTCATCTTGAATTGATGTCCTTAGGCCATTCAAATATCTAGCCACTTTCTCAACTTCATCATCCATATGTCCAGATCTGATATCCAATTTGTAAAATTCCCCAGTATATTCTTTCACACTCATGTCCTTTTGTCTCAAATTTTACATTTTTCTCATCAAACTAACTTGGTTTTCAACTGAAAGAAACTTCTTCTTCATCTTTCCAAGCATCTTCATCCATGTCTTGATCTTTTCTTTTCCTCTCTTATGTCTCTTAGTTTGCAAATGATCCCACCAAAGAGATGCATGCCCTTTCAACTTTGTGACTACTATCTTAACCTTCTTATTATTAGGAGTACCTTTATACTCAAAGTATTTATCCATCTCAGAGATCCAATCCCAAAGTGTATCGGTCTCAAGTCTTCCATCATAGCAATCAACTTCAACCGCAAGTCTGGAGTTAGCCTTAGACAAAACTCTCAAGAGTCTTTCCTCATCCTATTCAACTTCAGGTTTAGCATTAGGTGCTACTTCTTCTTCTTCATCACTAACATCTTCAAGATGTACTCCTCTTCTCTGGGCTATCTCTACAGCTTCAAGCCTAGTTGCAATCTGCCTTAACATATCCATGATAGCATTATCATTTCCTCTACCATGAACCATCTTGACAATCAAGTTCCAACAAGATTGTAACCTTCTACAAGTTATAGGTCAGATCTTAGATCTACCACCCTACAACCAATCCAATAAGGTTCTCCATGATCCAATCCACAAGAAAGAACTCACTCTGATACCACTTGATGTAGGGGCAAGGTAGATACAAGCAGAATCAAGTAGAATTGAGTCCACTTGAATCTACAAACAAGCCCTGCTCAGAGTTACACAATGGAAGCAATATAATATCACATGAAATCAATGAAAACATAATGGATATGATACAAGAAACTGGCAGCAACAACAGAGAATTATATTATTTCTTTCAACATGCCTGGCTATGAGGCCTTCCGAGTTTCGGCCTTATACAATGAGAATTATGAAATCAAAATCATAGCTTGCATCCTATCTTTGTCTCCAATGATATATCTTAATAATCCTTCCTATATCTCTATCATTATCATCTCTTGATGCCCTACTACATCAATCTAGACTCTTTATATAGCTAGCTAAGCCACAGGTCGGCCAATCAGGCATTTAATTACATTATAGATCCAATCTGGAAGATTTAAACCAAAACTAATGCTAGAATTAATATAAATTTATGTGCCTTTGTATTGAGGTCCTCACATGACCTAAAAATATTCCTTTATTTTCACAAGGCCCCATTTGATCACATGTAAGTGCGCAAGAAGAAACACTACATGTTACACCTGAAAACTGGCAAAAAATAGGTCCCGGGGAAAAATGGGCATAACATTTTACTCATAATGAATTAGGGCTTGCACTCTTGGGAAATAATATTACTTTAGGTCCTCTTAAATTCCTTAAAATCACAAAGTCTGATTCCTTATGGATCAAGATCGCCACTATGAACAATCAGCACCAAAACTGCAGGAAAACGCGGTTCCAACGGCAAGGAAAATAGTTGTAACTTTGAAACAGTCCTTCCAAACTTTATGTGCTCATAGGAGAAGGTTCCAAAATATGTCCTCATCATAATGTAATCTTTTTACACCATGAAACCAAAAAATACAATAATTATAAAGAAAACAATAGCAAACAGGTACAAAAATCAGGAAATGTTTTCGGTTGATGCAAGATTGCTCAAAGACCCAAGATGCTCCTGCATCAAAAGCCTACCCCTACACTTGAGAATTTCAATACCTCCACACCTATAAAAGGATATTTAAATACCTCCACACCCATAGACTTAATGATTTACTAGCATATCATCATAGTCCTTAAATAATTCCCCAACAATCACAAAACCCCTTGTTTCCATTATTTTTCACTATTTTACAGGTATAAAAAAGAGTTGTGAAACAGTGAAGCCATCGCTATTTCCTAGGGCTCATAATATAGGCTTGTGAAATAGAAAAATGGGGGGAAATTGTAATTTCAAAGATGAATTAAAAACAATATAAGTTCTAACTTTTATTGAAAGGGAGGCTCATTGATGAAAAAATAAATATCTAATAAATTATTAACTGTCATAACAATTTGAATATCAAGAATCATTTGAAATTAACAATCAACTTGTAATGTGCATTGCCATGATTTTGAATGCATAGAGGGCATTGCCCTGATTTTATATACATGCAAATATAAATTCTCATTCAAGTACATATAGGTAATTGTCCTAATTTTAAATGCATCCAAATATAAAGTTTATAAAGTGCACCATTTAGTGTTGAGGGTAAGATATCCATCTTCTATGGTGCCAAGTTGTTTGACAGATGACCTTCTAGCACCTTTAGATTTGGTTTCAACTCCATTGACATCATTAATGACATATGATTTTTCCTCAACCCATGTACCTGTACATTTGGGTCACCATGTGAGACCCAATTTTTATTAAATTTATTTTAGAACATATTTTATCTTTTCTCCAACTTTATTTCACTACAAAATATGAATGGTCAGTTGAAGAAACTTACACTAAGAAGTAGGTAGCTAAAAAATGATTGAATTTTTTGGCAATTTGGCTAAGTAGGATATTACAATGTTATCATTATGGAAACATATATTCATCATTGAGATAGCATGATCAGAGGGATGAGTTTTGTATGAGCACACATAAAAATTGTCTAAGTATAACATTGTTTACCAGTCTTCATAGAGACCGTTTTGATTAGCGATGTTCATAGAAGTAGGTTCAGTGCATGTGCACTTGACCATAGATCATTCTATGTATATCAAAGCTACATCTACGAGCAAAAGTCTGTATGACATGTACGGAAAGAGATATCGATGTTTTACAGAGACAATGTTGAGCCGACCAAAAGAGAGTAGCGATCAGAATATGATTATATCGAGTTAAGGGATTATTTTTTTTATCAAAATAATGGCTTAACTAAGTAGGGATGACATCCTAGATGTTAACCCTAAGGCAGAATATAATGACTTTATGTTTTAAGAAGAGTATAATGTATTGTAAGCCGACAGGAAAGTTATTTTTTAATAACTTATATATAAGTAAGAATAATGTAATGCGAAGATATAGAAGTTGACATATGATATATATGATGTGAAATTGTAATTCGTAAGAAAGAAAAGAAGCAAGTATTTTATATTAGTGCGGAGAGCCTACAAAGCTAGATTAGAATAATAAAGTTATTCGGCAACAGTAAAAGGTTTTTGTATTCTACCTTTTGTATCTAAATTGTATATTGCATGTTTGGGTAGTGAGCTCATCTTGCAGACATCTATATTTTTTAATTGCAAATCTTAATATGGTTGAGGCTTCTAACAAGGCCTAAAGTCCTTTAACCAGGACAAAGACACTATACGGATGTAATAGACTCCTAACAAGGTCAATATCCTTAACCAGATACTTTTGATTAGTGGATCAGTTGTGGGAATCATCCCCATCAGGGTTTTCCCTTGGCCAGGGTTTCCTCGAGAACAATCATGGTGTTATGATTTCATTCATTTTATTGTTATGCTTATTGTTCAATTTACTTAGTTTAGTTTCTTATGCAAGCTATGAGTTAATTTCATATATCCATAATTGGGCAAAAGTAAAAGTTTGTGAAATACATATTCACCTCCCCACCCCCCCTCTCAGTATTTTCTATTTCTAACAATTGGTAATAGAGCTTAGTTACTTAGAAAAAAGTTATTCGGAGAAAGCCTAACAACTTGAGTAAGATCTCTATGGATATGTATCAATTGCAGAAAAATCTTGATGAAGCTCTTGAACATATTGATATTCTTATTGAAGAAAGAGATGCTCTAAAGGAAAAATATGATAATGTGAAAGATTAAATTGAGAAACTAAAAGAAAAGATAGAAGATATGAAATCAAAGAAAGAACCTACAAGTCAAGTCAAGGACTGTGATGAAGTTTCAAAATTGAAGAAACAAAATGAGATCCTTAAACATGAACTAAAGATTGTAGATCTAAAGTTAATCTTGAAAGAAGATACAACAAAGATGAATCAAATCTGAAGTCTGAAAATGCAGATCTGAGATCTAAACTTACCAAAGTGACATCGAAACTTGAGACTACAAAATTACAGTATGCTGAACTTGAGAAATATTACAACACAATTGTGAAAGGAGAACTAACTCAGTATAAATAACATCTTGAGAAACTATATTCCATTAGTGAAATGATTGATGAACAAATTTATTCTCAGAAACCCTCTTATGATAAAACTAGTCTTGGATACTTTTAAGATACACTCCCAAAGAAGATTGAAGAATGTAAAGAACCAGATCTAGAACAACCTGAGAATAAAGAAGAAAAGAAACTAGATGAATCTAACAAATTTGAAGATGTACCTAATCCACCTAAGCAAGATGAACCACCTAAAGAGATGTGAAGAGAATTAAAAGGTAGATGTTTTTCATGCAATTCTTTTGGACACATAAAAAGAGATTGTACAAGTAAAAAATTCAAACCTATCTTTGGTTATTGTTACAATTGTCATGGTTTTGGACATAGAGCTATTGATTGCAAGAAACCTAGATCTAATGATAATGGTAATAGTATAGTTTTTATAAATACTAACCCTGCAGATAAGAGACCTATTGGAGAAATGAACAAAAGAAATTGAGTTATGTGTTATAGATAAAACAAATTTGGACACATTGCCAGAAATTGTAGATCACAAATTAGTCAGTCAAGACTGCGATATGGAAACAATGGAACAATTTGTCAGATATGCAATAACATGGGTCACACAATGAGGTATTATAGAATGAACAACATGAGAAATCCTAATCCTAGAAGAAATATAAACTATACCAGGAGAAATGTGAACACCAACAACATTTAGAAAGAAAGCTGTAGTAACTTAGAAGAAGTTGAGTTTGTTAAAGCTACAGATCAAGAAAGCACACTTAGTATACCAGGAAATCAGACAGGTGAAGTATTTGAGAGTAAGTGTGAATTATTTCTAAATTCATCTCAAAGCAATTAAACATCAAATTTCATGAACTATATATTATAATAAGCAACAGAATAGTATAGAATTTAGAGTAAGTTGAATTAAGCCTTTTGAATTTAATATGAGTTAGTATATGATATAAGAAAGATATGGTTAAGAGTGCATGAATTTATGAACATGTATGAAACTACATGAAAAGAATAAATTTTTGCAAGTAACCGAGAATAACTTTTGGCATGAATGCACTTAACAAATCAATGTGATGACAATGTATTGAAAGATTTGAAGGATAAAAGTAGATTATTGACATCATTTGATTATTAAAGTGTTTACAAGAGATATATAGAGCTAGCCAGTGGAGATTGAAAGCAGTTTGCAAGATTTGGAGATAGATTCTTTGCCAAATCTATGCAAAGCCCTAAATTGTGATTCCGAGGTATTTAACTAAGAATTCATTACTAAAGTAGTTAATTTTTAGTGGAATCATGGATGCATCACTAGTTCACAACATTAGAGACACAAGTAGACCTAAGATGAAGAAGGAATTAGTAGAACCCTTAAAGGAAGACCCTAGTTTGGCTTTATCAACCATTCTAGATGGAGTTTTACATTTGGAAGATGTAAAAGGATATTTAAAATACATGTTTGAGATAGTAGGAGATGGTATTTTAACCATGTATTACAATAAGATATACAAACAAGACATGACCTATAAAGAAGGATTTGAACATTTAGGTCAAATGGACATTATTAAGTACACATTTCGCTATGAATTTCAGAATGACAAATGGACCAAAATCATTTTAAGCAAAATCCATAATGGAAAGTTTTGGTTGGATGATAGAGTTATAGATATTACAGCTAATCTTATACATGAGGTTACAGGATTGTCTAAGACAAGAGTAATTCCTTTAAATGAGAAAAATGTTAAGAAAATAGTGTTGGATAACACCAAGTCTTTGTATAATGGAAGATGTATAGTCATAAGCAAGATTGAACAAGATGATGTGAGATATGTATGTAAGATCTTAACTAAAAAAAATTTTGCAATAGGGAAGATGACATGGCAGTAGGTATGGTGCAAGAAGGCTACCTTATGTGCATTGACAAAGTTGAAGTAGATATGTGTGAGATTATGAGAATTAAACTGATTGAAAATCTTGAGAAGATCAAGAAGACTAAGAATTCCTAGTTTAGATTCTCATCCCTAATCACTTATATGTTTTCCATCTTTTAAGGAGATTCCCTTACACCATAGGAGTTGATTGGAATGATGGAAGAAACTCAATGGACAAAATTAATAAGGTATATTTAAGACATCCCATTGATAAAGTGAATGAGAGTGAAACCCTTATCATTAAGACCTTTCAGAATGAAATTAAAAGAAGATCAAGAATTCCACCATCTATTGTTGAGAAATACAAGAATGAAATATGTTTCTTACTAGACAGTAATTTTACTTACATTGAAGCAGTAGAACCAAGGATAGATTTTGTAGATCCTCCTGAGTATGAGATATCTAAAGAAGAAGTTGAAGGATACATAAGAAGAATACTTAAAAGAAGTTTGGATTCCAAGAGTTCTAGATTTGGAACATATGAAGAAAATTTCAGTACAACATAGCGGTCACAGGTGCAGAAATTGGCAAAGAAAAGAGTAGCTAGCACAATAAAGAAGATCTTAAAGGATACAGGTGTGACTGAGAATGAATTCAACATTGCGAAGCAGATTTTAGCAAATATTAGAGATATAGGATAGAAGGAAGTGTTGTCAATTCCACCCTTGACAACCTATGCAACCATTGTTGCGGATATTCAGAATATTAAAGAAGATATTGTAGAATTGGATGTGCTAGCAGTGAGAAAATCTACTAGATCCACCTCTACTACACCAACTAAGAGAGTTAAAGAGATGGAAAGTGGACTAGACAAGAGGTAGAAAACCATCTTTTCTCTAGTAGAAAGGATAAGGACATCAGAAGTTAAACCACAAGCAGATGAAGAGTCAGGCATCAGCAAAAAGAAGCAATGGAAGCCTAAGATTGATAAAGTGAATACTTTGATCATTAATGAAGGAGATTTCACTAAGTTGAATAAGTATTATGAGATGTATAACAAATTTTAGAAATTGAATCTTGAGAATGTAGTTGTCAGACACATGATTCTTGATGACAAGAAATTTAAAGACATAAAAGATAAAATTCCAGATAATCTTTATGAGAAGTTCATGAACAGGAAAAAGAGAGCAATAGAAGAAGATAAAGGCATTAGAGAAATATACATGAGGAAGATTTGTGAGATAAAAGATGAAGACGACTTCAAATAAATCATGAAAAAACTTAGTATACATCTAAGAAGGAAAAGAAGGACAGTTCTGATAATGGGAGGAAACTATGAAGAGATCAACATAGAAACTAAGGAAGCAGTTGTAAAGGTAATGACCTCTAGACTAGAAGAGATGTTCAGTGAATCTAAACCAGTAGTAGAAGTAGAACCACAAATTGAATCATCACTAGTTCCGCCACCCTCCATCAACATTGATGACAAGTCTATTAATATTGAAGGCACAAACATCACCATAGACAGAGAAGAAAATCCATTTGATGACCAAGGAGCAGATGTTGGAAATTTGCTAGAAGCTTTTGAGTAGAAGGATGAAGCATTAAATAAGGAGGAAGAAGAAGTAGAAATAAGAGAATAAGAGAAGAAAGAAGAACTACATATTAAGATAACAGAGGAGAAGCATGCAGTGCAAGAAGAACAAATTAAAATCATATCACCGCAAAAGAGTACAATAGAAAATCTATCTAGACCACCGATGGAATCAATTTTAGCAAGCTTGGGAGCTGAAGTTGATGATGATGATCAAATAGATTTGATCTCATCTCTAAATAAAATCATTAGAATGAACAAGAAAGTGAAAATCTTGGAAGGAGTGTTACTTGATGTAACCATCAAACTTCAAGGAGTTATATCAACTCAAGTTAGAGAGGTTGATCCCCAAGCCAAAGAAAAAGAGGTAATGATAATTTTTTACAGTGAATTTACTAATATATTAGATATTGCATCAGTTAAAGCTCAAGAAACTCATGATGCACAGTTATTTCAAGTCACTTGTCAGAATATTAGAAATGATTTGGAGAATTTAGATGTATGTATAAAAGAATTAAGGAAATGCTTAGAGAGAGGAAAAGAATTCTATAGCTAGTGTACACTACCACATAGTCACACATCATAAATTTTAGAGAAGATAAGAAACAAAGAAGTAGAGTTGCAAGCCACAGTGAATAATTTTCAAAGTCCTGATGTGAAAATCATAGATATTGATAAGAAAATAAGCAAAACCTATGATGAGATAAGACTTCTTGAGAATGAAAGAGAAAGAAATTGAAGAGAGTCAATTGGAAGAATGTCTTTCATCAAAGACATCATATGGAAAGTTTTCATATTCAAACCTTAAGGCAATTGAGATAGCATCTTATGGATGATGTGCATTACTCAGCATTTCTGATTCAGTCAAAAAGACATGGGACAAAGAGATTGATAATCTGAAGGCAAATTTTGCAAATTGTATAGCAAGTCTTCCAACCTTGCAATATTGAAATCAATGAGGTAAATCAAATTTTGACATACTTATACATATAGTTGACACCTTTGTCATTGTTGTCAAAGGGGGAGTAGTATAGTATGAAAATTGTATATATGTAGAAGATATAGATATGAGGAATAATATGAAGTATACTCTTAGGGGGAGTATCATTTTGGAGAAATAAGAAGACATGTATGATCCACAATTTTTGTAATGGTCGTATATTACACCTTTTGAAATTTTGTGATAATTTTATTTTATTTTTTTTTGGGGGGGGGGGACTTAGCCAATTTTCCCATATGTTGCCACCAATGACAAATGGGGAGATTTTTGGAAATTTGGCTAAGTAGGATATCATAATTTTGTCATTATGGAAACATATATTCAGCATTGAGACAACATGATCAGAGGAAGGATTTTTGTATGAGCGCACATGAAAATTGTCTAAGTCTAACAATGTTTACCAGTCTTCATAGAGACCATTTTGATTAGCAACATTTATAAAAGAAAGTTTAGTGTATGCACATTTGAACATAGATCATTATATGTATATCAAAGCTACATCTAAGAGCACAAGTCTATACGACATGTACAGAAAGAGATATCAATGTTTTACAAAGATAGTGTTGAGCCGACCAAAATAGAGAAGCGATCATAATATGATTATATCGAGTTAAGGGATTATTTTGTTTATCAAAATAATGACTTAACTAAGTAGGGATGGCATCCTAGATGTTAGCCCTAAGGCATCATGTAACAAATTTATGTTATGAGAAGAGTATAATGTATTGTAAGTTGTCATGAAAGTTATTTTGTAATAACTTGTATATAAGTAAGAATAATGTAATGCGAAGATATAGAAGTTGACATATGATATATATGATGTGAAATTGTAAGTTTTAAGAAAGAAAAGAAGAAAGTATTGTATATCAGTGCGGAGAGCCTACAAAGCTAGATTAGAATAATAAAGTTATTCGGCAGCAGTAAAAGGTTTTTGTATTCTACCTTTTGTATTTGAAGTTATCATTGTATATTGCATGTTTGGGTAGTGAGCTCATCTTGTAGACATCTATGTTTTGTAATAGAAACTCCTAATAGGTTTGAGGCCTATAACAAGGCCTAAAGTCCTTTAACCAGGACAAATACACTATACAGATGTAATAGACTACTAACAGGGTCAATATCCTTAACTGGATACTTTTGATTGGTGGATTAGTTATGGATATCATCCCCATCGAGGTTTTTCCTTGGCCAGGGTTTCCTCAAGAAAAATCATGGTGTTATGAGTTCATTCATTTTATTATTATGCTTATTGTTCAATTTACTTAGTTTAGTTTCTTATGCAAGCTACAAGTTAATTTCATATATCCATAATTGGGCAAAAGTAAAAGTTTGTGAAATATTGATTCGCCCCCCCTCTCAATATTTCCTATTTCTAACAAAGTTGTCCTAAAAAATTCACCATATAGACTATTCATTGCACCTAATGCCAAAAAGTATAAAACCAATATTAGATTTAATAAAAAAATATTTTTAAACAATGTAACATATGGGAATACATAAGGAAGATGGAAGTAGAATATTTTGAAAACACTCCTTGTTCAAATTTTTAAAGAGATCTAAAAAAAATTGTTCTCTTTCTTCTAATTTGTATGTAGCATTACTAGCATTGTAAGATAAGTTGGTTGTTTCTATGACAGATTCAAGTTCTACAAAAATATGATCTGTCAAATCATACTTGTACAGGTGTTTCCCCTTTATTCTATTATACCAACATAATTGAAGCTCGATGTCATCTAGCCTATCCAAAAGGTCAATATCATTATGATAATCAAACACCCTATTACCATATTTCCTTTGTATTCTTTTAACCCTTCTGATGTACCAGTTTCTACAAGAAATACCTTGTATTTTACTTTAAAATTTACCTTTTCTTGTAGTACGTTCAATGGGAGGTATTGAATTGCTCTCAAACAACACCCTACAATTTGATCCAATACCAAAGATAATTGAAACACCCTTTTGTGGGGTCTTCTCATCTTACCTAAATAGAGCCCGCTTCTCACTTTAGTCAACCTATCTTTGGACAATGTCGGAGTCCTATTTCGCTAACTAACCAAACAAGCTTTGAGCATATCCTTACCATCAAGGTCTATCACTAGTTTTATAGTTTTACATTTTTATTAATGGAATCTAAAATTTCATCCAACTCATGCCTCCACTCACTTTCCATTATTTATATTTTGTCATGATTTTGTACCATTAATGACATATATTGGAATATAGAGTTGGAATTTTTAATATGATTTAGAACAATAGAGAGGGGGGGTGAATCAGTTCTTCTTAGGTCTAGATGTACCAATTCAACTTTAAAACACTTCAAAAATGTCAGATTAAATCACCAACATTACTCGGTCATTATAGAATGTATGTCAGAAACTTATAACATGTAGTCCATTATTCAATAGTATATAACTTGTAAAACACAGAAATGTTCACACCAAAACATTCACACAAATATGACACCAGGATTTATAGTGGAAACCCAATTTGGGAAAAACCACTTTGTAACATGTTACTAATATTTTCACTCTTCTGAAGTGAGAACTGTGAAAATCCAACCCTATTAAAGGTTTACAAACACACTGCTAGGTGTGACCCTGTTAAAGGATTTCAACCACCCTGTTAGGAGTGCACCTTGTTAAAGGACTTAAGTACATTCCATTATAATGCAACCTTGTTCAAAGGATTTAAACAATGACTGTTATGTCAACCTTAATTAAAGGATTTAGACTGATACAATGATTAGAAATTAGTAGTAGTAGTATCTAATCTAAAAAATATACAACTCGCTTTGTAAATAATAGATCCAATTATGTACATATATGTTGGATTACTAATTGAGTAGCATTTCCATCTCCATCACTGATCTACTCGAAAATCCCTTCAAGCAATCACAACTCTAATCAACTCTTTCACCTTCAGTCTTTCTGCATAGACTTATCAATCAATAACATCAACAACATCAACATACTTCTTTAACCTCATACTTAGGTTGTCCTTTATAGCTCTTCAATAGGTAGATCCATCTTTTGTTGCTTGATATCCTTTGTAGATCTTAGGTTTAGGTCGGATTCATCGAATCCTTCCAACATTTAAGTTCTTCATCCATCCTTTTAGAAACATCTTCAATCTCCTTATTGAATCCATAATAAAATGGTTTACCATGCATTAAATGCTCCATACACTTAATTAATAAAGTCAACATGATTTACATAACCCAAGAATTCAACTAAGTCGGCTAGGAATCTAAATTCTCCCTCAAATGTAAATTACTAACGCTTGGTCAATACTGTGTTCAACTTGTTGGTCATCTCTACATAGCTCGATCATCTCTTAAAATTGTCTTCCTCAGCTAATACTATCACTTAGAAATAAACTAATATTTGGTCACCATTGAATTTACTCAACATATATTGTTTCTCAGTCGACACTAACATCACTCGGCTTAAACTAAAATTCTTCACTTTTTCTCGGTTAAGCCTACTTGTTCAGTCTTGCTTCTTACTTAGATAAACAATAAATTATCTTATCATTGTGCCACATAATCAAGTACTCATTGAAGTATAAAATAAATCAAATAACTCAACCTTTCTCTAGGTTCTATTGTTATCACCCCTACTCTAATCCTTCTCATCAATCAATAGATATAGTACTTTCTTAGATATAAATTGTCTTACCAGTTAAGGTTTGACATCAATGACAATACAACAATTGCTTCAATTACAGTTTCCAACAATCTCCCTCTTTGGCATTGATGGCAACACCATATGAATAACACATGATTCACCAATCAATCCAAGATTTTTTCATTACATTAGAAATATTTTTAATATCCTTAGCTTCATTTTGATTTTGAATCACTTAGCCTTGCTTTCTTGACCGTCCACACAGTTACTCCCTCATAATCTTTTTTGTGTCTCTTTTCTTTGATTCGGAACTCTCTCCCTCTTTCTTTTATCTCTAAATCTATCATCCTTTTCTTTTATGTGTTTTCATCTCTGAATCTCTCCCTCTTTGACAACAATGATAAAGAAGCATCTAAAACTTACATCTTTCAGATGTAGATGTCATCTTGTCAGTTCACTAACAATATTTCTCTCATTGTCATCTTGCTTATGACTATTTATTAGCTTTGTTGTACTATTCACAACTCTAGGCCACTCCTAAAGTGTGACCTTTTCTACATCAATTTTTTAGATACTCTATGTATTACATTTGATGTAGTGCTCCTAGATTGACTAGGCAGCCTCAATTAGAGGAAGCACCCCTAATTTACCTCTAAGATATTCATGAGCATCCTTAGGTAAAGCTTTAGTGATTATGTATGCTAGTTGTTCTTTTGTATTCACATATTCCATTCTCACTTCTTTATCTTGAACCAATTCCCTCAAGTAATGATACTTGATGGCAATATGTTTGGTCTTTATGTGCATCACTAGATTCTTTGATATTTTGATAGCACTTGTGTTGTCACAATATATGACAACTGGTTCTGTGATTTCATCTTTCATGCCTTTCAACAATTGCTTAATCCATACTAGATTTGAATAGTTCACTACAGCTGCTACATACTCGGCTTCAGTTGTAGATTGGAAAATGCAATTTTGTTTCTTGCTTGTCCAGGAAACTAATCTCTATCCAAGAAAGAAAGCTCCACCACTAGTACTTTTTCTGTCATCTACATTTCCTGCCCAATCTACATTAGTGTAGACTCTCAATTCAAATTTCTCATGCTTCTTGTAATACAATCCATAGTCTTTTGCCCCTTTCAGATATCTCATTATTCTCTTCACAGCCATCATATGACTTTCCTTAGGATTGGTAGAGAATCTTGCCACAATCCCAACTGCTAGAGCTATATTTGGTCTACTATGAACAACATATTGTAGCTTTCCAATCATGGATCTATACAAGGTTTGGTTTACTTCATATGTATCATCATTTTTAGATAGCTTCTATCCAGTAGCCATGGGAGTACTTACTGGCCTTGAATCCTCCATACCAAATGTTTTTAGTATCTCTTTGACATATTTAGTTTGAGTGATAAAAATGCCTTTTTCCATCTGATAGACTTGCAAACCAACAAAGAATTTTATCTCACCAAACATAGACATCTCAAACACTGTTTTCATATCATTTGAAAATTTCTTACATAGGGCATCTTGTCCTCCAAATATGATATCATCTACAAAAATTTTAGCTAACAAAATCCCTTTACCTTCTTCATCTTTCATGTATAGATTGTTATTATCATTTGTCCTTGAAAATCCAATCTGTATCAAGTAATTGTGTAGCCTCTCTTACCATGCTCTAGGGGCTTGCTTTAATCCATATAGTACTTTGTTCAACTTGCAAACCATATTTCTCTTATTTGCATCAACAAATCCTTCAGGTTGTTCAATGTACACTTTTTCTTCTAATATACCATTCAAAAATGTAGACTTGACATCCATTTGGTATACCTTGAAATTTATGTAAGCAGCATAAGCAAATAAAGTTCTCACTCCTTCTAATTGTACTATAGGGGCAAATGTCTCCCCATAGTCTATTCCTTCTTCTTGTGCATAGCCCTTGCATACCAGCCTTGCCTTTTTCCTTGTGATTTGTCCATGTTCATTAAGTTTATTTTTTAATACCCATTTTGTTCCAATGACATTTTTGTTTTCTGGCCTAGGCACCAGAGTCCAGGTATTATTCTTTTCTATTTGGTCTATTTCCTCATTCATAGCTTGAATCTAGTCTTCATTTTCTAATGCCTCCCTTGTTTTTTTAGGCTCAAATTCACACAATAAACATGTAGGATCTTTCAAATTACTTCTGGTCAAAACTCTAGTTTCTTTATCTCCAATGATTTTCCCGGGCTTATGATATCTTCTTACATACTATGCTAATGTAGGTTCAGATTTCTTTTCTCCTTACTCTTCAGGTTCATCAATAAGATTATCAGATTCAACTTCTGATAGCTTGGCAACTTCTTCCTAATGGTCGGCAACATCCTCCTAATGCTTGGAAGCATCCTTCTGATGTGCTCGGTAGTATCTTCCTGATGCTCGGCATTATCTCCCTAATGCTTGGCATTGCTTACCCATGATTCTTCATCAAGTGCAGGTGTGTTACTCACCTCTCCTTCTTCTATATAGACAAAAGATCTATAGTCTTCAGGTTCTCTTTTGCTTTCCTATTCATTTTTCTCTACAAACTCATCCACTTTCACATTTACACTTTCCACAATTTTGTTAGTGTTAGAGTTCAAACACTTGTAAGCTTTACTTTTTGTGGAATAACCTAGGAATATGCCTTCATCACTTTTTGCATCAAACTTTCCATTCCTATTATCTTTCAATATATAGCATTTGCTCCAAAAGATTCTAAAGTATTTTACATTAGGTGCATGACTATGCCATAATTCATAAGGTGTAGCATTTGTACCTTTTTTTATTTGTACTCAATTTAAGGTATTGATGCAAGAGCATCTGAGGTTCTTGGCAATCATGTGTCACCAAAAACACATTTGAGTTTGTCTATGTTGCTCAGTTCCTGCTTTGACCAAATTGGTTCGGTGTTGTTCATTTTTCCTTTGGTCTTCAGTGCTAGTCGATTATCTCTCTAGCACTCGGTGAATTTTCCTAGCGCTCGGTGATGCTTGTCTGGCACTCGATTTCCTTGTTTACTGAGTTGTTTGTTTTGGATTTCTTTTGAGGTCGACTCATGCATTTAATTTGGGTCATAGATTTAATTTTGGTATCCATCATTGGGAAGTGTGTAGACCTAGATATGGTCATTCCTTCCGTTGATTATAGATCTGAAGGTTGATTTGGTTCGATAGCCTCTTGTATAAATGTAGTTGTTTGGTTAGAGTTTAGGAGTGGATTTTGGGATAGAAGATAGAAGATAGAAGATTAGAGATTTTTGGTAGATCCTCACATGTTGGAGGACTTCTATACTTGATAGTAATATCTGGCCTAAACCAGGAAGGCCTTACAGCCTAGCATGTATGAATCAATTTGAAGATAATATAACATAGCATATGCATTCTCTCTCTCACTGTTGTGTGTTGTTTCTTCTGTGTGTTGTTCTGCAAGCTGGATCTAGTTAGGGTGTGCCCTTGGCCCCTCTCCCCATCCTCCACTGTGTTAGGTGGTATCAGAGCAAGGTTAGATCTGGATCTAGGTTTGCGAATCTAGATTTGAAGGTTCCTTCTTGTGAAACCCTAGTTGAATTGTTGTGGGGTAATAGATTGTGATCTAACCTACAATTGCAGAGGATTTTCAAGATGGTTCATGGGAGGTAAGATGCAAATCCAAGATTGGTAGACATGTTGAGACAACTTGCTGCTAGATTAGAAGTTGTTGAAATAGCTCAGAGAAGAGGAAGACATCTTGAAGATATTAATGATGATGAAATTGAAGTAGAACAAGGTGATGTAGAACCTGCACTTGTGATGGATCAAGGTGAGGAGAGATTCTTGAAGGCTTTGACAAGTCTGAAGTCTATGCCACACTTTAATCCTCCTGAGTATGGTGGAAAATTGGATTATAATGAATTAGTGGATTGGATCACTAAGATGGAAAAGTATTTTGAGTATTAAAATATACCCAAGGAAAAGAAAGTGAAAATTGCAAGCACAAAGTTGAAAAGTCATGCATCCTTATGGTAGGAACATCTACAGCTAGATAGAAAGACGAAAGGCAAAGACAAAATCAAGGTATGGAGTAAAATGGTGAATAAATTGAAAGAAAAGTTATTACCTTGTGATTATCAGATTAACCTAGTTAGGAGAATGCAAAGTTTAAGGTAGAAAGATAGATCAGTAAAAGAATATACTAAGGAATTCTATAGATTAGATATCAGATCTGGACATGATGAAGATGATGTGGAAATAATTTCTAGATACCTAAATGGTATGAGAGTTTCCATCCAAGAAGAAATCAGTTTGGTCAAATTGGAGAACATTGAATAGGCTTATCAATTTGCATTGAAAGCTGAGGAGAAATTGAATAAGAGACATGAGCAAAGACAAAGAGGTAGAGGTGGTAGATTCCCTAGAGGAAGAGGTAGATCCCATGGTGAAAACAGTAGATTTGAACCTAAAAAGACAACTCTGGATAAAGGTAAGACCGAGTGGAAAGATAAAAGTTCATCTAGAGGAAGAGGCAGTAACTACTAAGATGGTTATAACAAAGGTGGTTTTCGAGGAAATTGTTACAATTGTGGAGAAGAAGGACATAGATCATTTAAGTGTACACATGCAAGTAAGAAGGATGGTAGTAGTAGAAATGCTTTGGTACAAGAAGATTCATCAAATGAACTTGAGAAGGAAAATAACTTGATGGTAAGAAGAGAACTTTGGACTGAAGGTAAAAAGGAAGATTCGGTAAGGAAAAGTTTGCTCAAGACTAGATGTAGAGTTTCTAAAAAAATTTTGGAAGGTAATCATTGACAGTGGTAGCTCAAAAAATCTGGCATCTGAGGAGATTGTCACAAAGTTGCAGTTGAAAAGATTGGAACATCTGAAGCCCTATTAGATTTCATGCATCAAAGATGAGCATGCACTCTTGGTAAGTGAACAATGTTGTGTGAATTTAAAAATTGGAAAGTACTATGATAAGGTGTTATGTGATATCATGCCTATGGATTTTTGTCATATTTTGTTGGGTAGACCTTGGCAATATGATAGACATGCTATATATGATGGGAGATTGCATAAGTATACTATTTGGGTTGATGGGAGAAGAAAAATCTTGTTACCTTTGATGGAAGAACCTGTTAGTAATGTTTTCACATTTGTGAAAGTTTACTTGATGGAAGGAAGAAAGTTTGTTAAGGATATAAAGAAGAATGATGTATGTTTTTCTATGATTCCTATGAAACTGAGTAAGAGAACGGAGGATACTGTCCCTAAGGAGATTGATAAGTTACTCAGCGAGTATAGTGAAATTATTTCTAATAATGTACCTGATGGTTTTCCATTGAAGAGAAGCATTGATCATTGCATGGATCTTATCCCTAGAGCTAGTTTACCGAATAAGGCACCTCATCGGTTGACACCTACCGAGAATCATGAATTAAACTGACAGATTCAAGAATTGTTGCAGAAAGGTTTGATCATAGAAAGTTTTAGTCCTTGTATAGTACCTATTTTATTGGCACCTAAGAAGAATGGAGAATGTTGAATGTGTATTGATTCTAGAGAAATCAATAAGATAACAATGAAATATAGGTTTCCTATACCGAGAATGGTTGACATAATGGAAAGTTTGACTAGAGAAAAGTATTTTACCAAAATTGATTTGAAAAGTGGGTATCATCATATCAGAATCAGAGAAGGTGATGAATGGAAGACTTCTTTCAAGACAAAAGAAGGTTTGTATGGGTGGTTGGTTATGCCTTTTGGTTTAACTAATTCACCGAGTACTTTTATGAGATTGATGAATGAAGTTTTGAAGAAGTTATTGGGTAAGTTTGTAATTATATATCTTGATGGTATTCTGATATTCAGTAAGACTAGAGAAGAACATTTGTTGCATGTTAGACAAGTTTTGCAGAGATTGAAATAAGAAAATTTGCTAATAAATCTAAAAAAGTGTTCATTCATGAAAGAGGAGATTGTGTAATTGGGATTTGTGATTTCAATTTATGATTTGAAAATGGATCCTGAAAAGCTTGAAGCTATTTTGAATTGGCCTACACCTATGAATGCTAGTGAAGTAAGTTCATTTCATGGTTTGGTAAGTTTTTATCAAAAGTTCATTAGGAATTTCAGTTCAATTTTCAATGTTATGATTGAGACTATGAGAGGAGACAAAAGAGAATTCAAGTGGACACATGGAGCTGATAAAAGTTTTGAGACTCTAAAGCAAAAGATTGTTTAATTGCCTATTTTGGCATTTCTTGATTTCAATAAGGTATTTCAAGTGGAATGTGATACAAGTGGAAGTGCAATTGGAGCTATGTTGAGTCAAGAAGGTAAACCCGGTTCTTTCTTTAGTGAAAAGTTGAATGATGCAAAAAGGAAATATTCTATGTATGATCAAGAATTCTATGCTATTGTTCAAGCACTAAAGAAATGGAGACATTATTTGATACCGAGTGAATTTGTGTTGTATACCAATCATAAGGCTTTACAGTATTTGGGTAGTCAGAATAAGTTGAATCAAAGACATGTGAAATGGGTTGAGTATTTACAAAGTTATACATTTGTGATAAAGAATAAGAGTGGAGTCACTAACCAAGTTGTTGATTAGAAGAAGATCCTTGATGACCGAGATGAAAATTGGAGTTCTAGTCTTTGATGACATGAGAGATTCTTATGAATTTGATCCTATTTTTTTTGAGTCATGGAGAAAGTGCAGAGCACCTATTCAAGATCAACCGAGTACTAAATGGGATGAATATTTTATGCAAGGAGGTATGTTGTTTAAAGTTATTGAATTGTGTATACTGAGAGGACCAATGAGAATTAATTTGATAAAGGAGAAACATAGTAGTGGTTTGGATGGACATTTTGGTGTTGATAAGACATTGAATTTTCTTAAGGAGAAATACTTTTGGCCATAGTTGTATAAAGATGTTTCAAAAATTTGTGAAAAGTTGTGGATTTTGTCAAGTTGCAAAAGGAGTTAGTCATAATATTGGATTGTATACACCAATTTTTGTACCTGAGAAACCTTGGATTGACATCAGTATGGATTTTACTCTTGGCTTACCAAAGACAGTAAGAGGTAATGATTCTATATTTGTTGTTGTGGATAGATTTTCTAAAATGGCACATTTTATACCTTGTAGAAAGACATCAGATGCAGTACATGTAGCAGATCATTTCTTTAAGGAAATTTTCAGATTGCATGGATTACCGAGGAGTATTATCTCTGACCGAGACAGTAAATTTGTTGGATACTTTTGGAAGACTCTTTGGAGAAAGTTTGGTACTGAGTTGAAATATAGTTCTACATTTCACCCACAAACCGATGGACATACAGAAGTTGTGAATAGAAGTTTGGGTAATCTTTTGAGATGTTTAGTTGGAGACACACCAAGTGATTAGGATTCTATGTTGGCACAAGTAGAGTTTGCATACAATAATTCAATGAATAGGAGTACTGGAAGAACACCTTTTGAGATTGTAAATGGCATACAACCGAGAGGTATATCTGATTTGAGAGACATTGCTGATGAAAGAAAGAGAAGTGCTGAAGGAGTAAAAATTTTTGAGTACATGAAGACATTGCATGAAGATGTGAAGCTTAAGCTAGAAAAGAGTAATCAGAAATACAAAGACAGAGCTGATAGATCAAGAAGACATAAGACTTTTAATGTTGGTGATGAAGTGATGGTTCATTTAAAGAGAGGAAAATTTCCTGTTGGGACATATGGAAAGCTGAAGATGAAGTTTGGACCTTGCAAGATTTTGAGAAAATTTGATAGTAGAAATGTGTATGAGATTGAGTTACCTGATGACATGGATATATCACCTATATTCAACATTATTGATTTATATGAGTTTCATGAACCTGATGAAGACATGACAGTACTGATGGATTATCCTAAGAAGCAGAATGAAGAAGTTGAAAAGATTTTGAAGTGAAGAATTGGCAGAAGTATAAGAGGAAAATAGTATATGGAATATCTGGTAAAGTGGAAGAATAGATCGATTGAAGATAGTTCATGGATTTCACAGTCTAAGTTGGATGCAGCTCGGATCATACATGTTTCATGATTTGGAGAATCATTTCAAATAACCCCAGGTGTCTAATGCAGGAGCATCTTGGGTTCTTGGCAATCTTGTGTCACCAAAAACACATTTGAGTTTGTCTGTGTTGCTCGATTCTTGCTTTGACCGATTTGGTTCAGTGTTTCTCAGTTTTCCTTTGTTCACCAGTGTTAGTCGGTTATCTCTCTAGCACTCGGTGATGCTTGTCTAGTGCTCGATTTCCTTGTTTATCGAGTTGTTTGTTTTGGATTTCTTTTGAGGCTGACTCATGCATTTAATTTGGGTTACAAATTTAATGTTGGTATCCATCATTGGGAAGCATGAGGACCTAGATCTGGTTGTCCCTTTCATTGATTATGGATCTGAAGGTTGACTTGGCTTGGTAGCCTCTTGTATAAATGCAGTAGTTTGGTTAGAGTTTAGGAGTCAGTTTTGGGATAGAATATAGAAGATAGAAGATTAGAGATTGTTGGAAGATCCTTGCATTTTGGAGGACTTTTGTACTTGATTGTAATATCTAGCCTAAACTGGGAAGGCCTTACAGCCTAACATGTATGAATCAATTTGAAGATAACATAACATAACATATGCATTTTGTCTCTCATTGTTGTGTGCTGTTGCTTCTGTGTGTTGTTCTGCAAGGTGGATCCAGTTAGGGTGTGTCCTTGGCCCCTCTCCCCATCCTCCCTTACATCAGGTATAAATAGTTGTACTTACAGCTTCTTTCTAGTACTTTTGTGCAATATTTTTCTCAATCATTAGTGTCCTTGCACAATCCATGATAGATCTATTTCTTCTCTCAGCTATACCATTCTGTGGAGGTGTTCTAGGTGCAGACATTTGTCTCTTGATTACTCCATCGTTGCAAAATAGATTGAACTCATTTGATATAAACTCTCCACCTCGGTCAGATCTCAAACATTTCAAGTTTCTACCTATTTCTTTTTCAACCTTAGCCAAATACCACTTAAATAGTTGAAATGCATCAAATTTTTCTTTTAAAAACATTACAGTCATCAACCTAGAGTAATCATCAACAAACAGAATAAAGTGTTTAGCACCACAATAGCTTTGTACACCCATAGGTCCACAAAGGTCAGTATGAACCAGATCCAAAACATTTTCAGAAGTAAATTTTTTGCTCTTGAAACTAGACTTTGTCATTTTACCCAATTGACATTGTTTGCACATCACATTATCAGGTTTCTTCAATCTTGGCAATCCTCTAACTTTCTTCTTTTTACTGATATTTACTAGATTGTCAAAGTAAACATGACATAGCCTCTTATGTCATAACCATACATCATCAAGTTGTGAAAATAAGCATGTCTCTTTAGATAGATCTAGATAGAACAAATTACCTCTAGTTTGTTCTCCACTTCCAATTAGTTCACCAGTGGCATCAAATATTTTAGCCTTTCTATGATGAAACTCCACTCGATAACCAGTTCTATTAAGTTGTGCAACACTTGAAAATTGTAGTTAAGACCTTCAACCCAATAAGCATTTTCACAAGTAATCTTATCAGTTAGCTTAATTAATCCTTTACCCTTTACAGGACATGGCACATCATTACCAAACTTAACACTTCTACCTTTGTAATGATCTAGGGTTTCAAATTTACTTTTATCACCAGTCATGTGATGTGAGCAACCACTATCAATAATTGATTTATCACCTTTACTCACATAAGAAACAAGTGCAGTTTTCTCATCTTCATCATAACCATCTTTCATAGCAACATAAACTACTTCAATTTCAAAATCATCATCATCAGTGTCAATTTCTTCTTCAGCAATATAGCAGGATTTCTTACCTTTATCTTTGCAGTCCTTGTACCTTTGATAACCTATATTTTCTCTCTTATCCTTGTACTTGCTTTCTATTTCCTCATCCTTGTCATTCTTGTCAGGACATCTTGCAGCTATATGGCTAGCTTTGTTACATAAAAAACATATGATAGGAAGTTTATCTCTATATTTGTCTTTTCCTCTTTTCAATCTTCTGGCCATAAGAGCTTCAAGATCCTCTAGTTCCTCATCAGAAGTGTCACTATCACTTTCACTTTCACTTATACATTTTTCTTTTTCCTTCTTAGACTTATGCAAAACCATTTGTGACTTGAATGCAGATTCAACATTAGCAATAGTTTAGTTATCATAGTTAGAAAGCTCAAAAGCAATAAGCTTACCAACAAGACTTTCTAGAGTTAGAACATTACCAGGGTTACATCTAGATTTTTGAATTGCTAAAATTCTGATACCATATATAGGAAGAAAAGTTCTCAATACCTTTCCAATAACATTCTCATCATCAATATTTCCATTAGCTCCTCTAATAGAATTTACTACCTCCTTGATTCTACCACAATATTGAGCAATATTTTCACCTTCTTGCATTTTCATTTCATCAAACTTACCTCTCAGGCTTTCAGGTTTCACCCTTAGTACATTTGTGTCACCACCATAGATATTTGCAAGAGTGTCCTACATTTTCTTTGCATTTGTGAAATCTTTAATGTCTTCAAATTGAGGATAGCTTAAGGTAGAGGCAATCTCCAACATTGCTTGGTTGTGTTCTTGTTTAGCTCTCATCCCGTTGGCAGTCAAAGGTGCAACATAGTCATGTTCAACATAATATTTCATTGAGTCACCAATACTAGCTAGATGTAGTTTCATCAGACTTTGCCATGTAGGGAAGTTCTCCTTATTCAAGTTTGGTACCTCCTTTTTGTACATCTTGATCATTTTCTTTAAGTACCTTTAAACTTATTCTTTGTAAGCACCAATAGAGCTTTGATACCAATTGTTAATATAATTTAGAACAATAGAGAGGGGGGGTGAATTGGTTGTTCTCAAGTCCAGATGTACCAATTCAACTTTAAAACACTTCAACAATCTCAAATTAAATCACCAACATTACTCGCTCATTACATAATGGATGTCAAAAACATATAACATGCAGTTCACTATTCAATAGTATATAACTTGTAAAACACAGAAATATTCACACCAAAACATTCACACAAGTATGACACCAGGATTTATAGTGGAAACCCAATTTGGGAAAAACCACTTTGTAACATGTTACTAATATTTTCACTCTTCTGAAGTGAGCTCTGTGAAAAGCCAACCTTGTTAAAGGTTTACAAACACACTACTAGGTGTGACCCTGTTAAAGGATTTCAACCACCCTATTAGGAGTGCACCTTGTTAAAGGACTTAAGTACATTCCATTAGAATGCAACATTGTTCAAAGGATTTAAACAATGAATGTTAGGTCAACCTTGATTAAAAGATTTAG
Source organism: Chamaecyparis obtusa (assembly GCA_027943335.1). Lineage (NCBI taxonomy): Eukaryota > Viridiplantae > Streptophyta > Pinopsida > Cupressales > Cupressaceae > Chamaecyparis > Chamaecyparis obtusa. The sequence continues at coordinate 1,560,995 of BSBK01007476.1, read as the reverse complement.
ACTGATAAAATGATTAGAAAGTAGCAGTAGTATCTGATCTGAAAAACATACAACTCACTTTGCAAATAACAGATCCAATTCTGTACATATATGTTGGCTTAATGATTGAGTACCATTTCCATCTCCATCCCTGATCTGCTCAGAAATCCCTTCAAGCAATCACAACTCTGATCAACTCTTTCACGTTTAGCCTTTCTGCTTAGACTTATCAGTCAATAACATCAACAACATTAGCATACTTCTTTAACCTCATACTTAGGTTTTCCTTTATACCTCTTCAATAGGTAGATCCATCTTTTGCCGCTTGATATCCTCCGTAGATCTTAGGTTTAGGTAAGATTCATCGAATCCTTCCAACATTTAAGTTATTCATCCATCCTTCTAGAAACATCTTCAATCTCCTTATTAAATCCATAATAAAATAGTTTACCATGCATTAAATGCTCCATACACTTAATTAATAAAGTCAACACAATTTACATAACCCAAGAATTCAACTATGTCGGCTAGGAATCTGAATTCTCCCTCAAATGTAAATTATTGATGCTCGTTCAATACTATGTTCAACTTCTCGGTCATCTCTACATAGCCTAGTCATCTCTTCAAATTGTCTTGCTCGACTAATATTGTCACTCAGGAATAAACTAATGTTCAGTCACCACTAAATTTACTCAGAATATACTATTTCTCGGTTGACACTAACATCACTCGGCTTAAACTGAATTTCTTTACTTTTTCTCGATTAAGCCTACTTGTTCAGTCTTACTTCTTACTTAGATAAACAATACATTATCTTATCATTGTGTGACATAATCAAGTACTCATTGAAGTATCAAATAACTCAAATAAGTCAACCTTTCTCTAGGTTCTATTGTTATCACCCCTTCTCTAATTCTTCTCATCAATCAATAGATATAGTACTTTCTTAGATAGCAATTGTCTTACCAGTTAAGGTTTGACATCAATGACAATACAACAATTACTTCAATTTCAATTTCCAATAGGAATGAGTTGGTGGAGATTCATTAGATACTTCATCCATAGCTTGGAATGTTGAATTATTTTAGTCCTCTATCCATGGTTTAGCCCACCAAGAAGATTGTGTGGGATTTGTTGGTCACATGCAAATAGTTGATAAAATGTCTTGTGCATCCTTCAATCCCATATTGAGGGCTTCTATAGTTTTATAATCTATAGATATTGAATCATATTATGATAATATGTTAACATTCTTTATCCTTTCTTGGTGTAATATATTCCATATACTTTATTTCTTCTTATGAGAATTACTAAAATGAAGCCCTTCGGGATTTGATTCTTCTTCTGCAACTCTATTAAGGGTTCCAATAGCATGAAGCAAGTTATTGAAATCATAGGCCATTTCTACTTCAACCATCCCACCAAATTTTATAAAGAAGTTCTTACATACATTTGACCCATTCAGATCTGCAAAATACATGACAAGTGAGAGTATTGATCTCGAAATAATCTCAACAATAAAACTACAACGTGGCAAGAAATTTTGACATCTTGATATGACTCTATGTTGATGAAATCTATGTTGACATTATTATTAGATTCTTTTTGTATCCAACATAACCATAATGTGAAGAAATGATGAACTCGTGAAGAATTTCACAATATTTCCCAAAGATTCAAACTCTGAGACATAAAGATGTCAATTTAGTCAGCAATAGCTACTAGATATGTCTTTGTGCCTAGTGTCCTCTCTACCCTTCCACTAGATGTAATTTTCATCTCTTCCAAACACCTTTGAACATGCCTTGAAGCAATGTGTTGTGTTGAACACCAATTTTTTTGATCTATTCTCTCTATAGCTTCACTTTTAATCTTGTGATCATCCACTTTAAAAGTGTTATAAACCATCCTAACATTATTAAAACTTATCAACTCTTTTCCTAAAATCAAATCTCTCCAACCGCTAAATAAAGGATTCACTAGATTTTTGTCATTGTGGATGTAGTCCTGGTCATGCAATCTTGTTACATGGAAACCATTGTATGACCCACTTAGTATCCATACTTCTCAAGGAACTTGATATATAATACCTTCTATAGACTAATAGTCCATCAACATAATTTGTCTTCTTCTACTATCCCCATCTTAGGAATGACCAACAATAGGTCCCAAATTACTTTCAGCATCTCTCTTCCACAAAAAATCATTTTTTTCCCATTGTCGATGAAATAAATTTGCATTGAACCTATTGGATGTTGTGTGAGCAACCAAAACCAAACAAGGAAGCCTTTCATGCAAAGGGTTTGCAATAATAACACGTACATAGTGGCCAATAACATTGTTCTTCAAAGAATATGTTATGATATCATAACCTGCAACTCTGTCACCAACTGTCACCAAGAAATGTGATTGACATTGATGTTTTTCTTTATTAGCACACAAACCAACAAATGTATCACTTTTTACTACGCACCTAACATATTTTTTCACAAAAGTTTCATTTTCAACAAGATACACAATAATTGGGCCATCTATACCATGTTTGATTTTATAAGAAGTATACACTTTTCTTACTGCCTCAAAAATGTAGTCATGCTCCCCCAAGATGTATGCCAATGACTTTCTAACTTGCCTCAAAGGTGTATAAATTTAAGTACCATCTAGATTCAAGCTAATAAAGCTATGTAATCTAGGACCTCCCCACAACTTGATCATATGATAAAGGGATTTATTGGATGCACTATACCTTCTCCCTCCCTTTGGATGCATCAGGTTGTGAAAGATATCCTTGACAAAATCCCAAAACTCATCTTTACCTTTCAATTATCCTTGTTTATGTGTCTCACACACATCCTTGCAAAACCTAAAGATATCCTTCCTTGCTATTGATTCAAACAAATTTTCCTTCAGGGATCTCATTTTGATAGAGAGTATAGAAACCTTTGTCTTTTCCCACCAAAGAGCACACATTGTTGATCTTTGAATAGAATTTGAAACACTAGTAGCTATTGTGAGTTTATTGTGAGTCAAATAGTCTAGTATTCTCTCTCTCCCTATATCCCTCCCATGTCTTTTAGTGGAACACCTTGATTCATGATATAAATTCATTGCTACATGTCAATGATTGAAACAAGATCCCCATCTTAGAAACCCTCTTGCAATTAATATGCCTATATGTGCCATCAATATGATATTCATTACCATCATAACATAGCATAATCTTGGTATGCTTCTCTATGGCCCATAATTTTCCATCACATTGATCATCCATTAGGACCTTTGTGTATAATCTCTCCTCATTTCTATTTATATGGTAATACCATACCCCCAAAATTGTAGAATCAATGATGATGAATGAAATTAAATAATATGATAAAATAAATAATGTACACATTCCAAAAAATCATATTCAAAATAAATTTAAACTTTTCTAGTTGACATACCTGAACTGGAAGGATCTTCATTTGTATAACCCCTATGTAGTACAAATAGTGATGATGGGGCCAAGAACCTTGTCAAACTTTGTTGGGAATTGTCATTGGTAGGCTTCTTTAGTCTCCAAGGTGTGCCACTCCTTAAAGAAATTGTATCATGTGAAGCCTGATATGTAGTAGTGATGTGCTTCTTTGATTTCATGTGTTCATTTAGAAAAACTAACAATATTACCACTTGATGACACCAAACAAAACCATTTATTGCATCATGTACATTCCACTCTTAATTTTTTCTTATCCTCATAGCCTGAAATTGTTTCTTCCCCCACCTTGAACAAATTAGGCTCTTGTGTCTTGTTGAAATCATCTAGAAGTTTAATTGCGTGATCTATCTCAAATCAATCTCTAATCATTTTTGTCTTCTTTTATATGCTACTTGAATGATCTTCACCATTTTACTCCCTTTAAATGTGATGTTGATAATACATTTTTTTCATATGATTATTTTTGAAGTTATGAATTGTTCACATTTCCATGGATACTTCCCTTGTTCCATAATCAATCCCACAACTTTTATATTGTATCTTTATTTTAGGTTCTCCCTTTTCTAAAAATACTTTGACAATAAGTTTATCCTCCATAAATTCTTCCATTAAACTATTTACTCTCTGATTCCAAGATGCAAATTCTTTAGGATCAAAAATTATGTTGTGTTCCATGGACTCAAATCCATCTGCAACTCTTGGTTATTTATGCATACCTTCCTCCACAATTTGTCTATTATTTTTATGGTTTTGTCTACTTTCCACCATATTTGACTCCAACAACATTCTAGCATCCATTGTGTCATGTTTCCTCTTAATACCTTTAACTTGTGTTGTAACTTTCCTTTTTTGTTCTTTCTATATTTAAAGGATGCCCAAGGTTACTGATAAAATTGAATGGATATTCAATGAGTTTATCATCAACAATTTCATGATGAATGTCAACAAGTGTATACCCTTCTTGACAAATGCTTGTACCAATAATGGAATTTTATTTACCTATGACAATTACATATTCCATATTAACCACTGGATCCATCTACATTTTAATCCACATGTACCGATCAGTTGGCTAAGTAAAGGATACAATTATAATAAAAAATTCAAACCACATGTACCTATCACACTCATTTTTCTATTTTGCAAAGTGCAAATTTTTTGTTGTTTGTGAAATAGTGAAGACATCACTATTTCGCAAGGTGCAAATTTTGTTTCTTGAAAAATACAAAAGACATATCTATTTCACAAGATGTATGTTTTAATATTGGTGAATTGGAAAACGTACAATACAAAGAAAGTCAAATTCAAATTTACACATTCAAGTCCAATACAAAGAAAAAAAATTACACTTTTAGGTCATAGCAAGAATAGATAAAACCAACAAAGAAGTGGTTGGTGATAATCCTAAAGTATAGCCTGAATTAGTGAAGATAATTGAGGAAGATAAAGAAGTACTCCCATATAGAGAACATAAGAGATTTGGTTAAATAATGATAGAAAGGACTATTTGGGGAAGGGAAACAATACTATTCTCTTAAAAACTAGGAAAACTCCCATATGCTATAGTGGGTTCCCCTCCACATATCTAGACCATTCTTTGGAAATGCAGAGCATAGTTATTTGGACTGAAGGGATTAAAATATATCTTTAGTCTAAGTTAGAATTTATAATACATATATTCCTATTATGAGTGGACAGTTAGAAGATTATAATAAGATTTGTTCCCTATTTTTTGGGGAATGATGAAATTTGAACTTTCTTGATTAGAGAGGAGACAAGAGAGGGTTTTTGTCTATAAAAGGTTCAGGGAATGCACAATTTTATATCAAATAGTAGTAGTTTATTGTGATTTTATTAAGGGAGAAGTATGGCAGGACAAGTTCACTTCAGTATATATTGCAGCTTTAGGGAGAACAACCTTGATAATCAGCTGAGAATGTTGTTCAAGCTTTGTATTGTCTTAAAATGGAAGCACTTCCATGATAAGAGCATTTAGCCCTCTGAGTAAGTGGCTTGGGGTCATGTTAAGCACCTTGATCAGGTCTTTGCATGTATTTGGCTTTCTCCCCGCTTTCCACTTCTTTTCTGGTTCGTTATAGGTGGAATTAGGGTTAGGATCTCGAGGATTCTCCTTAATTTACCTCTTCCATGGCTCTATTTTCTAGGTAGGACTTATAAATAGGTCCTCCTATACTTCACCACATTCATCATAGGATTTTATGCCTATCCCTAGCATTCTGTCCCATTCTGGTATCATTTCTAGGTCTCCGGGCACCCCCGGGACCTCCTGTCCTGATTCTGGCTGATCTGGGCTCACAGGGTCAGAATCAAGGTTGATCCTAACTAGGTCAAAATTGACCTCGATCCTGACTACATTATTCCCAAGCTTGATTTTTCCCCCCCTTTCAAATTTCCAAATTCCTTGATTTTCAGGTATCGGGTTTCAGGGATATTTGTTTTCCCACCTCCGGGTTGGCCATTTTGGGTTTCGGAATGGTAAATCCTTTAATTGCATTTAATCTAGGTATATTTTCTAAAGGTTAGGACCTAATTGGGATTTAATTCTCCAAGGTGGCCCCTCTAGAGGATTGTGCCCTAGTTCACTATAAAAGGAGGCCTTCCTCTCTCATTTTATCATCCATTATTCATATCTCATCTTCAAGAAATTCATGAGTGAGCTCTCCAGTGTAAGCAAGTGAATCAAGCATTCAAGCAAGCCTTCAAGCATTCAATTGTTCAAGCATTCATCCATCAAGGAGATCCATTGTTAGCCATTGAAGGATTCAATCTCTTTGGAGCCCCCTTGAAGATCCATCCTTCCACATTCATCCAAGCCTCCTCATATGCAAAGATCAATTCAAGATTGGTGTTGAAGATCAAATGCCATTGATTGGATACATCCTACATTCATTCTACATCCATTGAAGCACTCTTATTTGTGGATTTGAGGATTTGAATCCTCTATGAGGACTTCAACATAAGTGAGGTGATTTATTTCAATTACTTTGTTTATGCACACTACATTTCAATTCAATTTAAAGGTTAATTCCCAAATTGGGGTTTGACCAAGGCAAACCCCCCATACAACAAAAACCCCCATTTTCTTGTAGGTACAAGTGCGGGATTTCAGATTTGAGAGCAGATTTGGATACCCTTTTTGGTGAACTTCTAAGATCTACGAACAAAGTCATAATCAACCTTCAAATAAAGAATCTAGCCTTTGACCTTTTATGAGGGTCAAAGTTGACCTGATCTCATCTTGGAAAAAGATTTCTAGGTTTTCTCCATCTCGACATTTCCAGTCTGAAACAAGTTGCAGATTTTCCCAAAAGTACACACAGACATCAGAAATTGGCATTTTCCAAATTTGCCCTAATTTGAGGTTAGTATTTGTATTTCAATTATTTCAAATTCTAAACACTTCAATTCTACCATAGGAAAATATAGGGTTTTTCTCTCTCTTTCATATTCTCCATAGATTGATTCGATTGTGCATTAACCTTTTGGTTGATCAAATTGGATCTCTCCTTTGGGAATTTGGATTTAGGGAGTGGATCTCATGTTTCTCCCATACATTTACACATACATACACATTTGAATAGGTGTGAAGCCATTTTACCACTATTCATTTTGGTGAACCCGACGTACTTACTCTCTTTTCTTTTATGGAATTGGATGCCTTATTGTGCTTTCCTTTTATATTGTTACTATTAGATTTTTCCTTTGTGTTAGATCTTGCACGCTAATTAGATTTCAAAAATACAAAAATATTCATGCTTTATGTGTTCTTAATTTAGTTCATTTGCATTACATTGGTTTATGAGCTTTACTACTACTAGTCCTACTTATAACATTCTAGTTAGAAGAATTCATAGACTCATGGGTGCCTTTGATCTTGAATCTTCCTCTCCTTTCCTTAGAATCTCGGATGATAACTTGATTCTTCATGATTCTAATCCTACTATAGAGCAAAACTCTTCTCACTCATCTCATGATGAGGATGACGCTTTAAGATTTCCTCCTAAACAAGTCCAAAAACTTTCCACTGAACTTGATAAAATGGGTAATTGGCTTATTCAAGAGAACCATAATCAAGATTCCATTCAAGCTATAGAGGCTCTTAAGAAAGTTCTTCATGATAGTGATCAAGGTGTTAACCTCTTGTGTGGTATTACTCACCTTGTGCATTCAAATGTTAAACCTTTAGCTCAAGAAGCTCAAGATTTAGGGTTGATTCCTCCTATCAGTAGTGTTGAACCTCCTAATCCTTTACCTAGTATTCCTACCTATACTCCTTCTTTGGTGACTGTGACGGTTCCCTCTATTCCTATGAGTGTTCCTCTTGTGTCCCTTCCTACATCACAACCTTCATATCATAATGTTCCTTTTACTTATTCCAATCCACTTCCAACTGTAGTTCCTAGTATTCCTCCAGTTGTGTCTTCTATTCCTGCAACTTCTTACACTTTACCTAGTGTGTCTAATGTTGCTACTCCACCTATTTCCTCGAATGATTCAACAATCATCAATTTGGCTCAAACTATGTCATCCTTACAACAACAACTTGCTTCCTTAACTCAAAACAAGTTTAGTATTCCTACATGTGACATGGGAAGTCCCTTGTCCTGAGACATTATTCGTACTCCTATTCCTTAGAAAGGTGAGATGCCTCATCTTGAGAATTATAATGGAAAAGGAGATCCTATTCATCATGTTAAAACATTCCAAATCCTTTGTAGTGATTATGCTCATGACCATAGGATTTTAGCCAAACTGTTTGCTAGAACTTTCCATGACAAGGCCTTACAATGGTATTGTTCCTTGCCTCCTTATTCCATTGATTCCTTTCCACAACTTGCTAATACCTTTATTCAACAATTTCAAAACAAAATTGGCCCGCAAGTTTCTTTGACTAATTTAATGCATTGTAAACAAAGTGCTAAAGAAAAATTGACTGAATTTATTGCTAGATTTAAGCATTTGCATGCTCAGATTTGCTATCTTATTCCTGATATTGATATTCAACATATGTTTATTTCAAATTTGCAAAAGGATATTAGAGATAAGATTCTACTTACTGAATTTACCTGTTTTCAACAACTTTGTGCAATGCTTCATCATTATCAATTACAAGTGAGTTAATTTGAGAGCAACACTCCAATGGCTCCTATTCCAGTTGATAAGAGTTATGCTACTCCTAATCCAAACAAATGAATGTAGTTGCTGATCAAGTTATTGTTGCATCTCACAATGCCACTTCTACATCCACTGCTTCTTGATTAAATTGTACGTTTACTCCTCTTTCTGAATCTTTACATGCTATTATGAATAGGTTGTTAGCTGCTAATATGATTACTTTACCTCCTATTCATCCTCTTTTACCTGCTACGATTGCATCTAAATATTTTGATCAAAATGCTTTTTGTCAGTGTCATCGTCAGAATGGTCATGATACTGAGAAGTGTTATTCTTTAAAACATAAGGTTCAAGACTTAATTGATTCTAAGGCTTTATCTGTTGATAATATTGATGGTAGTGGAAACAAATCTGTCTCTCCTCCTAATCAAAACCTTCAAATCTATACAAATCCTTTACCTACGCATGATACCAATACCATTGCTCAACCATCTGTTGTGGCAATTATGTATGACTCAAAGATGGATGATCTCAATCATGTTGTTAATCAAGTGGAGCATGTTGGTCAATCTATATCTCCACCTCAACCTCAACCTCCACCTCAAATTCAGATTCAACCTCAAGTTCAATCTCAATCTCGACCAAAACCTAAACCTAAACTAAAAACTCAACCTAATCCTAAACTAAAAACTCAACCTAAACCTCGACAACAACCTAAGAATAAAAGACCTTGGGAACTATTGATTACCTTTGATGACTCTGAGACTATTAAAGCTCTTGATGGTCCCCTTTACATTTATGCTAGGATCTCTCAGAAACCTACTTGTGGTTATCTTGTTGATCCTACATCCTTAGTCAATGTTATTACTGAAGAAAATATTTTTATGAAAATCTTACAACGTGACTTTTATGATACATCAGATGTGTGGATTCAAACTTGTAATGGTTTTCTTTATCCATCATTTGGTTCTATTACTTTACCGGTTGAACTCTATGGAAAAGTTGTGAACACTACCTTTGTTGTGGTTCCTACTTATGATCAATTTCAAGTTAAGCTAGGTTTGCCTTGGTTGAATGCCATGCATGTTGTTCCTTCACATATCCATAAGTTTCTTAAGTTCATTCATGGTGAAGAAGTAAAGATGATTAATCATAGTTTATATCAACCTTCTAGGCCTAGAGATTGTGTTGCTCTTGATTTCTTTTGGCCTTCATTACCTAATTCATGTCCTCCTCCACTTGATAATCTTTTTTGATCATATCAAGCCTATAAACATCATAAGATTCTTGAATTAAGCATACCTCCTATGGATCTTAATCATGGTCTTTTACCTACACCTTTTATACCTCCTTTAATGATGACTTCTAGTTCTATTAATCAAGTTCCTTCTACTGACCCTATCAAAGATCATGTGATTGTTTCTCCTATTGTTAATAATCCTATTGATCTTCTTAAAGAACCTGTGAAGGATCATGTGATTATTCCTCCTAGTTCTCAACCTATTTCAAATAAATCAAAATGTAATCGATCTACTAATGAACATCGTAAAAAGCATCGTGCTCATGCTAAAGCTCATAATTCTATTCAAAGATCTTTACCTTCCTCGGATAAACCTATGCATGATGTGTTAGAAGAGGTTGTTACTAATAATGATGTTCACATGCATGATTATGATGATTCTATTCATATCTTAGATCCTATTTTGATTAATTTGGATGAGGAAGAACTCTTGATGATACTGATGATGTTAATGATGAATATGAGACTATTGACATTGACATTGATTTACCTAATATGCTTTCATCACAATTAACTCTTGCAACTAGTGTTGAACATTGTGATTCTCAAGAGGATCCTTGTTTGGAACTGGCTATCATTCCTACTATGTTGGATATAGTCCCTCTTACGAGTTACCCACCTTCCCTAAATGATATACAACAAGATGGGGAGAGTAGGCGGCATGTTGGATTGACTTGTCCTTCGTGGTAGCTTTGTTGTGTGTTTTCCTGCTGTATTGTGCTTCTCCCGTAATGTGTTTGCTAAATGTTGTTATATTCTTTTATATGATCCTTGTTACTTAGTTGGTGCAAGGTGATGAAGGAATCGAAACTATTGTTCAAATTCCTCTATATGTATCTCTATTCTTCTATGTGTTGTTCAATGTTATGTCACAATTGTGCTATTGTTCGTAAATGTTTCCTTGTGTAATCTACTTGGATTCAAGATATGGTAGCACTGATTCTTTTTGGTCTCCATGTCATGGTCTTAAAAGATTCTCCTTCGTATATCTTATGTGATCTTTCCTCCTTTGTGATTGTAGTTCTACTTTCTTTGGGGAATGATGTCAATTCATTTGCAATAATATCATATATATTATCTTATGATCATACTAACCCCATGGTAGGTAGATCCCTTCTTTGTTCTATGTATGTTTCTATGATATTTCCCTTGATTTGTCTTCATCTGGGGGCATCTCAATGTGGAAATGTAATCAATGGAGTTGTTTATGTTTTTGTTAAAGCCAATGCTCCTGTTAAAGTGTCAGCAATGACTTTAACATGGGGGCATACACTCTGCTCACCTGTTGCACACACACACTTTTTGATACACACATATTTTTCAACATACCTTTTTCCCTTTTTGGATTAGTAACTAATCCTGAAAGCATGGATTTATATTTTAGGATCTCTTGATCCTTCCAGTTTCAAATATACATATATTTTGATCCCTTAAGGTCGGAGGTGTCCTTAAGACTGGATCTCTTTATTGTTTTTTGGTTTTATTCTTATGGAATAGAATATTCCTAAGGATGAATCCTTGATGGGTTGACTAGTGAGTAGCCACATTCACTAGGCGATTCAATTCCATCTTTCCAGTTGCGCCGTTTCCTTGTGTGGTTCACAATGGGACATAAGTTCTCATTGGGTGAGGTAATCACACCCTTTCTTTCTCTCTCTAGAGATGTCTCTCTTATTGTGATCTAGGATTCAATGAAGACTTGAGTCCCTAGGGGCCTAAGGTTTCCCTTTGTCACTTGGATTATGATAAGATTATCCTTTCATTCTGATCTCCTTTACCAAGAGTTTGCATCGAGTCCATACTCTTGCTAAAGTGGGGGCTTAATGTATCATCTTAAAATGGAAGCACTTCCATGATAAGAGTGTTTAGCCCTCCGAGTAAGTGGTCTATGGTCATGTTAAGCACCTTGATCGGGTCTTTGCATGTATTTGGCTTTCTCCCCGCTTTCCACTTCTTTTCTGCTTCATTATAGGTGGAATTAGGGTTAGGATCTCGAGGATTCTCCTTAATTTCCCTCTTCCATGGCTCTATTTTCTAGGTAGGACTTAGAAATAGGTCCTCCTAGCCTTCATCATAGTCATCATAGGATTTTATGCCTATCCCTAGCATTCTATCCCATTCTGGTATCATTTCTAGGTCTCCGAGCACCCCCGGGACCTCCTATCCTGATTCTGGCTGATCTGGGCTCACAAGGTCAGAATCAAGGTTGATCCTGACTAGGTCAGTATTGACCTTGATCCTAACTAGGTCAAGATTGACCTTGATCCTGACTAGGTCTGTCCCAATCTTGATTTTGCTCCCCCTTTCAAATTTCCAAATTCCTTGATTTTCAAGTATTGGGTTTCGGGGATATTTGTTTTCCCGCCTCTGGGTTGGCCATTTCAGGTTTCAGAATGGTAAATCCTTTAACTACATTTAATCTAGGTATATTTTCTAAAGGTTAGGACCTAATTGGGATTTAATTCTCCAAGGTGGCCCCTCTAGAGGATTGTGCCCTAGTTCACTATAAAAGGAGGCCTTCCTCTCTCATTTTATCATCCATTATTCATATCTCATCTTCAAGAAATTTCATGAGCGAGCTCTCAAGTGCAAGAAAGTGAATTCAAGCATTCAAGAAATCCTTCAAGCATTCAAGTGTTCAATCATTCATCCATCAGGGAGATCCATTGTTAGCCATTGAAGGATTCAATCTCTTTGGAGCCCCCTTGAAGGTCCATCCTTCCACATTCATCCAAGCCTCCTCATATGCAAAGATCAATTCAAGATTGGTGTTGAAGATCAAATGTCATTGATTGGAGACATCCTACATTCATTCTACATCCGTTGAAGCACTCTTATTTGTGGACTTGAGGATTTGAATCCTCTACAAGGACTTCAACATAAGCAAGGTGATTTGTTTCAATTACTTTGTTTATGCACACTACATTTCAATTCAATTTTAAGGTTAATTCCTAAATTAGGGTTTGACCAAGGCAAACCCCCCATTTTCTTACAGGTACAGGTGTGTGATTTTAGATCTAAGAGTGGATTTGGATACCCTTTTCGATGAACTTCCAAGATTTGTGAACAAAGTCAGAATCGACCTTCAAATAAAGAATCTAGTCTTTGACCTTTTATGAGGGTCAAAGTCGACCTGATCTCATCTTGGAAAAAGATTTTTGGGTTTTCTCCATCTCAGTATTTCCAATCCAAAGTAGGTTGTAGATTTGCTTGAAAGTACACACAAACATCAAAAATTGGCATTTTCTAGATTTGCCCTAATTTGAGGTTAGTATTTGTATTTCAATTATTTCAAATTCTAAACACTTCAATTATACCATAGGGAAATATAGGGTTTTTCTCTCTTTCATATTCTCCATAGATTGATTCGATTGTGCATTAACCTTTTGGTTGATCAAATTGGATCTCTCCTTTGGGAATTTGGATTTAGGAGTGGATCTCATGTTTCCCCCATACATTTACACATACATACACATTTGAATAGGTGTGAAGCCATTTTACCACTATTCAAGCTCTAAGATAAATCCCTATTGCCTATGATCAAGAAAGTCATTGGGCCAATTAAATCCAATCACTGCCACAATGGAGTCTTATTGGAAAGATTCCTTATCGTGTAGTTGAATCCTTTGGATCATGTTACTCTTCGAGGATGATAGAATATGCATTGATGCGTGATGAGTATAAACATGTTCCAGTGGCTATGATGAAAATGGAAATAGATTGTAAAAAGGTTTTTGTTGTTGGAGTTTTTGGTGTTGAAGTTGTGGCCAAGAAGAAAAAAGTTTCTCAAGATTTGACTCTGTTTTTTGAAGGATTGGCCAATTTGGACATTACTCCATTTGCCAAATTTGTGGCAGACAATGGTGATATATTCTTTGCCTCTCAGCTTGAGAGGATCAATATACTATCTAACGGTTACCTTACCATATCCAAATGGATGTACTCACATCAACCATCAATGGATACTATTTTTGCAAATTTGGATGTTGGATAACCCAAAGAAACCTCAGACATAGAGGAAGAGGAATATGATACAACTGCGAGTATCCTTATGGAAGCTATTGATGAGTCTTGTTCATCAAACTAGTAAAGGGTCTTGGTCAACTTGTAAGGGATCTTGGTCAACTTGTAAGGGAGCTACCTCCTTTGGTAGTTATCTATATATAATAAATAAAAATTTACCCAAATTCTTATAAATAGTGGATAATATTCCTTCTAAAACCCCTTTGAATATATTGAAAATAATAAAAAATAGTCCATGATCCATGTGTAGAAGATAATGTATAGCACAAGAGCCATCTTATATTGCATAAGGAAACAAGTTACATATGTAAATGCGTAAATGACACCTGTAAAGTTATAAGTTAAAGATATAATATTGTACACCTGTGATTGAAATTATGATGTGGATCCTAAAACTATAAATGGATTGAAGTTTCATGTCCTTCCCCTTTGTTTATAGTTTCCTTCTAGTTCAAATTATCAAAATAGTTTTCTCATTTCTTAGCCATTTCCCTGGAAAGTTGTTTTCAAATTTTAGATTATCAAATATTTTTCTTGCTACTTCTTACATGCTTCCAGATATTGTTGAATAAAAAATACCTTTGAATATTGTATTCCTTTATCAATTTTTAAAGCCTCAATATCCATATCATATTCATATTTTTGGGATATACTATCTCCCAATATGAATGCATGTGATATGATATTGCTTAGGCTAGTGAAGACCCTATGCATCATAGGCATTGTTCTAAGGTCTATGAGCTTGCTTCCCAGACCATCTCCTCCTCTAAGACACATTATGATGCCTTGATTCCCTTTGGATAGCCTATAAATAGCCCAAGAGAGGAAGTTAACCTAAAGAAAATCAAATTGAATAAACATGATAATTTTTCTATTTGTATTAAAGATTCTATTATGAATAATTTGTATGAAGACAATACTCTAGATGATGATGATCATAATATTTCTAATGCAAATGATGTTAATATTAATGATTCTGATGATATGATTGAGGTTACTAAAATCAATCATGAATTTGTTGGGATCAAGCAATACTGAGAGGGGGGGGGGGGGGGGGTGAATCAATATTGTATTACTTTTATTCTTGTTAATCCAATTCAAACTTAACTATGCAATAACTAAAATAAGAACACACACATAAAGTAAACAAATCATAACACCATGATTTTTTCTCGAGGAAACCCTGACTAAGGGAAAACCCTAGTGGGGATGATACCCACATATGATGCACTAAAAATATTGTATCCCTTTTAGGAGGCCTTTCCCTATTAGGAGAATAATATTACATTATTACAAGTCCTTTTTAGAGGACAAATCCTGTTAGAAGTCTATAAACCTGTTAGGGGTGAATACAAAATGGAGCTTATTGCTCTTACAATAGACTCACTGTCTAGTATTACCAAAGTATCTTTTAGGAAAAAAATTAACTAAAACAACATATTCTATGCCAAAGTAGTTTGATTAATACCTTGCAACATCTTCTGCATTATCTTAACATCCCAATGCATTCCACACACTTTCATAACTTCGCATCTCAAAACATATATACTTGATCTCATAATATTTCTAGTCAGCTCACAAATATATCAAAAAATGTGTCTAACACTTAATTACATAGTCAGAGATCATACATCCATAAAGATAGGGTATGACCCAAACAAAATCCAAGGTAGCACCTCTAGATTCCACATGTTACTCCCTTAATCATCACGACCACTCATCTGCCTTGTTTCACTGTTGTACTATCTTGCATACCTAGATCATGTTGTAACTCTCTCCATTCAACTCCAAAATATATGTGACATTAACTGAAGGTCTACTACATCCCATAATACATTCCTCTAAGATCGCATGACTTAATTCCTTATATACTATGTTCACAAGGAAAAACTGTACGACTGTATCCTGTCAACTACTTTCTGCACTTAGTCATTTTTTCAGTGCGAACATCCAAAACTAAAATGTACTTCACACGATCATGCCAATGATTAGTGTTTCCATAAATGACAACCTATATGTTGTAATCATCAAGCCACTTTCCAACAATCTCCCCCTTTGGAATTGATGGTAACAGTTAGTGAAAAATGACTAAGTGTCCAATACCAAACTATTGTTTATACACTTATATTTTTCACAACTACTACTCCCCCTTTGACATCAATGGAAAAGGTACATAGAAAAAGTGTATTTATATTCAAGGAAAAAATTTGGGACTGCATATCAAAATTTACACCATGTGAAGTATGTCTTGGAAGGAGGTTTCCAAGACCTTTAGATCTATTTCCCATGTTGTCTTCAATATTTGACCAATCTAAATTAAGCCATAAGAATGAGATCTCAACATCCTTCAGTACAATGGGCATTGATCCATCAAATGATTTCTTCATTGTCTCCATGTCCTCAAGGTGCTTCTCCAAAATTGACAGTTTAGGGGTAATCATACTTCTCAACTCAGAAAAACTTCTCAACACTCTTGAATTCTCATATTGTAGCACACTGATCTTATCCAATAATTTGGATACTTCCTTATCTAACTCAGTAACAGATTTTGAGGAGGACCCACAATTCTTTGCTATGTTATCCAATGTCTTCTCATTAGTGTGAATTATGTCCACCACATTTTTTACATACTTAGAAGGATTTATACAATAGATATATATTTTCTTCACATGCACAATACAAGTTCTAATTCCAAAGATGGTGGTATCTAAAATCCCTAGATCCCATATAATTCACTAGCATACATTAAGAAATTTATTTGCCATGAATTATTTTTCAACTTTTGCATCTGTGACCTTCTCCAAAGATGAAAAATGATTGTGAAATTCATCCAAGACTTTGTTCAATTTATCAACTAAATCATTCCCTTGAAGATTAATAGGAATTGGAAGAATTTTGTTGAAGGTGTCAAGAGCTCTGTCCAAGAATTTTTCCTTCTTCTCTGTCTTCTTTTCTGACCTTTCCTTAGCCTTAGTGAATGCCATTATTGACAATTTCATTAGCTGATCTTCATCCAAGATATCTAAATATTCATCTCCTTTCAAAGCCTTCCCTAAATCACTTATCAAAAATGGATCAGCAAGTAATTCCTCCTTAACCTTAGGCTGATCAAAACTAGGAGCCAGTTTTATTTCCTTTTTAGCTTTTCCTTCTTCTTCTTGCTTTCCTTAAGCCATTATCTCTCTTATCTCTTCTTCAGTCAGTGTTCCAAGATCTATTATTTTAACATTATTTTCATATATCTCGGGAGAATTCTCTTGAAAAGGATCATTAACATCTTGTGATGTATCCAAAGATATAGGTATAGCTTCCATAAAGAAGTTTGGTTGTTGCACTGTACTGTAAAATTGATCAGTACCATCATCATCCTTGGACTGTCCTTCTTGTATTCTAATTGATTTGGATGACTCTTCAATCATTAACACCTTTTATTTGGTTCCCTTAGGAGGATCAAGTTTTATTTTTCCTTCTTCCCATTACAACTTATCAATGGCATTTTGGGTGTCTTCTTCTACTGCTTCATATTTCCTAGCCATTATCTTAATCAATATTATTTGTCCTCAACAAAGGTTTTACTTTCTTCAAGATTCTTTCAATTTATTTGTGAGAGATAACCGGATTCATATCTTCTATTATTTTTATATGGATTTTATTGTCTTCTTCTAAAGCTCTCTGCTTCCTCACTTCTAATCTATCAAATAAGTCTTTTGGAATACTACCTTCAAGTTCAATCAAATTCTTCTTAAAGGTTAACATATGATTTATCATGATATCTTCTATTTGAATTTTGTCCTTCTCATCTTACCTTTCATAATATTTTGACAATTGATTAAACTTTCCCTTCTCTACTATCCTCTTTGCTAACATCTTCAAGTCTGGTTTCCACAATTGTCTCTCAACAGGCTTCTCTTGAATGGGATCTTCTTTCTTCTCTTCTTTCCTTTTCTTGGTAGGGGATTCTTGCTTGGGTGGAGTGACCAAGGTTTTCCTTTTAGGGTTGGGCATAGTTTTCATCATCTTGGGTCTAGAGGACCTTTTTGTCCTTGCATATACTTCTTCTCCCTTTTCTTCAGTTTGACTACTGCAGTCCTCTGTGATGTTCTCCTAGGAGGGGTATGAGATTTAACTTGTGTTGTGACCAATGCTAGAGGTGAATTAGAGATGATCAAATGTTATATATACTATAGGGGTGCAGGCTCCAAGCTCACCTGTTCAGTAGACCTTTCTGAGACCTTTTTCCTTAAATTTTTCATAAGTCCTTTAGGTACCCCTTCTCTTTGAGAAATTTTGTCAACAAAATTTTCTACTTTCCTTTTCCTTTCACCTTTTGTCAATTCTTCTCTAACTTTTAGAGACTTTGTTGGCATTAAGTAGAATTTCCACTAGTGACAACACTTATTTGCATTCTGAGTGCAAATCGAGCAGAATAGTGCAAACTGAGCAGAACAGTGCAAACTGAGCAGAATAGTGCAAACCGAGCAGAACAGTGCAAACTGAGTAAGACAGTGCAAACCGAGCAAGATAGTGCAAACCGAACAAGATAGTGCAAACCGAGCAGGACAATGTAAATCGAGTAACATTATGTCTACCGAGTCACTAGTATTTACCGAGTTCAAAACCTACCGAGTGGTTAGTATGAACCATGCCTCCACTTCTACCGAGTGCATGACGATGCCGAGTAATGCAGTGGACGCCGAGTATCAGAAAGTCACCGAGTTAGTTTGTAGGAACCATGTAACCATACTTGGGCCGACTTAGTGGCACTTATGTTTATTTGTCAAGCTGACTTTGTAATTGTAATTAATTGTTTAGACTTGTATATAAACAATGTTGTAAAAATGTCAAGATGTAATAAAATGAGTATGAATGTGAAAAAGAAAGAAAGGCAGAGATAAGCGAATTACAAAGGGCTACAGCAGTATAGGGAATAACAAAGACAAATTCATCACAGAAGGTGATCAGTACATCAGCGAATCTCAATCAGCAATCCAGTTGCAAAGCAAGAGATCTACTGTTTCATCCTAATAGGTGAATCAGTACTAAAATCCTTTAACCAGGTAGACTTAACAGTCTTTTGTAAAATCTCTTTACCGAGTGCATACTTCATTGTATGTTTGTAAATCCTTTAACAGGGTGGATTTAGCAATCCTTATTGCTCCTAGCAGGGCAGATCATCAGAAGTGATCAAATTGTAAGCCTTAACCGGCCAACTTTATTCTGCAATACTAAAGCTTTGTGGGTTTCATCCCCACCCCAGTTTTACTTTCTTTTTGGAAGGTTTCTGGGTAACCAAATCTATGTGTCATTGTTGTGAATGCTTTTAAGTTTCATGCTTTCTATATGCATAAAGAAAAAGTGAACTATATGTTAATACATCTGTAATTGTAAGAAAATTTGGAGTTACTGATTCACCCCTCCCCTCTCAGTAACTCGGTTAATTCTTGAATATTTCCAACAATTGG
Source organism: Chamaecyparis obtusa (assembly GCA_027943335.1). NCBI lineage: Eukaryota > Viridiplantae > Streptophyta > Pinopsida > Cupressales > Cupressaceae > Chamaecyparis > Chamaecyparis obtusa. Next base: position 1,541,617 of record BSBK01007476.1, on the reverse strand, counting down.
TATCAGAGCAGAGTTGGTTCTCAAGATAAAGCTTAACTAGCTTGAGCAAAGATCCAGGACAATGGAGGTATTCAAACTGAACAAGGTGATTGAAAATGAAAAGCTAGATCTGGAAATGGCCATAGCTAAACTTAAAGAAGCAAAAGAACATCTTTCCCAATCCCTAAGAAGAAGGAAGGAACTTGCAAATCAGATGAATGATCAGAATTACATTGAAGAAAAGATTGAAGATCTTTTTCCCTCAAATAGCTCAGATGAAGCAAACAATGTTGTTAAAGAACTCCTAGAAAAGAATGGGTCTCTGCAGGAAGAAGTGAGAAAATTAAAAAGAGAACAAGAGCTACACTCAACAAGATTTTGTGAGATCTTAGAACAAAGAAACAAGTTGAAAGATGAATTAGATGGAAGGAACAATGAAGTCCAAAATAAAACCCTTTAGCTAGAAAACCTAATTGATCAGATCTCCCATACAAATGAGGAAATTCTGAATCTAAGATCAGAAATAGAAAACACAAGAGAAGAACTAAGATCTGAAAAGGAAATCAATCTAAGATTGGTGGATGACCTAAACGCTGAAAAACAAATCAATGAAGGAATGCTGAAAAGCCAAGAAGACTTGAATCAGTTGTATGAGCGAAATCTTCATAGGCAGAAAGGAAAAGCAGGACTTGGATACAAAGGAGAAGGTGAATCTTCTAAGCAAGGTACTCAAAGAAATCAGAAACCTACTTGTAATCATTGTGGTAAAATAGGACATACTTCAAATAAATGTTGGAGCAATGAAAAAGAAGAATTCAATGGAAAATGCTACAACTGCAATCAACATGGTCACAAAGAAAATGAATGCAGGGAAAAACCAAGATTCAGAGGTAATTGTCACAAATGCAACAAACAAGGTCACAAAGCATCCGAGTGCAGATCCAAAACATTCAATCCAGTAGAACAAATTATGAAAGCAATATTTGGATGGGACTACAACACTTGGTGTAGATGTCATTACTGTGGAGAATATGGACACATTGGCATGAACTGCATAAAACATCATCTAAGGAAAAGAGATACTACCGTAAGATGCTTCAAATGCACTAAACTTGGTCACATAGCCAGAAACTGCATGAATGCTAGTGAAGTTGAAGATGGAAAGAAAAATGAAGCAACTAAGGTCAGGAAACAGGTGAGACAAAAGTGGATTCCTAAATCTACCGAGCAAACCAGTCCAAGTAATGGAATGGGTGGCTCTACCGACTCAAACTAAATTTCCAAGAAAGCACTGGAACTGTATTCTCATAGACAAACTTCAAGCAGTTCCAGAACTGAATTAAAAGAAAGATCTAAATCAGCATACAAGATGTAGTAATATCACAGGAAGGTCAGTATCAGTCTTTACCGAGCAAGGTCGGTATTAGTTTTCACCGAGCAAGGTCGGTACTAGTCTTTACCAAGCGAGGTCGGAGCAATATGAATTCTCGAGTTCACTGAGTTGCGAAGTCTTTACCAAGCAATTAATTCTTAGTGGGTGACAGTCTGTCAGAATTCATACCCTAATTTGTACTGAGCATTAATGACAGAGTTGTAAACAAAAGGCAAGAAATCAAACTCATTCCTCACCGCGAACTTTAGCACTTTGAGAGCAGAAAATTTCAAGAGCAATCCAGTGATTCAAATACTTTTTGCGAAAAGAATTTTCTATGATCTACCATGGCATCATCCAGCACTTCAGTGAAGAAAGGATCAGAAATGTTAGTCCAAGGGGAATGGAGAGCACCAGATTTCAAGATCGTGCCTGCAATTGCAGCAGCCCTAGACCCAAACGGAGCTCAATCTCAGATTCCTCCTAAGGTACTACTTATTAACGATATTCGTAATCATTTCAACTGTGCAATTCAAGAAATGGGAAACCTAGAGCTAGATATTGTGCGTGAGGAACTGTGTGTGGATGGTATTCTAAAACCCGAGCACAAACATCTGGAAGATAAGGGATTAGTTCACATTGCACATTTACCTCAAAACTTTCGGGAGAAATGGGTTAGATACATTCTCAGCCGTATACATGATGGCAAGATTTGGCTTGAGAAACCCATAGAGATCACCAAGAAGATGATTCATCAAATCATCGGTCTTCCCATGTTGAACAAAGCAAAAACTACCAAAACCCTAGGTCGGTCAGAACTGGAGAAGAAAACCCTAGCCGAGTGGGACGGTAGAGGCATGAAAGTTAGCAGCATTACCGATGCTGAACTGAAGTTTGGTACACACATAATTGCCCATAAAATATATAGTTCAAGTCGACAGAATAGTGTCTCCTGTGAAGCTATTGACCTAGCATACAAAGTGGTCAAGAATAACTTATCATTTGACCTTGCAGATTTATTGTTAAAACAGTTTAACAAGAACATGGAAAGCATTCAAACTTCCAAAAACAATCCATGTAAGTTTGGATCTCTACTGGTCTGTTTATTCTTCTATGTTCAGAAATTCTTCCCTTCCAAAGGAAAAGTTGTATGGAGAAAAGACATGCCAGTCCTTTATGAGATAAATGAATACATCTCAGAAATGGGTGAAAATTTTGAAAGCATCATGGATAGTTATTTTGAGTCTTTCAAAGAGAAAATGAATGACAGATTCTGGATTCCACAGAAGTTGGTGGAAGATTATAAGGATGACATTTGTTTCATGGTAGACTGTGACAATGTATATATTCAAGCAGCTAAACCAAGGATTGTATATGTAAAACCTCTTCCTTATGAGGTAAATATTGATGAAACCAAGAATATCATTGAAGCCCTTCTTAATCAGCTTGTTAATCCCAAAGCTCCATATTTTGGAACATATGATGAAGCAAAGGTGAGAATTGAATTAAGCATAAAGCTTCCATAGGCGGTAAACAAAGGAAAGAAGAGGATAGCCAAAATGCAAATGCTAACCGAGGACAAAGGAGAAAATGATGAAGAAGAAGAGGAAAAGGATGAGAAAATAGAGGAACCAGAACCTGCAAAGAAGAAAGGAAAGGTATTCATCACTAAGGCACCTAAGCCTCCCACTGCTGTATTTACAAGGAGAAGTGCAAGAGGTAAGGCAGACAAGGCAGACAAAGATATAGTATTCAAAAGGCCTCCTCTAAACTTTCAAGAGAAAATCAAACTTTTTAGAGAAGGATCAAGATCTGGAGTAAGTAACATAAAATCTTTTAAATATGAAATCAGATTAGAAACAGAACAGAAGGAAATAGAAGATGTTGTTATTGAAAAGATGGGACAGTGGAAATAATCTCCTGATGAATTAGCCCCACAGGTTCCAGCAGTCTTATTAGATCCAATAAAAATGAGATGGAGCAATGCAAAGCAAACTGTAATAGACATATTTGATCAAACCCTGAGACAGTTAATGTCGAGCTTGAAAAATGATGAAATAAAGAAGGCATTAAAGGAAAATGAAAATAAGATGACACTAAAGTTCAATACTTGTTTGATCCTGATCAACAATATTGAATCGGTTGTGAAGGCTGCAAATGCCACATGGAAGAACATATACCATCTTCACCAACTGAGTATTGAAACAGTAATAATAAAAGATATTGAAGATGACAGTGATGAACAAGAAGAAGCCACAGAGGTAGATGATACTGTAAGGATAGCAGTAGAAGTCATTGCATCACTTCCTACCTCTCCAGTAAAAGTTTCTACATCTAGCCCGGAGACACCTTCAAGCATGGTTGTGACAACTTCAACTTTTGTCCAATCACCTATAGCAACAACAGAAGCAACCACCATTTCTTCTACCGAGTTGTAGTCTCCCACTTCATCAAGTTTTCCAACAGTAAGTATTCTAGTTTTTGATTCTACAAGTGTAAATATTTTAAGTTCTCCAGTAGACAGTGTGCCAGTCTCTATAGCCAGTCCTACTATATCTACTATCACTACTACTAAGGCATTAAGTACAGATAAGCCTAAGGCTCAACCGAGTATAAAATTTTTGGGTAAGAATATAGTAGAGGATATAGACCTAGATGAAGAAATAGAGATTCCAAAATTAGATTTTGCAAATCTATCAGTGGACCAAATGCAAAATATAGGTGAAATCCTCCAAAGGAAAGCAAAGCAAAAGAAGCTTAAAGAGGAGAGAGACAAGGAATATCAAATCATTAAGGATGCTAAAGACATTTTGTCTGATGCATTAGGTATTAAAGTAGACTCCTCTCAACATGTTTTGCTACAATTAGCAGAAGCAGTAAATAAATACAATGAGGATTCATCTGGGACAGAAAAGTTAGTTGAAAGAGCCGAGAAGAGATTCAACAATAAAGTGCTTGAGCACATTGCTCAGCACATAGCTATTAATCAAGTGGAATTGTCTTCAGATTTGTCAAACATTGAATCTACCTATTCGAATGTCACCTCTCTTTTGGCCAGACTGTGCAATATTGTCGAGTTCTCAAAGGATGTCAAGGATAAAATGAATAAAATGGATGAGGATATGAAGATTAGCATACAGAAGCTGCAACTTGAACCAAGTTCAAGCTCTGCTCATCACATGAAAATCTCATACCTATCAAATATGCAGTCAGATCTACTGAAAGAAGACACAAGGATCCGGTCCACACTGCTAGACATCCAGAACATGATCCTTCCCATCATGAATACAATGTATAAGCACATTGAAAATTCCAAAACATTGATTCATGACAATCAGTTCTCTATAGCAGATCACATGATTGAACTCTCTGCAGAAGTCCAAATTGCAATCCAAACATGCAAGATTCTGCAAGAAAATTGGGACAGAACCCTGGCACTAATAATGAAGGTACATTCTGATTTTCTATCAAATTTTGGATTCTCTCTATAAATCACTTGTATATACACCTTTGGCATTATCATCAAAAAGGGGGAGATATGTATAGAAGAAAAAGTTAGCACATTGAAAGGGGGAGATAATGTATAAAGCCCTATAACAAAGACAAATTTTGAAAAAAAAAAATCAAAAATAAATCTCAGCATGATTCATGTATATAAGTTTTGGGCAATAAGTGTTTTTGTCACTAATGCCAAAGGGGGAGATTGTTGGCATTAAGAAGAATTGCCACTAGTGACAACACTTATTTGCATTCTGAGTGCAAACTGAGCAGAACAGTGCAAACCGAGCAGAACAGTGCAAACCGAGCAGAACAGTGCAAATCGAGCAGAACAGTGCAAACCGAGCAGAACAGTGCAAACCGAGTAGAACAGTGCAAACCAAGCAGAACAGTGCAAACTGAGCAGAACAGTGCAAACCGAGTAGAACAGTGCAAACTGAGCAGAACAGTGCAAACCGAGCAAGGCAGTGCAAACCGAGCAAGACAGTGCAAACCGAACAAGATAGTGCAAACCGAGCAGGATAGTGTAAACCGAGTAACATTATGTCTACCGAGTCACCAGTATTTACCGAGTTCAAAACCTACCGAGTGGTTAGTATGAACCGTGCCTCCACTTCTACCAAGTGCATGACGATGCCGAGTAATGTAGTGGACACCGAGTATCAGAAAGTCACTGAGTTAGTTTGCAGGAACCGTGTAACCATACTTGGGCCGACTTAGTGGCACTTATGTTTATTTGTCAAGCCGACTTTGTAATTGTAATTAATTGTTTAGACTTGTATATAAATAATGTTGTAAAAATGTCAAGATGTAATAAAATGAGTATGAATGTGAAAAAGAAAGAAAGGCAGAGATAAGTGAATTACAAAGGGCTACAACAGTATAGGGAATAGCAAAGACAAATTCATCACAGAAGGTGATCAGTACATCAGCGAATCTCAATCAGCAATCCAGTTGCAAAGCAAGAGATCTACTGTTTCATCCTAACAGGTGAATCAGTACTAAAATCCTTTAACCAGGTAGACTTAACAGTCTTTTGTAAAATCTCTTTACCGAGTGCATACTTCATTGTATGTTTGTAAATCCTTTAACAGGGTGGATTTAGCAATCCTTATTGCTCCTAGCAGGGCAGATCATCAGAAGTGATCAAATTGTAAGCCTTAACCGGCCAACTTTATTCTGCAGTACTAAAGCTTTGTGGGTTTCATCCCCACCCCAGTTTTACTTTCTTTTTGGAAGGTTTCTGGGTAACCAAATCTATGTGTCATTATTGTGAATGCTTTTAAGTTTCATGCTTTCTATATGCATAAAGAAAAAGTGAACTATATGTTAATACATCTGTAATTGTAAGAAAATTTGGAGTTACTGATTCACCCCTCCCCTCTCAGTAACTCGGTTAATTCCTGAATATTTCCAATAGACTTCTCCTCAAAAGATCCCAATCTTTCCTCAGTAGGGTCTATTTTAGATGTAAGGATATGGTCAATTTCCAGAGTCAGAATTTGAGAGATCACCTCATATCCCATTGGGGGACACCATTGCACTCTGGGTTCAACTACCTCAACACATGTGCAATCGGTTTCTACCATAAAAATATAGTTTTCTTGTTTTTCTCCACTAATTCTTTATGTATCATCTCGCTTATATAAAAAATCTAAGGTACATCCATGTAAAATAGCTAAAACTGAAACAAAAGCTCACATATACATCTAAAATACCTTCTTCACTAGATTAGGGTTGCGAATCATGCAAATACAAAAATTACTCCAACTGCTCAAAGATCTCTTCATTTTTCTTCAATCTTGCTAAAAAAATAACTAAGTATGCCCTTAAATAGCTTTGCAAGGCATTTCTGACAGTATATCCAAAAAGATATTTAAATCTAGTCACCTATACAAAAACTAGTGCTCAATCTAGAATGTATTATAGGCCTTGCGACCTTAAACATAATATTGATTTATACCCATGCAACTATGCACAACTTCACAGACTCTCATTCAGCATACCAAGGGCTAGATGATTTATCGATGAACTCTTTCAATGCTCCCCTAAGGCCATGCTTGGCTATTTAGGAAAAAATAAATCATTAGTATCAGGCGAAGATCTAGTAGCATCTATTGAGGAATTACAATTTACAATTCTTTGTAATGTGTCTAAGATTATTGCACTTGTGACAAATTAACTTATTGGATGTAGTAGGTTGTCTAACATAATCTTGTTTCTTCCATTTTTCATCTAGTTTTCAACATTCATTTCTTCTATGTCCATATGCCCAACAATTAAAGTAATAACCAAAAAAAATTTTGGAAACATTTTACCTTTACAATCTTTCTTCATGTGACCAAACTTGTTGTATCTAAAGCATCTCCATTTGAAAGGTTTGATCTATTCCCTAGTTTTCTCCTTTTGATTAGGTGTCTCATATGTCCTACCTTCAAAACTATTTTCATGAGATTTGGAACATTCAACTTCATTGAAGCCAACTCTTGTCTTGTCACCTTTGGTTTTTTGTTTATCTAGTTGTTCATCAATTTTGTTATTGCTCGCATGAAGTTTTTCAATATGCTTCTTTGTTTCCATAAGCTTTTCTTTAATGATGATATTGTACTTCTCTAGTTCTTCATAATTGGTTTTGACATCATTGATTTCTAGCTACATTCTTTCCAACTATACATTTGCACTTTCCAAGGCTTCTTTAAGTTTGTTCTTTTCTTCTTTCTCTTGTTGAGTTTCTTTAGTCATTTGCATAGTGATGATCTCATATTCACGCTTTATTGCATCCTTTTACTATTCAAGATTTTTTATCAGATAAGATGAATCATTCTCGAATTTCCTCATAGGTTCTTGCCTTTTGTTTCTTGAAAATTCAATTTTCTCTTTGAGCTTCTTGATATATTTTTCAGCTTTCTTTTTCTTATATTTTAATTCAACATTTTTAGCATTAGCCTTATCCAAGTCTTCTAGTGTTGCCTTAAAGTTTTCTTCCAAACTTCTTGAATCCATTTGGATCTCCCTTAAGCTATTAGGCTTTATCTTCAAGGGCCTTGCACTTTGATACCAATTATTGGGATCAAGCAATATTGGGAGAGGGGGGTTGAATAAATATTGTAGTACTTTTATTCCTTTTAATCCAATTCAAACTTAACCATGCAATAATTGAAATAAGAATAACACACATAAAGCAAACACCTCATAACACCATGATTTGTTCTTGACAAAACCCTGGCTAAGGGAAAACCCCCGTGGGGATGATACCCACAAATGATGCATTAAAAGTATTATGTCCTTGTTAGGAAACCTTTCTCTGTTAGGAGTAGAATATCACATTAGTACAAGTCCTTGTTAGATGACAGATCCTGTTAGGGGTCTATAACCCTATTAGGGGTGAATACAAAATGGAGCTTACTGCTCTTATAATGGACTTACTGTCTAGTATTACCAAAGTATCTTGTAGAAATAAAATGAACTAAAAAAACATCTATTATGCCAAAGTAGTTCCAGTAATAGCTTGCAACATCCTCTACATTATCTTTACATCCCAATGCATCCCACACACTTTCATAACTTCACATCTCAAAAAATGTATACTTGATCTCATAATATTTCCATTTGGCTCACAAATATATCACAAAATGTGTCTAACACTTAATTACATAGTCAGAGATCATACATCCATAAAGATAGGGTAGGACCCAACCAACATCCAAGGTAACACCTCTAGATTCCATATGTTACTCCCTTAATCATCACGACCACTCATCTGCCCTGTTTCACTATTGTACTATCTTTGTGTACCCAGATCATGCTCCATTCAACTCCAAAATATATGCAACCTTAACTGAAGGTCTACTACATCCCATAATACATTCCTCTAAGCTTGAATGAGTTAATTCCTCATATATTGTGCTCACAAGGTAAAACTGTACGAGTGCATCCTATCAACTACTTTCTGGACTTAGTCATTTTTCTAGTGCAAATATCCAAAATTAAATTGTACTCCACATGATCATGATAATGAGTAGTGTTGCCATAAATGACAACCTCTATGTTGTAATCATTAGACCACTTGCCAATAGAATTATCTTCTAGATTTTCACAAATGTTATCCCTAGCTCTTAATGAATAAACAAAGTGACTTGTCATTAGAGCATGGTCCTAGTTTGGAAATTATGATGGATTCATCTATCATGCTCAATGTTGGACCTCTTGTGTGTTTCCAACCTTCCCTAACAATATCAACCAAGATGGGAGGTCAAGTGATATGCTTGACTAAATCCTCTTGTATGGTGGATCTTTTGTGTGTTTGATTGTTTGTGTTGTACTTCCCTTTTGATGTGTTTCTTGTTATATGTTTAGATTTATTTAGATGACTCTTGTTGATCTACTAGCATAAGGTGATAAAAGAATCTATTGGCATAAGGTGATAAAAGAATTGATCTTTCATGAAATTCTTATATTTGTATCTCATTTATTCTATAGGAGGTATACATGTTATGTTGTTTGTGTGCTTTTGTCATAAATGTATCTGTGTATTGGTGATTGGGGATGATGTGAAATGGTATCCACCATCTGTTTCTTTGGTCTCCATAATGTCAATCCAAAAAGACTTTTGTTTGTATCACTTATGTGATCATCCTCCATTGTGCTTGTAGTTTTGCTACCTTTGGGGGATGATATCAATTCATTTTGTCATGATTCTTGATATACATGAATTATCATATGATCATAATGACCTGAAAGTTAGTAGATCGCTTTTTGCTCTTTTTTGTGATATGGTTCATTTCCCTTGTTTTTTCCTTTCTTGAGGGCATCTTGTTGTAGAAATATCTTTTGCATGCATGTATGATTTGTTAAAGCCATTGCTCTTGTTAAGGCATTTGAAATTGCTTTAATGTGAGGGCATACACTTCACTCCTTGTTTCACATTTTGCAAACACATATACAACAATTCAACTCATTTATTTGATCTCTTGGAAGATTTTTTAAGGAGACAATGCTTTTCTTGGATTCATCCTTACATTACATTATTTGTCCTTGTGCATTCATAGATTCCTTTGGATAAAATGATTTCCTTAGGCCTAATCCTCTTATGACAAATTTATGTGTGGATAATGCTTTGCTTGGTTATCCTTTTTGATGGGTTAAATAACATAACACAACTTGCTAGACTATTAATTCCATCTTTGCATTGATATTCCTCTCTCTTTGCATGGCCCATAGTAAGTCAAACCTTAGTAGGCTAGTGGTCATGTCTCTTATCTCTCTTTCAAGTTTCGCTTCTTTGTATATCGATTTTGGATTCGATAAGGATCCAAGTCACTTGGGGGCTTGGTGTCCCCTTTTCTCCTTGACCTTGATAATTTTTTTTCCAATGCTTTGATATGCTTTATCATGAGCATGAGGTAATCTCATACTCCCACTATAGTGGGGGCTAAATGTACCATCCTAAATTATTCAATTAGGCTCCATTTTAGTGTTCTTGGGTTTTCATGTTTGTTATGATTGATCCAAGTCAAAATATGCTTTTTATTTTGGCATCTTCTCTACAATCCTAACCCTCAAACCAAATTTTGGGATATTTTGGGGGGAATAGGTCAACTAGGTAAACCTATTCCCAAGAATAGGTTGAGCCAGTTAGCCTATTCCCCAAGGTTTGCCCCAAAATTTAAATCGAGGGCCTATCTCAACATTTAAGAAAGAAAGCTAAAATCTCATCAACTTCCTTCAAGTTTTGTGCTTTGAAAGGCTTGTGAGAGGTATATAAGAAACTTGCCTCTCCTAATTTGGAGATCATGTAATTGGAATTCAAGAGCTCTCCTACAAATTCACATCTCAAGCATTTTCAAATAGATTTCAATCATCCAAGGAATCATTTGAAGGAAATCTTCTCCATTGTAGTAAAATTCTCTCCCTCATGAAGGCCAAGTAGAGGAGACCTCATTGAGCAATAAGATCCTCTTTTCATCTACATCAATTCATTCCCTATAAAGGAAAGAGTCAATCAAGCATAACAATATTAGAGATTTGAGGAGTATTTACATATCTATGCATTTGTGAAGGGTGTCCTTGATTCTTATCTACATTTCAAGATCCAATAACTACTACAACTAGATTCAATCAAATTACAAGCATCTTTATAAATATTTGATATCGAGTCCATTTATGAAGGTATAAGAATTTACACTTCAAATATAGCCCCTACTTTATATTAGCACACTTCCCTTGCATGCATGTTTCATTTGAATTTTAAGATTGATTCCTCAATTGGGGTTTGACTGAGGTAAACTCCTTTCTACACAATATTTCCTCTATTTTCTGTGTGTAGGAATAGGTGACACCCACACTGAGATTAGATCTAGGAAGTTTAGGACCTTGTTAGTAGTCTATGAATGAAAATAGTTAGAATTAAAAGGAACAGGTTGAATCAGTTGATCTAGTATCAAGAATAGGTTGACCAAGTTTCTATAGTCCCTCCAAATCCTCTTCAAATTTAATTTGTCGGTTAGTTGCAGTTTCTAGTTACATAATTAATTTGACTACTTTATGCAGTCTATGCAGTCTGAAACTCACTATTCCTTCCCTTCTAGCCTTCAATATTGCATTGTCCAATTATATTTACCTAATCAACCCTCAATTATAGTGAAGGATCTTTGCACCCACTCAACACTTAAGTCCCCTTGAGCCTAGTGGGTCATCTTCCTTCCAAAGTAACCAAGGTTAGTTAGATGTCATATCAGGTAACCCTACTAGAACTCCTTAGTATCACATTCTAACCAAATCTTTTATAGTATAGGTTTCTTGAGAAAAATCTAGGAACTATGTAGACAATGGGTTTAATAGAGACCTTAAACATTCAAATAATGCTTTAACTATCACTTTTAATTTTTTTTTTTTTTCTCTACTCTCTCCATCATTGTGATAGCTAAAAATTGAAAGTTATATAGATTTGCATTAGTACCATGATGCCCCATACCAATTTTGATTATATTAAAATCAATTTTTGTGGCTTAGTTGGGCTCTTTATGAGTACACAGATGTGCTATCTGTTGGTAGTGCACTAGCATCCCTCATGAGATTAGTGACATGGCTTAACTACCTCATGTGGATTTTATAAGTCCAGTGGTTGTATCGGGCATTGATAGGTTGATATTTTGGTGCAACAACAACCACTACTTGTAACAAGTGGTATCAAAGCTTAGTCACAGGTTCAAATCCCCTCTATGAGTGATGTGGGCCTACAATGAGTGACACTAGGGGGATTGTTGGAAGTACACCACCGTCCCTTGCCAGATTCGTGACATGGCTTAATAGCCTCCTATTGATTCTATAAGTCTAGTGGTTGTATTAGGCATTGATAGGTTGATCTTTTGATGCAACGACAACCACTACTTGTAACACTATCTTCATTAATAGATGAATAAAATCATCACTTCTAAAAAGCAGGTAGTGGTTTTAAACTTCTTGGTAATGGGTGTTAGTGGTGATTGAAACAACTAGGGTATGGTATCTTTAGTTGTCTAACTACTTCTATCTTTCTCTTATTAGATAACCATGTTTCCAACCATGAAATAGAAGACAAAGTTTGAAAAGAACTTTGTAGTATATCAAGAGTAATAAATAAAGTCCTCTTCATTGGACGAGTTTTATCAATATAGAAAAATAGAATAGGGTTTCATACTTACCAACTATTATTGTCCATCTTGAGAAAACTTATTGTATTTTCCATCATTCCCCTATTTCTCACCTGATTTCCTTGTTCCTAGATCAAGCAAAAATTCATTTGCATATGTCTTCTTTGGATCATTTTTAGGAATTTCTCCATCATTGCCCCTCTTGGATTGCTTGAAGATAGTGTGTACCGAGTAGTAACTGTAGGAGACAGGTTTCATTGTACTAAAACACTCTATTGTGAAGGTTTAGTTCTTCTTGAGGATGTGCACTTCTAAGCATTCCCTTTCTTTCTTGCAACCCACATTTGGGTTCTCTTAATTACCATGACCATTCTTCTATTCGAATTATCTTCTTCTAGTAGACTCTAGTCAATCAAATCCAATGGTTGTGCTTGTGCATCTCTAGTGCATGCAAGATCCTTTATATCAGACTCATCATCTATGATGCCAATTACATCAATCACGAGGTGGTAATCAACTATTTTCTTAAGGTCATTCTTGACCAACTCCTCTTTCTAACTTTGAGATCATCCTAACATCTTCCCAGAAGTCTTTTTAATTGTGGCACACAATGGTAAGAAGGTCCCCAAAATAGATTGTGCTTCACAAAGTCTTTTGGGTCAAAATGCATCCTCGAAATGTTAGAAGTATCCATTTTGTACTTGTCTATTTCTTTAATCATATTAAAAGCATTTGAGTTTGATTGATAACTGTATATTCCCAAATGAATTGAGAATTGGATGCATGCCTTTTTCTTCTCACTACATGTTTTATTTACTTCACATATCTATTTACATAATTCAATCATGATAATCTTTTCATTTGCATACCTAGGCAATTTCCAAGGAAATTTATTAAGGAAATTCATTAAAACCTCCAATTCTAATATATGTAAAAGTTAAAAACTGCAAGAAGAAGATGCCATAAGTTTATATCATAGCAGAGATCTCAAGAGAAATTCTTCATTATAGACGACCCTACATTTCCCTTACCAACTGCATCGTAAATGTGTTGTTGATTCTCCAAAAAATTGAGTAATTGTTTTGCAAGTGTAAGCTAGGATAAAGTCATAGATGTGAACATTTTCTTCAAAATCTTCAATATAATTCAACCTGGGCCAATATAAACCAAATAGAAGCCTCTTTTCCACTCATCGATGTCACTCACGTCTCTTCAAAGGATTGTAAAAGAGGCCTCTATTTGATTTGTTTGGCTCCATTTCATGTTTTCCAACTATCTTTTAATTAACAAGTTCATCTCCTTGTTCTTCACTTAGGAAATCCTTTTTATAAAATCTCGGTAAGTTTAAGCATCCTTTGAATTGACCATCGAGCACAAACTATCTTATAGGAAGTTCCTAACCTTTCACCGAGCTCTAAGAGTACTTTTGGAGTTTATCATACCTTGGTACCATTCGATGGAGGCTTTTTGAAATCTTTTGTTACTCCTGAAAGCACTTTATAGAAAGTTCCATTTGTCTTTTCCCTTATTAATGGGCTAGATTTTCTTTGGACCAATCTTCTCATTTATATGATGCGCTTTAACTTTGATCCTAGAAGCAATGTCGAGATCCAACAACTATTTTTTAGCACCATCTTGGATGCGTAGGCATTAGGTGATTGAGAATCATGCAAACAAAAGTTCGACAATTCTTGTGCCAAATGTAATGTCGAGAAATGAAATACGATGAAGAATAACAATAGCCAAGACTTGATAGACACAAAAGCCTTATTTGTTCCAAAAAAGCTGTCAGATCCTACAACATGTTCCCCAACTTGACTTTAAGTCAGAAAACTTAACAAAAAGACTTTAAATACTTAGAAAATAACCTAAAATAATAAGTTTTAAATTAGATGTCTAAAACTTAGACAACACATTCATACTTGTGACATATATAAAAAAGTAACAAAGTCCAAGCCTTGAAATATATAAAACCTAACCCTTGAAATATATAAAATCTACGGAATATTCGTTGCACTCCCAAAAACACACAACGGCCATGCGTTTTTCCAAGGCTATGGGGGGATGTGAAATGCTTATATAATATCCCTCCTAAATATCTTGTCGAAGCATATTATGGAAAAACAAAACATATTTCCTAGGGGGAAGTCACGTTTGATATAATCGTAGCCAGATTGCTATCGAAAGTACTGGTAACAAGAGCTTGCATTTCATCCAACCAAAATGCACATTTTTATCTCCTCATCTAAAATCCAACGTCTGTTTGAATTGAATTCAGGTGGTCTTGGGGTATAGTGGGCGATGGGCAGCATGGCCTGTGCAGCATTCTCCTTTGTGTCCAGCTCTTCCCACTCTTCTCTTTTGTGCAGATGCTCCAACAGAATAACATGTATGCATAGCTCTGCTCTTTCCTTCTTGGCAGTTCCTGCGGTCCAATCATTCTTTTAATAATTTAGAATGGCAATGCTTACAATCAAATGAACTGGGTTCAGAACATCAAATGTCTGATCTCCTTAAAAACTGAAGTTTGCAGTTAAGCATGGTTGAAATTAAACAACTGTTTGTTCTTTTGAAGTTTAAATGTTTCAAATAACAAAGAAGGTTTTGATTGTTTAAACTCTTCGAACAAGTTTCTTGTTAAATTCTTAATAGCAAATAGCATGCTAACTGAATTTAAGCTCTGGTAAATACTAAAATGTGCAAAATACTGACAATAAAATGCCAACGTATAGCATTTTTATGGGATCAAGTAGTTTTTGGGCTCAAAGAGGGAAATTGTACCGTTAATATGAAGCTCAACTTTTTGTTGGGTTGTTGCAGTGATATAGATTATTCCCCCAAACAGGTTTTGTAGAGTTCACACTGCACTCAAATGCCATTTCAGAAGAGATTAGATCCTTGAGCATTTCAGTTAGGCTTTTCCATGGTCCGGTCGAAATGCTTCTTGCAGTTAAAATGTGAATTTCTGTAATGTTGTCACTAAAAATTGCACCCTAGCTAAGCCTAGACTTAGCTATCTTGTGAAACATAGGAACACTCTTAGGTGTGTGGGCAGCCTAACAGTTGGAGTGAACCTTCAGATTAAGAGCTGGTTCTTTCTAAAACTTCTAGAAAACTACTAAACTTGCCGAGGATAAGGATAGAAGGATAATTTCAAATTGAAAACTACTGCTACTAGAAGGTGATGCACTAAGATTTGAATCTGAAATTGGTAACTTGACTCACAATTTGATTGACAAAAGCTTTGACTTTCACAATTCAATCTAAAATATGTAATATATAAGGTACTGTTTACAATGATTTGTATGAAGGAAACTATGTTTCACAACTCCAAAATATTGATATGAGAGTCATAGACAACATATAACCTGCACTAAGCATACATTTTCTTTCTACACATTGCGTGAAATGAATAAAGAAGGATTGAAGGCAAATCACAATAACTTGCTCGAATTCACTCATACACGACAATGAACAAAGTGATTGAGAAGGACAACTTGCCTCTTTTCATTAAAATCAGAAAGGGAACTGATTACAATGCTGAAAAAATGAGTCACAAACTCCTGAAAATGAGTTACAAGGCACTCTTCTTTGTTGTATGCTCAAGAAGTAAGCAAGAGCTAGAGAGAAAAGAAATACAGAAGTTGTCTTAAATTGAAAAGAGTTTCTGATTTGAACCTCTAGTCAACTCAGTCTGATGTTTTAGTCAACTTCCTTGACTTAAGGTGATTGGATGAGTGAATTGAGAGTGGGGATGAGCTGGCTCCTAGCTGACTGCGATTACTCCTTCAAATCAGGGGCTTAACTGATGTCTTCTCCTTGAAATCAGGAATTGGGTGTTATGAATGTACTCTCTTTTTTTAAATTTCAAAATCTCACTTGTTGTATGTAAAAGTAGAAATAGGCCTAAGGTCCCTAGTTTGCATGCATAAGCTAGTGAACTCTATTTCTACCACATCAAAGTTTGAAATTCAAAAGCTTCCTTCCTAGTTTGATGGAGCTTTCACTGCTGCTATTTCCCCTTGAAAAGGAGCACTAAACTTTTGAAAAAAATGGTATGAATCCCCTTGAAAAGTAACTACATTCTTTGAAGGAAAGTACTACAAATTGGTGTCTAGACCCTTTGAATACTACTGCTTTGGCACCTCATGTTACTGCTGTCCTTTGACAGTGACTTGATCAATGTTTTTTCCATTACATTCATTGTCTTCATTCCATCTCTCCAATTTGAATCTTGTGGATCATTGATTCTTAGCATTTCAATCTTCATTGTTCCAAGGCATTTGTTCTACTGTTCCCTTTAACAACTCATGAATGCTCATTGATGAATCATGGCTGTTCTAACTGATATTCTTGTGATACATCGTCAGCTGTTCTCATTTCTTTACGATTCTTCTTATTTATTCATTGGCTAACTTTTTTGACATTCCTTGGACTGCTCTTCATGACCTTATCATTTACTTACTGTTCTGATCTTTATTGTGACTGCTCTAACAGTGAATCACTGTTTCTAACAGTATATGTCATTGTTTCATCATGTAATCACTGCTATACATCACTGCTCTGATCAATTTTCTTTTCACTGCTAACACATTGCAAAACACTGCTTTTAATCGTCTTTTATCATGTAATTTATCACTGTTATGCCACTGTTATTGGCCACTGCTCCTAAATACTCTTGATCACTGTCCTGATTTTGTTGATTTCTGATCCATTTTCAATCACTGACTTTTCATGACTAATGACTGCTTTAGGATTCATTCTTCTGTTTGCTGTCTTCTTTCTTTGAACACTGTCCTTGAACACTCACTGAAGACTACTGTCATCAGAAATTCATGAAGCCTACTGTCATTAGAGATTCATGAAGATGATCATTGTCCTTAGACATTGATGTGACTGTTTTTTTAATTATCACGTCCTCTCATAACAGTCATGATTTTCACTGATATTCTTCTGCATTTCTCCATTTCTGATCACTGTCATAAAAATGAAAGCCACTGTCCTCCAGCATACTGTCTTCCACATCCTTTTGTTTGCTGCTCTCATTCGTGGATTATTGTTCATATCATTGTTATTATGACTGCATCATTGGCACTGTCTTCCTTCTTGAAACAGCAGATTATTGTCTTGTTCTAAGTGATTGTCACAATTTTTCTCATCCTTCAACAATATGTATATCACTGTTGTTGACAAGTGCAGCTTTTCTACCTGCTGTAGCAGTTATAACTATTGTGAAATACTTTTTCTATTCTTTTCTGGTTGCTTACTTGGAACATTCCTTTGACTGTCCTATGTTCATGATGGGATAGACTCAGAGTTTCATGCTATCTTTCTTGATAAGAAACCCTTATTTGACAGTGCCTTGTGATTATTTGATATCAATGTTTTAACTTTCATAACTGTGTTTTGATATTCATCGAAAATCAGTGTTCTGAGCTTAACAACAGTGATCTTACTTATATTTGCTTTTACACAACACATATCACTGCTTTGATATTCCTTATCGCTTGAAAATGGTGAATACATCTGCTCTTTGATCTTAAATCTAATCCTGTCTTCCATTGGTTCTTCTCGCTGTCTTTGAAACATTCATTTTATCATTGTCTTGAAACATTCATTATATTGATGACTTGTGTTTCTATCCCTGATCTTCATGACCATGATGTAACTCTGATTTCTTCTTCTTTATAACAGTCTTTGTCTGCTCTTTCATCATTGCTACTTGCCACAACATTGATATTTGCTTTTGACAGCTTAATGACCATTTTTTCTTTATCTCTTCTTTAATACAATTCGCATACTACTGCTATTCTCATGACATGTCTAGCTCTCTAAAAATGGTTGCTTGCATTGTAGGAACCCTTCTTGGCACCATCTACAACCCCTGCAATCTGTTCTTTGTGACTGTGATCAACAAAGACCTCAACAGCAGAATATGTGTCTTAATGAACAATGTTAGAGAGTGATAATATGTTTCTCTTCTCAAGAACAGAGAAGTCTGTCATAGAGAGTGAGTGAAACCTCACGACTTTTTTGCAAGGCTTCATGCATTTGCAATATTTTGTTCTCATTACCCTGCATCAAATGCCATTGACCCTGTTCTACTCTATCAATGAAGGTCTCAGTGTTACAATACTTCATTATTTATAAACGAGTGATTACAAATGGAGACATAGTCTCCTTATATAAAGAATAATTGAGAACAAAATAGAAGCTTTCTAAAAAGCTACCAGGAAAGTTTCTATGTTATTTAAAAACTAAATACTAACTAAGATGACCATTAAAGAAACATTACAATATTCTAATAAACTCCCTAGATGGTTGTCGTCTAACTACTGTGTAGAAGACTATGCATGTCTTGTGGCCATAAATTCTTTAGTACACTCTACTGCTGTTGAGACCCTCCCTGGATTTGTAGAATGTCAATGACCAAGAGTAGCGAAAATCCGTTCAGAAATAACAAAGAAGGCTGCCCCCTTCTTTAGAATGCTCTATAACAAGAGACGAGCCTGCCACTGAGTCTGTCACTAACCCTCCCAGAAATTGCAAAACTTCTTACCAGAAATCATCACAAAACGTCCAAGCTAATGTTGGATAACAAAGTTGTCCCTCCCTGTACGCAGAGACACACACCAAGATTAGCTGCCACGATTTTGGGGAAAAATCGACAAGCCGTCCAAACTTTTGCGAATGAGCATGACGCTCCAAAACAGATTGCAAAAAGTCACGTTTTTTTAGGAAAAAATATTGCCGAACCCAAGATTACAAATCATCATTTTTTCGGGAAAAAACGGTAAAAACCCAGAAAGGAATCCCACACAACTTTGCGAATTACAGAACCCAGTAATGATTTTTGAGGATAAAAGTGAAACACCAAACATAATTTTTGAAGGACAAAAAAATATAGAACACTCAAAATTTTTTATAGGAAATTTTTTTGAGAACCCTTCCTAAATTTCTTATGGAAAAAAATTATGAAAATCCGCCAGTAATTTTTTTTGGGACAATTATAAATCCACCAATAATTCCCTCATAGAAACCTTCACGTGATAAAACACCAAACTTCGCGCAGTAAAACAGCACATGTAAGCAACATGCAACTCACAAAATGCACATGCAAGCAACATGCAACCCATGAAATTTGCAAACTTTTGCTCAAATTAGGAAATCACGCGACCAAAACCCTCAACTAGGCTCGTGATTTTCAACAAAAAATCTTAAAATCTGCCAATGAATTTGCAAAGCCATTTTTCACAAAAAAAAACGATTAATTTTTTTTGGAATATATTCCAGGTAAAAAAGGGCTACGAATTCTTCTTTTAGAAAATTCGCCAAATCTTAAAAAAGCCCATCGACCTGCTCTAATAGCATGTTAAATGAGTAATTACAAATGGAGATGTAGTCTCGTTATATAGAGAATGACTAAGAACGAAATAGAAACTTTCTAAAAAGCTAATAGGAAAGTTTCTATGTTATCTAAACACTAAATACTAACTAATATGACCGTTAAAGAAACATTACGATAGTCTAATAGCCTCCTTTAATGGTCGTTGTCTAAATACCTTGCAGAAGACTGTGCATGTCTTGTGGCCATAAATTCTTCAAAACACTCTCCTGTTGCTGAGATCCTCCCTAGATTTGCAGAATGTCAATGACCAAGAGTAGCAAAAAATCTGTTTGGAAAAAACAAGGCGTGTTGTATTGAGCAAGGTGGTCCATGTTTCATTCCTTACTACCGCAAGAATGATTCAATGTGACCTATTTCAAATTGGTTTAGGCCGACTTGTTTGTTGGCATCACGCTGTATAAGAAGAGCGATAATCTCAGTGGCTCATGGTGATGCTTGTATGCAAGTATATGTGTAGTGAATGCGAACCCGACAAGGAAAGATCTGTGTGTTGATGTTCATGTGAGCTGGTGCAATCAGTAATAGACTGTTATATCATTTTTGTATTGCAGAGTGTCGGTGACAGTGATCTCAGTGGTGGATTCAATCTCATTTCTTATATTCTGGTAGTGAGCCTTATTGTATTGGCAGTTAACCCGACCGATAGTGAGCCAACCCGTAGTGAGCAAACCAGCAGTGAGCCCTTGTAAAAATCACCTTAACCGGTGTTCATTTCATGAGAATTAGCTTCTCTGTGGTTTTTCCCAGTTTGGGTTTCCACGTAAATTTTGTTGTTCATTGTGTTGATGGTTTTGTGCTTTTATGTTCATATCTGCTATAAGTTTCTGATTGCTTTAAGTATTACCAGTTCAATAAAAGTTTTGAAAAGTGTTTGCGAATAACTAATTCACCCCCCTCTCAGTTATTCGACTTGTTCAACAACCTCAATACTTTGACCATTTGAGTGCACAAAATCAACGAACTCGCTTGTGACTATATCTCGCTATTCATCTTCAACAAAGAGTCTACAAAATGCTACCTTGTACCCTTCAGCCACTTCAAATTCCATATGTGGGGGAAGCCTTCTTGGCACAAAAATAATCTGACTTTTGTAGTATTTTGGAGACAATGTGATGCAGGAGCATCCTTGGGCCGTTGACAATCTTGCATCACCCAAAAAGATATTTGCTTTGATTACTATTTTTTCCAGTTATCTGTCAGGCAGTTTGAATTGGCGATCACTTGATTTCCCTTTCTAGATTCCGTGAGCTTGGATTATTAATGTGGACCTATCATGAATCATCCTCCTATGATCGCATAACTTAATGTTACAATTGGTTGGAGTTATACTTCATCTTCTCAGGTGCTGATTTCCTATGTTATTCTTCATGTGATGCCTGGTATTTGTTTCGGCGAGGTTCTATATTTGGGAGTTAGCTTATGCGCTCTTAGATCTAGACAGTTTAATGACGTGTGGACCTATATCTAAGGCCACCATTGATATTATAATGTATTATGTATTCAGTCATTAATTCATTGAGGGTCAGTCCTATATTGTATAAGCACGTTTCCTATTATTGGAGATTGTGAACTCTAAGCCGACCTGTGTGTCCTGGTGGCTATATATGTAATGTTCTTGAGTCTTGTACAGGGAGAGCGTAGTTAGTAGAGCAAGGCATAGCTCGAGAATTAGGAGCTTGGTCTGTAATCTGGAATGTATTGGCTGAAATCGGGAAGGCCTTACAGCTCGACATGTATGGTGTTCATTTGATGTAATTCGAGATCTGTTGTTAATAAAAGAGTTTGTTTTCAATTGTATCTTGTTGTATTTCTGCTGTGTTGTTATTCGTTGGGGGCTTGGTCATCTCCTTTGGAGGTACACCGGCCTTGTACTACATCAAATGGTATCAGAGCGAGGTTGATCTTGTTGGTGACTTGTCAAGGCCTGGACATCTTGGTTGTGAGGTGGCAGATCGTGGTTTTGGCTCGCAATTGCAGAGGAATTGTACAAGTTGTGTTGGTGACCTTATTACAGACCTGTTTGATCCTTGTTGGGGATAGATCGCCAAAGTTGAGGTAGTTATACCTTGTTTTTGATTTAGTATGCCGCCTAGAAGGATGAACTCTAGGAGGTTGGAACATATGTTTGAGGAATTTAAGGTAGAGATGAGGAATGAAATCCGTACTGTCTTGAATGGCTTGAGAAGAAATCCTGAAACTCAAGATGAATATGAAGAAGCTGCTAAAGATCTTGAAGTACCTGAAGTAGAGATCCTTGCAGAAGAAGAAAGATTGTTGAGAGCTATGGCACAAATGGGTAAGAGTCATAGAATGGAGGTATCAACTTATTTTGGTTCTTTAGATCCTGAGAATTTGATGGATTGGATTAATGAACTTGTGGATTATTTTGAGCTTGAAAATATTGTAGATCCACAGAGAGTTAGGTTAGCACAAACTAAGTTAAAAGGTCATGCTTCCTTATGGTGGAAAGAATTACAGAAAGATAGAGAAGATAATGATGAACCTAAGATTAGTAGATGGAAACCTATGGTTTCTAGATTGAAGGCTAAATTCATTCCTGAAGATTATGAGCTTGAATTGTTTAAGAAGTTATAGAACTTGAAACAGAAGGATATGTCTATGAAGGAATATACTGAAGAATTTTATAAGATACAGATCAGGTCTGGACATCGTGAATCTTCTAAAGAAAAGGTTGCTAGGTATGTTAATGGTTTGAAATTTAATGTTCAGGATGAATTGAGTATGTTGAAACTTAGTTCAGTTGAAGATGCTTATCAATATGCATTAAAGGCAGAAGATAATTTAGGAAGAAAACAAGGTAAACAATTGACAAAAGTGGACAAGGGTAAACAAGTAGCTTGTTTCAAATGTGGTAAAGATGGACACCGAGCTTTTGAATGTCCTGATATGAAGATTGACAAACAAAACTTGGTAGTACAGGAAGATCAAAAGATGGAAAACCCTGATGTTGATTTAGCTTCACCTGAAGTTGGAGAATCTCTTTTGATGAGAAGAATCTTATTGGCTAAGCATGATGAGGAACCAGTGCAAAGAAGGAACTTATTCAGAACTGTTTGTAAGTCTGGAGGTAAATGTTGCAAGGTTATTTTGGATGGAAGTAGTATTGCTAATCTTGTTTCTGAAGAGATGGTTAGGAAACTTGGATTGAAAAGATTGAAACATCCTACACCTTATGGTATCAGTTGGTTTCAAGATGATCATTGGGTACAGGTTAGAGAACAATGTTTGGTCAATCTCAGTATTGGACCTTATAAGGATGAAATTCTATGTGATGTGGTTAACATGAGTGCTTGTCATGTTTTGCTTGGAAGACCTTGGCAATTTGACAGAGGAGCTATACATGATTGCAGAAAGAATACTGTTACAGTTGAAAAGGATGGCAGAAAGTTTGTTTGATTCCTTTGAAGGCTGAGGAAGAAGGAAAAGTAAGAACCTGAGTGTTTTCAAGACTTCCAATTTGAGGACAGCAGAACCTATGGTTAAGGTTAGTACTGATGAAAGACAATCTGACTTGAAGAAGTTATCTGATCCTGTGATTAAGATCAAAGGCAAAGGGAAAAATGCTTCTAACCAGATGAAGGTATGCAGAAAGTATAATTCATTTGATCCTGGAAGTAGCAGTAGCAGATCTGAGTTATCTAATGGAACAGTTAATTGCAACCGTAAGTTTGGGTAGACTTCTGTGTTGATTGATGCTAAGGATTTATGGGTTAAGAACGAGCATGGGATTTATGTACTGAATTCTTTCAGATGTTCATAAGTCCTTATGGAAAATCTTTTGTCACCTCGGGTCTCTGATGCAGGAGCATCCTTGGGCCGTTGGCAATCTTGCATCACCCAAAAAGATATTTGCTTTGATTACTGTTTTTTCTTGTTATCTGTCAGGTAGTTTGAATTGGCGATCACTTGATTTCCCTTTCCAGATTCTACGAGCTTGGATTATTAATGTGGACCTATCATGGGTCATCCTCCTATGATCGCATAACTTAATGTTACAATTGGTTGGAGTTATACTTCATCTTCTTGGGTGCTGACTTCCTATGTTATTCTTCATGTGATGCTTGGTATGTGTTTCGGCGAGGTTCTATATTTGGGAGTTAGCTTATGCACTATTAGATCTAGACAGTTTAATGACACGTGGACCTATATCTAAGGCCGCCATTGATATTATAATGTATTATGTATTTTGTCATTAACTCATTGAGGGTCAGTCCTATATTGTATAAGCACGTTTCCTATTATTGGAGATTGTGAACTCCAAGCCGACCTATGTGTCCTAGTGGCTATATATGTAATGTTCTTGAGTCTTGTAGAGGGAGAGCATAGTCAGTAGACAAAAGGCATAGCTCGAGAATTAGGAGCTTGGTCTGTAATCTAAAATGTATTGGCCGAAACCGGAGGGCCTTATAGCCCGGCATGTATGGTGTTCATTTGATGTAATTCGAGATCTGTTGTTAATAAAAGAGTTTTTTTTCAATTGTATCTTGTATTTCCGCTGTGTTGTTATTCACTGGGGGCTTGGTCATCTCCTTTGGAGGTACACCAACCTTGTACTGCATCACAATGCAAAGGCAAGATGTAATGGAGTAATCATATTGTTCCATATTTCTTCAACAATTGCGTGTACTTGTCAAAAGAATTTCTCTTTAAGGTCTTGCCATTTTGCATTTATGATTCATTTCATCTTCTCAAACATTATGATGATACCATCACATATCTCTCCTATGCAAGACTTGTCTAGGTTAGTATAGTGAATCATGCTTGTAATGGGATTGGTGAAACTAAGGAGATACTCCACATGATCGCACCATGAGTCATCTAATATCCTTTGCTTAATATTGTTGCCTTATCAATGGTGTTTTGCCTTCATTTAGACCAATTTAATCACCATGTTAGAAAATGCCTCTCTAACTTTCACAAGTCATCTCAACATGATTTTGTTAGATACGAAACATATTTCTGTAAACTATTACAAATAAAAAAAATATTAAAAATAAAAAAAATAAAAACAAACTTTAAATAAAAACTAGAATACACAATCAAATTATGAAAATGTAAAATTTTATTTTACTTCACTCATTCTCAATAGCTCCAATTTTGAAAAAATATCTGAAAATTCCTTGAGATATGTGGTGGTTGGTGATGAACATTTGGAAGTCCTTAGCCTTTCCATATACCTCTCTAATCCCGTCAATTTTATCCCCAATATTTTATAGCATAAGATTGAGTGGACCACACAAGGTGTCAAAAAGATATGTTGATATTGTTCCTCAACAAAAACCCAACAGCTCTACAATTTTTTTCCTTGTCCTTTATGATTTGAACAAGACTATGGGGTCCCATTGCCTAAATGATTGCGATGAGAATAGCAGCAATAAATTGTCAATCTTGTACTTGCCCCTCACAATCCACAACTCTCAAAAACATTGCCTTCTTAGGGACACCACTATGGCATTGATCAAGGGATGATTTTTGCATGTTGATCAAGTGATGCTTCATCCTTCCATGTTGCATCTTCACTAGCCAAAATTTTCCACTTGTTTTAGACCTTGGTACTTTATGATTGTCCTAGACCTCCATTTCTTTGTGCATGTTTGGATAATTGATTTGGGATCCAAGATGATTCTTTCCTCTTCATTGAACTTAGGTAACATTATTTGTCCTACATCCTACAACTTCTTTGTCAATTTATCAATCTCACTCCTTCGTAAATTGGGGTAATAATATGGATTGATATCAAGCTATTGCTCCTTTGAGACTAGTTGAATGGTATGATCTTTGTCTCTTTTGGGTGGTAGAGTCTTTGGAATCTTTTCAATTGTGGTAGTGCATAGCAAGATATTGTTGGCTTGGGCACTTCTTCACCTACACCTCTTTCTTTTTTTCTTCTTGTTCTCCTCCCCTCTTTCTTTTTCCCCTCCATCACTAGCATATGTTTTCTTTAATCTAGTGATCCAATTGAAGTAATTGTCTATGAGATTATTTTCATAATGTATCATGAATTTCATTTGGGAAAATAACTATGTGACAATACAAACCACTTGATAAGATCCATACATATAATAATTAAAATAAGATAATGTAAAAGAGAGATCACACACAATACAAGAGATGTTTGTGCCGAGATGCCTTAATATCTAGTATATGCAAAAATAGAATAAAATCTTAAACATAGGACAACACCATCAAATACTCATGGAATAATCCTCTTGGTGCTATACCTCCAAGAGGTCCCAAACACAATACCCTTCACATAACCAATGATATCAGATGAATTGATCTAATTCTGATTATAACAAATGGCATTTCAACCTTTTTTGCTAACATGCTAAATGATGAATATCAATGAACTACTAAATTTTGCAAAGCCAATTGGTTGGATCCTTGCCTATTAAAGCTATAAGATTTCCACAATCCATACAAATAGTGCAAAGTAGCTTCTAGATTAGATTGTGTGAGAAATTTTTAACATCAATATTTTGGATCACACTCCGTGATCCATCATCAGGATCCTTGCGATCAAACTTACACATCCATTTTGGCACGAAATGGCTAACCGTAACATTACTTGGGTGATGGTTCAACTTTAGATCTAAATCAAACCCAACAGCATAGTGCACCTTAGAAGATATCTTCTTTTTAACACCACCACTATAACATCTCCTACTATCCTAATAAATTAGGAAAATAAAATTTTACTTGCGAGAAAAGAAAATAGCAATGTAACTGAAATAACTAACTTCCATTTTCCTATGAACATGAAAAGTAAGTTACATTAACTAACTAGAAAGAAGTTGCTTACTGCATTTCACATGAAAATGAATTCATCTAATTCTCTTAATTTCCAAAGGAAAATAATACAAGTGTAAAATATTGAGAAAGAAATAACATAATCAACTGACAAGAATAAGGCTTGTACATGTTCCATTTCAATTGTTCTTTCTTCAGCTTTTTCGTCCTTTATGGGCGAAAGAGTATCATCTAGGGTTTTTACTTTTTTATCACCCAACCATGGATCTTTCGATCGTGACTTAACAGTCACCCGTAAAACTTTCAACAGAAGTAGCCCAGCCCTTCCCAGGGGCATATGAAGACGGTTTCCATTTTCTTGACATCTGAAACTTAGTGTAGAACCTGCAACCACTGCAACTAGTCATCCTAGGGACATCTTCGCCTACTAGGTGACCCCATAGCTAGACGCCGCACTACTGGTTCTAGTGACTGATGTATAGTACCTGTAGCATAATACAAGCTCGGCCAAGGTTTTAAATAAGTACAAGCAAATTCCTAGTACAGTCAATGTCACCACTAGACTCTTTTAAGGGTCCTCCTAGCCCTATAATTCAGATATCCACATCCTGATGGCTTCATTCTCTAAGGTATCATAAGTTTCAGCAAGTGAACATTTCTCATCCCAGGGCTATTTCTTAAGCAACCATTAGATTTGTCAGCAACTTGACCTCAAGAAGGTTCAGTCTCATTTGACAGGTTCTATGACTCAAACAAAGTTATCCAGATTCTTCTATGAATTAGACAGGGAGTTTCATTTGCCCATTTGTTTCTAACATAAAATCAGAGCGAGATTTAATGATGCGCCACCCCCAAGAATTAGATGCCTAAGCTCTATGCATAACTAAATTTGTTTTCTTTACAGAATCAGATTAATGAATTCCATCCTTATTGGATCCTTTATGAAAATAGAGCTATAATGAACCTTAAATCAAATCTGTTGTATCATGTATGCATGCAATTTCAAATGAATGAATCTTTCATATACATAACTATGAGCAAGCATTCTCCTATAATCAGATAACTGTATGCAGTTTTAGAATAAATCCATTATTGTTCGAATACATGAATGCAGATCGAAGAATGATCTTTCCTATTAATTCAGTAATAAGCAAGCATACCTCTGAATGCAACTATTTGACATACGATTATACATATGCAGAGATGTAATGGTTTGGCCTATCAAATCTTAAATGTGCATGCAGACCTATGAATATATCATTCTTGACACATGATTATGAAATGCAAAGATGCATGTGTTCTTCTTTATCCATAGTTGCATGAGTACTCGTACCCATACCCCTGGAGCGCGTACTGGGTAGTGGTACGCATACCCAAGTACCGGGTACTCAGTGGGGAGCATCATACTAAGGACCTTCATTAAGATTTCTGATTCAGTGTTTTGTTTGCGTATCAACTTGTTGTTTATCAAGCTTATTTTAATATGTAATCACTAATGAGTTTGAAACTTTGATAAAATGATTGTATGACATTTCAATTTGTGTGCTTAATCTTCAAAGTTAATGTTTGACAGTAAACTTTATCACTGTTCTTGTTTTGAAAACTCAATGTCATTATATTTTCAGATTTTCTATAAAACATTAAATTATATATATAAAAAAAATTGATGTACCTAAAGTACTTCCATTTCCTATTTTGAAAAAATTGCCATACCCATACCCGTACCCATCTCTGAAGTACCCAAATACCCCCATTTCCATGCAACCTTGTCTTTATCAATCTGAAATGCATTATAAATCAAACAACCCCTCAAGGGTAGTTGTAAGAAAATAATATAAAGTAAAAACACCTAAGAACGGAATGAAATGCAACTCCCGATGCATTTGGTCTTTGATCTACCACACAATATTCAAATAAAGAAAACCTTGATTCAAAACTTCCCTACAGAATATGCGAGGTAAAAGAAGACCAGATTATAAGCAATCGACAAAGTGAATGGGGAAAATGTGCTTGCACAAAGACTCTTAGATCGAAGGCAAAGACAGCCACAGTCCTTTCAATGCACAAATTACTTCCTTTCTCCAACGTCAATGCAAACAATACAATCTCAATGCTTCTACGCAGAGCTCACAAGATTCCGCAAACAAGAATGACAATCAACATAAATGAATCTATCCCTAGCCAATCCAAGACTTCTAGAGGCTTGCGGGCAAGGAGTAACTCCTTGCTCATAGTGACAAGACTATATACATATACATTTGATACAGATATATCATATAATTTTATATTTTGAATCTTTGATAGTATGATATTTCATGACGATCAATGGTAGTGATAAAGATAAATGTCAATTGATAGTTCAAAATTATTGTCCGGCATTGTGGACAGGTAGGTAGTTAACGGGTGCAACGGTTCGCCTCGCACCCCCTCGGTCCTTCTTTATATGTAATCTCTCGATGGACGAGACATGTTATGTTATGCTATGATATACTCCTTGTACATGGTTTTTTTATGAGCAATGAAAGATACTTGGGTTCTCTCTTATACTGTGTTGCGTACTTTATATTCCGTATGACTGTAACAATCTAGTTTACTCGTGAGGGCAAACATTTGGCGCCATTGCCAAACTAATTCGGGAAGTGACGAACTCATGGACTACGGGAAATAATTGGGTCTCACTGAGAACGAGAATGTTCGAACCAACAACGAAGGAGTTCCAGAACTCTTCCAAGGAGAACATGCACTAACGACAAACTTCCACATTTTGTTCCAGATAGCCATATAAACTTTTGTACGGAGAGAGGCTGTATGCGCAAAGGTTGCTGAAGAACCAAAGTGATTCAAATGAAAAACATACAATTACAAAATTTTAAAATATCAAAAATTTGTATCTTGGTCTTGAATCTTCATCAAAAGGATTTAGATCAAAGTCATTGTTTGGTTCAACATTATTGGAACCACAAGCAAATGGAGTGCCGCTCCCTCTAGGTACATCATGTGTAAGAGCCTCATCATCATCATCTATATTGGCTCTATCAAGATCTACAATGGATGTATCCAAGTTGGTACACTTAGGGGTGATATCCAAATTCTTCATTCCTTTCCTTGTTGATGTAGTCAAGATTGGAGGATCTTATCAAACTATACAATTTTTGCAGCCCTTACATATTATCCCACCCACATAAACACATTTGAAACTGTTGTCCTCAATTTTGACATCACAAAATTGTGGTAACCCTATGCAATTTTCTAATGAATTTGTAGGTGTATCCTCTACGTTTTTGATGTTTTGGATAATGTGTTATAAGGACAATTCGTCATCCCTGGAATGTTCTTTATTTTGCATATTTCATGCATCCTTTTTGAGGGTTCCCATCAAGTTAATCACCTTATCGCTTGCCAGGACGAGTTTTTCTTCTATGACTGCAAGTGCTTGATTTTTGGCACTCTTCAAGTCCTTTTCTTTGTTTTTACCTTTCTTGATAGTAGTTTTTAATCTTGTTTTTCCCTTAAGTCAATAGCCCTTTCAAATACGCTCATTTCGAGCTATCTTAGACATCAAATAGAGTCGTATAACTCAAGTTATGATGCAAAAGGTGAGGTTTTTCAGGTTGACATCACATTTTATTAAAAATCCTCCAAAAGTGGGCTTTTTATTGTCAATTGTATGAAATAAAATTATTTTTAATATCTAAAATGGATTTTGACATCCATTTTTAAATTTCAACTCATTCTGAGTTGATTTGACTATAGTTTTTAACGATTTTATGAAAATTGGCTTTTTCTAGTCTATTTCCATGTTACTTTATTAAAAACTATAGTTATATATTAAATTTAATTAAATTTAGTCACTTAAGTGCATAAAAGTGGTGTTTTTATCATTCATTGCATATCATCCACATGCAAGTCATCTTTTAAAACCCACTTCCAATAAAATCTAAATATTAAATGCATAAAGGTGGGCTTTTTGTTAAGAAATCTGAATTGTCAATAGAGATAATATATACTAGTGTGATATTGTAGAATACAATTGCCTTCGTTATTGATTGATTCTACAATAACAATAGGGTATATGTATATATTGAATAGTCATGTAATGAATAGACATGACTGTATATACTTATGGTCATGTACTTCATTACATAACTATTAGTTAACATGTCTTAACCAATAGTTTATTCATACTTACTATATATCTATATATATATATATAAACACATATGCATATTAATATATACTTACTTTTCAATTATATTATATAGTATATATATATATATAAATATATCTATATTTATATGCATATCATGATTGTCTCGTCGTTTATTAAACATGAACGAACAATACTTTAACACTCCCTCTTGAGAGAGAGTTTAATAGAATTTGTAGAATCTTTTCATATCATGATATCCGGCACAAACCCTTTCGGGAGTCGATCATGATAGGCATCAAGATATCCGGCACATCCGGGACAGACCCTTTCGGGAGTCGATCTTGACAAGTTGTTACACATCTAGTAATAACATAAGCAACAAGATATCCGGCACATCCGGGACAGTCCCTTTCGGGAGTCAATCTTGAAGCCTGGTTAACTATTTTCAAGATCGTCACTTTGAAATAGTAACCCAACACACATGAAAGATCGTCACCTTTCATAATATAACACAAAATGAATGGGCCCATAAAGTCTACCATGACTTCCGACACTTTGGGACACACAATTTAATGTAGTCTCGTCATGAAAATAGAATTGAATATCATGATATCCGCACAATCGGGACACACACTTAAGTAGTCAATCATGATATGGTTTCGTCATTACACAACAAGTAATAACAAGAGTCAAGATATCCGCACAGTCGGGACACACACTTAAGTAGTCAATCTTGACACTTTGGTTCACTATTATCAAGTGAGGAAGGCTTCCACCTTAAACTTGTCTATCAAGGACAAGAATCATTTAAGATACAAAATGATAGATCACTAAGGCTGAAAATCTCTTTTCAGCTAAGACTTTATTCCTCAACATCAGGAATACTTCCTCTAAATTAATATGACCACGATCCTGGGTTGCCATCTTAATTTGAT
Source organism: Chamaecyparis obtusa (assembly GCA_027943335.1). Classification (NCBI taxonomy): domain Eukaryota; kingdom Viridiplantae; phylum Streptophyta; class Pinopsida; order Cupressales; family Cupressaceae; genus Chamaecyparis; species Chamaecyparis obtusa. Next base: position 1,509,873 of record BSBK01007476.1, on the reverse strand, counting down.
CTTCTAGCTTCTCCCATTGACATGAAAGCATAGCCTTCTCACATGGTAATTCATCATAATTCTCTGCTACAGTTTCTTGATCACTAGGTAACCAACAAAACATGGTCTACTCCCTCTGAATCAAGATCTTCGAATGTCTACTGATGCAGATCCTTTCGCTTCCTCTTCTGTCACGGAGGCATACCCTGTTTATATGCTCATCTCAATGTTATTGTAGGATGTGACTCCATACCTTTCTTCCTGAGAGAATCGATGTCTCATACATGAATAATCTGAATAGACATAAGGTTGCCGACTCACATTGACTAGCATAGGATGCATTTTGATCTTTTTCAAGGCCACAACATTAACACTCCCTCTTGGACTTGAGTGAAGATAATAAAGACCTCTAGTATGATGTTCATCTCAATGAACTGTAGTTTCAAGATGTATGAATTACTTCAATCAGAGATCCTATCCATGTGCATCTCATCTGTGATTCTATCCACGAGTTTCCACTTCTATAGCCTCAGAATTGTTTCACCTTCAGCAATGATCTCCCTCTCAATCAATATGATCGATTTTGTCACAAGTTGATTGAATCATCTACTCCCTCTGAAGCTCAAGTTCATCAATTCTTAAACTTTCTGAAGATGTCAAGACTCCCTCTTACTGAATTTTACATGCTTCCGTCCTTTTATATTCCCTTTCGTAAGGTGAGCCCTAAAAAAATATTTTGAAGAATCCATCTTGCTATAGTCCAAAGGTTGTACACAAATCCATGAGTACTTATTATGAAATTTCATTGTCGTAGTGTAATCAAAATCTGGAGTAGTGTAGTTGTAGGAGCCTGTCAGTGCCACATGTGCAATGGACCCTGCACTCAGCAGTCCATAGGTACTTGTGATCAAAGAATCATCCTGCACTTATTATAGTACGGAACAACCCTGCATAATGCCTTGATTGCATCATTCTTCTTTTTTTTCTTTTTCTTTTCTACAAGAACATTCTTGGAGACAAATGAAAAGATCAAGGCAAATAGCTCTTATAGTAGGAACATGAATACATATAAGAAAATGACTACAAAATAAAAAATTTAACTCAAAGATGAATACTTATCTTAAGTTTCAAATATTTCTTTCTTTAAAGTGAGCCCATAGTCACTTGATATCCTTGATTTTCTAATAAGGTGATCATGCATCTGTAACAAGGTGTCATTGAAATCTGCTATCTATCTCCGTATATATTTATATTTATCGACCATCTTATATCTATTGCTGTATCAATCTCTAATTTTATTTATGATCTTGTTGCGTCATTTTAGAAGACAATACGATGACCTCTTATGTTTGAATGAAGTCAAGAGGTGCATCCATTAACATTAACTTATAGCCCTGTCGTGGGTTCCCATTTATATGTTAAGAAGAGGCGGCCAAGGTATGAGTTTGACGCTTAATAGGGATTGGTAACTAACCCCGATTATGCCCTACAACTCTTGGAGTATATATTGTTGACATAACAATGGTTTGCGATCAATATGAAGGTGATAAATGGTGAAATCAATAGGTACAGTGAGGTCTTATTTGACAATGGTTGATCTCTGCGATATATATCATTATTGACATTTGACATTAATGATGCTTAGTTTCCTGCATCGTATTTGGAGACTTCAATCATTCCACACATGTTCTGATATCATTCAGGCTGTTCCCGTCTACTCACAAATGCACAACTGATAACAGTTTATTTAATAATCTCAACACTTGAATAACTATTTGTGTCAACGCTGACTTCTATGTTCGATGTCTATGTCTTTATTTATACTTTCTTATCAAGCTCATTATATTTAATATCAATTAAATTATAGTTACGAAGGTCTCATAATCGTGATCACAGATTATGTGATATTCACCGTACACTTGTTGTTAACAACATTTCTTTTCCTTTTATCATTCATTTGCCAATCAACAAATCTTCTTCTTTTATCGCTGCAGCATAAGGATCTGAATTTGCTTGATACCTGCGATCAACATGCACCAACCATTCAAGCGGCCATAGAATATTTGGCTACTGTGCATGGCTTGTCTCAGAATCACTTTTGCTGGTCCAGGTTAACATCAATTGTTCTATTGAACATGTCCACCCTGGAAAGAAGTTCCAATCTGTTTATGAATACATATGTATGCCTATGATATGCCTATGATATTAGTTGCAAGTGCATGCAGAGCTTTTGAACATTTATCTTGGATATTAACTTATTCGTTGCCTTCTTTTCTTGTGACCCGACTTAAAATATTTATTATCCTCTAATCCTCCTAAATGAGAGGGATCGACTCCCTCCTTATACTTTGCATGTTTGAAGTGATGCCACTTAAAGGACACATCCTTTACTCTTCAACACAACCTTTCCCCTCACTCGTACCTTTCCATAATGCTAACCGATCAACTTCTCTTCATCGTAGAAGTAATCGCCGACTCTAAATGCCACTTAATAACATATTTGATCTGCTATTGCATGGTAACGTCGATCATTCTTGTTGCCATATTATTGATGACAAACTCCTTAATTTCTCATGATACTAGTCTCTGACTTGATTGAGTGTTGAATGGATTTTTTAATGTCTTCCCCTTGTTCGATACTTGCTGTTCAATCACTGAGTAGGCGCCTCTTCCCGTAAATGGTTTGGTTGTCAGTATCGCTGCTGACTGTAATAAACTGCTGATTGGGTTTTATCATTTTTCTTTCCTCTAATTCGATGGTCTTTCTTCCTATTTGAATCCCAATGATTCTCAAAGGCGGACGTATATGGTCTTTTCATCAATGTGATTGCCGTCTTGTGATCAACCGTCTATTCTGATTGGATTCTCCTTTCCGTTTCTTCCTTCCTATTCATACGTCTATTGCTCCGCACAATTTCTTCACGACAATCATGAACTCCATAAATATTGAGTCATATGTCATAACATCAATTCCTTCACGATTGTTGTATTTGCAATATGTATAGACTGAGATCACCATATCCTCTCCGATATATGTATACCTGTGATACAATATCCTTTGATGCAATATATACATGTGTGAACTGCTCACAATATAATTTTTAATGTTATTGATCTCTCCGGTAGCCTACTCCATCACACCCTGCCTATATAATTTGATCGGATCTACCTTCAAGCTGTTAGGCTTCATAGAAGGAACCTGGCTTTGATACCATGTTAAGAAATTTGAATCGTCAATAGAGATAATATATACTAGTGTGATATTGTAGAATACAATTGTCTTCGTTATTGATTGATTCTACAATAACAATAGGGTATATGTATATATTGAATAGTCATGTAATGAATAGACATGACCGTATATACTTATGGTCATGTCACTTCATTATATAACTATTAGTTAACATGTCTTAACCAATAGTTTATTCATACTATGTATAATATATATATATATATATATATATATATATATATATATATATATATATATATAAGTACACACATATGCATATTAATATATACTTACTTTTCAATTATATTATATAGTATATATATATATGAATATATCTATATTTATATGCATATCATGATTGTCTCGTCGTTTATTAAACACGAACAAACAATACTTTAACACTTTTCATATGCAATTGCATATACTTGAGTATAAAATAATGCATTTCAATGTTATGTTTTACAACTTAAGTGAAAAGGTGGCTTTTTCAAGACCAATTGCATAAACTCCATTCATACTTTACATGTTGCTGCCTCATGATTTAAAAACTCATGATGGTGTTTGCTTGCATATGCTTGCACATTTGCTTATAATGAAAACACACTATCTCGTTATAAGTGGATGTCTTTCCATGTATTTTCCATATAGTATCCTTGTTGTCCGCATATGCTTTCACATTCCAAAAACCCGTTTTTGGGTTTTTCACCATAAAAACACGTTTTTGAGCTCAAACATATGCATCCATTTTCTGTTCCACAAGTTTCCAGCCATCATCCATATGCAATCCTCTTTGAACAACCCGTTTTTTTGGTTTTTTCTAACCATATGAGTGACCATTTTGAGCCAAACCCATCTACTGTTTCGCTGTCCCAAAATTTCCAGCCATTTTCCTTGTGCATAACATCCCAAAACTCATATTTGTGCATCAAGAAGTGTGCAATGAATCCATCTCATGAAGATGTTCTCAACTTGCGGAGTTTTCATGTCACATACTACATGGTTGGAGATTCAAAGAAGGATTTTAGGCTTCAAAAATTTGTGATTATATTGTTTTAAAAAACAATGCAAGCTAAAAGCCCACCTTCAAGAGTTTACATACAGTTTTCTTGCTTTTTCAAAAGTTGCAAATGGACCTCTAAACCTGATGCAAGAGCATCCTGGGTGTAAGAGCAATCTTGCATCACCCAAAAGTATTTCTGTTTTTATATTCAATAAGGGCTATCTTGTGTAGAGTTGTTATTTATGGAAACTTGTTATTTTTAGTAAGTTGGTCATACGATCTCGAAATGTTTTGATTTTACATGTGGAGGTTCATCTCAATCATATCAACCTGCCAGTAAAGTTTCATGGCTAGATCAGGTCTAGTTTTGAAGATATATAAGATTTTTGGTATTGGCAGCAGGGTACAGAAACTTTGAACTCAATTTTGAAGACTTTAGAGGCCTCGGATGAGGTCAAAAATTTGGGTGACAGGCGCTTGCGCGAGTCAAGCTTGTAGATCGCTTTGTGGCCTTTTCAAAATGGGGTTATAATAGTCAATCGGGTCAACTGGTGATGATTTATGGTCTCTAGAAGTCGGGCCACTTGAAATGGCGGAAAATAATTTTCCTTCAAAATTTCTGTTCGGGTTTCAAAAGTTATTTTGAGTCAACTTTGATGTAATAAATTGAAAAATAAAATAATTCTAAGTTTGGTCGGCCCTAAGGGCTAAATTTCTGGAACCTTCTCAGGCGGTGGAAAATGCCTATATAAAGAAGGCCGTAGTGTTGTCTAGGGCAGTTCTGGGTAATAATTCGAGGCTTTGTCCTACAGAATATTGTAAGGGAATGCCCATGTGGCTTTGCATATTGTAATTCTGAAAGTTTGTAATTCCACATTTGTGAAGATAATAAGAAGCCAATTTTCTGTTCTTGCATATTGTTGTTGTTTCTCTATTTCTGTTATGTGTTTGTGGTATTAAGGGGAGCACCCTTCATCAAGTGGTATCAGAGTAGGAGTTCCTGAGCGTGTAAACAGATCGCCGATTGTGAGGCAATTTGCACTAGGACCGTGGGTTAGGGTTTTTGTGTAAACAGATCGCCGACTGTGAGGTAGTTTGCACCAGGACCATGGTTAGGGTTTCAGCGCACATCGCGAAAATGCTTCCATGAAAGGAACCTAGCGGAAGAGCTGGTGTTGTAACACCTGAGGTTAGGGAACTGCAGAGACAAGTGCGAGCATTGCAAGAGGAGATTCGCAGATGAATGAATCTTAATGTTAGAGATGAAAGCGAGGATGAAGCTGAAGAAGAAGATCAAGAAGAAGTCGAAGTTTTGAATCAAGAAGAAAGACTTTTCCGAGCCATCTCAAAGATCGGAAAAAGACTTAAGATCAAGGCTCCTACATTTTCAGGGAATCTTAACCCAGAGGAATTGATCGACTGGATCAATGAATGTGAAGAATATTTTGAGTATGAAGATATTGAGGATCCTGATCGGGTCAAGTTTGCGAAGGTCAGACTGAAAGGTCATGCGAAGATCTGGTGGCAAGAGATTCAATTGGAGCGAAATAGAAGAGAGAAAGATAAAATCACAAGATGGGATTGGATGGTGGATAAATTGAAGCGACAATTCATCCTTGTTGATTATGAGCTTGACCTACTGAAGAAAATGCAAAGTTTGAAGCAAGCGGGACGATTTGTTCAGGAGTATACAGAGGAGTTCTATCGAATCCTCATCAGAATAGGCCATGTGGAAGCTGATAAGGAGAAAGTTGCTCGTTACCTTAATGGGTTGAGGCCAAGCATTCAGGAGGAGCTGAATCTGGTTTGAATGAACAGTATTGAAGAGGCATACCAGTTTGCCCTAAAAGTAGAGGAAAAGCTGAACAAAAAGTTCGAGAGCAGACAAAATGGAAAAGGTCGCGGTGGATGATCTGGTGGACAGTCATATGGAGGCCGAAATGAAGATCCGAAAAAGAAGGATGAGACCAGTAGCAGTCAAAATCAGAGAGAAAACAATTCCAATCGTTTCCAAGATCAGAACAATAGAGATCAGAGAGGAAGAGGAAGAGGACAAGGTTCAGGAAGAGGAGGCTTCCGCGGAACATGTTTTCACTGTGGAGAAGAAGGTCATAGGGCATTTGAATGTCCTCAATGCCAAGGAAGGACGGATAGGAGGAATGAAGACTAGGCCAGAGTTGCACATGTAGATGAAGATGCCAAATCATCAAATTCTGAAGATGCTGAAAGAGGAGAAACGCTAATTTACAGAAGAGTCCTGCTGAGTGGTGAGAATGAACCTGAACAAAGTAGGAGCCTGTTTCGCACTAGATGCAAGTGTGAGGGTAAATGCTGTGATGTGATTATTGATAGTGGAAACACTGACAATTTGGTGTCAGAAGAGATGGTGACAAAGTTGAAGCTCAAGAGACAGAAACACCTACATCCATATCGGATTGCCTGGGTGCAGGATGACCACAAGGTCATGGTCAGTAAACAGTGCCTAGTAAAGTTCAAGATTGGCGGGTACCATGATGAGGTACTATGTGATATCATACCTATGGATGCATGTCTCATGTTGTTGGGTAGGCCATGACAGTTTGACAGATGTGCTGTACACGATGGTCGTGCGAATACCTATTCCCTGACAGGGGATGGAGTGCGACATAAGCTAAAGCCATTAAAGGAGACCAAAGAAAAGGTATGTGGTAATGCGAGAATAACTTTTGTTGATGGAAAAAAATTCCTAGATGGTATGAGACATGAGCATGTGTGTTTTGCTTTAATTCCAAAAGCTGGTAAAGAGGAAGTAGAGGATGTACTTGTAGAGGTTGCAGATTTGTTGAATGAGTTTCAAGATATTGTATCTGATAATGTACCTGATGGATTACCACTGATAAGGAAGATCAGTCATTAGATGGATTTGATTTTAGGAGACAGTTTGTCAAACAAGGCAGCACACAAAATGACACCAGCAGAAGGTGAAAAGTTGAACAGACAAGTACATGAGTTGTTACAGAAGGGATTGATTCAGGAGAGCCTGAGTCCATGTGTTGTACAAGTAGTATTAGCACCAAAGAAGAATGGAGAATGGAGGATGTGTACAGATTCCAGAACAATAAACAAGATCACAATCAAGTATAGGTTTCCATTGCCACGAATGGATGATATTATGGATTGTTTGAGTGGAGCTGTGTATTTCTCAAAGATAGATTATGAAGAGTGGATATCACCAGATTCGGATCAGAGAAGGAGATGAATGAAAGACTGCCTTCAAGACAAAGGAAGGACTGTATGAGTGGTTAGTCATGCCTTTTGGGCTAACCAATGCACCGAGCACTTTCATGCGGCTCATGAACGAGGTTCTGAAAGAATTTTTGGGTAAGTTTGTCATTGTGTACCTAGATGATATTTTGATCTTTAGTAAGACATTGGAAGAGCATATGATGTATATTCGTATGGTGTTTGAGAAGTTAAGAGATGAGAAATTGTTGATTAATTTGAAGAAGTGTAGTTTTGTGAAGAAAGAGTTAGTGTATTTGGGATTTGTAGTTTCAGCAGAAGGTCTAAAAATGGACCCAGAGAAGATACAGGCTATCCTTGAATGGCCTACTCCAAGGAGTGCTACTGAGGTAAGGTCTTTTCATGGTTTGGCTAGCTTTTATAAAAAGTTTATCAGAAATTTTAGCAGTATTTGTGGACCCTTGACTGAAACAATGAGAGGGGCTAGAAAAGAGTTCAAGTGGACTAATGGGGCAGATAAGAGTTTTAAACTGTTGAAACAAAAGGTTACAAAACAACCTGTTTTAGCACTTCTAGATTTTAATAAGGTGTTTCAAGTAGACTGTGATGCTAGTGGTACTGCAATAGGAGCTGTTATGAGCTAAGAAGGTAAACCTATTGCTTATTTCAGTGAGAAGTTAAATGATTGCAAGAGAAAATATTCTGTTTATGATTAGGAATTTTATGCTATAGTTTAGGCATTGAAGAAGTGGAGACACTATTTGCTTCCTAAAGAGTTTGTTTTGTATACTGATCATCAAGCTTTGAAATATTTGAACAGTCAAGGAAAGTTGAATCAAAGGCATTTGAAATGGGTTGAGTTTTTGCAGAGTTATACATTTGTTTTGAAACACACAAGTGGAAAGTCTAACAGGGTTGCAGATGCGCTTAGCAGAAGGCAACTATTGCTGACAGAGATGCAGATTGAGGTAGTTGGGTTCAAGGGACTCAAGAATTTGTATCTGGAGGATCCTGATTTTGGTGAAGCTTGGAAAGCTTGTAAAGAACTTGTTACTCTAGACAGGACGAAGTGGTTGGATTTCATCATTCAGGATGATATGCTATTCAGAGGGAGTCAGTTGTGCATTCTAAGAAGTTCTATGAGGGAGAATCTCATCAAGGAGAAGCATAGTGGAGGATTGACTGGACATTTTGGTCACGATAAAACCCTTGCTTTGGTTAGTGAGAATTATTATTGGCCATAGTTGCAACAAGATGTCAGGAAGTTTGTACAGAGTTGCAGAGTATGTCAGATGGCGAAAAGAGTGAAGCAGAATACAGGGTTGTATCAGCCATTACCTGTACCAGAGAAGTCTTGGGAGGATATCAGTATGGACTTTGTTCTTGGATTACCGAGGACTAAGCGGGGACATGATTCGATTTTTGTGGTAGTTGACAGATTTTCGAAGATGACACATTTTATTCTCTGCAAGAAGACCAATGATGCTGTTCATGTAGCATAATTATTTTTCAGAGAAGTGGTGAGACTACATGGTTTGCCAAAGAGTATAGTTTCAGATAGGGACACTAAGTTCGTTGGATATTTTTGACGTACATTGTGGAAGAAGTTGAAGACAGATTTGAAGTTCAGTTCATTACATCATCCACAGACTGATGGACAGACAGAGGTGGTGAATAGGAGTTTGGGAAATTTGCTGAGATGTTTGGTTGGAGATAAGCCAACAGGATGAGATTTGATTTTACCACAGGCAGAATTTGCATACAATAATTCTGTCAACAGGAGCACTGGTAAATCACCATTCCAGATTGTATATGGGAGTAGTCCAAGAAATGCATCTGAGTTGAGAAAGATAGATAAAGGAGAAATAAGTAGTGCTGAAGCCGAAGATTTTGCAGAATATTTGAAGAACATTCATGAGGAGGTGAGGAAGCACATTATCAAGATGAATGCGCAGTATAAGGCTAAGGCAGATGAGAAAAGGAGGCATAAAGAATTTCAGGTTGGAGATGAAGTCATGGTTCATTCGCAGAAGGAGCGATTTCTAGTTGGTACATATAACAAGTTGAAAATGAAGAAGTTTGGGCCATGTAAAATACTGAAGAAGCATGATTTAGGAAATGCATATGAAGTAGAATTGCCTACCAAGCTGAATATTTCACCAATATTTAATGTTTCAGATCTGACAGAGTATCATGGAGGTGTTGAAGATGAGGTTACAGCAGCATAGTGGAGTATTCCAGCAACTAGTTCAGATAACAAGGAGATTGAAGACATACTAGATAGTCGTGTTGGCAGAAGCACAAGGAACATGACATATGAAGAATATCTGGTCAAGTGGAAAGGACGACCTGTTGAAGATTCATCATGACTGACAAAGTAGGAGGTTAACTGTCTTGGTTTTCCTCTACACACCTGAGATGTGACAGGGTCACTTCTCAAATTACCCTGGGTGTCTGATGCAGGAGCATCCTGGGTGTAAGAGCAATCTTGCATTACCCAAAAATATTTCTATTTTTATATTCAATAAGGGCTATCTTGTGCAGAGCTGCTATTTATGGAAACTTGCTATTTTTAGTAAGTTGGTCATACGATCTCAGAATGTTCTAATTTTACATATGGAGGTTCATCTCAGTCATATCAGCCTGCCAGTAAAGTTTCATGGCTAGATCAGGTCTAGTTTTGAAGATATATAAGATTTTCGGTATTGGCAGCAGGGTATAGAAACTTTGAACTCAGTTTTGAAGGCTTTAGAGGCCTCGGATGAGGTCGAAAATTTGGGTGACAGGTGCTTGAACAAGTCAAGCCTGTAGATCGCTTCGTGGCCTTTCCAAAATGGGGTTATAATAGTCAATCGGGTCAACTGGTGATGACTTATGGTCTCCGAAAGTCGGGCCACCTGAAATGGCGGAAAATAATTTTCCTTCAAAATTTTTGTAAGGGTTTCAAAAATTATTTTGAGCCAACTTTGATGTAATAAATTGAAAAATAAAATAATTCTAAGTTTGGTTGGCCCTAAGGGCTAAATTTCTGGAACCTTCTCGGGCGATGGAAAATGCCTATATAAAGAAGGCCGTAGTGTTGTCCAGGGCAGTTCTGGGTAGTAGATTTGGGTAATAATTTGAGGCTTTGTCCTACAGAATATTGTAAGGGAATGCCTATGTGGCTTTGCATATTGTAATTCTGAAAGTTTGTAATTCCACATTTGTGGAGATAATAAGAAGCCAATTTTCTGTTCTTGCATATTGTTGTTGTTTCTTTGTTTCTGTTATGTGTTTGTGGTATTAAGGGGAGCACCCTTCATCAAAACCCTATTTGTGGGTGACAAGTACTTTCAAAATGACATGTAATGGGATTCAAAAACCCCATTTACAAGAGAGAAATCATCCCATGCTAAGTGCAAAGAGTTGAAGACTGGAATGATGCGGGCATCGAATACTTTCAGGAAGAGATACTTTCTAAGGAAATGACCATTATGATACAAGACAACCAAGGATGCAGGTTCCTATTCCAAATCAAGATGCTTTCACCAAACTAGAGCATATCAACCATCACGCATCCTGTAGCAGCATGAAGACAAACAAAGGATGATGTAATAGGTGTTGTGTTTTGTCAGGCACTTAGAATATTTTCATCATGTCTTTGTAATTTGTATTTGACATATGTAATTGCATGTGATAGTATCACGTGCAAAGTTATAACATGTAATCAGGTTGCAAGTGCATTAGGCATGCAACTTTGAATAAGTCAAAATTAGTTAGTTAGTTAGGGAATAAGTCAAGGTGGTTAAGGGTTTTCCCCTTCTTTCTCCACCTTTCTCTCCACTCTTTTCCTATATAAAGGAGGGAGCCCATTGTAAATAATCATCTTTTGGCAAGGCAAGAAAATTCTGCCAGTTTGTATCTACACTCTAAGACTTTGAGCTTAGATGTAAATTTGAATTGCTTTCAATAGAAGGGGCAACTTGCTTTCAGACTTTGTGTTGATTCAAGGTGTTATGTGGCAACATTTTCTAGATATTGATTGTGAGTTTTGGAGTTTTGCTCAAGAGGGATTTGAAGACTTTGAGTTGCCTATTGCATCCAGAGCCAATTTTGAACTTTTGAAGACTTTGTGATGTAGGAGGACAAATTGTTATAGTTTAATAGTGGCTGCAATTACTTAGAGCTGAAGATTTTGGGCTTTAGTTGTTAGTGTTTTTATTAAATTTGCGAGTATCCAGTAAGAGACTTTGTGCCTTATTGGTTATTTTATTTGAATGCTCAAGAGACAAGCGCATGAGACTTTGGGTTCCTGTTTTTGTTTCACAAAATATAAAAAAGAAAGCTGCTGCCCCTGGTATTGTTCTTATGTCAACTCTAGGGTCACCAGTATTATCATAGCAATAAGACACTTTTTGTTAAGTTAGAAAGTAGTAGTTGTATGCAAATCGTTCCTGAAAAAAGAGGAATTGATTAAGAGAACCGCCCCTTTATGTAATTTCAGTTAAGTTCCTATTGATGCCACCTACGGTAAGAAGGGAGCCTCCCTATTGCTGAGAGGAAAGAGAAATCTCATGAGACGTTGCTTAAAGTTACAATTTTGTAAGGTGTAGTCTTAGCGGCTTACAAAATTTTTAGCCAACACTATAGTCGTAAGAAAATTGCGAATATTTCAAGTGGAGCTTTGGACAAAGCAACAGTTAGGGAAGCACAAACACAAGTGATGGTGTTTGCCTTCTTTGTACCGGCAAAGCAAATTTGACGATTTGCTCTTGTTTGTTAAGCCAATGCCTTACAACAGCCAAAGGCTGTCGATCTTGCCCATGCAATGGGCCATGCAGCCCATGATCTATGACCACAATTCCGTCGACTCTTCCTCATACGTATAGAGTTTTATAATAACCACAAATTGACAATATTAACTGATTCTTATATATCAGTTCTTAAGTTGTATTCAACATAGACTTCTATTTGTTTTAATTTTGGTCTTTCTTTAAAAGAAATATCACCTGTGTGTTATCGCTGCCACAACAAAAATATATATATCGTTTTGAATGATATATTTTGCCAGACTCTTATTCCACGTGGACTCTTATTCCATGTCATTGCTGAAACCATATAGTTGCTGCACTTCAACATATTGATGATCACTTGTCATTATGAAGAATGGTATGTGATTATATTTTCAACATAGAATTTATATTTTGAGTAATCTGAACTCTCAAATCTAATCAGATCTTCCTTAACTTGACTCTGATACCATGTTAAGTATGATTAAATTTCTTTCAGATTTGATCTATCGATGACTTTTCTATTTGCAGAATATGATTCTTACAATCATTGTACTTTCTTGCAGATTATAATCAGAATATTGAACTTGATAAATATGAAGTTGATGCCAAATCAATATTGAGAAATACTGATCATGAATTCACAAGTCTGAATTTTTCCTTAATGGTATTCGATCTACAAGAGCAGAATATTTATTGATTTTGATGTCTCCAATCGTGGATTGGATCTGCATTAAATATATAATGGAAGAGACACATCCCATGAGTGGACAATTCATGAGACATCTCATGAACGGACATGTCTCCACAAAGTGGAGGCATGTTTGTTCATGAGATGTCTCATGAATTGTGCCTTTTCATCTTAACTAAACACCCGATCTCTAATCAGGGTTTGTTACTTAATAAACATAAATGCTTATCAAGTCCGATTTGTATTTATCTTCAATAAATAATATCCAATCTGGAAATGATCACCGATAATTATGCTCGATCAGGATCCTATATGAAACATGAAATGCTGATAATCTGCAAGTAATAACCTCTAAATGCAGATTGATAATATAGTTGGAATATAGTAGATTTTAATCAGTTATATAAGTGATCATCGATTTCCAGAATTTATTGCAAAGGATGACATAAATATATATGTGTGTATACATATGTCAGTACATACTGACATATATATACACACACATATTATCAAATCGATCATCATTTCTATCTGACCGAAGCTACCATATTTCAACACATAGCTATCACATTTTCATGTCTGAGATCAGACATATCAAAGCATAGCAAGTATCAGTTTGTATTAAGCATATATATAACAATACAAAAACTTAATACATCGATTTATTACTGCCATACATTTATGATGATGAAGTAGCAGTTGCAATACTGTCTGCCAATTAATTGACACAGTAAACCTATCTGTTTCTGGATGAATAACGATCAATAAAATGTTACTCAAGCATCGACACTTGAAGAACAATAAGATACCAGCTACAACTTAATATCAACAAGGTGCCATCAACATGTCAAAATGTACATATATGCAATAATGTACACTTGGCAACATGCAAGCCCTGAACAATATGCATAAATACAAAAGTAACCCTATTTGCTCTCTACAGCTTGCTTGAAATTAAGGATGAGTTGTTTGGAACACAATGTGATTAATTTACGGAGTTGGCTACGGATGATTTTAAACGAAGTCCATAACAAGTATTCTCACTACAGAGTCACTAAGATAGGTGATTTCTGATATGCAAGTATTGCTTGTGTCGGATCAAATAGTGCGTCCCACAAATACATTTACAAGACCCAATGATCTGTCCACACAGCACCATGGCAAGGTAATTAGGTCTTTGTACATAGCACAGGAAAATGCATCTAGTATTACTGGCTGCTTTTGCTATTTACTCTCGTCTCTCTGAATTGGATGGTTAAAGCCTAATTGAATAAATTTCTTGAACTAGTTCTTGATAAAAAATTCAAATTCCCATTCACTCTTTCTTTGGTACTTCGCCTTTGGATATAAACAGATGTTCAATATTTGCCTTGATCCTCTGATTTCCTTTTCCTCAAGTCAGAATATAACTCTTTTACACAAACATTGCTGTTTCTATCTTGTCATTTGTTTCCTTTTGAAAGCTTGGGAAATCGGTTGCTTACTGCGTATCTAGTTTTGCTGACTGCAGTTTTTTGAATGCAATTTGAGAACAAAAGGAATGCAACTTGTACTCTCTTGATGGTGTCCCTAATAAAAGGTTGTAACAGTAATAAATTAATAATTCTTTATTACGAGGTTTATGATGGGTTGCAGGGCTCATTCTGTATACTTGTATTCATTCCGTATACTTGTATTCGTGACTAAAATGAAACGTTTACAGCACAAAGAAATATTAACCAAGACAACTAATTGACTCTTTTTCTTGTGCCAATTATCCAGCAAAACTTTCACAACTCTCTTGTTCAGAGACATCCATAATATCAACCACAACTGTTACGCCTAGTTCCTCTGGAAATCTTCTTATTCTTGCTACAAAATCCCATTCTTCTGTTTTGGCTGCTGAAGAAAGTTTTCCATGCAAGAGTCAGGGAATTTCTCTACAGCCCAAGGTGAGCATAATGTGCCAACCCTGTTTGTGATGAGTTCAACTTCAGATGAAATGTAATGTTTGTTTTTTTGATACGTAAGTTAATGAAAATTCTGAATAACAACACTATTACAACACTATTACTATAGTGTTTTAGATAATTTTTGTATGCTAGAGAACAAATTTGTACTGTATTACTACATTAAATATAGGCTGGTTATTGTATTCCAGATAATTGTGGAGGCCACCACGGGCAGACCAATGCTGTTGAAAAGTGAAGAGATGGACACAGAAAGTGCATCGGCAGAAGCTAAAAATCCTGCTAGGGATGTAGCAGTGGTTTGGGAAGATATCCAGAATCTTCCAAAAGCCAAGTTGCTTTCAAATAGAGATCAAAGATCTGAAAGAGAGAAACTTACCCAAATGGATATGCGTGGAATTGTCAAATTATTCAAAAAATCTGAGCATGTTGAGAAGAATTCAGGAGCACGATGTATTTTAAATGGAGCAAGTTCCTTCACGTACCATCCTCAACTAGAAAGAGAATGTCCCATTTTACCCAAATTTGAGGCCAATTCCATTCAGGCCTCTCAAAATATAGCAGAGAAAACAACAAGATCCAAGAAGAAATCGAGAGCAAGAATTATGAAGGTGCAATTATTAAAAAAATCTGCGGCAGTTTGTCCAAAATCAGTTTCTGCCCCATCTACTAAAAAATCTAAGATGATCATTGTGCCATCTGTTGATTTTTCTGATGCATCATACATCCACCACCATATGCTCAGCACAATCTCCTTCATTGATAATGAAGCAGAATTCTGCCAAGGACTAAAGGTAGATCTCTTAATGAAACTTTATTTTTGCCTTTAATTAGACCTCATTATAGTCAACAGGCAAAGTTTGCTTGTTATGTCCACTCTTGCGCCATAATGTGAAACTAGGCTGTGTTCATGATAACTTTTTTGTTGAAAATACCCATAGAACGGTGGACATAACTTATGATGTAAAAGAATATGCTTGTCCTTGTTGACATTTGAAGCTTTGAGTGGTATTGTGACAATCTCTTTCTGTTTAAGGACCTGCAAAAATTGGAGAAAATTAGGGCAAAAATTAAAATTAATGTTGGACATGAACCAACTTCAGCCCAATGGGCAGAAGCTGTTGGCCTAGATCAGGGAACTTTACATAGGAAACTACTGGCAGGGCACTATTGCAAAGATAAAATTGTCGAAGGTGCCATACGGTTGGTAATATCAGTTGCCAAGAGGTATCAGGGAAGAGGAGTGAGCCTACCAGATCTCATTCAGGTGAGAAGCATAATTGCAGAGGACATGGTTTGTAGCTATTATATTCATCAATGTTGCATAAACATCTGTACTGTTCATTTTCTACTTAGAAATATCTCAACATGAAATTTCAAATGCAGGAAGGACGCTCAGGCCTCCTCCGGGGGGCTGGAAAATTTGATCACAAGAAGGGCTTTAAGTTTTCAACATATGTTTATTGGTGGATTAGACAAGCTATCACAAATGCAATAATCAAGAAATCAAGGGCAATCCAGTTACCTGTAATACTTTTTTTTCTTTAATGAAGTTTGTCTGGCATCTGTCATGGAAATTTTTTGGGAGACATCAGTAGAGTTTTGTTTTGATATTAAGCAAGGTGTAAATGTCTTTTATACTGGATATTTTTCTCCAGAGCATTGAAGATAATTTTTACTTGACTGCGCAGAAGTATCTTATTGATACCTTGTTGAAAATCAGAAAAACAAAGACGTATTTATACCAGACGTTCAGAAGGCCTCCGAAAGATGAAGAAATTGCTTGTTTTTTGAACCTGTCAGTTTCAAGAATAAGATTTGTGAAGAGTCGTTCAAAGTTTCCAAGATCCATTGATCGGCATATTTCACAAGACAATAACAGTAAACTTGGGGTATGTTGCCACTTCCTATCCACTTCAAAGCTCCCTTACTTTTTTTGTTGTTTTGCATAAATGCATTTTATGTTACTTCATGCATCAAATAACTACATTAATGTATCTAGGGTTGCAAGGAAAGTCTCTCCTTACATAGTTCAGAAAATCTAACTTCTGAGCTGGCACCTCCAAGAGTCAATGACTCGTATCTTTGCAAAAATAATTGATTTTTAAATTTTTGCAAGAAAACCCAGAACCTTCCTTAAATTTTTTTTCTCCCATAAATTGAGTGAAGGTTTCTCATGGAAAAGATCCTTGCATCTTGGTTTCTACAGGTTTGCAATAGCCTTCAATTGAACAGCGTACCATCAAAATTTTCAGCTTTGTGAAGTCTTTCCCCACCACTAGACACTATTAGGGCATTAACCATCCCAAAGCTTTGTGCTTGAAAGAAGATCAAGATTTTCAGATGGATTGACTTTTCCTTTGCCATAGAGTCATAGGATATCTCACCCTTATCTCTTGTTTGACTGTGAAGCAAATCGTCTGTGTGTTTCACTGCATCATATAGATCATTCCACAATCCACATGACTATTAAATTTTTTTCTGTCATTTCTTTAATAACGATCTAATCTTTGGAGCTGAAGTTCTAAAGGAAAGTTTTTAGGGATGATCCTACAAAACGTTTCCTGTGCAAATTGTCTGATTTTTTAAGCAAGTGTGTTCTATTCATATCATGCCAAGTGTGCCACTCTTGTATTCATGATCCCAAAACCCCCCTCATCAAAAAATAATTTTTCTTGCCAATCTTTCACCAAAAAATCACAGGCAAGAGACAGGCCATCCTTTTGAGACCAAAATGTCTAAATATGCCCTCTAATCACCCATGCAGAAAGCAAAGAAACCCTGCCAAGCAAGCGCTACCCTTTCATGAGAGTGAACCTAAATGAAAGAATGTCAAAGCACTACCAATAATGCCTCAGAGATGGAAAGGGATGCTGATTCCTACATGTGTGGAGCGTCTTGGATTTGGTGATTGGAACCACAGCTCAAAAACATGGACTCAACTAAAACTTTGCAGCTAAGTTCCCGAGTCAGGTTTGGGTACGATATGCTAGTATGACAAATTTTGGGGGGGGTTTTGGACATGTCCTAGGTACGTCCATACAAAAGCCATGTATATATTTGCAGCCTAAAAAGATAGTTAAGTTTATAATGCCATATACCATCTATATGCTAAACAAAATCATTACAAATATCAAATTTTGTAATATAATATACAAATTTAAATTTAATAGGCGAAAGGGATCAAGCTTGAATGTCATAATAGATAATCCTTCATATCATACTAAGATAATACAATTAGTAATCATTAATTTGGATCATATTGGTCATCATCAAGACCAAAATCATCATCAACATTAACATTAGATGATGCAAGTAGATTACAACCACATGAAGTCCACTCAAACTAAAAGTATGTTAGCGATTTTTGCAGCCTAAAAAGATAATTAAGTTTAGAATGCCATATACCATGTATGACCTAAACAAAATCATTACAAATATAAAAATTTGAAATATAATACACAAATTTAAACTTAATAGTTCAATATCAAAAGGATCAAACTTGAATGTCATGATAGATAATCATTCATACCATACTAAAATAATACTTAGTAACCATTAATTTGCATCATATGGGTCATCATCAAGACCAAAATCATCATCAACATTAACATTAGATGATGCAAGTAGATTACAACCACTAGCAACTCCACTCAAACTAAAAGTATGTTAGCTATTTGGCTCCTCAAAAAATAAAGATTGTGCAATAGAAGAAAGATCCAAGTCAGTCCATGCAAAGGCAAGAAGATGGAATGGGTGGTCATTTTGTTTAAAACTTTAAACACTCAACACAAATTGACTGCACCTCTTAATAGAAGTTCCTTTAGGATCTTGCTAGTTTTTGCATTTATGATGGGTTTCATTTTCTTAATCATTGAGTTGATGCTATCATAAACCTCTTTCAAACCTGACATATTTATATCAGTAAAATGGGTAATACTCATGGTGAGCTTGGTGAAACTAAGAAATCCTGCATGATCCTATCAATTGTGCTCTAGAATCATTTGTTTTGCATTTTCTGCTCTTCAATTATTGGATTGCCTCCATATATGGACCATGATTGGTTGATGACCATGCTTGAAAGCACTTCACACCTTTACAAGTTGTCTCAACATGATTATATTGGATGCAAACCTAGTCTAAAATCTATTTGAAAATAAAAAATAAAAAAGTACAGAAGAATGCCCAAATTATTAAAATAAAAAATTGCATTATTTGAATTACTTTTAGTAGCTCTAGTCATGATAATGATCTAAAAATGGCTTGCAACATGTGATGGATTGTGATGATCACTTGGATCTCTTTGGTCCCAACATAGACTTGCTAATCCAATCTATTTTCCTACTCAATATTTGTAGAGTGAGGTTGAGTTAGTGCACATCATTGTTGATCAAGTTGTTGAGAAGATTTGGCATGGTTGTCATTGATGTTAAAATCTACGATATGAATGGTTAATGTACAGTACTGATCTATCCTATGTAGTACATTATGGTGATGAATTATGTAGATGTTATCCCTGATCCAGATATGGCGGTATATCCTTTTGGGACACCCGTGGAAGACAATTAATGCAAAATAATGAAGATTGAATATTTGATATCAGCTACTATTTTCAAAGCTCATTCTGGGTATCTTTGCTATTTGAACATTCATGCAGTTTGTTTCAAGTTTCTGATTTTTCACTTCTATTCAGTTTATGAACAGATGCTATTTGGTGCGGTCCTCCAGTTGGTACTAAATGTTGTGGTGATCAAGACTTAGTGTTGGTTGTGGTTTTCCCATCAGCTCTGGAATATATCTCATGTTGTTCAAAGTTCTTTATCTTTCAATAATAGTGCTATGTAATGGACTTATCTTATGTATGACCTATTTATGGGTCTTGTGGTAACATGGTATAGAGATTCCTTATGTGCAACCTATCTTTTGGGTTTGGTGCTAGCTTGTTGAGTCTTATTGAATATTTCAAGACTGCCTTTTGCGTTCAACCTGACATGTTTTGCTAGGCCGACTTGTTTATATATATATATATATATATATATATATATATATATATATATATCTATATATATATATACATCTATATATATATATAGTTGGATCTGGGTGTGCGTATGCAAGTATGTATGTGGCGAAGTGTGTGAATAGAGAAAGGTATGTGAAGGGTTATGAAAGTAATGTGACAAGGTTTAGAAAATCAAGTAAAAGGCAAGTGACATGAAGAAGTATTCAATATTGCAGAGGTTGTTGAAGATTGGCAGAAGATTCCTAACTGGATCTGCTATAGACAGTTGTTGTTGTGCCCTTTATTGGAATCGACTTCATGCATATGTAGATGCAACTTTAACACTTCACATTTCTCTGTAAGACTATTTTGTAGTCAATTATTTTTGTAATAGGGCACTTAGCTCAACTGACAGTGAGCAACCTAGCAGTGAGCCCTGTAAAAATCACTTTAACTAGTGTTATTATTCATGAGAATTATCTTCGTAGTTTTTCTCATCTTGGGTTTCCATGTAAATTCTGGTGTTCGTGGTGTATGATGTCTAATGTGCTTTCATGTTCATATCTGTTTTAATTATCTGATTGGATTAAGATTGTTTTGGATTAATTAAGTTTGAGAAAATTGTTTTATGGTAACTGATTCAACCCCCCTCTCAGTTATCCAAATTGTTCAACAATTGGTATCATAGCTTGGTCCCTTGCAGTTAGAGTTTGATTGTTTGATGGTGATCTTGGTAGTTTGAACAGATGACAGGAGATAATTACTTTTGATGAAGGACTGAAGGTAATGTTAGATGATATGGAATGCATAGAATCAAAAAATAAAGAATTGAAAGAAAACATCAAGGAGGCAAATGCTTGTATCTCCAAGCTAAGGGAGCAAATCTGGAAATTCAAAGAAAGACACAAAGAGGTCAATCATGAATTAAAGGAATCAAAAGAAATTGTTGTGAATCTGAAGCTACGATTGGATGAATGCAAGAATATTGAAGAATATCTCAAAGACTCCATCAAATAGAAAATGGAAGAAGACTGAAGAAAATCTCAAAGTACGCCATCAAGAAGAAAATGAGAAGCGAGATCAAGAATTAAGGAAGCTGAAATCAGAAGCAAGAGTATGTGAGAGTGGCATGATTTTGGATCAACTTTTGTCCCTACAAAAAAGTCACAAGGACAAGGAAGGATTAGGTTTCTCTGGTGAAAGTTCAAATCAAAACATCAAGGGTAAAGACAAGGAAGTTGAAGTTGAGGTAAAACCTAAAGTAACAAGCAAGGTCTAGAATTCAAGAACACCTACAAAAAGACCTTCGGTTAGGCAACCAAATGCTCAAAGGTACTTATCATTCAATGGTCATGGTTTTCTATGCAAAAATTTTGGACATAAGGATGTAGTGTGTAAAAGCAAGAAGGATCAAAGTATTCAATGTTTTAACTGTCACAAGTTCAGTCACAAGGCAAGCCAGTGCATAAGTCAATTGTCTAAACTGGCTAGAATGAATGGGATGAATAATATTTTTCATGGTAATTGCTATTTATGTCATGGTTATGGTCACAAAACTAATCAATGCAGATCTAGGGTGCACTCAGTTGAGTTAGGAAAGAAGAATGTCAAATGTTACAAATGTAGTCAATTCAGACATTATGCTAACACATGCACATATGTGGCTGCTTTGAAAAAGTCTGGAAATGATAAGAAGGTTGAAGAATCAGATGAATCTAAGAAGAAGACAGCCATGGTATGGAAAAAGGAAATAGGTGATGGGACTTCATTCATGGCATCGGATCTTGGTGCAAGCTCTTCTGGGAACTGAGCCTACTACCTTGGCTCAGGGGGAGATTTGCAATGCATATTTTGTCAATTCCCCCTCTATGTGTTGAGTCTGATATGTCTCTAGTATGATTAAGCGTGATCTAGTTGGTGATGTATGATTTGGTTGATTGAAAGGTGAAGTACGAGTGCCGACGCCATCGATATATCTTTTTGGCAGCAAAAGTCATCATGAGTAATTAAGGATAAAAAGGTGAAGTTTCAAATCATTTGTCACCATTTGCAAAGAATGATACAAAGAAGTTGCAGAGTGATAAAAGGGTTTGAAGAAGATAATCAAGCGTGACGATGGAGTCCAGGTTGTTCATTAGTTAATCCAGTGGCATTATCCCGTAGAGGCTGAAGAGAGTAGAGTTTGACAAATTTGATCATAGGAAGATAAAATAAATGGAACTAGGATTGATGGTTGATGAGTTGCAGTGCATTCAAACATTGGCTATGGATCTACGAGGAGAATTCCTTTGGTTTGTTGATAAAGATTCTATTTGGTTCCTGTTGAGTTGATTCAAAGATGGCAACATCATATTGGATAAACCCTATTCAGTCACAAAGGAAGCAATTGAAGTTGTTATTGGTTTATGCAACGTTGGTGACCTCCCAAGGAAGAAAACGGTAAAATACAGAGAAGTTTAGGAACTTACTGGCATTGACAAAGACCCCCGAGATCTACTGATTAACACCATTGTCGATTCTGTAGTAAGGTATATTGCATACGATATCTATTATAAAATCTATTTCCGAAATCGTGAAGGTGCTACATTTATTATTGCTATGTATTTGGCACATAAGTTAGTGAAGGAAAGTGTATAGTTTGATTTGTGTAGTTTGTTATTGGAGAATCTGTTTGAGAATGTCAGAATGTCTTTGTTTGAGGGTTATCCCTTCTAGTTCGGGTCACTGCTTATGTGTTTAGTATATTAATTTTTGAGTTCGTTACTAGCAAGATAAAATGTTAAGTGGAAGTCCAACATCCCTGTCAGAAAGCAAGTTTATAGGTATTTGAAGTATATGGAAGATAAAGAAAATGCATGCAGAGTTTATTTCTCATTCTTGTAGAGGGATCTGTACTCCAGTGTGATATTGTCTGGTGTTGTTCTTGTCAATCATGTTGAGGAGGGTTCCTCCTCCGGTAAAGAAAGAATTAGAGATTGTCGTTGGTGTTTCCCCTCCATAACCTAAAAGAAGGAATACTAGCATGAATGAAAAAGAAGTCATTACTATATTATAAGAGGAGAAAGAAAAAAATGTGTCTCCATTTGGATCTGACTCTTTCGGTCCCGATGATATTCAGTCAATGTCAGCTGAGGGTGATTTGAAAAAGGTTGGTGAGATTTGCTATGCTTGCTCTCCAGTTGGTAGGCCTGGAATTGAAAGTTCTTTAGTTGATTATTTGCTAAGAATGGATTATTGCTATCTCTATTGTTTCTGACTCATTACCGAATGTTCTGGTAGAAGTTGTTGAAGAAAGGTTGTTGCAGGAAAGTGTTGAAGGATACAAGATCAAAGATATGATTGAGAATAAATATGTCAATGCAAAACAAAAGTTATCCAAACACATTAGTGAGACAAAAGAGTGCATTAAAGAGATGCATGATATCTATAAGTATTGTCTTTAGTGGCCTACTGCAATTGATAATTTCTAAAGAAAGATTGAAGCTATTGAGTGTAATCTGAATGATATTGGAAAGTGTTTTGATTTCTTCAATGATAAAGATGGAAAACAAAGAATGAAAGTTGGTAAGTTGCAAGTTGAACTATTGTCTACTCAGAGATAGAGGGAAGATTTGGTTACAACTTTCTAGTTGGTAAAAGAGATTGTTGAGGTCTGGTTATATCATCTTTCCGGGATTCTTTATGATGCAGAGGATTGTGAACATCAGTGCCTGTGTTAGGACTACTCATCTTCATTTGATTTGTTGGTTCTACAAGATAGTATGTGTGCTAAGATGGTTTTTGCAGTGCAAGTTTGGAAGAGGATTCTTCCAACTATGAAAGAAAGGTACAAGAATTTTTTTCTTGTGAAAAGTGTTATTTTTACTGGATTTCCTTAATGTTCTTATTTGGCCCTTTTCCTTTGATGGCAAAAAGGGGAAGAAATTGAAGAGAAAAACTGAAAAAGGAATTGCTTGAGAAAGGGGGAGTTTTTGGCTGTTTGAAGTTTTTTGAGTTTTTGGTTTTTTGAAGTTTTTTGAGTTTTTTCTGTTTTTGTTGTTTTTTCCATCAATGCCGAAGGGGGAGATTTTTTATTAAGTTGTTGAGAAGATTTGGCATGGTTGTCATTGATGTCAAAACCTGGGATTCAAATAGTTAATGTACAGTACTGATGTATCCTATGCGGTATGCTATAGTGATGAATTGTGTGGATGTTATCCTTGATTCGAATATGGTAGTATATCCTTTTGGGACACCTGTGGAAGAGAGTTAATGTAGAATAATGAAGATTGAATGTTTGATATTATCTGCTATGTCCAGATCTCATTCTGGGTACCTTTTCTATCTAGATATTCATGCAATTTGTTACAAGTTTCTGGTTTGTCACTTCTATTAAGTTTATGGGTAGATACTATTTGTTGTGGTCCTCCGATTGGTACTGAATTTTGTGGTGATCAAGACTTGGTCTTGGTTGTGGCATTCCCATCGGCTCCAAAATATGTCTCATGTTTTTCAAAACTTCAAAGTTCTTTATCTTTTGGTAATAGTGCTATGTAATAGACTTATGTATGACCTATTTATGGGTCGCTTGGTAATGTGGTATGGAGATTCCTTATGTGCAACCTATCTTTTGGGTCCGGTGCTAGCATGCTAAGTCTTATTGAATATTTCAAGGCTTTTTTTTGTGTTCAAGCTGGCATGTTTAGCTAGGCTGACTTGTTTATATTGTTCTATATATATAGACCATCTTTTTGGATCAAAGTGTGCGTATTAAGGTATGTTTGTGGCAAAGTGTGTGAACATAGAAAGGTGGGTGAAGGGCTATGAAAGTAATGCAACGAGGTTTAGAAAAGAAAGTGGAAGGCAAGTGACAAGAAGTATTCAGTATTGCAGAGGTTTTTGAAGATCGGCAGAAGATTCCGAACCGGATTTGCTGTAGACAGTTGTTGTTGTGCCCCTTATTGGTACTAACTTCAATATGTAGATGCACGTTAACAGTTCACATTTGTTTGTAAGACTATTTTGTAATTAGTTGTTTTTGTAAGAAGGCGGTCCGGCAATGAGCCTTACCTGCAGTGAGCAACTTGGCAATGAGCCCTTGTAAAAATCACCTTAACCGATGTTATTATTTATGAGAATTAGCTTCTTCATGGTTTTTCTTCTCTTAGGTTTCCATGTAAATTTTGGTGTTCATGGTGTATGATGTCTTATGTGCTTTCATGTTCATATTTTTTTTTATTATCTAATTGGATTATGATTTCTCTGGATTAATTAAGTTTGAGAAAATTGATTTATGATAACCGATTCACCCCCCCCCCCCCTAGTTATTTGGATTGTTCAACAAACATAAGGTGTCAAAAATATATGTGAGAAGCGTGTCTCAACCAACATATTAGTCGTTCTACAATTCTTTGCATTGTTTGTTATGACTTAGGCAATGCTTTTGAGGACCCACTTCCTAAATGCATCATGTAATGTAGTTAGCAAGAAATCATTCTTTCTTCGCCTACCTCTCAAAATCCATAGTTATAAATAATATTGCCTCTATAGAACTCATTGCAATCACATTGATTAATCACCTATTTTTTGCATCCTTCCATCCATTGAAAATGATAAGAAACCCTTGTTTTCCAATAAACCCTAATGGGATCCACTAAATTTTCTACATGTTTGACCTCTTTTGGCAATAAGGTGCTATGCACCTTCTCATAACTCAGCTTGTGTACTCTTTTGGAGCTTCATTTATTTTCTTATAATGTCTTGCTAATTAGTTATCAAATGTCAAATAACTTTGAAAGACAAACCATTTCTATAGAGGCATCTTGCAATGATTTGGTCAACAATCTCTTTAGCTATGGCCTAGGAGTTGGAGAAGGCTAAGAGTGATCTCATGGAGGCAATTCTCATGGCTATGGGGTCAAGGGAACATGAGCTCATGACTGAACGTGACTTGATCCGCATGGAGTAGGTGCAGGGCCTTCGACAATGGCTTTCCACTTCAAGAGTCACATCGATCCCTATTAGCATTATGAGTTGTGTCTAGTGTGGAGAGTTGCGGAATGTTGAGGTATGTTGTTAAGGGCATCTAATGGTTGATATGTAGGAACGAGTATATTAAGTCTAATATGCACAAAAGAGTATTTGAAGTTTGATATGCAAGAAAAAATATCTAAAGTTTGATATGAATGAAACAGTATTTGAAGTGCTCATATGATGGTGATAACAAGTATGTATGCGGCATATTCGAGAGATGGAAGTATGGGAAGTCGGAATATGCAAGACATAATATTTCAAGTTCTTATGGGAGAATGCTTTGCATTCCTTTGCATAAGATTTTGACGGCTTGTAGTTTAGGTGCTATAAGGTATGGTCTATGAATGGTGCACTATCCTATTTTTAGGTCCACAAAAGTTCAAAGGTAGAAGTTGTGTTTTGTTGTTTGCTAACAATAAGGTTAGATGTTAGAAATAATCAGGGCAGGTTTGGAAAATGCTCCACATTGGCATTTTAGGTCGTGTAGTTTGGTGGACATGTTTCTAATGCCTATGCAATGTTCTAGTTCAAATATCTTATGTTGGTTTTCTCCGCAAGTGAAGATGTGTTGTTGTGAGTGCAATATTGTTGTTTATGTTAGTGTTTGGACAACTTCGTTAATTGTGATGAATTGGTATATGACTTATTGGTTTGGATATGCTTTGGAGGAAGAGTTAGAAGATTGAAATAGGTCATGTCATGGGCGTTGTGCTTTGCACAGTGTCATATGCATTGGAGAGAATTTTTGGGCCGACCTATTAATGTGTTTCAATGCTTTTCTACACGTTTCATTTGGGTCCGACCTTGGAGGTGGTTGCAATGCTTGCAGTTAGATAAGAACATCTATTGGAGGCGTCTTATGATGTATTTGGGTCTCCTTTATCTCTTGGAGTGGACCACAATGGTTTAAATGCTCCAGTTGGTCGACTTTTTGTAAATGGTGCCTATCTCTACAGTGGCCGACCTAGTTGTAATTTTGATTGATCAAATTGATATATATAGACATGCGATTAGATGATTTGAAGGGCGCATGTGCATAGATTAGAGTAGAAGTGTGTGGATTGATTTGGGATTGAATGTGAAGTTAGTATAATGCGAATGTGACAGAGCAGAGGTGAAAGAAGTGTGAGTTTGACAAAGTTGTTGCAGTGTTTGATCAGGAGATCCTATATCTTCTCATTTCATCTTTTCTCTATGCTTGCTGGAATATGTTTTCTTTTTGGCGGCTTGTGCAAATTTGTATCTTTTTCTAAGGTAGTGCACCTTAGCTTGCAAATCCTTTTAGGAACCTGTGGACTTCCTTGGTAGTGTGCCTAAGACAATCATTCTAATACTATTATTCATATTGTGAGTAAGATTATCACTGTGGTTTTTTCCGCATTGGGTTTCCACATAAATCTAGTGTTCTTGTGTGTGTTACCATTGCAATATCTTTTACTAATGGTTGGTTGGATTTATGTTAATCATTAAGCGATTGTGATAGTATAGTTAATCTTTTGTGCATTCTGATTCTCCCCATCCCCTCTCAGCATCTAGATGTGTACAACAATTGGTATTAGAGAAAGGTATAGAATGGTCAAGTTTTTGTGCATTTTGATTCACCCCACCCCTTCTCAGCATCTAGATGTGTACACCAATTGGTATTAGAGCAAGGTTCCTAATGAAGAAGCTTATTAACTGCTTGAGGTAGATCTGAGATGGCAAGTGAACATGGTGTCAAAGTACCAAAGTTTGATAGAACGAACTGTACAGTTTGGAAGGCAAGGGTGGAATCACATCTAGACTCTATCTCGTTTGGAGTTCTGGAAGCTATCAAAAACTGCTACACACTTGTGTTTGGTACTCGTACACTAGATGCAATCAAGGCACATGAGAATAATGCAAAGACTAGGAGCACTATTATTAGTGGACTAGGCGATTCGGAGTTGCTAAAAGTTATGGAATGCAAGGCCACATATGATGTTTGGGAGAAGCTAGGTAGCATATATGTAGACAAGAAATTCAAGCAAATCAAGTTGCAAAATTTGAAGCATAAATCTTAGACTTTGAGAATGTCTGGGGACAAGAATATAGAAGGCTATGTGCACTAGGTGAATGAACTAGTTAATGCAATTGCAGGCATTGGTGGAACTATAGAAGAAAATGAAGTTGTTTTGAAGGTGATGAGAACTATGCTTAGACCCTACAAAACTTTCTTGATTTCCATTCAACTGAGTAATGGTATGGTGAAATATACTTTAGAAGAACTCTATGGGGTTGTATCTTGCTTTTGAAATTTCCGAACATGAAGATAGCCCAACTGAGAAGAAAGTTGTTGCACTCAAGGCCACTAAGAAGACTAAAGATCAACCAGAAGAAAGCTATGATCTAGATGATGTAGAGGCAAACTTTGTTAGAAGACTGAAGAAAGGATCAGGAAAGTATAAAGGTAAGTTACCTTTCAAATGTTTCAATTGTGGAAGAGTGGGACATCATGTTGCTAAATGTCCCTTTAAGGAAGATTATAAGATGTCTAATGAGGATAAAGAAAATTTTAGAAGGAATAATAGAAATACTAGGACAGATAACAAAGAGAAAGGAAAGTAGAGTTTTTGTTCAATGGAGACTCATTCATCAAAGGATGAAGATGGAAATGACTCAAATGATGAAGTGTTGTTCTCGACTATTAAGGCTGAAGATAATAACAAATTCAAAAGTCATAATGCTACAAAAAAAATTGTGAAAACTGCTCTACATGCAAGAGAAGAATCAAGAGCTTGGATCATTGATTCTAGATGTTCAAACCACATGACAGGAGATAGAAGAAAATTCATTAAGATATAATATTATGATAGAGGATCAATCACATTTTCTAGTGAAGGCTCTGCACCTATATGTGGTAAGGGAACCATATCTATTGATGGAAAACTTAAAGCTATTGATGTCTACTATGTTAATAGATTAAGGAAAAACCTATTAAGTGTAAGATAGTTGTGTACTAAAGGATTTTCAAGTAGCTTTCATGGATCTAGATGACTGAAACTAGAAAAGGTTTCAGAAGAATAGTTGTAGAAGGTAAAAAAATGGAAATGTTCGCTATCTTAAGGAAAAGAATGGAGGAAGTTTTTCTTTGCCTCAAAGTAGTGAGTGTTGGCTATAGCACAAAAGGATGGGACATATTAACTTTGATAATATGATGAAGATCAGTTCTACGAATATAGTGAGTGATTTGCCCAAAATCATCAAGCTTGCTAATACTATGCAGGGAATGTCAATTGGGAAATAGGAGCAAGGACAAGTACAAAAACAAGGAGTACTTAACCACAAGACCATTAGAGCTGATGCATACAAAACTATATGGACCCACAAGGACAAAAGGATTGAACGGTGAAAGGTACTTTATGTTACTTATTGATGATTACTCTAGGATGACTTGGGTCACATTATTAAGAGAAAAATTAGAAGCATTGCATAGGTTTAAAATTTTCAAGAATTTGGTTGAGAATCAAATGAATGCTAGAATCAAATGTTTGAGATCTGATGGGGGAGGTGAATTTACATCACATGAATTTGATAGATTTTGTGAAGATCATGGTATTAGGATATAACTATATGCTCCTAGGACTCCATAGAAGAATGGAGTAGTTGAAAGGAAGAATAGAACAATTGTAGAAATGTCTAGAACTATACTGAAAGATGCTAACTCATCTAATGTGTATTGGAGAGATGTTCACACCGTTGTTTACCTTCTTAACAGGGTACAAGTAAGAGTAAATCATTCAAAAACTCCTCATGAACCGTGGTTTGAAAAGGCACCTATTGCTAAATATTTTAGGATCTTTGGAAGCAAATGCAATATCAAAAGAGATGAAGACAATCTTGGGAAGTTTGATGCAAGATGAGATGAGGGAGTCTTTTTGGGATATTCTACTACAAACAAGGCATGTCCTTACAAGATGAGATTAAAGAAGGTTGTGGAAAGTGCAAATGTTTGGGTAAATGAAGAATTGAGTCAGACTGTTCTTGAACCTAAAATTGAGTTAATAGTACTTGTTATCCCTTTAGAAGAAAAGAATGCTCTAGAAGTCAACTAAAGGTCAGAGGAAGAAGAAAAAGAACATGAGCAAGTACTGAAGACACCTACTAAATATGTACAGAGACATTGTACTAAAGATCAGCTAATTGGAGACAAAGAAAAATGTGTTAAGACAAGGAGAAGACTTGCTAAGACAAGTGAACAAACAAACTACTATTTTCTATCCATGGTAGAACCGAAGACCTGTGCAAAAGCAAGCAAGGATGAAAAAAATGACTGAAGAGATGGATCATATAGAGAAGAATCAAACATGGGAATTGGTACCTAAACCGGTAGACAAAAATGTGGTTGAAAGTGAAACTAAGTGGGTGTTTTAGAACAAGCTGAATAAGGATGGACAAGTCACTAGAAACAAAGCAAGACTAGTATTTTGTAACATGCTCTAAATTATAACAAGAAGTAACGGCTAGTTTAATGGAAGATATCAAAATGGAATAATACTTGAAAAGTAAATTACATTGACATGCTAGTAATTTTTTTTTGAAAGACAATTAACAACAATTTTCCAAAATAATTAAAAGAAACATTCTAAGAGTATTTTAGTTCTGCATTCATAATTATCATCATATATAAAGTACTAAGAAAAGAAAAGATTCTTACTATTAACATTTATCATCTAGTATCCATTTGTCTTTCTTTGGATCCTTTCTGCTTCATAGGGGAAAAAGATATCACCGGGGCATTTATCCACCCAACCATGGATCGTTTACTGATTCCCCTTGCTCAATTCCTACTCGATATAGGTCTAGCCCTCCAAAAGGGATGGAACATGGTTATGTCAAGTCATGTGGGAACTAGTGTAAGACTCTACAACCATAGTCAGTCACACCCTATAGCTACTGCTATCTTAGTATGACTCCTGACTAGGACTATATCCGAAATCTTAAGAACTGACAAGCACTAGCATGTGGTTAGTGCACCTTGGCCAAGGATTCACTCTACATGTTATTGTGTCGTCAAGTTCTCACCCTATCCAACTTGCACCCTTACGATCACAATAGGCTCATGATAAGCTCAAAGGGGTAGTAAGGCTTTCTTTCTTTTGTTCTCTATATGTTTTGACACACTTGTCTTGCATATGAACGTTTAACCATTCTATCTCGGTTTTTATTATGTTTGTTATTGTTTAAGTCAAACCTATTATAGGCACATGGCCCATTCAGCGTGGAGCTGCACAATGTATTCTCTCAAGTCCATGTACTCAATCAGGAATCCTCATCTGACCCTAAGGGGTACATGCACTTGAGCTGCTTGCTCATGTTGTGCTCAGTCCATTCTAAATGGGCTCATGGAGGGTTTCTAATATCATTAAGTTTGAACCACCACAACAGTTCAAGTTGAAACTACTAGAAGCAAGTTCCTTTATTTAACTATTCTAATTTTGACTGCAGGGTTTGGGCTAGTTATCTCCTCTAAATTATTTTTCAAGGTAGAGCTCGAACCCTATTCATTAACAACAGGACAACCCGCTTGGTTTCTGTTAATATTGAGAGAGGTGGGTTCTTATAGCTACATAATTAAATTCTTGAGAACCATTCACTATATATTTCCTTCTCGGTTCTTTAGGAGACTGCAAGTCTTATTAACATTTTAACTATGTCACTGCTCAACGAGTATCAATCTAAGCCTGTTAGGCATACTCCAACAGCTGAAAAGTTTGTTATATTTCATTCTTATTTCACAATTATTTCTTACTGAAAATTTGTCAGAACTTTTAATGACGAGATCTAGATAAGTACCAATAAACAACTACATAATTAAATGTCTGAAACTGCACCTATGGCTTCAGAATTTTTTTGCAAGAACAATTATCACAGAACTTGCTACTTAATAAGACAAGGTTTGCTTGACAGTAAAATGAAAAGAAACCTTTGCTTCCATTTACGTTTCCCATTCCAGTTTGGTGCTGACTAAATATTTAAGATCTTTTAGAAACGAAAAAGCTAGAAGTTCTTAGTTCTTCCTAGCATACAACAGCTTAAACATATTTCTTGAAGCTAAGAAGTTTCTCAGTTATAAAAGATTACATAACAATTCCTAGCTATATAACAAGCTTATTAAGCAAGGAGAAAATCAGCAAGAACTCAACGTGCCTTGTGGTTTGAAGATTACAAAGAAGGTAGTCTTGTTTGTACTAACACTGCCTAGAAACTACTTCTGCTCAGTCTTCTTCCTTAGGCTGAGTCAGCTACGAACTTCCTCTCTAGTGCATGAGTTCTGAAACCTTCTCTGTTAATTCCTTTCAAACTATTAACCATTCTGGTTCAAGAACAACAGTGGCCAATGATGTGCATATGTGAGTTTTCTTTTCTAGGAAAGCTAAGAAATGAAAAGAAGAAAAAAATGTGTTCAAGAAACCATTCTCAAATCATATATTCCTCCATAAATACTCTTCCACTAAGTTTCGATGAGTTGGCTCTATAATCTCGCCACCCTACATTGTGGTTGATGAAATGGCTTTTAAGCATATCCACCAGAGGATTATATAATTACAATGTTTCTCTTGCCAAGTATTTAACCAAATATTTATTGTTGATTACTCAATGTTTCTAAGGTGTTGTGAGTCCACCCGTCGGTGTTCAAACATTTATGCCATTGTATACTTTTAATTCCAGAGTTCTTGCCATAAGAATAATAAACTTGATCAAAGAAAAAAGTAGGCGGTAGCTTGAATTGATAATTAATATCAATTGATTTATAATTATTATGAATTTTTTAATTGTTTTAAAGTATCCAAGT
Organism: Chamaecyparis obtusa; assembly: GCA_027943335.1. NCBI lineage: Eukaryota > Viridiplantae > Streptophyta > Pinopsida > Cupressales > Cupressaceae > Chamaecyparis > Chamaecyparis obtusa. The sequence continues at coordinate 1,477,203 of BSBK01007476.1, read as the reverse complement.
TTCTTGTTAATATACATATATGTGTGTGTGTGTATATTCGTAATATTCTAACATAGAAATATGCATTTACATATATGTAGTCAATTATGAACCATGGTACCTTGTCCATTTATTTTACACAGATATAAATGCATATTTGTATGTATATACTTATACTACGAATATACATATATACATATATATCACCATTTGATAAGATATATAATAAAATATTTAAAAGGAACGTTGGTACTAAGTCATCACCTAGAGTACCGAAGAAAGGATGGTTGGACATGGTGCAAGTCGGAGACACTGTAACCTTACAATTCTAAGATTACCATCAAAACGACTAAGAGACATCAATAGACACCCCCCCCCCCCCCCCCCATGATCCTTATAGGGACCTATGCCATCTCAGGTTGCACTAGCCCAATTATAGTCAGTACTTACCAGTTTCCTGTAATTCCAAACAGTCGTTGACCATAACCATATCTCACCCCCCTTTCCTAGTGATATCTCCTCCCCCCTTTTCCTCGGAGGCCAATTGGTTCCTGCATCCACTTTTCTAGAACAAGAGTAGTCAGTCCGAAATCATGACTTTCCAACGTTGTTATGTATACATAATGCAAGATAAACAATTACATTACTTCTGATAAGAATGAAATCATCATGTCATTCTATATATAATATCTAAACTAATGCATCATAAAAACAAGAGATAAAAGCAGTTTCCATCTAGGGCGTCATTTTAAATCAAAACCACTATTTTCAACATCAAATACCATCTAGGGCATCAATAAAACAAAACCATGGTTTACAGAAACCAGATATCTTTTAGAGCATCAATTCAATAGGAAATCATTGTTTTACGGAAACTAGTTACCGTTTAGGGCATCAACATAACTAAGCATCAAAAGTATGAGTAATCAGGAGGGATGTGACATAGTTAAAGGCTATACTCAAGTTGAAGGAATAGATTTTGAGGAAACTTTTGCTCCGGTAGCTAGAATGGAAGCTATTAGAATGTTTCTTGCTTTTGTTGCTTACAAGAATTTCGAAGTATATCATATGGATGTTAAGTTTGCAATTCTAAAAAGAGAACTAGAAGAGGAAGTTTACATTGAGCAGCCAGATGGTTTCAAGTTATCAAATGATTTGGATATGCTTTGCAAACTCAAGAAGGCCCTTTATGGACTCATGCAAGTTCCTAGGGCTTGGTATGCTAGATTGGACAAGTATTGTTGCAACAAAACTTCAAGAAAGGTACTATAAATAGCAATAATCTTTTTCAAGGTTGAAAATGATAAGTTACTAATAGTAATTGTATATGTTGATGATATTATTTTTGGAGGTGATAATAATATTTGCAAGAAGTTTGCTGAAAAGATGCAAAAAGAATTTGAAATGTCTATGATTGGTGAGTTATCATTCTTTCTTGGTCTTTAGGTTATTTAGAAAGAGGCTGGTATTTTCATTTCTCAAACCATGTATGTTAAAGAGATGCTGCAAAAAATTGAAATGGAGGATTCTAAACTAGTTGAAACTCCCATGGCTATTCGTCATTTAAACAAAGATGATGAATCTTTGGGAGTTGATCAGAAGATTTATAGATCTAAGATAGGATTGTTGTACTTAACCGCCGCAAGACCTGATATTATGCATGTAGTTTGTTTGGCTGCCAAATATCAAGCTAATCCTAAGAAATCTCATGAAAAGGCAATAAAAAGGATATTCAAATACTTGAAAGGGACTCCTAATTTTGGATTATGGTATAGAAAGGATAATGATTTCTCTCTAAAAGAATTTACGAGTGTTGATTAGACCGAATGTGCAGATGATAGAAGTACAAATGGTGGTGCATATTTCTTGGCAGACAGGCTGGTCTATTTTACAAGCAAAAAGAAAGACTTAGTTTCATTATCTACCAAAGAGGAAGAGTATATTGCAGCAACATCTTTTTGTGCTCAGATAATGTGGATGAAGTAGACTCTTAAGTAAATGAAAATAGTTTATGATGAAGCTATTCCAATGACATGTGATAGCACAAGTGCTATCAATATTTCAAAGAATCCGGTGATGTACTCAAAGACTAAGCACATTTCTATCCGATATCATTTCTTGAGAGATAAAGCTGTTGAAAGGAAATAAAATTAGAGTATGTACCTACTAAGGAACAAATTGCAAATATTTTCACTAAGGCACTGGCAAGGGATACTTTTGAGTATCTCTGACAAAGGTTAGAGGTTATTGCCCCTCCCTTTTCAAACTAGATGCCTAAGTGAGCTGCATCTTTCCAGGGGGAGATTGATGTCTATCTTTAGTCTCCTGGATTGATATAGTTTCTGCTCTCAAGGGGATAGTGAAGGTTGTGGTTTTGTGATTGTAGGAAATGTGTTGCAAAGATAAGTCTTCCTTGACAAGGGGGGAGAGACGTTCTTGAATGCCTTGTGTCCAAAAGAGAGGGAGAGAGATATAGAATATGAGAAGAGAGAGTGTTACAAAATAGAGATGTCCTTGAAAGGGGGAGTGACATAATCAAAAGATCTTTTAGTTTTTGCGCCCTTTGTCCTTGATGTCAAAGGGGAGAGATTAGATGTGCAGATAATGGGTCATCAGGTTGCTTTGTCATTGGTGTTGCCATCAATTGCAAAGGGGGAGACTATTAGCATTATAGTCTGTCTTATTATAGTCTGCATGCAAGAAAGTATGAGTGGTGTGTCTAGATTGGAGAGTTGAGGAATGTCGAGGTATGCAAAAAAGTGGTTGCTATGCAGGAAAGAGTATGTGAAGTCCATGCAAAAAAGTATGAGGTGTGTTAGGCATGGAGAGTTGTGGAATGTCGAGGTATGCAAGAAAGAGTATCTAATGGTTGATATGCAGGAAAGAGTATCTGAGTTTGATATGTAGGGAAGAGTATTTGAAGTGCAATATGTAGGAAAGAGTATCTAAAGTCTGATATTCAAAATAAAGTATTTGAAGTGCTCAAATTATGGTGATAACAAGTCAGTATGTGGCATATCCGGAAGATGGAAATATGGGAAGTTGGAATATTGTGATATTGCTATCAAGATTCAATTGTGTAGTTTTTGAGTCAAACTCATTGACCCATGTTTCATGAGTAGTGGTTCACAAGAACCCATCTCTCATGAGAATGAATGGAACACTTAGCACTCATTGCATCTGGGTTCTAATTGTTAAGTGTTCTATTCATTCTTATGAGACATGGGTTCTTGTGAACCAATACTCATGAAACATGGGTCAATGAGTTTGACTCAAAAACTACACTGTTGAATCCGGATAGCAATATCACAATTTGACTTGCTATGGAAAATATCTCCTACTTATCAAGTTGGAATATGTAGGAAAGTGTATTTGAAGTTCTTAATGGGAGAGTGCTTTGCACCCATGTTTCATGAGTAGTGGTTCACAAGAACCCATCTCTCATAAGAATGAATGGAACACTTAGCACTCATTGCATTTGGGTTCTAAGTGTTAAGTGTTCTATTCATTCTTATGAGACATGGGTTCTTGTGAACCACTACTCATGAAACATGGGTCAATGAGTTTGACTCAAAAACTACACTGTTGAATCCGGATAGCAATATCACAATTTGACTTGCTATGGAAAATATCTCCTACTTATCAAGTTGGAATATGTAGGAAAGTGTATTTGAAGTTCTTAATGGGAGAGTGCTTTGCACTCTTCTACATTAAATTTTGGTGGTTTGCAGTACAGGTGTTGTAATGTATGGTCAATGAATGTTGCACTATCCTATTTTTAGGTCCACAAAAGTTCAGAGACAAAAGTTGTGTTTTTTTGTTTACTAACAATGAGGTTGGTTGTCATAAATAGTCAGGATAGGTTTGGAGAATGATCCTTTGGTGGACATGTTTCTAATTTCTATGCAATGTTCCAATTCAGATATCTTATGTTGGTTTTCTCCGCAAGTGAAAATATGTTGTCCTGTGTGTGATATTGTTGTCTATGCTGGTCTTTGGTGAACTCAATTGTGATGAATTGATTTATGATTGGTCTGGATATTCTTTGGAGGAAGAGTTAGAAGATTGAAATAGGTCCTATCTTGGTGTGATGTACTTTGCATGGCATCATGTGCATTGGAGAGTGTTATGACCTATTAACATGCTTCAATGCTATTCTACATGTTTCATTTGGTTGGACTTTGGAGGTGGTTGCAATACTTGTGGCTAGACTTGGGTCCCCATTATCTCTTGGAGTGGACTGTATTAGTCTAAATGCTTGAGATGGCTGACTTTGTGCAAATGATGCTTATCTCTACCATGTTCATCCTAGTTGTAAGTTTGATTGATCAAATTGATATATATATATATATAGATGTGCGATCGGATGAGTTGAATGGAGCATGATTGTGGATTAGAGTGTAAGTGTGTGGATTGATTTGGGATTGAATGTGAAGTCAGTATAATGCAAATGTGACAGAGGAGAGGTGAAAGAAGTGTGAGTTTGATAGAGTTGTTGCAGTGTTTGATTAGAAGATCTTATATCTTTTCATTTCATCTTTTCCCTGTGCCTACTGGAGGATTGTTTTCTCTTTTGGCAGCTTGTGAATATCTATATCTTGCCCTAAGGCAGCGCGACTTGGCTTGCAAGTCCTTTTAGGGAGTTGTGTGCTTCCTTTGCAATGTGCCTAAAAAAATCATTGTAACATTGTTATTCACATTAAGAGTAAGATTCGCACTGTAGTTTTTCCTGCATTAGGTTCCCACGTAAATCTGGTGTTCATGTGTATTATTATTAAAATGTCTTTTACTAATGGTTAGTTGGATTAAAGTTTATCATTAAGAAATTGTGACAGAATAGTTGAGTTTTTGTGCATGTAGATTCATTTCCCCCTCTCAACATCTAGAGGTGTTCAACAACCCTAACATCCTCCACCACTTACTCAAGGATGTCCTCCCACCCTCCTTAGTAGTTTTGTTGTACATAGCCCTATTTTTGCTTCAATCATTTTGAAGATAACTTTCCTTTTTGGGGGGGGGGGGGGAGGGGGGGGGTTGGTGGTGGGGTGGGGGCTGATGTGATCGACCGAATGTGTCAAGTGAATTATGTTGTAATTGGGTTGTTAGTTTTTGATGAGTAGTTGGTTAATTGGCAATTCCTAACGGTTGGTAATCTTAACCAATTGAGGACTCCTATATATGTACTCATTTTGTTGTATTGGGAACAGTGGGTGAATTGTCATTTACTTGCATATCAATTGAATGGAATAAAACACCCTATCTTTCTGGCACTATAATTGTGTTTAATATTCTATGTTTTGTATGTTCTATTCTTGTTTACTCTATGTTGTAACATAACCCTATTGGAGTAAACAACTTCATTCTAAATTGTCTCTCCAATGGTCTCTTTGCTCTCTTCACATTATTAGGTTTGTTTTCATTCCTATCCAAAATGGATGACTTTCTACTACAATATAAGGGATGACACTATAAGTTTGAGATAAAGAAGTAGATGGCCTCTGTGAGCCCCTTCCTCTCCTCAAAGGATGCTTTGTTCTATTGACAATCTTAGATGTTTTTACTAATGGTTCGATTAATTTTGCTATTTTATAAGCTGATTTAAGTGCACCATGTTTTCCTAGATAAACTTTGATTCCCAATCCAAAAATGACACACAAATGAGCTTTCACTCAATTGTAGGAATTTGTATATTGTTGCTCACACCCACTATATATCCACATGCCTCTGCAAAGGTAAACCTGAGCTAATTTTGAATGAGGGTTACCAATGGAGCTAGAACAAGTTGCCATCGTAACAATGTAATAATAATCTCTATATGCAGCTGGCCTACAAAAATAAGTTTGGAAAATAAATGAAACTCCAACAATTTACAGAACATCTAAACTTATGAACAATTGTATTAAATTTGAATTTATCTAATAATTGAAGTATTGTACTTATTTATTCAATAGAATATCAAATATAATAAAGATCAATAATAAATATTGTATATAAAATTAGTTTTATATATAGCAGTCACTATTACTATTTAGCCAGGTTGCATTGAGACGAGGGTACTTGGAGACTGGTACTGGTACTGGTACAACTATTTTTTTAAAATAGTAGAGGAGGGTATTCGAAGACACCAATTTTTTTAATATAATCTAATAATTTATAAAAAATCTGAAAATATAATGACATTGAACTTTAAAAACAAGAATGTTGATAAAGTTTATTGTTTAACATTAAATTTGAAGTTTAACTATACAAATGATAAATGTCATACAATCATTGTGTCAAAGTTTCAAACTGATTGCATGTTGAAATTAGCTTGATAAGCAGTAAGCTGATACGCAAACAAAAAAATAAAATCAGAAATCTTATATCATCATCTACACTTCGACACCATGATCATCCATATTAAGGTCCTCAACTAGAGTTCCTTCTTGGCTTTTCCCCGAGAAGCAAAATTTCATATTTAAGAAAGTATGACAATCAATGTCAAACTTCCCTAGTGTCAAACTTCCTACTTTTTGTTTTATTTGTGTGGGAGACAACGGGAGCCTTCAGAAGACTGTGGTTGAAAGTCTCTTGTAATTGGAGACGTCTCAGGCAAGGTCTCTAGCACTGAAGATGTGTCCTAGTCTCCAATTCGCATCTCAAGGGATCAAAGATGCATCTCTGTGCAACCTAGCTTTTTAGTTGGGTTGAGTGCTTGGCTCTATTAGTGAGAGCTTTTTGTGGTAGGCATGAGGTTATGAAGTCAAGTCTCCCCCAACCCACATGATCCCAAAGGGTGTGTCGCTCTAGTGCCAATGCTCAACTATTGGATCCTCTCCTCTATGCCCAAATCGAGACTTCACAGTAATAGAATTGAAGCCTATTCAAATATAATAAAAAATCCTGAATCATTGTCGCTATTAGCTATGGTGACTCACTCAAGATTAATGGGCTATGGAGGTGAATATCGACTTCCCTATTTGCAGGAAAACCATCCCTATTCATGGAATAACAGTACCTTTTTTGCAAAAAAATCATCCTTGTTCGGCATGTTCACAGCAAGAATAATGAAAACAATCATATGGCATTGGCACAATATTTCACTGCTTCATAACTTGGTGTTCCGTCACATTTTAGGGTTTTCTAATTGTTGAAAAGTCAACAAAAAATCAACTAATGCCTTCAATTTCCCTCTAATCGTTCTAGAAATGCCATGTCATTGGGCCGAATTGTGCAGGTTTGGGATGTGCTTGGCAAAATTAATTCGATGCCAAAATAATGAAGCCTAGACATTTTCACAAATGTTTCTGGGTCAATTCTGATTGTGGCAACCGAAAAGTTTAACACATTCAACAAAAACTTTGGAAGATAATTTAAATACACAAAATAAACTTCAATCAAGCATTATGAATGGTTTTGTAGAATGCATTGAGTTTATATAGCTTCTACTTTGCAAAATCTTAAGAGGAAATTTGTAATGTCTCCAACCCCTGGCGGATCTCTTCTCTCGAAAGAATAATGACCAAGTGTTCAAGAGTAAGGCGTAACTGAGCAACTGCAGGCCGTACGGTAATGCTAAGTTCGTACGGTGAGGAAATTGCCAGGACCGTATGGATTAGGTGGTCGTACAGTTTGTCTCCTAGACCGTATGATGGTGAGTTTGTATGAAATTGTGGCCTGAGCTGCACGGAGGTCAGAGTATGTACGGGTGGAAGCCTGGGATGCTGTACGGTATGGTGGTCTGGGCCGTACGGAGGTAAGTGTCGTACAATGTAGTAAGTCTGCAAGCCGTACAGTGTTATGATGCAGGGCGTACGGTAGGGAATGCAGGCCATACGGAATGAGTTGAGGGTTGTATGCTGAGGGGATGAGGGCTGTACAATGCAAAATGGTGTCCGAGGGGATTTCCAGCCTTCAATTCTATAATCTAATTAATATATTCCGTAGGGAACTTTAGTACCATCACACAATTCGGAAATAAGTACTTGCAAGAAGAAATAATAGATATTGCTTCAGATTGCCAGATCCGGAACTAGAGAACAAGCAGAGTAGGGTGAGGGTTGAATCCCACCGAAACTGCGAAATACCAAATAGGGAAGGTCTTTCACCTCCGAAATGGCAGCCAACAGAATCCCAACAGGAATTTGCAAAATACAATAAAATAATAAATATCAAATCTCAACCTATCAAATCCAACCTACACGTCAAGCATAAATACCCAATACCCGTTGGGAAAACTCTCAAGAGTGGACAAAATAGCTGACGACGACAACTACACCTACAACAAATAAAAATGGGCCCGAGATAAACTAAATTGATCAGGACCCAAATACAATAATTTTATTATTCATTTAATGACGGGGACATTACAGTCCTCTTGTCCCAATAATTGCTTGTCCTCAAGCAATTTCAGGCTAGGGTGTTCTAGAATCTCTTCGCCTTCCCAGGTGGCATCTTCAAGGGGTAGATCCTTCCAGCGCACAAGAAATTCCTTGATAGTGCGTGTCCTCAATCTTTTCTCTCGACTGTCGATGATTTCCGCTGGTTCCAATACTAATTTCCCTCCATCGTCAAGGGGTGGCAGGTCTGGAGACCGTCACTTGCTAACCCGCGTCTTTCTTCAGACAAGAAATGTGGAAGACGTTGTGGATTCGGCTTCCCTCAGGTAGGTCCAATTCGTATGCAACCTCGCCCACTCTCCTGGTCACATGGTAGGGTCCGTAGAAGCGCGGTTTCAGCTTCTTCTTCCCAAAAGCCTTCAGAGAGGATTGTTTGTATGGTTGAAGTCGGAGGTATACCAAATCCCCTACTTCAAAACTCCTATCGGTTCGGTGCCGGTCAACGTACATTTTCTGCTGATTCTGAGCCCGTTGGAGATTTTCTTTTAGGGATCTTAAAATATCTATTCCTTCCTGCAGCCAGTCCTTGGCCTTCGGCGCGTGATTGTCACCCAGAGCCAAGTCCACAAATAAAGGAGGTTCATACCCGTACAAAGCTTTGAAAGGTTCCATTCCAATGGACATGTAGTAGGTGGTATTGTAACAGTACTCTCCCAGATGTAGCCATTTGACCCATGCCCTCTATTGTGCTGAAACATAATTTCTGAGGTAACCTTCCAGCCATTTGTTCACAATCTTTGTTTGTCCGTCGGTCTGGGGGTGGTAACTGGTGCTTGGTGACAGCTCTGTCCCTGCTAGTCGAAATAATTCTTTCTGGAAATTACTAAGGAAGCGGCTATCTCTGTCGTTCACTATGTTTCGAGGGAGTCCGTGCAAGCAGAACACCTCTCAGAAGAATAAGTCTACCACCTGTGAGGCCGAAAACTCTGCTGAAATAGCAAAGAAATGTGCATACTTGGTTAATCTGTCAACTACCACAAAGATGCAGTCCTTCCCCTGTGCCTTAGAGAGCCCGGAGATGAAATCCATTGAGATGCTATCCCACTTCTTCTCTGGAATTGGTAATGGTTGAAGTAAACTTGCCGGTAGAGTGTGTTCGGATTTATTTTGTTGACAGGTAGAGCATTCCCAGACGCACTGTAGTATATCATTCTTTAGGCCCTTCCATGAGAACCTTTCCCTGATCTGTCAGTAGGTCTTCAAGTATCCTTGATGCTCGGCTAGACGTGAATCGTGCATCTCTTTCAAGATCTTTTTCTTCAACTTGGATTTAGGTACTAGATAGATTTTGCCTTTGTAGAAAATAATATCATCAACTACCTTATACTTGTCGTCTTGTATTTCTTTGTCTAGAAGTTGGCATGCGAACGTGTCCTTGGAGTATTCGACCAACAAATGTGCTCTCCAATCTGCTGATATCTATTTCTGTTGTCACTCATTCAATTCCCGTTGTTCCAGAAAATGTTTGAGGCTGTTGTGATCTGTATGAACGACGAACTTGGCTCCGACGAGGTACTACCATAATTTTTTTTGTCAAGGCATGCATGATGGCCAACATTTCTTTGTTGTATATGGAATACGACCTTTCGGTCCCTAAGAGCTTCCGACTTTCAAAAGCAATTGGGTGGCGGTCCTGCATTAGCACGGCCCCGATACCCTCTTCGGAGGCGTCGCACTCCTGAATGAAAGGTCAAGTGAAATCTGGCAGTGCAAGGACCAGGCAAGAACTCATAGTCTCCTTGAGTTTCTCAAAAGTCTGATGTGCCCGTTCATTCCACTGAAAAGACCCCTTCTTGGTTAGATCGGTGAGTGGCGCCCTGAGTTGTGAGAACCCCTTTACGAATTGTCTATAGTAACTACATAATCCAAAGAATCCATGTAGTTCCGAAAGAGTTTTCGGAGGTGGCCAATCCAAGATAGCTTGAATCTTCTCTTGATGTACCTGAACTCCTCGACTACTGACAATGTGCCCTAAATATAATATCTCTATCATCCCGAATTCACATTTGGATCTTTTGGCGAACAAAAGTTGTGACTTCATAATCTCGAGCACTTCTTCCAAATGCCTTAAGTGCTCTTCCCATGTCTTACTATAGATCAGTATATCATCGAAGAATACCAACAAGAACTTACGCAGCTGTTTGTTAAAAATGTTATTCATGCAAGATTGGAAAGTAGCTGGCGCATTGGTCAATTCGAATGGCATGACCAAAAATTCGTAATGCCCATAATGGCAATGGAATGTTGTTTTCTCCACATCCTGTTCCCTCATGTGGATTTGGTGATACCTCGAACGAAGGTCTATTTTAGAGAAATAGACGGCGCCGTGTAACTCATCCAACAATTCATCGATCCTGGGAATCGGATACCTGTTCTTGATGGTCTTTTTATTCAGCGCGCGGTAGTCTACGCACATTCGCAATGTTCCTTCCTTTTTAACCAGCACTACCGATGATGCAAAAGGACTGGAGTTGGGCCTAATCCAACCTTTGTCAAGAAGTTCCTGTATTGTTTTTTCAATCTCATCTTTTAGCCTCTTAGGGTGGCGCTATGCCATAGTGATAACTGGTTTGGCGCCAGTCTCCATCTCAATGGTGTGTTCAAACCCCCGGTGTGGTGGAATGCCTGGTGGTATGTCGGCGAAGACTTGGTGATGTCTATCCAAAACCGTTTGAAGCTCTTCCTCCTGGCGGTCAGTTCTTTGTCCCTATACAGGTTCTGGCGAGGCAAAACAGTGTGCGGCCCAGACCATGTCGTCGTGTCTGAAGATTGCTTCCATCCGTTGGGTTGAAACTTCCTTCGGTCCTCCATTCGACATCCCTCTTAGCACAATCTTTTTGCCATTCACCTTGAAGGAGAACTCCATTCGTTTGAAGCTTTGTGTGTATTCGTCCAATGTTTCCATCCACTGAATGCCCAGGATGACTTCCATGTCATCGAGATCGACCACGAAGAAATCATCCGTCACTGTGTGGTTCCCCATGGTGATGCTCAGTTGCGGAACCAGATGGGTGCATTTTAACAGGTTTCCTCCCGCCACCTTGACGTCAAATCCCTGGTGTGCCTCCGTACATAAACTCCACCGACTCACCAATGATGAGTTAATGAAGTTGAGTGTGGCTTCGCTGTCAAGCATGACCACGACCCGTTGCCCTTGGAGGGCACCCCAGACCCGGAACACAGTGCACCTTGGAGTTCCCTCCAGAGTAGCAATGGCGCCTCCTCTCTTCAAGAGTGTGGCTATTTTTTCTACGCGACTGATATTTACTTCCCCAGAAGCTTGTTGTTCATCTTCTTTGGCTTCCGATGCCTATTTCTCCTTGTCGTCAGACAAAACCTCAATGTAGTGGATTTTTCGTTTGCCAGGGCATCGATGTCTTGGTACCCATGGCTCCTTACAGTTGAAACAAAGTTTCTTCCTTCTGAGTTCCTGCCCAATTGCCTCATCCAACGGGGGCTTCCTAGGTGGGGGTCTGCTGTCTTTTTCCCTTTGAGGGAGAGGTGGTTTGGACTGTGAATAATATTTGGTGGAAGAGGAAGAGGATGTTGCCATGTCACGTGCCTTCTTAATTGCCTCTGTAAGTGTGATGGGGTTGAATCCCTTCACCCAGCCCTTCAAGGGTTCTGCCAATCCATCCATAAACAACACCACCAATCGCCTTTCTGAAATATCGATTACCAAGACAGACATTCTCTGAAATTCTGTTATGTAACCATCGACTGTGCCAGATTGCTTTAGCTGAGCCAATTCTTTGAAATTCAATTCTGGATCCTTTCCATCAAAATGATCCATCAGTCTCTTAGTGAATTCAGCGTAGGAATTAATTTGATCGTGGCCGAGAGTAACCATGCCATGATGCCACCATTCGCGGGCTATTCCTTCCAGAAGCAGTGCAGAAAATTTGATGGCTTCATCCTCCGGCATAGGGTTGAGATGGAAGTATGTGTCTTCTTTTTGCACCCATGCACGAGCTGTGATGGATCCAGACCCATCAAAGGATGACAGATTAACTTTGCCAATCTTCCATCTGAGATTGTCATTATAATAGCCATGTTTGTTTCCGCCCGAGTATCTCATTCTCAGCTCAGCATAATCTTTGTAGGGCATATCTCCTTCCATATTTGCGTTCCTCCAATCTTCCTGGAGTTGATCTTGTATTTCCTAGAAAGTTGGTTGCTCTTTGCGCTGTTCTTCCACCCGTGGAGGGAAAGTTGGCATTGACGGTTGAGAGCATACGGTTTGGGGATTTTCCCTTCCTAAGACAGAATTGTCACTTTGTTCAGCAAATATCTTGCCTTCAGCCAATTTTCGCATTCTCTTCCATGAGGCGCTAAGTGTCATTTATTTGTGCCTGGTTCCTAGTGAGCTCTTAGAGAAGAGTCATGACTTCAGCAGCAGGATCTTGGTCCGCCATTCCACCGACTGAGTGATATCTCCTCCTTTTCCTTGAATAAACTCTCATTCAATACCCACAAGTTGGCAGAATCACCAGCTCTGATACCACTGTAATGTCCCCAACCCCTGGCGGATCTCTTGCCTCGAAAGAATAATGACCAAGTGTTCAAGAGTAAGGCGTAACTGAGCAACTGTAGGCCGTACAGTGATGCTAAGTTCGTATGGTGAGGAAATTGCCAGGACTGTATGGATTAGGTGGCCATACATTATGTCTCCTGGACTGTACGAAATTGTGGCCTGAGTCGTACGGAGGGCAGAGTTTGTATGGGTGGAAGCCTGGGATGTCGTATGGTATGGTGGTCTGGGCCGTACGGAGGTAAGTGTTGTATGGTGTAGTAAGTTCGCAGGCTGTACGATGGGGAGGATGGTGCAGGCCGTACGGAAGCATATGCTGCAAGCCGTACGGTCGGGAATGCAGGCCGTATGAAATGAGTTGAGGGTTGTATGCTGAGGGGATGAGGGCCGTACAATGTAGAATGGTGTCTGAGGGGATTTACAGCCTTCAATTCTGTAATCTAATTAATATATTCCATAGGGAACTTTAGTACCACCATACAATTCGGAAATAAGTACTTGCAAGAAGAAATAATAGATATTGCTTCAGATTTGCCAGATCCGGAACCAAAGAACAAGCAAAGTAGGGTGAGGGTTGAATCCCACCGAAACAACGAAATACCAAATAGGGAGGGTCTTTCATCTCCGAAATGGCAGCCAGCAGAATCCCAACAGGAATTCACAAAATACAATAAATATCAAATCTCAACCTATCAAATCCAACTTACACGCCGAGCATAAATACCTGTCGGGAAAACTCCTGAGAGTGCACAAAAGAGCTGACGGCGACAACTACACCTACACCAACAAATAAAAATGGGCCCGAGATAAACTAAATTGATCAAGACCCAAATACAATAATTTTATTATTCATTTAATCACGGGGACATTACAAAATTGCAAATCACTCTCCATTTTTACAGCAGCTTACTTGGCAAGTTCCCTACTTATAATAAGGTTTCAGGGTCACATCATCAAATATGATGCTGCAACATGTATTTTGTTGAGCTGACCAAAAAGGCCAAGAAAAGTGAGACCACTAGTTTGTCCACTAAGTCACATTTTATTGGTGCACTAATGTGGCATCACATGATTTGTTTCTCTTTAGATCTAAGAAATACATTTTATTCAATTATGGGTAGTCATCATGAACACTAACAACTTTAAAGTCCGCAACTACTGGTGCAATATGGATAAATATATTAAATCAACAAAATGCTATAACTACTGGAACGCGACCTTATTGCAGTGCAACCATGATATTGTCAAAACTTAAAAGTAGAAGAAAGCTTCTGTCACCTCACTGGTGTGGAAGTATTTTATTAATTTCAAAAGAATGGTTACATCATAGGTGCCTGTATGTCATTGCCACTACATATCAAAATGAGGAAGACAAAAACTACCTAAACATCTCTCGGATGCAACTTATCTCAACCTCCCACCAAGGGCAGGTACCTAATCAAAAGAGCATAAAAAATAAATTATAATTTGAATCATAATACCAAATGAGCAAACAGATAAATCCTTCCAATAAGCCAACAATCATTTCATGTAGCTGAGATTCAGATTTTTTAAGATAAAATACGAAAAGTAAGATTTTTCAATTTTGGGGGTTCAACTGTTTGTGTTTTCCGCTTTCGTGTTGGCTGAGTCTCTCTGTTGGACTCCCTGGGCCTTTGCTAATCTACCAAGTAACTAGTGAGTTTTTCAGCAGTTACTCCCAAGCTGAAAATCTTTCAAGCCGGGTAAGTAAGTGTGGAGTTTTAGAATCATGATTGAAGGAATCTGCCATTGGACCATCACTCTCTAATGCTCTAGCCTTTTATACCTATTATTGTCCAGCAAGAACAACTCCTCAAATCTCATGTCAGGAAGTACTAAATCCGCTTGACTCTAGGCATTGTGTGGACAACCCCAATCACTTAAGGAATATCTTTTGCCCCAACTTGCTTTCCAAGCATCCTCTCCAACATTTTAGAGGCCAAATTTGATGGAAAAAGGAAAATGGAATAGATGTGCCTTATTGCTAAGATTTTATCAGTTATTCCATCCTTCCCAACAAAAGGGAGATTAAGGCTAGTCGAAAGTCGAAAGTCGAAAGTTGAAACTTGAATCTTAGTTCAAAATTTAGAATATCTACTTTTGATGATCTGCAATCCTGAGCTAATTTCCATATGGGGTCCTTATGCAGCAGATGAATTCTCCAAGTTTTGTACACTTCTATTCGACTTGTTTGGAGGCATCTTGATTAAATTAAGAAAATCCGCAATTCCCAGGTCCAATCAACAAATATAAGGCTGACTATCACAATGGGGTTCTTGGCCAAACTCACAGGCCCAGTGAAAACCTTCTCAACCTTTAGTAAGATTACTAAGAATAGTTCTTATATTTAAAAAGAGTTTGATGCTCCCGATTAATTGGGATAGAAGCAACTGAATCCTCCTAGCTAGATTCTTTTACTAGAATCTTGTAGGAGTTTTTTAGAAGGGTAGTAGAGCACCATCCTCACACCTTTTCCCTTTTGGCATTTTTAGGAATGGGCTTGATAAGGCCTGCATTGAGCAACTCTTTAGATAATGGGGCTAATAACATGCTGCATCTTCATTTAAAATTTCATCAGAAATCTGTTTGGGCTAGGAGACCTTTCGATTTTGATATCCTTCATACTGCCTCAATCCTTGATATCTTCCATAAGTTTCAACCTTTCAACTTATAGCTGGGTCAATAAGTTCCATAGAAGGCTTGCACAAAGAGTTAGTGCCCACACATGTAAACTTCTTTTGGAAATGATCCTGAAATATATGGCGGAGGGGTTTTCCAATCTCTAGGATCCTCTCCGACTTTTGTGTCCTCTTATTTTAAAAATATTTAATGTTAATTTTTTTTATTAGGGAAATGTTTAAATGTATCACACAGAATTTGATGAAATCCAAAACCTCTAATGATTTTGAATATTTTGGGAGAGGCATTTACTTATTCCACAATTAGCTAAAATGACATATTGTGATTGTTTTCAAATTAATTATAATAGTTACAAGTCTCTGCATTTTTGTTCAGGAATTTATTGCAGATCCTAGAGTGAAAAGCCCAGAGATAGAATTCACTAGACAAAAGGTGCGCCAAGATATTGACGAACTTCTCGAAACTCTTCAACCAAGGGAGAAAGAAGTGGTAAGACTACGCTTTGGACTAGATGGTGGCATATGTAGAACACGTAAGGAGGTTGCATACCACTTTTGTGTTTCCAAAGAACGCATCAGACAGATTGAAAGCAATGTTTTAAAAAAACTGAAGAACCTATCTAGAATCAAAGATTTAAAATGCTATTTGGGCTACTAGCATGTTTCGCATCATCAGAGTTGCGTGAAATGTAAAATCTTGGGATATGGCAAGCAAAGATATGAAAAATTAGAGAAGCATCATCTTCAGTGCCCCAAAAATTCTTTGAGAAGCATTCAAATAGAAGCCTCCACCCACCAAATAAAAGACAAATGCTATAATTCAGAGGGGAAAAAGGATTTCCATTAATCAGAGCTACAGTCTGCTTCATCACAGTCATGATCTTGCCAAGAAACTACTGTCTTTTGGAATATGTTCCTAGATGTGCTCATGTTTCTGGGTCAGAGACCAAGGAAATGTGTTTCCAATCAAGTAGAATGTCACTTAAAACCAAAAACTATTTGTACACCAAATGATAAAGGCCACAAAAAAATTCACAGGCTGAAAGCATGCAGGATCTTGTAGTAAAATGATGATGAATAAAAGCGGATATTTTTTGGCTATGACAGGAGGGAGAAAATATCAATCCTTCCATATACCATGTAATTATTTAATGCCATCATTGCTTCTTTTTAATGCATTTTTCAACTTCTGAGGTACAACATGGAGCAATAAGAACTGTTAAAAAATAGTTTTTACCTGACATAAAAATAAGTAATGGGGTTTTGTACTGTTGTTGGATATTATTTAGCAACCATCTATTGGCTAGAATACAATAACAGCTAATGAAAAAACAGGTAATAATAAACTGGCACATTAATACCCGTCCAATTGCCTTGGTGGAATATAGAGAGTGACATTGAGAAACATTAACAGTGCAACTTGTTACGTTAATGAGTGATTATATACCAAAAAAAATTATATTCTTGGAAATTTCCTCGTCTCCAATTGATAATCAAATATCTTTTGATTGGTTATGAACACAATGCAGCACTAATCTATGATAATCTATTAACATCAATCTTATGCATGTAAAAGCAATGCCCAAGCACTATCTATAAATCACAGCAAAGTTTAACAAATAAGAGAATATACATCCTTCTAAATTCATATGGTCTACCAGTTAAATATGTGTGATAGATGGTGCTCTATAAGAAGCATAGTTCATTGGATGCCTCTGCATGACGATGCCTGTATTAAAAGTGTCCAGACCTGGACCAAGGAGGTTGCATTTTCCACATTCATAGTCACTTATGCTATACATGTGTTAACAATGCATGGATTGAATCCCAAGGGATCCAAGAGGTTTAAGATCTTCCAATCAAATCTATATTAATCTTCTTGTTAAAAATGACTATTAATCCCATAGAAGTATTGAGGGTTGCAAGATTTTCCATAAAAATAAAGCACAAAGCATACAAGAATAGAAAATAAACTTCCACAAAAGGTTTTTTACATATATTTTATTGAAAAAGGGACTGAATTATATAAAAAAACACATTTTTAAAAGCTTATAATGACAAGTGGGCCACTTGTCCATCTTGAGAATACTCAACCACAAGAAGCACAGGCACTGCCAAGTAGGCAGGGGTACGATAGTGCAGTTTTTATGCTACCTTGGGCTAGAGAAGACCTAACAAGAGTCTTCACAAATTTGGTGCAGGAGTTAATGGTGGTGATTCCTAAGGCAGATTATCCAAAAGAATTCTGCTCATGGTGCAAGCACGCTCCCCCAATAGTTGAGTATGTTTGAGGGTGTCAAAATTCCAACGCCACTTTCTTGGCTTGTGCTTCCTTACAAATAATAGATGAGAATATGAACATTTTCATTATTAGAAAAGAAAAATCATTAATTTTATTTTTGATAATAAGTAAAGATGAGAATATGAATTTCTCATTAAGAAAGAAAGAAATTGAAATGGATCAAAGGTTATTGCCTTAATGTTCTATTATCATTAGATTAAGTTTCAAAAGGAATGTAAAGCATAAATATGTACTTAAACATTCATTTCAAGTTCTTTTTCATTAGACTAATAATAGAGGTGAAGGATGACTATAAATGAAAAGTGTTAAAAGAGGATATGTGATGTCCCCGTTTTAGCAGGAGTCTGGAGGGTGTTCACGTCAGTTCATCACTGCGATCCTCGTGAACTGACAAAGGGTTTAGAGAGTCTTTGTGATAGATTTACTATTTATAGTAAGTCTATTTTTGTTTGGTTTCTATTTCTGGTAGGGCAGTATGGGTTCAGGGTGCTGTTTGTCAGAGGAATTTAGTTACATAATTGTGCATATGAAGTTATTAAATTAAGCTTGGCTTAATTAAATGACTTATGTTATTTATGTTATAATTTGATGGTGTCTTGTTGAAGCTTCCTTAGTGAAAAGTCTGAGCTTGAATCTTAAGGCTAAGTGTGTGGGTGAAGCCTTGTTTTAATGTTTTTTTATAAAGCCTTGGAGAATTTTCAAAAACTTCATTCATTTGCCATTATTTTTCATTATTCATGAGGTTGTGAAGAAATCGAATTTGGGAAGAAACAAGGGTTTGGACTCTTCTTGAAGAAATGACAATTTCTTTCAAGAATCGGTGCACTTTGAATTGGTCTCTATACCAATGAATTGTGAGTTGTTGTTGTTCATTGCAAACGAAATTGAGGACTGTCGTACGGATGAGAAGGAGCTTGCGATTGTTTAAGGGATGCAACATTTCATTGTTCTTAGCTGTGTGAGGTGTTAAGAAAGGCTACCACTATCATTGCTCTCACCCTATTGTTACGTAAGGGGTCTTCCAAGGATTGGATGCAATCTGTTGTTGACGTCAACTCCCACCAAGATACGAATTACAACCAAGGCTGCGTCATTTCCTAGCATGCTGCGATATTATTCCAAGGTGCCAATTTAAATAGTCTTCTATTATGTATTGCCAGTTAAAATTGACACTATGCATGTTGATTAATTTAGCAAACAAGTGGAGTGAATGATAAATGGTTGTTAGTTCATTTACATAAATTGGAAAATTCAAAAAATAATAATTTATGACTGGAAAACACAAAAAAATTGAAAAAAATAAATATACAAAAGTTGTTTACAACTAAGAGGCAGCCAGACTCTTTATAGTGGTATCAAATCTTTGATCTTGCTAGTTCGAAGATATTTGGGTCCAGTTATGGCAGACAAATTTTTACCTGGAGTGCATTATACCCGCAAGGGTAGAGCTTCACCACCACCTGAGAGTAGTGAACAGGGTCCACAGGTTGATCATACAGGCAACCAGAATATAAATAATATTGGTAATGATGTGGACAGGGAAGCCAGAGATGCTTTCAAAAATTTAGCAGAAGGACCACATCATGTTGCAAATGTTTTGCAACAATTATTTGACACCTTGCAGCGCATGACTTTACCCAGTGATTATGGCAAAGATAGGGGCACTAGGAGTGCATCAGTGAGCTCTCACAGGTCCAAGATTGAGGATATACATGATTTCAGAGTTGATTCCATTGGCACTCGTGATAGGCCTTTACGTCCCACTTTCTTGAGGCTTGAGGTGGATACAGTCAACATTGAGACAGAGCCATCACTATTTGTTGATGATATGGCAACTCACTTTGCAGAGTGGGATGCTTTACCTGAAGCCATCAAGAGAAATCTGAACTTTGATAGATTCTTGACACAGAAGAGAGAGCATTCTAGAGGTAGGCCAGGTCCTGACATGAGACAAAGACCTAGACAAAATGACCTTAAACAGGCAATCAACAAATTAACCTTGACTCACTTTGATGGAAATGGGAAAATGACAGCTAGAGCTTGGGTACAGAAGCTGGACACATATCTGTCATTAGATACTATGTCAGAAGAGGACGCTATACAGTTTGTTGTATTGCATCTTGATGGTATAGCCCATGATTGGTGGTACCATGGGCTGGTTTCATTGCATCACGACTAGATTATGACTTACCAGGAGTTTGTGGACAGATTAGTGGAGAGATTTGACAGGAAGGACCCAGAGTCCTACTTCTGTGAGTTGGCACAACTCAAACAGTCTGGTAGTTTGGATGCCTTCATCAGTGAGTTTCAAAAGGTTTCAATCATGGTGTATGATATTTCTGAAAGGAGGTGTATTATGCTGTTTGTAGAGGGGTTAGTTGAGCCTCTCATGTAATGTCCCCATTCCCGAATAAGATTTAATAATTAATAATTAAAACATAAATTATGGATAAATAAACTATTATATAATAAAGATATATTGACAATAATTTATTATTTATCAATATAATAATAAATAAAAATATATTAATAGATTGACATATGAACAATATAACTATATATACTATTATATATTAATGCATTAAATATAAATATTTATATATTTAAATCAATATTCATAATAATCAATATTAATATATATATTAACATTGTTTAATATTAATTCATCATTACAAAATATAATTAACATTGTTTAATATTAATATACAAATTATAATTAATAATTAATGTATATTAATAAATATATATCATTGTTCAAAATATATTAATTAATAATATTAATAAAACAACATATATTAAAACATTAATTAAAAATATATTAAAAACATTAATTAAATTATATTAAAAAAAAAAATACTAATATGGCCTAGTGACCATAGCCACAGCCTTAAAAAGCTGTGACTATAGTCACGGCCCCTTAAAGGGGTGCGACGGTCACTGCCCTCCCATATTAATACGGGTGAGGTGAAAGGAGGAGAAGGTAATTGAAGAGGAATAAGGAACCAAGGCACATGCCTGGATGGCAGTCTCAGTCTAGTAACTGCAGAGGAGCAAATAAGACAGAAATGAGCACTGACAAGAACAGGGAAAGATAGTATATAAGAATATACAGTCAGCACTGGCAGGGACAAAAATAAAAAGTATCAATGCAATCTCATACGAAAAGTACTGTATGTACTCTCAGACAATTCAGTAATGTTTATAATGTTTATATATTGATAGTAGGTTATGCTGTAATAGGGACTGCATATATATATAGTAATAATAATAAAATCAGAACTATACACATATCTATGTAGTATAACTAGCACTTGCACCAAAAGGAGGTGCAAGGATGAGCCGATAGGCATTTAATTGGAAAGCATAAGTAAAGCATTACGTAATACAAGTAAGTGTTTAAAAGTGTAAATGAGAAAGCAACATAATCAAAGAAAATCAACTCAAAAGGCATGTATACCTAGTATATAAAGCATGACGACATATGAATATTATATAGGGGAGCTTCTTTTACTACTTTCAATACCTAGCACACTTTTTGTGAAATCGTCAAAGCTAATTCAAAATACTGGGTAAGCCCAACAAGCTCCCAAATCTATGAGACATTTGTAGCAAGATCTGTACCACTCGACTAAAGTGAAATTATAATAAAAATGAAAAACATACGAGATCATGACAACTCATTACAAACTTAGGGAAAGCGTAATCTTTAAAAAGCAATGTAAGGATTATATATTGGGCTCGAAATGGGAACATGTACAACAATATAAGCACACTTTTATTTGACCTTGGATCTATCCCAACACTTAGGATGAGCCTACACAATTTGAAAGTTTGTAGATTCAACATATTTTTTGGTAATGTTATTGTTGTTGTTGTTCTCAAAAAACTTGTAAAATAAATTGAGTGTAAGTCTATTGTAATTAGAGCACTAAACAATTATTTCCATTTCAAGCCCAACAATAAAAAAAAATATTAACATAAAAATCCACATATACTTAAAATCACATTTAAAATATATTTATAAATTTAAATTTAAAATTTATAAAAATACAAAATATATTAATTATTATATTGTTTATAAAGTCGAAACTATTTTTAAAAATACTCAAAAATAATTCAATTAATTAATTATGGCCCTTAAACTCTCACCTTAATGAGGGGGAGATGTACATTATAATTAATTTCTCTTGTTCATGTTTTTATTATTTTTTAAAACAATCCTCTTAAAATATTTAAATTAATTTAATTTTTATAGTTTGTTAAAATGTGAATATGAAAAAATATGTTTTATTTGTACTAATTTATTTATTTATTTAGTATTATTTTTAATTATATTTTTATTTTAATAATAATTTATATTTATATATACTTTTAATTTTAACATGATTTAGTTTAAAACTATTTTTATGTTGTTATTTTTAGTTTATTGAACATAAGTTGTAATTATATTTGTTATAATATATTTAGACTTCTATATTTTCTATTAGTATCGTTTATTTTTTTAGAAATAAATTATTATTATATTTATTTTTTGATAAAAATATTTTTTATATTTTCTAATTTTACATATTAACTTCCCATTTAAGTTAATATATGTTATATTTAAAATAATATAATATTTTGTTAGATGTGGAATAATCTCCTATATAATTTATTAGTGTTGATTTAATACTATCTAGTTGTATAACTACTTCTATATTTTTCATATTTCAGTTTCATATTTATGTCGATCATTTTAATAATGCTATTATTTAACATTTAAAAATTCATAGTAGGAAATATAATTAATTTAAAAGTAGATATTTTAATAATAAATCATATCTTATTGATAAAAAATAAAAAATCATATATCAATTTTTTTTATATAACTCTTATTAGTTGTAGGAAAATATATTTATTAAAAAATTAGTATTAATTATTCATATATATTTAAAATTTTAATAATAAATTATATATTTAAATGCTATAGAATTTATAATTTCATTGACAGGATATATTTTAATTATGCATTATTAAAAAAATAATAATTATATTTATAAAAAAATATATTATTATTTACCTATATATGTATTTTTAAAATTTAAATAATATTTCCTTTTGATAGAAAATGAACAGTTGTTTTAAAATTGATAAAAAATATAAAATAATTTTAAAAAAAATAAAACAAATAAAACTATAGAAATTATTGTAATACAAAATAATTCACATTAGAAATGTGTAAACGGCGAAATGAAACGCATATCTTACCAAGGTGTACACTTAGTTTTTTTTACAAACTACATATCAAATTACACTTAAGTTTTTTTACAAACTACACATCAAATTAAAAAATGTTTTTTGTTGCGTGTCTCGATAACGCAAATGGCAAATTGTGAGACAAATCGGTTAAAATACCCGGTGCCGCGAAAGTGAGACAAATCCGGTGTCCGATTTTTCTGGGATTGCCGTACATAGGCTTCCCCCAAAGGGGAAGCCTATCGGCTAATAAATATATTTATAGTAAATCTATATATATATATAGCACAGAGGTGGTTAATAATATGTATTAAGATATATATCTATTAACAAGTATAACTATATATTTTGTTTGAATATATAAGTATATATATATTAATAATCAGATTTAGTCTACATATATAGGAATTTGCTAATAAGAATAAATCAGAATCATTCATATGTATATATGTGATAAACAACCTTATATAGTCTATTATATATTAAGAAGGACGAAAAACAGAGAAATATAAAAAGAAAGGTAAGTATAATTATGTATCAATATATATATATATATATATATATATATATATATATATATATATATATATATATATATATATATATATATATATATATATATATATATATATATATATATATATATTATATTTTATTTCAGATTCTTTTTCAGTTTAATGAATAATATTAAATGTTGATATTTCAGATTTATTGAATTATATATATATATAGGTTAATCATTCACAATGTATATAATATTCAATAGAGGATAATTTCATAAATAATGTTATGATAATTCATTAATGATAGTATTGACAATGTAATTTTCTTATCAAAAGTAATAATAAAAGAGAGCTCTCAACGGAGATTAAAACCTCCACTAAGCCAGTGTACACTGATGACCCACATATGCATATGTATTAAGCCTTGGATAGAGGAAAGCTCTTCCAAGAAGAGGAATGGACCTATGGTCAGCCTATAAGCCCCGAGTGATGCGCTCTAGAGGATGACGACAAGATTTAATCAAGGACAAAAGGGTCCTTATAAAGGTTAATGCGTCCGACCTAGTAGACTTTGCTCGGGAAGTCCTTAAGGATGCGCTCCAGAGAACGATGACAAGATTTAATCAAGGACATAAGGGTTCTTATAAAGGTTAATGCGCTTGACCTAGTAGACTTTCTTTTGGAGGGATTAATTAGTTGGGGTAGATAATTAATTATTTAGCTTTCTCTTCATACTTATGTTTCCATATTATTACTAACGTCTTTCTTGCAGGTTTATTTATGATTAATTAAACAAATCTATTATTAATTTATCTAAGATTAAGAAAAGAGATATAGAAAATTAGTTTGCCAAAAGCTTAAATGAGAAATTTACATAAGGTCCCGACAAGGGACATTACATCTCAGGGGCTAGGTTAAGTCTTTTTACCCTTCATCCTTGCAAGTAGCCATGAAGAAAGCAAGAGATTTGGAGTTTTCCACTCCACGCACTCTGTTTCCTTCTAAACCATCTAGTTCTTCATTTGACAACAATGTTGTCCCAAAAAAGATAGATAGATCAGATTCTAAAAGACCTATGATAGGGCCTCTTCATCAGGAAACACTAAATGATTTGAGAAGGAAAAGATTATGTTTCTATTGCAGGGGTCCTTATGGTGAAAAACATGAATGTCCCTTGAAGCCTAAGGGGAGAAATAGGCTTATGGAATGGTTTTTTGAGGATGAACATAGTTCTGATTTTGCGGGACAACAAGCTGATAATGATGAAGGGAACTATGAGAAAGTGGCTAAAGAGAAAAAGGTTGATGATGATCCCAACCTTAAGGTTGTCTACCTCTCCAACATGTAGAAAGAGGGATCTTTCAGGTTACGTGGACTCCTAGTAGGGTAGCATGTTATTGCCTTGTTGGATACATGTGCTACTCATAATTTCATAGACTTGCAGTTGGTATCCAGGAGAGGCTTACAGATTGAAGGATTTGAAGGTATTAGAGTTAAGGTGATTGACGGTTACACACTTAAGTGTGACAGGATGATTCCGGACCTTCCTTTGAAGTTAAATAATTATGACCTCAAGTCTGATTTTTTATGTGGTTGACATGGGAGGGATATAATTAGTCTTAGGTATGAGCTGGTTACATTCTATTGAGGCTTTTTACCTCAGTCTTAAGGATATGGAGATGCAATTTGAAGTAGATGGAAAAAAACATATTCTCAAGGCCATCAAAGAGGAAAATTTGAAGACTATCAAACCTAGACGCATGCAACGTCTTATTAGTCATGATGCAGTTGAGTGGGCAACAGAGTGCAAATTATTACCCACACTTGAGGAGACAAGAAAACCAGCTTATCATCCAGACATACAGGATCTTAGGACTAAACACTCGAAGTCGTTTAGTGATTTACCTCATGGTAGGCCACTTGATAGAGGCATTGAGAACATCATTAAGTTAGAGGAGGGCACTAAGGCCATCATGATCACTCCTTACCGGCATCCCAAGTGCCTGAAAGATGAGATAGATAAAACTATTCAAGAGCTGCTATCTATGAGACATATTAGACTGAGTAAGTCTCCCTTTGCTTCATTAGTTGTTTTGGTGAAGAAAAAAAATGGTACACTTAGAATGTGTATTGATTATCGGATGCTGAATCGTAAGACAATAAAAAATAGGTATCCTATTCCATGCATTGATGAGCTGATTGATGAGTTGCATGGTGCAACTTTCTTCTCCAAGATAGATTTGAGGTCCGATTACTATCAGATCAAAGTTCGAGAGGAGGACATAGAGAAGACAACTTTTTGATGCCATTGTGGACACTTTGAGTTTTTAGTCATGCCATTTGGGTTGAGTAATTCTCCAACTACTTTTCAATCCACCATGAACAGGGTCTTTCACAGCCAGTTGAGGAAGTTTGTTTTAGTCTTCTTCGATGATATATTGGTATATAGTAGGACATAGGAGGACCATTTGCTTCATTTGGATATAGTGTTGGATATTTTGGATAGGGCTTCCTTGTATGCCAAGGAGTCCAAGTGTGCCTTGGGGATGACTGAGTTGTTGTACCTTGGTAATATTATTAGTGCAGAGGGAGTTCACATGGACCTTGATAAGGTTCATGCTATTCTAGATTGGCCTACTCCAAGGAGTTTGACACTATTAAGAGGGTTTATTGGTCTGTGTGCCTTTTATCATAGATTTGTTGCAGGTTTCTCGCAGCACGCAGCTACCCTTACTGATTTGACTTGTAAGGGTGCTTCTGAGTGGACCTCTTAGGCACAAGAATGTTTTGAGTAGTTCAAGTTGATTATGATATCATGCCCGGTTCTAGTGATGCCAAATTTCTCTCGACCATTTGATTTGCATTGTGATGCTTCTGGTGAGGGCATTGGTGTTGTACTTTCCCAAGATCGTCATCCCATTTTTTTGAGAGCAGGAAGCTCAGGGGTCCTGAGAAATCTTTTAGTGTTTATGACAAGGAAATGTTAGCCATAATGCATGCTTTGGCTAAGTTCAGGCAATATCTGGTGGGTAGTAAGTTTTGTATTAAAACTGATCATAATAGCTTGAAGTATTTCCTTGGACAGTGTGACTTGAATGAGAGACAACAGAAGTGGGTCAGCAAGTTTCAGTCTGATGATTTTGATATTTCATATATCAAAGGGACTCAGAATGTGGTTGATGATGCACTTTCTAGGAGGCCACACTTGTGTGCTATGACAGAGATTACTGAGGATTGGAGACATTTGATTATTGTTGATTATTTTAGGAATCAGTGGGCATCTGATTTTATTGATGGGACCTTGCAGGACAACATGTATACCCTTGAATGAGTTGATCATTTATAAGGAGAGGGTGTTTCTAGTTCCAAGATTGAGTGTCAGACAGTTGGTGTTGAGATCTTTCCATGAGTCTCCCTTAGCTAGACATCTGGGTTTTTCTAAGACCTATAGGAAGGTGAGAGAGCATTTCACATGGAAAGGCCTCAAGCATGATGTGCAACAATATGCCAGTGTTATGTTTGCCAGCAGAACAAGCAAGAGCATACATATCCAGCTGGATTATTGCAGCCACTTCCCATTCTTGAGTGGAAGTGGAAATTTATTTCTATGGATTTCATTGTGGGCTTGGCTAAGGCCTAGGGTAGAGACTGCATTTATGTGGTGGTGGACCGATTCATGAAATATGCTCATTTCTTTCCAATCACTACTACTTTTTCAACAGTTCAGTTTGCAGAGTTATTTTTTCAGGAGGTTTTCAGATT
The DNA here is from genome assembly GCA_027943335.1 of Chamaecyparis obtusa. Lineage (NCBI taxonomy): Eukaryota > Viridiplantae > Streptophyta > Pinopsida > Cupressales > Cupressaceae > Chamaecyparis > Chamaecyparis obtusa. The sequence goes on along the minus strand of BSBK01007476.1, from coordinate 1,449,853 downwards.
GCATAATTTACCCTGGAATATTGTGAGTGACTGTGATACCCGTTTTATGAGTTACTTCTAGTAGGAGTTGTTTAGATTATGTGGCATGGAGTTGACTCCTAGTACCAGTTACCACTAGCAGACCGATGGTCATATGAAGATTGTTAATAAATGGGCGGAGGGCTATCTTCGAAATCATGTACCTTCTGAGTAGAAGGCTTGGGTGAAGTGGATATATCTATGTGAGTACTGTTACAATTCCACTCACCATATGTCTATTCGTATGAATCCTTTTAGAGCTTTGTATGGCTATGATCCTTCTAGTTTCTTGGATCTGATGTTCAATGATAGTAGAGTTCCCAGTGTAGGTGATTTGTTGTAGGATAGCTAGGATATTATGGGAACTTTGCATGATAATATTCAGAGAGCCCAGAATCAACAGAAGCAGTATGCTAATTAGAGGAGAGTTGCTCGCTCTTTCCAAGTTGGAGATATGGTATATTTGATGTTGCAACCCTACATGCAGTCATCTATTCGGAAGAGTGGAGCGGAGAAGCTCAAACCTCGGTATTATGGTCCTTTTTGTGTGGTCAAACGGGTTGGCAAAGTTTCTTATGAGCTAGATTTGCCGGAGGACATCAAGGTGCATAATGTATTTCATGTTTCGTGCCTCAAGAAGGCGTTGGGTAGGCATGTTGTCCCATCTTCTATTTTACCTCCATTGGATGATGAGGGAAAACTGGAGTTGATTCCTGAGGCAATTTTGGATACTAGAGAGAGACATCTGCGCAGATGAGTCATCGGGGAGTTTTTTAGTGAAGTGACATGGATTACTAGCTAAGGATGCCACTTGGGAGTCAGAGGATATACTTCAACACCCTAGGTTGTGATTTCTTGAGGACAAGAAATCTTGGGGAGGGAGGACTGTGATGTCCCCGTTTTAGCAAGAGTCTGGAGGGTGTTCACGTCAGTTCATCATCGCGATCCTCGTGAGCTTACAATGGGTTTAGAGGGTCTCTGTGATAGATTTACTATTTATAGTAAGTCTATCATTGTCTGATTTCTATTTCTGGAAGGGCAGTATGAGTTTAGGATGTTGTTTGTCAGAAGAATTCAGTTACATCATTGTGCATATGAAGTTATTAAATTAAGCTTGACTTAATTAAATGACTTATGGTATTTCATGTTATAATTTGATGGTGTCTTGTTGAAGCTTCCTTAGTGAAAAGTGTGCTCTTGAAGTTTTAAGGCTAAGTGTGTGGGTGAAGCCTTGTTTTAATGTTTTTTATAAAGCCTTGGAGGATTTTCAAAAACTTCATTCATTTGCCATTAGTTTTCATTATTCATGAGTTTGTGAAGAAATCGAATTTGGGAAGAAACAAGGGTTTGGACTCTTCTTGAAGAAACACCAATTTCTTTCAAGAATCAGTGCAGTTTGAATTGGTCTCTATACCAATGAATTGTGAGTTGTTGTTCACTGCAAACGAAATTGAGGACTGTTGTACAGATGAGAAGGAGCTTGCGATTGTTTAAGGGATGCAACGTTTCATTGTTCTTATCTGCGTGAGGTGTTAAGGAAGGTTACCACTATCATTGCCTTTACCCTATTGTTACGTAAGGGGTCTTCCAAGGATTGTACGCAATTCATGCTGCTAGCATCAACTCCCAGCATGATATGAATTATGGCCACGGTTGCGTCATTTTCTAGCATGTTGCGATATTATTCCACGGTGCCAATTTAAATTGTTTTCTATTATGTATTGCCAGTTAAAATTGACACTATTCATGTTGGTTAATTTAGCAAACAAGTGGAGTGAATGATAAATTGTTGTTGGTTCATTTACATAGATTGGAAAATTCAAAAAAAAAATTTATAAATGGAAAACACAAAAAAATTGAAAAAAAAATATACAAAAGTTTTTAACAACTTAGAGCCATGTAGGCTCTTTACAGGATAAAAGTGAAAGGTATATTTTAACATCTAGTCAATCTTTTGATAGCAGATAGGGCTTAGGAGGGGTTTGTACACTTTTGGTTTTGTGTTTTTGGCTTTTGTCTCTAGTTTTGTCCTTGGGCTTTGCATCGATTGGGACACATCCACAATCAATAATAATTGGGACACGTCCACAATTGATAGTGTTCAAACAAGTGTGATATTGTGTATTTGATTGATTGACATCTACAATATTAAAAATGTCCTTGCCCCATAAAAGATAATATTCATGATCAAAGATTGGTATAGGATCCATGGAGAATTACTTTAACTAGGATGGTAAAGGACTCATGAAGAACCACTTTAACTCGGATATGTGAAGTAGGACTCATGGTCACTTTAACTTTTACACAGTTTTTGTGATGAAAGAGAGGATATATGCTCCTCTTAAATTGACTACATATGAAGTAAGGGAAGAAAAAAATCTAATTTGTAGATAAATAGATATTTGCCTAAGTTTTGTTTGTTATGAAAAATGTGATAAATATATATTTACCTAAATTTTGTTTGTTAAGAAAATGTGATCATGTAACCTTAAAAAATTTTGAGGGAAAAAAATACTTTTGCCCCTTGTTGATGCCTCCGAATGTGAGGTCAAGAGTTATGCATTATATTTGACATTTTACTAACAACATTTTAACATGACATGAAAATCAGTTGTGATGTTATTTTGTGTTTTAAAGTTATGTTATGATAGTAAAATAGTGTGGAACAATATATCATATAAATTAAAATATAATAGATTGTTGATAATGTTTTTAGGAAGTGTAGTTTAAGATAACATCTCATAATTTAGGAGGTGGAAATGGAGCCATTGCAGACGCGTCCTGAAACTAGGGTTTTGCAGAAGCGTTAATCATTTGCAGACTTTGCACAAAGGAGCCCACACAGTGTAGGCATCAATGGGAAGAAAGGTGGTGAAGAGAAATTTCAGGCTGCGAACGACACGAGGATGGAGTGGAGTGTGTTAGCGGCGGCGGCGAAGAACGACGTACAGAGGGAGCAATGGAAAACAAATTACCAAAGGTGAACATAATAGGGGAAAGCGATGATAGACATAGATCTTTTTGTGCAGGCATCAAGAAAGCTAGCACAGATGGCTTGTGCAAAGGATTTGTTTGCACAGAGGAGCCCACCGGAGGATGGTTTGAGCACGCGCAGGGAAGGGAAGCCACAATGGGCAAGATAGAGGGAGTGGTGGTTGCACTAGAGTACGGGAAAATGACAACTGAGGGGAGTGAAGGATGGCAGAGAGCGACCGAACTAGGGGATTTCAATGCCAGGCTAGGCTACAAGGGCGGTGACACTTGCGGTCCTTCTAGGGATTCAAAGGCTTATGCCACACGTGTCTGGAACCCATGAACGAGGAACAACAGATGTTGGGGTGTGTAGGTTGGCCATAGCTGCTACGGTGCATTTAAAAGACAATCTGGAGAAGTGTCCCACAAGCCACAATGTTGTTTTCTCAAAACTTGGACTGATTGGGCATTTTAGGGGCCTATGGTTGAGTTTGTCTGATCTTCAATTAACTGGAACCCATTTTCAATGGGTATGTGCAAATATACCCTGTTGCTAGTGGGTTCTTCATTGTAGTTTTTGAAAATGTTTAGGAGAGGAACAAGATGTTATGTGATTTTCATTGGAGCTGAGAGGACAAACATGTGTTGATACTAAAGTCTTCCTTTTTACTAAAGTTTTTGATAGGGTTCCACTCTGCCTAAGACTCATTGACCTTCTTCACTTCTAGCACACTTCATGCTTTGAGGTTGTAGAAAACTCACTAGGTTTCTTTTTTATGGTAGATGAAGGATATTCCAATCTATTGCACTTGACTTTTGCACGGATTCTTGTAGAGATGGATTGTACTCGAAGGTATCCCTAGAAAGAAATAACGATTAAGACTTCCAAAAGTTATTAGGTGCAGCCTTTGGATTATGAAGGGATACCTTTCAGTTGTGGAAATTGTTTCCAAATAGGGCATATGTCTACTTAACGTGCTAAAGAGAGATTGCAAAAGAAGGATTCCTAATGGAGGAAGGCTTCCCCCTACATTATACGGTGGAAAAGAAGGGAAAGCATCAGAAGAGCCATTCCCAAGTTGTGAATGGGGAAGTGTCGCAACAACCTTTTGTTCATCCAGCCCAGGTTGAACAACCAGTTTCAAACAATGGTAATGTTGTTTCCGAGGGTTGTACTTTGGAGGGGAAGAAAAATAATGAAATTGTAACTCCAGTGGGAAAGGAGAAGAAAAAACCCGTGGGGTCTCAAGAGAGGGAGAAGATTAGGGCAATGCAGAAGACCAATTTCAGCAAGGTGAATGCCACACTACTGGCATGATGAAAAATCCATGGTTATTTCCATGGAATGGCAAAAAGAGACAGCCAGGGTGGAACATGGATGGGAAACTATGAAAGGAAAAGAGGGAAGAAAATCAAATCTTTTGATATGATTCTACTTTCACAGACTAACTAAAGCACCTATCTAGACTCAAAGATGTAAAATGTTATTTGGGCTACTAACATGTTTTGCATCATTAGAGTTGCATGAAATGTAAAATCTTGGGATATGGCAAGCAAAGATATGAAAAATTAGAGAAGCGTCATCTTCAGTGCCCCAAAAATTCTTTGAGAAGCATTCAAATAGAAGCCTCCACCCACCAAATAAAATACAAATGCTATAATTGAGGAGGGAAAAGGATTTCCATTAATCAGAACTACAGTCTGCTTCATCAGTCACGATCTTGCCAAGAAACTACTGTCTTATGGAATATGTTCCTGGAAGTAGAATGTCACTAAAAACCAAAAACTATTTGTGCACCAAACTGATAAAGGCCACAATAAATTTCACAGGCTGAAAGCATGCAGGATCTTGTAGTAAAATGATGATGAATATAAGCAGATATTTTTTGGCCATGACAGGAGGGAGAAAATATCAATCCTACCATATACCATGTAATTACTTAATGCCATCAATGCTTCTTTTTCATACATTTTTCAACTTCTGAGGTACAACATAGAGCAATAAGAACTGTTAAAAAAATAGTTTTTATGTGACATAAAAATAAGTAATGGGGTTTTGTGTTGGTGGATGTTATTTAGCAACCCTCTATTGGCTAGAATACAATAACAACTAATGAATAAACATGTAATAATAAACTGGCACATTACTACCCATTCAAGTGCAACTTGTTTCGTTAATGAGTGATTATTTACCAAAAAAATCTTATATTCTTGGAAATTTCCTCGTCTCCAATTGATAATCAAATATGTTTTGATTGGTAATGAACACAATGCAGCACTAATCTATGATAATTTATTAACATCAATCATATGCATGTAAAAGCAATGCCCAAGCACTATCTATAAATCACAGCAAAATTTAACAAATAAGAGAATATACATCCTTCTAAATTCATAAGGTCTACCAGCTAAATATGTGATAGATGGTGCTCTATAAGAAACAGAGTTCATTGGATGCCTCTGCATGACAATGCATTTATTAAAAGTGTCCAGACCTAGATCAAGGAGGTTGAATTTTCCACATTCATAGTCACTTATGCTATAAATGTGTTAACAATGCATGGATTAAATCCTAAGGGATCCAAGGGGTTTAAGATCTTCCAATCAAATCTATACAAATCTTCTTGTTAAAAATGACTAATAATCCCATAGAAGTATTGAGGGTTGCGAGATTTCCCATCAAGATAAAGCACAAAGCATACAAGAATAGAAGATAAACTTCCACAAAAGTTTGTTTATGCATTTTATTGAAAAAGGGACTGAATTGTATAAGATAAACACATTTTTAAAAGCTTATAATGACAAGTGGGCCACTCGTCAATCTTGAGAATACTCAACCACAAGAAGCACAAGTACTACCAAGTAAGCAGGGGTAAGATAGTGCAGTTTTTATGCTACCTTGGGCTAGAGAAGGCCTAACAAGAGTCTTAACAAATTTGGTGCAGGCACTAATGGTGGTAATTCCTAAGGCAGATTATCCAAAATAATTTTGCTCATGGTCCAAGCACGCTCCCCCAATAGATGAGTATGTTTGAGGGTGTCAAAATTCCAACGCCACCTTCCATACAAAATAATATATGAGAATGAACATTTTCATTATTAGAAAAAGATAAATCATTAATATTATTTGTGATAATAAGTAAAGATGAGAATATGAACTTTCTCATTAAGAAAGAAATTGAAATGGATCAAAGGTTGTTGCCTTAATGTTCTATTATCATTAGATTAACTTTCAACAGAAATGTAAAGCATAAATATGTAAACATTCATTTCAAGTTCTTTTTCATTAGACTAATAATAGAGGTGGAGGGTGATTATAAAAGAAAAGTGTTAAAGAGGATAAAAGTGAAAGGTATGTGTTGTTTCAGCATTTAGTCAAGTTTTTGATAGTCGATAAGGTTTAGGAGGGGGTACTACACTTCTGACTTTTGTCTCTATTTTTGTCCTTGAGCTTTGCATCAATTGGGACACATCCACAATTGATAGTGTTCAAACAAGTTTGATATTGTATATTTGATGCATTGACATCTACAGTAGTTAAAATGCCCTTGCCCCGTGAAAGATAATATTCATGATCAAAGACTGGTGTAGGATCCATGGAGAATCACTTTAACTAAGATGGTATACGACTCATGAAGAGCCACTTCAACTAGGATATGTGAAGTGGGACTCATGATCACTTCAACTTTTACATAAAGTTTTTGTGATGGAAGAGAGAACATATGCTCCCCTTAACTTGATTGCATATGAGATAAGGGAAGAAAATCCTCTAATTTCTATGATCCCAGATAAATAGATATTTGCCTGAGTTTTGTTTGTTAAGAAAATGTGATCATGTAACCTTAGAACATTGAAGAAAAAAAAATACTTTTGCCCCTTGTTGATGCCTCCAAATGTGAGGGCAAGAGTTATGCATTATATTTGATATTTTGCTGACAACATTCAAACATGACATGAAAATCAGTTTTGATGTTATTTTGTTTTTTAAAATTATGGTATGATAGTATAATAGTGTGGAACAATATATCATATAAATTATAATGTAATAGAAATGTTGATAAATTTTTTAGAAAGTGTGGCTTAAGATAACATCTCAGAATTTAGGAGGAGGTGGAAATGGAGCCATTGCTGTCGCATCCTAAAATTAGGGTTTCGCAGGAGCGTCGATCATTTATAGACTCTGCACAAAGGAGCCTGCATAGTGTAGGCATCAATGCGAAGAAAGGTGGTGAAGAGAAATTCCAGGCTGCGAAGGGCGGGAAGGATCGAGTATAGTGTGTTGGCGGCGGCGGTGAAGAACAACGAACAAAAGGAGCACTAGAAAACAAATGACCAAAGGTGAACATAATAGAGGAAAGAAATGCTAGATAGAGATATTTTTGTGCAGGCATCAAGAAAGGTGGCGCACACAACCCTCCTAGGGTTTCAGTGGCTTGTGGAAAGGATTTGTTTGCACAGAGGAGGTTGCAAGAGGATGGTTTTAGCATGGGCGGGGAATGGAAGCCACGATAAGCAAGACAAAGGGTATGGTGATTGCATGCGGAGAAGGAAGTGGCCCACAATGTTGTTTCTCAAAATGTGGATTGATTGGGTGTTTTGGGGGCCTATGGTCGAGTTTGTCTGATCATGATGAGTGTATTTCAATTAAATGGGAACCCATTTTGGATGGGTATTTGCAAATATATCCTATTGATAGGAACGAGGTGTTATGTGATTTTCATTGGAGAGCTGAAAGGAAAAGGGTGTTTTGATATTGAAGGCTTGGAACCCTTCTTTTTGTCCTGCTACTGAAGTTTTTCATAGGGTTCCACTCTAGCTTAGACTTCTTAACCTTCTTCTTTACTTCTAGCTCAATTCATGCTTTGAGGTTGTAGGAAACTCGATAGGTTGCTTTTTGATGGTAGATAAAGGATCTTCCAATCTATTGCATTTGACTTTTGCACAGCTTCTTGTAGAGATGGATGTATTTGAAGGTATCCCTAAAGAAATAACGATTAAGACTTCAAAAGGTTGTTGGGTGCAGCTTTTGGATTATGCAGGGATATCTTTTAGTTGTAGAAATTGTTTCCAAATAGGCCTTATGGTTATTCAATGTACTAAAGAGAGATCACATAAGAAGTCTTCCTAGTGGAGGAAGCCCCCCCCCACATTATATGATGGAAAAGAAGGGTGAGAAATAAAAGAGCCTTTCCCAAGTTGTGAATGGGGAAGTGCCACAACAACCTTATGTGCATCCAACCTAGGTTGAACAACCAGTTTCGAACAATGTTAATGTTGTTTCTAAGGGTTGTACTTTGGAGGGGAAGAAAAAGAACAAAATTGTAACTCCGATGAGAAGGGAGAAGAAAAGACCAGTGCGGTCTCTAAACAAGGGAGAAGATCGGGGCAATGCAAAAGGCCAATTTCAGTAAGGTAAATGTAGTGCTACTGGCATGGTGGCAAATCCCTTTGTTAATTCCATGGAATGGCAAAAAGAGATAGCCAGGGGGGAAGATGGATGGGAAACTGTGAAAGGAAAAAATATGAAAGAAAATTAAATCTTTTGATATGACTCTACGCTCATAGACTAAGGGTGGAGCTAAGGGTAAATCTTGAATTTGATAGGCTTACATTCCATGGCATAGGGCTCCATTTCAATAGACTTATTCATGGGTCCTTTTGATGTATTGCTTTTTATAGGAAGGTGGTTTCTCGAATGTAACCACCCCTGGTCCAAATCAGGCTAATCCCGATTAATATTAATAATACAAAAATTAAACTTTTACCGACCAAAAAAAAACATCTCATAATTTACTACGTGTATGAAGTTTAAAAAAATGGAGACGTGAGAAAAGTAAGAGACTAGTACTTTTGTATATTTAGTATTTTCATTAAGAGTACAAATAAAAAGAAAACATGATAATTATGGAGGAGACAATAAGACTAAAATAAATAAAATCTAATAAAGGAGAAGCACAATAATTGTCGTGCAAACAAAAGATCACAATACAAACCATACAACAATGGGAGCTATGATTTTGGGTTAATATAATGAGAAAAAGATTTTGTCGGTTTCATGGTGGAAAGGTGCTTCTAGTCAACATTATACGGTTAAGAAGAAATCTGAATATTAAAGGAGCTTCTCTCAAGTGGTAGCGCAAGATAATGCAGTTTCTTCTCAAGTTGATTGGATTACTTGTGAAGTAGTTGTTAAGCCTGGTGCATCAATCCATTCCCTGAATGTGGGTGGGATTGGGCCTTTGGCAACTTCTTCCTCTAGTAGTGCTTTGGATATCAATCATAGTAGCATTGTTGGTATTGCTTTGCCTGTTAGGGGGAATGTTACCTCTGAGATGGAGGGTGTTCTCTCTTCAAGCAATCTTTCTCAAGATGTTGGTTGTCCAGTGATGGGTTCATTGGATTAGCATAATGCAATAGTAAAGGTGGAAGATGGTTGCATAACTGTGAAGGGTAAGAAAGCTAAGGGGTCTACATCATCTTTTGACATGACTCTTTATTCCCACAAGGATAGTGCTAAAGGTAAATCATGATGGCCCCTGGTGTTGGATAAATGAGAGCAGTTATCTTAGGTCCCTTAACAATTTTCATCCTTAAAACCTTCTTGGTAACTAATCTTTATAATCATATTTAATCATTCAACTGACCATAGCAATATTCATCAGAAAATTAGTAAATAACATGTAAAATATTCAATCACACATTAACACCAAATTCTAACATGGAAACCCAATTTGGGTAAAACCATTGCGAGAATTATCACCCACAATAATTCACTCTTTTGAAGTGAGCTCGGTTAAGAGCCAATCATGTTAAAGATTACAAACACATTTGCTAGATGTGACCCTGTTAGGGGATTTTCACCAAAGATCGACTAGATCTGTCGCCCTATAATGTGTGGCCTTATTACAGGACTTTAGAACATTTGTTAGAATGCCACCTTTCAAAGGATTTATAAATAGGACTGCTAAATCCACTCGGTTAAGATATTTTTTGCTACAATGGTTAGAAAGTAATAGTGAAATGATTTGATAAAATATACAACTACCTTTGCCTGTTTAGATCTCCTTCCTGCTCATTTATCTTCTTCAAACTCTTCCTTTCTGGTTGATCAACACACACTTCATCTCATCACTTTCCTTCACTTCATTCACACTTTTCTTCAACTTTGTTATGCTCGGTGTACCATTTTGTACTAATTCAACTATCTTCTCTCGCTATCTTCAAATCAGCAATTCAACATCGACATCAACAATATGATAATTGTGATCATCTTTTATATAGACAATTTTTGCCGCTTAATTCTTCTCACTCCTTAAGCTCATCCATTTGATCAAATCTGTAGCTCAGTAAAACATTTTATGATTCTTGCCAGTTGTATCTTTACCTTGGAACTTGAACTTTTCTTGGATCTCAAACCAATCACTAATCTTCACCATTTATCTTCACCTAACGATTTTGATCTGTTGATTTCATTAACGGACTTTGTTCCTTAGAATCTTATATATCATTCCAAATCATCACTCGATGTCATCTTTTACTTGATTTCTTGTTTAAATGACCAACTTCATCTACTCGGTTAAGTCTATCTACTCGGTATCATTCACTCGATTAACATTCACTCGGTTAACTATGACCGACCAATATCTTTACTTACTGACCATAATTTCCATCTTGGTAGAACACACTATTTCCTTGTCTTTTCACTTCACAACTTCAATCCTTTATTACCGACAAATATAATTGACTTGTGCATCATTCTAACACTTCATTAAATCATGTAAAATAGTCAAATCAATATTACCTTGTCATAGACTGATTCATCAATTGCCCATTTAAGCTCTCATACTTAACATCACTTCTTTATTTCATCTTCTATCTTTAGCAACCATTTCTTTACTCAACATCGCATATTTCAAATTAATATGGCAACTTGAAATCGATAAGTCAATAGGCTTGACATCAATGACAACATAACAACTAATCCTATCCTTCTGCATACCTTTCATTGCTTTGTTAACCTTGTCCATTCTCAACATTATAGTATCAATTGGGGTAACAATCTCATCAGCAAGCTCAGTTGGGGTAACAATATCATCAGTTGGGATAACAATCTCATTAGTTGGGGTAACAATCTCCCCCTTTAGCATTGATGGCAACACATATTATATATCTCATGTATCTCACATCTGAAATATACCATCAATATCAGTAATATTCATTCTTTATTTCTGTCTCCCCCTTAGTCATATATCTCCTTCATTAATTTCTCTCCCCCTTTGATACTTTTGTCTATCCAGTCATTTCTCCCATAGTTATCTCTCCCTTCAATAGTACATTTGTATGCCTTCAATAGTTTCTCTCCCCCTATATCAGTTTCTCTCCCTCTTTGACAACAATGCCAAAGGTGCCTGCAAAACCTTAATCCTTGTAGTTGTACCTTGTACCTCGCTTGTACAATTTACTTTTGTTTTCGCATATCTTTCTCACAACTTTAGGTTGTTCCTAAAGAGTGAACATCTTCATCAACTCATAAATAGATTAGCTGATAAAACATGAATTGATGCAACTTGTATCTTTCTCTAATGAACATTAGATAGGGGAATGACCCCTAGTTTACCTCTTAGGTACTCAAAAGTATCCTAGGCAATGGCTTTGTGAATATATCAGCAAGTTGTTCTTTAGATTTTACATATTCCAACTTTACTTGTTTCTCCTATACTTGTTCTCTCAAATAGTGATACTTGATTGATATATTCTTTTTCTTTGAGTGCACCACCAGATTCTTTGAAATGTTTATAGCACTAGTATTATGACAATATATTGTTATAGGATCCATCTATCTCCTCTTGTATCCCTTCAAGTAGTTGTTTTATCCACACAATGTTAGAACAATTGATTGCAACAACAACATATTCTGCCTCAACAGTTGACTATGAAATGCAACTTTGTTTTTTTCTTATCCATGTCACTAATCTTTCTCTTAAGAAGAAAGCTCCCCCACTTGTACTTTTTCTATCATCCATATTACCTGCCCAAGCAGCATCAGTGTATACTTTCAATTCAAAATCTCCATCATTTTTGTACCATAAGTCATAGTCCTCGGTTCCTTTCAGATATCTAAAGATTCTCTTCACAATAGTCATATGTCTTTCTTTAAGATTAGAAGAAAATATTGCCACAATGCCAACAACATGAGCAATATCAGGCCTACTATGAACAACATATTGTAGCTTACCAATCATGGATCTATACAAAGTTTCATTCACCTTGGTAGAGTCATCTTCTTTTGGCAATTTGCATCCAGTAATCATTGGTGTACCAACCGGTTTTGAGTCTTCCATCTCAAAAGTCTTCAGGATCTCTTTGATATAATTTGACTATGTTATGTATATGCCATCATTGATCTGTTGAATTTGCAATCTAATGAAAATTTTGATCTCTCCAATCATTGACATTTCAAATTCCTTTCCCATTTCATTAGCAAATGATTTACACATTGACTCATTTCCTCCAAATATGATATCATCAACAAAGATTTCAGCAATTAATACCTTATCATCATATTCACTTTTCAAATACACATTATTGTTATCACTAGTTCTAATGAAACCTATTCTCATTAGATATGAGTGGAGTCTTTCATACCATGCTCGGGGTGCTTGTTTAAACTATACAATGCCTTATGTAGTTTACATACCATGAGTTTCTGACTTTTGTCAACAAATCCTTATGGTTTCTTAATGTAAACTTCTTCTAGTATTCCATTAAAAAATGCAGACTTTACATCCATTTGATAAACCTTGAGGCCTTTATAAGCAACATATGCAAGTAAAATTCTCACACCTTCTAATCTAGTAACATGAGAAAATGTCTCACCATAGTCAAGTATGTGCAAGATCATGGTATACCAAACTATGGCCTTAAGTGGCAATGAAAAATCAAAAAATCAGGGTTAGTCAACTTGACGTAAAAATTTGAACATCTTATGAACCTTATGTGAAAAAGTTGTAAGAATAGAATTTGTAGGAAATTGAATGTAGCTTCTAAACTACTAGCCCTTGTTTGAAATTTTTTTTATCTAATTGTTCAAAATTTTAGATTTCAATGTAGTAGTACGAAATTTTCAGGGAAAAGATAAAAAATATGTGTATGTTTGACCACCTTAATCACAATCAAATGATGATATATTTTCCCAAGATTCTAGATATAAGTAGTAGACTCATTCACGGATGTGACGCATATTTTTTTATAATTTTTTGCCAAATAAATAATTAATTATGAATTTTCCGCTACAACTTTTTCAGAATAAAAAAACTCTCGTGTCTGACCACCTTAACTAATTCTAAACTTTACAAAATTGAATTTTTTTTTCCTTATAGTAGTCGAAGCATAGAATGTGATGCATGTTTCAGATTTCAAAAAAGTTAAACGGTTTGAAAGTTATAGTTATTTTTAAATCAGTATGTCAATTACGACTTTAAAGATAACTCAATTGAAAAATAAGTAATAATTACTTACCAAACTCAAAATTTGACAACAATTATATTGATGGAAAGCTGATAATGTCGTTAAGAAACCTTTTTCATTTCATCAATTTCGGGTGAAAAAATAGTCATCAGCTACATGGTCGAAGTCTCGATATCGAAAACTATCTCCTAAACACACCTAAAGGGTCGACCACCCACATTTGGTATTGCCAAAGAAAATACCAAGCCTAATCAGATATCCGATAAAATTGGATATCTAAAAATTTTGGATATTCGATAATATCGGATATCCGAAATTTCCCGCCTAGTTCAAATTTTCATTTGGACTAGTTTTTCCAATTTCAAGTTACATATTAAATTGTATTTTTTAAAAAATTTTAATATTAATTGAGTTGAGTATTTTTTTCAATTTTAAGTTATATATTACAAATTATTATTTTTAATATTAATATTAAATAATAATAGTATAACATTTAGAAATGGGAACTCAAAACTAGAATATTTACCTATCTTAACAACCTCCTTGAAAGATTTTGATTGAAGCTTGACAAATGGAAACTGTCGGACAAATCCTTCTTCACACTTTCGACGACATCAGCTTTAGGGTTTCATTGTAGAGCATTAGTATTATAATATAAATTTTTATAATAGCATGTATTATATTATTATTATTTATTTCTCTATTGTATAATAGTATAATATTAACTTATTAAATATTTATATTATATGTTCAATATTATACCTAAGGGAGAGAGAGAGAGAGAGAGAGAGAGAGAGAGAGAGAGAGAAGGGGAGAGAGTAGGAGAGAGAGAAGGGGAAGGGGAGAGAGTTGGAGAGAGAGAAGGGGAAGGAGAGAGAGAGTAGGGAAGAGAGAGAGAAGGGGAAGGGGAGGGAGTAGGAGAGAGAGAGAGAGAGAGAGAGAGAGAGAGAGAGAGAGAGAGAGAGAGAGAGAGAGAAGGGGAAGGGGATATCGAGAGATATTAGATATCTAATAATATCAGATATCTGATATTATCTGATATTTGATTCTTTTTATTGATGAAAAGTAAAAACAATATTCTCTGGGTCCCTCCAGAGGCACATTTTTTTGTTGAATTCCATGTACATTTGTATTGTCAAATGATGTAATAGTTGGATAGTGTTCAAGGATTGCATAGTGAAGGGATAGTGTTCATGGATTGTATCCTGGCACCAAATGGACTGTGTCATTAGCTCTGGTTGGGCAGGTGAATGCTAGGGACAACCCCATTTCGACCACTGAGTTAGTAGAACGTTTCGGACCATGCCAGACCAAAGTGTCCCCAAGGTGCACTAAGCATGATTGAGCAATGAACTTTCAAGGCTTGGTTCTTAGACCCTGTGAGAGGTATCAACGATCCATGAGATGCTACAAGACCACATTTTTGAGGCCTACAATAACCTCTCTCCGTTCTGGGAGATTCAAATTTGTTTGCATTTGGCACACTAGTCTCGCTTGATGCCAAAACTTGTAGTGTGGGTTAGTTTAAAGTTGCACCAGTGGGTTTCTTCCAAACCGTTCATCCCAACACCAAGTGGACTATGCCATTAGCTCCAATTGGGGGGGGTAAACGCTAGGGACAACCCTATTTTGACCACTAAGTTAGTAGAATGTTCCGGACCATGCCGGACCAAAGTGTCCCCAAGGTGCACTAAGCATGATTGGGCTACGAACTTTCGAGGCTCAATTCTTAGACCTTGTGAGAGGTATCAACGATCCGTGAGATGCTACAAGACCTCATTTCTGAGGCCTACAATAACCTCTCTCCATTCTGGGAGATTTGAATTTGTTTTCATTTGGCACACTAGTCTCGCTTGATGCCAAAACTTGCAGTGAGGGTCAGTTGAAAGTTGCACCACTGGGTTTCTTCCAAACCGTTCATCCTGACACCGAATGGACTATGCCATTAGCTCCGATTGGGTGGGTAAATGCTAGGGACAACCCCATTTTGACCACTGAGTCAGTAGAAAGTTTCAGACTATGCCGGACCAAAGTGTCCCCAAGGTGCACTAAGCACGATTTGGCAGAAAACTTTTGAGGCTCAGTTCTCAGACCTTGTGAGAGGTATCGGCGATCCGTGAGATTCTACAGGACCGCGTTTCTGAGGCCTACAATAACCTCTCTCCGTTCTAGGAAATTCAAATTTGTTTGAATTTGGCACGCCAGTCTCGCTTGATGCCAAAACTTGCAGTGAGGGTCAGTTGAAAGTTGCACCACTGGATTTCTTCCAAACCGTTCATATCGACACCAAATGGACTACGCCATTAGCTCCGGTTGGGTGAGTAAATTCTAGGGAACAAAAGTGGTTGAAGTTTGTAATCGAATCAATCAATGAAAATTTGTGACTATAACTTGGTGGGAGAGGTCTAAACATGTATATTTCTTTGTATATTTCCTTCAGATTTGCTTGGTTGAGAGCATCAGATACACATGAATACAATGTAGCACATAAATTTTGAATTCACTTAAATGATGAATTACACGTGTGAACACACATAGCACATAAAGCGTACACATTAATTTGATTAAGTCATGAAGCATACATGTAGCACATATTTTATAAAGCATACCACATGAATTCACTTAAGTCATGCACGTAGCCCATACACATGAATTTAGGTTATGAAGAATGTAGTTGAATATACATGAATATACTTAAGGCATAAATCATACACATGAGTACATACACACAAGCATATTTACATACTAACAATGAATAAATGAACACACAATTAACAAATTGGATCGAATATCAAGTTTCATATATATCAAAATGAACAATAATTCTGTCCATATTTACATGTCAACATATCTAGATACAATGTGGCATATGCCATCTCAAAATGTGTCATATGACACCTCAAAATAAGAAGTTCAACTACCAAAGTTTCTAGGACATCCTATTGATGCAGGAGCATCCTAGGTGTAAGAGCAATCTTGCATCACCCAAAAATATTTCTATTTTTTTGAATTCAATAAGGGCTATCTTGTGTAGGGCTACTATTTATGAAAACTTTCTATTTTTAGTAAGTTGGTCATACGATCTCAGAATGTTTTGATTTCACATGTGGAGGTTCATCTCAGTCGTATCAGCCTGCCGATAAAGTTTCATGGCTAGATCAGGTCTAGTTTTGAAGATATTGAAGATTTTTGGTATTGGCAACAAGGTACAGAAACTTTGAACTCAGTTTTGAAAGCTTTAGAGGCCCTGGATGAGGTCAAAAATTTGGGTGACGGGCACTTGCGCAGGTTAAGCCTGTAGAGCACTTCATGGTGTTTCTAGAATGAGGTTATAATAGTCAATCGGGTCAACTGGCAATGACTTATGGTCTTTGGAAGTTGGGTCACCTGAAATGGCAGAAAATAATTTTCCTTCAAAATTTTTGTTTGGCTTTCAAAAGTCATTTTGAGCCGACTTTGATGTAATAAATTATAAAATAAAATAATTCTAAGTTTGGTCGGCCCTAAGGGCTAAATTTCTGGAACCTTCTCGGGCGGTGGAAATTGCCTATATAAAGAAGGCCCATAGTGTTGTCTAGGGCAGTTCTGGGTAGATTTGGGTAATGATTCGAGGCTTTGTCTTACAGAATATTGTAAGGGAATGCCCATGTGACTTTGCATATTGTAATTCTAAAAGTTTGTAATTCCACATTTGTGGAGATAATAAGAAGCCAATTTTCTGTTCTTGGATATTGTTGTTGTTTCTCTGTTTCTGTTATATGTTTGTGGTATTAAGGGGAGCACCCTTCATCAAGTGGTATCAGAGAAGGAGTTCCTGAGTGTGTAAATAGATTACCGACTGTGAGGCAGTTTGCACCAGGACCGTGGTTAGGGTTTCAGCGCGCATCGCGAAAATACCTCCACGAAGTGAACGTGGCGTAAGAGTTGGTGTTGTAATACTTGAGGTTAGAGCGCTCCAGAGACAAGTGCAAGCATTGCAAGAAGGGATTCGTAGAGGAATGAATCTTAATGTTAGAGACGAAAGCGAGGATGAAGCTGAAGAAGAAGATCAAGGAGAAGTCGAAATTGTGAACCAGGAGGAAGAAAGACTTTTTTGGGCCATTTCCAAGATTGGGAAAAGACCTAAGATTGAGGTTCTACATTTTCTGAAAATCATAACCCAAAGGAATTGATCGACTGGATCAATGAATGTGAGGAATATTTTGAGTATGAAGATATTGAGGACCCTGATAGGGTCAAATTCGCGAAGGCCAGACTGAAAGGTCATGCAAAGATCTGGTGGCAAGAAATTCAATTGGAGTGAAATAGAAGAGGGAAAGATAAAATCACAAGATGGGATCAGATGGTGGATAAATTGAAGCGATAGTTCATTCCTGTTGATTATGAGCTTGACCTACTAAAGAAAATGCAAAGTTTGAAGCAAGTAGGAAGATCTGTTCAGGAGTATACAGAGGAGTTCTATCGACTCCTCATCAGAATAGGCCATGCAAAAGCTAATAAGGAGAAAGTTGCCTGATACCTTAATGGGTTAAGCCCAAGCATTCAAGAGGAGTTGAATCTGGTTCAAATGAATAGTATTGAGGAGGCATACAAGTTTTCCCTAAAAGTAGAGGACAAGCTGAACAAGAAGTTTGAGAGCAGACAAAATGGAAGAGATCATGGTGGAAGATCTAGTAGACAGTCATATGGAGGCTGAAATGAAGATTCAAAAAAGAAGGATGAGGCCAGTAGCAGTCAAAATTAGAGAGGAAACAATTCCAGTCGTTTCCAAGATCAGAATAATAGAGATTAGAGAGAAAGAGGAAGAGGACAAGGTTCAGGAAGAGGAGGCTTCCGTGGAACATGTTTTCACTGTGGAGAAGAAGGTCATAGGGCATTTGAATGTCCTCAATGCCAAGGAAGGATAGATAGGAGAAATGAAGGCCAAGCCAGAGTTGCACATGTAGATGAAGATGCTAGATTGTCACATTTTGAAGATGCTGAAAAAGGAGAAACACTGAATAACAAAAGAATTCTGCTGAGTGGTGAGAATGAACCTGAACAAAGGAGGAACCTATTTTGCACCAGGTGCAAGTGTGAGGGTAAGTGTTGTGATGTGATTATTGATAGTGGAAGCACTGACAATTTGGTGTCAGAAGAGATGGTGACAAAACTGAAGCTCAAGAGACAGAAGCACCCACATCCATATCAGATTGCCTGGGTAAAGGATGACCACAAGGTCATGGTCAATGAACAATGCCTAGTGAAGTTCAAGATTGGCGGGTACCAAGATGAGGTACTGTGTGATATCATATCTATGGATGTATGTCATATGTTGTTGGGTAGACCATGACAGTTTGACAGATGTGTTGTACATGATGGTCGTGCAAATACCTATTCCCTGACAAATGATGGAATGCGACATAAGCTAAAGCCATTGAATGACACAGAAGAAAAGGTATGTGATAGTGCAAGAATAAATTTTGTTGATGGAAGAAAGTTCCTAGATGGTATGAGGCATGAGCATGTGTGTTTTGCTTTAATTCCAAAAGCTGGTAAGGAGGAAGTAGAAGATGTTCCTGTAGAAGTTGTAGATTTGTTGGATGAGTTTCAGGATATTGTATCTGATAATGTGCTTGATGGATTACCACCAGTCAGGAAGATCAGTCATCAAATGGAATTGATCCCAGGAGTGAGTTTACCAAATAAGGCAGCACACAGAATGACACCTGTAGAAAGTGAGGAATTGAACAGACAAGTACATGAGTTGTTGCATAAAGGATTGATCTGTGAGAGTTTGAGTCCCTATGCTATACCAGCAGTATTAGCACCAAAGAAGAATGGAGAATGGAGGATGTGTACAGATTCCAGAGCAATAAACAAGATCACAATCAAGTATAGGTTTCCATTGCCACGAATGGATGATATTATGGACTGTTTGAGTGGAGCTGTGTATTTCTCAAAGATAGATCTGAAGAGTGGATATCATCAGATTCGGATTAGAGAAGGAGATGAATGGAAGACTACCTTCAAGACAAATGAAGGATTGTATGAGTGGTTAGTCATGCCTTTTGGGCTAACCAATGCACTGAGCACTTTCATGTGGCTCATGAACGAGGTTTTGAAAGAATTTCTGAGTAAGTTTGTCATTGTTTACCTAGATGATATTTTGATCTTTAGCAAGACATTGGGGGAACATATGATGCATATTCGTATGGTGTTTGAGAAGCTAAGAGATGAGAAATTGTTGATTAATTTGAAGAAGTGCAGTTTTGTGAAGAAAGAGTTAGTGTATTTGCGATTTGTAGTTTCAACAGAAGGTCTAAAAATAGACCCAGAGAAGGTACAGGCTATCCTTGAATGGCCTACTCCAAGGAGTGCTACTGAGGTAAGGTCTTTTCATGGTTTGGCTAGCTTTTATAGAAAGTTTATCAAAAATTTTAGCAGTATTTGTGGACCCTTGACTGAAACAATGAGAGGGGATAGAAAAGAGTTTAAGTGGACTAATGGGGCAAAAAAGAGTTTTCAATTGTTGAAACAAAAAGTTACAGAACAACCTATTTTAGCACTTCCAGATTCTAATAAGGTGTTTCAAGTAGACTGTGATGCTAGTGGTACTGCAATAGGAGCTATTATGAGCCAAGAAGGTAAACCTGTTGCTTATTTCAGTGAAAAGTTGAATGATGCCAAGAGAAAATATTATGTTTATGATCAGAAATTTTATGCTATAGTTCAGGCATTGAAGAAGTGGAGACACTATTTGCTTCCTAAGGAGTTTGTTTTTTATACTGATCATCAAGCTTTGCAATATTTGAATAGTCAAGGAAAGTTGAATGAAAGATATTTGAAATGGGTTGAGTTTTTGCAGAGTTATACATTTGTTTTGAAACACAGGAGTGGAAAGTCTAACAGGGTTGTAGATGCTATTAGCAAAAGGCAACTATTGCTGATAGAAATGTAGATTGAAGTGGTTGGGTTCAAGGAACTCAAGAATTTATATCCAGAGGATCCTGATTTTGGTGAAGCTCAAAAAGCTTGTACAGAACCTGTTACTCTAGACAGGACAAAATGGCTGGATTTCATCATCCAAGATGATATGCTATTCAGAGGGAGTCAGTTGTACATTCCATGAAGTTCTATGAGGGAGAATCTCATCAAAGAGAAGCATAGTGGAGGATTGGCTGGACATTTTGGTCGTGATAAAACCCTTGCTTTGGTTGGTGAGAATTATTATTGGCCACAGTTGCAGCAAGATGTGAAGAAGTTGGTACAGAGTTGCAAATTATGTCAGATGGCGAAAAGAGTGAAGCAGAATATAGGGTTGTATCAACCATTACCTATACCAGAGAAGCCTTGGGAGGATATCAGTATGGACTTTGTTCTTGGTTTACCGAGGACTTAGCGGGGACATGATTCAATTTTTGTGGAGGTTGACAGATTTTCGAAGATGGCACATTTCATTCCCTACAAGAAGACTAATGATGCTATTCATGTAGCAAAATTGTTTTTCAGAGAAGTGGTGAGACTACATGGTTTGCCAAAGACCATAGTTTCAGATCGAGATACTAAGTTTGTTGGATATTTCTGGTGGACATTGTGGAAAAAGTTGAAGACAGATTTGAAGTTCAGTTCATCACATCATCCACAAACTAATGGACAGATAGAGGTGGTGAATAGAAGTTTGGGAAATTTGCTGAGATGTTTGGTTGGAGACAAGCCAACAGGATGGGATTTGATTTTACCATAGGTAGAATTTGCATACAATAATTCAATCAATAGGAGCACTGGTAAATCACCATTCCAGATTGTATATGGAAATAGTCCAAGAAATGCATCTGAATTGATAAAGATAGATAAAAGAGAAATAAGTAGTGCTGAAGCTGAGGATTTTGCAGAACATTTGAAGAACATCCATGGGGAGGTGAGGAAGCACATTACCAAGATGAACGTGCAGTATAAGGCTAAGGCAGATGAGAAAAGGAGGCATAAGGAATTTTAGGTTGGGGATGAAGTCATGGTTCATTTGCAGAAGGAGCGATTTCTAGTTGGTAACATATAACAAGCTGAAAGTGAAGAAGTTTGGACCATGTGAGATACTGAAGAAGCATGATTCAAGAAATGCATATGAGGTAGAATTGCCTAGTGAGCTGAATATTTCACTAGTGTTTAAAATTTTAGATTTGACAGAGTATCATGAAGGAAGTGTTGAAGATGAGATCACAGTGGCACAGTGGACTATTCTAGCAAGTAGTTCAGATACCAAGGGGATTGAAGACATACTGGACAGTCGTGTTGGCAGAAGCACAAGGAACAGGACATATGAAGAATATCTGGTCAAGTGGAAAGGGCGACCTG
The DNA here is from genome assembly GCA_027943335.1 of Chamaecyparis obtusa. Lineage (NCBI taxonomy): Eukaryota > Viridiplantae > Streptophyta > Pinopsida > Cupressales > Cupressaceae > Chamaecyparis > Chamaecyparis obtusa. The sequence continues at coordinate 1,428,061 of BSBK01007476.1, read as the reverse complement.
TTGAAGATTCATCATGGTTCACAAAGGAGGAGGTTAACCATCTTGGTTTTCCTCTGCACACCTAAGTCGTGACAGGGTCACTTCTCAAATTACCCCAGGTGTCTGATGCAGGAGCATCCTGGGTGTAAGAGCAATCTTGCATCACCCAAAAATATTTCTATTTTTTTGAATTCAATAAGGGCTATCTTGTGTAGGGCTGCTATTTATGGAAACTTGCTATTTTTAGTAAGTTGGTCATATGATCTTGGAATGTTTTGATTTCACATGTGGAGGTTCATCTCAGTCGTATCAGCATGCCGGTAAAGTTTCATGGCTAGATCAGGTCTAGTTTTGAAGATATTGAAGATTTTTGGTATTGGCAACAAGGTACAAAAACCTTGAACTTAGTTTTGAAGGCTTTAGAGGCCTCTGATGAGGTCAAAAATTTGGGTGATGGGCACTTGCGCGGGTGAAGCCTGTAGAGCGCTTTGTGGCGTTTCCAGAATGGGGTTATAATAGTCAATTGAGTCAACTGGCGATGACTTATGGTCTTCGAAAGTTGGGTCACCTGAAATGGCGGAAAATAATTTTCCTTCAAAATTTTTGTTTGGGTTTCAAAAGTCATTTTGAGCCGACTTTGATGTAATAAATTGTAAAATAAAATAATTCTAAGTTTGGTCGGCCCTAAGGGCTAAATTTCTGGAACCTTCTCGGGCTGTGGAAATTGCCTATATAAAGAAGGCCCGTAGTGTTGTCTAGGGCAGTTCTGGGTAGATTTGGGTAATGATTCGAGGCTTTGTCCTACAGAATATTGTAAGGGAATGCCTATGTGGCTTTGCATATTGTAATTCTGAAAGTTTGTAATTCCACATTTGTGGAGATAATAAGAAGCCAATTTTCTGTTCTTGCATATTGTTGTTGTTTCTCTGTTTCTATTATATGTTTGTGGTATTAAGGGGAGCACCTTTCATCACCTATTCTACTGGTGGATCATCAAAATGCAGCCTCTTTGAAGTACTCTTTGGCTCTAATGGATCCTGCATTCAAACACAAAAGTAAAACCCCAAGTTAGATTAAAATTCAGAATCATAGTCAACAATAATAAATAAAATTTAAACTAAAATTGAACTCTCATATACCTCTCCTCTTTGTCTCCTCCCGTGGGCAGGAGACCTAATATATGTCCTTGGTAGCGCAGGAACAATGCCACCAATGTTGACTCTGACCTGTATATGTTTTCAAACATGAGCTTGATCTATGAGTTATACTATTTAATGTTAAATACAAGTCCAGTAGCAAATATATGTTTACAAAATAACTGAATTAACATTAAAACTTACCTGAGTTGAAATTTCTCCAAGAAATGTTGGCTGAGTCATCAACGATACAAACCCTTGGTATTCTACCTCCCTCAAACTAGGAGTGACCTACAAAAGTCAAACCGATACTTCATACTATCATAACTTGATCATATTATATATACTTGATAGTAAAATACACACAAATACATTTAGAAATATATGTACCGTAGGGCTATCACTATGAATGGATATGCCTGTGACTCTATCATGGCAATAGGGTCTCACGACATCATTAGATGCCACTCTCTGTCAAATAAACCATGTAAATTAAAAATGAGTACGCACAACTGACAAGTATACATGTATGCATAAACAAACTAAATTACTTAATTACCTTTCCCTTGTCAATTCCGGACGCCTGCACCCCCTCACATTGCCCCCTGATGGCAACTGGTGACACCTACATTAGTATGTAATAAGATGATCGTAAAAATTAGAAAATAATGTACATATACTATTATAATAATTTAAGGAAACCAAAGAGTACATTAAAACATATGTACCGTGGAACTGTCAAGGCGAAATGATATGGACAAAAGCGTGGACCCCTCCACCTGTGGCATCTCCTCTATCATCAACTGAACATAAATGTGACACATAAAACAAATAAATGGGAAATTATTATAAGAAAATTCTACTAAAAATATGAATGATAAAATTTAAATACAATGTAAAAAGTGAATTGTTTATCCTTACCGTAACAGTAGGAGTCCATGGTGATGTATGCCCCTAATGCACATCTTCATGAGGTGCTTCAGTGCTTGTAGTGTGCTGTGTAGAATCGTCCACCTCAAAGACATAATTATATGCATCACTATCATTCAGGGGACCTAAGCACATATTCTTTCACATAATGCAAGTGTGGGGCACACAAACATGTGAGCTCATGGAGGATGTGGAAGGGCCAGAAGCATCAGCATGAGGAGACAACAATGACGTGCTTTGTGTAACCAGCAGATCACTCAAGGTGTGAATGGCTCAAATAGTCTGTGAGTCAGCCTTAGCAATAATGTCAGGATGTTGCACTGTGGGAGGTGGTGAAATCTTAGGAGAGGGGACATATGTGCGGGATTTCAATCATTGTGCCCATGCCCTATCCTAAGGAGCGCCTAAACCTACAACCTGGTTGGTCTCACACTCCAATAATTCACCTTGTGACCAAGCACAAATTCAACATACAATTTTTTAATAAAATAAAATGGGACATCCAAATTGTTGTGAGGTGGTCTATCAAAAACCATCCACTGGCGGTCCCAAAAGTTGTCACGTATTGCATTATTTGTGCACCATTTAATTGACAACTTGGTTTTTTTAGGGTCCACTTTAAGACTGGTTTTAGGATCCACAAAAAGATTAGCCATGTCATATTTTGTTATATTTAGGTTCATGACTTGATCATAATCAAGCCCATCATCAAACTGGGCATGCATGGAATCGCGCCAAAGAAGTGCAACACTATGTTCCTGTGTAAGTTTCGCCATGTTTTCAATAATTGAGTTCAATGTCATAAGCATGGGGCGCAATGTGGGGATATTGGCATAGGTCATTTGAAATCCTCTAAGTTCATTTAGAGAATCTCCTATTAGATCCTCTAAATGGCGAGGGTTTGTGATAGGTACGTCTTCATGAGGTGGGGGAGTGTTGGGAGGTGGTTTTGGATTGTTTGCGGGATCAGTAGGAGGGTTTTCTAATTCCATGTCTGATTACAATGAAAAAATAAATAGATAATTATAATGAATTTTAAAAAATAATAAAAAAACACATTGCTACCCTATTTTTTATATAAAAAACTATAAATTTCTATTTAAAAATAATAAAAATTAGAAGATTTGACTTACCTTGGGATTAAAGAAAAATCGGATAGGAAATTTGAAAGAGGATATCCATTTGCCCTAGCCACGTTCACATTTTCACAGTGAGAAAATGTTGAACACGGCTGGGGTATAGAGTTATATTTACTGGCAAATATTAGATATTCGATATTATCAGATATTCGATGAAGCCTTTTGCTTTGGCTTTTGGGTTGGCTAGGTGTACTGACACCCAAGCCTACTAAAACGTCAACATATACATTTGTGCACTTTTGGACGAGTGAAAATAAGTTTTTTTCACATCGCCACTTTTTGGCATACCATGATCCTGCACATACCGAGTAAATACCTTCTTCTTGAGCTTATCCTTTGCATACAAGTCTAGCTTTATTCCTTATCACATCTCCATTTTCATTTAGTTTATTCCTAAAAATTCACTTTGTACCAATAACATTTTTATCCTTAGGTCTCAGCACCAGTGACCAAGTATTGTTCTTTTCAATCTGATCAATCTCTTCTTTCATTGCATTAACCCAATCTTCATTTTCAAGTGCATCCTTGACTAATCTAGGCTCAAATTCAGAAATCAAACATGTATTGTCTTTCAACTTACTTCTTGTCATGACTCCTGCATTCTTGTCTCCAATTATTTGATTTGGTGAGTGGTTCCTTCTTACATACTTTTCTAGCACTGGCCCAGTTCTCTGTTCTTCAACATTTTCTTCTTTTGGTGGGGGCTCAATTGGTTCCTCAATTTCTTCTAGTAGCTTGGGTAAAGTACCAAAAATTCCTTCCTATACATATACAAATCTTTGAAAATTTCTAGTTCCTTTTTGCTATCTCCTTCATTCTTATCTACAAACTCATCAATCCTTACATTTGCACTTTCCACAATTTTTTTAGCAGCTTTGTTCAAATATTTATAAGCTTTTCTCTTTGTGGAGTATCCTAGGAATATACCTTCATCTCCTTTAGAATCAAACTTTCCATTCCTAGCATCTTTCAGAATGTAACACCTATTTCCAAATATTTTAAAGTAGCTAACATTAGGTGTATGCTCATACCATAGTTCATAGGTAGTTTTATTTGTACCTTTCTTTAGTTGTACTAGGTTGAGGGTGTAAACAACAATATTAATAGTTTCTCTCTAGAATGTTTGTGTGACCTCCTTCTCAATCAACAATGTTCTAGCACAATCAACTATTGATCTGTTCCTTCTTTCAGCTATGCCATTCTTTTGTGGAGTTCTCAGTGTAGAGACTTGTCTTTTGATTTCATTCTCATTGTAGAAGACAGTAAATTCATCAGAGATAAATTCACCTCCTCTATCCAATCTTAAACATTTCAGTTGCTTACATGTTTCCTTTTGAACTCTTTCCTTATACCATTTAAACATTTGGAATGCATTAGACTTTTCTTTTAGAAACATTACAGACACCATCCTTGAGTAGTCATCAATAAACAAAATGAAATATTGATCACCATAATAACTATGTACTCTCATAGGGCCACATAGATCAATATGAATTAATTCTAATATCACATTAGATGAGTAAGGTTTTCTTGAAAAACTCAATTTTGTCATCTTACCGACTGACATTCCTTACACAACTTAATTAGGCTTGCTCAATCTCGGTAAACCTTTGACTCTTTTCTTCTTATTAACCTTGATCATGTTGTCAAAATTTACATGACAAAATCTTTTGTGCCATAACCAAGCATTTTCACTTCTTGCAAACAGACACACATTTCCATTTGAATTCAGATAAAATAAGTTACCTTTGGATTGTTCACCAGTTCCAATCAAATCTCTAGCAGCATCATAAATCTTCACTTTTCCATTCTAAAATTCTAGTTGGTGACCTGTGTTATTTAGTTGTGAAACACTCAACAAGTTGTACTTTAGTCCTTGAACCCAATAAGAATGATCACGTTTGATCTTTTCAATCAACATAATGGATCCATTTCCTTTTATGGAATATGGAGCATCATTTCCAAATCTAACAAATCCTCCATCATATTCTTCTAAGTTTTTCAAACTTATCAATGTCACTAGTCATGTGATGTGAACAACCACTGTCAATAATCTATGGGTCAGTTTTATTAACTTGAGAAGCAAGGGCATTTTCATCTTCATACCTTTCTTCTTCTGAATCATCCTTCATAGAAACATAAACCACTTCCTCACTTTCTTCTATTTCATCATATTCATCATCACTTATTCCTTCCTTGGCTAGGTAGCATGATTTCTTTCTTTTATCTTTGTAGTTTCTAAATCTTCGGTATCAGTTCTCCTTCTTGTCATTCTTATCATTCATGTCATTATTAGGACACCTAAATGCAACATGACCAATCTTATTGCAGTTAAAATATTTTAGAGGTAGATTACCTTTGTACTTTCCTTTTCCTCTCGGTAGTCTCTTTGCCAGTAGTGCTTCTAGTTCTTCTTGTTCTTTTTCCTCGGTTAGCATATTGTCATAGTCACTTCCACCTAAACTATAGTGATTATCTCTTTCTCTTCTTGAACTACCAATGGTTAAACATGTTTTGAAAGTTGTTTCAATCTTCGGTAAACTATTGTCAAAGTTACTAAGCTCAAATGCAATAAGCTTACCGATTAAAGCATCAAGAGTAACAACATTACCAAGTATAGATCTCAATTGCTGAATAGAAGAGACTTGAATAGCCTATTTAGGTAAGAGAGTTCTAAGAATTTTGCTTACCACATCTTCTCCATTTATTGTTCCACTAGCACCTTTGATAGCACTAACCACTTCCTTGATTTTGAAACTATATTGTGCAATGTTTTCATCTTCTTTCATTCTCTTCTCATCAAATTTTCCTCTGAGAATGTCAACCTTTACTTTTTGTACATGCAGATCACCTCCATAAACAAGTGCAAGTTTATCTCACATCTATTTCACTGTATCGCGGTCTTTTATGTCATCAAACTCAGCATCGATCAGGGAAGAAACAATCTCAATCATTACCGAGTTGTGTTCCTTCTTTTCTCTCATCTAATCAAGTGTCATATGTCCAGGAGGTGGAGTGTAGTCATTTTCCAAATAGTAAAGTGCAGAATCTCTAATTCCATATAAGTGTAACTTCATTATGCTTTTCCATGTAGGGAAACTCTCCTTGTTCAACTTTGGTACTTCTCTCCTATACATCTTCGAATCTTTAGCTTAAGTCTTCTAAACTTTTACTTCTAAGCACCAAATGCTCTGATACCAATTGTTGGATAACTAAGAGGGGGGGTGAATCGGTTATAGAATTAGTTATCTTAGGTCCCTTGACAATTTTCAACCTTAACACTTTCTTGGTAACTAATCTTTATAATCAGATTTAATCATTCAACCGACCATAGTAGTATTCATTAGAAAATCATTAAATAACATGCAAAACCTTCAATCACACATTAATACCATTTTTTAAAGTGGAAACCCAATTTGGATAAAATCCACTGTGAGAATTATCACCCACAAAATAATTCACTCTTCTAAAGTGAGCTTGGTTAAGAGCCAATTCTATTATAGATTACAAACACATTTGCTAGATGTGACCCTGTTAGGGGATTTCACCAAAGATCGACTAGATCTGTCTCCCTATAATGAGTGGCCTTATTAGAGGACTTTAGAACATTCGTTAGAATGCCACCTTACAAAGGATTTAGAAATAGGATTGTTAAATCCACTCAGTTAAGAGATTTTTTGCTACAATAGTTAGAAAGTAATAGTGGAATGATCTGATAAGATATGCAACTACCTTTGTTTGTTCTGATCTCCTTTCTACTCATTTATCTTCTTCAAAATCTTCATTTTTGGTTGATTAATAGACACACTTCATCTCATCACTTTCTTTCACTTCATTCACACTTTTATTCAACTATGTTCTACTCGGTGTACCCTTTTGTACTAATTCAGCTATCTGCTTCGGCTATCTTCAAATTGGCAATTCAGCATCGACATCAACAACATGATCACCGTGATCATCCTTTATATAGACAATTTTTGTTGCTTAATTCTTTTCACTACTTAATCTCATCCATTCAATCAAATTTGTAGCTTGGTAAAATGTTTTATGATTCTTACCAGTGGTATCTTCACCTAGGAACTTGAACTTTTCTTGGATCTCATACCAATCACTAAATCTTCACCATTTATCTTTACCTAACGATATTGATCTATTGATTTCATTAACTAACTTTGTTCCTTCCTTAGAATCTTCTAGATCATCACTTGATGTTGTCTTTTACTTGATTTTTTTTTTAACCAACCAACTTCATCTACTTGGTCAAGTCTATCTACTCGACATCATTCACTCGATTAACATTGACTCGGTTAATTGTGACCAACCAATATCTTCACTTACCGACTACCATTTCCAGCTCTTGGTAGAATACATTGGTTCCTTGTCTTTTCACTTCACAACTTCAATCCTTTATTACCAACAAATATAATTGACTTGTGCATCATTCTAACACTTCATTAAATCATATAAAACAATCAAATCAATATTACCTTGTTATAGACCGATTCATCAATTGCCCAATTAAGCTCTCATACTTAACATCACTTTTTTATTTCATCTTATGTCCTTACCAACCATTTCTTTACTCAACATCACATATTTTGTATTGATATGACAACTTGAAATCAGTAAGTCAATAGGCTTGACATCAATGACAACATAAATCATATAAAACAATCATATCAATATTACCTTGTCATAGACTGATTCATCAATTGCCCATTTTAGCTCTCATACTTAACATCACTTCTTTATTTCATCTTATGTCTTTACCAACCATTTATTTACTCAACGTCACATATTTTGTATTGATATGACAACTTGAAATTAGTAAGTCAATAGGCTTGACATCAATGACAACATAACAACTTATCCAATCCTTCTACATACCTTTCATTTCTCGGTTGACCTTGTTCATTCTTAGGATCACAGTATCAGTTAGAGTAACAATCTCATCAACAATCTCAGTTGGGGTAACAATCTCATCAGTTGGGGTAACACCTCGCTGTGGGTGTTTGGGATAGAGTTTTCTTTGGTCCTTTCTTTGGTTTTTGGCTTCTTGCTAGATTTTTTCTTGCAACTTTTGTTTCAGGTTATGGGAGCCTATTGGTAAAACCCATGTTGTGGTCTTGGGAGCTTTTTTCTCCCATGGTTGTCTGTCTCCGTTGACAACATCTTGTTTTTGGGCTCTAGTTTCATTCTGATTGTAAAGGATTTTGAGTCCCTTCAAAACCCGTTTTATCCTTAATAAAAAATATCTGCTAGAATTCAGCCAAGATAAAATCAAGGAAAACTTTAGGTTGATTATCTTTCTTAATATACATTAGTTCTAAACAATGTAGAAAAATACAATGGGCTTCTAATCTATCTCAATCAATCAATTAATGAGCTCTGGGGTAGAATACTTGTAGAATTGAGATATTTACATCACAATAAAAAACTATTACCACCTTTTTATAGGTAACAAAAACTTATGTTTCTTTTAACTTCATTTTTCATAGTGGATACTCAATCAATGAGCTCTGAGGTAGAATACTTGTAGAATTGAGATATTTACATCACAATGAGAAACTATTACCACCTTTTTATAGGTAACAAAACTTTTGTTTCTTTTAACTTCATTTTTCATAGTGGATACCTTCATTTTTTATAATAGAGCTTCAATTAAATTTTACCTTCAAGTTTCTATCAACATATCCCTTGAACCTTCCATAGGTGCAAGTGCTAGTTATATCTTATATCATTATATTAATTATATATCATATTATTAGATTGATGATATATTATAATTATAATTATATATCATATCATTATATCAATAATAGTTTTATTAATATTTAATTTATTTACATTTGAATTATTATCATTTATTATTATTTTAATATTATTATTTATTTATTTATCTATTTATATTTAAGATTGTCATCTATTTATTAAATCTTCCTTTCGAGGAGGTGACATCACAAGGTCATTGAAACGAAAAAAAAAGCCTCAACAAGTTCTAAGTAACATCTTTGAATTGTAGATGTGGCATTCTTTAGCTTTCAGTCTACTTCAACATCAGTCTCCTTGAATGATCATCAAAGTAAGAAAATGCCTCCAATGAGCTCCAAGCAATATCACTTGCACCCAAAATCAAATGAACTCAAGTTGTCACCTCATCCACTTAGGACTCATTGAGACATGAGAAAGCTCTCAATGAATGCTAAGCACTAAACTTTTCGCTCCACTAGCACACATGTTGACCATTTCACCTGATCCTTTGTAGGCCATATTGGGTCTCTCTAACCCATCACTAGCCCACTCATTGAAATCAAAAAGTTTCGACAAGCCCCAAGCACACCATTGGTATTATCTTCTACATAAGATTCAAAACTCGCCAAGAGTTGAGAAACATTTCATCAAGCACCCAAGCACATCACACTTGATAACAGCTGCAAAATGAAAATAATTCGTAACCTCATTGAAATCTTTTAAAAGTTTCACCAAGTTTTTCACAAAAGCCAAAACACTAACTGAGACATAATTTCAAGAAGAACTCAGGAGCTCAACAAGCATGAGGGCTTCACTTAGTGAACATGAATCATAGCACGTGCATTCATGACATACTAAAGAATCCCCCTATTTTCAAAAAATATTGCCCCAAACTCCTTTTTTGTCACCCCCCTCCAATACCCTCCACACCTATTTTCCTATATAAACCCTCACCCCCCACCTCCAAAAAACCACCTCCCCCCTATTTAGACAATATATTGCCCCATTTTTTTGTCCATTTTAAACCCCCCGATACAAACACACATGATATTGTATTGCCCTTTCAGTAAAGACCCCATGTTAGCAAGGCACAAAAATAAATTCAATGAGTGTCAAGTAAACTACGACAAAGGGGCCATTTAAAACAATTTAAGACCATATGTGCTTTAAGTTATGTCCTTAGGCTATCATTGGGAGGGGGCCAAATATTGGGGCAAATAAATAAAACACTGGGAGATCAAAATATTAACATTAGAGATTTAAAAAATGGTTTACAGCTAAAGCTATTGACTTAGACACGGGACTGGTAACACGATGATAAAGAACCCTTTAGCATATAACTTAAGACATCGTTAATCGAGTGGGCAAGTCAACAATTGAATATAACATTTGAGACCGCCTAAACACATTTAAACAACTTGAAAAACTCTAAGCCTTAAAGACAAAAACCCTAGACACCATAAAGTGTAGAAAAAAGCCCTAACTGATTACAATCAAAAGACAATGAAGCTATGATTAATGTTTTGTAAGCAATGATTTAGTAAAAGATATAATAAGTGAAAAATGTCATATAAGACAAACATGATACAAGTCAAATTATGTATAAGACAAATGTATTATGATTCAATTACTAAATCATTTTAATGACCAAGATTCAAATGACTTTGTCAATTCTTGATTTATGATGCATGTCGGGTCCTTATATGGATCTGACCCCTTTTTAAAAAAAAATATATTCAAAATTCATTGTTCCTAAAATGTTATGAAACTATGACCACATTGATTCTAAATGCACCTGAAGCGAGAAGATGAAATGGGCAGTCACTAATTTCTAATTTCTGACTTTTCTCCAAATCTATAAAACTGAATCAAATGCCTCTAAAACTATCTCAAGAAAAATATCCAACTTAATTTTGAAAGGTTGCCATCAAGCGGATGTATTCATCTAGATATGATGAACAAATGTGCCAAAAGGTTTTCAATGATTCCCCCTCCATAAAATATTAATTATAAAAAATAGCCCTTCTAAAACTTTTGGAAACACAATTCTCAAATCTTTATGTATTGTCTCAAGTTTTGGCTTTGCAAAAATATCAAATGACTTGTTTGGACTATGAAATTTCCAGAGGAGTTCGTTGTGATATGGATAATAGCAAGGCTTTATTATTTTCATGATGACTTTCCTATTGTGAAATATAGGCTTTTACAGAAGGCCACTTTAAATAGTTTTGATAAACAACACTAGCAAAATGTCAGAATTTGTGTTTTGTTTAGGTTTCAAAAAACTATCAAATGATGTCCTTGGAACCTAAAAAATTACGGAGGGGTAAGTTGTGATGTACAAAACTATAGGGAACAATTGGTTTGATCAACTGATGTTTAGATATTGATATATCAGCCTTCAAATATGGCTACTTGAAAATTCATAACATGTGACCATTTCACCATCCTAAAAGATGATGTTTCAGAAATAAATCAGATTGGACTTTAGGGAGCTAAAAATGGACGTACACACTTTTTTTTACCGTCGGCAAATATGATTCCAAAGTGAATTCACATGAGAACTATAGAGAATTAAAGACACAGGACTAGTAACACGATGATAAAGAACCCTTTAGAATATAACTTAATACATCATTAACCGAGTGGGCAAGTCAACAATCGAATATAACATTTGAGACCGCCAAAACACATTTAAACAACTTGAAAAACTCTAAGCCTTAAAGAAAAAACCCTAGACACCATAAAGTGTAGAAAAAAGCCCTAACTCATTACAATTAAAAGACAATGAAGCTATGATTAATGTTTTGGAAGCAATGATTTAGTAAAAGATATAATAAGTGAAAAATATCATATAAGACAAACATGATACAAGTCAAATTATGTATAAGACAAATGTATTATGATTCAATTACTAAATCATTTTAATGACCAAGATTCAAATCACTTTGTGAATTCTTGATTTATGATGCATGTTAGGTCCTTATATGGATCTGACCCCTTTTTAAAAAAAATAATTATTCAAAGATCATTGTTCCTAAAATGCTCTGAAACTATGACCACATTGATTCTGAATGCACCTGAAGTGAGAAGATGAAATGGGCAGTCACTAATTTCTAATTTTTGACTTTTCTCCAAATCTGCAAAACTAAATCAAATGCCTCTAAAACTATCTCAAGAAAAATATCCAACCTAATTTTGAAAGGTTGCCATCAAGCAAATGTATTCATCTAGATATGATGAGAAAATGTGCCCAAGGGTTTTGCATGATTCCCCCTCCTTCGTAAAGTATTTATTATAAAAAATGGCCCTTCTAAAACTTTTGGAAACACAATTCTCAAATCTTTATAAATTGTCTCTGATTTTGGCTTTGCAAAAATATCAAATGAATTGTTTGGACTGTGAAATTTCCAGAGGAGTTCGTTGTGATAGGATAATAGCAAGGCTTTATTATTTTGTCATGACGACTTTCCTATTGTGAAATATAGGCTTTTACAGATGGCCACTTTAAATAGTTTTGATAAACAACACTAGAAAAATGTCAGAATTTGTGTTTTGTTTAGGTTTTCAAAAACTATTAAATGATGTCCTTGGAACCTAAAAATTTACGGAGGGGTAAGTTGTGATGTACACAACTATAGGGAACAATTGGTTTGATTAAATGATGTTTAGGTATTGATTTATCAGCCTTCAAAGATGGCTACTTGAAAATTCATAACATGTGACCATTTCAACATCCTAAAAGATGATGTTTTAGAAATAAATCAGATTGGACTTTAGGGAGCTAAAAATGGACATACACACTTTTTTATTGTAGGAAAATTTGATTCCAAAGTGAATTCACATGAGAACAACATGATATGCAGCTGTATTTTTTACGGTTTTTAGTGACTTTTATCATTATGAACAACTATAAATTTTACAAATTTTAAAATTCCAATAGTCCTAATCTTTTAAAAGACTACAAACCAATTATAAAAGAGAGAGAAAAGAAAACTTGTTGGTTTAGTTTGATCCAGTTGAAAGCACCGAAAACCCTCAAAAACATTTCTCCAAATCGTGGCTCTTGACTCCTTGCTTTGAATTTCTCTTTTTCTTTGGCGAATGGCAAAAAGATGATTGAATTCCATCTTGATTAGCCTGTAGCCCCTCTTCAATGAAAATTCATGCGAGTTTATGGTCCCAACGAGCATCTTTGTCCAATTTGAATATCAATTGTAGAGCTATGAGCATCTAGGTTAACATTAGTCTCCTCAGACAATTATTGAAGCAAGAAAATGCCTTCAATGAGCTCCTAGCAATATCACTTCCACCCAAAATCAAATTGGCTCAAGCTACCACCTCATCCACTTAGGGAAACATCTAAATCGTAAACTAAAATGCATATCTTACCAAGGGGGACACTTAGTTTTTTTTTCAAACGTTTTCACACTTCCCTTATATATTTTATGTTTTAGTTTACGATTTAGCCAATACCTCCACTTAGCACTCATTGAGGCATGAGAAAGCTCTCAATGAGCACCAAGCACTAAACTTTCCACTCCACTAGCACACGTTTCCACCATTTCACATATTCCTTTGTAGGCATTGTTTGGTCTCTCCAACTAGTCACTAGCCTGGTTGTTAAAACTAAAAACAAGTTCCAACAAGCCCCAAGCACATCATTGGCACTTTCTTCTACATAAGACTCAAAATTTTCCAAGAGTTGAGAAACATTTCACCGAGTGCCCAAGAACATCACACTTGATAACACTTGCAAAATGAAAACAACTCATAACCTCATTGAAACCTTTTAAAAGTTTCAACGTGTCCTGAGTTGATGCTCTTCACAAAATCCAGAACACTAACTCACACATAATTTCAAGAACTCGAGAGCTCAATGAGGCACAAAAATAAATTCAACAAGTGCCCAATAAACTACAACAAAGGGGCCACTTAAAGAAATTTAAGACCATGTGTGCTTTAAGTTATGTCTGTAGACTATTGTTGGATACATGGGGCAAAGAAATAAAATACTATGAGATAAAAACATTTACACTAGAGATTTAAAAGTTGGTTTACCCTTTAGCATATAACTTAAGACGTCATTAACTAGGTGGGAAAGTCAACAATCAAATATAACATTTGAGACCACCAAAACACATTTAAACAACTTGAAAAACCCTAAGCCTCAAAGACAAAACCCTAGACACCATAAAGTGTAGGAAAAAGCCCTAACAAATTACAAGTAAAAGACAACAAAGCTATGATTAATATTTTGGAAGTAATGATTTTGTAAGATGTAATAATAATTAAGTCTAGAGACCATAAAATTAAGGATTTCCCTTTGGTTGTTGCCCTGACTTAACCTACTCCCAAGGAGTCTGTTGCTTCTTGCACTCCAAAAACTAGTAAGGAAGATGCTAGTTGGACGACTGTGGTCCATTAGGGTGAGCAACCTTTGGTTGCTTAGCCTAAGTAGGATTCACCAGCTCCGGCTTCAAAGGATTCTCTACCTTCCAAGGCTTCCAAGAATATTTCCCCTCTTCAAAGTATTTCAAACCCTGTTTCTCAGGGGATGCCATTACCAATCAAAAATTTTGTGACCATTTCAAATGGCCCTATTATGAGAGCTCACACTCCAAAATCAGCTTCATTGGTTTTTGACACAATGGTTTCCTTGTGTCATCACTCGTACAACCCTCCTGGGAGAGAGGACATTAGATGGACCTGTAGACACTAAAAAATGGTTCATGCCTATGTGCTCCCCTTTTTTTAACATGTCTTTAATGTCTAATTTTCATCCCTAATTCACTAATATTTCTCCTTGATTTTTCATCATTTTTGACCTAATCAATTGCTTTCAAAATAAATTTAGGTCACTATCAAAATTATCAGTCATTTCAAATCCTTATCAAAATCATCTAAATCTTGATTTGAATCCCTATCAAGCGCATCAAATCATTGAAAATTAATTAATTTGTCTTCCTTTGGGGAAAACCACCATTAATTTATCCCTAGGTCCTAAGTTTTGATAAATAAATACACTTTATTCATCCCCCTTTCCTATGTCTCCACAATTAATTAATTAATTGGATATCCTTTTTGATTTATGGGGTTTTATTAATTCCTAAATCCTAATTTCCATTTTGTGGGAATAAATTGATTTAAAAAAAATCAAATTCCCTCATTTTTCCACATGGGATGCAATCCCTATTTAATAGCCTCCACTCGACCCTATTTTCTCTCCATCTCTTACAATCACCTTCCCTTTTCATTTCCCACTTACTAATTTCATTTTTCCACTTAACTCTTTTCTCTTTCCATTTTCTCCTCCACTTAACTTATTCCTTCCAAATGACAAATTTTGATGAAAATAAATATTTATAATATTTATTTTTACTCAAATCTCATATTTCTATTTTGTCCTTCACTTGGAAAAGACAATTTCTAATTAATCGTCACTTAACTTGTCATCTCATTCAATCTTGTTCGTCGATTGTATTGAGTTTAAATTTTATCTTGGTCATCCAATACATTCCAAATTTTCTATAGATTGGACTCTCGTTTCTCTTCATTTGTTAACCACTATTTTTTAAATCTTCTTTTTATCATCCCAAATTGTTTTTATGCTATAGGTGCATCTTGTCATAATGGGAGCAACATATCAATATTTTGAGAAGAAAGAAAGGACATGGGAGTCAAATTGAGGAGTGTTTGAACTCATTTGATTTCTTTATGTACTTTGTTTCAATTTCTCTTATTTTAGGATAGGATTTTTTTGGTGTGCTTTTATAGGTTGTGGTTGCCTTTGCATGCATATTTCCTCTTTTTCCTCTCCTTCATTTGGTGAGCCCAATATGAACATGCAATTTTGATGCATTTTTTCTTATTTTTTTAATGTGTTTTACAGGTATAAGAACAAGATCTATGCACTTGGGAGTCTAACTTGTGATTCTTGCAAGATTTCTTATTTTATACATGTAAAAAATCAAATATTGTTAATTGGTCTTTAAAATGAACAACAAATTTCACATAGCCTAATTAGGAGGAAGAATGAACAACAAATTTCACATAGCCTAATTAGGAGGATAAATGAACATCAAAATTCACATAGCCTAATTAGTGGGTAAATGAACAACAACTTGTCTTATTTTAATCACATTTCCCTTCTTAATGAATTAATGAACAAAATTTTTCACATAATTTTAATTAGGAAGGAAAAGAACCGTAACTTTTTTTTATCACATTTCCTTTCTAATTGGAAAATGAACAACATGCTTATGTGTTTGAAGTATTTTTTTAGATTGTAAATCCCAAAAAATTGAATGAATGTATCATCTCCCCTCGCCTTCGTAGATCTTGGGTGAAGAGAAATTCATTCATTATTTTAGAGGGTTTGCATCTTGAGACTTTCTTTAATAGAGTCAGTAAGAGGGAACAACCCAAGCTATAATAGGCCAAAGCCAGGTCTTCATCCTAACCTCTATATAAATCTATGATTATGACCAAAAGTCCAATCGACAATGTGGTTGGGTGATAGCTCTCCTCCACTACCCTTGAGGTGCATCAAACCTTTGTTCTCAAGGCTGGGAAACCTCCTTCAAGATTTTATCACACCACCCACTAAATTGGATGTCCCAAACTAAAAACCTTATTGTAGTGGCAAAAGACCTTATATTCATTGATGCAAGGGGTCACCTATGCTCGTGAAGATATCTCACACTTTTGCGGCTCATAGTAGAGATAGCAGTTCCTTGGGAGGTGATGAACCTTGGAATTCAAAGCTTGGTGTGCCTGAGAAGTGAGTACATTGTAAGGGGGATCTCAAGCCTCCAAGCTTCTAGGCTATCTACTATGAGTAGGCGCAATTGGATTTATCCAAGTGGGAATTTGGTGGATATTGTCCTTCAAGCCTAGGTTGTGGTGTGTTTGTGCATTTAGATTAAAGAGGCTACCTTTGTTTGAAATGTTTTACGTGGATGTTAAATAAAAATTACATTAATCAAACTCCACCTTAAAATCATTTCAAAAGCACTCCAAGACAATTCAATCCTTCCCAATACATTCCTAAGACTTTCAAATTTCTAAACACTATCACAAACCTTGTAAAAACATGGAGTTTCAAAATGATTATCTTGAGGCCTTGTTGCAATCTTAGGATTAACTTTTAGTTTTCACATTTCCTATTAGACCCTCTTCCAAGTTTGCATTATCCTCTTTAGATCCTTGTCATTATTGCATATCCTCATTTTGCATTTAGAACCCCTTTTAAAATTTGCAAAAATCCAAAAAAATCCAAGTCTTAGAGTTTCACCTTATTAAATTGAGAAAGTCTCTTGACTTGTCTTGTCTTTGGTCATCTTTTCATCTTTTTAAGTCAATATCCAATCTTTGTCATGATGGATTTGACTTAGTCCTTTTTATCAACTTTTAATTTTTGGTCCTTTTAATATCTTTCAAAGTCAAGATCCAATTTCAATTTCCTAAGGTCCTACTCTTAGGTTTGAATTTTAAAAGATTTTCCCAAAGTTCAAAAAATCCCTTAAAATCTAGTTGCATTCTCACTATCCTAGTTTGCATTATCATTCCTTTATCAAAAATCCAAAAATAATTGCATTATCATAAAGCCTTAGTTTACATTTCCATAATCATTTTCAAACCTTCCAAGTATTCCAAACCTAGATTGCATTTTGCATATATTTCAAAGTCCAAAAAATCCGAAAACAAACTTGCATCTTGTATTCTCCCTTCATACTTAGGAGCACTTAGTCATCGTGCCAATTATAACAAGGTCTCAAGCATCCAAAAGGAAACAAGGTACTTACCAACCCATGTATACATCAAGTGAGGAACAAAAATTCCCCTTTGACCAAAGATAAACCACACCTTTTCCAACATAAGGATTGAACCCAAGCACCATGTACCCTTCAAGACGAGATTCCAACACCTTATGACTCAAGCACTATGTACCCTTCAAGATGAGAGATCCAAGACCCATGGCATTTTCACAAACACATACCAATATCCAAACACATTTTGAGCCAAGACAAATGGCATTATGATAATCAAACAATAAGCCACATCAGTCCCACTCATACTTGATTCAAAAATTTCAAGTGAAATGGGTAAAGAAAAGAAGATTGTGGAAGAACAAGTCAAAAAAATTGAAAGGAATAACACACATATGGCTAAGCTATGTAAATTCCCAAAAGAATGTTTTGGTGAAATTGACATAAAATCTCTCATTGAAAAATCAAGAATACCAAAACTAATTTCATAACTAAATGAGGCAAATGAAATCTTCAATCAAGCCCGCTTCAATTACATTCAACAACAAACATTTTTCAACCAAGACCCATATCATGACCAATTCAGGAAAAATCCAAATCAAATCTTCTAACCAGAGCATGACATAATTTAATGGGGACCCCCATCTAATTACAAACCAATCTTCATTCCAATACAATTAAGTGTCTCTCAAATGATCACACAACCCCTTGTTCCAATCATGCAAACAAGTCAACCAATTCTAATGTCACAAATTTTGTTGCCTTCAAGAACATTGCATGTTAATGAACACCCTCTTATGTTCTCAAATCAAACAAGTCTTTGTCAAACAAACACAAGTTCATGTATGTCACCTTTTGGATGCCAATCAAACATGATTAATGAACAACCTATTGAGCCACATGTTCAATCTGAAAATTTTGTAAAAAATGTAAATATTGATGAGGTATCACCAACAAGCTCACCCAAGGAGTGAAAAATCAAATCTAATTCTTTAAAGTGATTGCTTCAAATATTATATGGAGGGGATGAAACAAATAATATTTCACCCATGTCTAGAAATGGATCATTCCAAAAAAATCACATGGATGATACACCCATTCCCTATCAAGACATTGACCTTCAAGAAACAACCATATCTCCCACCATTCCTTCATCCCCCAAAGATTCACAAGAGAAATTCTCCCCATCTCCATCACGTTGCATATCCAATGATGAAACCTCCAAAAGGCTATCCATTGAAGAAATCCAAGATAGTCTCATTTATGATCCAAGTCCATCCCATGCTTGAAAAATGCTAGATCCAATACCACCATGTCTTTCATCTTCAAGAAATCCTATTAAAGAGAGCCCAATTTGAAGTTCATCTCCTCATCTCAAAACATTGACCCCTTTCTAGAGTCTCCCTTACACGTCCAAATTCATATCCCATGTCAAGAGGATGATTCAAAACAAAAATAAATGAGTCCTAAAACAAATCAAGATCAAGATCTCAACAATGACCAATCCTATCTAATTGTAGACCAAGATCCCATTTTTCTTGAGAGTAATGACAACCCCCTTCAATCTCGTGAGAAAAATGACCTTCCAATCCCTAAGAAAGAGAAAAACACCTTTATAATGCAATCCTATGATCTCCTTCCAAGTCAAGATCAAAGTATCCCTTCACCTTCATATCCACCACAAGATCCCATCATTCCTCTAAATCTCCCCAAACCTTTAGTTACATGTCCTAATCCTCTAGATCCTCCACAAGATCCTATCCTACCAAATGATCCTATTCATGCTCCTATTATATCACGGGATCTCATTATTCCTCTTTGTTCCTTGAAAATGGTTGCATTAACAAGGGTTACGCATCTATGAACATGGTATATTAAAACCCTTTCATATCAAAAAAAATATTGAAGGTCATGACCTCAATTACAAATTTCATTCTCAAGGTTTTGGTATCACTTCAAGATCCATATCCAATTGTATACCTCCCCCTTCATCCCTTCCATCCATTTTAGGTCCATATATTCCTTCACCCACTAGTTCACAATCCACTTACCCTTTCCCACATTCAATTCAACAAAGGAACATATATTTGAGAACCTTCCACCCATCCAAAAGAACTCCATATAGTTCATATCCATCCACGAATCATGTTCCTTTTCCAAGCACTTTGGATGTTAAGCATGAAGTCCATAAGTCAAGTAATTTACAAGTTATCAAGGATCAACATGTCCAGTCTAATCGACATGTAAGAAAAATAAAATTTAATCTTAAAAGAAAAATAAATTTCCAAAAGGCCACAAAAGCCCATTAAGAAAGAAGGAAATTCAAAAGCTATATGGGTTCCTAAATCCCTTATGCAAGTAATGCATTCCAATGACCCACAAAAGAATGAAAAATCAAAAAGCATGTGGATTACCAAGAATCTTGTTGAAGCACAAAGTCCTAAAGAAAAATCAAATTTTGCATCCGAATTTTTATCCCTCCATCTAAAAGCCTTACATCTTCCAAATCCATTTTGGGTCCTTATGTGCCAAAATCCATATCCATTCCTCTGTCAAATCCCAAATCTCATTTTCCTTCATCACTCCACAACCCCTCAAAGTGTGTGCCAATGTTGTTCTTTCCTCCATTTTTATCCACTCAAAATCAAGACTTCCTTAATTCCCTCCATTATCTAACACCTATCTTCCAGTCATTCATCCATCCTATCCACTCCTTTACCTAAACCTATATCCTATCGTATCCAATCATCCATTCCATGTCCTTTTGTCCTTACCCTACCAACATCTTTGAGCATAATGTCATAGTCTCGGTCCATTATTGCATATATTTCAAGAGCACTATCTAGAGAACAAAGAACTTGAGTTCCTCATTCATGTCATGTCATGCGTCCATTGTCTTCTTAATTTTTTTTTAAAAAAAAGAGAATAAACGTCAAAAAAATTGAAAAAAAAAGTTAAAAATAAACAAAAAAAATGCAAAAAGAGAAAAAGAAAAAATAGGTGCCTTGATGAAAACCTGACAAATAGGCATCTTGGTAACACAAAAAAGAATAAAATAATAAAGAGAAATAATTTTGTCTAATAGTGAAAACCTAGCAAATAGACACTTTGGGCAAGTACCATGATGAAAACTTGGCAAACAGGCATCATGCGTAATTTTTGAACTTCTTGCATTCCATACTTTGGGGAAGGTTCCATTCATATCCTATCATATCCCTTTAATTTCTTCCATTATCCTATGTCCCTCATATCCCTTATCCTATTGACACTTTTATTACCTTTTTTCCCAACTTTAATCTTGACAAAGTTACAAATCTTCCTAGAAACATCACATGTCATATCTTCTTTACATTACCCACATCTTTTTGGTCCATATCACCTATCTTATCATAAAATTTAAGCCCATATCACATATCATTATCCCCATCCTTTTGGCCCATATTGTCTATATTATCACAACATTTGGTCCATATCCCCCTTGTCCATTTCTTGATCTTGCTTTTCCTATCCTATCCTATCTTTTTCCTATCCAAATCATTTTCTTGGTCTTGATATAAAATAAGGACATAAAATGCAAAACATATTTCAAAAACCTCTTGACATGTCCATTCAAATGCATCACATGTCATTCAATGCACCATTTCATTACCCTATCTTGTCATATCTAGTCCCTAAGCTTGCTTAAATGCATGTTATCCCATTCCGCGGATAGTCCTTGGAGACCAAATAACTTCAAAGACATACCAAGCAACCTTTGACCTCCATCAATATACCAGTTTGCTAATCCATAATGTCCTCCTTGCTAGACATTGGGGGCAATTCTCGCTCATGTAACTATTAAAGACATGAGAAACATCCAAAAAAATTAAATATGATCTTGAAAAATCCAAAAAATCAAATATGATCCTGAAAAATCCAAAAAAATTAAATATGATTCTGAAAAAAGATCAAAAAAATCAAATACAAACCTAAAAAAATCTAAAAATCGAATACAATGCTAAGAAAATCCTTAAAAAGCATAAAAAGCCTTGAAAATTTCAAAAAATTCTTAAAAGTCTTGGAAAAATGCCTAAAAAGAATAAAAAGTCATGAGAAAAACCCTCCAAAAACTAAATATTTCAAAACCCTAAAAATTAAAAAAATATCATAATCATGTAATAAACATGTACATAATCATTTTTCATGTCATCAATAAATTGTCCCTTGCAACAAAAAAGACATTTAAGAAGACATAATCTAAAGACTTGTAAACATTGTGCTTAACAAAATCATGCTATCCGATCTAGTTAGTACAATCAATCATATCAAACTTGTTTAATCAATCAAACAACATCAAATAGTCCTTCATCAATTGTCATTTTTCTTATATAGGGTGTGATATACTCAAAACCAGACACAATTAGTCTTAGACGGGGTACTTCATGCCTGAAACCAGACATCGTCATCATCATCAATCAAACAAACTATCAACTTTGACAACAAGATCAGATTGTTTGTTGACTTGCTTGGTTTAGTGAGTCTTATCTTTTATTGATTTATCATTTGATCATGTTCCTATGCTACTTCAGGATATCACTGAGTGTTGAGAGTAGCCAGGATGGTTCATGGTCTTTTATTCTTGTTTTGTCTTCTACTTGTGGGGTGTTTTTCATGAAGTTCTGGGGCACGTATGCCATATGCTTCAAAATGAGTGGAAACAATCCTTGTCTGCAATGTGTTTTTTTTACACAAAGGGATTGCATTATCGTCATGACTTTCTATGCCATGGTGCAACTCATCCATTTTTCCAAATTAAATAAGATTCTCATGACAATAGTGCACTTATGAAAGCAAGTTTCATCTTTTATTAACTCTTCTCCATCTAATTTGTGCTTTTTACTAACCTTTCTTGTGTCAATCTTTTCCAATTATTCTATTTTTGAAAAATTGTCTTCATGTCAATTTCTGCCCATTTTTTCAAGGGGGCATCCTACCTCCATTTTGTTGACCACTGGGGCATGATCTTTTATTTTTCTTTGAACCAATGCTTATAATTGCATTGTCTCAAAGAGGGGAAAAATGTAGACACTAAAAAATGGTCCATGCCTATGTGCCCCCCTTTTTAACATATCTTCAATGTCTAATTTTCATCCCTAATTCACTAAAATTTCTCCTTAATTTTTCCTCTTTTTTTGCCTAATCAATCGCTTTCGAAATCAATTCAAGTCATTATCAAAATTATCTGAGTCATTTCAACTCCTTGTCAAAATCATCAAAATCAATTTGAATCCTTATTGATTGCATCAAATCATTGAAAATGAATTAATTTGTCTTCCTTTGGGGAAAACCGCCATTAATTTATCCCTAGGTCCTAAGTTTTGATAAATAAATACACTTTATTTATCCCCCTTTCTTAAGTCTCCATAATTAATTAATTAATTGGATAACCTTTTGACTTATGGGGTTTTATTAATTCCCAAATCCTAATTTTCATTTTGTGGGAATAAATAGATTTAAAAAAATTCAAATTCCCTCATTTTTCTACATGGGATGCAATCCCTATTTAATAGCCTATACTCCATCTTTTCTCTCCATCTCTTACACCTTCCCTTTTCATTTCCCACTTACCAATTTCCTTTTCCACTCAACTCTTTTCTCTTTCCATTTTCTCCTCCACTTAACTTATTCCTTCCAAATGGAAAATTTTGATGAAAATAAATATTTCTAATATTTATTTTCACTCAACTCTCATATTTCTATTTTGTCCTACACTTGGAAAAGTAAATTTCCAATTAATCATCACTTAACTTGTCCTCTCAATCAATCTTGTTCGTCAATTATCTTGAGTTCAAATTTAATCTTGGCCATCCAATCTATTCCATTTTTTCTATAAATTGGACTCTCATTTTTCTTCATTTGTTAACCACTTTTTTTTTAATCTTTTTTTATCATGCCTAATTGTTTTAATGCTATAGGTGAATCTTGTCATAATGGAAGAACCATATCAACATTTTGAGAAGAAATAAAGGACATGGGAGTCGAATTGAGGGAGTGTTTGAATTCATTTGATTTCTTTTATGCACTTTGTCTCAATTTCACTTATGTTAGGATAGGATTTATTTTGTGTGCTTTTATAGGTTTTGATTTCCTTTGCATGCATTTTTAATCTTTTTCCTCTTCTTCAGGACCACACAAAAGGCAAGTTATCTCAGGGGATTTTTTCTAGTTTTTCATTCAAGCTCATAATTTTTGCATAATAGTTTATCCTCTCTTGGGGATGAGGATACCATGAATCATGGTTTGGAATGAATTTTCTCTCCTAGAGTGTTTGAGGTCTTAGAGACCTCTCTCATAAATATTCTATTCAAGATGTTCAATATAAGTTCCCTCAAACAAATGATTTTTGCCTTCAAGAATCTAATATATCTGATTTTTTGCTTGTTGTGGCATGCCGTGTTATTTGGACAAACAATTTGTATTTTCATCCAATCATGAAGCTGGAAGAGGAGGGGTTGTTACCCTTTTAGTGCCACGCTGGCAAGGTTTAGTTGTTAATCATGGTGAGGACCCCACATAGAGATTAGATTGGGTACTCATGCAAATTGAAAATCATCCTTTTGGTTTTATTAATATTTATGCCCCAAATGATGTGGTGTAAAGGACATACCTTTGGCATTGGATAGCTGATTCACTACCGTCAACTATTAATATAATTGATGTTGATGATAGTGAAAAATGACTAAGATCAGAGGAAGTACAAGATAGTAGAAAGATTAGATCAGTTATTATCTTTTCATTGATGTCAATCAATTGATTTATGATTTATATTGAGTTGCCATATCATTCGGACTATGATATAAGTTGAGTGAGTTAAAGAAGAAGAGAAAGTGGAATGTTGTGAAAATGAAGAACTTAATTGGGCAGCTAATACAGATCAGACAATGTTAAGGTTATATTAATACAATTGTTTTATTCCAAACATTTGATTATATCAAGTTGGTAAAGAAGATTAGTCAAGTTGATAAGCACAACTGTTTTGGTTACCGAGCAATAAAAATTCATTCAGTAAAAGAAAAGTTTCGGTAAAGAGAAAGGAAGTCAAGACACTAAGTAGAAGGTTTCAGTTACTGAGTGAAGTAAACTGAAATTCAATTGAAGTTAGCCACTGAGAAAGGAACATAAACTAAATACAAGGATCATAATGGTATTTAATGATGAGCTATGATGAGTTGGAAGATTATAATGATGAGGAAGAGTTAGTTAAAGAGATCTACAATCATAAAAATTCAAGGTGATGATCTATGGTATAGATCTAAGCGGCAAAAAGAGAAGGTGCGAGTTCCAAGAAATTTCAAGTTCCGAGGTGATGATAAAACATTTTACCAAGCCCTAAATTCATTGAATAAGTTTGTGAGCATGATCAGATGACTAAGATTAATCAAAAGAAAATGTAATAAAGGAGATTAAGAGGAAGAACAATGTCTATATAAAGGATGAAATTGTATGGAGAAAGAGTTGGCAAGTTGAAGGATTGCTAAGTCACCGACTGATGCAATGAAGGAAAAGGTTGAATTCCAAGTCAAAAAGTTGAGTTTGATTAAGTATTGAAGCCAATGGAAAGTGAAGGATTGAAGTGAAGAAAAAGAGGGCACAAAGGATTTGATTATGCAAAGGGTAGTTGCAAATTTATAGGTCAATTTATTCATTGTTTCTTATTAACATTTGTAACAGAAAAATATCTCAACTAAGTGGACCTAATAGTCTTATTGTAAATCCTTGAAAGAGGTGACATTCTAGAAGAGTGTTTAAAGACCTTTAACCAAGCCACTCCTAATAGGGCGAAGATCCTAAGAGATCTAAGGAAAATCCCCTAACAGGGTCACATTTAACAATGTTTATTGTAATCTTTAACTAGATTGGCTTTTAACTGAGCATACTTCAGAAGAGTATTTCTTTAGTGGGTGACAATTCCTACAATGATTTTTCCCAAATTAGGTTTCCACATTAAATACTGGTGTTATATGTGTTGAATGTTTACTGTGAATGTTATTGTTGATTGATAAAGTTAATTTACTATTATTGGTCAATATTGTTCAGTGTGTTTGACCGAGTTGACACCGAGTTGAATTAGAGAAAGTTTTTTAGGTACAAAGAATCAAGGATTACTAATTCACCCCTCCTCTCCGTAATCCAAAAGTCAACCACCTAGGTTCTCTGTGGAGACTTTAATATGGTTGAGGTTCCCTCTAAAAAATATGAAACTTCACTATTTTTCAAGATAGTTGGTGAGTGTGAAGCCTAGTTCTACATGTGCAATAAATTAAGCCTTTTTATCCTAATACCAATCATCGCCTTCTACATGTAGTTTGGCATACTTGGAGTAATTTTAGGGCTAGCCATGATCTCCTCTCAATATTTTTTTTCTCTTTTGGAATAAATTAATCTTTTCTAGTTTTACCTTTGTCTAATGTCAACTTGTTAGACCACTATCCCATTAAATTTTCTATTGAATGGTGTCCACCCTTACCACATTCTTTTCGGTCTCAATTCTTTTTTAATACCTCACTTCTAAGTTATCCACCTACTTTGGCCCACATTCAAAGAATTTAGAATTTATAGCCAAGGCCCACACAACCTTCAGGTTGGATTTTGTTGTGGAATGATGCAATTCATAGAAAAACTACATTCTTGCACTTTTATGGGAGACAACTAGCTCATCTTTTTGTCAGTCTTATGATAGGACTACTAAGGATTTGTATGTAGCATTAGAGAGCTTGGAAGCTCAACCATTTTCAATTGAATTACAATTAAAGGTGGCAACTCTCCATCATCAGAAGCATATTGCGGATAGATATGCAGCTAGGGGTTCTTAGATTAAGACGCATTTGCACTGGTTGAAAGTGGGAGCCCG
Organism: Chamaecyparis obtusa; assembly: GCA_027943335.1. Taxonomy (NCBI): domain Eukaryota; kingdom Viridiplantae; phylum Streptophyta; class Pinopsida; order Cupressales; family Cupressaceae; genus Chamaecyparis; species Chamaecyparis obtusa. Next base: position 1,401,465 of record BSBK01007476.1, on the reverse strand, counting down.
AGCTAGTAAGGAATTATTTTTCAATCTACGCCCTTGACATTCCTCTCCTAGTATTAAAAGGATTAAAGAGGGTAATGCAGTACTCACTAAAATTCAGACATCCTACAAGACTTTTACAATCATTATCAAAAAGTTTGTATTTCTCAAGGCCCTACTCCGACCAGTCAACAAGGTCTTGAGGATTGTCTTACATCAGTCCCTAATTGTCTGTCAAATTCCAAAAGGGATTTCTATGACTAGATATTATCTCTTCAAGACATTAAGGAAGTTATTTTTTCAATGGTAGATGACAAATCCCTTGGCTATAATGGATTCCCCTATGAATTTTATAAATCTCTTTGGGATTGTGTTGGGTCAGACCTTCACCGTGTTTATCTTGAAGAATTTTAAAATGGTTCATTAGGGATAGAAATAAATATAGGAAATATAAATTTCATACCAAAGTTTGGAGATCTTGAAGACATATGCAACTGGCGTCCAATTACCTTGCTCAATATTTCATACAAAATTATTTCTAAGGTCCTCACTGTTAAAATTCACCACCACCTACCTCATATTGTGCATCTAGAGTAGACGGGTTTTATACAATCTAGGTTTATACTAGATGATATCATAGTTGTTTGGGAAGGTATGAAATGGGCCTGCCAATCCAATCAGATTTCTATTTTTAAAAAAATATTTTTTCTAAAGCCTCTGACCATATTGAGTGGCCTTTTATTTTGGCTATGATAAAAGCTCTTAGCTTTGGTCCTCATTTTGTTCTTTTAGTTCAAATATTTTTTGTTGATGCTAATGCTTGCATTATAATTAATGGTCACTAGTCCACTACTTTTGGCTTGCATAGGTCAATTCATTAAGGATGCCCTTTGGAACCTTCCCTCCATGTCCTTGTTGTTGAGGGCTTTGGGTACTTTCTTTCCTTTGCAATTTCTATAGGTCAGGTCAGGGGAATTTCTCTCCCCAATTCTAATACCCAACTTGTTAATGGTCATTTCGTAGATGATTCCTTCCTCACCATTCTTGAGGATAGAGAAAATGTTCATAATTCACTTCAATGCCCGGATACCTTTTATTTGGATTTTGGCTCTTCCTTCTAATGGCACAAAACTCTTTGTTATCATCAATCATTTCTCCCAACACCTCAATGGATTCTCGCGTATGGCTAGAAATGGATCCAGCATGGCCATTTTTTCTAATTTTTGGGAATCCCTTTTTATTTTCATAGATCACACACAAACCTTTGGAATTTTGTGCTTTAAAAAATAGAAACCAAATTGGGATATTGGTTGACTAAGCCTCTTTTCCTGATTGGGAAATTTCAAATTTGTTCCAAAGTTCTCGCAACCACACATGTATATTATTCTTCTTGTTGGTCACCATCCAAAGAAGATTATGGTCATCTTGAGAGGCTTCTCAAAGATTTTTTATGGGCTTCAGATACAGAGAAATATGGTTTTCATAGAGTATCTTGGGAGTATTGTTTCTTTCCTAAACAATATAGTAGTCTTGGACTCATTTCCACTCACAAATAGGGCCAAGCCTTGTGTGTCCAATGGATTGTTTATTGTGTTTCTAGTGACGAGGCTTGGAAATTTCTTCTTCATCATTGCATTTCTTCCAGGTTCCCTCTGCATCACCCAACTTGCAAAGAGATTGGCTTCCAGACCATTTTGATCAAGAGAGAACCAGTTCAAATCCAGGGCTCCTTTTTTGTAAAGAGCATCTGGCGTATATGGGAAGCTATGAAGCCATGAATTCATTGGAATGGAAATGGATTTCGAGATGGGTTGTCTTTCAACCAACACAACCTCTAGTGGTCTCCATTAATTTAAATGCAAGGTTTTCCTCTTGCATGAATTACGAGTCCCCACACCTAGCGCTTTCACAAGCGTGAAATTTGTACCCCAAAGGATCTTTTTTATAGATCTTCTATGTCTCTCCATAGTTCGGAGGATGCTCGAGTTAAATTTTGTCCAACTCACCAAGATCGAGACACTTTTGAATTTCTCATCTCTCTTTTTCTAGTTGAACTTTTGCATAAGATTGGTATCACTAGTCATACTCCATGGTGGAAGGATTAGCATTGGTATCCAGAGACTTATTTTCTCAGATAAAAACCTCAACATGGATATCTCTAGCTTTCCCATCACTTGCCTACAATTGAGGTTTTAAACCGGCATTGGCATTTGTAATCTCCACATTCTACCTGGAGGTTATGCTTTATTATAGTTTGGTCTACCATGACAAAACTAAAAATTGTTCATTTTGTTTGGTTTATTCTTTTCCAAGGCCTTCCTTTGGGGTCTCGCCTTTATTGTTTGGGTATTCCAGATCCCTGTTACCCTATTTGTTTTCCATTGTGAATCTTTCTTACACTTTTTTTGGTTTTGTCATAGGGCTCAAAGTTATTGGGTATGAATCCATGATGTTTTCTCCATTTCACCCACAAATATTTTCCTGGCATATGGTGTTTCTAAGAGATAGACCTTGATTTCCATTTCCTTTTTTGCAACTTTGGCACACTTTTAGAATATAAATTTTTTTTTATATTTGGAAAGATAGAAATATGATGGTTTTTCAACACACCTTAATTGTTTCTAATGTATCTATTTTTCTAAATATTGCATATTGATGAACTAAAACTGATTTAGAACCTGATTGAAAAATCTGTGATACAAAGATCACCGAGGAGTTGCTGATTAGATATGTAAGATGATTAAATCAGTATTATGTTGTCATTGATGTCAACTAGTTTGACAGCACTTATCTTGTAAGTTACTATACCAAAACATTTGTAGAAAAGGAGTGAAAGAGATGAAGAATAGAAATATCTACATAAGCAAGATGTATATGACAGATGAGGATAAGGAATACATTAGGTAACTTATTTATGAGTCTATGACCTTATGATATTTACTTGATTATGTTGCATTCATCTATGTTGAAGAATGGAGCTGAAAGACACAAAGTTGTGTTATTGGTGGATGAAGCATTACAATATACACCGACGGAGCATAGTGTAAACCGAGCTTGTGTTCACCGACACATTTCTTTGTTAACCGAGTAGAAGAGAAAAGGAACTAATGATTAGTTTAGCCAATAAGGATTGATGAGCTGGAAAGTGTATGATTTTGTGGTAACATATATAGTTTGTTATGAAGATCGATGACTAGCATAATTCAAGAAAGATCTAATGGATTGAATTGAAATGTGTTATTGACACGTCAGCTAAAGAAGGTTAAAGTGGCAAAATCAATGATGATGATTAAGTAGAAAAATCTAATGGAGGAGAAGAAAATGATTTACATGTCTATATAAGAGACAGAGTTTCACATTGAAACTAATGCCGAAGAAGGATATTGCAGAATTATCGCGTGAATAAGTTTTCATGCACATCTGATCAAACTGGTTAAGAAGGACCAAGTTACAGAATATACCGAGCATCAGGAAGCTATTACCGAGTGATAGTAAGACAATGAAATTGTTTGAAATATAATTGTTATACTAATTAGAGGATTTGAATGAGCCTAACGTTGATCTATACATCTGCAATTGAGTTGTATTAAGGCAAATCACCTATTGTTACATTTTAACCATTGTACACAGTCAAATCTCTTTACCGAGTGGACTAAGAAAGTCTTTATTATGTATCATTCATAGAATGAACATTGTTATCCTGTCAACCCCATAGTGAATGCTGGTTGGATGATAATGGTTGGTCTAAAATCCTCTAATAAGGTGACACCTAACAGTGTGTTTGTAACCTTTAATAGGGTTGGGTCTTCACTGACCTCACTTCAGAAGAGTGAATATTTTTGGGTTGCCGGTCCCAGGTGGTTTTTCCCTTCACAGGGTTTCTACGTTAAATATCTTGTGCTATGTGTTGATTGTGATATTTGTTTGATGTCATATTTGCATTTTACATATCTGCTTTGATTGGTAATCATTATATGTTATTGATTGGTAATCGGTAAAAGCACAGACAGTATAGTATATTAAGTTACCGAGCATCAGTAGTTTGAGATAATTTGTTTTGGATTATACATTTTGATTTGGGACACTAGATAACTAATTCACCCCCCTCTCATTTATTCTAATAATTGGTATCAAAGCCTTGGTTTCTTGGAACATATTTTTAAGGACTTCAGTACAAAGATCTCAAAATGTATAGGAGGGAAGTGGCAAAATTGAATAAAGATAACTTCGCAGTATGGCAAAGCAGAATGAAACTTCATATATCTGGAATTGAGAATTTTTCCCTTACACTGATGGAGAATGGATACATTGCACCACCCACTGGTCCCCTGACACTTGATCAACTGAGAGACATGCATGAACACAATATTACTATGATGGAGATTGTTGCTTCCTGTATTGATGCCAAATTTGAAGATATTAAAAGTTGCACAATTGCCAAAGATATGTGGGATAAACTTGCTCAAGTTTATAGTGGTGATGTGAATGTTAAAAGAGCTAGAGATGAAAGCCTAAGGGGTAGATTCGATGATATGAAGATGAAGGAAGGAGAGAATATTGTGCAATACACAAACAGACTAAAAGAGGTAGTACATGCTATTAGAGCATCTAATGGTGTTATTAGTGAAAAGACAGTAGTAAGCAAAGTCCTCATAACCTTAATGTCAGTTTATGTAATCAAAATTTCTGCAATTAATGAAACAAGGTCTACATCCGGCAATGCCCTTACTCTTGACAATCTGATTGGTAAACTTACAACTTTTGAATTGAATAACTTTGACAACAGTGTTGTACCAACTATTGAATCTTCTTTTATGACTTCTCTGAAGATTGGTAAGTCTAATAGCCAAAATAATAAGAATGATAGTGATAGCAATACTGATGATGAGCTTGATGAACTTGAAGCTCTTATAGCCAGAAGGTTACCTAAAGGTAAAGGAAGGTATAGAGGCAAGTTACCTTTAGCATGCTGATGAAGGGTGCTCCCCTTAATACCACAAACACATAACAGATATAGAGAAACAACAACAATATGCAAGAACAAAAAATTGGCTTCTTATTATCTCCACAAATGTGGAATTACAAACTTTTAGAATTACAATATGCAAAGCTACATGAGCATTCCCTTACAATATTCTGTAGGACAAAGCCTCGAACTATTACCCAGATCTACTACCCAGAACTATTCTGAATTGCCTAAGACAATAATACAGCCTTCCTTATATAGGCAATTTTCGATCGCCTGGGAAGGTTCCAGAATTTTTAGCCAATAAGGCCGACCAAACTTAGAATTATTTTATTTTACATTTTATTACATCATAGTCGGCTCAAGATAACCTTTGAAACCCGAACAAAATTTTTGAAGAAAATTATTTTCCGCCATTTCAGGTGGCCCAACTTCCGAAGACCATAAGTCATCACCAGTTGACCCGATCGGCTATTATAACCCCATTTCAGAAACGCCACGAAGCACTCTACAGGCTTGACTAGCACAAGTGCCCGTCACTTAAATTTTTGACCTCATCCGGGGCCTCTAAAGCCTTCAAAACTGAGTTCAAAGTTTCTGTACCCTACTGCCAATACCGAAAATCTTCAATATCTTCCAATATACACTAGATCTGGCAATGAAACTTTACTGGCAGACTTATATGACCAAAATGAACCTCCAAGAAAGAAATCAGATCATTCTGAGCACATACGAAAATTACCAAAAAGTAGTAACTTTCCATAAATAGCAACTCTGCATAAAATAGCCCTTATTGAATACAAAAAATAGAAATATTTTTTTTGGGTGATGCAAGATTGCTCTTACACCCAGGATGCTCCTGCATCAGACACCCACGATAATTTGAGAAGTGACCCTGTCACGACTCAGGTGTGCAGAGGAAAGCCAAGACGGCTAACCTCCTCCTTTGTCAGCCATGATGAATCTTCAACAGGTCATCCTTTCCACTTGACCAGATATTCTTCATATGTCCTGTTCCTTGTGCTTCTGCTAACACGACTGTCTAGTATATCTTCGATCTCCTTAGTGTCTGAACTAGTTGCTGGAATACTCCACTGTGCTGCTGTGATCTCATCTTCAACACCTCCTTCATGATACTCTGTCAGATCTGAAATGTTAAACACTGGTGAAATATTTAGCTCAGTAGGCAATTCTACCTCATATGCATTTCCTGAATCATGTTTCTTAAGTATCCTACATGGTCCAAACTTCTTCATTTTCAGCTTGTTATATGTACTAACTAGAAACCGCTCCTTCCGCAAATGAACCATGACTTCATCACCAACTTGAAATTTCTTATACCTCCTTTTCTCATCCGCCTTAGCCTTATACTGTGCGTTCATCTTGGTAATATGCTTCCTCACCTCCCCATGGATGTTCTTCAAGTATTCTGCAAAATCCTCAGCTTCAACACTACTTATTTCTCCTTTATCTATCTTCCTCAATTCAGATGCATTTCTTGGACTACTTCCATATACAATCTGGAATGGTGATTTGCCAGTGCTTCTATTGACAGAATTATTGTATGCAAATTCTGCCTGTGGTAAAATCAAATCCCATCCTATTAGCTTATCTCCAACCAAACATCTCAGCAAATTTTCCAAACTTCTATTCACCACCTCTGTCTGTCCATCAGTCTGTGGATGATGTGATGAACTGAACTTCAAATCTGTCTTCAACTTCTTCCACAATGTACGCCAGAAATATCCAACAAACTTAGTGTCCCGATCTGAAACTATGGTCTTTGGCAAACCATGAAGTCTCACTACTTCTCTGAAAAACAATTCTGCTACATGAATAGCATCATTAGTCTTCTTGCAGGGAATGAAATGTGTCATCTTTGAAAATCGGTCAACTACTACAAAAATTGAATCATGTCCCCGCTATGTCCTCGGTAAACCAAGAACAAAGTCCATACTGATATCCTCCCAACGCTTCTCTGGTATAGGTAATGGCTGATACAACCCTGTATTCTGCTTCACTCCTTTCGCCATCTGACATATTCTGCAACTCTGTACAAACTTCTTCACATCTTGCTGCAATTGTGGCCAATAATAATTCTCACCAACCAAAGCAAGGGTTTTATCACAACCAAAATGTCCAGCCAATCCTCCACTATGCTTCTCCTTGATGAGATTCTCCCTCATAGAACTTCATGGAATGCACAACTGACTCCCTCTGAATAGCATATCATCTTGGATGATAAAATCCATCCATTTCGTCCTGTCTAGGGTAACAGGTTTTGTACAAGCCTTCCAAGCTTCACCAAAATCAGGATCCTCTGGATACAAATTCTTGAGTTCCTTGAACCCAACCACTTCAATCTACATTTCTGTCAACAATAGTTGTCTTCTGCTAAGAGCCTCTGCAACCCTATTAGACTTTCCACTCCTGTGTTTCAAAACAAATGTATAACTCTGCAAAAACTCAACCCATTTCAAATGCCTTTGATTCAATTTTCCTTGACTATTCAAATATTGCAAAGCTTGATGATCAGTATACAAAACAAACTCCTTAGGAAGCAGATAGTGCCTCCACTTTTTCAATGCCTGAACTATAGCATAAAATTCCTGATCATAAACAGAATATTTTCTCTTGGCATCATTTAATTTCTCACTGAAATAAGCAACAGGTTTACCTTCTTGGCTCATAACAGCTCCTATTGCAGTACCACTAGCATCACAATCTACTTGAAACACCTTATTAAAATCTAGAAGTGCTAAAACTGGTTGTTCTGTAACTTTTTGTTTCAACAATTGAAAACTCTTTTCTGCCCCATTAGTCCACTTAAACTCTTTTCTATCCCCTCTCATTGTTTCAGTCAAGGGTCCACAAATACTGCTAAAATTTCTGATAAACTTTCTGTAAAAGCTAGCTAGACCATGAAAAGATCTTACCTCAGTAGCACTCCTCAGAGTAGGCCATTCAAGGATAGCCTGTACCTTCTCTGGGTCCATTTTTAGACCTTCTGCTGAAACTACAAATCTCAAATACACCAACTCTTTCTTCACAAAACTGCACTTTTTCGAATTAATCAACAATTTCTCTTCTCTCAACTTCTCAAATACCATACGAATATGCATCATATGCTCATCCAATGTCTTACTAAAGATCAAAATATCATCTAGGTAAACAATGACAAACTTACCCAGAAGTTCTTTCAGAACCTCATTCATGAGCCGCATGAAAGTGCTCGGTGCATTGGTTAGCCCAAAAGGCATGACTAACCACTCATATAGTCCTTCCTTTGTCTTGAAGGCAGTCTTCCATTCATCTCCTTCTCTGATCCGAATCTGATGATATCCACTTTTCAGATCTATCTTTGAGAAATACACAGCTCCACTCAAACAGTCCATAATATCATCCATTCGTGGTAATGGAAACCTGTACTTGATTGTGATCTTGTTTATTGCCCTAGAATCTATACACATCCTCCATTCTCCATTCTTCTTTGGTGCTAATACTGCTGGTACAGCACAGGGACTCAGACTCTCACGGATCAATCCTTTCTGTAACAGTTCATGTACTTGTCTGTTCAACTCCTCACTTTCTGCAGGTGTCATTCTGTGTGCTGCCTTATTCGGAAAACTCGCTCCTGGGATCAAGTCCATCTGATGACTGATCTTCCTGACTGGTGGTAATCCATCAGGCACGTTATCGAATACAATACCCTGAAACTCATTCAACAAATCTGCAACTTCTACAGGAACATCTTCTACTTCCTCTTTACCAGCTTTTGGAATTAAAGCAAAACATACATGCTCATGCCTCATACCATCTAGGAAATTTCTTCCATCAACAAAAGTTATCCTTGCATTACCACATACCTTTTCTTCAGTCTCCTTCAATAGTTTTAGCTTATGTCACACTCCATCCTTTGTCAGGGAATAGGTATTCGCACGACCATCATGTACAGCACATCTGTCAAACTGCCATGGTCTACCCAACAACATATGACATGCATCCATAGGTATGATATCACACAATACCTCATCTTGGTATCCACCAATCTTGAACTTCACCAGGCATTGTTCATTGACCATGACCTTGTGGTCATCCTGTACCCAGACAATCTGATATGGATGTGGGTGTTTCTGTCTCTTGAGCTTCAACTTTGTCACCATCTCTTCTGACACCAAATTGTCAGTGCTTCCACTATCAATAATCACATCACAACATTTACCTTCGCACTTGCACCTGGTGCGAAACAGGCTCCTTCTTTGCTCAGGTTCATTCTCACCACTCAACAGGACTCTTCTGTTAATCAACGTTTCTCCTCTTTCAGCATCTTCAGAATTTGATGATCTGGCATCTTCATCTACATGTGCAACTCTGGCCTGGCCTTCATTTCTCCTGTCTGTTCTTCCTTGGCGCTGAGGACATTCAAATGCCCTATGACCTTCTTCTCCACAGTGAAAACATGTTCCACAGAAGCCACCTCTTCCAGATCCTTGTCCTCTTCCTCTTCCTCTCTGATCTCTATTATTCTGATCCTGGAAACGATTGGAATTATTTCCTCACTGATTCTGACTGCTACTGGCCTCATCCTTCTTTTCGGATTTTCATTTCGGCCACCATATGACCGTCCACCAGATCGTCCACCGCGACCTCTTCCATTTTGTCTGCTCTCAAACTTCTTGTTCAGCTTTTCCTCTACTTTTAGGGCAAACTGGTATGCCTCTTCAATACTGTTCATTCGAACTAGATTCAGCTCCTCCTGAATGCTTGGCCTTAACCCATTAAGGTATCGGGCAACTTTCTCCTTATCAGCTTCTGCATGGCCTATTCTGATGAGAAGTCGGTAGAACTCCTCTGTATACTCCTGAACAGATCTTCCTGCTTGCTTCAAACTCTGCATTTTTTTCAGTAGGTCAAGCTCATAATCAACAGGAATGAATTGTCGCTTCAATTTATCCACCATCCGATCCCATCTTGTGATTTTATCTTTCCCTCTTCTATTTTGCTCTAATTGAATTTCTTGCCACCAGATCTTCGCATGACCTTTCAATCTGGCCTTCGCAAATTTGACCCTATCAGGATCCTCAACATCTTCGTACTCAAAATATTCCTCACATTCATTGATCCAATCAATCAATTCCTCTGGGTTAAGATTTCTAGAAAATGTAGGAACCTCAATCTTAGGTCTTTTCCCAATCTTGAAAATCGCCCGAAAAAGTCTTTCTTCCTCCTGGTTCACAATTTCAGCTTCTCCTTCTTGATATTCTTCTTCGGCTTCATCCTCTCTTTCATCTCTGACATTAAGATTCATTCCTCTGCAAATCTCTTCTTGCAATGCTCGCACTTGTCTCTGCAGCTCTCTAACCTCAGGTGTTACAACACTAGCTCTTCCGCCACGTTCCCTTCGTGGAGGCATTTTTGCGATGCGCGCTGAAACCCTAGCCACGGTCCTGGTGCAAACTGCCTCACAGTCGACGATCTGTTTACACACTCAAGAAAACCTGGCTCTGATACCACCTGATGAAGGGTGCTCCCCTTAATACCACAAACACATAACAGATATAGAGAAACAACAACAATATGCAAGAATAGAAAATTGGCTTCTTATTATCTCCACAAATGTGGAATTACAAACTTTCAGAATTACAATATGCAAAGCCACATGGGCATTCCCTTACAATATTCTGTAGGACAAAGCCTCGAACTATTACCCAGATCTACTACCCAGAACTATTCTGAACTGCCTAAGACAATAATACAGCCTTCCTTATATAGGCAATTTTCCACCGCCTGGGAAGGTTCCAGAATTTTTAGCCAATAAGGCCGACCAAACTTAGAGTTATTTTATTTTACATTTTATTACATCATAGTCGGCTCAAGATAACCTTTGAAACTTGAACAAAAATTTTGAAGAAAATTATTTTCTGCCATTTCAGGTGGCCCAACTTCCAAAGACCATAAGTCATCACCAGTTGACCTGATCGGCTATTATAACCCCATTTCAGAAATGCCACGAAGCGCTCTACAGGCTTGACCAACACAAGCGCCCATCACTCAAATTTTTGACTTCATTCGGAGCCTCTAAAGCCTTGAAAACTGAGTTCAAAGTTTCTGTACCCTGCTGCCAATACCGAAAATCTTCAATATCTTCCAATATACACTTGATCTGGCAATGAAACTTTACTGGCAGACTTATATGACCAAAATGAACCTCCAAGAAAGAAATCAGATCATTCTGAGCACATACGAAAATTACCAAAAAGTAGTAACTTTCCATAAATAGCAACTCTGCACAAAATAGCCCTTATTGAATACAAAAAATAGAAATATTTTTTTTGGGTGATGCAAGATTGCTCTTACACCCAGGATGCTCCTGCATCACATGCTTTAACTATAAAGAAGCTGGCCACATTGCTGCTAGATGTCCACATAAGAAAGATGATGAAAGAACCAAAGACTGATATGAAGGAAACTATGGGAGGAGAAACAACAGGAGCTATTGATACAGGAACAGAGATAACCGAGACAATAATGACAAAGGAAAAAAGGTATGTTATAGCTGAAGAAAATGAATCTGAATCTGACTCTAATGATGATGTAGAAGTTGTATTTGTTGCTATAAAAGATGACTCAGAGGAAGAAGAAAAACATGAAGAAACAACACTGGTCTCTAAAGTTTATAGGAATGATATATGGATTATAGACAGTGGTTGTACAGATCACATGACTGGTGATGAGGAGAAATTTGATAAACTTGAAGAATACAATGGAGGATCTGTGAGAATGGGTAATGATGCACCCTGTATGGTAAAAGGTAAAGGTTCACTGATGATTAATGATAAAATAAAATATGAAAATGCTTATTGGTTAAAGGGACTGAACTATAATCTACTAAGTGTGGCACATCTGAACAATTCAGGCCACTGACTTGCTTTTGAGAGAAAAAAGGTAAAGATATATGATGACAGAGGAAGACTTGTCAAAATTGGTACACAATCTAGAGGTAATCTATTTTATCTTGATATTGATCAGTCTTCTTGTTTGATAATGAAAGATGAAGATGCATGGTTGTGGCACAAAAGGTTATGCCATGTGAATTTTGATAACATGATTAAAATCAGTAAAAGGAAAAGAGTTAGAGGTCTACCTAACTTGTCTAAGCCGGATCATGTTATGTGCCATGAATATCAGAAAGGTAAGATGACTAAGTCTAGTTTCAAAAGCAAAGACTATTCAACAAAGAAGATACTTGAGTTGGTTCATACCGACCTATGTGGTCCTATGAGAACTCAGAGTCATTATGGTGATAGATACTTTATTTTTTTTGTTGATGACTATACTAGATTAATGATTGCCATGTTCTTAAAAGAAAAAATTGAGGCATTCAAAATGTTCAAATAGTATAAGGCAAAAGTAGAAAAAGAGACAAGTAAAGAATTGAAATGCTTAAGATCTGATAGAGGAGGTGAATTTATCTCTGATGAATTTACTAATTTCTTTAATGAGAATGGTATTAAAAGATAGGTCTTAGCACCGAGGACACCTCAGCAGAATGGCATTGCTGAAAGAAGGAATAGGTCAATAGTTGATTGTGCTAGGACACTGATGTTGCAAAATAATGTTGCTCAGACATACTGGAGGGAAGCTATCAATACAACTATTTATGTTCTTAATTGAGTTCAACTGAAGAAAGACACCAACAAGACACCCTATGAGTTATGGTTTGGACACAAATCGACAGTGAGTTATTTCAAAATTTTTGGAAGTAAATGTTTTATTCTAAAAAATGAGAGAAATGGAAAATTTGACTCAAAAGATGATGAAGGGATATTCCACTAAAAGCAAAGCATATAAGTGTCTGAATAAAACTACTAATAAAGTGATTGAAAGTACTAATGTTTGGGTAGATGAGTTTGATGACAAAAATGGAGAGGCAAGTAGAAAGGAACTGGAAGATTACGGTAAATTCACTTATATTGAACAACCCGAGGTTCTACCGACACAACAGATAGTGATAACCAATCAACAGAAAAACCCCACCGAGGAACAAGAAAGAGAAACTGATGAGCAGGATGGCCCTACCGAGCAAGCAAATGAACCTACATAGGATGAACAAGAAAGAAGAGACCGAGTACTAGCTATATTTGTCAGGAGACATCATCTTTAGACACAAATTATTGGAGACAGATAAGATAGCATGATGACAAGAAGAAAAGCAAAACAAGTTACATGTCTAGTTTGTGAATATGAACCTAAAAATGTGAAAGTTTCATTAGAGAATGAGGAATGGATTAATGCAATGAAAGAAGAAATAGAGAAAATAGAGAAGAAGAAAACCTAGAGTTTAGTACCCTGACCTAAAGACAAGAATGTTATCAGTACTAAATGGATTTTCAAGAACAAACTGAATGATAATGGAGAAGTGACAAGAAATAAAGCTAGATTAGTATGCAAGGGATATGCACAGGAAGAAGGAATTGAATATGGTGAAACATTTGCACCTGTTGCTATACTAGAAGGAGTTAGAATGTTACTTGCATGCACTGTACACAAGAAATTTAAGGTGTATCAAATGGATGTGAAGTCAGCATTTTTGAATGGAATACTTGAAGAAGAAGTCTACATAGAACAACCAGAAGGGTTTGTTGATCTAGACAAGAAAGACATGGTATGTAGACTACATAAAGCTTTATATGGTTAGAAGCAAGCACTAAGAGCCTGGTATGAAAGGCTGCATACTTACTTGTTAAGTGTTGGATTTGTTAGAACTAGTGAGAACAACAATTTGTATATGAAAGGAGATACATATGATACTATTCTTATTGCTGAAATATTTGTGGATGATATCATTTTTGGAGGCCAAGATCACATATGTAAAGCCTTTGTTGATGAAATGAGAAAAGAGTTTGAAATGTCTATGTTCGGAGAGATTAATTTCTTTCTAGGACTACAAGTGATTCAGCAGGGTGATGCGATATTCATCACACAATCTAAATACATAAAGGAAGTCTTGAAGACATTTGGCACAGAAGATGCTAAACTTGTGGGAACACCGATGGCTACTGGATGTAAATTGACCAAGGAAGATAAAACTACAAAGGTAAACTAGACACTGTACCAATCTATAATTGGTAAGTTAATGTATGTAGTTTACAGTAGACCAAATATAGCACATGTTGTGGGAATTGTTGCTAGATTTTTTGATAACCCTAGAGAATCACACATGGTTGCTACTAAAATAATCTTAAGATACCTGAAAAAGACTGAAGATTATGGATTATGGTATCCTAAGGAAGGCAAATTTGAACTGAAGGTTTATACTAACGTTGATTGGGCTGAAAATGTGGATGACAGAAAAAGCACCACCGGATGAGCATTTTTCTTTGGTGAAAGACTTGTTACATGGACAATTAAGAAACAAGCTTGCATTTCTCAGTCTATAGCTGAAGGTGAGTATGTGGCTACTGCTACAAATTGTTCAAACATTGCATATATTAAGAAAGTATTGGAAGGAATGAAGGAGGTAATCACTGAGCCGGTGATTATATACTGTGATAATACAAGTGCCATTAATATTTCAAAGAATCTATGATGCACTCTAAGACAAAGCAAATATCTATTAAGTATCACTACTTAAGAGAACAAGTACAAGAGAAGCAAGTGAAGTTAGAATTTGTTAAATCTAAAGAACAACTTACAGATATATTTACAAAGCCTCTATCGAAGGACACATTTAAATATTTGAGGACAAGACTAGGGGTCCGTCCCTTGTCTACCGATCACTAATGTGATTTGGATGTTGCATCAGCCTAATCTTATCATAAGATCATTTATGTTGATGCATCATAGTTCACACTTTGGATCATGTCTAAGGATGTGAAAAGTTTGGAGAACTGGAACAGATTGGCATATTAGTATACAGAGATACAAAGACTACACCAAACAATAGAGAGTTACATGGATAATATAGAGTTGCTTATTTATTTGTTTCTTTGGCATTGTTGTCAAAGGGAGAGATAGAAAATATGAAACATATGAAACAATATGCACTGATGAGATATCTGTCTAAGGGAGAGACAATTTGACAGAGCTAAACATTGTAGATCAGTTATAAAGAACAAAAGATTGGTAATGTTGTTGAGTAACGTAGTGATTAAACATATTAAGCTAAGGGAGAGCTTGTACAACATTTTTTCATAGAGTTGTAGAATACATGTTTGGTATGTGTATGGTACATTTCATATTACTTGAGTTGCCATCAATGCCAAAGGGAGAGATTGATGAACTACAACTGATTTAGAACCTAATTGAAGAATCTGTGATATAGAGATCACCGAGGAGTTGCTGATTAGATATGTAAGATGATTAAATTAGTATTATTTTTTCATTGATGTCAACTAGTTTGACAACATTTATCTTGTAAGTTACTATACCAAAACATCTGTAGAAAAGGAGTGAAAGAGATGAAGAACAAAAATATCTACATAAGCAAGATGTATATGACAGATGAGGATAAGGAATACATTGGGTAACTTATTTATGAGTCTATGACCTTATGATATTGACTTGATTATGTTGCATTCATCTATGTTGAAGAATGGAGCTGAAAGACACAAAGTTGTGTTATCGATTGATGAAGCATTACAGTATACACCGACAGAGCATAGTGTATACGGAGCATAGTGTAAACCGAGCTTGTGTTCACTGATGCATTTCTTTGTTAACCGAGCAGAAGAGAAAAGGAACTAATGATTAGTTTAGCCGATAAGGATTGATGAGCTGGAAAGTGTATGATTTCATGGTAAAAGATATAGTTTGTTATGAAGATCAACGACTAGCATAATTCGAGAAAGATCTGATGGATTGAATTGAAACATGTTATTGACACGTCAGCTGAAGAAGGTTAAAGTGGCAAAATCAACGATGGTGATTAAGCGACAAAATTTGATGGAGGAGAAGAAAATGATTTACATGTCTATATAAGAGACAGAGTTTCACATTGAAACTAATGCCAGAGAAGGATACTATAGAATTATCACATGAATAAGTTTTCATGCACATCTGATCAAACTAGTTAAGAAGAACCAAGCTGCAGAATATACCGAGTGTCAGGAAGCTATTACCGAGTGATAGTAAGACAATGAAATTGTTTGAAATAGAACTGTTATACTGATTAGAGGATTTGAATGAGCCTAACATTGATATGTACATTTGCAATTGAGTTGGATTAAGGCAGATCACCTACTATTACATTTTAACGATTGTACATAGTCAAATCTCTTAACCGAGTGGACTAAGAAAGTCTTTATTATGTATCATTCATAGAATGAACATTGTTATCCTGTCAACCCCATAGTGAATGTTGGTTGGACGATAAGGGTTGGTCTAAAATCCTCTAACAAGGTCACACCTAATAGTGTGTTTGTAACCTTTAACAGGGTTGGGTCTTCACCGACCTCACTTAAGAAGAGTGAATATTTTTGGGTTTTCGGTCCTAGGTAGTTTTTCCCTTCACAGGGTTTCCACGTTAAATCTCTTGTGTTATGTGTTGATTGTGATATTTGTTTGATGTCATATTTGCATGTTACATATCAAATTTGATCGGTAATCATTATATGTTATTGATTGGTAATCGGTAAAAGCACAGACAGTATAGTATATTAAGTTACCGAGCATCAGTAGTTTGAGATAATTTGTTTTGGATTATACATTTTGATTTGGGACACTGGATAATTGATTCACCCCCCTCTCAGTTATTCTAATAGCATATGAAATAATATAATGCTACAAATACAAGTTCAAGTAGATAAGGTGGAAAAATTACAAGAATTATTGCAACATTGGGGAAATGCACCATGTACAGTTGCTAGAGTTCCTCTAGAAGCTTTTGTTTCTAGTGGGTGTTCCACTCCTCATGTTGTTAGAAAGTAAAGATCCCTGAGATAACTGAGAGGGGGGGTGAATCAGTTATCTAATAATTTAACCATTTAACTGCTTTAAACAATATAATCAATGTAGTAATCAACCATAGAAAGATAATCATACACAATTGCACAATAACACAAGATATGTTGACTAGGGAACCTCTTGAAAAGAGTAAACCCCAGTGGGAATGATGCCCACAAAATGATGCACTAAAATGAAAGTTCCTTGTTAGAGGATGGACCCTGTTAGGAGTCTTATGAAATACATTCAGTACATATAAATCCCTGTTAGGAGATTTTGAATCCCTGTTAAAAGATTCTAACCCGGTTAAGAGTTTATGGAAGACAGAAGGACCCACTGCCCAAACAGATTCAAGGCAAGATCTTTGAATCCACTGTCCAAAAGATCTTAGAATTATTCAACAGAATAATATGAAATATATTACCTCCTTCATACTGTGCCAAAACCACACTCTTTGCTACACAAGATCACAATTCCAGATCTCTGTACTCACAAGTCTTCCTTCATCATTGAATTAGCTCTTTTCTTCACTTCATGCATATATTCGCATCTCAACTTTCACAATTCAATCCTCTCTACTCAATTCTCTTTTTTTACAATTCTCTTTCTCTCAATTCTTTTTTTTTCTCAATTCTTTTTTTCTCAATTATTTTTATTTCAATTCTTATTACAATAAGGAAAACATTCCTTCTTATATACCAAACTCAAATAATTACAAATGAGTCGGTCCTCAATTACAAAATAATAATTTCTACACGCTACACACAAAATTCACATAAAATTGACGGCTTCCAGATACTGTAACTTTCTCCAAACATATCCTCAAAGTTTGCACTATGAACCACGTCATCATTAATGAGTCTCCAACTTCCCTTTAACTGCGCAAAATCAGATTCCATCCCAGGTAAGAGATATCCTCCGATTTCTGAAAATCACTACACAGAAACACTATCTAAACACTTCTTTCACCAAAATGCTCATAACTCTCATGAATGAATGAATTTCTTTTTGTGCTATTAACCATAGGTTAATAACACACCAAAGAACATACCATCAACTGCACAAAAGCCAATCTACAATACAACATGTGCGCAAAACAAAATTGTACTTGCTTTCCTGCTGATATCCAAAATATCACTATGTTGACATCAATGACAATCCAAGTCATGAATGCAACAACAACTGCTACAAATGACTACCAAAATACTTTGCATTCATTCCTAACAATCTCCCCCATTGGCATTGATGGCAACATAGATGAAAAACATCCAATGTTCCAAAAATCCAATACTGCAACATCACTGCAAAATATCAAATTAAATCTTGCTTCGTTCTCCCATTCAGCTCTCTCATACAATCCACAATGTTTTTCATGTATATCTCTCCCCCATTGACATCAATGACAAAAATTCCATCACTAAGTCAACAACAACTTAATGTCAAAAGACACTATTTAGAAAAATACAATAACAAGAGTCCTCATGACTCAGCTCATAAACTCCCCCATAGAGGAAGTTCCAACATCCAATCCAGAAGAAAGATAGGGCTCATATACCACTGGATGGATGCAATCATCTGCATCAATTCTCAAAAATAGGTTGAGGCATAACCCCAAGCATACCTCTCAGATACACAAATGTATCCTTAGGTAAAGGTTTTGTGAATATATCTGCTATCTGTTCCTTTGTGCTTATGTACTTCAATCTTACTTCTTTTTCTACAACTTTCTCTCTTACAACATGATACTTGATCTCAATATGTTTAGTCTTAGAATGTAAAACATGATTTTTTGACATACTCACTGTACTGGTGTTATCACAATGTATAAAAACAGGCTCATCAAACTTTATTCCAATATCCTTCAACATCTACTTCATCCAAATAATCTGATTACAATTGTTTGCTGCTGCAACATATTCTGCTTTTGCTGTACTTTGTGAAATACAATTCTGCTTCTTACTTAACCAAGAGACCAATTTTCCTCTAAGAAAAAAGGCTCCACCACTGGTGCTTTTCTTGTCATCAATGCTGCCTCCCCAATCTGCATCAGTATAGGCACATAAAGTAAAATCATCAGAATTCTCATAGCATAATCCATAATCCATTGTTCCTTTCAGATATCTTAGTATCCTCTTTACTGCTGCATAATGTGATTCTCTAGGTTCTACTTGAAATCTTGCTACAATCCCAACTGAATGTGCTATATCAGGTCTTGTATGTGTCAAGTACTGCAATCCTCCAATCATAGATCTGTACTTTTTCTACTCAACTGCTGGTGTCTCATCTTTGCTAGATAACTTATGTCCAATTACCATAGGTGTTCCAACAGGTTTAGAATCTTCCATTCCAAATATTTTCAATAAGTCATTCAAATACTTAGTTTGACTTACAAATATACCTTCCTTGCTTTGTGTTATCTGTAATCCCAAAAAATATTTCATTTCTCCAATCATGCTCATTTCAAATTCAGTCTTCATTTCATCTGCAAATTTGTCACTGGCTTCATCTTCTCCTCCAAAGATAATATCATCAACAAATATAACTATAACCAACAAACCATTCTCAATTTCTTTTGTGTATAAGTTACTATCTGCTGTTCCTTTTATAATCCCAATTTCAATAAATACTTATCCAATCTTGCATACCGGGTTCTAGGTGCTTGTTTTAATCCATATAAAGCTTTCTTTAACTTACATACCATATCTCCTTCTTGTGTCAAAGGAAAACCTTCAGGCTGCTCAATGTAGACTTCTTCTTCCAATTCACCATTCAGAAATGCTGACTTCACATCCATCTAATACACTTTGAATTTCTTGTAAGCTGCATATGCTAGAAACATTCTCACTGCTTCAAGTATGGCCACAGGTGCAAAAGTTTCTTCATAGTCAATTCCTTCTTGTTGTAAATATCCTTTACATACCAATCTTGCTTTGTTTCTTATCACTTCTCCTTGTTCATTCATCTTGTTTCTGAATACCCATTTTGTTAGAATCACATTCTTGTCTTTAGGTCTAGGGACCAATTCCCATGTCTTATTTTTTTTAATCTTCTCTAGTTCTTCTTTCATAGCATTAATCCAATGTTCATCTTCACAAGCTTCATTAGTAGTCTTAGGTTCAATTTGAGAAATCAAACATAAATGTACCTTATTTCGAGTCAAAACTCCTCCGTCTAAACTTCCAATAACTTGCTCAACAGGGTGATGTCTTGAAATATACCTGTTAGGTGTCATAGTTACTTATCTTGTTCCAACTATAGATTCTTCTCTGCTTTCTTCTCTGTTTTCTTCTCTATTTTCTTCTCTATTTTCTTCTCTATTTTCTTCAGTATGACTTTCATTCAGCAAATCACTGTTAGTTTCAAAAAATAATTCTGTATTTTCAATGTTAGGTTGAGGTTGTGTTTCTCCATTAGATTCATAATCAAGCATTCTTTCCTGAATTTTAAACTTCTCATCAACTTTGACATTTTCACTTTCAACAATAGTCTTACTTCTTTTCTTATAACAGCTATATGCTTTTCTTTTCAAAGAATATCCAAGAAATATTCCTTCATCACTTCTAGGATCAAACTTTCCTATATCATCATCTCTCTTAATATAACATTTACTTCCAAAAATTCTAAAATACTTAACTGAGGGTGCATGTCCAAACCATAATTCATAAGGTGTCTTGTTTGTATCTACTCTAATTTGTACTCTGTTCATAGTGTATACTGTTGTGTTCACTACTTCTCTCCAAAAAGTCTTAGCCAAATCATTCTCAAACAACATAGCTCTTGCTGCTTCAGTTATTGACCCATTCCTTCTTTCTGCAATACCATTTTTTTCTGGTGTTCTAGGGGCTGAAAGCTATCTCTTAATACCATTCATTTCACAAAAAGTATTAAACTCTCTAGATGTAAATTCACCACTTCTATCAGATCTTAGACACTTAATCTTCATTCTAGATTCATTCTCAATTTTGCTTTTCATGATCTTAAATTTATCAAATGCTTCAGATTTTTCTTTCAAAAATGCAATCCACATCATTCTTGTAAAATCATCAACAAGAATCATAAAATACCTTTCTCCATAGAATCCTCTAGTCTTAATAGGACCACTCAAGTCTGTATGAACAATCTCCAGCTTCTCTGCCGATGTGAACTTCTTGCTGGGAAATGAACTCCTTTTCTACTTTGCCATCATACATTCTTTGCAAATCATGTTAGTAGGTTTCATAATTCTAGGTAAATCTCTTACAGCAAGTGTAGTACTCACTTTGACAATATTATCAAAGTTTATATGACAAAACCTTTTATGCCATAACCAACTGTCATCAATCTTAGTTAACAAACATGTCATCTCAGTATGATTCAATTGAAATACATTACCTCTAGTTCTGGATCCTTTTCCAATCAAATTTCCATCTTTATCTTTTATCACACAAGTTTTCTCAGCAAACCAAACTTGATAACCCTTATCAACCAATTGTCCAACGCTTAATAGATTATGTCTCAATCCATCAACAAAGTAAACATCATCAGTGTTAGTTTTTCCATCAAGAGTAATAGATCCTATACCCTTAATCAAACAAGGTGCATTATTACCAACTCTAACAATTCCTCCATCATAATTGTCTAACTTAACAAACTTTCTTTTATCTCCAGTCATATGATGTGACCAACCATTGTCTATAATCCAATCAGATTTCTTTTCAACTTGAGAAACTAATGCTTTTTCTTCCCTTTCATCAGATTCAGAACTTTCTTCTTTAATTGCTACAAATCCTATTTCCTCAAAGTTATCATTATCACTATCACTTAAATGTCTTTCAATTCTTGCTTCAAAATCTTCATCATTTGCATAATAACATTCTTTAGATCTCCTAGGTTTAAAGTTGCTTCTATACTTCTTAACTCTTTTAGGACACTTAGATGCAAAATGCCCATATTCTTGACAAGTCCAACATTTAAAGATTTTCTTACCTTCTGGTTCTCTTTTTACAAGTAATGCAATACCTTCTTCAATCCTCTTATCTTCCTCAAATTTAGATCTGCTACTACTAGCATAATCTCCATTCACACTAGTACTTCTTGATAATGTAGGTCTAATGTTAAGAGCACTGAATGTTGTCTCCATTCTAGGTAGCTCTCCTGATAATCTCAAATTCATCTCTGCTATTTCTAATCTTCCAAGAAGAGTCTCTCTTGAAAAGTTCGGTGTACAAGGTATCACTTGTTCAATCATTTGTGTTGTCTGCTTGAATACTGGTGTTAAAGTTCTCAAAATTTTCCATATCACTTCATTCTCTGTCTTATCACCTCCACAAGACTTTATTCCTATTATAATCTCAGACATCCTACCAATATAGCTTCTAATAGATTCATCTTCCATCATTCTGATATCTTCAAATGCACAAATCCAATTATGTAATCTAGCCTTTTTTGCATGTTCATCACCTTCAAAAGTAGAATGTAAAGCTTTCCAAATTGCATGAGATGTTTTCAAACATCTTACCTGACTATATTCATTCTGCGGCAGTGCTGACAAAAGTGCTTCTCTTGCAAGTATGTTACACATGAATAGATCTAGCTCATCTTTAGTTCCTGCCTCTAGATTGTCTTCCTCAATGATAGTCTTCTCATTCTTTGTAATCAACCAATAACTTGGTCCTAAACATAATAAATGTGTCTTCATCTTTTCTTTCCAGCTGTCAAAATTTACTTCATCAAACTTAGGGCTTTCTTTCCTGAAATTCACCATGGATCTCCTTAAGTTGTTAAACTTTTCTTTCAAGGACCTGCTGCTCTAATACCAATTGTTAGAAAGTAAAGATCCCCAAGATAACTGAGAAGGGGGGGGGTGAATTAGTTATCTGATAATTTAACCATTCAACTACTTTAAACACTATAATCAATGTAGTAATCAACCATAGAAAGATAATCATACACAATTGCACAATAACACAAGATATGTTGACTAGGGAACCTCTTGAAAAGAGTAAACCCTGGTGGGAATGATGCCTACAAAATGATGCACTAAAATGAAAGTTCCTTGTTAGAGGATGGACCCTGTTAGGAGTCTTATGAAATACATTCAATACATATAAATCCTTGTTAGGAGATTTTGAATCCCTGTTAAAAGATTCTAACCCGGTTAAGAGTTTATGGAAGATAGAAGGACCCACTGCCCAAACAAATTCAAGGCAAGATCTCTGAACCCACTGTCCAAAAGATCTTAGAATTATTCAACAGAATAATATGAAATATATTACCTCCTTCATACTGTGCCAAAACCGCACTCTCTGCTACACAAGATCACAATTCCAGATCTCTGTACTCACAAGTCTTCCTTCATCACTGAATTAGCTCTTTTCTTCACTTCATGCATATATTCACATCTCAACTTTCACAATTCAATCCTCTCTACTCAATTCTCTTTTTTTACAATTCTCTTTTTCTCAATTCTTTTTTTTCCTCAATTCTTTTTTTCTCAATTCTTTTTTTTTCAATTCTTATTACAACAAGGAAAACATTCCTTCTTATATACCAAACTCAAATAATTACAAATGAGTGGGTCCTCAATTACAAAATAATAATTTCTACACGCTACACACAAAATTCACATAAAATTGTCGGCTTCCAGATACTGTAACTTTCTCCAAACATATCCTCGAAGTTTGCACTATGAACCATGTCATCATTAATGAGTCTCCAACATCCCTTTAACTACACAAAATTAGATTCCATCCCAACTAAGAGATATCCTCTGATTTTTGAAAATCGCTACACAGAAACACTGTCTAAACACTGCTTTCACCAAAATGCTCATAACTCTCATGAATGAATGAATTTCTTTTTGCGCTATTAACCATAAGTTAATAAAACACCAAAGAACATACCATCAACTGCGCAAAATCCAATCTACAATACAACATGTGTGCAAAGCAAAACTGTACCTACTTTCCTGCTGATATCCAGAATATCACTGTGTTGACATAAATGACAATCCAAGTCATGAATGCAACAACAACTGCTACAGAATGACTGCCAAAATACTTTGCATTCATTCCTAACACATGTTTGCCAACAGGGTTGGAGTTCATCTTGCCAACAGACATACACTTCTCATTCTCAACCTCCTCGATGTGATTCCCCTCATCATCGAACTTTGACACATAATTTAGCTATCTCACTATGACGTCATGGGTCTCCCTCGGCATGGCCTATGAAAATAGGTGCTTCTTCTCCACATTTAGGTTGGCCAAACCCAGGTGGTGACTCAGGATGACCTTCCTCTTCAAAGACCTACCCTAAGTTGGCTTTGTAAATCTCCCCTTGCTGAGAAGATAAGTAGGTTGAAGAAGATAATGCAGATGACTGGACTTTACTAGACCCTGAAATAGAAACTGAGTCACAATGGGGAAATAAGAATGAATTAGACCCTCCATCTCCTTCGACTATGGATTTGGTAGCATGAGGGTGTTTTATTTCTAGGCTTAGCCCATTTAGTTTTTAAAGTTTTTTGGTGACTATGTTTCAGGGCTTTGCCCTTAGTTTATGGATTTTGGGCTTTGCCCATGTGACTTAATATAATTGGTCAAGAATTTTATAAAAAAAAAGATATTATAAGTGAAAAATACCATATAAGACAAACACAATACAAGACAAATTATGCATAAGACAAAATGCATAGAAGATAAATAATTTATGAAAAAAGTAATATGAAAAAATTCCATAGAGGACAAGGTGTGGAGAAGATAAATTACAAAAAGAAATGATTATATTTTAAGTTATAAATTAATAGCAGCGATTCAATTAAAACACATGATATTATAAGATGGCGATAAAATTCTAAACATAGAGCAACAATTCATAAATGACAATATTATTTTAAATAGAAAGTTTATAAGGAAATATGAAAAGCAAAAAGGTTACAAGGAGGATGGAAAGCTTTACACTTATTGAAAAATAGATGTATAATTGTTGGGTTGTGGAATTTGAAAACTAGGAAAAATCTTTTTGGGCTTCTAGTGGTTCCAATTATGCTATATGGTTGTGAGGCATGGGGCACCAACACATCAACAAGTAAGTGGAGACAAATAAAGAGATTGAAAAAATATTTAATTACAAGTAGCCTTAAGGTTAAATCATCTATTCTATATGAGATTGTCTTAGCAGAGGTAGGGGCCTTTCCTATTTAAGAAGTGGTTGTGTGTCATTTACTAGGCTATTTAAGAAGACTAGAGAACATGGAACCACATCTGTAGCCAAAAATGGTAGTAGAAGACAAATTGGACAAAAGAAAGAGTATGTAGATGAACCAAAATGAAAAATGGTTGAATAAGTGGGATATTAAATTGAGTGAGTGCCTAAGCACTAATGGGGAAATAAAAACACTTGTTCATGGCAAAGTCAAGGAAAGTATGTGGACTAGACATCTCAAAAGGAAAAAGGAGTATTACACCAAATAGTTTAATCACACGCGTGATCGTACTCAAAAGAACTACATAGGTATAGAAATAGAACGGAAAGAAAAAAATGCTAATTGCCCAAATAAGAACTAGCTCATGTAATACCTCTCCTATGGTGACACTTAGACTTTGCTGATTTGGACATTTTTATTATGATGGTCAGGACTATACATCTACATTTATGTTTTGTGAATGATGATATGATGGATATGCTCATTTATGGTTATCATTTATATGTTTATGAGATTAGAAAACCATTTATTTTTATATGTTTTATGGATCTAACCCAATGATTTGAATCTAACCATTATCGTGATGTTTTATGTTTCATGGATATGTGTTGGATGTGTTTTCATGACTCAGGATGAAGTTGTAGTTACTCACTTAGTTGAGGTCCACACGATGTATCGATCCTGGTCATCTACTTGCATATATCTGATTTGTATATCCATATGTATATATGTATCTCTTCTTGGTGATGCAGGATTGCAGGTACCAGGTATTGTCTCCACTTGGCTTCATAGGTCTGAGCAATCCCTCAAAATCCTCGATCGTTGTTGTTGTTATGGAGATATCACTAGGTTCCATAGGAAGAAACTTCACCTTTGATCCTTTTATCCTTAGGTGGGAAGTGCCGAGTCAGTCCCTTGTGTGGATATATTATGTGATCTCTCGGTTAACTAGTTTTGTGGGTCTTGTAGTTAGTTTCTTGTCTTTTGTATTCATTGTGAATGAAGTTTTGAGTATAGTAGTTCTAGTTGTCTTTATGGTACGTTCAATTTTATTAGTAGATTATTGATGTGAATTTGAGGGTATGATTTAGTAATTTATCTTTATTATTAGCTACTTATGTACTAGCAGATCTTGTTAGGAACGAGTTAGTATGTGATTGAAATATGTGATTTTAATATCAATAATAATAAAGAATTTTATGGTATTATCCTTATAATATCCATAATAACAAAATGTCTATGGCAATAAAAATAATAAATATTTTAATAATAGTGGTATGTTTCACCTTGTATATATATCGCTATTGCATTTTTTAAAGAATATGGATTAAGTGTGTAAATAAATAATATGCTTTATAATAATAATATTATGTTTGCAATAATATTTATAATAATAATAATATATGTACACATAGGCATATGGGTGCACACATATGCATATGCATACATATATTTATATAATTATTGGTAAGTAATTATTATATTATATTAATGAATAATTAGAGTAGTTTATGATGTGGTTGTAGATAATAATTATTATTATTAACTTCCCTAAAGTAAAGGAAATATAAATTTGATTACGTTAATAGATTATAGTTTTATTAAATAAATTTATTTATCCCTTTACGTGAATGAGTTTTCAAAACCATGTTATTAACGGTTGGGAGGTTGGGATGGTTGCACCAGTTGGATTACCTGTGCAACCACCTCCTCCATTTTATAGGAGAACTTTGCTGTGTGTGGGGAGTTGGCTGGAAAATTATCTCCGAGGGAATCTTTACTATTTTTTATAGGATATTATAATCTATAGTATTTCTAGGGGATATTGTGTCTGCAATTTAGAAGGAATTAAGAGGAGTACTGGAAGATAGCTAAGTTAGTGTGGATCTTCTTCTCCAATGGTTTCTCTGCAGGATTCTAGGTTGGAATCCATACTGAAAAAAAATTAGTCTCTTTTATATATTATGAATGTTTTGTTTGAATGCTGTCTATTTGTATTCTTGTGTGCAAAATATCTGTATATTATTATATTGTTTTTGCAATTTAAAATTTATATTGATTCCTTTATACATTTTGACTGTCTTCTTCCCTTGAAATCTGATTGCATATTTTGAAATTTGTTTCCTTATGTCTTTCTGTATACTCTTTCAACCTGCATATCTTCATTCTTCTATCTTGTAGACTATGGTGGGGACACAATGTTTATGCTTTCCCATTTCACATATGCATCCACAAAGCAATTTTCAACTATAATATTTGACAAAGGTCTCTCTACTGATATATTTTCATGGACATCTATAACCCGCTAGTCATATTATCTTATTCAATTTCCTGAGGTGTTTAAAACCAATCAATTAGAACACATTGTAATCTGTGTTGCCACATTTTGTAATCTATATCTACCAGCAGCAAAACATAATATCCACAGGCCACGCAAACATGCTTATCATTGTGTTTTTGATTGAGAGATTCTATTAAATGATTCAGTTGCTTTGTGGTCGTACTTTGACATGCACATTCAACAGTTCACAAACCAATTTGGGGACTACAACCATAGCTCCAATCCTTTCACACTAACAGAAAATAAAGATTATCGCTTTGGCACCAGTAGACTCTTGAATACAAAGCACATGTTTTGAAAGATTCTGAAGCCCTTTTTAACAAATACATTTTGTGCACATTTTTCAACCTTTATCTCTGTTTGTAGTAGCAACTAATATGAAAGTATATACACAGTCATTAGTCTTAATGTCTTAGTATAACCAAAGAAATAATGATCAGTCAGAAACATATAAATTATAAAGATTAATATTAAAAGAAGGCAGCGAAAGGTGTTGTTCAAAGGATGCCTATGTCATAAACGACTAAGATGTACATATGAAATAAATTATATGAATCTTCGAAACGTTATGGTAACATAGTTTACGGTATCAAAATCTGTTACAAGCCAATTCCTTCTTTCGTTATTCTCCTCTAACGTTAACTTTTATTCATTTATTAAATATTAATTAATTAGTTATTATTGTTTGGAATAAGGGATTCTGAGAATGTAAATTCTTGTATAAACATTAAACAGTTTTAATAGTTATTTTAATAATGTAAGTTTTATATGTAAACGTTAAATAGCTTCAATAGTTATTTTAACAGAGTAACGCGTTATGTTAATGGTTATTTCTATTATATTACGGTGAGGATTGAAACAAATGTATAGTTAAGCCTATTAGTATAATAATCATATTTTCGCTTCATACAAGTATAAGTATAAGTTTACGTATTTTAATTAATTTCTTATACTTTAAGTTATACTTGTATAAAGGGATTAGGTACCCTTTGAATTGATTGGAATAGGTTTTAGGTTCCTAGGAGTTAAGCTATGACTTTTAGATTTTAGATTTTCATAAAACCAGACTTAGCCAAATTTCAGGATTAGTCAAATATCAGGCCTAGACTGAAATCTAAGAAGCGTTATTTTGGTATCTAGAATTTGGTGTAGACCTTGAATATGTTTTATTGCATGTGGGTTGTATTTCTGATATGTGGGTTAAGGGTAGAAGACCTAAGAACACTAAGTGAGTGGCTCTTAGTGCGGGGTCGGGGCCCTAAGTGGCTAGAACCAGGATAACCGACTGAAGAGTTATTTAACAAGTGAAAAATTAATTAAACTTAAGGGAAATGGGTTAAAACATTAAAAAGATTAAATGTGCCTCGTCCATGCCATTAGTGCTAGTAAAGGCTATGGATGGGAGTGGGAGAAGGTACCTACGCTTAGGTACGATCGAATGGCACTTGTCTGTATGAACGGCGTTCGATCTCGCATGTGCCTACTTGGGGGTCGGGGCCCGGAGTGGCTAGTACCAGGACAACCCAAGGGGTGAGGGCTATGCGATGACACTCACTTAGGTTGTTGCTTAGAGTTTCTACCAAGCCTTAGAACCTTTTTGGGGAAAGTGTTATACATTGATCTTCTTTGCTTTTGATATTTGGGAAAGGTTACCCAACCCTAGGTATGGCCTAGCTATTCCTTCTTTGTGGACCTTGGTGTTTATCTCCTAGCACGGGGGAGTGGGCCTTTTAGGTATCCACGTGGTTGGGTGGTAAATCTTTTTATCGAGGTATCTTTTGGTGGATGTAGTGCTTGAAGATTCATGCTTGCTTATGTACTAGTTTTGAAGAATGAAGGCTTTGTAATTATATTTCATGATGTAAAATTATTGTTACCTCCCATGAGGAGATGAATGTAATGTAATCATTGATGTAATTCAAAATGATGTATTTGGAATGGGTAGATTTAGGAAAAAGGAAAGGGAGATGTGAACTTTATGTTTAAGATGTATGTTGGAAAAGAAAAGGATTTTGTAACATTCCAAGTTATGTAGTATATTTGCAATGTATTAAATGAGTTAGATGAGTTCTATTTGATTTAAAAGTTATATTGTTCATAAAGGATACTTAGGAATATAGATATTTTTAAATGGAAAGTTGAAATGAAAATATTTTGTATTTCTTAAAGATATGATGTAATTTGCTTTGGGAACTTTATCTTGTTGTTAGTTTACTTAATGGACTTAAATGAATCATGCATTAAATAGAAGGGAACCTTGGGAGGAAACTAAGTTTAAGTGTTGTTCATATAATTGTTTCAAAAATTCAAAATTTTTCATAAATCATTACTTAGGTTTTTCTTTTACAAAGAGAATCTTTGTTCTCTTCCCCAGTTCCCTTGCGGGGCATGACAACTCACAACAATTAAGATGGAAAACGGGAAGGTGGATGATACCTAAAGAAGAGTGGGCAGACAAGATGTTGTGATTGCACTCAAGACATGGTCGAAACAAATTAGCATTACATCATAGAGTGTTTAGCTTACAAGGATATCTATATCAATTATAATGGTATGCTAAATGTGAACACCTTGAACAAATTGTTTGAAGAAGAAAGGATTATAAAGGATGAAGATCAAGATACATTGTAGAAGATCCAAGATTCATAAGGATAAATAAATCTAGTGGTGGGAGCCCTTGTATGGACTTTGTTTCTTTTGTATTTGATGGCTATATTTGTGTCTCATAGACTACTTGTTCTCGCATATGTTATTAAAAACTTTCATTCATTCATTAAATAGAGAGAAATGATGAAACTTGTATATAAAAAAAGCATCCATGTTAAAGTATTTAAAAAAAAAGTGATTAATGTGATATAAAAGTTCTGATTAAAGTGGAGTAGTTCATTATGAAAAAATTGATTCTATGTGAAAGGATACATGAAAAAATTTAAAAATTAATAATTGGTTTAAAAATAATGACCAAACGCTTATTAACCAATGACATGACCCTCTGAATATATAAATCTTTTCATCAAGACATAAAGATATGAAAGCAAAGTGAGATAGGAGTTGGAAAAACAAGCAATACATGAAGATATCATTAGATATGAAGAAGAAAAATATATGAAATATATTAGTGTATGTCAAGAAGAAAATTTATAAAAGGTGCAAGCATATTTGTGAATAAGTGAGTGAAGAAATAAATAAACATAAGATATTTCAAATAGATATATGGATGTAACATTAGAAAGAACATTATGCAGATTTTAAAAGATCCATGAAGAGAAATAAGAACAGATTTATAAAGTAAATATAAAGAGTATTGCAAAAAGTTGGAGTGAATTATATGAAGATTATTATAGATCTAAAAGAAGAATATATGCAGATTGGTAAAGATTTTATGAATGGGCCTATGAAGATTTTATCAACTAGTAGATTTATGAGTAAATTGCTTATGAAGGTTTATGAACTCACTATACAAGGCCATATTTAAGTACAACTATTGAAGAGATTTAATTGTCTATTATAAATTTTAGAAGCAAAGATTTCGAAGTTGGTTCTTTCTAAAGGAGATATTAGTATCTTTCATAAAGTTGTTTCTTAGTAGTGGGGGTTGGCTTTTCTAATAGATTGGTGCCTACTAATTGAGGAGATTGGTGTCTTCTGTAAGTTGATGCCTAAAAAATTGTCAGAAAATTTATAATTTATAAACTAATGAATTCTTTTCTTCATGTACGTGTCTATTATTTTAACTAAAATCTTGAATCTTCATACTAAATAACTTAGAATGTTATATAGAATAATAATTTCTATTTTTCAAAGTTTTGGGGAAAGGGGTTATATCTTTCTTCACATGGAGAGAAGTCTAGTTCAACCAAATTATTGTTACAATTTGGTAGGACTTCCAATGAGACTATTAAACTTTTAATCAACTTTATGTCATACTTTCTGATTGAATTTTTCTTTCAAGTTGATCTTAAATATGGAATTTAGATTTTGTGTCACATGAACATGAATGAAGTCTTTTTTGCATTAATATAGTCATTTTTAGTTTCCTACCATGCTATCCAATTAGGTAAGAAATGAACACAATTTTATTTCTTGCTGCTGAAAATTTCAGCTAATTAATGTTTTCATTTTGTTTTGAGGGATATTCTTGAACACTTCCAAGAATTATGTAGCATCTGGATCGTGAAAGATGATAAGATTTTTTTAACAATTTTCACCTATAATACTTCTCATTCAAACATACTATACATGTAAGCTAGTTTCCTATAAGTTATAAGTGTTTTACTAGCTCTATAGGCATCTATTCTATTTTTCTCAATATGGCTATTTTTATATGTAGAATGACTATTTTCCCTTTGCATTTTTTCTAAATATGCATGGTACATGAAGTAATAGTAATTTAACCAAGTCTACAATATTTTGGAAATTTAGATTATGAACTTAATAAAATTGGTTCATTTTGAGTGTTACTTTTATAGGGAAGTCAATTTTGAATTTGACACAATCCTTCTTTTAATTCTATTATTTTGCTTATGGTTGCGTTCAATTTAATTTGATGTTCTTGATTTTTTAAGGAATGTTGATATTGCCAAATTATATGTGACAGATTTTATTTTATTATTCTTAATACACATAATCATCTAAAGAACTTCAACCTTCAAATGTTGGGTCATTGTTTGAATTATCATTTTCAAAGGAGTACACAATTTTTTTATATCTTGTTATTGTGAGTTTATGATTCACCATGAGATATCTCAATTTATTGGTAAATTTTTTAACCTCTTCATTTATTCTTCTTGTTTATATTGATGTGGTTGCATGGGAAATTTTCAATTTATCAGAATTCTATGAAGGGAATAATTATTTGTAATTGTGGTATTATACCCTATTTTCATTTCTTCTTTCTTTGGAGGATGTATAGATTGCCTTGGAAGAGAGTCATTTTCCACGTCATTCTCAAAAATGGGTTTGTCATATGTTGTGGGTTCATTTAGAGATGAGCTTTAATTCTCCTAAATATTTTTAGAGAATCTAAGACCTATTCTATTTGCACAGCCTTTCGAGGGTGTAATGTAATTGTAGTTTGTTCACCTCCAAAGATAAAGGGGTTGGATTCTAAGGGCTTCCCATCAAGATGTCAAAATATATGGGTGAAGATAGAGCCTTTAAATAAGGACTCTAATTTTTTTACTACAAAATGTGGCTCTTTTCACAATTTCCTCTAAAGAGGTAGAGTTAAGTAGATGTATAAGAAGAACTTTGAACTAACTAACCCATTTGGTGCTTAATCCTCTAATTTGGAAGGGGTATATACAATATCTTTTTTAAATGGCTACTTTGACTCCTTTTAAACACCATGGATAATATATTCCATTTAGTATAATTGAGGTGTTGTGTGTTTTTTAATTTTAATTATCTCAATCAATTGATGCATTAACACATCTATGTGTAGCATCGTAAATTGTATAGAGTTCCTAAGGTGTATAATTCCATGCTTATTTAGAACCCATTTTAGTGTGTGCCCATTCTTTTATGCATCATAGAAATAATTAGTTAATAAATATTTGAATTTTAATCCTCTCTTGATTTAATTTCTATGAGGGTCCTTAATTATAGGTGTGCCCCTTTGATTATTTCATCTCATTTATCTTTTCTTGCATACGTATGTCATATTTCATTATGTGTGGACTTCTGTACTTGTCCCAATATCAAATCCCAATTTTGTGAACATTTTTGGAATCTCAATATCCCATTTGACCCCCGATTTAAATTTGAGCCCAAAATTATTGGTATAGGGTGAGTCAAAAATTATAGGGTCAGTTTGACTCACCCTATACTCTATATTTTGGGCCCAAATTTAAATTAGAGAAAGGTCTTATGTTTTTAGCAGGATCCTTAAATCCTAGTCAACCTTCTTTACATTTTGGGCTCCAAAAATACTAGGTGAGGTATAAAAGAAAAGATACCTCCCTCATTTTGTCATGTATTATCATTTTATACATTCAAGCACTCAAGGTGTCAATTCAAGAAGCATTCAAGGAGAAATCAGTCATTTCAAGCATTTAAGGAGAAATCAAGCATTTTAATCATTCAAGAAATTTAATTCCACCATATTCTTCATTTGTGGAAAGCATCAACAATAATCACGCAAGAATGTCTTTTTTAATATCCTTTTAGGTGTTTGCAGAGTCATGTTATTGCATCAACACTTGGGACCCCATTTCAAGACACATTTGCATCATCAAGGTATAAGACTTCTTATTCTTCATATCAATCATTTTCTACTAACAAAACACTTCCTTTTCATTTCAAGCATTTTTAATTTTATTTCAAGGTTATTTCCTAAAAAGGGGTATAACCAAGAGAAACCCCTTTCCACAACCATTTTATCATTCTCTATGTGTAGGTGATAGGTTGCACAATTGTAGAGATAGTTAGAGGAAGGTCTAATAGAGAGCTACAATTAACCAAAGTTTTATCAAATTTTTTTTTCTATAAGGTGGGTAAGACTTGTACTATACTTCCCACTTTCCCTTGACCCTTAAAGGAGCCCCACACATACCATTTTGGACTATAAATCAAATCATAGGTAAGTCATTATTTTGGTTTTTCATATCTATTTACAAAATTGGGTCTACCGTATGATTCTATGTACATGATTAAATACTTAATTTTCTCCTTTAATTCTTGCATTTTTCATTTCTACTTTGCACACAGTCATATTTCCATTTTATAGTGAAGGAATCCTTGCATCATCTTAGCGCTTGAGCCTTCTTGAATTTAGTGGGTCTACTTTTCTTCCAATGTATGAGAGAATTTAGGCACAAACTTCCTAGTTTGATTATCCATCATAATGATTGTCCTTTCCTCATGTTTTATTTCATCACATTTTGGTGAGCCCAGTGTCCTTAAATTTCAATTATAATTTGGTATCTTGATCTGATGTGATTTGGGTGACTTTCATTTTCATGATGGAATTTACTAAATTAAATTGGTGTGTTATTTTTTATGTGATTACATTCCTCCTTACTTCCATTTATCAAAGTCATATGGTCTATGGTACCTTATTACATTTAATGTTTCTTGTAATTATTCATGGTAATCTTGCATATGGAATCAAGAAAATTTCAAATATTTTTCCCTCTTTCAAATTATTTCTCGAGGCTTTTATTCATGTTGCATGCGTTTATATCATAAATTTCTTAATGAAATGCATGGAATGTGTATATCTCATAATAGTCTTTGTAGAAAATGATAAATATAAAGATGTTATTGACATAAACAAAATTAGTACCTCTCCTAGGTTTTCTTTTACTGATGAAGATAGAAATCATACTCTTAAAAATACCACATTAGAGAGTACTAGGTCCTCTCCTCCTAAAGATAGCTTACTAAATGAGACTAATATTGCTAGTTTATGCACTTCTTTAGATCCCCTTCCTTATCCTAGATATTCTTCTATTTATCAAATTATTTTTGATGATGATGATGTGATGCATTTTCTTTGTTATATATCTCCTAAAACAATATTAAGTAAGGATGAAGATCTTGATAAACCACCTTCTTCTTCCCAACCTAAAGAGGATGTGACCAAGATGATCGGATTCTAAATCTCCCTAAAAATATCAATACTCCTACTATTCCTCCCTATACAACACATTTACACAAACCTCAAGATGAAATTCCATCACCTTCATAATTAAAGTCTCATTACAATATAGGATATGTTAGTACCTCTCAACAAGGATATAGTGGAGAAGGTCTTATAATTAACAAACAATGAATAAAGGTCCCTATAGATCCTCCTAGTTCCTACACAAGTCACTAGAAAAGGTATAGGATTTATACCTCAATCCAATATTTTTCCTCCTTCAAAACCTACTACTCCTACTTCACCAAAACCTAAACCTATGTGTTTACAAATTCATTTTCCAACCCCATCAAATCATAACATGCCTTTAGATGATTGTTTGGCCTTGGCTAAGAGAATCTTTTGGAGACTTAAATATGATAGCAAGATCCAGTTTCCTTTAAATTATTTTTGAAAAAAATTAAAGATCCCATTATGGTAATTTTTATTATTTTTTTCATCATAGAAATACATATTCTCTTGTTATTTGTATTGAATTTAGACAATTTGTTCAAGATTAATAGATATATGTCTTATTTGTTTAACAATAGATCTTATATATGCATTTTCTTGATATCAAAAATATGAATTATCATTCTATTTTCCTAATGTGTTGCTCCACATCATGTGAGATTATTATCTTATATTGTTTTTGGATCTTTGTTTTGTACAATGCTATGCTTTCATATTCAATTTTTCTCTATGAGAAACATAATAGGCCCTTTCCTTATCTTTTCACTTTGGAGGGGAAGAGTTATTTCTTTGATTCATTATCCTTACAAGGGATCCATTATCTCTTTTTTAACTTGCATCTTTAATAACATGATGTCCTTCCTTGCATGAAATTTATTATTCTACACGAGGATCTTGTTAGGATTTGGTAACACTGAGAGGGGGGGTGAATCGATGTTATAGTGCTTACTTGTTTCTTAAACTTCTCGATCTTGTTCAAACAACATATAAATATATAGCATAAAATAAATAACCATTCAGCATAGACAAACATAGAAGAACTCATAACACCATTTTTTTTTTAGGAAACCCTATTAAGGGAAAAACATCCCTAGTGGGGATGGTACCCACAAATATCTACACTACAAGTATAATAACCTTGTTAGGGGTTTTGGCCCTGTTAGGAGTCCAATATTCCAATAGGCAGGTCCTGGTCAAAGGACATGCCCTATTAGGAGTCTTTACAATGTGATCCCAATTAAGGAATTGACCCTGGTAGGAGTCCAGCCCTGTTAGAGGAAATCAAACCCTATTAGCTGGGGTGTACAATAGGTGCAAACACACTTACAATCAATCTGTTGTCTTGAATACAAAGAGTTAACAAAGTATTCCTTGAAGAACACCTCTTGTTCTCATTCCTCTTGATTTCTTCTCTTCCTTTTAGATTCCCTCACAATTCGCATCTAACATTCATCCATATTATCATCAACATCATCACACACTTTTACAAAGGTGTCTGTATACTTATACCTTGCTAGAGGTATATCTACAAAAGCTAGTTGAAATTACTTTAGCTAAACATCATATTATTTAATATACATTTTCATGCTTCATCAATATCATTATTTGTACTTAGATCCAAGATAGAATCCAAAAATAACTTTCCAATCGTTCACAAAGTTGGCCTTAGTAATCACCAATCAAGTTATACTTTGTTTACTGTCTTCACATCCAATCAATTGAGCATATCTCTTCGATACCTCAATATTAACATGTGTGACCTTGCACATGTATTAATTTGTGTCCTATAATAATGTACCTAAGATCACATTCCTTTATAAAGCTTCTGTGAATTTCTCTATGCTTTTCTATTAGACTGGGTCATAGGAATAGTCTGTGGACTTAGGCATTTTTTCCTTCATTAACTATATTCAAACATATTCATGATATCCAATATGTGCGATCATTAAGCTAATAAGTATTTCTATAAATGACAACATTCATATATTTTTATGTGTCTACATGTGCATATGTGTGCATCTGTTGAACACTTGCCAACAATCTCCCCCTTTGGCATTGATGGCAACACTTAGTGAAAAAATGACTAAGTGCAACATCAAGACAAAAATGTAAAAGGATATATTGTCATAAATGCAACACAAAGCTTTCCGAGGAAAATTTTCTTTTATTAATGTTTTTACTTTACATTACACATTTTTTCTCTATCTCTCCCCCTTTGAGATCAATGGCAAAGGGTGCCAAAATATTCTAAAGCTATTGTCAAAACAACAAAATTTAAAGAGTACAAAGTCATAGCTGAACTACGTGTAGTATATCTCTGTAGTTGGTCTTCACGATCTGTATGTTTGCATTCCAAGATTCCTTAATTGCCTCTACAACCTGAATTATCCCATTTAGACCAAATGTGGCCTTGTATGCCTCCTCTACATCCTTAGCTATTAATTCCTGAAATATTTTGAGACCAAGTTGGAGGTCTTCATGAGTACTCTCCAAGAAACTGATCTTGGGAGTCAAAAATCTTCTTAGCTCTAAAAATCTCTTCTAAATTCTATCCTTTTCTAACTGGAGAGTGTGGATTTTCTCATTGATCCTGTTTGTCTCCTTATTTATATCCAAAATTTTCTTATTTACAAAATCCTCAAAGAGTTTTACCAAAACTTCTTCATCCTGAGCTATGATATCAGATTTGTTCTTTACATGCTTCTGAAAAGTCATGTAGAGTTTGTATAGATCATGTCCATCTTTCAGATAATATTTTACTGCCCTTTCAGTGGCAATCAATGTATTAAGATCACCTTTGATCTCATCTAGAGTGTCTTTCATTCTTAATCTTTTGAAATCTTCTACAACTTTTATTCTAGTTGCATCTTCTAAAGTATCAAAATCAAATTCTATTATGCTTAGAACATTGTCTAGACTACTTATGGGATCCTCATTATGTACAGGAGGTGTAGTAAAAAACTTACTCAATACTCATGTTTCTCGGTGGATTATTTTTGAGGTCTTGTCGGTCCTTTTCTCTAATTTTTCTTTGACTTT
The DNA here is from genome assembly GCA_027943335.1 of Chamaecyparis obtusa. Taxonomy (NCBI): domain Eukaryota; kingdom Viridiplantae; phylum Streptophyta; class Pinopsida; order Cupressales; family Cupressaceae; genus Chamaecyparis; species Chamaecyparis obtusa. The sequence goes on along the minus strand of BSBK01007476.1, from coordinate 1,363,421 downwards.
GGCAAAGGCAATCACTGACCACTACATCAAGTATGTAACATCCATGCTCTCTAAGTTAGTTGGAAGTGATTGAGAGCCACTTTCCAACAAACTAGGTGTATCAAAGGAGTGATAGATAATCATTTTGGTCGTTCCTCTTTCTTTTATGTTTTCTTTTTCCTTTCTTGTTCATTTTCTACTTCTGTTTCTTTTTCCTTTTCATGTTCCTTTACCTTTACCTTTTCTATTTCTTTTTCTTCCTCTTTTTATTTTGATACCTGAGCCTTTTCAGGTGTTTTATCTTCTTGTTGTACTTTCTTAGTTGATTCTTCTTGAGCGATCTTTGGTAGCTCAAAATCTTTTACTATCTTGTCAATGTTGGTTAAGGTTTCACTTATCTGAAATGGATCAGATGTATCTATGTGTATCAAGTGAAATACCAACATTGTCAATGAAGAAATCAGGTAAGGTAGTATCAACCACCTCTGTCTCCTTTGGATTTTCATCCTTTTCTACAATTTCGGCAACTATAGGCTCTATGGAGATTATTACTAGGGTTGGGGTCCTTGTAGATTTACCAAGATTAGGTCACTCCTCTAGGAGTAGTTGTCCAGCCTTGTCATGATTTTCCTGTTCAACCTCTTCATATTTTTGGGACATGAACTTAATAGTTCTAGTTTTAGTTCTTAGCTTTGACCTTAGCTTCTCAAGCCAATCTCCCATCTCATTTCTTGCCATAGTAGGTATATTCTGCAAAAGAATACCCTATCTCATCTTGATGTCTTCATCAAGGGCTCTTTTCTTTCTTCCTTCTAAACTTTCAAATAGGTCCTTGCTTACTTGACCTTCTAATTCAATCAAATTATATTTAAAGGTGAGCATGTGCTCCACAACTATATCTTCTATCTTGATTTTCTCTTCTTCATCATATCTATCAAAATATTTTTCAATAGAAGAGAGCTTACCATCATTTACTGCTCTCTTTTGTATAACCTTTAAGTATGGATTGAATAGGTTCCTTTGTGTCTCTTGACCTTTCTTTTGTTCAAATTCTTTTGCTTTAGTTTTATCTGGTTCAAGTGCTCTTAGATTTTCCTCTTGAATTTTTCTGTTCTTTTCTTCTTCTTGCTCCTTCTTTTGTTCCTCAATTTTCTCTATGTCCATCATTTGGACTTCCTTTTTTTTCTTCTTCTTGAGAAGTCTTTTGTTTCTTATCCTTCCCATGTGAAGATGGAGGAGTATCTAATGTTTTCCTCTTCTTTTCTGGTATGCTAGCCATGTTTTCCCTTGTGTAGTAGCTCTTGTTGCCTATCTCTGCAATGTTCTCCTAGTAGGTATAGGAGTCTTTTTCTTTCTCTTCTTCTTCTTCCTCAACCTCCACCACTTGAGGTGCCTCAATGTTAGTTTGAGGAGGGAGAATATTGTATTTCTCCCCAAGTTCTACTATGTTTTCTCTAACAATTTTCATTTCTTTTTTTGATATGCCATGTTGTCCTGCTATTTTTTCAACAAGGGATTCAACTTTCTTCTCCCTTCTCCCTTTTTCCAATTCTTCATTAACTGTTGTGTAGTTTTCTTCATATGTGCCCCATCTTGGAACATTGGGGTCTTTGGGGGACTGCAAAACATGTTGGATATGAAGTTCTAGGACAATATAATCTACTTCATAGCCCATAGGAGTGGCCCATGAATTTCTAGGTTCCACTACCTTAAAGCATGTGATGTTAGTCTCCACCATGAAACATATATCATTTTTATATTTATCCACTAGTCTCTAAGGGATCCTTTCCCTTTCATGCACTTTTTCTAAAAGAGTTTCATCATTCCTACAATTTCAGCATACATGTTCTTCTCATCACTTCTTCTGTAATAATCATTAATCATTTGCATGGTGCATCTATCAGATCTCCATAGATACATAATAAGAAATCTTCTCATAACATGAAAGAATATGTACATTATTAGTGTTTGGAAAATGTTCAATGCTCTCCTTGGGATTTTTGATATGGATTAACCACCTCTTGTGTCTTGTTGAAGTCTAGTTGTTGTTGTTAGGAATGGGAACACTGAGAGGGGGGGTGAATCAGTGTTCACTATATTTCTTTTTGCTTAATGTTAAACTAAACTTAAATGATTAAGTAATGAAATGAACATCCACATAAACATGAAACATGAAATCAACACATAACACCAATATGGTTACAAGGAAACCCAAATAGGTAAAAACCCCGATGGGAATTGACATGCACTAATATTCTATACTAGTGTTTTATGATCCTTGTTAGAAGATCCTTAACCCTATTAGGAGTTTCTTTACAATGTATTAAGTACAGTAGACCTTGTCAAGGATCAGACCCTATTAGGAGTCTTTTACAATAAACCCTATTAGGGGTGCGGACACACTATCCTAGAGCTCACTACTCAAGTGGTGAAGGCTGCAACCTTCTGATCTCAGATACACACTATATCTATTGGATGAATTGTTACTATGACACTGCTTGTCTGATTAGTTCCTTTGATGCATTGATGCTTTAACCTCTTGTAAATATCTAATACATCTTATAGACTCTTCACACACTTTTTCTCTACTTATCTTAACTCTATTACAACTTCCATACTAATTACAATGGGCGCATCTCATATTTATATGTGCATTCAAAACAAATAACTAGGTCGGCCCTTTAATTGATTACATACAATGCTTCCAATTAAATTGGCTCAAGCGTGTTTACAAAAAAACATAATTATATGTTGGGAACTTAATTACAATAGGCACATAGCCTTTACAACATAAGAATATAACCGCAAATCAAAATGCCAATAGTTGGCTACTTACTCTGTTCTTCTCTGGCACACACTGGCTGTGTAACTTCAATTGTCTGTAACTTTGTCATACCTACATATTTGATCATGTGTTCATAGACTAAGCATGTATATGATGTTACTAACTTAAATCCTAGGGTGCATACCATAACTTGGTTGTACAAATGTGCGTTGATGCTCTGAGCTTCAGGTACTCTGTACACTGTCCAGTCTTCAACACTTAGCCAATTTCTGATCTTCTCATCAAGTGTGTTGAATCCTAACTACTATATGACTTTGTTGCCATAATGAAAATACTATACTAAGTCATATACATTAGTATAGCCAACTTTCCAACAATCTCCCCCTTTGTCATTGATGGCAACAAAGGAATATGGCCAAGTTGGTAATTGTTCCTTAATACAAGAACTTGTGTCTTATATCTCCCTTATACATAAACTTTTATCTTATATCTCCTTATACATATCTGTAACCCATATTCTATACATACTCCCCCTTTGACATTAATGACAAAGGTGCTTTAAAATTGTATCTACAAGTACTTACTATGAGAGAACATCTAGATATGCTATCTGCAAGTTTCGAATCTCCTTCTTCCAAAATGTAATCAATGAATTTACAATCTGGAGATGGGCGCATAGTGCATACTGTAGCTTCTCCATCTTCTCCAAATTTTTTCTAGGACCTTGATCATATGTCACCATGGTGGCATCAATCTCCTTGATATTCTGATTAAGTATGTCTAATGAGGGTGTAAGAGCATTCTTTAACTGAGTCTACCTAGCCCTTATCTTGGACATCTCCTTTTCTTCCCTCTCAATCTTATCTATCTATCCTTGGTAGACATTATTACACATGTTCACATCAACTGATGGATCTTCCACTAATTTCCTTATGTTTTCTATCATAACTTAAGCCTCTTGTATCTTCTTGTATAGATCACTAGTCAATTTGTCCTAGTTCATACAGTCTGCAATGATCTTTCTACCGTTTGCTGCAAACTCCTTCAAGGATGCTTGACCAGTCTTTAGTGAGCTCAGGTCAAGTGCATAGTTGCTAACCAATTCACTAAGCCTTTTCTTCAAATACTTCTCTTTTGCAACTAGGGATGCAGATTCTTCCAGGCTAGAGAAATTACACATGAACTATGAAATAAATGTACTCACATCATCAATAGAGTGTACCTTGGACACCTTCTTGTCTGCTGGTAACAAGTTGTTTAAGATGTTTACTGATTATACAAGGAGGGGATTCCTCATTACCTATTTCTCCTTGGCTTTCTCCATAGCTAAGACGCTGAACTTGATCAAGTCTTCTTCTCCCCATGAATCCAAATTGGTTCTGTCAGGTGTCAAACTTGACAATAATGCTGCTGAGGGAAGTGGAGTGATAGGAGTATTGTCCATAACTTCATCTTTGAATCTTATTTTCATTGGTTCATTTTCTTTTCTCTTTACTTCTTTTTTTTTTTCTTCTTTCTCTATTTGTTCTTCTTTCTTTTCTTCTTCTTTTTCTATTACTTTTTCTTTTCCTTCTTTCTTTTCTTCCATCTTTTCTTCTTCTTTTCATCTGTTATATCCTCAATCAATATTTATTCTTGATGAGTGGGAGGAGTGTTACTACATAAGTTCTTAGCCTCTTGAGTGCTTAAAAATGCCTCTTTAAACATGTCCAGGTCCATATTTGTGGCTGCCATAGTAACTTTTACATTGTCAATAAAGATAGAATCATCCTTGAGCATCTTTGTTATGGGTGCAAACTTATCTTCTTCCGATATTGTTTCAACTATATGCACTAAGTCTTGGGGACTTGTGATAGGTACATTATTAGTCTCTGACTCTTTTTCAACCATTGTGGGAACTTGAACTTTGGGCGCAGTAGCTGGATACATGTGCCTATTCATGAAGACCTTCTTGAATGCCTTCTCTATTTCCTTAGCCACCAGTTCATATTTTTTGTCTATTATATGCAAGGTCCTTGACTTTGTTCTGAGATGTGGCTTTACTAGATCTAACAATAGAGATTTATCCTCTAGAGAACATACTAGGAGGGTTTCATCTAGAATATTTTATCTTATCCTTAAATCCTCTTCAATGGTCTATCTCTTTTGGAATTCTAAGATGTTCCACACATTATCAGGGATCATAGTCTTCAGTTCTAAGACTATCTTCTGAAATTTGAACATATGTTTGACAATCATTCCATGTATCTCTGATTTTTCAATCTCACTATATTTCTCATAGAACTTTCCTACTTGATCAATTCTGCCTTCATCAACAATTCTTGTACTTAACACTCTTAGACTAGGTTTGAAACTTACTTCAAGAGGTGTTTGAGTGTTCCTTCTATTTCTTGTTACTCATGAGGATGGATGACCAATGCTAATTTCTTTCTTCCTCCAAAGCATTTCCTTATACTCAGGAGGAGCAATAAGGTCAATGGTTTTCTTGGATGCAAAAGGAGTAACATCAGTTTTACCCTTCTAAACATCAGATTTCTCAATTTTAACCTTCTTTAGCTTAGGATCTTCTAATTCTAACTTTGATGTTGTTGCGCTCTCAATTTCTAAAGAAATATTCTCTTCCCTTGCTTTGTCTAGGTCATCTTGAGACACTCCATGAATTCTCAAGATCTCTAAGGTAACGTTGGCAACCTACCTCTTTGTTGCTATGTTGTTTAGAATGAAATCAACTTCTCTTGTTTTCTCTTCATAGGTTCCCCATCTTGGCTCATTAGGGTCTTTCGGGGCTATAAGAAATACTTGTCCATATGCTTCTAGGACTTGTTCATCAACTTCATACCCAAGTGGATGGATCCACTTTGTCCTTGGTTCAATTGCCTCCATGCATGTTGTGTCAGTCTCAACCATAAAACAAATAGTATCCTTATACTTTTCAACTATCTTCTTTGGAATTTTGAATCTCATCTGCATCTTAGCCCTAAATGTCTTCAACTCTAGTGTCATGTAATCTCTTAGAGTGCTCTTAGTAGAGGCCTTGAAGGATATATGTGGCATAGTAGGAATAGTCATGTCAAGGTATAAATCTAACACCTTTCCAACAATATGGACGTACATATATATGATCAAAGACCCAAATCTGAATATCTTGGTCTTATCATGCTTGATGGCCTTAATGTTATCTATCAGTTGTGTGCATAGGATCTTGCACAAATTGAACTCTCCATTATCGTTCACAAGTCTTATGGGTGCTAGAATTGTGGCCGCAAACACACTGTTTACCCTGCTGGTATGTTGGAACCTGTAACCTAGTATCATGGACATCAATTTGATGTCATCTTTCTCAATAGGCTCTATGGTCATTCTGCGCCTATCACTTCTTGACTTGTAGGTTTTCTCAACAATTTTTCTCACATCTTTTTCAACTAGAAGAATGGCGCCTATTTTAGAGAGGCCTTTAATCTCATGAATTAGGTCACTAGTAATTCTAACTGGCACTTCACCTATCCAAAATAGGTCATCATGAATCCTACTCAGTAGAATCTTGATCCTTTCTAATTTGTAGAACTCATATGTCATTTCATACTCCACTATAGGGTGATTATTCCACCATGCATACTCATCCATGAAGGTTTTGTCTGGTTTCATCATTGTTTCCATGTGTGCCCTTAATCTATCCAATCCCACTGGCTCTTTCTTACAGTATATATATGCCCTAATGTCCTCAACATGCATAACACCCATAGGCATGTGGGAGAATTCCCCTTCTAGGTCATCCAAGGTGGATTTAAATGGGTGCCTCTTGAATAGATATATTTTCTTCTGTACAACATCAAATACTATAGGAGTAGCCATTACTTACTTGGATATCACTTTCCAAATGATCTTGAAGACTTCTTGAATCAGTGTGACGAACAAGGGTTTCTACAACCGATCAAATGCACAACAAATCACTTGATGAATCAAACTACAATCCTTATCAATCAAATGCTAGGGCTCTTCTTCTCTCCAATTGCTCTGAATTTGAATGTAATGAGAGATTTATAAACTTCTATGTACTTTAAAGTAGAAAATCTGCCATTAATGCTTATCGTGTAAACCAGGCTGTCACTAGAAAACTTCTTTCTTTCTACAAACAATCAGCTAGTGCACTCTTTCACATAGGTTCTTCTTGTCTCCAAAGACTTAAGTCCAAAGGTGCACACTTTGAAAGTGAGTATACCATGCACGTAGGGGTCTAGAGCTAAATTAGCTCCCCCTATGACCCTGAGGGCCATTCATCTTGATGTAGAGGGTGCATCCACTGTGGATGCATCCAATACATTCTCATCAACCTTATCCTTCTTTTCTTCTAACCAAATCAAGCTCACATCCTCTGAAGCTTTCACAAACTTGACTTCTCCTTCGGGATCCAATACTGGTTCTTTGGGCTTTTTAGGGCTTTCCTGACCTTGTGTCCTTGATCTAAAAAACTTTGAGAGGTGTCCAGCCTTGTTACACGAGTGACAAATGACTGGAGGCCTTATATTCCTCGATGGATTGACATGGGTCACCATTTTACATTGTCTAGCTGAGTGACCATTATAGTTGCATATCTAACATGTAACATTTTGAGAACTTCTTACATTTGACTGATTCTAATTTCTTTGATCATACTAAGTCTTTTTTTTGACTTGTCTTACAATTTATAGCTTTATGACCAAATTTATTTCATGAATAATAGTAACCATTGAAAGGTCTTACCTCTATACAGTTCCTCACTATGTGTACATGCTTGTTACATGCATAACAAGTTCTATTTACTGGCTTGCACTCATTTCTGGATGGTTCAATATGATCTTTAGTCTAACTTTTAGTCTCCTTAGCATCCGAGGTGTCTTTTGGTGCTTTCATTCTTGCTCACATGTTGTCAATATGATTTTGTGCTTCATTGTATCCAATGCAGCTAGTATCTCCTTTAGCTCTTCTTGCATACAACTGAGATTCTATCAAATTAGAATTTGTGTGTAATTTATCAATGTGATTATTTGCCTCTTTCAATTCAAATTCCAAGCTTTCTTTGTTGTTTCTTAGCTCCAAAATTTCCATGTTTGCTTGCCTCAATTCTTCATTCAGTTGAAGGTTTTCTTTTATCTGTTCATTATAGACATCTTGGTTGTTAGTTATCTTATCATCAAATTCTTCAAGTTGTTCTTTTATGGATGAATTTTCTTCATTCAGCTTCTTGATCATTATCCCTAAATCACTGGTAGAGCATTCTTTCAAATCCTTTCTTAGCCTTTTGATGACTTTTTGAGCCTCACTGACTTTTTCTTTTAGTTCTTCAATTTCTTTTTCAGATCTATCCAGGTCTTCAAGAGAAGCTTCAAGATTTCTTTTCAGATGTTTCATTTTTGCTTTATCCATGATCTCCTCAAGTGGCTAAACTTCTTTGCTAAGGACCAAAGCTCTGATACCAATTGTTAGGAATGGGAACACTGAGAGAGCGGGGTGAATCAGTGTTCACTATATTTTATCTTTTTGCTTAATCTCAAACTAAACTTAAATGCTTAAGTACTGAAATGAACATCCACATAAACATGAAACATGAAATCAACACATAACACCAATATGGTTATAGGGAAACCAAAATAGGTAAAAACCATGGTGGGAATTGACACCCACTAATATTCTATACTAGTGTTTTATGATCCTTGTTAGAAGATCATTAACCCTGTTAGGAGTTTCTTTACAATGTATTAAGTATAGTAGACCTTGTCAAGGGTTAGACCTTGTTAGGAGTATTTTAAAATGAACCCTATTAGGGGTGTGGATGCACTATCCTAGAGCTCACTACTCAAGTGGTGAAGGCTATAACCTTCTAATCTCAGATACACACTATATTTGCTGGATGAACTATTACTGTGACACTGCTTGTCTAATTAGTTCCTTTGATGCATTGATGCTTTGACCTATTGCAAAGCTCTAATAAATATTATAGACTCTTCACATACTTCTGCTCTACTTATCTTAACTCTATTAAAACTTCCATACTAATTAGAATGGGTGCATTTCATATTTATATGTGCATACAAAACAAATAACTAGGTCGGCCCTTTAACCGATTACATACAACGCTTCCAATTGAATTGGCTCAAGCTTGTTTACAAAAAAACATAATTATATGTCAAAAAATTAATTAAAATAGGTGCATAGCCTTTAAAACATAAGAATATAATCGCAAATCAAAATTCCAACAATTGGTTGCTTACTCTATTCTTCTTTGGCACACATTGGCTGTGTAACTTCAACTGTTTGTAACTTTGTCATACCTGCATATCTGATCATGCGCTCATAGAATAAGAATGTATATGATGTTGCCAAATTAACTCCTAGGGTGCATACCATAACTTGGTCATACACACGTGCGCTGATGCTTTGAGCTTTAGGTACTCTGTACACTATCTAGTCTTCAACACTTAGCCAATTTCTGATCTTTTCATCAAGTGCATTGACTCCAAACACCTATATGAGTTTGTTTCCATAATGAAAACACTATAATAAGTCATATACATCAGTATAGACAACTTTCCAATAGTTTTATCAGGCATTAAAAGGTTGATCTTTTTGTGCAACGACAACCAATACTTGTAACAAGTGGTATCAGAGCTTGGTCATAGGTTTGAATCCCCTCGGGTAGTGCCGAGGGGGAGATTTTTGGAAAAATGGTCAGCAATCCCCTTGGGATTTGAAACATGGCTTAACCACCTCCTATGTCTTCTATAAGTCTATTGGTTGTTCAGACATGAAAAGGTCGATCGTATGGTGCAAAGGAAACCACTACTGGTAATAATTAGTTATCCAAATCTGAAGTGTGTTGTCCAGTTTCTCTTTATCCCTGCTAAATTCTCCATTAGTTATGTGTCATCTTAAAATAGAAGCACTTCCATGTTAAGAAAATTTAGCCCTCCTTAGGGGGTTTTTTGGGCCATTATTATGTTGTCCTCTATTTTCTACCCCTTTTCCATCTTCTGTGCCTATTTAGGGCTCTGATTGGGACTCTCTAGGCACTATTTTCCTCACCTGGCATATTTTCTAGGGGTCTTAAACCCTTGGGTCAAGGTCAACCTTGACCTTGACCTTGACCTAGGTTAGGGTTGACCTTAACCTTGACCCAGGTCTTCCTTTTTCATCAGAAAGTGTGCCCAATGTGGGGGGAAACTCAAAAGTTTATTTTTCCACTTTTGGGTCGATTGTTTCAGGTTTTGAAGAGGTGACTCTTAAAAGATATTTAATATGGGTCCATTTCTAGGGGTATGAGCCTAATGGGAATTTATTTCTCATATGTCAGCCTCTCTAGAAGTTTGTACCCTAGACTAGTATATAAGGAAGCCTCCTCCTCTCATTTCAATCCATTGAAAGCAATCATCAAGCAAGCAAGATCAAAAAATCTAAGTAGGACCATCAATATCCATTGTTCTTCATGATTTCAAGCTTCCAAGTGTTTAATCAAGGTTTTCAAGTCTTCTTCTCAAGAATTCAAGTTCTCCATTGAAGATCAAAGATTCAAGCATTCAAGCCTTTGACGGTATTTAGTTCAAGCATTCAAGATTCATCATTCAAACCCTAGGTCTATCCATCATGGTCGAGTGATCTTCCTTCAAGATCCTTTGTGCATCCTTGAGATTCATTCATTCTTCCTTAAAGGTGGATTCCAAGCATATAATCATGGAGGTTTTGATTTACATTTATTTTTTAGTGTTGAGTCCAAGCTTTCATATTAACATAATTGTTTACATTTCAAATACAGTTACATATCTATTGAATATCATAACTTCATTTTTAGATCTACTTCTACTACTTTCTAGCATTCTCTATTTCAAGGTTAATTCCAAAACTGGGGTGTGACCATGGAAAACCCCTCATCCAAACAACAAAACCATTTTTATTTCAAGAGCAGGTGTGGAACAATGAATTACAAAGCATATTTGGATACCATTTTCAGAAAACTTTTGTGATCCATGAATAGAGTTTCCATCAGAGCAACACAGGTCAAGGTCGATATAAAGGGGTTAAGGTTGACCTTTATTTGGATCAAGGTCAACTAGGTTTAGAAATTAAAAACCAAATCTGCTATGTTATGAAGTATGTATTTCATTTTATCTAATTTCATTATTCTTTGCAAGCATTTCCAGATTTATATTCCATATCATTAGAATTTCATGTTTGTGTTAAATATTGGTTTAGGGTCTCTTTTATGTGCAAACTCCCATTTTTCTAAACCCTATCCACATATTTTTACACTATTACATTTTGGTGAACCCGTTTACAACAACTCTTTCTTTTTGGTGTTAGATTTGAATTTTATGTTATATATTACATGCATATAAAAGTAGATTTCTTTCATGCTCTTGTATTTATATTATAAAATTTTTTTTTTACAAAATTTCATTAAAAATACAAAAAAATTTACATTTTTCATGCTTGTAGTGCTACTTTGTGTTCAACATGTATGATTTTTGTTTTGAATACTTTGATGAGGCTTTTATAGAAAAAGAGGATGGATCCCCTAATGAGGTACATGGAAGTGAGGATAAAAATTGTTTGAATAAGATCTCCATTGATCCTATTCCTATTTCATCATCCTCTAAAACCTCTTCAATTGACCTTTACCATAGGGTGTGTGCATGGTTACCTTCATGTTCTGCTATTTAAAACATCGATGCACCTAGAATTTTATATCCTAAATATTCTATTCAAGCTATAGAGGCCTTTCAGAAAGTCCTTCATGATAGTGATCAAGGTGTTAATCTCCTACGTAATATCACTCATCTTGTGCATTTAAATGTCAAACCTTTAGCTCAAGATCTAGGACTCACTATTCCTATCACTAGTGTGGAACCTTCTTACGTTCCTTTACCCAACATTCCTACTTACACTCCTCCTTTAGTGGCTACATCTCTTTCATCTCTTCTTGTGAGTGTTCCTCTGGTTGTGTCTTCCATTCTCATTGTTTCCTACACTTTTCCTAGTGTTCCTAATGTTTATATGTCTTCTATTTCTTCAAATGATTCCACAATCATTAGTTTGGCTCAAACTGTGTCCTCTTTACAACAACAATTTGTGTCCTTAACTCAATCCAAGTTTAGTATCCTTACACGTGACATGGGTAGTTCTTTATCCCTAGACATTATTCACACTCCTGCCCCCCAGCAAGATGATATGCCTCATCTTGAGAATTACAATAGTAAGGTAGATCATGTAACTCATGCTAAAATATTTCAAATCCTTTGTAGTGACTATGCTATTATGAGATTGACTAATACTAGCCTTCCTACTTTCAAAACTTTCATTAATAATTTGTGTGGCAGACCTATTACTCTTTTGGATTATGTGAAGCATTTGGTAGATGATACCCCATTTCCTAATCTTCCTAATCCTAATCCTATCCTTCCTAATCCAAATCCTAATATTCCTGCTCCTATTTCTTCATCTTCTATCCCTAGTTCTTCCCACATATATGATGGGGCTCAAACTATGGTTTATGATGCAGATGTGCAAGAATTCTTGGATTTACCTTCCCCTTCTTATCTGATCCATGATGATATTAAAGAGAAGAGAAAAGAAACTTCTTCTAAACCTATCATTCCACCTTATATAACATTTTCTCAGGAGCATTGTGAACAATCACCTCTTGTAGAATATTTACAAGATATGTACACTACAAGATACAATATGATGGCTAAACAAGGTTATAAGGTCTTAGGGATTGGTGTTAATGAACAAGGTATTAAACATCCGGTTCATATATCCCCTAAACAAATATATGCATGGTCTAGGTTTTCCGCTATTTCAATTTAAAGTGGTTGATTTTGATCATTGTCCTCCTCTTCATGTTCTTCTTCCAACATCTCCCTTAGATCACCATGATACCCCTCAAGATGTGGCTAAGAAGGTGTATATTTAGTTAATGGATTCTAAGAAGAAAATATTTAAACCTATGTTGAAAGATGCTCTCTCCAAGTACAAATATCCTCTTCACTATAGTAATACACATTTACTTGTTGATTGTATGCATTTCAAGATATATGTTAGAGAAAGAGTTTCTTTAGGAATTATATCTCACTCTCATGCAGTATTACAATTTCTTCATAATTTTACCCCTCATTCTTCTATAATATAGATCTTTTCTCCTCTTGTCTCTTGACTAGGGGGCAAGAAGTATTTCTCCCATTTTTCTAGGATCCATTATGCTCTTAGCATGTATTTTGTTTTGAGCTTAATTGGTTATTCTTTCTATATTTTATCCCTATGGTTTTGTATTATGATAGCTTTCCTTTGATCATAATAATCTATAGCTCTCTTCTAGTATTCAAGATATCTTTTCTAAATACATTTTTTTTGCAAAGGTATCCCTTTGTTTCATCCCTGAGAGGCAAGGTTTTCTTTCTTTCTCTCTGTCTAGGGATCTACTTTCCTTAGCTTAGTGGAATTTGTTTATTCTGTAACATTATTTCCTTATACTAACTAATGTTTTGGCTATGGATATCCTTTTATGTGAGAGGTTGTTGTCCTAAGTCATCACCTCTGCTTTATTTTGAAAATTATGTTCTTTATAAATTCTTGCTCTTGTTGTAGGGTTAGAGTTTGATTTCTTTGTTCCAAGATTCCTCTTCCTCTTGATCGCAAGGGGCTTGATGATTGAATCTTTGGTCCCTCTTTGATTTTCTTTGAAAGATGATACTTTATCCAAAGCACTCCTCTATGGTGGGGGTCTTGTTGATAAGATCTCTTTCTCTTTGAGGATCATTTTTCCATAAGTGACATATCCTTTTTCATGATTATCTATGTTCTTCTATGTAAGGGTCAATACTCTTCGCTAAGAATATAGTGTAGATTATTGTTAACAAGATATCTCCTTTGTGAAGTAGGTAACCTCCTTCTCTTCCTTATCCTATCTATTAGATAGCCACGATAAGGAGGGGGCATATATAGGGTCTTCCTTATGCTATAGTTTTCAATTTTGCAATATGCTAAATCCTCAAAAGGTAATGCACATAAGTTGCTAAATCCTAAAGAGACACACATTTTAAATTTCAAATATGCTAAATCCTTAGAAGGTAACACACATAAGTTGCTAAATCTTGAAGAGACATGTATTTTCAATTTCAAATATGCTAAATCCTCAGAAGGTAATGCACATAAGTTGCTAAATCCTAAAGAGATACACATTTTACATTCCATAGTGATACAAGAATGTGGATCTATGGGTATTCCAAAAGCTATCAAAAGATGCATTACAACTACAAAGCATAGTTTATGGGTGAACTATCAGGTTTTGCTACCTATTGGGCTCTCTCTTCTCGGTGATTCACGGTAAGGTGGGCACCCTACTAGGTGAGGTAATCATTCTCTCTCTTTTCTCTCTTTCACTTTCATGCTAGTAGGATTTGAGCATGAAGCTATGTTATTTATAGTGTTTCTCTTGTCTTTCTTATTTAGTTATTTATGCTTTTATGATAGCTTTCCAAATATGATATTAGTATAGGAAGCATTTCTTAGCAAGGTTTCCTTTGCTAGTTGGTTTGGGTTTGTTTTTGTGCTAACCCCTTCTTTTTTGTGTCTTTTAGCTTTGTCTTTATTTTCTCTTTGTTTTCGAACCCTTGTGCATGTATGGTGAGTCAGAATCCTTGGCCTGGGGGCTCATGTCCTCAACTAAGTGATGTTCTACCTCATTGCAATCCACTAGAGTCTTTCTTCTAACTTTACTATGAGTATGTTCAATTTCCATACTCCCGCTAAAGTGGGGGCTTAATGTATCATCCTAAAATGGAAGCACTTCCATCTTAAGAATGTTTAGCCCTCCTTAGGGGGTGTTTTGGGCCATTATTATTTTTTCCTCTATTTTATGCCTATTTTCCATCTTCTGTGCCTATTTAGGGCTCTGATTGGGCATCTCCAGGCCTGTTTTCCTCACCTGGCATATTTTCTAGGGGTCTTAAACCCCTAGGTAAAGGTCAATCTTGACCCTAACCTAGGTTAGGTTAGACCTCAACCTTGGCATAGGTCCCTATGTTTCATCAGAAAGTGTGCCCGATGTGGGGGAAACTCAAAATTTTATGTTTTTCACTTCTAGGTCGGCTGTTTTAGGTTTTGAAGCGGTGACTCTTAAAAGATATTTAACATGGGTCCATTTCTAGGGGTATGAGCCTAATGGGAATTTATTTCTCATATGTTAGCCTCTCTATAAGTTTGTGCCCTAGACTAGTATATAAGGAAGCCTTCTCTTCTCAATTCAATCCACCGAAAGCAATCATCAAGCAAGCAAGATCAAGAAATATAAGGAGGACCATCAATATCCATTGTTCTTCATGCATTCAAGCTTCCAAGAGTTCAATCAAGTTTTTCAATTCTTCTTCTCAAGCATTCAAGTTCTCCATTGAATATCAAGGATTCAAGCATTCAATCCTTTAAGGGATTTGGTTCAAGCATTCAAGATTCATCATTCAAACCCTAGATCTATCCATCATGGTGGTGTGATCTTCCTTCAAGATCCTTTGTGCATCCTCAAGATTCATTCATTCTTTCTTCAAGGTGGATTCCAAGTATACAATCATGGAGGTTTTGATTTACATTTATGGTTTTTAGTATTGAGTACAAGCTTTCATATTAACATACTTGTTTACATTTCAAATACAAGTGCATATCTATTGAATATTATAGCTTCGTTGTTAGATCTACTTATACTACTTGCTAGCATTCTCTATTTAAATTCTATTTCAAGGTTAATTCCAAAACTAAGGTTTGACAAAGGAAAACCCCTCATCCAAACAAAAAAACCATTTTTCTTGGAGGAGTAGGTGTGGAATAGTGAATTACAAAGCAGATTCGGATACACTTTTCAACAAAATTTTGGGATCTGCAAACATAATTTCCATCAGAGTAGCATAGGTCAAGGTCAACATAAAGGGGTCAAGGTCAACCTTTATTTGGGTCAAGGTCGACTTGGTTCAGAAAAGAAAAATATTTTTGGGTTTTCTCTGTCTTTGTGATTCTATCCTAGTTTCGGTTACAAAATTTCCAGAAACTTAGTACAGACACCATAAAATAGGTATTTCCAGATCTACTATGTTATGAAGTATGTATTTCATTTTATCTGATTTCACTATTCTTTGTAAGCATTTCCAGATTTATATTCCATATCATTAGAATTTCATGTTTGTGTTAAATATTGGTTTAGGGTCTCTTTTATGTGCAAACTCCCATTATTCTAAACCCTATCCACCTATTTTTACACCATTACAAGTTGATGCCTTAGGACCTCAAAAAGGTCATACTCTTCATCCTCTGCTACCATCTTGTATGCCATATGGACAAAGCTAGATGATACATTATTTATCTTGCTACTATACTGACATCATTGCTACAAGTTTGACATCTTCTTGTGCAATGTCATTTACATTCATGGCTCTCTTGTTCCACTTAATTTTTGTTAGTTTTTCCACTTCAAACCTAATATTCTTTTCTGTTGTAGGTAATGTTAGGATTAACAAGGCAAAAATAACAATTATGTGCAAATATAACCAATATTAGAAAATAATAAACCACATAGAAGAGAACACAAGACACAAAGATTTAACATGGTTCACCCAATCCCTAGGCTATGTCCACCAACAATGAGTCCAATATTATTATTATCTAGTGATTACAAATGATTACCATCCATAATCCCTTACATCTCAATACTGCTACAAGAAGCTACATAAAACATCCATCCTGAAATCCCTGACCCTAAGCCAATATAACAAGACTTATGTCAAGTTAACCCTAAAATACTTGACAAGTCAACCTAGGAAAATGTTTGACGAGTCAACCCACGATGAATGAAAAGTGTATAGTACTTTCTTGATCTCCCACTTGGTGACTTATCAGTATCCACACTAAAAAACCTCCCACTTGGAGACTGATCCTGTAGCAATACCGCTACCATATGAGGCTCCCACTGGATCGAACCACCCTGGACTCAACTGTTCCTTTATTCTATTCAGTCTAGAAGACCAACTAAAGTTGAACATGAGTTCAACTTCTCCCTTGTTACTACCTTTGTAAACATATATGTTGGATTATCATCAGTATGTATCTTTTCCAGCTTTAACTGGCCATCATCCAAAACTGACCGAATGAAATGGTACCACAACTGTATGTGTTTTTTCTTTGAGTGCTAAGTAGAATTCTTTGCAAGATGAATGGAACTTTGGCTATCTGTATACAGAAAATTATCCTTCTAGAGATGTCCCAATTCTTCCATGAAGAATTGAAGCCATATCATCTCCTTGGCTACCTCTATAGCAACAACATACTCTTCCTCTGTAGTGGATAAATAAACCACCTTTTGTAGTTAAGAAATCAAACTCACTGCTGTCCCACCAATAGTAAATACATAACCTATAGTACTCTACCTGCTATCTATATCTCCTACCAAATATGAGTCAACATAGCCTTGTACAGTACTATTAGAACCCCCAAAGTGTAAACACTTACTGGATGGACCTCTCAAATATCTGAGAATCCATTTGATTGCATTCCAATGCTCAATACCAAGGTTACTCATATATCAACTAATGACTCCCACTGTGTGTGCAATATCTAGCCTAGTACATACCATAGCATACATTAAGCTCCCTAGAGTTGAATCATAAGGTACCTTAAACATTTTAGTCTCTTCTTCTAGTGTCTTAGGACACATCTCCTTAGTCAATTTCAAATGACCAGGCAAAGGTGTGTTGACAGCTTTGGCATTCTCCATAGAGAAACACTGCAACACCTTCTCAATATAATCAGCCTGAGATAAAGTTAGCTTCCTATTTTTCCTATCTCTGCAAATTTCCATACCAAGGATTTGTTTTGTTTCCCCCAAATCCTTCATAGCAAATGAATGTGCTAACTGTTGTTTTAACCCCTTAATGTGACCCATGTTAGACCGAGCTAAAAGCATATCATCAACATATAAGCATAAAATAATGTAGCTATCATCATCCAACCTCTTAAAATAAACAAAATGGTTAGAATGACATCGAGTGTATCCATGCTCATTCATAAAAGTGTCAATTTTAATATACCATTGCCGAGGTGCTTGCTTCAAGCCATATAAACTTTTCTACAATCTACACACCAGATTCTCCTTACCCTTGACCTCAAATCCTTGTGGTTGTACCATATATATTTTCTCATCCAAATCACCATGTAGAAAAGTTGTTTTAACATCAAGCTTCTCTAAATGCAAATCTTCAGCAGCCACAACACTTAAAATAGTACGAATAGAAGTCATTTTAATAACTGGAGAAAATATCTCATCAAAGTCAATGCCCTTTTTTCTATGCAAATCATTTTACAACTAACCTGGCTTTAAATCTTTTCTTACCTCCATCCTCTTCTTTCATCTTGTAAACCCATTTATTCTGTAAAGCCCGTTTACCTGCAGGTAACTTGCATAAATTCCAAGTTTGATTTTTCAGCAAGGAGTTCATTTCCTCTATCATTTTAGACTCCCACTGAATCTTTGTATCCACCTACACAACTTCATTATAACATTCAGGTTCACCAGCATCTATTAACAAAATAGAATACAAAGATGGAGAAAATATTTCTGGAGGTCTACTTAGCCTTGTTGACTGTCTAACATTTACTGGGGTGTGTGGTATTTGTTGTTGCTATTGTTGTAGAGCATAAGGAACAACTAGAACATCATCTTTTGGAGTATCATCCAGTACTACATAGTCATTTTCTTTCTTCTCATGCTACTGTAACAAATCTTTGTACAATACTTTCTCATTGAATATGACACTCCTGCTTTTTACAATTTTATGATTTTCAAAATTCCAAAGCCTATAACCAAATTCATCAATGCCATATCCAAAAAATACACATTTCTTTGACTTAGCTTCTAGCTTGGTTCTATTTTTAGAATCTATAAGTGCAAAACCTTCACAACCAAAGGTTTTGAGAAAAGAATAACTCACCTTCTTACCACTGCATGCTTCCTCTAGAATACCATAGTCCAAAGGAGTAGAGGGGACTTTGTTTATTAAATAAAAAACCATGTTTATAGCCTTTTCCCACATGTTTAAGGGAAGCCTAGTATGCAACCTCATACTCCTTGCACACTCTATTATTGTCCTATTCATGCGTTCAACCACTCCATTTTCTTGTGGAGTCCTTGGTATAGTTTTCTGCCTATGAATACCATTAGATGAACAATAATCTTCAAATTATATGTTGTAATACTCACCACCATTATCAGATCTAAGATATTTTAACTTTTTACCAGTCTCATTCTCAACCAAGCATTTCCATTTCTTAAAAGTTCAAAATACATCAGATTTCTATCTAAGGAAATAAATCCATACTTTTCTTGTTGCATCATCTATAAATATAACATAATACAAAGAGCCACCAAGGGAAGATATCTAAGCTGGTCCCCATACATCTTTTTCACTCATGTGCCTGAGTCTATTGTGCCACAGTGCTGTGTCAAAATCTACAACAATGGTTTGATGTTCTTCTTGCTCAACTACAACCACTATTCTTGAACATTCATTATCTTTTGAAACAATTAAAGTAGAAGGAACAATATGACTTGTACAAATATATAAGGTTCCTACTTTCACACCTTTTTCTACTACTAAGGAACCCTTTGAAACCTTCCAATTTCTATCATTAAAACTAACTATGCAACCCTCATCACCCAGTTGCCCTGTTGAAATTAAATTCCTACTCAACCTTGGAACATGTCTTACCTCTTGTAGTAGCCAATGATTCCCATTCTGCAACTTAATCTTAATTTTTCCCTTTCCAACTATCTGACAGGGTTCATTATCTCCCAGATAAACTACCCCAAAATTCCCTTGGACATAATGAAGAAAGTAACCTCTATGGGGTGTAGCATGAAATGAAGCCCCAGAATCTAAAACCCATGAATCATCAATATTTTCTAAAGAAAAAAGCAAGGCGTCCTCTTCGGATTTATTACTTACCACATTTGCCTCCTTTTTACCTTCTTTTTTGTCTCCTTTATTCTTCTGAGACCAACAATCTTTCTTCTTGTGACTTAGTTTTCCACAGTACCAGCAATCATTTGGCCCTTTGGATTTAGACCTCTTTCCCTTTGATTTTCCTCTTGATTTCCCATGATTTCAAAAATTGTTTCCTCTCTCATTCATTTTGCCTCTGCTTTATGTGTTTAAGACACTTCCTGATGTGGATCCACCTAAGCTTTTCCTACAAATTTCCTCACTTATAATAACAGCAATAAAATCATCAAATTTTAGGGTATTAGAACTAGAAACAAAATTACTAATAGCCATTCCAACTTTCGAGCAAAGAACAAAAAATCAAGAAAGCCCTGACTTCTTCATCAAAAATAACATTGACAAAAGTTAACTAACTAGTAATTGTATTAAACTCATTTAAATGATCAGCAACTGACCCACCTTCCACCATTTTCATATTAAACAAACGCTTCATGAGAAATACCTTATTTGAAGCAGAGGGCTTTTCATACAACTTATCTAGGGTTTTCATCAAATCTTTAGTCATATTTGTTGAGGTAATATTGAATGCCACTGATTGTGCCAAGCATAATCGAATACTACCAAGAGCCTTTCTATCAAAAATATCCTAGTCCTCATCATAAATGCTTGTCGATTTCTTGTGTTTTCCTTCCAACGGCCGCCATAGATCCTTCTGATAGAGATAGTCCTCCGTTTGCATTTTCCATACCTGAAAGTTCTACCCATTAAACTTGTCAACCTTTAACCTACCCTCATCTTCCATTGCTCCCACTCAACTATGAGACTCCCACTAAACCATGAGATCTTCTTGCAGAGGATAATTGAAAAACAACCTTTCTCTGATACCACTTGTTAGGATTAAGAAGGCAAAAATAACAATTATATGCAAATATAACCAATATCAGAAAATAATCAACCACACAAAAGAGAACACAAGACACAAAGGTTTAACGTGGTTCACCCAATCCCTGGGCTACGTCCACCAACAATGAGTCCAATATTATTATTATCCAATGATTACAACTGATTACCATCCATAATCCCTTATAGCTCAATACCGCTACAAGAAGCTACATAAAACATCTATCCATCCTGAAATCTCTAACCCTAAGCCAATATAACAAGACTTATGTCAAGTTAACCCTAAAATACTTGATGAGTCAACCTAGGGAAATGTTTGACAAGTCAACCTGGGGATGAATGAAAAGTGTACAGTACTTTCCTGGATAGTACTTTCCTGATTAGTCACCACAAGCTAATAGGTAATTTACCTATCATTGGTAAGCCAGTGATTTTATTCAATAGTTATTTGGTGATTTTTCTTGGGGTTCCACCAATCCAAATGAATTCATCATGAATTCTACTCAACACAGTTTTGATCCAATCTAGCTCATCAAACTCAAATCTTTCCATGTATTTAACTATTGGTAGTCTGTGAACTTTCCTACATTCTTCTCTTAGGGTTTAATTTGCATTGTATAACCCTATAATTTCATCATATATTTTTGTGGTGCCTATAAACTCAATCTTATTATGTATATATGCCTTGATGTCTTCAACATGAAGAACACCAACTAGAGTATGCAAAAATGCACCCTCTTGATCCTCTTCAGTAGATTTGAAGGGATGGCTCTTGAATTTGTATTTATTCATTTCAAGCACATTAAAAACCTTGGGAGTATCCATTTTGATTTCTTTTCTATTGCAAATGACAAAGATTACTTAAGTTAATCACAAATACCTAGCTCGCGTGGTCGTGTGAGGGTTTTGTGAACACAACTACAAACTCTTCAAGCTCCAACTACTGCTCCAAGCTCTTCAATGCTCTCTAATCTCAGTGTAAATGGTAGGTAATTTGACTACATTATTATCCTTATAGATAGTTTGGCACAAAACCCAAAAAAATTTCATAAAGCTGTAAGGAACCTATGTGCTAAAATGTTGACACACTTCTATGAGTCATTACATCCAAGATCGCTCAAGAATGAGGTCTCAAATGGTGACTCATAGCTCTCTATTCATGGAGTGCAAGGGTTTATGATGGAGGCCCTCAACTTAGACCTAGTTTGTGCCCATGCAAGTACACCATAAAATGAGAGATTCAAAGAGGAAAAGAAAGAATGCTAGTCTCCATGATCATCAAGTATGCATGAAAATGAAAATGAAAGCTATTCTATATGATAACAATACATGAAAGAAAACTAATCTATGAAAGGAAATGCTTATGCAAGATTATTCTATGAAAGGAAATATGAATCTAATCTAATATGCAAGTGCAAGATTAATCTAAATGGATTTCCATGGGGCATGAGAGAAGAAGACAAGAAAAGAGAAGTTGCAATGTTCAAGCTCAAGTGCTCAAATCCTCCTCCAAAATCGCTCTCCAAACCTGCATAACAATAACATAAAATTTTAATCTCTAAAATCTCCATGCCTAAATGAGAAGGAGAGGGCTCCTTATAAAGGATTTTAGAAATGAATGAACAGTCAAGATTAAGAGGCAAAAAGAAATGAGCAATTGTGGAGATTAAATCTTGGTTGATCCATGAGCTCAAGATTCTCAAGAAGCAAAATCAATGGACATGGTTAAGAGGCAAAAAAAGATGTGTGGAAGAGATTAAGAAGCAAAAGGAGATTCCACTCATCTTGGAAAGTGCACTTTTATTTTTATTTTTATTTTATTATTTATTTATTATTGTTAGCAAAGTGGTTTCTATTATTTAATTAAAAGATTTTTTTTATTTAATTAAAAGGGAGCATGTTCTCTTAATTAAATAAAACTTAGGATAAAATGATCAAACATTAGGAAATATTAAAATATTTGAATTAATTATGATTTGATCAAGGAAATTTATTTGAATTGAAAATATTGTGAGGCATTGATTCAGGAAATTGATAAATTGGTTCCATCATTTGATAAATTGAAGAATGGGGGCCCAAAGTCTAGGTGACCATTTTAGGGTGCATACATTTGCCCCTCTTTGACTAATGTGTGATCTTCATGGGAACACATGTAGTCAAAGAATGAAGTTGAAATGTGAGATCGATTTGGGATCACAAAACAACTCAGACGTGTGATCGACAGACAAGCACACATTAGGAAAAAGATAAGATGATTGAAAAAGACAAGGCCAACACCCTTATAAATAGGTAATTGTCAAGTGTCAAGCAAGGTTGCCCCAAGTAAAACAATTGCTAGGTTTGAAATAGCTGAATCAAGGATTGAAGTTTGATAGGTACTGCCCCCTCGTGATCGAAATCGAAATGAGATAGAGGAGAAACAACAAATTGATAAATTTGATCAAATTAAACTAAAGATAAGGTTCTTGATGTAAGATGAAAGATATAAGGATCACAGAACCAAGATAGATCATTAAGCATGAAATTTTATGCCCCAAGGTTGAATTAGAAGAAAATAAGTGGAGTGAAAGTGAATGGAAGATAGAAGTTTGGAAGATGTGGAAAGAAATGGATTGAAGAAAGAGAATGTTCCTCAAGAAAGAGAATGCCTCAAAATCAATTAACTATTTTGTTGGCAATTTGGCTAAAGTGAGTACATAGATGTTGTCATTATGGCAACATATGATCGACATGAAGATCGCACAGGTTTGAGAGCAAGTATAGCAGAGCGCATTGCAAATTTGTCTAAGTGTAAAATAGTGTTTTCACCAGTGCACCAGGATACAGTTTATGTTTGCGACGTTGACTAGAGTAAGTTCAATGCTTGCACACTTGAACATAGAATCGATGATGACTAATGATGACCCACCTCAGAGTGCAAGTTAGTACGACATGTACCGAATTAGTTATGATAGTTTTACCGAAGATAATGTTAAGCCGACAGGATAGAATATGAAGGCAGAATTGGTAAAGAGTTAAGGGATTATTTTGTTTATCAAAATAATGACTTAACTATATAAAGGTATGACATCATAGATGTTAACTCTTGGATAAAGATATATGGAAGCCGACCATGTAAAGTTATTATCTTTAATAACTTGTATATATGTAATTGTAAATTGTAAGAAGAAGTGAGATGGTGTAATATTGTAATGATGCAAATGTAAGAGCAGCAAAAAGATACAGATGCAAGAAGCATAAGGTTATGTACCTTAATCCATTTTGTAATAAGTATACATTGTACATTACTTGTTTGGGTAGTGGGCTCATCTGGTAATCAGATTTTGTATTGACAACTACTAACAGGGTCAACATCCTTAACATGATACTTTTGATTAGTGGATCTTTGTGGGTATCATCCCCACCGGCATTTTCCCTTGGCCAAGGTTTCCTCGAGAACATATCATGTGTTATGAGTTGTTTATTTCCATTGCTATGCATATTGTTTAGCTTCTTATGTTATGCATGTATAAAGATAATCTGTTATATCCATAATTGGGCAAAAGATAATTTTGTAGAATACTGATTCACCCCCCCCCCCCTCAGTATTCCTTATTTCTAACAATTGGTATCAGAGCCTAGTTACTCAGAGAAGAATCATTCAAGGAAAGCCTAGCAAATTGAGTAAGATCTCTATGGATATGGATCAACTACAGAAAAATCTTGAAGAAGCTCTTGAACAAATTGATATTCTTACTAATGAAAGAAACACTCTGAAAAGGAAATATGATGATGCAAAGAACCTTATTGAGAAACTGAAAAATAAGGTAGAAGATCTGAAATCTGAAAAGGAATCTGAAATTCTTATTGAAGATTGTAATGACAACTTAGAAAAAGAAAATGTGATCCTTAAACATGAACTAAAGATAGCAAATTTGAAGCTTAGTTTGAAAGATGGAAATGACAAAAATGAAGTAAATCTGAGATCTGAGAATGAAAGGTTGAAGATTGAGAATGAAGAATTAAAATCTAAACTTGGCAAAGTAACATCTGAATTTGAGAAAGTAAACTTGCAGCATGCAGAACTTGAGAAATACAATAAGATTGTGAAAGGTGAATTGACTCAATCCAAACAACTTGAAAGGCTATATTCAAATAGTGAGAAGATCGATGAACAAGTATCTTATGTAAAACCATCCTATGATAAGACTGGACTTGGATTTAATATATTCAGAAGAAATGATGAAAGCAACGAACCAGATCTGAAAGAATCTGAAAGCATAGATAAGAAAAAGTCAGATGAGATCAACAAATCTGAGGACACACCTAAAGGAGAAGAACCACCTAAAAGGGAAGAACCACCAAACCAAGAAGAATCACCAAAAGGTATGCAAAGAGAATTCAAAGGTAGATGTTTTGGTTGTAATACTATTGGTCACATGAAGAGAGATTGCACAGGTAAATAGTTTAAACCTATTAATGGTTATTGTTATAGTTGTCATGGTTTTGGACATAGAGCTATTGAATGTAGAAGAACTAAAGTTATTGAGAATAATTATGGTATTAGAATGTTTAGGAATACTAACAATGCAAATAAGAGACCTATTGAAGACATGAACAAAAGAAATGAAGTAGTATGTTATAGATGCAACAAGATTGGACACATTGCTAGAAACTACAGATCACAAATAAATCAGCAAGGACCAAGATATGGGAACAATGGAATTTTTTATCAGATATGTAACAAGATTGGACATACAGAAAGGTTTTATAGAATGAACAATGGATTTTTTCATCCTAACCCTAACCCTAGAAATCATGCAAGAAGTAATGAAGATGCAGGTAACAGACAGAAAGGTTGTTGTAGTAATGCAGATGAAGTAAAGTTTGTTAAAGGCATAGATCAAGGAGACATATTCAACATTGAAGGTAATAAAAAAGGTAAATTATCAAATTGTGAGAATGAATCCTTACCTGACCTAACTCAAAGCACTTAATTTATAAAAATTGCAGTAGATTAGGAACTTAGAATTAGTGTAGAAGTAGATTTTTTAAGAATTAAGTCTTGGGAAGTTAATGTAAGGTAGTTTATGATGTACTAATGCTATGGTTAAGAGTGCAAAATAAAATATTATGTTTTGCGAGATCGCAAGAAGTTTTAAGTTTTGCAGGATAGCAGAAACAACTTTTTGGAAAGAAGCGACAAAAGAATTGAATGCGATGTTAGATCTAAGTGAGATTGAAGTAATAAAAGGTTATGATTGATTTTATTTGATTATCTAAGCAAATTGAAGTGTCTAGGAAAGAAAATAATAGAGATTGGAAGTATTTTGCAGTGATTTGGTGAAATATTTGAGCGCTAAATCTACGAAAGCCCTAAAATCATGAACTTGAGGTATTTATCTTGACAAATCTTTGAATCGGTATAAGGAATTTAAAGTAGGCATGGATGTATTCTTAATTCATAATATCAGAGATAAGAACAAACCTAGAATGAAGAGGGAACTAGTAGAACCCTTGGAAGAAGATGATCCTTGGTTAGCATTATCATCTGTACCAGATGGAGTTTTGCACTTAGAAAATGTGAGAAGTTATCTTGGATGCAAGTTAGAAACTATCAGTGATAGTGATTTTACCAATGAACATATGAACATTTACAATCAGGACATGTCATTAAAACAAGGATATGAACATTTGAAAGATAATGAGATTGTTCAGTATGCTTTGACGTATGAGTTTGACAATGAAGAATGCACTCAGATCATTCTGAGCAGAATTCACAATGGGAAGTTTTGGCTAGAGGATAGAGTGATAGACATTATAGCTGACTTGACTCATGAAGTCACAGGTTTATCTAAAGTTGGTGCTATTCCTTTAAATGAGAAAAATATGAGAAAAATAGTCGTAGACAACACAGGTTCATCCTACAATGGCAGAGGAATTGTGATTAGCAAGATCAAACAACATGATGTTAGATATTTATGCAAGTACCTAACAACTAAGTTTTGTGCAAATTCTAGAGAAGATGATATGGCAGCTAGAATGGTGCATATTGCCTATTTAATGTGTGTTGACAAAGTGCCAGTTGATATGTGTGAAATTTTGAAAATTCAATTATTTGAAAACTTGGAGAAGATAAAGAAATCTAAGTATGCACAATTTAGATTTTCATCCTTAATTACATACATATTTTTCCACTCATTGAGAAGATTTCCATACACCATTACACGTGATTGGAATGATGGACAAACTACTATGGAAAGGATAAATATAGTATATTTGAGACATGTTATTGACAAAGTAAATGATAGTGCTATGTTAGTAGTGAAGACATTTCAAAACATGGTAACTAGCAGATCAAGAATTCCACAATCACTTGTGAAGAAGTATAAGAATGATATATGTTTTATGGTTGACACTGACTTTACCTATATTGAAGTAGTGGAACCTAGAATTGAGTTCATAGACCCTCTTGGCTATGAGATATCTGAGGCTGAAACATAAGAATATGTTGGCAGATTACTTAAAAGTAAATTGGACACTCAATGTAGCAGATTTGGAACTTTTGAAGAGAACTTAAACTTGGAAAAAGCTATAATTGAAGAGAAGCAATCTAAGAAGAGAGTTGACAGCACTATCAGGAGAATATTGAAAGATACAGGGATGTCAGAACAAGAATTCTTAATAGAAAAATAGACAACAACAGCAATCAGGGATATTGGACAGAAAGAATTTTTGATTGTACCACCCTTGTCATCCAGTGCAGCACAACAAGAACCTACACAAGTCAAGGTGAAAGTAGAGGAACCAGAAAAGGAACATGTAACAACTAGATCCACTTCCTCCATAGCTAGCAAGAGAATGAAAGAAATTGCTACTGGACCAAGAAAGAGACAAAAGACTATAGTTCAACTAGTACCAAGAGTAATTGCAAAAGTAAAAAGTGATGACACTACAGTTAAGAAGAAAGCTTGGAAACCTAAAGTTGAAAAGCTTAATGAGCAAATTATTGAAAATGGAGACTTTACCAGAATGAACAAGTACTACAGTCTTTATGATTATTTAGAAAGACTTAATTTGGAGAATGCTATTGTGAAGCATATGATGTTGGCAAACAAGAAATTTTATTCTATTCAAGGTCAAATACCTGATGAGTTGTACACCAAACTACTAAATAGAAAGCAGAGAGAAACTGAAGAAGACACCAATATCAGAAAGAATCATGTGAGGAAGCTTTGTGATGTGAGAGATGATGGACACTTGGAGTAGATATTGAAGTCCCTAAGCATCTATTTGAAAACCAAAAGGAGAACCATTTTGATTATGGGAGGCAGATATGAAGAAGCTAATTTAGATATAGAGCAGGCAATAATCAAGGTCATGGCAAAAAATGTTGGAGAGACATCAGTTGCAATAGAGAAAGCAGTTGAAGATGAACAAGAGGATATTCCTTCTACTTCATCTATTAACATTGAAGATGAAACTATGAATATAGAAGTTACTAAGGTCACCTTGGATACTGATGACAATGTATTCGAGAACTTAGCAAACATTGTTGACAATTCGGCTCTTGATGAACTAGATAGAACTGAAGAAGTAGAGTAGACTAAATCTATTAGTGAAGAACCAAAGGGGACTAAGATTCAAGCACCTATTCCTACCATAGAAGACATTAGTCTTACTCCTGAGATTGGAAAGAAGAAAGAAATTGGATCTTTGTTTGAAGATTTAGGAAAGGAAGTTGATGATGATGATCAGTTGGAACTGATTACTTCTTTGAATAAAATCATTGGGAAGAACAAGAAAGTGAAGAATCTTGAAGGAAGTCTAAAGGACCTTACTGAGAAGTTACAAAGCATTGTAACTACACAAATCATAGAGGCAGACCCTTTGGAGAAAGCTAAGAAGGTAATGAGCACTTTTGACAATGAATTCACTAACCTATTTGATATTGCAAAAGTGAGAGCTCAAGCAACTTATGAAGCTGAAATGCTTTTGAACATCAGTCAGAATATCATGAATGATATTAGCAGTCTTGATATTTGTATCAAGAACTTGAGGAAACATTTGGAGATAGGAAAATCATTGTACATATAGTGTACAAACCAGAGATTTTGACAGCAGAAGAAGAATAGAATATCAAGTTGAAGGAAGCTGAGATTCAAAATGAATGTAACCTTCTTTCTAGACCTAATGTGAAGGTATGTGATGCTGAAAAGAAAGTTCAGAAGCTTTATGATGAAATAAGAATATTGCAAGATGAGAGGAACATAAAAATGAGGAGACTCACTCTTTTGAGAGAATACATGTCTATGAAGTTGAGTATCATTGAAGAGTAGTTAGAAGAATGTCTTACAACTAAGATATCCTTTTAGAAATTCAAATTTGACAACCTCCAAGCTTGTCAAATAGCAGCTTATGGACTGAGCACATTACTCAATGTGGCAGATTCCATCAAGAATTCATGGGAAAAGGAGATACAAGCTATGAAAGCTGATTTTGCAAATTGTGTTGCAAGCCTACTAGCTTTGCAATAAGAAAATGAAGGTATAATCTTTTTGGGATACAATTTTGTAATCCTCCCTACCTTATTTTGTCATTGTTGTCAAAGGAGGAGAGATATTAGAGCAAAAAATTGATATATTTGATAAGGATTGATACTCTTAGGGGGAGCATTGTATTAAAGTTTATATTTTGAGGAGTTATAAAGATAGTATACATATTCTATACATATTCTATATTTTGATACAATTTTGAGATTTTGACTTGTACACTTAGCCAATTTTCTCATATGTTGCCACCAATGACAAAGGGGGAGATTGTTGGCAATTTGGCTGAAGTGAGTACATAGATGTTGTCATTATGACAACATATGATCCACATGAAGATCGCACAGGTCTAAGAGCAAGTATAGTAGAGCACATTGCAAATTTGTCTAAGTGTAAAACAATGTTTTCACTAGTGCAACAGGATACAGTTTGTGTTTGCGACATTGACTGGAGTAAGTTCAGTTCTTGCACACTTGAACATAGACTCTATGATGACTAATGATGAACCATCTTAGAGCACAAGTCAATACGGCATGTACAAAATTAGTTATGACAGTTTTACTGAAGATAATGTTAAGCCGACAGGACAGAATATGAAGGCAGAATTGGTAAAGAGTTAAGGGATTATTTCGTTTATCAAAATAATGATTTAAAAATATAAATGGATGACATCATAGATGTTAACTCTTGGATAAAGATATATGGAAGCCGACCATGTAAAGTTATTATCTTTAATAACTTGTATATATGTAATTGTAAATTGTAAGAAGTGAGATGGTGTAATATTGTAATGATGCGAATGTAAGAGCAATGAAAATATATAGATGCAAGAAGCATAAGGTTATGTACCTTAATCCATTTTGTAATAAGTATACATTGTACATTACTTGTTTGGGTAGTGGGCTCATCTGGTAATCAGATTTTGTATTGACAACTCCTAACAGGGTTGAAGCTTCTAACAAGGCCTATAGTCCCTTAATCAGGACTGATACACTATATGCTTGTAATAGACTCCTAACAGGGTCAACATCTTTAATAGGATACTTTTGATTAGTGGATCTTTGTGGGTATCATCCCTACCGGAGTTTTCCCTTGGCCAGGGTTTCCTCGAGAACATATCATGTGTTATGAGTTCTTTATTTCCATTGCTATGCATATTGTTTAGCTTCTTATGTTATGCATGTATAAAGATAATCTGTTATATCCATAATTGGGCAAAAGAGAAAGTTTGTAGAACACTGATTCACCCCCCCCCCTCTTAGTATTCCCTATTTCTAACATATTTAAGGTAGGAAATTTTGATTGAGAGCATGAAAGAAGATAAGGAAATGAAGATCAAAATGTGACCACAGTTGATTAAAAGTCCAAAAGAAAGATGAAGGAAAACCCTCTCAAACTCTTAATGCAGCCTAAAAATGAAAATTACCATGAAGTCTAATAATTCAAGCTACATGAAAATGAAAAGGTGTGCTTGCAATAGAGAAACTGTAACATAGGATTTTGTGTTCATCATTCATTAGAGAATGTTAAGGAACTTATTTTTATCATTGGGCCATTATTAATGGACATCGAAAAATCACACAATCATCACTAGTCACAAGCACAACTATGAAGATATGAATGTGATTTATATCAGATTGGAATGTGGAAAGATTATAACATAAGCATCAAAGACATAAAGGTCAAGATGACTTTGATGTTATCTTACCCAATTTAATGTAGAAAAACCATGCTTGCATTAAGGCACAGATGTCAGGATGACCATAAGAATGGTTGTGCAAAAATAGTCAAGGATGATGCCTCAAATCACCTAAGTGTTTCAAGGGGACAACAAGAGACACTCTAGAGTTTCAAGACCACACCCACAAGCAAAAAGAAAATAAAAACATGGCCCATGCCCCAAGTCCTCTAGCTATGCATCCCGGAGAGACTTAATAGACAAGGATACTCAACGGAAATCAATAACGATTAGCACACAAAGAAAAGATCATGACATAGCTCAAGCATTAAGTGTTGTGTTTAAAAATTTAAGTGTGTTAACTGATATTGAGTTCCGAGGATAAGGATTGAATGCTTGCAAGAAGGTAAGATCACATGACAAAACTGTGTAAGACCAAGCTGATAAGTGTTGAAAAACACTCGATGTCAGTGGTTGTGTTGAAAAACATAGTTGGGGTGGTGTTGAAAAATACCATTTGTGAGGTTTCCTAAAGACTAATGCATCTGAGAGACCAAAGCTAACACAATTATGCCCCCTAGACAAAGACAAAGACCAATTTCAAACCAAGGCAACAAGGACAAGGCATGATGGAAAAAGGCTAAGTCTCGATGACATGTGCTAAGAAAAAGGGGTGCAAAGGCCTCAAGTAGCACCTATTTCCAATTTTTCACCACTTGGATTTTATTGCAATTTTTTTTTTCAAGACTTTTTATAATTTTTTTGTATTTTTGCTACCAAGGCGCTTGTTTCCAGGTTTTCACCAAGGCAATTTTTCTATTTTTTTTTAAAATTTTTTGTATTTTTGGAATATATATATATATATATATATATATATATATATATATATATATATATAGAGAGAGAGAGAGAGAGACATCAAAGCACCTATTGCTAGGTTTTCACTAAGATGATCATTTTTTCAGGACATTTTCTAATTTTTGTATCAAGAATGGGCCCAGACAGAATATCCATGATGCCCCTAGATAGAATGGGCATCATGGATAGAAATTCTTTAGGTGCAAGAAATTGATAGGATCAAGGAGCTTCTCTCCCTCTATAGTAGATAATAAATAAGCTAAAAAATACACACAATCAAATCCAGAAACACACATGTAGTTAATAAATAAGCACCTATCCCAAAAGTTGTTGTAATGATGTAAGGTCCAAGCCAATTAGGTTCAAATTCACCCATTTGATCTCTATGTTGTTGATTCTTAGGATTTTCACGTAGGAAAAGATCTCCCACTTGGAATTCTCTAGGGTGAACCTTTTTATTGAAGGCTTTAGACATGCTCTTTTGATAAACCCTCATATGGTCAAATGATGCTTGACATTTCTCATCTAGAAGTTCTAACTCTTGAAGTCTCATGGCACGGTAGTCTTCATCTATAACTAGACCTTTGAGGGAAAATCTAAGTGAAGGAATCTCAACCTCTAAAGGTAACACTACTTCAGCACCATATGTAAGGGAAAAAGGAGTAGCCCCAATAGGAGTATGAATACTCATTCTATAAGTCCACAAAGCTAGATTTATGTGTAAATGCCAATCTCTACCATTCTTACAAACTGTCATGTGTAGGATTTTAAGAATGGTTTTGTTTGATGCCTTTTCTTGACCATTTCCTTGCGGGAAGTAAATGGAGGACCAATGTTGTTTAATCTTGAATTTCTTGCAGAGTTTCTTAAGGTCCTTATTTTTGAACTAGCCTATGTTATCAGTGATAATTTTAGAAGGCACTCCATATCAACAGATGATATGGTTCAAAATGAATAGAGAGACTGTCTTGCCCAAGGCAACAGAAAGTGGGACAACTTCTACCCATTTAGTGAAGTAATCAGTAGTAGTGATGATAAACTTGTGTCCACCTGATGAGTTGGGATGAATCTACCCAACAAGATCAAAGGCTCAGAGTTGAAATGGCCAATGAGATATAGAAGGAATGAGCTCCCTGCCTAGAGCATGTATTAGGTTACCATTTTTTTCACACTTTTCACATGACTTTGCAAAAGCTACTACATTAACCTACATTGTAGGCCAATAGTACCCTAGCCTAAGAAACCTTTGGGCCATGGAAAGACCATTAGAATGTCCCCCACAGATGCCCTCATGAATGTCAACTAACGCTTGGTCAGATTCTTCCTTTTCTAAGCATCTAAGAAGTGTTCCATCTAGAACCCTCCTATACAAATCACCAGAGATAAGAGAATGGTGAGAGGTGTTTTAGGTAAGGTTTTTGCATTTAAATCAGTTAAAGGTTTCAAAGATAATGTCATCACGAAGGTATGAGTAGATGGCACCATAATGGGATGACTCGCGACCAACAAGGGTAAAAATGACATGACTTTCTTAGGAGTCATAGATAGGGTTATGTAGCTCTTCCACCATGAATTCAAATCTAGATTCATGTTCCCCTAACTGAAGGAGTGAAGCAAGTGTAGCCATAGCATCAACTACTTTATTTTCTGTTCTAGGGATTTGCTAAAATGTGACAAATGTGAAGTATCATTTCAAGGAATCAACCATTTTCTTATAAGGTACCATTTTGTCATCTTTTGTTTGATATTCATCATTGACTTGGTTGATTATCAATTGTGAATCCCCATAGATGTGTAACTCTATGATTCTCCATTCTATGGCCATCTTAAGTCCATTTGTTAAAGCTTCATACTCAATAATGTTGTTTGCACATGGGAACAATAACTTGTAAGACATAGGAATCATGTACCCATGAGGAGAAACAAACAACACACTAGCTCCTAAACCATTTTTCATAAAGGATCCATCAAAGAACATCTTCCATGTTCTTTTAGTCATATACACGAGGTGCTCATCTAGGAAGTCATCTTGAATAGGTGCATTATCTTGAATTGGAAAATCAGCCAAGTGATCTGCTATTGCTTGTCCTTTGATTGATTTATGCTCAATGTACTCTATGTCAAACTATGAAAGGATCATCATCCACTTAGAAAGTCTACCTGTGAGGGCAGCCTTACCTAATAAATACTTGAGTGGATCTATTTTTGCTATGAGGTGTATTGTGTGTGCAAGCATGTAATGTCACAATTTTTGGGAAGAAAACACCACTAAAAGGCAAGATTTCTCAATGTTGGTGTAGTTAACCTCATATGAAACAAGAGTACAACTAATGTAGTATATTTCTCTCTCTTTCCCATGTTCATCAGTTGAGCTAGTAATGCCCCCGAGGAAGATTTTGTCACTGAAATGTATAGAATAAGAGGTTTCCCTAGGATAGGAGACATTAAAATGGGAGGATTTGCCAAGTATTTCTTGATTTGATCTATGCTCTTTTGACAATCCTCATTCCAAACACATTTGACTCCTTTGTGTAAGTTCTTGTTGAAAGGTTGAGCTCTATCTGCCAACTGTGAAATGAACCTCCTTGTGGATTGAAGACTTCCTTGAAGACTCCTCATTTGACTAATGTTTTTAGGAGGTGGCATATATATGATTTCTTGGAATTTTTTAGGGTCTACCTCTATTCCTTTTGTTGAAATTATGAATCCTAGTATTTTTCTAGAGGTGACACCAAATGCACACTTTTTAGGATTTAACGTTAGTTGAAATTATTCCATGTGATCTAGAATGACTTCTAAATCATCTAAGTGTGCATCTCTTTTCTTAGACTTGGCCAAGGTGTCATCTACATAATCTTCCATATTTTTATGCATCATGTCATGAAAGATGGTTGTCATAGCTCGTTGATAAGTGGATCCTTCATTTTTTAATCCAAAAGGCATAATGTTCTAACAATAGGTACCCCATGCACAAATGAATGCAGTCTTTTCTTGATCTTCAGGAGCTATCTTAATCTGATTGTATCCAAAAAAACCATCCATCAAGGAATAAATCTCATAACCTGCAGTCATATCCACTATCATGTCTATATTGGGAAGTGGAAATGTTAGAATAACTGAGAGGGGGAGGAATCAGTTATCCACAGTCCCAATACAAAATGTATAACCAAAAACAATTAACTTAAACTTTTGCAGCTCAATAACATAAAATAGTATTCTGTCTGTGCTTTTACCGATTACCAGTTAATAACAAGTAGAGATTACCAACCAAATCCAATATGCAATATGTAAAGTATGACAACAAACAATCATCATAGTAAACACATAACATAAGAGATTTAACGTGGAAACCTTGCTAAGGGAAAAACCACCTGGGACCGGCAACCCAAAAATTGTTCACTCTTCTAAAATGAGGTTGGTGAAGATCCAACCCTATTAAAGGTTACAAACACACTATCAGGTGTGACCTTGTTAGAGGATTTTAGACCAACAATTATCGCTCAACCATCATTCACTATGGGGTTGACAGGATAACAAATGTACACTCTATGAATGACATTACAAGACTTTCAAGTCCACTCTGTTAAGAGATTTATCTGATTACAATGGTTAAATTGTAATAGCAATTTGATCTGAATATAACACAACTTCAATTGTAGATTATCAGATCTATTTTAAGCTCATTCAAATCCTCTAATCATTATATCAATTATGTATCAATCACTATTCTATAACTTATTGTCGCTTGGTAATAGCTTTCTGAATCACGGTTATCTCTACAGTTCGGTTCTTTCTTAACCAGTTTGATCAGGCATGCATGAAACTTGTTCACGTGATATCTCTATATTCTCCTTCTTTCGGCATACGTTTCATTATGAAACTCTAGTCTCTTAAATAGACAAGTAAACTATTTTAATTTCATCCATCAAATTTTTCCACTTAATCACCTTCATTGATTTTTCTGCTTTAACCTTCCTCGGATGATGTGTCAATAACACATTTCATTTCAATCCATTTGATCTTCATTGAATTTTGTTAGCCATCAATCTTTGTGACAAACATTATCTCTTGCCTCAAACTTATACACTTTCCAGCTCATCAATCCTTATCGGCTAAACTGATCATTTAGTTATTTTCTCCCACTCGATTAACAAAGAAATGCATTGGTGAACACAAGTTTGGTTTATACTATGCTTGATATACACTACAATCCATCGGTGTATACTAGAATGCTTCTTTAACTGACCACACTACTTTGTGCATTTTGGCTCTATCCTCCATCATAGATGAATGCAACATAATCAAGTCAATAACATAAGGTCATAGACTCATCGATAAGTTACTCAGTGTATTCATTATCCTTATCTATCATATCCATCTTCCTTAATGTAGATATATATGTTCTTCAACCCTTTTCTTCTCCTTTCTATAGATGTTTGAGTATAGTAACTTACAAGATAAGTACTATCAAAAACTAGTTGACATCAATGACAACATATTACTAATTTAATCATCTTACATATCTAATAAGCAACTCAATAATCTTAAATCACAAATCTTCAAGTTATACAACTCATTCAAATTAGTTTTAGTTCATCAGGAAAGTCATCCTTTCAGCATGCTCTATTGACATCTCTAAAATATATGCAAATTCAAATGGATTTGTCATGTTTGGAAATTGGTACAATGTTTGATATCCATTCAGCATAGTCAATAGCTCTTTTGAACCCTGGACAAAGAAGTTTCTCTAATTTAGCTTTGACTAGGAGAGCTATGTGAGGATGCATCTTCCTTATTTTTTTCTTAACTAGTTTGACACTCGGAGCTATGGACAAGTGATGCATGATATGATTAATGTCCAACCCTGGCATATCTAAATAAGCGCAAGCAAAGTTGATCTTCTTTTTCTGTAAAAACTTAGTGTAAGCTTCTTTTTCTTGTGGTGACAAAGACTGAGCAAACTGAACTATCTGTGGAGCCTCATCTATACCCAAATTGACTATTTGTGTTGGCTCGATAAGCACTAAAGATCTATCTTGAAAGTAGTTTGGGAGACAATCAAGTACCTCATCCTTAAGTGCCTTAGAGAGGTTTTCACCCTTGGATACATCATTTCTAATCAATTCCATTATATTGTGACAAGTCCTTTTTAAGGGTTTCACTCTTGGAACAGTGCTAGCTCAAACTTGTACATCTTCTCACAGGCATCTCCAAACCAGATGCAATCTTGTCCAAGATCCTATAATACAGTAACTAAGCTTCCTTCAAGCTCGCGTAACTTAACTTATCCATATAGGGGCTTTGTATCTAACTGGTGTTAATATGTCATGCTGCCCCTAAGGTATATATTGCCCATCAAAAATATGGTGAGGCAATGCACCCTATTAATGATTCCACAAGACTCTTAGGACTCTTGTGAGTGCTCACACTCTACTCTTCATCTTTCTTAACTTCAAACTTCACAAGTTCATTCTGCTTAACTCATTTCTCCTTGAATTCTTCTTTTAGTTCTACTAGCTCTATATCTTCTTCATTCAGTTTCTTTTCTTTTGTGAATGGTCTAAAGGACTTCTTCATTGGTCCTCTAAATTTTGTTAGGAATAAGGTGTCTCAACCTTGGATAATTCCTATTCTTATTATTTTTTTTGTAAATATATTTTTTGCAAATAATGAAATTAAGTGTGAGTGTACATGTCTAGTTGGCATGTTGATGTGTCACTCCACTTGATGTGTTGGCATCTTGTGCGTAAGGAGATCATGACTGAAATGGTCATGATGGATTCCTATGATGTGTAAGAACTATTTAAGGAATGTGCTATGACAGGTGTAAGAGCATCTTATGACTTGGGCCTATTTGGGCACCCAAGAAGAAGTGGTTGGTGTGTGTAAGAGAATATGCCAAAAATAGGTTAGTATGACAGATTCTCTCACACTTCTCTTGTGACCGTTATTTTTGGTGGATTCTATGACAAGTTGTCATAGTCTATTCTAGGGATGGATGCCTATTCTTGGGATTGCATGTAACCATTGTGTACATGTGGCTTTGTGCATGGGTCTTGGTGGTTGGATGCCAAACTCCTTTTTTTGGGTATTTGTTGGTTCCTGAGGAGTCTATATATATGATGTTGCTTCTATGGGAGAGATATAAGTTTTACTAGTCTCTCATCTCCTGAAAGAACTTGCATTGCAAGTGTGTTGTAGTCTTTGTGTTGAAGATAATACATTGTGTAGGTTTTGGAGGGGTGGGGTTGTTTTACCGAAAGGTTTTTCCCCACTAGCATATCTTTGTGTTTATGTGTTTCAATCTTCTCTATCTATTTTTTGTATGTATGGTATATGCTGCAATATTATTGTTAAGTAGATTAATGAATCTGAAATTTTAAGGATTTAAATAGAATTTGCACAATAATTTCCTTTAGAGATTAGTGTAGGAAGCTATTTCTACACCTGAGTTTCCTTACAAATTTTTAATACTTCACAACATGTCCAGCATTGTTACACTTGAAACATGTCACCTTCTTCTTAGGTTTCAATTGGCTATAATCAATCTGCAACTTATAATACTTGGCAATATGACCAAAGTTATTGCACTTATAACATACAATCTTTCTAGGTCTGGTAATAGTTTTCTTAACCTCTTCCACTATCTTGTGGAGTTTGTCCTTACTAGCATTAGAAATATTTTCTTGGATAACATCATTTACTTTACTTGTTTCCTTATCCTCAAGTTGTCCATGTTTTGCATTTTTACTACATTCACCTTTTCCATATTTGCCTTATTCAAACTTTTCTCTTTTTTCTTCTTGAGAAAATAATTCAAGTGATCATATGTAGGTCGTCTAGACCTAATATCTAGTTTTCTACATTCTCTTATCTAATGTCCATACAAATAGAAATTAAAAAAAAAACTAGTAAACTTGGGCTTTGGAATACCTTTCTCAGTTGACTTCTTTGATTGATCTTTATGGTTGCAATCCTTGTCATTGTCCTTGAAAGGAGGTATCTTAGGTTCTTCTTTAAACACCTCAGAATATGACTTCTTAGGTGAATCAAGATTCACCACAACTCTATCTTTCCTCTGATCAACATTGTCATTAAATCCTACTCTTTTCATGTCTCCAATAGGCTTCTGTATGTCAAGTTTCCCATCCAATTTATTTCTGCTCTCATAAAGTTTTTCTATGTGAACTTTTGGTCTGATCAAGTTCATGAGTGATGGTGATGCCATACCTTTCTACCTTGTCATACTTTGTTTTTAGTTCACTTTCCAAATTTTTCAATCTATCCTTTGTGTTTGATAGTTTATTTTTTAATTTTTCTTTTTCTTCTCTTTTAGTATCAAGTTCTTTCATTAGGTTCAATTTTGTGACCTCCATTTCATCCTTCAAGGACTCTTTTTCATGTCTTAGTTGCTCAATCTGATCTTTATCTCACAGACCCTCAACTTTTTCTTCCATGAGATCATCTCTCAATTCCCTCTCATGTTCAAGTTGTTTCTTCAAATTCTTGATAAAGTCATTTTCCTTCCTTGGCTTGTACTTTAGATCCACTCTATCTACATTAGCATTGTCCACATCTTCCAATGCTATTTCATAATTCTTCTTCAATTTTTCCAAATCTGTCTTGATCTCCCCAAATTTGTTAATCTTTTCTTTTAGGGGCTTGACGCTCTAATACCAATTGTTAGAATTTGGTAACACTGAGAAGGGGGGGGTGAATCAATGTTACAATGCATTACTTATTTCTTAAACTTCTTGATCTTGTTCAAACAACATATAAAGATATAGCTTAAAATAAATAACCATGCAACATAGACAAACATAGAAGAACACATAACACCATATTTGTTTTTGAGGAAACCCTATTAAGATAAAAACCTTGATGGAGACGGTACCCACAAATATGTGCACTATAAGTATAATAACCCTGTTAGGGGTTCTGACCCTATTAGGAGTTTAGTATTACAATAGGAAGGCCAAGGTCAAAGGACCATACCCTATTAGGAGTCTTTACAATGTGATCCCAATTAAGGAATCGACCTTGGTAAGAGTTCAACCCTGTTAGAGGCAATCAAACCCTGTTAGGGGTGTACAATAGGTGCAACCACACTTACAACCAATATGTTGTCCTGAATACAAAGAGTTAACAAAGTATTCCTTGAATAACATCTCTTCTTCTCCTTCCTCTTGATTTTTTCTCTACCTTTTAGATGCCCTCACAATTCACATCTAAAATTCATCCATATTATCATCAACATCATCGCAAACTTTTACAAAGGTGTTTGTACACTTATACCTTGCTAGAGGTATATTTACTGAAGTTAGTCAGAATTACTTTAGCTAAACATCATATTATTTAATGCACATTTTCACACTTCATCAATATCATTATTTGTCCTTAGATCCAAGATAGCATCCAAAAATAACTTTCCAATCATTCACAAAGTCATCCTTAGTGATCGCCAATCAAGTTATACTTTGTTTACTATCTTCACATCCAATCAATTGAGCATATCTATTTGATACCTCAATATTAACATGTGTGACCTTGCACATGTATTCATTTGTGTCTTATAAGCATGTACCTAATATTTCATGTCTTTACGAAGCTTCTGTGAAGTTTGTTATGCTTTTATGTTAGACTGGGTCACAAGAACAGTATGTGGACTTAGGCATTTTTTCCTTCATTAACTATATTCAAACATATTCATGATATCCAATATGTGTGATCATTAAGCTGATAAGTGTTCCCATAAATGAAAACATTCATATATTTGGATGTGCCTACATGTGCATATGTGTGCATGTGCTGACCACTTGCCAACAAATCTTTCTCTTTTATTTTAGGAGATTGACATCCTTGTCTACAACATCTTCCTTACTTGGAAGTGTATGTATTTTTATAAATGATCTACCACTTAGAGTACTTAAAATTTTATCCTTTCCCTTTCCTTAACCTTTGTGGTCTAAGGTTCCCTTTCTCAATCTCTTATTATTTTCTAAGGATTCAGTTTGATTGGTGGAGTCGTGTTTGTTTATCATGTGGAATCATTTTTTGAATGAAATTATTTGATTCTCTCTTATGCAAGAGATGTGTATCCATGATTACATCCTCTCCCTTGTTTATAATTTCATGTCCATTATAAATAAATACCTTACTTGGGGACTTAAATTGTGTCATCATTTATGAATAATCCCCTTTTACTTAGCAATAGGGAGAAGAATGTGAACTCTTTCTCTCATTCCCCTCTTTTCCTCAAAGATGATTTCTTTTGTTCAAGAACTCCTCTTGGAGATAGATGTATTGGAACAAATATCTCTTCCTCCTAAGGATACCTTTACACATAATGCAAGATATATTTTTACACATTTGTCTCTCCCTTGGGCTCTAGGAAGTTATACTTCTTTGGCTAGGGTGTCATGTGCATTTTCTCCTAAAGTTTATCTCCTTGGTGTTGAATTTGGGCATCCTTGTTCTAATTTTCCTTAAGATGTCATCATATTTCTATGTTGTCATCTTAAGGAGGGGGTCATATATGTGGCTTCCTTATGTATTATATAGTGGATTCCTTTGAAAACAATGATTTCCTTGGGGAAATTCCTTTTTAAATATTTCTAGTGGTTTTCTTTGCAAACAAAATTTCCCTTGAGGAAATCTTTTTGTTTTTAGATTTCCTTGGAGACAATGGTTTCCTTGGTTATCATTTTGCATTATTTTACTGGATTCCTTTGGAAAAAATATTTTTTTGGGGGGAATACTTATATATTATGTGGCGGGTTCCTTTGGAAATGAAATTTTTCCTTAGGGAAATCTTTTTTATTTGAGATTTTTCTAGAGACAATATTTTCC
Source organism: Chamaecyparis obtusa (assembly GCA_027943335.1). NCBI lineage: Eukaryota > Viridiplantae > Streptophyta > Pinopsida > Cupressales > Cupressaceae > Chamaecyparis > Chamaecyparis obtusa. The sequence continues at coordinate 1,321,838 of BSBK01007476.1, read as the reverse complement.
TTAGTTATCTTCTTTCATCGATATACCAGATTCCTTTGGAAATAGATTTTGTCTTTTATCAGTCCAATTTTTGGCAGATTTCCTTGCATAAAATGCTTTTCTTGGTTATTATTTGGATAGGTTGACTAGAATAACACACCTTTCTAGACCATCAACTCCATATTTGCATTAATCCTCTCTCTCTTAGGATGAGTGGAACTAGCATAACATAGCTTGGTAGATAGTTTCTATTATTCATCCTCTTTTGTCTCATCGATAACACAATATAATGCAATTTTTTGTCTAGTGGAATATATGTTCTTTCATAGTTCACCTAGCATAACACACTTTGCTAGCTTGTGTGATTCATGATTTCCTTTCTCTTTCTCTTTTGTGATTCTGTAAGCATAACACCTCTTGCTAGTTGGTTGATCATTGAGTCTTTTCTCGTGTTTGATGTACTCTCTTATTGTTCATATGGGACTGCTTGTGCTCTGTAAACAACATTCCAAATATGATACTAGCAATTAAGATATTTTATCTATAAAAGTCTCTCCAAATAGTTTATTTGGAGACTTTTTTTAGTACTAACCCCTATTAGTTTTTTTCTTTGTTTTCCTTTTCCTTTATCTTCTTTTTTTTTTTTGGTGTGCCCTTGCACCTGGTTGTATAAGTTAACATCCTTTGTTTAGGGTCTTGTTCCCTTGAAATTAGTGATATATTATCTTGGTGAGTCTTTCTTAATAATTATTTTTCTCTCGTGTCTCTTTCTTCTAGTTTATTATGAGTATGTGTGTAGGATCATACTCCTGCTAAAGTGAAAGCTAAATGTAGTATTGTAAATTGTACACACTTCCTAAGGTGTACAATCTCATGCTTATTTAGCACCCATTTTAGTGTGTACTCATTCATCTGCATATCATAGAACTTTTTATATGTTTATTTAACAAATATTTAAATTTGAGTTCTCTCTTGAATTAATTTCTACAAGGGCCCTTAATTATATGTATATCTCTTTAATTATTTTATCTCATTTATGTCCACTTGTGTACATAGGTCCTATTTCATTATAGACAACCTTTTGTATTTATCCCTATATCAAACCCTAATTTCCTACACATTTTCCAAAGCACAATATCCTAATTGACCCCTGACTTAAAGCTAAACCCAAAATTGTTGATATAAGGTGACTCAAATAGTATAGGGAAAGTTTGACTCACCCCGTACTTGGTACTCATCCCACACTCTATTCTTTGGTCCCTAATTTAAATTGGAGAAAGGTCTTAGGGTTTTAGTGGGATCCTTAAATCCTAATTGGCCTTCTTCAAGTTTTGGGCTCCAAAACAACTATCAATTCAAGAAGCAATCAAGGAGCAATCAAGAAATCAAGAATTTTAATCATTCAAGGCATTTCATCCCACCATATTCTTCATTTATGGAAATAATCAACAATCATCATGTAAGCATGTCTTTTTTATGTCATTTTAGGTCCTTTTTATTCATGATATTCTATCAATGCTTTTGATCTCATTTCGAGAAGTGTTTTCATCATCAAGGTAAGACTTCTTATTCCTCTTATGAAGCCTATGTTACTAACACTACACTTCATCTTCTTTGCAAGCATACTCAATTAAATTTCAAAGTCAAATCCTAATCAAGGCTTTGACCAAGGAAAATCCCTTTTAACAATCATTTTCCCATTTTGTCTCTAGGTAATAGGAAGTGCAGTTGCAGAGATAGTTATAGGAAGGTTTGATAGATATCTACAGTTAGACTCATTCTGTATAGTTAGACTCATTAGATTTTGTATAGTATAAGGTAAGTTAGACTCACTTTGTACTTCCTACTCACCCTTGACCCTCAGAGGCACCCCATACCTACCATTTGGACAACAAATTAGATCATAATTTACTCTTTATTATGGTTTATCATATCTATTTATAGAATTGGGTATGTGATTTGGATCTATCTACATGCTTTAATACTACATTTTCTCCTTCCATTCTTGCATTTTCCATTTCTAATTTTCATATTCATCTTTCAATTTGATAGCACACAAATCCTTATCCTCTTAATGCTTGAGCCTCCTCAAGCCTAGTGGATCAACTTTTCTTCCAATTTGTGAGAGAATTTGGGTTCAAACTTCTTGATTTGATTATCCATTCTAGTAACTACCCCTTGCACCTATTTTCTTTCATCACACTATGTAATATTATTTCTAGTGTGTAACTTTAAGAGTTTCTTTTTTAATGGAATATGTTCAAGAACTTGGAGCTAATTGATTTAGAGTATAAGGTGACAAGTTACTTATCAAAAAATGGTTGAAGTAAATTGTTTTAGCTAAAGACATGATTCAACCAACAATCGTGGTAGATTTCAAAGACTCTTTCCCCTACTTTTGATTTTTGTAGTTTTTCTATTTTTTAATCTATTTAATATCTCATATATGATTTTTTAGACTATGATATCATAGAGTAATATTATTGAACCATGATGTTTTAAAGGGTTAGTTCCCCTAGAGTACATATCTATCATTGTTTTGAGGGAGGCCAGTAAGCAAGTAGGAAGATTAATTTTGAGTTAGTGTGTTTTAGTACCATGGTGCAAGTGAATGACTATGAAATGTTTTAGCCCCACAACTTGTTGATGAGGAGGTTTTCATTTCATCAGTACAAAATGAAATACATAGAGTATACTCTATTTTTTTTCTATTGCATATAATTTATAAAATGTTCAGTATAAAATATAATGGAGCTGAGTTCTTAAAGTATTACAGAACTTCTCAGTACTATTGAGTGATACAATCGATTGCAATTACATTAGTATCTTAATAAAGTAGGCTTGCAAAAAAGAAAAAAACATCAGAGAGTTCGAGAAGGACTGTCTCCCTCTTCTTCCTCATCATCATTAGTGTCCGAAGGGACTAAGTTGTAGCCAATGACTCTGAAATCTCTATCACCTGCAATCCTCATCTCTCTTTATTGATTTCTATGTTTTAGCTATTGAATGAACTCTGTAAGGGTGAACTCAAACTCATCCTTGGCTTTCATTGTAGTATATCCATGTCCTATCTCTGATTTCTCTATGGTAGTCTTCCCCTCCCTCAGCACCTGCAAGAACTTGATCTCCTTCATCTTTATGATCATCGTGACCTTCATGGAAATATCTAAATAAATGAGTCTCTTGTGAGACTCGATAAGGTTCTTGTTCTTACCTGCAAGTACATCATTATTTTGAGCCTTCTAGATGAACCATAAAAAAATAGAAGAAAGAAAAGACCAAAATGAGTTACATAATTTGATGTAGTTGATAGTACCAGAGATAATATTCAAAGCATTAAAGTGGGTCTTATAAGAAAGTCCAAACATATTCCAGATTTCAAAGGCAAAAAAACACTCAAAGAAAACATGGGTGATAGATTCAGGTTGTTTACACATAGAGTAGATATTTGGTTCTCCCCGGGGTTTCTTAAATGGTAGCTTGTGCAGGATCAATTTCCAAAAAAAGCAAAAGAGCTTTGGTTCAACATGTCTGGTCCACAACAGTCTAAAATATTTCATCCATTCAGAATCTTGGATTTCCATGCCCCACTTATAGTTAACATGAGAAAAGATGTCACAATTATTAGTCAGTAACTGGTAAAAGTATTTAGACTTACCAAGGTGGAGAGGGGTATTGTCAGGCCAACACAATTGGAAATTACAATAGAATTCAGTACAACTTCCTTTAACTAGACCCAAGGATTTAAAGGCATCTTTGAGGACAAATTAGGTACTCTATTGGGTACGGGGTATACTGAATTGGGATTTAAACCACTCCCATGAGAGAAGCTTACCCTGCTGGATGATATCTCCAAAAGTTGCAATACCAAGACTAGTCCACTTCTTTGCTGAACAACCCTGTAAAAGAGCTAGATTTTTATCTCCATGTCTTAGGTTCCACCAAATGGATTTGAGCCTATAGATATTCCTAGTACTCTCAACTAGCCCCTTGTTGATCAGGAAACCCTTAACATACTTCCATGCCTTCCAAATACTCTTGAAAACATTGGATCCTTGAGAAACTATAGTAGCATCTATTGGAAAGTTGTCTATACTAATGTATATGAATCAACATAGTGTTGTCATTATAGAAACAAAGTCATATAGTAGTTTGGAGTCAGCACACTTGATGAGAAGATAATAAATTGGTTAACTGTTGAAGATTGGACAGTGTATAGAGTTCCTGCAACTCAAAGCATCGATGTACGTGCGTATAGAAAAATTATGGTATGGACCCTAGAATTTAAGTTGGTTAGACTATATTCTTGCTTAGTCTATGAGCACATGATCAGATGGCCAAGTATGAGAAAGTTACAGTCAGTTGAAGTTGTACAACCAGTGTGTGCCAGAGAAGAACAGAGCATGAAGCCAACAGTTAGTATTTTGGTTTGCGGATATAATGTAATGTTGTAAAGGTTATGCGCCTATTGTATTTAGGTTGCCGACATGTATACTTGTTTATTTGTAAGCATGCCTTAGCCAATTCATTTGGGATTTTTGTATGTAATAGGTCTAAGGGCTAACCTAGTTGTTTATTTTGTGTGTGCGTATAAATATAAGGTGTGCCCATTGTATTCAGTATGGAAGTCAAGATAGAGTTGTAAGAAGAAAAATAGAAGTATGTGAAGACAACATAAGATGTATTTAAGCTTTACTAGAGGTCAAAGCATCAACGCATCAAAGGAATTGATCTAACAAGAAGTGTCATAGTGATAGTTCATCCAGCAGATATAGTGTGTATCTAAGATCAGAAGATTATAGCCTTCACCACTTGAGCAGTGAGCTCTAGGACAGTGCGTCCACTCCCCTAACAGGGACTATTGTAAAAGACTCCTAATAGGGTCTGACCCTTGACATGCTCTACTATACTTAAAGCATTCTAAAGCAACTCCTAATAGGGTTAAGGATCTTCTAACAAGGATCACAAAACACTAGTGCAAAATATTAGTGGATGTCAATTCCCACTGGGGTTTTTACCTTTTTGGGTTTCCCCGTAACCATATTGGTGTCATGTGTTGATTTCATGTTTCATGTTTATGTGAATGTTTATTTCAGTACTTAAGCATTTAAGTTCAATATAAAGATTAAAGTGAAAAGTGTATGCACCCTAAAATGGTCGCCTAAACTTTGGGCCCCCATTCAACAATTTGTCAAATCCCTGAATCAATAGTTTCAAAAATCAACATTTTATCAAATATATCAATTTCCTTGATCAAATCCTATTTTATCATTTTTCAATTATTTTCCTTGGGCTAACCATTTTATCCTAAGTCTTTATTTATTTAAAAGGAATATTCCCTCCTCTTTTAATAAATAAAAAGCCCCCACTTTTCCTCTTATCCTAAGTTGCACAAATAAAGCATTATTCCTATTTTACAAAAAGGGAAAAAGAATTTTTTGTCTCATATGGACACAAAAGTCAACTCTTATTTTATCATTGGAGGAAACTTGTGCACATGGATTTCTCCTCTTTCAAGCTCCACCCTTGATTAAATCTTTTTCCTCTTAATCTCCATGGTCCATTCCTTCTCATTTCCTATAAAAGAAGAGCTCTCTTCCTCATTTTCATATGCATTTTTTAATACTAATGTTACGCTACAGGTTTTCTAGGTCACTTTGGAGCTTTTGAAGATTTGGAGCATTCTTGGCTTTTGCATCTACATTCCATTCTTAGTTTCATTCATGCATAGTAGCTTCATGTTTATGCTTTCATAGTGTAGATTTCCTTTCAAGCTTTAGAGTAACTCATCTAGTTTAACTAGGAAGGCTTGATAATACTTGTATTTTCCTTTTCATAGCTTAGCTTGAACCTCTCATTTCTAGCTTGAATCTTCATCTTAATCTAGTTTGCATTTGCATTTCATAGTGATTCTTGGGGATATTGGCATTCTTGCCCTTGTCTTCATTGGAATCTCTCATTGTGTGGTTGACTAGCAAGGTCATTAGCTTAATAGCTCGAGCTGAGAGCAATCAAATAATCTTGCAACTCCTTGCATAGAGAGCTCTAGGTCACTTTCTAAGGTTTCCTATTCATGGATTCCCTTGGATGTAATGACTTAGAGAAGTGCACCATTTGAGTGTGTACATTTTTGGTGCCCACCATGGGGTAGAGCCATATTTCTTTTGTCCTTAATTTTATGCATTTCCATCAAATTTTCATCAAATTTTAGCTTCATTTTCAGCTCTCAGCTTTTTCAGTCTCAGATTATCGCATGATAGTTTTCCAGTATCACGTTATAGTTAGCGTATGGTCACGTGATACTTTACCAGTTAAAGTATCACCCCATTTGAGACATTCTATTGTGCTATTTGAGACATTCTATTGTGCTGTTTGAGACATTCTGTCATGCTGTTTGAGACACTCTGGAAAACTGGCACCCATTTTTTAGAAATTTTCACATACGGTATCAAAAATTTAAGTGTGATATATCATTGGAAAGCTCTTTCCGAGCCTAATCCAACCATGTTGGTTTCATTTTCAAAATTTTCCATTTGATTAGCTATTTTTCTTATAGATTATCTAATTTTTGATGTGCTAACCATTGTGGGGCTAACAAGTTGTGCTTGTAGGTGCCTTCATTGCTTGATTATTTGCTTAAAAGAATGCATGTCAAAGCTTCAAATGCATAAGGGCTACTAATTGTTTTTGCAGGGCTGCCCAAAGCATAAAAACAAAAAAAAAAGTGCTTGTTGTTTATTTCATTTCAAGTGTGGCAATTACTAGTTTTTCATTTCATAGGAACATAATATCTTGTTGTAGGAATTCTTGGGTGGTAGGAGAAGTATGCTCTTCACCCTTGTGGTGAACCAGAAAATCTTGACCCATCTTTGGATTTTGAAAGCAAGAGGGTAATTGAACATTTTCCTAGTGTGTTTAGGAGAAAACTTTGAGATAGGGGAGTATGCTCTTCACCCTTGTGGTGAAACAAAAACCTTGAACCTCATAAGATGATCCACTCTTTGTTTAGCTTTTAGAATCATTTAGCGGGTCTGCTCTTGAGCAATCAAGAGGAACGACCCAAGTGGGGACAAGCTAATACCAAGCTATTCCAACCCACTATAATCTCAAGGCTATCAAGGACACAAAACCTTGGTAGACGTAGTGCTTATCTTCGCTTGATGTGAGTACTTGTGGGATTGTGACCATGAGGAAAGTATTGAGCAAGAATGCTTAAGGTACTCTTGAGGCCGTGAGGTCTGTTACTTGCTGCAAGGTAAGGAGTCCCTTTGGGGAGCAAGAGGGGTATTGTGAATGGAAGCCCTTATTAAGAACTATAGATAGAAGCCACCCTATTTTGCCACTTAGCTTCTTGGTGCAAGGATTGATCCAAGTGGAATAACCCGGATCACCCCAAGATTACTCACCATCTATGTTCCTTTGGTTGTGTCATTGGCACTTCCATGACAAAGCCAATATCTATTATGGAAAACCACTTTGTGTAAGGAAATGGAGCATCAAGTGTGGGCCAAGTTGTTAAGTATTGATCCATTGTCTTTCTAGGCTAGTAAGTGCTTGAAATGTTCTCGTTGTGATCTACCTGTGTAAACATTCTCAAACATCAAACATTACGGTAGTGTTCATAGGATTTTTCAATTTTGATATCACAATTGCTTGTCTTAGAAAGGTTGCTTTTTCCCTTTTGCAAGTGTTTTATGACATGTTTGATCACCTACTATTTGCAAACTTGTCTGATTACTGCTAGTACTATGTTAGGAGTCAAAAAATTGAACCATCAAACTGAAACATTGACTGAATCACCTTCAAAACTAAGTTTTTTTATGTTCACTGGTCAAGATTCGTATGATACTGGAAAACCATCGCACACCCTCCTGAGAAATATCATGTGATACTTTGTCATTGTTGTTGTATCACAAGCCTATTATACATTTTGTCACACCAGCTACCTAGAAACTATAACACTACCTTATGTGAAATATCACCTGGAGAAATGATATCGCTCTGTTAGCCTGGAAACTATCACACAAAGTCCTTTTGCTGTCTCACTACTGCTTGCAATCCGAAGTTGATTTGTGTCACTTCCAGTCTTCCTTGGTCAGTCCAGATCTTAGATCTTAGGTGTTGTGACATGTTGTTCAATATCCAAATGAATTTCAATGGTATCAAATTGCAAAAAATGACTCTTAGTCTTCTTTCTTCTGCTTCTTCCATGTCTTCCTAGTCTTCCATTTTCATCCTTTCTCTTCTTTCTTCATGATTCTTCCTAAATTCTTCATGTCTTCTTGATTCTTTTCCCTCTTATTATCTAGTCTACCTTCTTCTATTACTATTCATCTCTTCTTTCACTTTCATGCTTGATTCCTTCTCTTCTACAACCATGAATTTCACCTACCTTGCTATGGAGCCTCTCTTGAGAATGGATGATCTCAAACTCATTTCTTAATTTGAATTGTATTATTCCTCTAAAAATCTCATGGGTGATAAATTTATGGAAAAAATAAAAGAAAAATCAATTGAATTAGACGCCTTTGCTAGGATCATACACATGATCCTATCACGACCTTCTTCTTCCAAAAAATCTTCATCTTCTAAGACTTCTCATCCTTCCTCATCTTGCAATTCTTACCATGACTCCTCTAGACATTATTCACATTCCTCATTATCCAAGTCTTCTTCTTCTGTTAGGTCTTCACTTTCCTATTCTTCACAATCTCATTCCTCTTCTACTTCTCCCAAGAGTCTTACTCCTCAATATGAGCAATATAGTAATCCTTGTGATACCTCTTCTATGAAGAGTGACACACCCACCTTTGATGACTATGATGACTATTATGATGGCTATGATAATGAACTATATAGTCATACCTATGGAACCTCTATTCCTAAGAGTCCTCCTCATCGTGTGCTCATGCTTACTAAAGGGTCATCCTATTGGATAGATTGTGATGGTGATCCGTATGATTCTGATTTTGAAAGAGACTTTGATGAGTTTTGTGAATAATACCTAAATGATACATCTACTTCTATTGAGGAATATAAAATGTACTGTGCTGATTTGAAATGTAAATATTATAAGAATCCTTCCTCTAAGAACTCTCATGCTGAAAATAAAGATTACACTCTCAAGAAAGATTATGTTAATGATGGACCTCTATCTTGTGATGGTTCCCTTCCATCCCATACTTCCTCCAATACTCATATATTTCCTAAAGCTTCCAAGTCTTCCAAACCTTTCACAAATCCTTCATCCAATGAAATTCCTAATACTTTTCATGCGGTTCCCTATAGTTATCCTCAAGGGTTACCTCTTAAATAAGCCCAAGCTAACCTTCACCTAGCTACAAATACTTTCAATAATGCTAAACCTAAAGAGCCTGAGCCTTTATGTGCTATAATGCCTACTTCAGCTAGTCCTTCACCATCTCTTCCAAATTCTTCCATACAATCCCAACATGCTTCCTTGTCCTTAGAAGTGGCTTCATGTCAAGAGGACTCTAAAAATGATCAAGAAAAAAATATAAAGAAAGATCAAGATCGGGAACCCTCCATATCATCCAATTCTATTCATGATATATCTCCTCTATTTCATGGTTCTTTTTATCCTTTACACTCTATTCCACCATGTCTTAAATCTTCTCCTAAGAAAGATCAAGTTACTACTCACACCATTGAGCTTATCGAAAATCAAGATGACCTTACTTCCATTAAGGTTCTTAAAAATAGTGTTGTTACTTCCAATTTTAAACCTATTGAAAATCAAGAAAAAAATGATGTGCTTATGCCATCCAAAGCAACTTGTCAAGATTAAAGCATTCCATCTTCTTGTTCTACCATTCCATGTTCACTTCCGCTTTCTACTCTTCCTAAATCTTTGCAAGCTCTGAACCAAATATTGAAGAAGTTGCTCCTATTCAAGATGTTAATGAGCCTATTGCAAATCCTAATGCTCACTCTAAAGATGCTGATGTCCTTGGTTGTCATATAGATGTTGATGAACTTATTGATTATCCTTTTGCATTTTCCATGTCCACCCTTGGACCTCCTCCACCAAAACTAAGGGCTTCACATCTTCCATCTTGGTCCCTTATGTCCCTTCACTTTCCCCTGCTAACTCTCCTACTTCATCATCCATCTTGGGTCCTTATGTCCCTCCATCTCCTATCTTTCCTCAAGATCAACATAGATGCACACCCTTGAATCCTTTTCATCCACTCACCCATCTAAACCAGTCATATCCTCCATCTTCTTCCACAAGTCCCAAGTCTTTTGGAAGTAATTTGAATTTTCAATACAAGAAAAAGAAGCAATACAAGAATCCATAAAAAAAAAAGATCACTATGTCTCCTCTAATCGACATGGAGGCATAAAGTCAAAAGAGATATCTAAGAAGAAAACTACAAGACAAGTATGGGTTTCAAAATCCATTATTGAAGATATTCTCTCTAAATCATCAAAAAGAAATTAAAAGCCTAAGGCTATATGGATTCCAAAGTCTCTCTTGAAAGAGTCTAATATTGAACAAAAAGTGAAGTTGACATTCAAGCTTCCAAAGGCTTCTGCCTCATCTTTTTCCAAAAACATTATTCCATTCCATGTGCCTAAACCACAACCTCTGCTAAACATTCACCATATTCCTTCTCATATTCCTTCATTCACATTTCCTCCACCTTCTCGCCACCCTTCAAGGGGTGTGTTGATGTTGATCTTGCCTTCCTTTCCATCTACCCTTTCACAATCCTTCCATTCATTATCCTTCTACCTTCTATCCTTTTTCCTCATTTGCCTATTCCTCCTATCTTCCAACCTCACTCACTTTACATAAAACCTTATCCTCCATTTTTCTCTTCCATCTTCCTTTCCCTATCAGCATCTTTGAGCATATAATTTTGAATCCTTGGCATATCATGGTTTATCCTTTCAAGGAGCATTACCTAAAAAGCTTGCCTTCTTCCAAAAAAAAAAAATTTCAAAAAATAGAAAAATTCAAAAAGAAAATTTTAAAAAAATGAAAAATTTGAAAATGTGCCTTGGTGGAAACCTAGAAACAAGCACCTTGGTAGAAAAATTAAAGAGAAATAAATTCATCCTATGGTGAAAACCACTCCCTTGCGGCACCTTGGATAAGTACCATGATGAAAACTTGGCAATCAGGCATCATGCATAGTTCTTCTACATATTTCATCCATTCCATCTTCTCTCTTTGATCTTGAAAATGTTGACCTATACATGAAAATTTGGCTATCTTGTGAGCTATCCTATGATGATCTTGATTTCATTCCATTCATGTTTAGCCTTCAAATTTATTTTCCTCCATTCATTCTATCCTTTCGCTATCCTTTTCCCCTTTGGTCTTGATCTAATAAAAAAGAGTAAAACACGATGTTATGAAGCTTCTTGACATGTCTACTCCTTTGGACTACATCCTTTCCCTCTTTTGCATTAAGCCTTTGTGACTTATCCTATGCTAGCCTTTCATTGCTTGTCCAAGTGTGCTTTACATGATAATTTTTCCCTAGCTTGGGTACTCTTCAGGAGTTTGCCTTTGAGGATTTCTTCCCTTCATTCTCCTTCATTCTCTTGTCTTTCATCTCTTCCACCAGCTTGCTAATCCTTATTTCCCTCCACCTTGCTAGACATTGGCACTACACGATCTGATCTTGCTTGGGAGTTTGATGCCTATTCTGTCTGGGGGCATCCTTTGTACATATCTTATTGATCTTAAAAAAATTCATATATGATGCTGGAAAAATCCTAAAAAGCATATAAAGTCCTGAAAAAATATTAAAAAAAAAAAATGTAAAAAAAAAAATAAAAATAGAAAAAGTGCCTTGGTGAAAACCTGGAAACAGGCGCCTTGGTAGAAAAAATACAAAAAAATTAAAAAAACAAAAAAATATCCAAGTGGTGAAAACCTGGAAATAGGTGCTACTTGAGGCCTTTGCACCCTTGTTTCTCAACATGTGTCCTTGACACTTAGCCTTTCTCCATCTTGCCTTGACCTTGTTGCCCTGGTTTGGAATTGGTCTTTGTCTTTGTCTAAGGGGCATAACTGTGTTAGCTTTGGTCTCTAGGATGCATTGGTCTTTAGGACATCTTGCAAATGGTGTTTTTCAACACCACCCAAATAGTTTTTTTCAACACTACCTTAGCGTCAAGTGTTTCTCAAGACTTATCAGATATCTTGCCTACAATCTAGCATGATATGGTATTTCTCACTAGCAGAGGTGATACTCAAAAGATTGATTATATGACCTACACACACGCACTTAAACACTCGACTCACTGAGACTTGTTTGACTTCGTTTTCTTTGTGTGCTATCTATGATGACTTCTTTGATGAGTGTTCTCTCCCTATGATAGTTTTCAATGATGCATAACTAGAAGACTAAGGGCATGAGGACATGTTTTATTGCTTTTTCTTCTTGTGGGTATATTTTGTTGGTCCTCATTGTCATTAGCATTTATGCTTGATCCACTTGACACCTAGGATCTACAAAGTACTATCCTTGACTTTTTGCGAGTGCATGCTTATAGCCATCTTGACCTTCTTATGTCTTGATGCCAGCATAATCTCACTATAGCAAACTTAAGTAATCTCACTGCACTAGTCATCTTGACCTACATGTCTTTGGTGCCTAGGTGGGATTCCCACATTCTATCTGATATAGATCATATTCATATACCCATAGTCATACTAATGAGTATTGTATGATCTTATGACACTACCAATAAAGCTCGATGATGATTATTAGATGTCTATTGGCATTGTGACCTTGCAAGTCAACCACTTTCATAGTAGCTTGCATTCCTAGGTTCATGTTATATTAGTTTTTGCACCTTGCATATGGAGAGAGCTCTCCTTTTATCTTTCACGGACTAGTCGATCAACTGCGCTCACCTTTCCTTTTCTTTGATCATGTCTTTCACTTCTTGTCTTTCATATCACACCTTTTTACCCCTTATATAGCATTTTGACTTTTTGACCTAATTTTCAAAACACCTCAGAATTGTGCAAAAATGCACCCCTAGCTAATTTCAACGTCTTGGATCCATTTTCAGACTCAAAATCAAAATCTGAGTTAATCTTGATAGTCAAAATTGCATTTCAAATTTTCCTCCTCATCTGCGTAGTTGGCTGACCATTTGAGGCCTGATCCTTCGATCTTTGTTGGGGCATCTTCATTTCTTCATCCCCATCTCTTTCAAACTTCTAGTCTTTCATTCACCTCCATCTTTCTAAGTTTTGACTTCATTTTTATCCTATATCTTTCCCAGTCAAACTTATTCAAACTGGGGCATATCTTCACTACTTGATGGTTATCCTATCATGCCTCATCTTTGATCATGATTTCTAGTGCTTTGATCAAATTTATCTATTTGTTGCGTCTCCTCTACCTGATTTTGATTTCAATTCTGAGGGGGTAGTACCTATCAGCTTCAATCTTTGATTCAGCTTTATCATTCAGCTCAGCTTGAGATTTTTATTTTGAGACTTGATTATCACTTAACAGCAACAGTGTTGGTCTTGTCTTTTTATTCTTATCTCTTATTTTGAGACTTGATTATCACTTAACAGCAACGGTGTTAATCCTATCTTTTCGCTTATCTTTGTCTTGATGTGTTCCCATCCATCGAACACATATCTGAGTTGTCTTGTGATCCCAAATCGATCTCACATTACCTAAAGAGGGGAAAATGTATGCACCCTAAAATGGTCACCTAGACTTTGGGCCCCCATTCAACAATTTATCAAATCCCTGAATCAATAGTTTCAAAAATCAACATTTTATCAAATATATCAATTTCCTTGATCAAATCCTATTTTATCATTTTTTGATTATTTGCCTTGGGCTAACCATTTTATCCTAATTCTTTATTTATTTAAAAGGAATATTCCCTCCTCTTTTAATAAATAAAAAGCCCCCACTTTTCTTCTTATCCTAAGTTGCACAAATAAAGCATTATTCCTATTTTATAAAAAGGGAAAAAACACTTTTTGTCTCATATGGACACAAAAGTCAACTCTTATTTTCTCATTGGAGGAAACTTGTGCATATGGATTTCTCCTCTTTCAAGCTCCACCCTTGATTAAATCTTTTGCCTCCTAATCTCCATGGTCCATTCCTTCTCATTTCTTATAAAAGAAGAGCTCTCTTCCTCATTTTCATATGCATTTTTTAATACTAATGTTATGCTACAGGTTTTCTAGGTCACTTTGGAGCTTTTGAAGATTTGGAGCATTCTTGGCTTTTGCATCTACATTCTATTCTTAGTTTCATTCATGCATAGTAGCTTCATGTTTATGCTTTCATAGTGTAGATTTCCTTTCAAGCTTTAGAGTAACTCATCTAGTTTAACTAGGAAGGCTTGGTAATACTTGTATTTTCTTTTTCATAGCTTAGCTTGAACCTCTCATTTCTAGCTTACATATTCATCTTAATCTAGTTTTTATTTGCATTTCATAGTGATTCTTGGGGATATTGGCATTCTTGCCCTTGTCTTCATTGGAATCTCTCATTGTGTGGTTTACTAGCAAGGTCATTAGCTTAATAGCTCTAGCTGAGAGCAATCAAATAATCTTGCAACTCCATGCATAAAGAGCTCTAGGTCACTTTCTAAGGTTTCCTATTCACGGATTCTCTTGGATATAATGACTTAGAGAAGTGCACCATTTGAGTGTGTACAAAAAGCTAAAATACAATGAACACCGATTCACCCCCCCCCCCCCTCTCAGTGTTCCCATTCCTAACAATTGGTATTAGAGCTCTGGTCCTCAGCAAATAAGTTTAACCACTTGAGGAGATCAATGGACAAAGTAGAAATGAAACATCTAAAAATAAATCTTGAAGCCGCTTTTGATGACCTAGACAAATCAGAAAGAGAAATTGAAGAACTAAAAGAAAAATTCAATGATGCACAATTAGTTATCAAAAGGCTAAGAAGGGATCTGAAAGAATGTCATGCCAATGATTTAGGGATGATGGTCAAAAAATTGAATGAAGAAATTGCATCCTTAAAAGAATATCTTGAAGAATTTGATGACAAACTGATTAACAATCAGGAAGCATACAATGAACAGGTCAAAGAGAATCTTCAACTCAATGAAGAATTAAGACTAGCAAACATGGATATCTTGGAACTAAGAAACACCAAAGCAAGCTTGGAAAAAAAATTAAAAGAAGCAAAGAACCATGTTGAAAAATTACAGACTAGTTCTGACTTGATAGAATCCCAATTGTATGCAAGAAGAGCTAAAGGAGACACTAGCTATATTGGATACAATGAAGCACAAAATCAGATTGACAACATGCGAGCAAGAAAGGCTTCACAAAAGGACTCTACTGATGTTAAGGAGACTAAAGATCAAACCAAAGATAATGGTGAACCACCTAAGAATGAGCACAAGCCTATAGACCACACTTATTTTGCTTGTAACAAGCATGGACACATTGCAAGGAACTTTACAAAGGTAAGACCTTTTAATGGTTATTGTTATTCATGCAATAAATTTGATCATAGAGATATGAATTGCAAGACTAGTAAGAAGAACAAGATTCAACATGATCAGAGAAATCAAAATCAGACAAATGTAAGAAGTTCTCAAAATGTTACATGCCAGATATGTAACTATAATGGTCACTCGGCTAGACAATGTAAAATGGTGACTCATGTTAATGTGCCAAGGAATATAAGACCTCCAGTCATTTGTCACTCTTGTAACAAGACTGGACATATCTCAAAGTTTTGTAGATCAAGGATGCAAGTTCAAGGAAGCCCTAACAGAGTTGAAGAACCAATTTTGGATCCTGAAAGATAAGTTAATTTTGTCAAAGCCTCAAATGATGTGAGCATGATTTGGTTAGAGAAAAAGAAGGACAAAACTAATGAGAATGTATTAGATGCATCCACAATGGACGCACCCTCTACAATCTAGATGAATGGCCCTCAGGGGCATAGGGGGAGCTAATTTAGCTCTAGACCCCTGTGTAGCTGGTATGCTCACTCTCAGAGTATGTTCCTTTGGACTTAAGCTTTTAAAGTGTAAAGGAACCTTCATGCAAGAGCGCACATACTGATTGTTAGCAGAACTCAAGTTAGAAATGTTTAAGTGACAGCCTAGTTCACGTGGCAAGCATTAATGGAAAAATTTTCACTTTAAGTACATAGATAGTTATTTGATTACTCATTGCATTCAAATTCAGAGTTATAGGAGAGCAGAAAAAGCCTTAGAAGTTGTTATGAAGACTTGGATATTGATCTATCAGTGATTTGTAGTAATTATCAATGTATTTGGTCAGTTGCGGAAACCCTAGATCAATGCGTCAATTCAGAAGTCTTCGGATCATCTTAGAGTTTAGTTGGAAAGTAATTAATCAAGTAAGTCATGGCCACTCCCATAGTTTTTGATGTTGCAAAGAAGAAGAGATGTGTATTTAAGAAGCATCCATTTAAGTCAACCCTAGATGATTTAAAGGGAGCATTCTCCTGCACGCCTATGGGCATCATGCATGTCGAGGACATTAGGGTATACATCTACTGTAAGAAAGAACTAGTAGGGTTGGATAGGTTAAGGGTGCACATGGATACCATGTTGAAACTAGATAAACATTCATGGATCAATATGTCAAGTGGAATGATCACCCTATAATTGAGTATGCTATGACATATGAATTTTATGAGACCGAATGGATTAAGATACGATTGAGTAGAATTCATGATGATTTATTCTGGATAGGTGATGTGCCAGTAAGAATCACTAGTGACCTAATTCATGAGATGACTGGCCTTTCTAGAATAGGCATCATCCTTCCTGTGGGCATGGATGTTAGAAAAATAGTTGAGAAAATATGTAAGTCAAGGATTGATAGGCGTGGGATGACAATTGAGCCTATTGAACAAGTAGACATCAAATTGATGTCTATGATACTTGGATACAGGTTTTATCACACCAGTAGGGTGAATAGTGTGTCTGCGGGCATAATTCTAGCTACCATCAGACTTGTAAAGGAAGATGGGGAGTTCAATCTTAGTGAGATCTTGTGCACACAGTTGATTGATAACATCAAGGCCATCAAGCATGATAAGACCAAAATATTTAGGTTTGGGTCCTTAATCATCTACATGTACCTTCACATTGTTGGGAGACTATCAGATTTGTATTTAGACAAGTCCATTCCAACCATGCCACAGATATCTAACAAGGCATCCACCGAAAGTACATTGAGATATTATGTAACATTGGAATTGAAAACCTTCAAGGATAAGATGCAAATGAGGTATAGGATTCCAAAAAACATTGTTGAAAAGTACAAAGATACAATTTTTTTAATGGTAGAAATAGACACAACTTGTATGGAAGCTGTTGAACCAAGAACTAAGTGGATTCATCCACTTGGTTATGAGGTAGAGGAAAAGTTCCTTGAATCATATGCATAGGTACTACTATCAGCCCTGAAAGATCCTAATGAACCTAGATGGGGAACATATGAGGAGAAAACCAGAGAAGTAGATGCTAAATTTAATAGCACAACAACTAAGAGGAAAGCCTCTAAGATTACATTTGAGATACTCAGAATTCAAGGAGTAACACAAGAAGACCTAGATAAAACAAGAGAAGAAAAGATTGCTTTGGAATTGAAAAGCGTAGCGGTAGAAGAAAAACCAGAAGATCCCAAGTTAAAAAGATTAAAAATTAAAAAAGATGATAGTCAGAAGGGTAAAGAAGATGATACTCCTTCTACACCCAAAGATACTATTGACCTTACCACTCCTCTAGAGTATAAGCCAATAGTCAAGAGGAAGAAACAAGCCAGCACTAATCATCCATCCTCATGAGCAACAAGGAGAAAGAAAAACACTCAAGCACCTCCTGAGGTAAGATTCAGACCAAGCCTTAAAGTATTAAAAACAAGAATTGTAGATGAAGGTAGAATTGATCAAGTAGGGAATTTCTATGAAAAGTATAGTGAGATTGACAACTCAGAGATACATAGTATGATCATCAAATATATGATCAAGTTCAAAAAGACAGTGTTGCAATTAAAGACTTTAATTCCAGATAGTGTATGGGAGATCCTAGAGTTCCAAAATAGACAAGCTAATGAAGAGGATCTAAGGATCAAAGAAAAGATTTTAGATGAAATTTTTCCACTGTGTTCTTTACAAGAAAAATCTATGTTGCTAGATTTGGTGAAGCCTCATTTGAGGACTAAGCTAAGAACACTCTACATTATGGATAAGAACTATGATTTGGTTGCCAAAGAAACAAAGAAGGCATTTGAGAAGGTATTCATGAACAGGCACATGTACACTCCTACTATGCCTACAACACAAATGACAAATAAGGATGATAAAATGGAAAATCCTACTAATATACCAATGATAGGTCCACAAGACTTAGTGCCCACAGATGGAACACAATTAGAGGCAGATAAGTTTGCGCCCATAACAGAGTCACTAAAGGATAGCACCATTGTCATTGATAATGTTGAGATAGCCATGGCGGCCATTGACACAGACTTGGATAAGTTTGAGGAAGCTTTTGTGAGAACACAAGAAGCTGAAATGTTATGCAACAACACACCTCCCACTCATCAAGAAGAAGCATTGATTGATGATGAAAAAGAAGAAAAGATGGAAGAAAAAGAAATAGAAAAAGAGGAAGAAAAGAAAGAAGAATAAAAGGTAAAGGAAAGTGAGAAAAAGGATGAAATTTCAATAGTGCAAAAAGTGTTGGACAACACTCCCATCACTCTTTCAACAACATTGTTGTCAAGTTTGACACCTGACACATCTAGTTTGAACTCATGGAGAGAAGAAGACCTGATTAAGTTTAGTGTCTTAGCTATGGAGATAGCCAGAGAAAAGAAAGTAATGAGGAATCCTCTCCTGGTAGAATCAGTAAACATGTTGAACAATCTATTGCTAGAAGATAAGAAAGTGTCAAAGATACACTCAGTTGATGAAGTGAGCACAGTCATCTCACATTTTAAAAGAAACTTCTCAAGTCTTGAAGAGTCTGCATCTCTAGTTGCAAAAGAAAAGTATCCAAAGAAGAGATTGAATGAATTAATCAATAAATTTTCACTTGACCTCAGTTCCCTCAAGACTGGTCAAGCATCCTTGAAAGAATTTATAGATCAAGGAAGAAAAATCATTGCAGAATGCATGGATCAAGATAAGCTTACTGATGCTCATTTTAAGAAAATAAAAGAGGCTGAAGCTATGATTGAGCAAGTGAAGAGTTTAGTGAAAGACACATCCACAAATTTGAACATGTGCAATAATGTCTACCAAAGTCAGATGACAAAATGGAGAAGGCAAAAAAGGAGATGACAAAGTTAAGGGCTAGACAGACTTAGTAGAGGAATGCTCTTGCACCTTCATTAGACATCCTAAACCAAAACATCAAGGAGATTGATGCCACTATGGTGACATATGATCAAGGTCCTTCCATAGATTTGAAGATGATGGAGAAGCTTCAGTGTGCATTATGTGCCCATCTCCAAATAGTAAACTACTTAATCACTTTTTGGAAGAAGGAGATCCAGAATCTAAAGATAGCATATCCAGATATTTTCCCTCAGTAAGTATATGTAGCTATAGTTTTTGTAACACTTTTTTCATTAATGTCAAAGAGGAGTTGTGTATAGAATATGGATCACAATATGTATAGGGGGATATAAGATTGTGTATAAGATAAGATTATGTATAAGAAATGTATAGAAGACAAAAAGTTTTTTGTGTTAAGGGTCAGTTAGCAACTTGGCCATATTCCTTTGTTGTCATCAATGAAGAAGGGGGAGATTGTTGGTAAGTTGTCTATACTGATGTATATGACTTGACATAGTGTTATCATTATGGCAACAAAGTCATATAGCATTTTGGAGTTGGCACACTTGATGAGAAGATCAGAAATCGGTTAAGTGTTGAAGACTAGACATTGTACAGAGTTCCTACAGCTCAGAGCATTAGCGCACGTGCATACAGATGAATTATGGTATGCACCCCAGAAGTTAAGTTAGTTAGACTATATTCATGATTATTATATGAGCACATGATTAGATGTCCAAGTATGAGAAAGTTACAGTCAGTTGAAGTTGCACAGTCAGTGTGTGCCAGAGAAGAACAGAGCATGAAGCCGATAGTTAGTATTTTGGTTTGCGGATATAATGTAATGTTGTAAAGGCTACGCACCTATTGTATTTAGGTTTCCAACATGTATACTTGTTTATTTTTAAGCATGCCTTATCCAATTCATTTGGAAGCATTGTATGTAATAGGTCTAAGGAATGACCTAGTTGTTTATTTTGTGTGTGTGTATATATAAGGTGTGCCCATTGTATTCGATATGGAAGTCAAGATAGAGTTGTAAGAAGTAGAGAAGAAGTATGTGAAGACAACATAAGATGTATTAAAGCTTTGATAGAGGTCAAAGCATCAGTGCATCAAAGGAACTAATCTGACAAGCAGTGCCATAGTGACAGTTCATCCAGCAAATATAGTGTGTATATGAGATTAGAAGGTTTTAGCCTTCACCACTTGAGCAGTGAGCTCTAGGATAGTGCATCCACTCCACTAACAAAGACTATTGTAAAAGACTCCTAATAGGGTCCAACCCTTGAAAAGGTCTACTATACTTAAATTATTATAAAGAAACTCCTAATAGGGTTAAGGATCTTCTAACAAGGATCACAAAACACTAGTGAAAAATATTAGTGGGTTTCAATTCCCACCAGGGTTTTTACCTATTTGGGTTTTCTTGTAACCATATTGGTGGCATGTGTTGATTTCATGTTTCATGTTTATGTGAATGTTTATTTCAGTACTTAAGCATTTAAGTTCAGTATAAAGATTAAAGTGAAAATCTAAAATACAATGATCACTGATTCACCCCCCCCCCTCTCAGTGTTCCCACTCCTAACAGCATCTACAGTGAGAGTATCAGTAAAGCAAAGGTTCTGCCAACCTTTAGGCCTGCTACAGTGTGCCAATTGCAGATTTTTTCTCACCAGTACTTTCCATGGCTCTTATCCCTCCCCTGCCTTAGCTATCCACTTGGCAGCCAAGGTTATTCCTTGAGACTTGAGGTCCTTGAGGCCTAGTCCTCCCTAGGATCTATCTCTTGAACACCAGTCCCAAGAAATAGCATGAAATATTTTATTCCCTCTAACATCTGACCATAAAAAATTCCTAATTACATTTTGAATAGAACTAAACTAGTGTTGATTAAAAAGCCACATGGAGGAGAAGTAGACTAGATAAGAAGAGAGAATCTTTTGGCATAACTGGAATCTACCGGGGAAGGAAAAAAGGTTATTGTCCCATATAGTGAGCTTTTTGTTAATCCTCTCAAAGATCCAGTCTCACATCTGATTGAGATTAGGGGAAATGGAGAAAGGGATGCCCAAATATCTAACCATATGGTTTGGACCACCCCAAGAAAAATCAAAGCTACCCCACCATTCAAGCAGATTCTGATCCCATCCCAACATAACAGATTTGGATAATGAGACTTTGATGTCGAAGGCTTGGTAGAAAAGGTCAAGTTTGTTCATTAGGAGTCTCATATTATTCTCTTCAAGGAGGAGGAGGATGGAGGTGTCATCTACAAATTGGACATTGGAGACATCTTGATTATTGGGGAGGATGACACCTTTCAGCCTAGGGGAGAGGGAATCATCTCTAAGGAGGTAGTGTAAAGTACTTGCTACAATAACAAACAGAGAGGAAGCTAGGGTGGAACCTTTTCTGATAGACCTGGAGAGGCTAAAGAATTCTGATCTAACTCCATTGATTTCAACTATGGCCATGGCACCATAGAGAAGTGTTGATACCATCTTGCAAAAGAGAGGAGGAAACCCTAGAGCTTCCAACATCATCATGATGAATCTCCACTCTATCCTATCATATGCCTTCTCATAGTCTATGAGGAGCATGGCACAGTTCTGACCTAAAACTTTTTCCTAGTTCATAGCCTCCCAACATGTGATAAGATTCTCAAGGATGTATCTCCCCTTGATGAATCCTATTTGGGTGCTATTGATAACTGAGTGGAGAAGATTCTCAATTCTTACTGCAAGAATTTTGGCTACGATCTTGTAGACAACATTTAGCAGAGTAATAGGTCTCTAGTTTTTAATTAGAAGCCTGTCACCCTCTTTAGGAATGAGCTTAATGAGGCCAACATTTAACTTAGGTCCAAGAGTGCCTGCTTCAATAGCTTCTTTGTAAACATGAAGAAGTTTAGGCACAATCCAATTTATGTTAGTCTTGTAAAACTCAATTGGCAGCCCATCTAGACCCAGAGATTTATCATTAGCCATTCTATTGATGGTTATTTTGATTTCTTCCTCAGCTAGTTCCTTGTCCAAAATTTTAGTCTCCTCCTCTCCTATCTTCTTAGGGATGAGGGTTTTGATCTTTCCCTTGGCTTCCTCCATTGAGGGGTCAAAAT
The DNA here is from genome assembly GCA_027943335.1 of Chamaecyparis obtusa. Lineage (NCBI taxonomy): Eukaryota > Viridiplantae > Streptophyta > Pinopsida > Cupressales > Cupressaceae > Chamaecyparis > Chamaecyparis obtusa. The sequence goes on along the minus strand of BSBK01007476.1, from coordinate 1,299,403 downwards.
CTTCTGAAGTGAAGAGGTCTTGGTAGAAGGAGGAGAAGGCTCTGAGAATCTCTTGCTGAGAAGATACCAAAGAATCATGCACTCTAATACTAGCAATCTTATCCCTTGCTTCTTTCTTCTTAAGAGTTTGAAAGAAGAATTTGGAGCCTCTATCCCCCAGATTAATCCATTTGATCCTATCTCTAATTCTAGCTCCTTTGGTCTTGACCATTTGAATCCTTCTGAGGAAATCTCTACAAGAAATAACATTTTCAAGGAGTTCTTCAGAGGAAGGGTTGTTTTGAATCTGTGTTTTTGCCTCTTGCAGAGATTCTACCAGCTTATATTCTAACAATGTAGATTCTTTATCCTTCTTGATTCCCACTATTTTAAGCATATCCTACCAAGATTTAGTGGTTTGATTCCATCTATCAATATCTGACTCATGATGTGCAATATTCTCATTATACCGGGCAATGATCTTGACCGTAGCATGAACATCCTCATCCCCCAAAAGGGAAGTATTTAGGGCAAAGCCTTGTTTAGGATGGGCATTAGGGACTTGGTCCCTAATGAGTTGAATGGAAAAAAAAAAATGGGGTGGTGGTCTGATAAGGTGAAGGGCATAACCTTCACATAATGTTTGGTAGGATAGGGTTGACAGCTGAACTGGATCTTATTAAGGTAAAACCTATCTAGTCTGGAATATATTATTCTCTCTCTTCTTTGAAAATTAGACCAGGTATACTAGATGCCTTTTGATTCATTCTTTTTCCTTGCTAAGGGGTCAAATAGGTTAAGTTTGTTAACCAATCTGCACCAATAGAGGAGCTCATTGCCTTTCCATTCAAACCTCAGTCCACCCCACTTATCTTGGGCCCTCTCCACCATGTTGAAGTCCCCTACTACAATCTAAGGGATGGACTCTAAGTCAGCATGCCACTTTCACAAATCAATCATGCCACTATGATCATTTGGAGCATATATTGAGTAGATACCAAAATCAAAATTCCTCACCCTCATCCTAACCCAAACAGCCTTGTTACAGGGTGAGATGCACCACATATTTACAAAATTCTTCCAAGAAGGGCTAATCAGGATAGAAGTCCCACCCTTACCCCTAGGGTGTTTAGTTGAGAATGCAGTTGCATCTTTCCAGATACATGTAAGGACAATATCAAGCTCAAATCCTATTTCTTTGACCTCTTGAAGTATTAAGATGTCTAACTCTCTATGAGGGTTAAGGAGTCTCTTGACCACATATTTCCTATCAAAGGCTTCTAGACCTCTAACATTTCAGGAAGCATAGTTTAACAACATAATAAATGATTATCAGTCAGTATCCATGGGTTTCCCAAATCCTTTAAAGCATTTACGCATGTCCACTCTGGGGGCCTTAGAAAGTTTAGGATTTCCACTAGTTAAAGGGGGCCTTCCCCTTTTCTTCTTCTTAACTAATCCCAATTCTGAAGATCCTGCCTTTATGGATTGATCCTCCTCTTTATTCTTTTTAGAGAGATCAGCTGCAAAAAAATATGACTCTTCTGAACTCCCTTTCTGATGGGCACTTTCTGGGATGACAATCTCTCCTTCCTCAAGCTCAAAGTCCTATCTCTTCACATCTCCCAACTTTGTTCCCCCTGCAGGGAGGGTGGACCCTCCCTCACTCCTCTTCTCAACAGACACATAGTTCCATCTATCTAGTGGTGGTGGAAGGGGAGGGGGGTTGGAATAACAACAACTGAGAAAGCATTCGGTCTATCTTCATGGACAGGAGGGGGAGAATTCCCACCCATTCCACCACCTTGATAGGGGGCAAGGGTTAACTCGTCAGGTGTGGAGTAAATAGGAGAGACAAGAGTTTTGTCCACTCTACCTATAGGGGGAGTAGAGGGAGGAGATGTTTTATTTAGAGGCCTTTTCCCTTGAGGAAGGTTGTAAATTTTCCACTTGGGCTAAGGAACACTTTTATTTTTCAGGGCTCTATCCCTGATTTTATCGACAGCTAGTTGCTGAGCATTCTTAGTCCTATGTTTTTGTTTCAGCTTAGGCCCACTAAGACTAAAATCTAGTGTTTCAACATTAGGAACATCTTCAAGGGGTTTAGGGATGACAAATTTATCTTTTGGGATTTCTGGGAGGGAGTCAAATTTTCCTTTGAGACTGTCCAAAGTAGCAGTGAGGACGACTGAGTCTTGGTTCCAAGTAGGGGGGAATCTGAATGATGGGGGGAGGCTCAGGAGCAGCATTAATCTTGGAGGAAGAAGATTGAAACTTTGGGCCTACCATGTTTTTAGGGTTTGGAGGAGGAATGACCTTTTTATTCAGTGTATTCCTCTTCAAAAAAATGGGGCACTCTTGCTTTTTGTGGCCTTCTTTCCTACACATAAAGTAGCCACCTAAACCACCTAGGAAAATTATCAGGCAACATAAAAGCACGGGGTCAATGTCAAATTGTAGGGTTTTAGGGAGGTCAACACTAGGTTTGACAGAGAGAAGGACATGAACATCTATGTTAGGAATGAGAGTATTTGACTGGTCAATTCTAAGACTTTGCCTATTTTCTCAAGTGCAAGTGGAATGAGCATCAACAAAAATGGAGGAAGGTTGCCAATAATTATCCACCTTGGGCTAGACAGGGCTAGGCCTTCATTTTGGGAGGCTTCGAGAGACTAGGGAATTGCCCTAAATTCACAAGGGCCAACTCTCTAGAATTTCTTATCCACAATAGCTTTCTGAGCTTTATAATCATAGAAAAACAAAATAAACAAACCCTTTTGGAGCATGCGACAGTAAGAAAAATGAAAACCTAATTTTTGTCCCCATGTTTTATGAAACCAATCATTAAGAAAATTCCTAGAGGGGATCTTGGAGCTATCAACTGTAGCAAAAAAAATAGCACATTCTTTTAGCCTAGACTTTTCCTGATCAATAGCAACATTCATCTATGAGTTTGGTTTAATAACTAACTTGGGAGGAATAGGATCCTTACTTCCATTTCCTTCGGTGGTAGAAATCCCTTGGGTGGCACTTATGAGGAAGGTAGATCCTTTTGACAGAATGCATTCATTCTGGATGGCTTGCTTGAAGGATTTTGCCTTGGGAGCGGCCGGTTTCTCTCCTCCATTCTGCAGAGTGTCTCCTCCTACAACGTTGATGGAAGCCTCTAGAGTTGGTTGAGGGATCACCTTAGGGTTTGCAGTGATAGCAGCATTTGAAGTGTGAGAAACATCCTTCTCCAAAGGGATAAAAGCCTTGGAAGTGGAGATGACATTAATGTCTTCTGGTGACATCGAAGCCATTAATGGTATCCTACTAAGGAGCATGTGAGGGATCTTAGCAAAATTTTTGGATGGGCACCGAGTACATCAGGTTGCAGAGGAAAAAATTAGTTTAATCAATGAATGATTTTCCTATCAATGTTCATAGAGTATACTCTATTCTCTCTTCAAGAATGAAATTACATCTTGCATATATAACAACCTCAAGGTTTTGGTAGTTTGGTCTTGACAACACTTAGATAACTTAATTATTGAATTTGATATTGTTGGTAATCACAAAGGGACTTACACAAATGTCCAAGAGCTTCTTTCCTACAGTTAGGGTTCCAACAATTCCTAAGCTCTAAAATCTTAAATACATCAGACTTCTCAACAAGTAGTGATGTCTTCAAACTAAGTTAAAACTTACTTCCAAAATAAATCTCAAAATAATAGGGCTAGAAAACTAACTAGAATGTAGCTTTAAATCTAATCTAAATGAAAGGTTATTAATGATAGATGAAATCCAAAAATCAAACTTTGCTTCACTAGGTAAACAATAGTCAAATAAAGTAGATGCAATCTTTAATAGTAATAGTCATATTTTAAGACTATTAATGTTAGAATTTAATCTTTCCTTGGTATTTGTATTTAATAGGATAAACCAAGGTATCCTAATGTAATATGTCCTCTAGTCCAAGTGGGAGGACATGTCATATTTGTAATTTCCTTTATTAAAGAAAATAGATATTCCTCCTTATGAGGAATCCTATACTTGTCTCACACACTAGTGAAATGTGGCACACTCAGATATGGGAGTTACAATGTAACTCCTCTCTCACATCTCTATTAAAAGAGATGGCTCTCCTTCTTTTTCTCATTCTCTCATGAGATTTTTCTTCTTCTTATTGTATGAGCATTGCTCTCTCTCTCTCTCTCTCTCTCTCTCTCTCTCTCTCATTCTTAGGCATTTGTTGCCACTTTCATTAAATTCACAGGGGTTTTTTTATGCTTTTCCCTTTCAAAATCTTATCTCCTCATTGCTTATTTTTGGTGTATGCTCCTAGATCTTGCATTAATTCATGGTAAATCTTCTTACTTCTAACTCAATCGATTAAACAATTTCCTGCAATTCTCTATATTTTGTTATCATTTTAACATGGTATCAGAGTAGGTTGGTTTAATCGTTTATTGAGTTTACAGGTGAAGGAGCTACCATATCTTGGAACACTCCAATATCGGAGACTCTTGAGAGAGTTTGTTGCTAATTTTTTTTGTCTAATCTATTAGAAGAGAAAAATCAAAAAAAAAATTGGGTTTGGCTGGTTTACCACCAAACCCGGTTGTCCTATTTGATTCATTTGATATTTCAATCTTGTTAATATTATACTCTCATATCAAAATTTAATCTCTTTAGTTTCAATTCTTTCATTACTAGTTTAGTGGTGAAAATATAATAGAATATCTTTATTTCATTATTTACTAACCTAACTCTATCTTTATTCATTGTATGTCGGTTGGTATCCTTTGTTTTCAAAATTTCATTTGGCTTTATTTAGTGGATTATGATCATTTTTTTTCAGAGCGTCAGTAACTGTTATTTTCTACTTCCTGTCGCATTTGTTATTATTGGTTTAGTAGATAATCTTTTTTCAGAGCTTCAGCAACCCTTTTTTTTATTCTTCCTGTCGCCTTCTTTTTTATGCCCTTTTTTATTTCATTTTTAGCAAGTTCTTTTTTTGGGCTGCTCATGTGTGTTTCATGCGTGGTTATTGGTTTTTTTTTCAAAGAGTTTCTTGCATGCGCTACTTTGTTAATATAGAAGTTTTTGCATGCACTTTTTTATTCTCACTCTCTCCATTTCTTCCTGTAGGTGGAGTTCCCCTCAAGATCGATGTTTTTCATTGCATGTTCATTCTCTGCTAATTTTTTATTGCATGCATCTGTATGTTTCAATTTTTTTTGTTCTATATCTTCTTGCATAACTTAGATCTGTTTATAATTTTTGAATAGCATTATTAGCAAATTATTGCATGTTAGTAATCTTGAATAGCTAATTTGATTATCTTTTTCAATAAATGCACTAACTTAGCACTGTTCATGATTTAAACAGCACTGTAAATCCTTGCATGTGCATTTTTTTTTGTTTGCATGTGTTTTTTTTTTTGGTTGCATGTACATTTCAAGAGGAGTTCCTTCAAGCCGTTGTTTCTAATAAGTTTTTTGTGGAGGAGTGGCTACATTGGAAGGAGCGGCTCTGTCTATAAAAGTTTGATTCAATTCAGTTTACCTTTCTTATCCCTGTTTGCATTTTGCTACAGGAACCATTTTTTCTACAGGAACCTCTATTCTCTTCCTCTGTAGGGTACCTTTATTCAATAGATTGCTTTGGTTGCATGCTGTTTCATTTTTTATTAAATAGTGTATCGCATCATCTTTATTAATAGCATTTAGTAGTTACAGTATCACCACATTGTAACTCATTTTTGTCACTCTCTTTTACTTATCGATTTAATCTAGTTTGCATGTTAGTGCTTCAAAAAGCATTTTGCTACAGGAACCTCTATTCTACCGTGATCTAGTTTTCCTGTCAGCGCTACAGGAAGTTGTTTTGCTACAAGAACCTCTATTCTACCATGATCTAGTTTGCATGTTAGTAGTACAGGAAGCTATTTTGCTATAGGAACCTCTGATTTACTGTGATCTAGTTTGCATGTTAGCACTACAGGAAGCTGTTTTGCTACAGGAATCTCTATTCTGTCGTGATCCAGTTTGCATGTTAGCACTATAGGAAGCTATTTTGCTACAGGAACCTCTATTCTATCATGATCCAGTTTGCATGTTAGCACTTCAAGAAGCTTCTTTGCTATAGGAACCTAAGTTTTTTTAAAGGGTTTTTGGTTAGATTCAATTCTTTTTTTTAGCTAATGTTTTATTTGCAGGTTTATTATTTTTTTTAGTATTTTATTTTGTGCTAACATTTTCTTGCAGGGTTATTGTGTCATCCTCTTAGTTCCTATCATTTGTGTCTTTTTTCTTATGCTCATTAGCTTCAACTCATCTTTTAACATAAGTTATTAATTATAGTTGTTTAGATTCATATCAGCTTTCTAATCCTTTTTCTTGCAGGTTGTAACATTTTGTTAATAATTTCTTTATTCTTTTTTATATAATTATATTATCTTCCTATTGCCTTTTTTGTTTCATCATGTCTATGTCAATGCCAAAATTTAAACTCAATAGTTCTAATTATTCTATTTGGAGGCCTCACATGTCTGATTTTCTGAAATCTCAACACCTGTTTGACATTGTGTTTTCACCAATTTTGAAATTAACATCCACCACTCCTCAGGCTAACTAGGATTCCTAGCAATTGAAAGATGAGGAAGCATTTGGTCTAATCGGACTCTCATTACATCCAGATTTATACCAACTTATCTCAAATTGTACTACAACACATCAGATGTGGCATGTCTTAGAGATCACATTTCAAACTTACACAAGACTTGTTCCCAATGGTAAACTCCATGTTGTTCCTAATTTGAAAGGTAACCATATCCCTATTTCTTTAGTTGATAATTATTACTATCCAGTTGAAGGAAGTAGTAATGTTTTTATTCCAAATGATGTGCTTCATGCTCCTGTTTTGAAAGATATCCATATTTCTGTTTCTGCTCCTAACATTAAGGATAATACTGATACTCTTCAAAAGGATAATGATGAACATGATGATAGTAATGATACTCCTAATGATTTTGTTCCTCCTAGTAGTGATGATACTGATAATGGCAATAACCTGTTTACTCCTCCTTGCTCTCATCTTGATATGTTTGACCAAGAAGAGGAAATTATATCTACTTTTCTTAATGATACTTTGCAAGATATGTCTATTACTCAAGATGAAATGCATTTTGATAATACTAATCCTATGATTCTTGTGGAGGTTACTGATGCTTCATATTATGATGCTTACACTACAAATTTCCCTTATGAAACTAAAGATTGCATTTCTGATTTTATGAATCATGAATATGTTCCAAATTTGGTTTATGCACCTGGAGATTGCCTTTCTGATTCTTTGACCCATGGCTCACAATATGATTCTTTCCCAAGTGTTACTAATTCATCACTAGGTGATCCCAATGATGGGCACTCTACTAGTGGTTTTTGCCTTTATGCAAGCTCAAGTATTGATTATGTTCCTATATGCTCCAAAGTAGATCATGAATTTTGTGACACTCAAATGGTTCTTATGGAGGACCAACCTCCTTCCCTAAACTCTAAACTTCTTGATGATATTATTGATGGTGATTGTGCTTATGCATCTAATAATAAATCTATTTGGTTTACAAAACCTCTTTATGATGAATTAAAATTTAATGATTCACATTCAAATTTTACTAATTCATTTTTAGGAGGAAATCCCAATTATGGGAGATCCCCTCATGGTTCTTGTTTTTTTGTAGATTCAGGTGATCCTTCTTGGACAAGTAACAACGAATAGTCTCAAAGTTTACTTAAAGATTTGGGCCTATATCCACAAACACCTACACTCTTGCATTACGACACGCAAAAGAATCCTATTTCAAGATCCCAGCATTTATCATTGCACCATCACCTTATATCAACACAAGTGAAGAAAACAAAGCTTTCCTCCTCTACTACAAGAAGGATAATCCAATTGCAGCTTTTTGTAATTACCCCAAGTAAAGATTAAAGGGGGGTGTTATAATTTAATCTTTCCTTGGTATTTGTATTTAATAGGATAAACCAAGGTATCCTAATGTAATCTATCCTCTAGTCCAAGTGGGAGGACATGTCATATTTGTAATTTCCTTTATTAAGGAAAATAGATATTCCTCCTTATGAGGAATCCTACACTTGTCTCACACACTAGTGAAATGTAGCACACTCAGATATGGGAGTTACAATGTAACTCCTCTCTCACATCTCTATTAAAAGAGATGGCTCTCCTTTTTCTCATTCTCTCATGAGATTTTTCTTCTTCTTATTGTATGAGCATTGCTCTCACTCTCTCTCTCTCTCTCATTCTTAGGCATTTGTTGCCACTTTCATTAAATTCATAGGGGTTTTTTTATGCTTTTTCCTTTCAAAATCTTGTCTCCTCGTTGCTTATTTTTGGTGTATGCTCCTAGTTCTTGCATTAATTCATGGTAAATCTTCTTACTCCTAACTCAATTGATTAAACAATTTCCTGCAATTCTCTATATTTTGTTATCTTTTTAACAATTAAGCATTCATAAAAAAAATGATAATAAAAATTAATGAAAAAATTAATAATTGAACTTAAATTTAGAAAATGTATTCAAACTAACCATGCACTACAACTTACAATCAAGGAATTCCAAATGGTATGAACATGAATTCTACCATGCATCAACTCTAATGATTTTTCATACTAATCAGATTTTAAAGAAGATAACCTATGACAAGAATGAAACCATGCTACTCACAAACTCCATGTAGAAATTCATTAAATCAATGACATTTCTATATTAATTTTGCAAGTATTACTACAATAATTTCTAACTTAGTTCATTCTTTCAAATAAAGAGAGAGACATTGACCTTATACTCTTTACAATTAAAATGAATGCCCAAGATTGAAATCCTTTCAAGGACCAAGATTTAACTTCAAAAACCCTAAGACAACTGTATTGAATTATTTCACCCCCCAAAAGACAAAAATATCACATCTCAAGTCAAAATAAAATGATGAAATAGAAAGCTAGGTGTTGTATTTTGTATGTAAAAATATTAATTTTTCTTGAACTACAACAAATCATCCCTTACCACCTCATGTTTGTTTTTCCTTTCTTAGGAATCTTAACATAGCATCTTTGAAATCTTCCTTGGATAGAGTGAGTGTAATCTTCATCTTATACTTTGTGGATGCCAACTCATCTACATATTTCTAAAAATATTTATCCTAGAATAATGTCCTCAATGATCTTCCATTATGATAAAATACTTGATGAATGAATGAATTCCTTAAATCATACTTCATCTTAGCAATCCTCAATAATTTGTTTAGTCTCAAAAATTTGCATCTAATTTGAAAAGGAGAAATAGCATAGGTTACTTTAAAGAAAATAGCAAAAAAGATGAACAAATCATTTTAGAATTCATAATATAAATAATTTTAATTTTAAAATTCTAAAATAATTTCAAATTTTTTATGTCCACACCATGAGAAAAATTATCACTAAAAAATATGTTTAAAATTTCCCTCAAATTGATTAAGCTTTGTCAAAAAATTGATGTCATTGGAATCTCAAGAATTTTTCACTGTCAAAAAGTTTTGGGAATTCCTTGAGTCCATGGATTTCCCTAACTTCTAAAATTTTAGATTTTTCATCTCTTCAATAAATTTAATGAATTCCGTGTTTCCATGGATTTTTTTAACACGTACAAATGCTAAAAGGAAGGGTAAATCATCATAAAATTAAATTTGAAAATTCATTAACTTTTAAAACCTTTTGAAAATATGTGTAGAAGTAAAGAAAAAGCATTCAACATGCAATACATAAGAAAGTTGGGATATTTATGTGGGAAACCTAAGAAGGCGAAAAAAAACACAATGAGGATCAACTCACAATATATCTAACAAGTTTTACAAGAGGCTCACCTGTCAAACTTGCAACTAAGAATCGCTATCGTAGGAAAAGATACAATGGACTCACAAATTGAAGATCACTTTTTCAGAGAAAGATACAACTAGATTATTATGAAATATATGATATGACCAATTGTATAAGAAGCATCTAGCTAATGTAATGTTGCAATTCTCTTTGAAGCCCCATTCTTTTGTTGCACTGACTTCACACACTTCATAATCTAATTTCTAAACAATTTTTCACAATGTGAAACTTCACACTAACTCAAACCCTCCATAAAAGAATTATTTTTCCTTATATATTGTTTGAAACATCCCAAACCATTAGTTAGGTCAGCTCAAATAGGATATAAAAAAATGAAACATGTGACTTGGAACATGTTGGCTCCAAGAATATTCGTCAACCACAAAATTAGGTTGTGGATCAACCTAGAACCTAACTAAACATTAAATACATCATAATACATCCTTGAAATCCAATGGAATGTATTAGGATCAATCATGATTGAAGGAATACACCCAATCGACCCAATCTCAATGCCACTATCAAGATTGTTAAATGTTAACCTTTTTAACATTAGGGAGAGACTTAAATCATCATGTAAACTAAGATCAGGGCATTGGAGACCATCTACAATATTTATACAACATCTCCTAAAGAGATCAATCACCAAGTGCTAGTGCAAAAGAACATCATCATTGAACTGGTAAACATTGTATAGACCAAATTGACTAAAAGGCATCAATCTAATAAATTCTATGCACTGGTGCACTAGCACATGTAAAAATCATATCACATGTCTGATGCACTATCCTCAACATATTTCCAAAACTACAGGGTTATATGAATCATCATGGTATAATGCAAAGCATTTTAGTGAGCCAACTAAAATACTTTATTTTGACAAACTTTGATCCAGAGTTCAAAGTCTTACAAACTTTTTCTATGAAAGATATTATAACTTGAAAATTTTACTGAAGGTAATTGGTACCATTCTAATTCAAAATCCTAAACCACAAAACCATAGGATGTAAACCATAGGATGTAATGCAGTAAAATGTGGAGTATAAGTTGACTCATAGCTATGAGAAGATGTACTTGTTCAAATCTTGGATAATTTCTTCAATCACTGAAATAAGAGTTTTTGAACAAAAATCATCTACACAACCCAATTCATTTAGATAACTACCAAGATTGCCACATCATGTTACCAATAAAAAATTCAAGTGAATTTATACATACCAAAACTATAGACTAATAAATTTCCATTTGAAGGGCCTCTAGACCACCTTATATGTCTCTAACTAGATAATTCAAATATAACTTAACATCCAAAAAGTATCTTATCTAAAATGACATAGTTTCTCTTCATTATGCATCATTTGAAACATAAAATTTAATCACCAATAACCACATACTACATTCATCTTACTTAATGACAACAAATATTGTCAAACAATAGGTTGAAATCAATGACAATGCATATTGACAAAATCTCCCCCTTTTTATTGATGGAAATGCTACAATATGTTGTAAATATGTGTTGGTGTTATCATTAATGTTAAGTTGGTGTGAGAAGATTGTTGGAAATATGAATTCAGATGTTCCTATGTTCTTTGGTATTGCTCTTGAGTGAGAGATTGATGTTTCTATAATGCTACAGTGTTAGAGGGTGGAATATGTAGGAAAGAGTATTTAAAGTCTATATGAAAGAATCCTCTACATTCCTCTATATTTTGTGATAAGATCTTGTAGTTCTGGATATAATGTTTATGTTATGTGGATATTGCACTCTTATGGTTTCAGGTCCTTAGCATTGTAGATGATGTGGTTGATAATTAAAGTTTACTAACAATTTGATTGTCTGTCAAGATTGGCCTGGAGAATACTCTACATTACTCCACATTAATTCTTTTGATATTAGATTTTAGAGGATATGCTCAATATTCTTGTGTGGTGTCTCAATTTATTTTTTAGTTGGTATTTTTCTTTGCAAGAATAGTTACAATGTTATGTTTCTCTATAGT